>OZ020618.1:2577242-3864613 GCA_963971575.1 Liopterus haemorrhoidalis
ACACCAATGCACTTTGTACTACTGATCTACTTTCCATTTTAGTTTCTGTTGGAATTCACTATAACTGTCAATTTCTACGCGCGATATGTAGGCATATGAATAATAATAAGCGCCGGTATAAACACCTTTTTCGAGTCCATACATTATTCAAAATCGCCAACGATTCTATACCCACCATAACACTATTTAATATGGAAACAATCAATTTATTTAAAATGAGGTAATTGTAATTATGTAATAAAATTATTCTTAATATTAAATAACAGCAATAAAAAACACTAAAATGGATATTGAATTTTTAATTATTTACGTAAGATATTCATTATTATTTCTAAAACGTTATATGAGAAAAAGAAACGATAAAGTTGATAATTTTTTTGTAAATACCGTACAAGGGTTACCTTTTATGGTTTTACAAACCACTAGATGGCAATATTGAAATGTATCATTACTGTATTCGTAAAATTTGACATTTGTTATTGTGAAATCAGTGGCAGCTTACAAATTGACCGAGTAGTTTGTGAGCGTTTAAAAAAGACAAGTTTATGAAAAAATTGATGTGAAGTGTGAATTTTCACACATTTCAGGGTTTTGCAGGTAAGTGAATGATGATTATTTGGGATGCCAAAACAAATTTTATATTAAAATATTTTTTTTCTTAATTTTAATTGGAACGCCTAATACCATTATTTAGGTATCTAAATATGTGCAGTATTTTTTTTTATATAGCATGGTTTCATTGGTTGTTATAAGCTCCGCCCCTCTGATTTCGTGTACATTGAAACAGAATTAAATTATAATTTAAACAATTCCCACTGGTTATTAAATTTACGCTTTTAAAAATTAAATGCAACATTTGCCAAAATATAACTAGAATTTTGAAAAAATAATTTAAACAATATAAAAATTCAAAAAAAAAGAACAAAAAATGCGTTTTTTGCCAAAAACATAATCTGATCAAAAATTCCTGTTGTGCTATTCCGGTTCACACCAATATACATTACTTAGAATTTTTTCAGATTTTTAGTTTAAACCATCTGGGCTACAGGGTGTGGGACAAAAAATTTTTTGCACAATTTTGGCAAAAATCGCCTTAAAATAATTTATTTTGCAAAAATAAAAATTTGATCGTTAATCCACGTACCAAGGGTTTTCATTTGATATCCTACTAAAAAAAATTTTTTTTTTTCAATGAGCATATATTTGTTTATATTTTTAGGGGGATATGTTTTTTAGATGTTTTAGTATTTTTCCTATGTGCGGGTCAAAGAGTTGGCAGTATAAGCAGACAGACAGACAGACAGACGACAAAATGACGGTATAAGGGTATTTTGGTCATACCTACAAAACCCTAAAAATGGATATTACTCGTGAAGGTTTTCGTTGGATTTTTTACAATTTTAGTAAAGGCCTAACTCAACAACAATGTATAGTTTCGCTTTGTTCAACTTTTGGAAATGAAGCACCATCAGAAAAGACTGTTTACAATTGATTTGCAGAATTTCGTCGTGGTCTTGCGTCCGTCAGTGATGAATCTCGTGAAGGTCGACCAAAAGCAGTTATGATTCAAACAAACATCGATGCTGTGCGCAAAATGATTAAGGGCCGGTTTCTGGAACATTTTTTTATTGACACGATATCGTCTCAATAGTTATCGATACAATAAACCTTATCGAGTCGATAACTTTTTGACGGTTTCTCGATTCTCATCTGACATGTTTATTGTATCCAATAACTATTGTAGCGATATGTATGCATTTCAATTCACACAGCCAAAATATTTACAAAATCTCTTGTCATTTATGTGATCAATTGTTCACAAATGACAATAGTCAATGTCAGTGTCAAAAATAATTTACAAAAATATATATTTTTAGCAATTAGTTTAAAAATAGATTGTTAAAAAAATGTGTAAAAATTTCACATGGAAAGTTTGCAACAGACATATATATATATATATATATATATATATATATATATATATATATATATATATATATATATATATATATATTGTCTTAATTTTAATAAATTTTCAGCCCTTGAAAAAGGTCAAAAAAATTTGACCGAAATATTGGGTCTCAGTAATCGTTGAGTTTACTTACCTCCACCGTTTATCCCAATAACTTCTACATTATATAGTTTTGGAACGGAATAATCTAATATACTTATTATATATATATATATATATTTTTTTTTTTTGATTTAAAAATTTCCTGTTTATTTTCCGGCATATAAATAAACTGCGGTCTCAACAGAGCAATTCGACGTATTACTTTTATTACAAACTGTACTTTTGTGTACATGCACATCATCACCAACTAGCATTGGGAAAGCCCCTGTTTCCAGAAATCTCAAAGCAATTAAAATTTGAAGTTTTGCCGAAATAGATTTACTTTGGGTCATGGTTAGAACCCATATCACCTCCAATTAGACGGCATAATTCCATACATTTTCATTTGCTTAACCGATATCATTGAATAAATTCTAATTCGTTATAAATGCGGAATGGGTCACTTTTATCTCTCACAGTTCTCCGATGTAATAAACATACTGCAATTACAACATCCTTACCAAATTCATCAGAACTTGAAGTTATGGGTTCGATATCTCATCAATAAATAGAAAAATACATTCAAGAAGCCCAAATTGTGCTATTAGAGAGATATTGCAAAGTGAAAAAAAGCTGACTTTATTAAAAGAAACCTCTAATAAAGTATCCTGTATTAAAATTTTTCATGATGTTTTAAAGAGTGTTATTGCAACGGTGCTCTTGCTTCATACTTTATTTTGACAAATATGCCAAATTGATAGATCGAAATTGTAATGAATATAGAAGTTAACTGCAACTCTTATATGAGTTAACTGCAACAGACTATTTTTTTCCCATACGGCATACTCGCATACGGCACAACCATTCGCAAAAGGGTTTCGTGACACAAATTCTCGGAGAAGAATAACATCGTCCTCGTATTTAAATCGTCAACGTTTTTTATCTTAAGCTTGCATCATTACTCACAAGAAAAGTCACCAATTTTTTGTTCGAATTTACTCCGTTGTTAATTTTGAGGTTACATTGACAGAAGACCTGTCAAAATTAAGGTGCTTTAAATAAAAAAGGCTTTGCCGTTATTTAAATTAAATATAGGTTGCCTGTATTTTAATAAAAGAAAGAAATTAAGGATATATCAACTGCGCATGCGCACATGTCAAATAAAGGAAAACTTTATTAATAGATCAGTAGAACAGAGGTTGCAATAATTCTCTATTGTGTCGATAAGTTGCGGTATCCATGGATATCGATACTATATCGATACGATATCTACAACTGAATTTTTCGAGAAACCGGCCCTAAATAAGATCGGTATGTGACTTACCGTGAGATAGGGGCTCCCGTTTTCAAATAATTGTTTCATCTGACATATAACTTGCTGTTTGCCTTTTTATTTGCTAAATATATACGAAATCCTAAATATATGAAAATTATTGCTTTACGTTTTTTTTTCTTCTGGTATTATCTTTCTTAATCAGTGATTGAGTCGCGGAAATGCAACCGGATATTGAGATATTTGTTTTGCTCCGTATATGCAAGATTTGTTGAGTTCAGTGTTCTGCAAATATTGTTTGAACAACTAAATAAACTGTCACTTCACACGCTCCCATGAATGAGTAGTTCATCGAACTAGAGATAGGAGGCGGTATTAATGTCACCGACAAAAATAAACAAACACATCTCAGGTATATAGAACACCTGCCCGTTGTACTATAAACGGTTCACAACAGTGCATCAACTGTCATTATGCTACTGTAGTTGATTCAAGAAAATCTTACAAATCAACTTTGACGATGAGGAAAATCAGAAAATTGAAGTTGAAGAATCTTTTTCACCATAATTGAAGCATCCTAGTGGCCGAGCTCATTAAGGGGGTCTGGGGGGTATGGTCAGAGCAGCACATTTTATACCCATTTTCAAGATTTTTTTTTAGAAAACTGTTAATAGTAACTTGATTGGGATAATACCGACAGTAAAGAACAACCTTTGAAGAGTATCCAAAAAAATTTTTATTGAAAAATATCGAAAATTAAGCTCGTGACATGAATTTGAAATTTTCATTCAGGACAAAGAATTGATTTGCGGTGAGACACATAACTAATGACTGGATCATCTAAAACAAAAAAACCAAAAATATTTCGTTAGTTTATGAGTTTCTTGAGGTAACGCTGTCGAGTTTTTTCAAATATCTAGATTATTTAATTTTTGGTATAAGTTTGAAGTCAAAAAAACGAAAAAAAACGGAAATTTTTTTTTCGAAATTTCTGTTTTCAGTTGTAAAAAATTCCATAAAAAAAAATAAGCAAGAAAAAAAAATATATCTCGACAGCGTTACCTAGTAAATTGCCTACAGAAATAGTGTGCAAAATTTCAGAAAGATCGGTCGAGTAGTTTTCGAGTTACATGTCTCACCGACTTGAAAACTAAAATTCCTCAAAAAATTACGAAACACGTGTACCGTAACTGCTCGATGAAATTAATGTAAACTACTACAAGTCACATATATAAGTGTTTTTACAGAAATATAGCACAGACAGGTGTGTGCATAGAGTGGGAAGACTCTACTATTACGTATATGAGAGCTGCGCGCGGCTAATAAAGCAGCGTTCTGAAAGGAACGCTATAACACGCGATTTGCGCGAAAATATGAATTTGAGTTATTTGTATTGTTAAGCCGATAACTTCGTTAATTTTACTCGGATCGACCTGAAATTTTGTATGGACACTATACAATCGATTAAAAAAAAAAAAAAGATTTTCTGACCATACCCCCCCCTTAAGTCTTCTGACTGGTAAAAACAGTCTGAAGTATTCATTAGAATGAATTTTACTACAATTTTTATTTAAAACATTTTTATTTCATTTCTTTATTCTTCCTCCAGAGTCCCTCTCTTTCTTCTATTCTCATTCCAGTTTCCCTCTCCGATCTCCTTCCTTCTTTCCTCCAGTTCTTCTGCCCCTCTTTCGTCTCTTTTTCCCTTCTCTTCCTCCTTTTCTTTCCTCCTTCTTTGCCTCTCTCTTCCATCCTGTTCTCAGTTCTGTCTTACCTCTCCGCATTCATTCCTTCTTTCCTCGAGTACTCTCACCCATCTCTCTCCCTTTCCTTCTTCACTCAACAGCTCCTTTATCTCTTCCTCCCATTTTATCATCTTTCCACATCTTTTTAGGTGTTCCAAGGATTCTTCCTCCTCCCTACATATTCTGCATAGCCTATCCTCTGGTTTTGCCCAATACCTATTACTCCGTTCTTCAGTTCCATATCTTAATCTGGCAATCCTCCCAACTCTGCCCCTTGTCTTTCCTCTCCACCCTTTCAAATATTTAGGTATTCCTACCGTCCTTATCTCTCTATACCTTTTCACATTCCTTGAATTGTCTATTCTTACTGTTCTCTCCTGCTCCTGTACCTCCTTGTCTCTCCTCCTCAATCCTTCTGCTATGTTTCTTCCTCCGTTTCTCTTTCGCTCAGCTTCCCTTGTGTCCATCCCACATCTCCAATAGTACTCTTTCCTTGTTTCTCCCTATTCCGACAGTTTACCTTTTTGTTCATCCTTCAATCTTTCTTCCCAGCATTCTCTTAATATTTTCCTTCTTTCGTCCCTTCTAATTTTCTCCTCATACTTCGCCGCCCTCGCCACGGCTCCCACTCTCAGCTTTTCCCTCTTCATTTCCTCCCTCACTATATATCCTGGTGTCGTTCTGTCTAATCCCATAATCCATCTCATGTATTCCTCTTGTACCCTTTCTACTATCTCCCATTCCTTCTATCCCCAGATCTCTACTTCGAGCATGAAGATACTCTTCACTATCCCGTCAAATAATTTCATCCTCCACCTAATATCGTCGTTGAACATCCTGTCTCCTATGCTCCATAGCTTCCCCATAACCATTCTTGCTTTCTTCACCCTTTCTCTAACGTGCTGCTCTGCCCTGTTGTTCCTCGTTAGAACGTATCCGAGGTACTTCATACTTTTCACTTCTTCAATTTCTGACCCTGACCATTCCCATCTTATTTTCCTTCTCTTTCCTCCCTCCTTTCGAAACACCATCACCTTCGTCTTATCTCTGTTTTCCTCCAGTTTTTTTCTTTTAAAGTTCTTGTCCGCTCTGACAATCATCCTCTTTATGGTATATATATTTTATATATAGATATTTTCTGTATATTGTTGTTTGTTTTGTGCATAAATTTAGTTGTACAATTTGTCAACATTCTCTTTTCCAGCCAAGTTTCAAATTACACATAAAATCTAACAATAAAATGAAACTGTATTATTATGTTTCACTATTTTGAAAGCGTTGTCATTTTGCTTTGTTTAGCAATAGCTAAGCTAAGAGTATCATATTCAGAATTAGGACTTAAAAGGAAAGCAATAAATTTAAAAACATGAACTTATTAAGTTATAGAGTTAAGAAATAATTATGCAATAGGTGACTCAATTGAATTTCCCTCTTGACCTATACCACCATGACTGTTACAATTTATTAAAAATAAATCTTAGTAAATTACACAATAATAGGTTCACAACTACTAAGTGACGCGTAAGAAAAAGAAGGTTTCTTTGTAATGGAAATATAATGTACGCAAACTCAATGAAAAAAAAATATTTAAAAAAATTTTTATTAAACGAAACCTCTTAAGGCGTTTTTAAAACAAAACAAAAATTGAAAAATAATTTTTTATGGGATTTTTGCTAAATATATGTCAAAAAACTTTTGTCCTCATATTTTTCCTAGAGGGGTTGATTTAAAAATCTAAAAAAAATCTCAAAAATATACATTGATAGGAACCGGAATAGTTCAACCGGTCGTTTTTTGTCATTGAAAACAATATTTTTTTTGTTTTTAATTTATTGTGTGGTATCTAAGCTCTTAAGCCATAGATTAAGGAGAGCAAAGTAGTTTTTCGTTTGTTATTTTATTTTAATACGATTTTACCCACCGCCAACATATATAAGGGACGTATTGTGATCATACCGACTTTGACATTTCGAGATTTCAATGGATCTCTACGAATTGAGATTTCAACATAACGTTTTGATTATTTTTAGCATGATGTCTGTTGGTCCGGCTGTCTGTCTGTCTGTCGGTCCGTGTACACGTGTAGAACAAATTCGGGTAAAAGGATTTTTATGAAACTTCATATTTAAGCTTTTGACATCAATGGCACGAGTTGATCAACTTTGGGTAAAAATCGGTTAACTAAACATGGTAGTCTTGAATTAGATGGTTACGTCCGTAAAATATAATATGATGAGGAAGTAATGGGATTCGGACTGGTCAGAAATTAGAATTAAAACAATATTTAACAAGTTCAATGACCTCTCACATTATGTGGACGTTAAATTTTATACATCTGACTAAATTAATTTATTTTTGACTTTTTAACCTAGCTTTGATGAAGATTTCATATTAAATCGAAACGTTAGCGAAGTTTAAATATTGTTTTAATTCTAATTTCTGACCAGTCCAAATCACATTACTTCCTCATTATAAAAATGGTAGTTTACTCGTGTCGGTTTTAAGATTTTTGCGAATATTTCAAAACAGAAATATTTCGAAAAAAATTATTTAGCAAAAGTTGCAATTAAAGCAATAACTAACAATTTTTATTTGAGACGCAGACGATTTTTTGATAAAGCAGCATAAATTAAACAAGTACTTTGTGATGGCGGTCCAGTGGTGGCTACAGCTGATTTTTTTCTTAAAAATATACTAAAAAAAAACATCGTCCTGCACTTTTTAATGCAAAGCGTCTTAAAAAAAATCTATAGATGATTGTATCCTGGGTAATGATCCTAGCAGTCAAGCCCAAAATAAACTTAATAAAAAAAAAAAAAATCTAAATGTACGTTGATCTAAGCCGGAAACGTAGGAGGGCAATTTTGATTTTGATTCGTTATTGGAAAATTTGCATTTTTGCTTTTTTGACAAAATTAATTATTTTTTTAATTCATGACTAAATTATGGCTAATAATGTTATGGATTTTTTGTATTTTTGGCTAAGGTAGTGTGTGTTTTTAGAAACTAAAAATATAATTAAAAAAAATTAACGACTTCACGTAAAGTGTAGTGCGTCTTGGCCAGTAGGCTCCGCCTACTATTATAGGTTCAATCTATTGTTTGAATTACTTTAGTTTTTTGTTTTTAAAGTAACAAAGAGGAAAAAATCTGTTCTAGACATCCAGCATTCTGTTGGATTCTTACACTTATTAAATACCTACAAAACCCTGAAATGTGTGAAAATTCTCAGTTCACATTTATAAAAAATTTATTTAGCATTCAAATTCAAAAATTATTCATCATTTAATTGTATTGTCTTTCCCAAACTTCTAATTTTTGTGTTACCAGTGTGAATACCCTGATAACAATAAGTGTTAAACAATAGAATTCAGAATGTGACCATTATAAGTTATTACCTATAAACCGATAGACTGGTTAGTAGGCGTGTGTTTTATGACCGCGTATTGCCCTTTGAACTTGATGTAAGGCAGTCACAATCCCTTGTGCTTATCGACAAACAAGATCAGGTATCACCGCAGCTAAATTGACATAAATGGTTCACACGATTAATAATAGATGGAGGTAAAAGGTTTGTGTCTAGGATTAAGGGTTTATGTCCAAGAAAAAAACATTACTCCAAATTTTTAAATCAAGATTTGATTAAACAAATGGACGTCATGATTAATTTTTTGAAAGAGTCTTAAGTTGTGTTTTAGTTTTGAATTTTTGTGTCATGAACTATTTCTCACGTAGTCTGTGCCAATTTCTTAAGATTTAGCAGTAAATGTTGCATATTGTTCTATTTCCTCAATAGGTCATAGGTCAGTATGGCGGCCACGTCAGCTGATACATATCTGTTGCGTTAGGTTGAGATAAACAATATCCACGTACAACGCAAACTGTCTTTGTCTCACCAAATATAGAATACTACGTCATTTTGTTTATAAGGATAGTAAGAGTGCTTTTTGTATTGATTGTATCACAGATAAGCTATGATTTAATTTATAATGTTACAAAGAAAAAATTTAGGTTGATCTTTGCGATACTTTTCGGAATTTGGTAGAATACTTACAAGGAGCGATTGAAAAGTAATCGACCTAGGCAAGAAATAACAACTTTTTCGGCAAAACTCTATTTATCAACATAATCTACTAGATAGTCTACTAAATAGATACATCATTCATAGCGTGAACAGTTATATCCGAAACACCCTCTTGTCAAAAAAATACAGGAAAAAATCCATGAAGCGATACCTGACGGCAAGGACATCATCATGATGTGGATTCCCTCCCATGTTGGTATAACAAGGAACGAGAAGGCAGACCACCTCGCCAAAGAAGCCGTAGAGGAAAAAGTCTTCGAAATATATATGCCAGCTAGCGACATAAAGGCATTAATAAAGAAATCCATAAAAGGTCAATGGAAGAAAAAGTGGCATTCAAATACCAGCCATCTAAGATATGTAAAAGAAGATACCAACAAGTGGCCAAGCAAGAGGAGTCGTAGAGAACAAGTCGTCCTAACTCGACTAAGAATTGGGTACACCTTATACACACACAAACGTATCTTTGCAAGAGAAAACAACCCGATGTGCAACGTATGTGATACTAAAATCATTAAATGTGATATTCTGCAGGAGTGCTCACAATACAATACTGAAAGACAGCAAAATAACTTAAAAAACAATGTCCAAGACATCCTGTCAAATAATAGTGAAAATGCAAACCAAGTGTTAAACTTTTTAAAAAGTATAAATATATATGATGAAATATAAAGCCCCCCGATAGCAAATTTCAACAGTTCAACAAAGTAAATAAACCTGAATATAGTAAAAAATTTTGAGTTAATCTATTGTAATTATGTAATTTTATGTATTGTAATTATGTATTAATAAGTCAGTCAATATATGTTGGTGCCAATAGTCTCCGTAACTAAGGCACTCTAAGCTTAAATTTAAAAAAATCTACTTTTAGAGCTATACACTTCGATTCTCTAATATTTCGATGCCCTCCGAATAATACCGTTTCTCGAAGTTCTCAAAATAGGCCTCTGTTTCAGCGATGTCCTCCTCATTCGATCCAAATCTCTTACCACCGAGCCATTTCTTCAAGTTTGGAAATAAATAATAGTCGCAACGGGCCGAATATGATGGATAAGAAACCAATTCGTAGCGCAATTCATAGAGTTTTGTCATTGCGACTGCGCACTTGGGAATTGGTGCGTTGTCCTGGTAGAACAGCACTTTTTTTGCCAAATACGGCCGTTTTCGTTTCAAATCGGCGTCGAATCGGTCCAACAACTGAATAATATACGCCAGTGATCGTTTTGCCCTTTTCCAGGTAGTCGATGTGAATGATATCGAGCGCATACCAAAAAAACTGTGGCAATGACTTTGTTAGCCGACAGACCAACCTTGGTCTTCTTCAGTTTAGATTTGCTAGGTGCAGTGCATTGTTTCGACTCTTCCGTAGTCTCTGGTGTGTTGTGATGGATCATCTTTCGTACACGGTTACAAAACGGCGTAAAAAGTCCTTCTTACCGTGGTTGAACATCGTCAAACATTCTTTCGAAATGGTCAGACGATCGCGTTTGTTGTTCTGAGAACAACACGGCACCCATCTGGCAAAGAGTTCCCTCATTCCCAAATATTCATGCAAAATGTTGAGCATCCGATCGGTTGAGATGCCCATAGTCTCAAATATCTCGCACTTAGTCAGTCATCGATCATTGATTATTATTCCATGGATTTTATCCACCATTTCTGACGTGGTGACCTCTTTTGGATGGACTGGACATTCATCAAAAATGCTCTTACGACCGCGTTTAAATTCAGTCCCAATATTTAATTGTTGAAATCGAAGGTAAAGAGTCCTCATAAACATCGTTTAATTTGGTTTTGATATCATCGTTCGTTTTATTTTTCAAAAACAAGTATCCAATCATTGCACGATATTCGAATTTATTAATTTTTGTAAAAATGCAAATTCGCTTTCATTGACTGTCAAACACAAACTAAATGACGCAGCTGCATTAAAAATGTGGAGGGGGAGCAGGAAACCGAGAAAACCAGTATTCGATCTTGGTTTTTATGGTTAGTAATTAATCTATCAAATTTCAGAACCGCGATCCATAAACAATTTTTTTAAACAATACTGAACTGATAGTTTTAACCCCTGACTGCATAATGAATACTGTATTTTTTATATGCTTTTCCAATTTATTTTTCAATACCCATAATACCCTATTAGCTAATGCAGAGAGGTCAGTTGCATGTCTAGTTAACGTCCAATGTTAGCGACTTTTATGTATGAATATTTATGGCTACATATAACAGAAACTACAAAAACTAATTGCATGTCTGTTTACAAATGTTATTACTAACTCTAGTTATAATTTTTGGCGCACGGCATCTATGGCTAGTACATTATTAATGCACAAACTAATTGGATTTTCTAACAACAAATACATGGCTATGTTTATCTGCTCATAATCTCCACTCAAGAATCAGTTTGGTCCTTCTGTCGTCTGTTGTTACAAAACCATTTCCATTTCATCCCAGTTACTTTAACAAGGATTTTGGTTAGTTTCGTCTGTTGACGAATTTCAGCCTTTGGTATTTTGGCCACTTCGTACTTAAACGATTTAGGTCAACAGTCAGCAAATGGGCGGTATTCCTCGGCTACGTTTAACTGCCCATGATCTATACTCGAGAATCTGTTTGGTCCATCTACCATATGTTGTTCTAGCTAGATGGCTTGCCCATTTCCATTTCAAGGTAGTTACTTTAACAAGGATGCCTATTAGTTTCTTCTCTCTAACATTTGGTATTTTAACATACAGAATAATAAATATTTTTCCATAAATGCTTTAATGTTATAAAAATAGATGACAAAATAAGATAACAGGTAGAAAAATTCAAATACCTAGTCCCTATTTTCTCGGAAGATAGAAAAATGGCTGCAGAAATTATAGAAAGAGTATAAGCGCAGCAACAAGAATGTTCAATATCAAAACATCGTTCCTAACTAAAAAAGAAATACTAACCAACATCAAGGTAGAGATCTTCAAAAAAGTGGCAATACCAATTTTGACATACGCCTCAGAATCCTGGACAAACACAGAGATGCACAGGTCCAAATTAAGCTCTGAAATGAGATTTTTAAGGAAAATTGAAGGTAAAACAAAATTGGACAGAATAAGAAATATTTAGAGACTAAACACAAAGCCAATGGAGACTATAATAGAAGGACAGTTAATATGGCTGGGATATATACACAGAATTAGTGAAGACAAAATAGTAAAAGGAGTTTTGAAGCAAGAACAGTGAGGAGATTTAGACTAGGAAGCCGAGAAAAATCTGGTACCAAGAAACAAAAGAAGCTGCAATGAACAGAGGCGTAAAGTGACAGGAGATAAGAAAATATACAAAGGACAGAACGCGATGGAAAGTAGTAACACCAGAAAATACGTAACTCGATTATAGCCTTACACCACAAGGTAGAAAGGCTTCAGGATTAAGTAAGTATGCTTTGTTTGGGCCTTACAATTATTTATGGAACATAATGTCCCTCTCTTGCCACAGAAATGTTTCTTTTAAGAGCATTTCTCGAAAAATTTACTATTGCTGCTCCAATATTTTTATTTAGTTGTTGAATCCACATTAGCTTGTTAGCATAGACTATCTATGACTTAACACCCTACTTTCTCACCCCATACTACTTAATTCTTTACATTTCTTTTGTGTTTGACCTTCCAAGTGTTATATGTCTTTTGAATAGGTGTTTAACAGCATTTCCGCTTGCTTAATCTTAATACAATTAACACAGTCATGCTTGGAGAACTTAGATGTTATGAAGACTAAACATAAATTTTAACTAAACATAGTCTCAACAGTTTTCTGCACTAGGAATTTTTGATTTCAAATCCTAAATGCTCTAAAAATATATTTGATACAATATTACATAATAAATTTTCTGCATAATAATTCAAAATCACCAGCCCGGCTTTTATAGAAAATTTTTATCCGCATGTGTAACGTCGATAGCCGTCAAAAAAATACATAACTGCGGTGACATGTAATAAAAAATTAGTCGACTTAAAAATGTTATAACTTGAAAACTATTAAAGATAGAAACCTGTGGTTTGAATTTTTGGGATCCCAATTACCCATTTTACTTTCAAAAAAATTAGAGATTGTTTCGGTAGGGCCATTTTTGACTAACATAATTTTGAAAAATGTTCAAAAAACAAAAATAAAAATTTTTCAGTGAACGTATCTCAAAAACTGAGTGTGATATAGACCAGCGGTTGGAATTTTTGGAATCTTGAGGTCCAAAATTCCCTTAGGACACATTTTGAAGCAAATCCCAAAAAAATTTTTTTTTTTTGTGAAATTTGAAATTTTTTCTGTTTTTTTTTGATAATTCAAAAAAATCATAACTTTAAAACGGTTAGAGATAGGAACTTAAGGTTTTGAAAATTGAAATTCTTGTATGTTTTTTAGGTTGTACAAAAATTAGGGCCTTAATATACCAAGTATTTCTATTAATATGAATCGATATGTAAAACCCTTAAAAATGGCCAAAAATTGAAAAAATCGTAAGGGGTATACCTTAAAAAAATCGTGTTTTTTGCGATATTTTTTTTTTTGTCTCGGAACTGGTCGAAAATTGGTACACGTATGTATTTTGGGTCGTAGATTACTAAAATAACATCCATTCTGAGCTTAAGACAACCATTTTGTAGTAACTCGCAAAAAACTACTTAAAATTATCCTAAAATAAAATTGAGTTTTTTGCAATTTTTTTTTGTCTCGGAATTGATCCAAAATTTAGACACTTACGTATATTGGACCGTAAATTACCAAAATAATATCCATTATGAGCTTTAGTCAGCCATTTGGAAGTAATTCGCAAAAAACTATTTAAAATTAACCTAAATAAAATTGCCCTTTTTGGTAATTATTCTTTTGTCTCGGAATTATTCCAAAATTGGTACACTTACGTATTTTATACCGTAGATTACCAAAATAACATCCATTATGAGCTTTAGTCAGCCATTTTGACGTAATTCACAGAAAAACTATTTAAAATTACCCTAAATAAAATTGCCCATATTGGTGATTTTTATTTTGTCTCGGAATTGTTCCAAAATTAGTACACTTACGTATTTTTGACCGTAGATTACCAAAATATCATCCATTCTGAACTTCATTCATTTATTTTGTGGTAATTCTCAAAAAACTTAGGTCTCTAGAATAGGGTTCAGTACATATTTCTATAGAATGTTACTTTATAAAATAAGCTGATGATTCGGTTGCCATCTTGTGACGTCAGTTATGAAGATTGACACGCATAATTTCTGTGTTTTTCAATTAAATTTACTAATTTTCTTATGATTAAACTATGTATTTGTAATTTGCTTTTTATGTAAGATTATTTTTAACGAAATATGTATGTTTTTATCACTTTTTATACTATTTTTATATTGCTTACATGTTTTTTTTTTAATTTTTATTTTTAATTGTTTTAATTTGTTTGTAATATGCATGTTTTATTACTTATGTTTGTATATTAGGCTCATCTTATTTAAATAAAGTATTAAAAAAAAAAAAAAATAGTTTTAGATAAAACATTGTATTTGACCCGCATATAATAGCTATATTTCAGTCAGATGATTACAAACTTTGCCTACGGCTCGGATGGTAAGCCTCATCCTCGTGAAACATAACTTCCTTTATATGCTTGCTAAATAAAATACTATTTTTTTTGTATTCATAAGAAAATCATTATGAAACTGAATTGAGTGTTATAAGGTACTTAATTATGATACTCATATAATGGCTATATTCCACTTGGATGATTAACTCGTTTACGACTCAGTTGGTAAACTTCATCCTCTTGAAATATAGGTTCCATTATATGCTTGTTAAATACTATTTTCATTCACAAATTCATTGATATTAATAATTATACCCATCTTCCTCAATCTAATAATTTTCTGTTAGCATCATCTCCGTCTGATTCATTATTAATTCATCAATCTTCTATCTAACTCCTCCTTATTAAAAGTGGATAGATCTATCCTCGTCTCGCATATTATGAGGAGGAGGGCTAGACCACGTGCTGGCGCGCGTCAGTTCAACTTTTCCGCGCAACAGTCTTCTAAATGAAATACAACCGCGAGGAACAAATTTTCTAATCAGCTGTTTAGAAATAGTGATAGACAGTGCCATTTTGGATTTTTAAATGTGACAATGTGATATAGTGGCTAGTTTTAGTGCGGGGTGTGACAAAATGGTGTTATTCATATAATTTGGATAGTTTGGATACATTTTTGGATACTATCAACACATTTTGGGATAATTTAAATACAAGTTTCAATAGTTTGGATACATTTTTGGATAGTTTTTCGGGATATAATTCACATAAATATAATAGATCTAATGTTTTCATTCTGTGCTTTTTGACATTTTTTATAAATTAGTTCTTTTTTGCAAATTTTCCGAACTAAAATAATAGTGGTGATTCAATGTGTGGATAATTTGGATAAATGGTTTTCCAAAATGGCGTATGTCCTGTGGAGAGTGTTTATGAAAAAATATTCTAGAGTAAGATTAGGAATACATAAAGCACCCAACTTGCCGGTAAGTAAAAAAAAATGGTACAAAAAATTAAACAGGTTTAGATAAAGCAAATAAAATTAGTTTTAATAACAAAGATATAAATTTAGAAATTTATAGCTACTGATATTTTAATATGTTAACTGTATTAACTGGTTTAAAATTTCCTGGAAATTGTTTGTTTTCTTCATCTTCTTATCTTCATCAACATTTTCGATATTTTTATTTTCTTTACCTTAATTTTCTTCTCCATTGTCATTGCCGTATTTCATCGACTTCTTTAACTTCTTCATCATTTTTATTTTCTTTGTTTCATATTTAGCTCCATTATCTTCATCAATTTTCTTTTCATTTTCTTTTTGGACCACTACATGTATAAGGGAGGTATTGTGATTAATTTTGACATTTCGAGATTTCGGTGGATCTCAACGAATTGAGATCTCTATTTTTGACTATTTTATGCATGATATCTGCCTGTTTTTCTATCAATCTGACTATCTGACTGTCTGTCTGTATATCTTTTTCTTCATTTTCAGTCCCATTTTCTTCTCCTCCGTTTTCAGCTCCGTATTTCATCAACTTCTTTCTCTTCTTCATCATCTTTATTAGTTTTTTTTTTCATATTTAGCTCCATTATCTTCGTCAACTTTATTTCTTTTTCTTTTTGTACCACTACATGTATAAGGGAGGTATTGTAATCATCTTAATTTTGATATTTCGAGATTTCGATGGATGTTCACGAATTGAGATCTCTACATGACGTTTTGACTATTTGTAGCGTGATGTCTGTCTGTCTTTCTATCTATCTGACTGACTGCATGTCTATCCGTTTCTGCATTTTTAGCTCAAATAAAAGTTGTTAATTATTACTTGAACAGCAAATTTTGCTAAATATATATTTTTTTTTCGAAATATTTGTTTTACGAATTATGTTTACAATACCTAAAAATGTTACGAGTAAACTTCCACTTCTGGTTGATCAATTATTACCAAAAGTTGATCAAATGATGACATTGATGTCAGTAGCTTAATATGAGATTTCATAAAAATTAGTTTAGGGAAATTTGCTCTACACCTGTCCACGGACCAACAGACCGACAGACAGACAGATAGACAGACAAACAGATAGACAGACAAATAAACAGACAGGCATACAGATGGACAGACTTACTATAAACATTTTTTTTTATATATTTGTTTATTAAGTCAATAAATAAGGGAGATATTTTAAGTTTTTTAATAAACAGTTGAAACCACGAAACACTCCCTAATTTTTTTTTTTTTGAAAGGTTTACGCTGCATCAGAGCTCTTAAATTAGTCGACTCTAGGCTATGACTTGTGTACTGTTGATTGTCACTAACAAGTTTGTCATATGGTAACGCGAGAAATCGTTCATAACTCTAAATTTAATACGTTATACGTTGTCGATTGTCGATAGTTTTCCAAACATGTAGTTAGTGAGCTGTTTTAATGAGACAGACATACAAACACACTGGCTATCTCAGTCTAAATTGTAGAGAAAGTTTACATTGTATGCCTTTATATAACATAACAAAATGTCATCGCGCCGATTACAATAAATCTCGCCCAAAATTACAAAGACGAACAGTAAATATGATCAATTTAGGTAATTAGGTTAGGTTTAATTAGTATAAATATAGGACAACAGAATTAGGAAAATATAATAGATAATAAATATTTTACGAAGCCACCGTTGTAACGTACTAATTTTCTTAGCTGTAAACGCTGCCTGGAATGTTAAAATTATCTACTAAACTTATTCATAAAGATCAGTGAACAGTCAACTAATTTAACGTTCTGAACGCTGCTTTATAGCCTATGTTCGAATCCTGGGTTTACTCTATCATCATACAGAATTACATGAAAATATGTGGAGTCGTTTTTGCGTGAATTTCGGACAGACAGACAGAAAGACAGACAGACAGAGAGACAGTTAGATAGACAGATATACAGATGGACAGACCGACAGACAGACCGACAAACGCCATGCTTAAAATGGTTATACAGTGCGTCATAAGATTTTTTTGTTGTTAATATCTATTATTTTAATAATAACAATTATAATTTTGTAAAGGATATGCGTTGCTATTAAAGACATCTTAAAGTTAAATACTAAGTATTCGTCATGCTTTCTCGCCTTTTCTCGCAAATTGTCTATTTACTACTTAATCCAATAGAAATTATAGAAAAAATAAAAAATGTACTTATTAATATTTATAATAATATAAAAATGAAAAATGATTACTTACATCCTGAGAGAAAACCTTACAATTAATCTACCCCTTCATCTCCCTAAGAAAATTTATATTTTTTGCATAATTTGAATACCATAACAATAAAGACATGATTGCCAACATTGTAGAGAAAATATCTGTATTGCATTTGTAAATTTTGCAATATTTCGCTACGGTATTTTGACAGATATCTTTATAATTTGTTTTACATAAGTAGGTAACGTTATATTACGATTTCTACCATAAATTCTGTACATAATGTAATCATTTAATGTAAGTTATGTTTTTGCTAGAATCTTCATATGTTAAACAGTCCATAACATAACTCTACCGTAATATAAAACAGAAGGCTTATGTTTATAACATATTTAACCGCTAAAATATTAATAATGGTAAATAATTCAGATACCAAGCTTTATTATAGCGTTGGAAAAATTAAATATATGTTTACACGGAAAAACGACACGTAACAGAATAAGATGAAAGGCGCTTTATAATGTTTTGGAAAGTGGGAGGATAACTAATAAGAGAATTACCAAGATTTGGTAAAAAAAAACGTGGTGAAATAATATTTTCATCTACAAAATGTGTTATTAAAAAATAGTTATATTAAAATAAATATAAATGCAATATTAAAATTAAATAAATAATTTAATTATCCTATATCATTTGTAATTTTATTCAACTTTTTTGTTGTATTTTTTTTTTGTTTTTGAAATTTAATTATTCTTTATTAAAATTCATATCTTCCAATTTTTGTTGTTTTGTGTTACCTTGTTTTTCGCTTTTGGGTCGACACATGATCATAGTTCCCTAATTTGGGTCGCGGCTAAAAAATGTTAAGAATTAAGGCTTAGGAAATAAAATTTTATAATGTTGGTCGTGAGTATGACGATCATGATAATAACAGCGAGATGACAACTTAGTTACTATCTGTTGTTAATCTCAAACAAAAGGCCGTTAGCTCAGGAAAAGGTAATGAGATTGCAGTGATGGGCTTTAACAAAAGTACACACACCTTAGTTTATAATTTAGCAAGATTTCTGCTGGAATCTCCTTCTCTTATGGAAGGAAATTTTATAATGTTTCGGAAAATGAGAGGATTACAATGAATCCTTAAGGTAATCCTCACAATGAACAGGACATGTTAGGGGGATGAAAGATGATGAGAAACTAGAAAAATTGACGCTTTTTCGTTACTTGGAAAAAACAAAAAATTATATTTGTCAAATGCAAGGTACCTGGGAAGGTCTGATATTTGAGCAAGATGGAGAATAATTTGTCTTTTATTTTTAGTCAAATTAGAGTGGGACACATGATAAAAATTATAAAATATTGAAAAACGTCATTTAACCATTTGAGAAAAGTAAAATATATTTACCAAATAAAAGATACCTGGAAAGAATATATAATTCATAAAGTAAAAAGGATACGGAATATTTTTGAAACTGTCAGGGCAAATTACAATGGACAAAACACTGAATAAAAATAATAGAATTGTGGACAAAGGAATAACGTTCTTCAGCCTGTAAGAAGATAAAACTGTGATGTACATGACACCTAGAAGTACCTGACAGTTAAAAGAGCAAGCTTAATATCTTCTAATGGCCGATTGCTTCAGAACGAGTTAAATATTTTAACTCCAGTTTTGTTTAAATCGAGTTAAAACAAAAATAATTTTAATTTGAGTTATTTGAGACATTTAACGCTACGTATATCCCCTAGAGATTATTAGTTTCTTATACAAAACTAACAATCTGAATTAAAATTAGAGACAATCTATACATCAAATTTTGCACAGAATTTTTATTTATCTAAAAACATATTTTTGATTGCAGAAAAAATTATTGTAAGAATATTATCCCTCAATAGCTTTATAATATGTATCACACAACAATGTTCTGTAATTTTTTAAATATATTTGTGTATTTCAAATAACTTTTATATTTTTATAGTTTTGTGTAGAAATATTCAAATGATACGTCAACATTTTTTCTGACATGATTATTTATAGTTTAGAACCTTCGTCAAAAAATGATGATAATGCCACTTGGTACACGTTTTCCTTATAAAAATTAAAACATTATTGGTACAAATATGCGTCGAATGGTTTACAAGATGGCGTATATAACGCAATTTATTTATTTACAATTACATGACAGTTCTTTTTACGATTAAAAATATCCTATTAGAAAGATAAAAATTCACTGCATTTTTTGATGCATAGATTGTTGCTAATTTTATTTCAGATTATTAGTTTTGTATAAGAAACTATACGGTTGTGCGCCCCCTTAGTAACCGACCGAGAGTGATATTAAACGTCAACTTGGGCTGCTAGTCACTAAAAATAAGGTCATGGATTTGGACAAGCAAAATTATTTTTACCTTCATAATTTATGTTTCATCCATTATCTCCATCCCCCCTCTGTTATTTATCTGTAATTTCTCCCCTAATTATTAATTTAATATAGTACGAAACATTGCCCCATTGCGTGTCTCCATAATTTCTCTAGCGACATGAGCCCTTTTATTTCATAAATGTTTTTATATTTTGCGAGGGTTGTCTTTAGTTCTTTAGTTCTGGGGTTATGTGAAATATAACAGAAAAAAATAGAGGGTGAAGTGCTTTTTTATGTTAGAATAGAAAATATGAACAGAACAAAGAAAAAACAAAATGTGTAAAATGCAATTTGGTAATACAGTAATACCCCGTTAATCGACTGCCTCTTAGCTCGACGTTTTCGCCACTCGAACTAAATGTCGAGAGTGAGAGTCGACGGAAGCATCGCTATCCGACGCGTGATCGAGTACCGATCACGTGATACATATTTTGGTAAACAAAGCAAAATGAACGCATGGCCAGCAGTTCGCGCTTAGATATCTTGACAACAACTCACATTTAGTGCAGCTATGAACTTTTTGTTTTTTGCTAAAATAAGTGATTTATATTTATAATTATGGGTCCAAAGGATAGAAATGCAAGCATAGCTAAAAGGAAAACATATACATATATGTATTTCCTTATATGTATTTGTATATATGTACATATGATTCCCTTTATTTTTTATGGAGAAATTAGACCGCCACTCGACGTAATCGCTACTCGAAGCTTTTTCAGAACGAATTAACGTCGAGTGGCGGGGTATTACTGTAGATTTAACGATTTTAAGTTGAATCCTTCTAAATTGTATATATTGTTCGTACTCATATGAAGTTTCGACCAAGTCTTACTCTTTTTGGGCACTTCCAGCTACGCAGGGCCTTGCCGATAAAATTTAGCTTCTAAGAACCACCAAATTTGGGGCGCTGCCATCAAATATTTGACGTTAAGTACAATTAAAATACATTTCCATACATAATAATTTTTATATCAATGCAATCATGACTCAAAGTCCATTTGGTAAGTCCATCGAAGCGTTGAACTTTCGTCATTCATTAATTGCACTTATCTTTGGTTCATGTCAGAAACCTTAGTGTAAAAGGATTAGCCTATATTAGGATTATCCATACTGCTGCGTTAACAGTTTAAATAATAAGGAACATTTCCTGTCAAAGTGAGAATTTAAACGTCGTTCCAAGAATTCAGGAAGTGCAAATTAATTAGTATAAAAATTAATTGTAAATTTTTGTTGTTTAAAAATTCCATGAGAATTTTCGATCATGTGTGGGCTAATTTGTAGAAAAAATTACATTCCTTAGAAGTATTAACAGATGGAATACTAATGAACATAAGAAAGATTTTAAAATTCTTGACATGTTAAAGTAGCAACAAACACCTGCGAATGACAGGCAATGGTGACGTTATGTCCTTGTAAATTACTTGAAAATGGTAAAAACATATAACCAGAGTTGGGCAAATTGCAGTCAAACTAATGAGTGAGGATTGAGATAAAAAATTTAATGTCAAGACATAATGCAGTTATTCACATTGGTAACTAAATTAATTTGGTTGGGAAACGCTGATATAAATGATAGGTTCACATTTCATCAGCTCTGAGCCTTTTTGTGGATTGTGTTTTCTTTTACTTTTTTTGCCGCAAATGTCCAAATTTTACACCGTAACTAAAAGTGACCGCATATTTGTGATATAAGGCTAAAAATGAATAAGTATATTAAATTTCGAACAAAATTTAAAAAAAGTTATCCCTAAAATTTTGAAATTTTGATCCAAATTTTTTTGATTCAGATTTTAGCCAAAATATAATTTTAGGCTAATTTTAAGGTGAGAATGCATTACTAGTTTTTGAGTTAGAGCTGATTTGGGTCAGTTTTTTGCCCATAATTCCAAAAATGTTGCCCAAACTTCAAAATCAACCCAATTTTCTTGATCTAGGACCAAAAATACATATATACACCAATTTTCAATAAAAACGGAGACAAAAAATTTTTTCTTAAAAATCACGATTTTTTTAAGGTCTACCCCTTACGTTTTTTTCGATTTTTGGCCATTTTCAAGGGTTTTGGATTACTACCCATACAAAACTTAATAATTGGTTTATTAAAGCCCAATTTTTTTTCTAGACTAAACAATGTAGGTGAATTTCAAAAATTTAAACCGCAGATTTCAATCTCAAACCATTTTTTAGTTAGAAATTATAAAAAATTTCAAAAAAAAATTTTAAAAACTAAAAATTTTCAAAAAAATTTTTTGGTTCAAAATTTGGTTACAAGTCAATTAGGACCTCAAGATTTCAAAAATTTCAACCGCAGGTCTTTATCGTCTTTCGTTTTTGAGATACGTCCATGGGAAGATGAAAATTTCTATAAAACACGCCATATTAAAATTCGTCATAATTTTAAAATACGCAAAACGAATAAGGCCTCAAATTTTTTCTAGACTAAATAAATTACGAGGAATCCAAAAATTCTAACTTCAGATCTTTATCTCTTTTATCCCGGTTTTTCCACCTTCAGATAAAGTTCCAGGTAACTATCTGACAGATAAGGTTATTTTTAACTTCATCTGCTGAGTAAATGTCATCCCTTCTTTCTATACAAATGTATCTATCGGATAGTTATCTAACGGATAATGAGACTGCCGTATTGAATTCACTGACTGGTATTGACATTTATTCAGCAGATGAAGTTACAAATAACCTTATCTGTCAGATAGTTACCTGGAACTTTAACTGAAGGTGGAAAGACCGGGCCTTAGTGATTTTTTTAAATTCACAATATTCACAAATGTAAATTATAAAAAAATTGTCATAATCTCAAAACGCATTCAACGATTAAAGTCTTATTTTTGATCTAATCTACAGAAACTACTAAAATTCAAGTACAATTTACTGATGAAGAAATTTTCAATTTTTTGTTTCCTAAATTCATAGTCATTCATGTGAATTGACCTTGTTTCTTAATTTTATTTCAGTTATTGCTAAATTAAATTTTTTTGTAGCAATATTAAATTAACAATTATTACATCACAATGAAATTTAATACGTGTCTGCAAAACAATGTCAAAAGAACATACTCAGCAAATAATTCGTCGAGTAGCAAAATTGTTATATTGCATAAAATGTTAACAAGTTTGAAAAATCAAAACAAACAGCAATATGTTAAACATGCTAATTACAGGATGGTAGAAAAACACTTGTCGGAGTGAAAATTGCATTTAATATAAAATAAAAATAAATTGTTATTAGTTTCAATCATATGAGAATATGAAATTAGGTTAGTGTATTAAGATATTTCACACTTTTTTTAGCGACAAATCTAGATACATTTATTACCTATTGTTAGAAATTCTCAACACTAAAGATTCAAATCTATGTTAAAATCTAATGTATTATGGTTTAATAAAACCATAATAATGGTGCGATGATTTGTACAATTTTACATATATCTCTGTTTTTCTCTGGCTATCAATCTATCTAATCTATCTCTACCTACGAGTGTCGTCTCAAAAGCAAGTTATACTATTTTTTTTAATAGGTGTGGTTGACGGGAAAAGTCGAGGTTTCTGATAGAATCTGGAAATTTGTTCAAAAACTTAGTTCCCATTATATTGCGCTGGTTTCTTACGTCATATCTTCAAAAGGGTATTCTAAAATCACTTCTATTGCGAGTAACCATGAAAAGAACTATTCGTTTATAAAGATCAATTTTCTTTTACGTAAATTATGGTATGTGTAGAGTGCTGGAAAAGTTAAAATACCATGCTGTATGCAGTTCTTTACAAGGTGTGCTCCATTTGACACCGCTTAAAATTCTAATACATCTCGAATAACACCACGAACTTTGCAATCGGTGGTAGGAGCAAGTTGAGTCTCCATAGTGGCTGGAGCCTCACTGCCGGATCAATCGACGCGCGCGCATAGTAATTTTACAGTGCTGCCACTTTTTTTTTTTCTAAATAGTCAAATAGTTTATTTTAGAAATATTTTGTTTCTTTATTTATTGTTTTCAAAGCTTGCTACGTTCAACTTTGTAAAACTTATGTTGATTATTATTTTGTAAATAAATGGTCTCCATTTTGAAATGGTTAACATAAAAATATGACTTTTTGGTGTCATTGTAAAGGTAATTTAATGTACTTTAGGAAAAAAATATAAATTTATCGATTCACTATGCTAGATCAAAAGTTGACATCAATTCCGGTGAAACCGGAAGTGCCTCAGAATTCTTGTAGTAACCTTTAGATGGGCCTTTTTATCTAATTTAACTTTTATTTTGAAGATTTTTTTGTATCTTTACAAATAAAGGAGATTTTCGGGGTGCCCCGTTTCAAACAAACACCCTGTATCAGGGCCGCCCCTAGCATTTGCGGGGCCTGGGGCAAAACTGGAATTGCGGGGTCCCAAAACTGGATTTGCGGGGCCCCATCTATATATATATTGAATAACTATATTTTCTTTAATATTATTAACTATTAACAAAGTACACATACTTATATTCAATGAAAATATAATTTTTTTTCCAACTATTTATAAAACTTGGAATAATATTTTTAATGTATTTTATTACTTGACGGTCAAAACGCGGGGCCCTTAAAGGCGCGGGGCCTGGGGCAGGTGCCCCACTTGTCCCCGCCTAGGGGCGGCCCTGCCCTGTATATATTTATATTCGGGCTAATACGGTATTTATATTTATTTAACATATCAATGGTGCGTAAACACTAGTTGGAAAGCAATGTTATAAATAAATAAATAAAAATGATCAAGTTCAGATAAGTGTTACATATTTTGTAGGTTTTTAGAATATTTTTCTTCCAATTATTACTCCAATTTAATGCTCTAATAGTCAATTTTATCTGTCAAAAATGAACACATGTGAAATATTTTTATACGTGAAGGAATTTTACATTTATGGTAAAATTATTTGGGTTAAAAATTTGAAGAGTTAAATAATTAAATAAATCAACAATGTATTTTTAACAAATAAGGAAGTACACAAAACTTATTTAAATAATTTTAAGATCACTTAAAGATAATTTATCGACTAATAAAATTGAAGTCTAGAAAAAGAGTAAGGTGTGTTAGAATCTCTAGTTTAATTATCATAATTATAGAATATGTTGCGGCATTGCATACTGATCTATGTTACTTGAACTGGGCGGGGTTTATAATCTTAGGTTAAGGGTTAAGATGCCATTTTAAAACCGCACTAAAAATAATGGATACATGTGTAAAAATTGAGTCACATGCAAGGAATGTTTCAGGAATTTCCGATTGCGTCTCTGAGAAACGGATATTGAGGCAGAATAGTTTTAAAAATAAATGGGATACTTAATACATTTTAAACATTTATTTTGCAGGAACTGTTAGTTTTACCAAAGACTAATAAGAGTAAATAATAATACAGTAGATACTATTTCTCGATATAGCCCAGGCTTTTGACAAACTGTGGACAAACAATGGAAGGCCTGAAATATAAATTAATAAAATTAAAACTACCAACATATCTACAATTCTCTTTTCCTTTTTAGAAGATAGAATCTTCAATATTTAAATTAATAATGACACATCATCCTTTAAAAATGTATGTGAAGTGTGAATTTTCACACATTTCAGGGTTTCGCAGGTATTTAGTAAGTGAATAATGATTATTTGGAATGCCAAAACAAATTGTATGTTAAAATATTTTTTTTTGTTAATTTTAATTCGAATGCCTAATACCATTATGTAAGTTTCTAAATATGTGCAGTATTTTTTTTTTTATATATATATATATATATATAGCAAGGTTCAATAAAATTTGGAAAAAATTCCTCCTAGATACATATATAATCTAAAAAAAAAAATTAAAAATAATATTGTCTCTTCTCGTGGGATTCGAACTTATTTTCTTGGGCAGAACGCTAGTACCGTAACCATTGCACCAAGATACACGTTACAGTTTAGTATGTTATATAACTATAAGTTTTCAACATTATTAGCAAAAAAACACAAAAAATGCTTTTTTTTCCAAAAACATATTCTGATCCAAAATTCCTGTTGTACTATTCCGGTTCACACCAATGTATATTACTTAGAATTTTTTCAGATTTTTAGTTTAAACCATATGGGCTACAGGGTGTGGGACAAATTTTTTTTGCACAATTTGGCAAAAGTCGCTTAAAAATAATTTATTTTGCAAAAATAAAAATTTGATCGTTAATCCACTTACCAAGGGCTTTCATTTGATACCTTTTTTTTTTTCGATGAGCACATATTTGTTTATATTTTTAGGGGGATATGTTTTTTAGATGTTTTAGTATTTTTTCTATGTGCGGGTCAAAGAATTGTATAAGCATACCAAATTTCAACTCTCTAGCTTTAGCCATTTGGCTACAATTTTTACCGAACAGACAGACAGGCAGACAAACAGATGACAAAATGAAGGTATAAGGGTTTTTTGGTCATACCTACAAAATCCTAAAAAATTAAACCAGACGTACCGCAAGGAAGTATTCTAGGTCCAATTCTTTTTAACATTTAAATCAGCGACATCCCAACTACTGATATCTCTATAGCAGGGGTCTCCTACGGGCCCTGGGACAAATTCGGTCAGCAAGAAGAGATTATCCGGCCCGTGGACAATTTAAGAAAAGTCTACTTACATAAAAACAACAGTTTAAGATAATCAGAAAGTCCAAAAATAAAACATAACTATAACTCTGTTCAGTACGAAAGAAAACGCCTAAAGCTCTTAATACTTAAAATACAAG
Organism: Liopterus haemorrhoidalis; assembly: GCA_963971575.1. Classification (NCBI taxonomy): domain Eukaryota; kingdom Metazoa; phylum Arthropoda; class Insecta; order Coleoptera; family Dytiscidae; genus Liopterus; species Liopterus haemorrhoidalis. Next base: position 2,604,321 of record OZ020618.1, read on the forward strand.
AGGAAATTTAATTTTCAAACAAAGATTTTATCGCGACTAAAATCAATGATATTCCCAATATTTTTTATCACTTACTAGATACCTACGAAACTCTGAAATGTGGGTAAATACACACTTCACAAAATTTTATTATCAAGGGGTGTCCCCTTGTCGTCCTTTTTGAGAGTGATGTTTTTATTATTGGGTCTTGACAAGCGTCCACTAATCGCAAACTTTTGAGCAACGTCATACTAGAGACTAGAGGAGCTAACTACACACGGCTGCGTCCCAAACCCTGGCGATATGCAGGGTTTGCGCCAGATCCAGTGCCCGCACAATGCGGAGTGACCCGATCAACACTGCTTTCTGCATCCTGCAGATCAAAGAGGTGGCAGAAGATCTGTAGGCGGGAATGGACTCGATTTCCCTTGGATAGTAGACTTTCATACCACCCAAAACACCAACTATCAGGACTACAGAGCCGGCCTTAGCAAGTCTGGTGCCCCGGGAGAGATTTTTGCCGCCCTCATAAAAATCCAAGAGAAGACCAAAAAAAAAAGGTCCTCACTTTTAAAATACAAGTGATGACCTGACCGTCCGCCGCCCTTTCTGGCCTGGCGCCCCCCCCCCCTTAAAGCCGCTGCTGCAGGACTACAAGTTTAAATTTATACCCTGGATAAAGCTTTCTAAGCTCGGACAAGAGATCCATATGCTTGGACCTCTTTTCCTTCTCCTTGCGAGAGATATTCTTTTCACCAGAACTTGAGAATTCAAAACAAATCTTTTTTTATTATTATCATTTTTTTTTTTTATTTATTATTATATATTATAAAAATAAATACTTTATTATTGTTTCAAAAATAGGAATGAGTAACCAAAGTAAATTGAGTATCGTGCAGACAGAACCATTTAAAGTTATTAATGATACAATCGATAATATCGTAAATATAATTTTAGAGACGCACTGCAAGGGCTTGCCATAGCGGAACGTATTCCTAAATTTGAATTATTGCTCAACTAATCAACATAAGAATGCAATATAAGAGATGCAAGAATTGCATCTACATATTTATAGAGAGGAGACGCTTGCAATTTAAAAAATTGCGTGGGAATAACAAGAGACATAAATTTAGAAAAATTGAAAAATTTTGTAGTCAGTATTTTTGAAGATATGACTTCCCTTCGGCTATGGAAAAATAAGTTTTTACCCGGAAATATAAAAAAATATCATAGATTATTTACATTGAAGGATTTATTGAATTCTTTAGAATTTACATATTAATAAAAATAAAATGTATAAAATAATGCTATAAAATCTTTTTATTTATAACAAAAAATACTTTATTTGGAGAAATAATGTTGTTTAATTTTTATTTATTTATTTATTTATTTATTAACTTTTGGCCACCCAACAGGCACAGGCCCAATAACAGAGTGGCACTACATATCATATGTTACAAATTAAATAAACAAGTTCACATGTTTTTAGAAATTAAAGATGAATTACATTAATACATAAGATATAATATAACATACTATACATTTTGTGGTAAATTATTGATAATATATTTTTTAATAACATTAAAATTACTAGCAAATATGTCCGGAAAATCAACGTTAGCTACTAAATTATTTAATTTGTATGTAGTACGGTGCAGGGGTGAATTAATAGCAGAATTAGTATTTTTAATAGACAGGGAGAATATATCATTACCTCTTGTGTTGTAAGAAGGTATTCGAAAATATAACTTTTCTAGAAGGTCCGAACAATCAATTTTGTTATTTAATATTTTGTAAATAAAGTTAATATCCATAATAGTTCGTCTATTTTCTAGAGACAGCAATGTCAATTTAGAGTTTGGAAATCTGTAATTAATATTTTTAATAAATCTATTTTGTACATTTTCTAACCTTTTTATATAAACAAAATATTGAGGAGACCAACATATAGTGCAAAATTCTAACTGACTTCTAACTAATGAGTAATACAGAGAAAGAAGAGTTTTATGGCATTTGAAATCTTTACTTATTCGATATATGAAACCCAGCATCCTATATGACTTTTTGATAATTAGATCCATATGCGTATCAAATATTAACTTCTGACCGAAAGTAATACCTAAATCCTTTATGAATGAAACGGAAGAAATGTTTTCATCGTTGAGGTAATAACTGTAATTGATAGAGGTCCTGTTTCTCGTGAAAGAAATTGTTGAGCATTTGGAAATATTTACATTTAATTTGTTGACTTTAAGATAGTTTTCCAACCTATTTAAATCAGATTGTATATTACGGCAATTTTGTAGAGAAAGTATTTGTTGAAAGATTTTTAAATCATCAGCGTAAAGAAGGAATAAAGAGTTCTGAAAGCAGGCACCTATATCGTTTATAAAGATATTGAAAAGCAAGGATCCTAAGTGGTCCTTTTTGATATAGTAACATCAAATTCGGGACTTTTTGATGTTAGTGCGATTTGTATGCAGTCTTTGGGGTCCGGTCGATTTCTCTGTTTAGTTTTAATGTTCGTTAAAATGGAAAATACTTGTTCAGAGAGATAAGTTGTTGCAAATGGCAACAACTTTTTAATTGCCTCCTCATGAACAATTTTAAAAGACTTTACAGCCCTTGACTACTAAAAATGTGACAGATCGGTTTTGTTTTCAAATTCTATACGTGCTTCGTTGATCTCAGTTCGAAAAGTGACTCAGGTAACTCTTGTGGCTCTTTTGGCACGTCAGACATTTGGCATTTAAATGGATCTATGACTCAACTCACTGTACTTAAATCAAGTTCTGGAAAATATTGAGCGAAACGGTATTTTAGGTTGCCAAGATGTTTGTTGATTGTGACCTTGATGTCCTCAAAACGAGTAACGTGCTGAATATTCTATAAACAAAGCTAATTTTTGAAAAGCAGCTATTTTGTTTTGATTAGCTTTTTGTTTCCAGTAGGAAATCTTTGAACCAAACGGGTATACGTTCGTGCAGCGTTTACACAAATTCGCACAAATTTATATCGTATTATAAACGCACTTTTATTAATATCTCATAACCCCCAAGAATTTCCTTTTTACCCCTGTTCTAAATGAACACTTAACACTTTTGAAGACAAAATAATTTATTTAAGAAGTGAGTCACTAAATTCTGTCGAACCATTTACCAATTGAAATAGTAACCTAATCGTATTAAAGTTCTAATATGTAATAAACATGCAACTGGAATACCTTATACGTCTCAAAATCTGATAAATCAATGTAAATTGACACAAATTTCAACATAGCGAGTGTATGGCGAGTACAATGAGTATCGGCCTTAGTCTACATAAAGTAATTGTGTACAGAATTGTGTTCTCGTGGCTTGTAATTACTAATTAGTTAATTAACACATAGAGTACACTGTTAAGACAAGAGTTTTTACCGTTGTATTTATTAAGAGCCAAGATTAAACCATAAAAATACTAATCAATGTCAAGCTAGAAATATTGTACGCCGTAACAATTAAATTTGGTTGTTGGTTTGTGTATTCATTAAAATATCTATTGATAGAAACATCATCTTTCGGCAATAGATTAAAACACACTTACCTTTCGTTCAACAATTTTACAAATTTAGTGCAGTTCTTGTTCCGTTAGAAACGAATTACAGTAAATGTTTTTGCTTAATTTTTATTCCTTTAATAAGGTAAGTTGTTGTTATAAGAATGGACAAGATTTTTATTCGATCTGCTTGTGATTTATACTTGAAGCTGTTGTATTGTGTTACTAGGAGCTACTGTCTCACTTAATCTCAAAAAAGTCAAATATTAATTTAGATTGCCATGTGAAATGTTGGAAATATGGGCTCCCAGCGAAGTCTAAATATGGGCCAGGGTATATTCAGCAATTTTTTCCAGCTGACGACGACATGCACGTTGATGAAGTAGGGCAATAAAGTCTGAATGATGAAGATGCTACTTGTATGTTTTGTGACGGTAGTTTTTTACAGGATCAAAAGGGCTTTGGGTTCGGTGCCTAATGTACAGTATGTGAACACATGAACAATGAATGCTCCGGGACAGAAAAAGTTTTATATGAATGTTATTATTGTCACTAATCAATTGTTAAACTGTTACTTTGAGTTTGTATCTTAAACAAAAATGAACTACCCAATTTTTAATCGGGGCACATATTTCATACACTAATTCCAACATTCTACAAATTCCAACATTTTACAAATTTTCATAGTTGTATTGAATCACATTATTTTTCTATTTTTCGAAACAATGCAATTTTGAATATTGTATACAAGTCTTTGGGAAAGATGTAAGCCAATTCTAAGATCATTTCTTTAAAAACAAAAGGGGGTCCCCCCCTTTTGTTTATTCTCTAAATTTAAATGTTTCATTTCTGGGGTTAAAAATTAAAAATTAAAATTACTTAACAGCAAAAACTTACACTACAAATATTGCTCAGAATAAGAAGACAAATCTATTAACTAAATGCATTTATTTGATTGAATAAATATTTGGAGAGTTATGGAGGAAAACTCCCAAAAATTAAAAACTTAAAAAAGTACATTCTCTTTTATTATAAATCTTTTACGAAGGTGTTTTAAGTTTTTTCGCCTTCTTTTGACCTGTTGTATCATCCTTTAAAAAAGAAATAAGAAGACCGTAACACCCTGTATAACTGTATTCAGTGGCGCACCCAGAGAGGGGGCCCGGGGGACCGCCCCCTCTTAAGAAGGAAGGAAATAAAAATAAAAACACACAAACACACTAGAAAATTAAAAAAATAGAGATTAGAACCTTTTTTTTTAGGTCGTCACTTGTGTTTTAGAAGTGAGGACCTTTTTTAGGTCATCACTTTATATTTTCATAATTTAAATAATTTTGTCTTCCCCCCCCCCCCAAACAAAAATTCCTGGGTGCGCCACTGACTGTATTATATGATGTAAAATATGTACAATGTATATATAAATGTATTATAAGCACGACGCTACGAACCTGCGAAGTTGAAGCGTCGATAAATAAAGATTAATAAAAAAAAAACAGATAAAAATTCTCTGAAATTTTTGATGTATAGATTATTACTAATGTATCCTCATATTATCAGTTTTGAACAAGAAACTTTTAAGAATCATACCATGGTGCTTCCTCTTAAATGTTATTTTTTTGTATATATCTTCATATATGTTCCTTATTAACAAGTTATAAAATGTCTGATATATGTTGCTGTGACAATCTCGCCAAGATTAGTTTTAGTGTGTAAACGCGTTCGTGTCACTTGCACGCACATTGCCACAACCGGCAAAATATCCATTGTTCCTCACCAGCAACAATTAGATGCGTACTACGCTGTGTTAAACTTAAAAACTTGCTTTAACAACGTTACCAGACATAATAAAACTGTTAATAAAATAAGTGATTGCAACTGACCACTCTGGTTAGACTAAACATTATCAGAAACAATTTGTTTTACCAGTGTGAACACTAAAAAGGTATTGAAAAAACTTAAAAAAGTGTTAATTTAGTTGTTTTGATCCATATTACCACTATATTTTCTAATATTGATAGATGTAGATGTTAATTTTTGATGCAACATGATGAATAAATAGTAAATAACACACTTTGTAATGTTTCCCAAAATATTTCATCTTTAAATCAAAATAAAACTTTTTTTATGCCATTCACTTCTTATGCTAATAATCTACCTTCCCAAGACAATATAATAATTCATGAATATAACTGCCCAGACCATGAGACGTGCTCTTGTAATACATTAATAAGAAAAACTTATTCTATTAAATACCTGGGAATCTATATTGATTCCCATCTCAAATGGGACATTCATATAAATACTTTGGTACAAAAATTAAAATTATTAAATTATTAATTAAATTTATTTATTTATTCAAAACGTTAAGAAATATCTTGACTTTGAGATTTCTTAAAGTCTTATATTTTAGTTACATACAGTCACTAATAAACTATGGAATATTAGTTTGGGGAGCCGCGCCTCAGTCTCATCTAAATAAGCTAGAAGTAACTCAAAAACTTATTCTCAAAATCATGTTATATAAAAATAAAAGATATTCTAGCCAACTTTTATTCTCGGACTTAAATGTTCATTCCATAAAAAAACTTTATTTACTTTCAATTTTAAAATATATGTTTAAAAACGATTTTACTAACAATATATATCTACCAAACCATTCTTATTCTACTAGAATTAAAAGTAATAAGTTTTCTTATAATAATATAACTTCAAAAACAAAAGGTCAAAAATATTTTTTGTATTACATACCTAAAATTTTTAACTTTTTCTTAAGCATTTATAATGTTAATTTTGCCAATGTCTGTTCGTACACATCGTACGTTAACAAAATTAAAAAAATCGTCAGTGATATTGACTTAATTGATTTAAACAGATTATTTGAGTAATTGGGCTAATTTTCAATTTAAATATAAATATATATGTATATTTGCAAGTATATATTTATATTAATATATATAATTTGACACTTGTAATTACATTTACTATCGATTATACATAATAATATTACGACAAGTTTCATCGAAACTTAGTAATAATTTCTTTATATATATGCATGTCATCTACATATTAATACTGTAATATTTATTTTGTTGTATTGATACATTTGTTATATTCACTTGTACTTTGTACCTTTTTATTTTCATGTATGATTCAATGAATTATAATAAATGGGTATATTATTATTATTATTATTTATATACATATATTACTCGTTGATTTTGAAAGTGAGATAAGTCCATTTTGTGAAAAATATGAGTTAATGTTACGTCTTATTACAAATTGAGATTAACTTAATGTTTTTAATCATTTACAATAAATATCGACTCAATATCAGTACAATTTTGTTACTGTTAGTTTATATGGTCAACAGTATTTCAAATGCATTGATTTTGAAAGTGAGACAAGTCCACTCGAATAAATTCTCTCGAACCGAACCCGATTAATACCCCAGGATTATTATAAATTGATACAAAAATGTCGCAAGTATAATCCTTTTTTAGAACATGAAATGAAAAGTGAAGACTTTTACTCTACCAAACCTTTCGAGGAGGCAATTTTAAGAAGAAGGAAAAATACTGATGGAGAAATGGTTGAATATTTCTTGGATAAGATTTTTGAGAAATACGCAAAATAAATTTTTTTATAAAACGTCAATAGAAAAAGATTCACAATTTAAAACTCTTGATTTATCACCAAAGCGCGGTAAGCCGTGTAATTTCGGAAAAATAATATTACCATCTTTATATGAAAAAACTAGGGCTATTACTAAAGAAAAATATAAAGATATGATGGATTTATTACTTTATATACCACCCATTCATCATGAATACTTTAAAAAAAGTCTAAACTAACAAAATATAATTTATATGTATACAACTTATAATATTTTTTCAATTTTTTCCTATAAAATAAAATTTTTGTTTTGTTTTTATTGTTATTTTTCTAACAAAGAATAAAATTATATTGAAATAAAATAAATAAATAAAATTTTCATTTGTTTGGTATTATAATTCCATTTCATTAGGAGAAATCAACATTTTCAGCATATCATCGCCTTTGAAAGTGAGACCAGTTCATTGAGATACACCAAAACCACGACTTTTTTCAAATAACGCCAATAACACTTATCGTATAATAAAATTACATGCATTGAGGATACTAAAAATGTAAAATAAGTCTATTACTCCTTACGAATATTTTTAATTCCATTCAAATGCAAAACATTAAAATCTAGAAATAACGAAAAGTTGACATGTCTCACTTTCAAAATCAACGGCTCATATATTTCGGCAAACACTTCCCTTTTTTTCGCTATATATCCAATCCTTTCCCTTTTTGGAAGCTGTTTTTTACCCACGCTTTTAAAGTCCCATAAAACTTTCAACAAAATTTATTCCAAAAATTTCAAATTCAATTAAGGACCCATTGTTTAAAGAGTTATGCATTTACGCAAATTTTTGTGATTCATCTATTGTGTAATGATCCTGTTAAGCTGTTAGTTCTTTGCGTGGATGGATACAACTGTGACATCATCAGCATTAATTAGAAAACAGCAAATAAGAATATTAGCACTACAAATATACTAGAGAGATATATGGTTAAAAGGATCTTAAAAGGAAAAACATGATGTGTAAGAAGAACAAAAGAACATTGATTATACCAAGACAGAAGTGGTAAGGCATTTTTCAATCCAAAAGGCATTTTCATCACACAAACTGAACGCGTCCACTGCAAAACAATGTGTGTGTTTCTTGTACAAAACTGAATAAATCCTTTAAAACAGTTCTTAAACGATTGCAGAAACAAATGATAAATTCTGAAACTGGTCTAAAAGCGATGCAAAAAGTGTCTACAATATGTTTTGGCCAGACTGGAAAATATATAGTGATGTATATGTAAGAACATTAGTTTATGGAGAAATAAATGGTTAAGAGAATATCTAAAAAGGAAGAACATTTGTTGATACTTGAGATAGATAAAAGTTAATTATAGTATAATGGAAGATTTGAGGCATTTTTCAACCCAAAAGGCATTCTTATCATTTACAAACCGAAGACATCCACTGCAAAACAATGTGTCTTTCCCATTCAAGTACTGAAGAAGTCGTTAAAAAATGTTCTTAAGCTAATAAAAAAACATATAACTTCTGAAACTGGTCTAAAAGTGTTTGCAAAAACTGTCAAAATGTGTTGGCAAAACTGGAAAATATACTGTTAGTGATGTGTAGTCATTGAAGAACATTAGTTTTTTGAGAAATAAACAGACTATTTTGGTTAAAATAGTCTGAAAAAGAAGAATATTTGTTGATACTTGAGAAGGGCAAAAGAATATTAAATAAAACAAGTTGGAGGTTTTGAGACATTTTTGAACCCAAAAGGCATTCTTACCATTTACTAGACGAATATATCACTGCGGAATAATGTTTTTTTTCTTGTTCCCAGAACTATTTTGTTTAAAGGACGATTTACCCTATAATGGGAAAATGCCAAGAAAATTAGATAAATAAAAAATTCGGAAACTGATCTAAAAGCAAAAAATGACCATTATCTGATTTTTATAGCAGACGACGCAAGTCACAATGAAACGCATTGTTATAACAATGCAGTAGTGGACCCAAAATTTATTCTTAGACTGGCTCAGAAGGCCAAAAAATCTTGAAAACACCTTTAAAAATTCGAAATTTTCAAAATGAAGAGATGAAAGTGGGTCGCAAAACGCCTCTTCCTTGGTGCGTGCTTGAAACTATGTATTTTTTTTTTTGCTTGCGTCGTCTGTTAAATAAAATTTACTACACAAATATGTTACCAGAAATGGAAAATACTCTGACAGTGATGTGTAGAAGCAAATGGCAGTATTTTGTATAATGATTAATTAAAATTCCGTATTAATACGACATCAGTCCGTGAATTAATGTCTTAAGATAGTTCTTTGCGCATTTGATTCAGTTTTTGATATGCATTGAATAAATTAATAGTTTTTCTCGATCGTGTTCAGTTTTCTGTGAATTTGTCGGTATTGTATGATGTTGTGCTGTTACTGTTAGACATGTGATATTGCTACCGGCCACTCCCAGGTGGGGAGTGGGCGCACCACGTGTCCTCAACAGGACCCTCCGACAAGAAGCTCAAAACCAGCGGCGTGCCAATATCTGCATTTTAAAATTATCCCAGGAACACTGAAAAAATTCTTGCATATTTTTATCCTTTGAAAGTAGATTGTAGGACAAATGAGGAAGTGATGGACCTTTATGCGGATAGCAGAAATGGTGAAACTATTAAGTAATGGTTTTTAACCTTTTTGAAGTTGCGGAACACCATAATCAGTAACATACGAGGTGTGTAAATTAAGTAACCGGACTGATTTTATTATATTTTTTTATTCGAATAGAATTGCAATTTAATATTGTCTCGCTCAAAATAACTTCCTTGGGAAGCCATACAGGTGGTCGGTTAGGGACGTTTGAATGTTTTCGAGTGTCCCAAAATGACTTCCCTTGAGATTATTTTTCAATCCTGGGAAGAGGAAAAAGTCAGAATGACTCATAAAGGCTGAGGAGCCACAGGAATGTTTATACTGGCCAAAAACTCGTTTATTAAAATTGCTCTGTGACAAGGCAGATTTTTCTCATCCCCAATTCATTGGTCAAAATCTGATGAATGGTAGTGTGAGTCAAATTCAACTCTTCCCCAATTATTCTGAGTGTCTGACGATCTGAACGCACATAATCCCGGATTCTGTCGATTTTCATCGGTTCTTGAAGATGAAGGCCTTCCGCTGCGTGATTCATCTTCAATCAACCCTCTTCCTTCTGTCCATACTGTCCTGGTAGGCCTGCTGAAGTTTTGCAAAAGTTTCCGTTGCACTGTGCTCAAGTCTGAAGCAAAACCTGATAGCACACCGTTGCTCGAAATGAATGTCACTCATTTTTAAAACGCACTAGAAAAAACGGTTTAACGAAAAAAATCGTTACCAACAACAAAATTACTCTAGCGAGTTCAAACTTGTACTGAAGTTTTATCACATGTTCACCTGCCGCCCCTCCAAGTCCTCGCATATAGGCGACTGATAAAGCAATTATGGACAAATCTGTAAGCTACAAACGATGGTATCGAAGTAGTTGTTATAGGTGTTATTATGGATACTATAGCAGACATGGCCAAACTCCGGTTCGTGCGACAGATCTGGTCCACGAGTGAATTATTTTGTAGTTTACGTAGCTATTTTCTTTATTTTTGCTAATCACTACTACGCTGTCGTCCTTATTTTTTGCTTAATAGGAAATTTAAGTATATATTTAATACTTCTACATAACGCATGTCTATCTTACTAAGTCCCACCCGTTATGAAGTTCACATTAAGTCGTTCTCTTGTAAGTTGAGACAAACTATATGATAGCTTTTGAAGAGCTTTGGTCTTCCTCAACATTTCTATATTACATTATCTTGTTTTATTATTCCAATTGTGGTTTCGTTATCTTATGTTTCGTAGTCTTTGTAGTAAGTGTTAAATTACTGAACTTGTACGGAATGTTGTATTTTATAAATCGTTTTGTTACGCTACTGCGTGCTATGAAATATTCCCATGCAAACATAGCCAACGCCCTACTCGCCACTAACTCAAATTAATGATCGAAACTCATTTTCAGATTACTACGTCTATTTGTTCTGCATCTATTTTTATTTCTTTGTTTGTAAATGCGAAAGTAAAATATCAAATCAAACATAAATAGAAACATATTAATTTATTCAAGAAAGTGAAAAGATATGTCTTTAAGATAATTAATATTTGTTCTGTACACCAGATAAAATGATAGCCACATTATAAGAGAACTATACTGTTAAAAGTCACGCTGGTGAATAAAACTATATAGGTGAAGTTTTTGTAATTATATAAAAGCTACTCCCTCCGTTCCAAAATAAGTATCCGATTTTAGTTTTTTTAATGGATTATTGAAACAATGAAATTAAATGTATCAGTAGTTATTTATTTAAATTAGTCCTTGATCTGGGTTTCTTTAACGCCATTCAATCATTACAACAAGAGTCCCCGTCCAGTATTGATGCACTCATTGCAGCCGTGCATAAAAATGGGATGAAATAACGGCGGAAAAACTGAACAATTGTTTCATTACACTGCAGAAGTGTATGGAATTGACCATGCTTCATAGAGGAGGCAACGATTACATTCCTCACATTTAGTTCAGTTGCGAAAATATACGTTATACGAGGTCTGTTCAAAAAGTATCGCGAATTTTGTGTGTTTTTCAAAAATTATTTATTTATTCATGAATATCTATTTTGTCCCCTTCAAAGTAATCACCACCAGATATTATACACTTGTGCCAACGTTTTTTCCAATCCTCGAAACACTTGAAAAAATCATTTTTTGTGATCTTGTTCAGCTCCTCCTTCGATGCCGTCTTTATCTCCTCACTCGTAGCGTAGCGTCGTCCTTTCATGGGCCTCTTCAGTTTCGGGAACAAGAAAAAGTCACAGGGGGGCCGATCTGGGGAATACAGTGGCTGCGGCATTATTAGTGGTTTTTGGCCAAAAATTCGCACACAAGCAACGATAGGTAATTTTTGTTCTTCCACAAATCCGGGCGTTTCTGGAGGATTGCTTCGCGCAAATTGCGCATAACTTGCAGGTAATATTCCTTATTGACCGTTATACCCTTTGGCAAGAACAAAATTTAATACAGATTCTTTGATCCATTTTTTGGTATAGGCAAAAATCGAAGACCAGCCAAAACACGTACAAGCAAAGCAACTGTCAAAAATTAACTGAACATTCAAAATGGCCGAACTTGTCATAACGTGGCATAAGTGAGAGACATGAGTACCAACATAACGCCACAAAAAAATCGAAAATCGATTATACGTACCCGCGGAAATTCAAAATTCGCGATACTTTTTGAACAGACCTTTGCATATTTTTTTTATGAAATTGGACACTTATTTTGGAACAAATAAAATTCCTAAATCGGACACTTATTTTGGAACGGAGGAAGTATTTTTTATTCGAATTTGAAGATTTGGCAATAAAGAAAATAAGTATAATTTACTTAATATATTTTATATTCTCAAAATAATTTATTGTTAATTTTATTATTAGATTGAAATTGTAAATTTAGCTGTCATTTTAATCCTTTAAGACATTTCGAAATTTTATTAGGTCATTAAATTAGTTTGGGCTTGTCTTGTTAGAGGCACTGCTTACCAAATATAAAAGATAACCTTGAGATAATTTAACAATAAAAAATCGTGGGTTTCGCAAATTTTAATTGTTAATTAATTTCACTGGAGATATGAATAATTTCTTCCGTGGTGCCAGGCCATTGTTCGTAACTAAAGTGTGGGCTCCACTTACACAAATCTTTAATTTTGCTATGTTAAGGTATCTTTCCAGCTATCTTGTATACAGAGTGTTTGTTTGAAACGGGGCACCCCGAAAATCTCCTTTATTTGTAAAGATACAAAAAATCTTCAGAACAAAAGTTAAACTAGACAAAAAGGCCCAACTAAAGGTTACTATAAGAATTCTGAGGCACTTCCGGTTTCACCGGAAATGATGTCAACTTTTGATCTAGCATAGGGAATCGATAATTTTATATTTTTTTCCTAAAAGTAAATTAAATTAGCTTTACAATGACACCAAAAAGTCATATTTTTATGTTAACCATTTCAAAATGGCAACCATTTATTTACAAAATAATAATCAACATAAGTTTTACAAAGTTGAACGTAGCAAGCTTTGAAAACAATAAAAAATTAACAAAATATATCTAAGTAAACTATTTGACTATTTAGAAAAAAAAACTGTTATTTTTACAATTATTTTACAAAACAAAAAAATTACAAATGTTCGATCAAACCACCATTATTATCAACACATTTTCTCATTCTTAATAAAAACTCTTCCATCGCCCTTATAAGATATACTCTTGGATATCCCGGATTGCACTTCTAACCCTTTCTTCTAAATCTTCTATCGTCGTTGGTGTTGTCCGATACACTCTATCTTTTAAATACCCAATATATATTTTTTTTTTTCGATGAACATTTATTTGTTTATATTTTTAGGGAGAAATGTTTTTTAGATGTTTTAGTATTTTTTCTATATGCGGGTCAAAGAGCTGCATAAGCATGCCAAATTTCAAGTTTAGGTTTTGTCGTTTGGCTACAATTTTACTGAACAGACAAACAGACAGACGACAAAATGACGGTTTAAGCGTTTTTTGGTCATACCTACAAAACCCTAAAAAGGTCCTTACTTTCAAAATATAAATGAGACCTAAGAACAAAAAGGACCTCATTTCCAAAATATATGTAAGTCATGACCTAACAAAAAAAAGCACTTCAGCAATTGAATTCAAGTATATTCCTTAAAAACACTAAAACCACGTGTTTTTGAGCCCTGGGGGGGGGTCAAGCCCGTGATAATCAGCTAACATACCTACTACGATGAACAACAAAGAGGTTTACTCTTTGAAACAAATTCATTTTGAAACTTCCTCGTAGTTGAATGAAAGCATTTTTTTCTTGAAAAGTGAAACCCCCAATAAAAACTTCTGTTTGAATTATTCGCAATAAAATACGTAAATGATCTGATTAAAGCGAGATATAACACATAACTTAAGCAGTTAATTCTCAGAAAAGAATAGAATTTCACTCAACCACCGTTTCTCACCGGTTCACCTATATGCTACCGGCAATTATCTTAATACAATGTTAATTCATACACTTTCTTTTTAAATTATTTCATTTATTTAAGCATTTAAATTAAAAGGATTTTTAATATTATTACTTTTCCTATTGTTACAAATCACAGGTATATTGTGAGTTTTTTGGGATTTTACAATAGTGTTTTGTTAGTTGGTATCTTGCAAATCTTGAGGTGTTGAACTGTTAAATTATTATGTCAGATCTTCAGATCCTACCGTTTTAAATAACTCATTATACCTCTTTGTTTTAGTTTATCAACATCTAAAATGAAATATAAAACTTAAAGATAAGAATGCGCTAATAGCAATGTTGATGTCCACCCAAAATTTTAACTAAATGTTAATAAGACTTAAATTTTTAATTTCTGCAATTTGGAGGAAAGGATACATAAAGATCTTGATGTTTACCTGGCTCCAGGTGAAGAGGCTTGCTCTTCACAGAACCCGATGGTGCGAGTTTGTAAGGGGTCTATGCTCCAGCCAAGAGTTCTAGTACATATTATCTTTTATATTAATAAAATTGCTGGCTATATCTAATTTTTTATTTTTATTTTGGTTTCTTATTTGGTATTTACACGTTTTAGCCCTGAAGATATCTCAAAATTTTTATTCTAGGGGGGTGCTTCGGTGTTAAAATTGTTTATTAAAAAACTTAAAATATCTACCAGCAAACGTATATAACAAATATTGTATATAATAAGAGGACAAATCTTTTGTGTTCTAAATACTTTTTTAATGGCATAAATTACATTATTTGTGAAAATTATGAATATAAAAAAAATCACAACTCAAAAACGATTAGAGATAACGACCTGCGATTAAAATTTTTGGATTCTCCGTACTTTATTTAGTCTAGGAAAAAATTGAGGCTTTAATCGTTTAATGCGTTTTGAGATTATGACAATTTTTTTAATGGCGTAATTTACATTATTTGTGAAAATTGTGAAATTAAAAAAATCACAACTCAAAAACGGTTAGAGATAGCGACCTGCGGTTGAAATTTTTGGATTACTCGTAGTTTATTTAGTCTAGAAAAAAATTGGGGCTTTAATCGTTTAATGCGTTTCGAGATTATCACAATTTTTTAATGACATAATTTACATCATTTGTGAAAATTGTGAATTAAAAAAAAAAATCACAACTCAAAAACGGTTAGAGATAGAGACCTGCGGTTAAAATTTTTGGATTCTTCATAGTTTATTTAGTGTAGAAAAAAATTGAGGCCTTATTCGTTTTGCGTATTTTAAAATTATGACGAATTTTAATATGGCGTGATTTTCATCTTCCAATAGACGTATCTCAAAAACGAAAGACGATAAAGACCTGCGGTTAAAATTTTTGAAATCTTGAGGTCCTAATTGACTTGTAACCAAATTTTGAACAAAAAAAATTTTTTGAAAATTTTTAATTTTTAAAATTTTTTTTTGAAAATTTTGATAAATTCTAACTAAAAAATGGTTAGAGATTGAAATCTGCGGTTTGAATTTTTGAAATTCTCTTACATTGTTTAGTCTAGAAAAAAAATTGGGCTTTAATAAACCAATTATTAAGTTTTGTATGGGCAGTAATCCAAAACCCTTGAAAATGGCCTAAAATCGAAAAAAACGTAAGGGGTAGACCTTAAAAAAATCGTGATTTTTAAGCAAAAATTTTTTGTCTCCGTTTTTATTGAAAATTGGTGTATATATGTATTTTTGGTCATAGATCAAGAAAATTGGGTTCATTTTGAAGTTTGGGCAAAATTTTTGGAATTATGGGCAAAAAACTGACCCAAATCAGCTCTAACTCAAGAATTAGGGAAGCATGAATTTTTTACATACTTTTTTCATAATCCTCATCCCAAAAATAGCAAGAAACTATATTTTGGCTAAAATTTGAGCCAAAAATTTTTTGACCAAAATTTCAAA
The DNA here is from genome assembly GCA_963971575.1 of Liopterus haemorrhoidalis. Classification (NCBI taxonomy): domain Eukaryota; kingdom Metazoa; phylum Arthropoda; class Insecta; order Coleoptera; family Dytiscidae; genus Liopterus; species Liopterus haemorrhoidalis. Next base: position 2,620,463 of record OZ020618.1, read on the forward strand.
ATTTTAGGAAAAAAATATTTTTTGATTTTCATTCAACAACTGCTATCTTGAGAAAATTCTTAAGATGGGTAATCTTAACGGTAATAAAAGAGTGAATACGTTGAAAAACTTCTTTTCCGAATGTGGTCTAGTCAACATCATTAAAAAAATTAAATAAAAATCATTGCCAACTGCAGGATTAAACTCATAACTATTTAGTATTAAATTTAGATGCTTGTCTAGTTTTAATCTTCTTGAATTCTTTCACGAAAGTTTAAATATCTTTTAAAAAATTTAAATTGATTTTATTGTTAACAATTAAGATGCCAAACTAATTAGAACAAAATGCTTTCTTAAAATAATTCTTTGGAAAAAAACTTTCTAGAGCTATTCAATTTTATCATAATGTTTACTTGTTAATATGTTTAGTTAGTTAATTTTTTTTGGCGCACAGCAACGATGTCTATTTGCGCCTAACAGTCTATCTAAATGGCTAAAATATATATTAACAAGAATATATAAAACAATAAATAAATAAATAAAATCTGTCTCAATAATAGGAGAAGCCGGGGCATAATGGGCACCTAAAGGATTATCTTTAATAAAATCTGAGAGTGGAAAATAGTATATTATGCAATGAGCATAGAATGATGGTCATTTTACACCAGTATGAAAGTTACAATTCATACAAGTGACAAATGACTATTTCGTGCAAGTTTCATACTATGCTTTTTCCACGACTATAACTTTATTACTTATTTATTTATTTTTTCAGTCCTCTTTAAAAATTAACAATAATTTGACAGTTGCTTCCAACCTATTTATTACGTTGCCTAGGAACGGTCAGCCATTGCTGCTTGAACCTGTTATGTAAAGAGCTCAACATGTTACATAATGAGCTCATTACGTAACAGGTCAGTGGTGTGTAATAAAAAGGTATGGGGAACGTGCTACATTTACTTATCACTGACACACCTGTAATGAACGTATATCTATATAGTCGTGGAAAAAAGAAATTTTGTACAGGCAAACATAAATAAATAAAAGTTGGATCGGAAAACTAAGCAGACATAGAGTGATAGTAAAAGGCTGTAAAGGAAATAGTTACCATCGGATGTCAAATAAAAATAAATGACACATTTAAATAAGGTTCAAAACTTCGTACAACAAACAAAAGTACCAGCTTGCTACGATTGCCAGCTCTGAGTTAAAATATGCAGCTCTGATTAAAAATCTGTTCGCAAAACTGAACTGATGCAGGACGATGGTAAAAGGCTGTAAAGAGGACAGTTAATATCACAGACAATAATAAATAACACGTTAAAATAAGATGCAAAACTCAACACGTAAAACAGTAAGTTCGAATCTCTCAGAAAAAGTAACAGCCCTACGGGTTAAAATGTTAAACGAAGTCAACACGTGTTACAAATAGGAGGCTCATCTCCTCGAAGGAGACATCTATGGGTCCACCAACAGTCTTACATCCACCAATACGAAAGCCTGTCACAGCGGTTTCTTCTCGGCATTTGTTCCTGATCTTGTTAATTTGAATTCAACGCCGGATTATAAATTTACCAGTCCAGAATAAAGACTTCCCATTGACACATGGACAAATCCAATTTTAAATTAACAATATATAATTTAAAATCCAATAAAACACAAAATTACTGTTAATAACAATAGCTTGTTTACATAAACAGTGTTGCATTTCTATAAAACTGGTTTTACGTCATCGCCAATTTTATTTTACCTTGAACGTGGGTATTAGCTACAAAAATGATCGTTGGCAATTAACCGCTAAAATGATTCAGAAATGAAGGTGAACTCCTATATAGAGAACTGTAAATATTGGTTTTTATAGCGTTTAAATTTACCGCCTCTGTAAATAACAGTAGAGAGAACTGTAATTTTACTTTCACAAGTAACAGGTAGCTGTTTCATGACGATGAAATCGAGCACTTTCTTCATAGATGGTGCTAGTTTATACTTTACGGTTCACTTAGAGTTTAGATTAATTAGTTTATTATTAATTCTTCACTTAATCTGTTAAGTCCGGGTTTATAACCTGGAGTTTATGGACTTGTGGACTACGATATGTGGTTTCCCGCAAGAGTAGAATCACTCTGATCCTCAGAGCGTATTTACAGACATCGACAAAACCGGCTCTATCCATTGCAGTCCTTCACAAACGCCGTCATCAACTACTATATATTTTCACAGTTTTCAAAATTCGCAAATTAGTAGCCCATTAATACGAATTCCAAACTCATATTCTCTCCAGCAATCCCAACAACTCAAATTTCTAGGACTCCATCAAAATCTTCGTTGGTCTCCACATATTGATTATATCAATACTAAGCTATCAGGATCCTGTTTATGCTAAAGAGGCTCAGGTACTTTATTTCACCTTCATTATTAAGATCAGTTTATTTTGCGAAATTTCACACAATTGTAAATTATGCTATCATTTTCTGGGGAGCAACAAAAGAAGCTAATAAAATACTCTTCCAGCAAAAAAAAAGCTATTCGAATATTAACATTTACTCCATATAGAACTTCCTGAAGAAATTTATTTAAAGATCTTAAAATATTAACAGTTCCCTCAATTTTTATATTAGGATGCGTATTATTTGTTAGAAACCATTACAGTAATTTTAATATAAATAGTGATTATCATAATCACAACAAAAGAAGTAAATCTAGCTTGATAATTGAGAGGCACCATACTACTTTGTACGAGCAAACTCCTCGTTTTATAGCTGCAAGATTGTTTAATAAGGTTCCTGATAGCATTAAAAGTATAACCAATGATAAAATGTTCAAAAACAAGTTTAAGAAATATCTACTAGAACATACATTCTATTCAATATCTGAATATTTAAATCACAAAGCTAACTAGTGTTAAATTTTGCATTCTGTTAAATTAGAATATCTACATGTATACATTATATTGACTTAACCTCTGTATTTCTAATGATCACTAACAGGCTCAATAAAATATTATTATTATTATTTTTATATTATTTGGATTATAAAGGACAGAGCCCAATAATAGGATATCACTTATATTTATAGAGCAGCTAATTTGTTTGTATATTCGAGGTAATCTCAGAAACTACCAAACCAACTTGAAGAATTCTTTTATTGTTAACTTTTTTTGAATATTATAATCAGTGTCTCAAAACCGGGGAAGCGCACCTCTCTGGTGTGCCGCAAAAGCAAATGAACCGAAATGAAAAATATTTCAGTATTGTATACCTACTGTATGATGATTAACTTTAAGGTCCCAGAAAAAGGGATTTATGAAACAATAATTGGCAACAATAGTAAATATTAAGCAAAAGGAAAGTACTTAAAAAGGTTATTGAACAGAAGAGAAATGTATATAAAGAAAGACTGAAGACAGAAGATTTCCTGGAAGATCAAGGATCTCCAAGTTCGCTAATCTGATAATATTGTTTGCTTATTATTAAGGGCGGAGTAGGGTCTGATAACCACATTTTAAGCATATTTTTGTGAATTTTTTTCAAATCTATGGTGAAATTTATTCATTTTCAAACTAAGTACATATATAAAGTATGTTTTGAAGAAGATACAAACAAATTTTGAAGGCAAAATATGGCGAAATGAGCCAGCTGTGGCAAATCTTCTCAGTCTCCGGGAAAAAAATTAGATTTTGCGGTGACCAGCATAACTCGTCACTGGATCATCTGAAATCAAAAATCCAAAAAGATTTTGTTAGTTTATGAGTTTGCCGATGTAACGACGTTGAGATATTTTTTTTCATGTTTTTGTTTTATTTAACAATCACAAATATACTCATTTTTAGGTTTTTTTTATGGGGAATTAATTTTTTTTTGTCTTCTAAGTATCGCTAAAAACTGAAAAATCATTTTAAAAATAAAAACTCAACGTAATTACCTCGGCAAACTCATAAACTAACAAAATCTTTTTGGATTTTTGATTTCAGATGATCCAGTGACGAGTTATGCTGGTCACCGCAAAATCTAATTTTTTCCCGGAGTCTGAGAAGATTTGCCACAGCTGGCTCATTTCGCCATATTTTGCCTTCATATTTTTTTTGTATCTTCTTCAAAACATACTTTATATATGTACTTAGTTTGGAAATGAATAAATTTAACCATAGATTTGAAAAAAATCACAAAAATATGCTTAAAATGTGGTTATTAGACCCTACCCCCTTAAGGGTAGATTTCAAAACGGCATATGACAGTATCAGGCACCCCTTGGTTTGGCAAGCGATAATTAACTTAATGATTAAATAAGGTCCCAGATAAACTAAGAAACCTGATCATGGAAACAATAATTGGTACCTCCTACAAAATTACAATAGAGTCATGTAAGACTGACGCCATTTCCAGTAATATTGGCCTAAGACAAGGAAACGCACTTTCACCCACGCTCTTCACCAAGGTACTAGACACCATCATGAGGAAAAATCCGATCCAACACGACTACTACCTATTCAGAAACCGAAGCCAAGTGCTGGGCTATACAAATGATCTCATAATAAGCACTTCCGAAAGAAATTTTGTCAAATCGTATAATTCACTAAAGGAAACAGCAGAAGCAGAACGGCAGAAAAGACGAAGTACCTCGGGGCATCGAGAACACCTCAAAACGCATGCCCACCAGTAATCGCAGAACTGAAAATAGAATCCATAACATAAATCCATCACCCGCGAAACGTTGACGCCAAGATGTTTCTTTATAGACCAAACCATGAAAAGTTGCAGTTGAGATATTGTCTATTGTAACCCGCCTGTTGTCTTGAACCATCTCGTCCACCCGTAGAATTGTTGCATCATTCGCCATCTGAACGCACAGTTCGGTGTTCAGCTTTTAAGCGCCCTCGAGAGATTTTCTCGACCCAGTTGTACACTGTTTTACGCAACACTCTTCACTGTAAACAGGATACATTTCCGTATAGATATCCTTTGCAGGAAGTCCTTTTGCCCACAAAAAACGCACAACAGCACGTTGCTCTTCCGCAGTATACTCTTCGAGCTCGATAGCCATTTTCACTCTGCCTGCGCACAGCAACTGTCACTAGTGTTGTCAAGCTGGATTGTGCTGCCACCTAATGACACTTTTAGAAATAGGTCACTGCTATTTTCAGCTTTGCAACATCAGTTTGTGACGTAATTACTGACTTATCCTCGTAGCTCGCATTTGTTAAAAACAGAGTACGTTATAAATGAAAACAAAACACTCGCTTGTTCCTCCAGCCTTCAACTACAATTGACATCACAGTGTTGCCAACCTGTGGATTATTTATGAAATAACCCTCGTAGATTGAACCATACCTTCTTTTCTAACGGGCATTGGTTAAGTAAAACCTTCCCAAGTATAGTATCAATGGTATCGTTTCCAATTCAATTATTTTTGTTTTACCCCAGCATACCTGGTGATATGTTGGTACCATTATTTATATTTTTAATCACTTTCTTTGATCGTCTTGGATAATTTTGTATTTCCTCGTGATCAAGTGTCCAATATACATCCATCAAATCAATTCTTTGGTGTATTAACATAAACAAGTGCCCCATTTGAGGTAACGAGCGGGCATGTTGTAGCTATGAGGGCAAATGTTACTGTGACCCGGGTAGGTCAAGTCATTATTGGTACGTGTGTCGTGTCAGTCTCGACCTAAATACAGCGGCGGACTTGTACGCGGGGTGTCGTAACACTGTGGGTGTACCACACCTAGCGAACTCTACGGCCCTTTGACATGCGATATACAGCTGATGCAATCATATGGGAAACTAGATTGTTAGGAAGTTAGTTTGACCATATTTATGATTGTTACACTTCAATATCTTTCAAAAATACAACCCTGGTTCGATACTGACGAATGAATTCATCAAAAGAGAAATTAAAGACAACCAAAAACTCAATAGTAAATATAAACTCTTAATGAACATATATTCTGTCAGGAAAGTAGCGGGAATTGTTAAATAAATGATGTCTTGATTTAAATTTAAGGGGGGAGGGTAGGGTCTGATAGCCACATTTTAAGCATATTTTTGTGAATTTTTTTCAAATCTATGGTTAAATTTATTCATTTTCAAACTAAGTAGGTACATATATAAAGTATGTTTTGAAGAAGATACCAAAAAAAATTTGAAGGCAAAATATGGCGAAATGAGCCAGCTGTGGCAAATCTTCTCAGACTCCGGGGAAAAAATTAGATTTTGCGGTGACCAGCATAACTCGCTACTGGATCATCTGAAATCAAAAATCCAACAAGATTTTGTTAGTTTATGAGTTTGTCGAGGTAACGACGTTGAGATATTTGTTTTTCATGTTTTTTTTTTTATTTAACAATCACAAATATACTCATTTTTAGGTTTTTTTTAGGGGGAATTAATTTTTTTTTGTCTTCTAAGTAACGCTAAAAACTGAAAAATCATTTTAAAAATAAAAACTCAACGTCATTACCTCGGCAAACTCATAAACTAACAAAATCTTTTTGGATTTTTGATTTCAGATGATCCAGTGACGAGTTATGCTGGTCACCGCAAAATCTAATTTTTTTCCCGGAGTCTGAGAAGATTTGCCACAGCTGGCTCATTTCGCCATATTTTGCCTTCAAAATTTTTTTGTATCTTCTTCAAAACATACTTTATAACGGGTGTTTTTTTTAGAGGTATAGAACTTTAAATTGCAATAAAACAACGATGGATTATTCGATTGACATGAATTTTTTTTTATTCGAAAGATAATCTTGTGGCATTACATTAAATCATACCAACAAGACGGCGCAACATGTCACACAGCTCGTGCCACAATCGATTTATTGAAAGACACGTTTGGTGACCGCCTAATTTCACGTTTTGGACCTGTGAATTGGCCTCCAAGATCTTGTGATTTAACACCGCTGGACTACTTTCTGTGGGGCTATGTAAAGTCATTGGTCTATGCGGATAAGCCACAAACGCTTGACCATTTGGAAGACAACATTCGCCGTGTTATTGCCGATATACGGCCACAAATGTTGGAAAAAGTCATCGAAAATTGGACGTCCAGATTGGACTACATCCGAGCCAGCCGTGGCGGTCATATGCCAGAAATCATATTTAAAATGTAATGCCACAAGATTATCTTTCGAATAAAAAAAAATTCATGTCAATCGAATAATCCATCGTTGTTTTATTGCAATTTAAAGTTCTATACCTCTAAAAAAACACCCATTATATGTACTTAGTTTGAAAATTAATAAATTTAACCATAGATTTGAAAAAAAAATCACAAAGATATGCTTAAAATGTGGTTATCAGACCCTAACACCCCCTTAAAAGGGGGGGGGGGCCTTAAAAAAAGAGCGCTGTGTAAGTCCTACAAACTAACTTTGACATTATTTTAAAATTTTTGGGAAGTACCTGAACTTATAATGTGCTTTTATCAACTTTATCAATATTTAACTTGGCAACTTTTCGCAGTAAGCTCATGTTATGTCAATATTCATTAATCATTAAACCTATTTTAATCTGCTTATTTCCCAGGCACAATTTCACCTGCAAGACAGATGATCTCGAACAGTAAAAATTAAACAAATAAGGAATAATAGGAAAGTTACTGTTATTAATATAAACAACTATGTGATATGACCTGTAACTGAAACAACAGCAGAAATAATTGGTGAAATGTATTTTCCCTACGCCTGAATGGTGGTCAGCCCACAATACAACAATGTACAGCAATTAGTCTGCTACACAGGGACTAATTGGATGCTGAGTTTATTTGTATGTTTAAGCTTTTGCGTATAGTTGATTAAATTTTACTACTAAAATTTTGTGTGGTAATACAGGTTCAGTCAGGTGTTTAGAGCCCTTCTTCAGTGAAAGAGAAAGTTTTATTTTGACGGGACATGAAGGTTGAATTGTTATATAGATCGTGCGTTTCATATTAGATCAAAATAGTTATGAAAGATGCCGAAAGAGAATTTAAATAAGATCTTCAGTGGTTACATCACTGTTGCTTAAGACACAAGGCTTGATAGAAGCAAGTATACATTTAAGATTAATGTGTAGCCATTGAGTTATTTTTTTGGACACTGCTAGGGATTTTTAGCGTCTAATATTGTTTAATTAACACTGGCTGACAGTAGATGAGATAAATAGAATTAAAAATTTACCCAATTCACCCAGGAATTTTTGTTGGGGGGGGGGGGGGGTAAAACAAAATTATTTAAATTATGAAAATATAAAGTGATGACCTAAAAAATCCTCACTTCTAAAATACAAGTGACGACCTAAAAAAAAAAGGCCTCATCTCTATTTTTAAAATTTTCTAGGTGTTTGTTTGTTTTTATTTTTATTTATTTCCTTCTTGGGGGGGGGGGCTCCCTGGGTGCGCCACTGATGTCACTCATGTGTCTGTCTGTATGGTAGAAATTGTAACGAAATGGCTTAACACAGAAAGTTGAAATTTGGTATGCTTATACAACTCTTTGACCCACATGTAGGAAAAATACTGAGATTTTAAATTATTATTATTATTATATTATTTATTTTACATCGGCCTTTATTTCTGCAACGAGGCTAATCGCCGATGCCAGGGGGCGAGCTCCTACACCTGGATGAAGGGTGAATGATTGTGAAAATGAGAGTAATGTAAACATATTATTCTCGCCCGAATAATATCACCAACGAAGCAGGCTCGAACCACAGACCGGACAATCGTACTGGGTTTCCACCAGTACAAACCGCACGACTAAGTGCGCTCGGCCACCACGTTGGCACTGAGATTTTAAAATATACATCCCGAGATAAATATAAACAATTTTGTATTTAAGAAAAAAATATATATTTTTTTTTTTTTTTTTTTAAATTGTGAGTGGCATACCATATAAAATCGCTTAATGCGTGTATCAACAAGAAAATTTTTAGTTTTGAAAAATCATTTTTTTTATAGGATTTTTGCCAAAAATATCTCAAAAACTTTTGTCCCCCACCCTATCTCTCAGAGGGGTTGGTCTAAAAATCTGAAAAAATATCCATAATGAAAATTGATTGTAACCGGAATAGTTCAACAGGAATTTTTTATTAGATTTTTTTGAAAAATCTCCTTTTTATTGTGTGGATTAAAAAAATATATTTTTTAAAATTTATTGTATGCTATCAAAACAAGGTCTTAAGACGTAGATTAAGGAACAAAAGATGTTTTTTTTATTTAATTTGTTTCTCTTAATACAATTTTAGCCAAAAATGGGCTAGAAAAGTTTTTGTCCCGCCCCCTTTTACCCAAAAGGCTTAAACTAAAAATCTGAAAAAATATATATAAGTAATGTACATTCATCAGAGCTGGAAACGTACGAGAGGAATTTTTGATCAGATTGCGTTTATGAAAATTATTGCAGTTTTTGTGTTTTTGACTAAATTATTTAAGTCATGGCTAAATTATGACTTATACTATTATGGATTTTTTGTATTTAAAATATGTGTATTTTTTAGAATTGAAAATATAATTAAATTATTTTACCAGCTGAGGACTGAGTTTTGAATACCATACTACACTCTACACTGTAGAGTGTAGTGTAGTTATTTTATTATACTATTACACGTTGTGATTCAACCTTTTGTTTTTAAGGTATCAAAGAGGAATAAAACATTTATAGTAATGAAATATTTATAAATCAAATAACATATTGTTAATAGTGAGAAATAGATTTCTGAAATTGAAAAAAAATGAAACCATTTAACAATATATTTCTTATTAATCTAATAAAGACTTGAATACGAAGCAAACGCAGAAAAAAACGCTAGGATTTTTGGCGAATTATTTAAATTTTGTTTAAAAAAGTTAAAGGAAGCTCTTACTACTCAAATAACGAATAAAAGTGATTATCTGTTGATTTTGATGTGATTATAGAACAAATCTTCCTAGACATCCAATATTATGTTGGCTTTTTACATTTATTAAAAACCCTGAAATGTGTGAAAATTTACACTTCACATCAGTGTTTAATACCAACATAACATACAATTTCAAAGGTGCGAACTATTGAAATCAAAATTGTTTGTTTCTACAAAAGTGAATAGCATATAGTTAAATTTTTTACTAACTCTTTTGTTTTAGGGTGTTCTAAATCATTTTTCACTTAATCAGAATTCCTAAATTAACACAAATTTCCCCTAATATCCTGTTAAATTATTCAGTTTCAGTATTTGAACATGACAGTAATCTAAATTGTAAAATACTTAATAAGCCCCGTGAATGCCTGGTCTCGTCTCCGACTTGTCATTGGTTTCACCCCTGGATATACATCCCTGGATGAGGGGAACTTGTTTATATAAACCGGGTAAACATTCAAATCGACAGGGAGAAAGATGGGGAAAATACAAAAAAGAGATATGACGCAAATGGCGCTACAAACGTAAATTCTTACTTCATTTCAGGGATAGGAAATTACTTAGGGTCTTTGTAAAGCTTAATTTTTTTACTACTTTCAAATACACCGTTCTGTAATGGTCTAAAGCAGTGTTTATGAAAATTTCGATATCCACGGGCTACATTGTTGAAAAGTTTGAGGATTACCTGCAAATACACACATCGGAAAAGTCTAGGGATATTGAAAACCAGTGGCGAAGTGAGACCTACGCTAGACTTGCCCTCCCATAAAAAAAAAAATAATAATAATAAAAAAAATATATAAAAAAAAATTTAAATTTAAAAAAGTTTTAATTAAATCTTTAAAAATACATCAAATTATGTTCTATACAAATTTTTGTCAAAAAAGTTTGGTTTACTAGTTACGACTTTCAAAAATTTTAAAGTTTAATAACTTCCGTTTCCGGTTTTGGATTTTTATAAAAAATAATAGGGTTCTTCCCAATTAATAGGAGAATTTTTTAGTACCAGAACGAACTCTCTAAGTTAAACCGTTCTTGGGTTATCGTGTATAAACACACACACACACACACACACACACACACACACACACAGACACACATACGGACGACACTTCGAAAAGGTTTTTTGTTCTTTTGCATTCCCTGGACCATAAAACGTGGTCATCAGTCAAAATATCGGCATCGAAAATTTTCGCGATTACAATACTTGTCCTTTATATATTAAGGTCGGGCAAGTAAAAATATGAAAATATTTTGCTTATTGTACATTTAATGTTGTATTTCAATTAAAGTAGGCAATTATGAGTAGTTGGCTATGGAAAACAAATAAAAACAATAACCAACAAGACAAAACAAATACAAATTTGACAAATTTGATTCAGTATATGATCCGTAGGTTGATCACATGTTTCATTTTAATTCGATTTAAAACGTTTATATTAATAATTGCAGTGCTTTTAAGTAGTGGCATTCTTTTTTAATAATGGAGCGACAGCATTTAACAATCCACGAGATGAATCGTAGAGACTCTCCAAGCTGGGTTCAGGCAAATTGATGTAGCCTAGCGGATAGGAGCTTCTCAAAGTGTAATCAGTCGATTATGGAAGCGTTACAAAAAAACAGGGAATCCGGCCGAATAACATTCGGGACGTGGTCGCTATGCAACAGCAGGTCAAGACAGATTTTTGGTCTTAAATACTAGAAGACAACCTACTATTACAGCACCCGTATTGGTAAGGGAGTTACAACTAGTGCATAACTTAACCGTTAGTCGCGATTCTGTAAGAAATCGTCTCCACGAAGCTAATATTCTAACTCGACGACCAGTCAGATGTCAACCCCTCTCTAGAGGCAATCGCAGAGCAAGATTAGACTGGTGTCACAATTTTCAATATTGGTGTAATGATTGGGCTACAGTTTTGTTTACTGATGAATCCAGATTTGGAATTCATCCAGATTCGCGTCGCACAAGGGTATGGAGAAGATCCTGTAATTTGGAACGTTTGAGGTACGTCCAGGAAGTTTACAGTTACAGAGGTGGAGCTGTTATGGCATGGGGTGGGATAATAATTGGCGGTAGAATGATTCCCAATGGATAACAGCACAACAATATTTGGATAATATTCTTCAACCTATCGTGTCCATTTCGTGGTGCTGTTGGTGATCAGTTTCATCTTGCCCAGGATAATGTTCAGCCACATGTTGAGCGAATTGTATCGAACTGGCTGGATAATGAAGGTATTGATGCAATACCATGGCCAGCATAGTCACCGAATCTAAATCCGATTGAACATGTGTGGGACATGCTTAAAAGAAGAATTACTTCACATATGGATCATCCACGATAATTTTAGATTCAGAGAGCTTCTAAGAGCAAAATGGGCACAGCTTGCCTTTCTCACTCATCAGTTCCTTTATCTCTTCCTCCCAGACTGCCATCTTTCTGCATCTCTTCGCTAAATGCTTCAAGGTTTTCTCTTCCTTGCACATTGTACAAAGCCTGTCTTCTGGTTTTGCCTAGTACCAGTTGTTCCTCTCTTCGTTGCCTCCTGTTCTACCCCCTGATCTTCGTATATTTCCCTTCAATTATCTCGGTATTCCAATCACTCTCATCTCTTTATATCTTTTCACACTCAGTCTATTCTGTCTGTTCTTTTCTGTTCCTGTACCTCCTTATCCTTCTCAATTCTTCTAAGATGCTGAATGATGTAAACTTGGCCCTAAACTCTTGTCTAGAGCTCACGCAGACTTTTGTTTTTTTAATCTCATCTATCAAATCATTACATCAACATGTCTTATTACATTTTGTATGCTGCATCATTCTTCCCAATCTAAAAGTGAAAGTAATTCTTTAACGTCACTCACAAATCTTCACTGAAAGTAAAGTTCTTTAATATCTTGTCATCGAATATTTAAAAAAACAGATCTCGTATATAACACTGTATTGTTTTATTTCACATTAATTTATTCATATGAATGTACAATAAGTATAGTATATTAATTTATTACAATATGCAGATAGACGATTTCTAATGATAAAGATCTGTGTATTAGTAATTGTTATTATGCTTATTTCATTTGTTTGTTGTAAAAATTTTATATTAGAATGTGAGCGTGGATTGCGGACCTCCCAGTATGCATTTACGATTATTGTAACACTCATAAAACTACAAATATTTATTAACCCTTTATTAAATTACTCCTTATCCAAATCATAATGGATTACACAGCTCTACAAAAAAAAATTGATGTGAAGTGTGAATATTCACACATTTCAGGGTTTCGCAGGTATATAATAAGTGAAGGCGGTATGCTGAGTGTGTAGGACAAATTTTACTTTATAGTAATCACGGCAAAATGAACGATATTTTTAAAATAATTTATCGTCTGTTAATCATATAATAAGACTGGTTATTAAATTTACGCTCATTTGTAAAATATAACTAGAATTTTGACAAAATAATTTCAACATAATAAAAATGCAAAAAAAAAACAGAAAAAATAAAACTCACTCCGTCCGTACTCGAACTCGAAACCCTTCGTTTTCCAGAGAATTTTAGCTTCCGACACCAGCGCTCTAACCCTTTGCGCCATCGGACGCTTTGCATATGAGTGTCTTACATTGGTATAACTTTTGTATTTTGTGAACCAAAAACCACAAAAAATGCGTTATTTTCCGAAAACATAATCTGATCAAAAATTCCTGTTGTACTATTTCGGTTCATACCAATATACATTACTTGGAATTTTTTTAGATTTTTCGTTTAAACCATCTGGGCTACAGGGCGTGGGACAAAAATTTTTTAGCGCAATTTTGGCAAAAATCGCATCAAAATAATTTATTTTGAAAAAATAAAATTTGATCGTTAATCCACGTACTAAGGGCTTTCATTTGATACCGTACTCAGAATTTAAAAAAAATATTTTTGTTTTCGATGAGCACATATTTGTTTATATTTTTAGGGGGGTATGTTTTTTAGATGTTTTAGTATTTTTCCTATGTGCGGATCAAAGAGTTGTATAAGCATGCCAAATTTCAACTCTATAGGTTTAGCCGTTTGGCTACAATTTTAACCGAACAGACAGACAGACAGACAGACAGACAGACAGACAGACAGACAGACAGACAGACAGACAGACAGACAGACAGACAGACAGACAGACAGACGACAAAATGACGGTATAAGGGTTTTTTGGTCATACCTACAAAACCCTAAAAAGCGTCATACCCAGACATGCGATACATGGTTTCCGAAGTATTTTTGCTCGCTGATCACGAATCTGTGGTCGGTTTGTCTCCATCAGGTCCTCAAACCGTGCTAGGGCAGGATCAAGGTCAAATCCGAAAATTTGATTAAAAAAATCTAAAAAAATTCATATGGGGGTTTTTGAGGTCGCTGATTACGAATCCAGTGTCCGTATTTCAAATATTTAAACCGCAGGTATCTATCTTGTACCGTTTTCATGATAGAATTTTTTGAAATTTTGAAAAAATGAAATAAAAATCAAAATTTTTCAAAAATTATTTTTTTTCTTAAAAATGAAATCTAAGGCTATTTAGGACCTCAGGATTATAAAATTCCGACAGCAGGTCTTTAGCTATCATAGTTTTTAAGGTGTGTCCGTAATTTTTTTTTAGAATTTTTGGAGGTGTTTCGGCCATTTGACCTTGAACAGATTTTGACCTTATCTTGATAAGGTCAAACGGACACTGGATTCGTAATCAGCGACCTCAAAAACCCCCATATGAATTTTTTTAGATTTTTTTAATCAAATTTTCGGATTTGAACTTAGCAAGGTTTGAGGACCTGATGGAGACAAACCGACCACAGATTCGTGATCAGCGAGCAAAAATACTTCGGAAACCATGTATCGCATGTCTGGGTATGACCCTTTTTTTTTGTAGAGCTGTGTTATGAAGGATGCGAAATAAATAAACGATGGAACAAAACAAAGAGAAAAGTGACTGGAGCTTTAAAATCAAGTGGTAGAAAAGTCTAGGAAGCTTTTACACATCCAAATTAATCTCTAATCGCTGAAGGTTTTTAGGGTTTTGTAGGTATGACCACCAAAAACCCCTTATAACGTCATTCATGTGTCTGTCTATACGGTAGAAATTGTATCCAAACGGCTGAACATATACAGTTAAAATTTGGCATGCTTATACAACTCTTTGGCATCCAAATTAAACCCTAATCGCTTGCTAGTTTTTAGGGTTTTGTAGATATAACCACAAGAAAACCCTTATGTCACTCATGTATTTGTCTATACGGTGGAAATTGTAGCCAAACAGCTGAACATAGAAAGTTGAAATTTGGCATGCTTCTACAACTCGTTAATATCCAAATTAAGCCGTAATCGCATCCAGGTTTTTAGGGTTTTGTAGGTATGAGCACAAGAAAATTCTTATTACACTTATGTGTCAAATTGTAGCCAAATTGCTGAACATCGAAAGTTGAAATTTGACCTGCTTGTACAATTTTTTGACCCACATGTAGAAAAAATATAGAGAATTCCAAAAATACAGCGCGGGATAAATATAAACAATGATGCATTTAATGCAAAAGAAATTCTTTTTTTTTTTATTTCGACTGGTATCAAATAAAATCTCTTAATACGTGGAGTAAACAAATTTTAATTTTTGAAAAATCTATTTTTATTATGGCATATTTGCTAAAAAATGTCGTACTTTATCAATATATTTTTTATTAATTTAATGAAGACTTGAATACGAAGCAAATTTAGAAAAAATCGATAGGATTTTATATTTAAATTGTATTGTAACGAATTTTTTGTAAATTATTTAAATTTTGTTTTCACTATTGATGACTAAATGATGTTTCGGAATCAGTTTGAGTAGTTTTCGAACCGGTCGATTTTTTTATTTTATGAAGTATTATGTCTCTTTGATATTAATATAGTCGGTATCTTTGGTTTAAGCGGAACTAAATTTTCAAATCTAGTAATTTATATCGATTGAATGAAGCTTTTGATGATTTTGTTTAGCAAAAGCCCAATTTAATCATTGGGTTAACTAGTGACAACCTAAGAAAATTAAAATTTCATTTAGTTCCACTTAATCATTTGGAATTAGTGGCGCACCCAGGAATTTTTGTTGAGGGGGGGGCGGAAGACAAAATTATTTAAATTATGAAAATGTAAAGTGATGACCTAAAAAAAAAGGTACTCACTTCTAAAATACAAGTGACGACCTAAAAAAAAGGTTCTCATCTCTATTTTGAAAATTTTCTAGTATGTTTGTGTGTTTTTATGTTTATTTTCTTAGGGGAGGGGGCTCCCTGGGTGCGCCACTGTTTGGAATAACCTATACTCAATATATATTGTACTATTCTAGCCTAGCAGTATCAGCAATGGCAAACGTCCAAAATAATAGTGTTCGCATTAATACTAGACCGTTACAAAATAATTTAAAAGATATTATTGTAAATTTATTGTTTCATAATGCTATTTTTAATATCAGTGGTCCTGAAAATGTTGTTAACAATTTAATCGCACCACACCCAAAAAAATGTGACTTGTTGGGAATTCCTGTGTTGTTGAATGGTTAGGAGGCGACGGCGCAGTGGGTGCGTCCCGACGTCCATGGCGTCTGTTTACTAACGTCACAGTTCCTCATCTAGTGCTTTAACGTGCGTGTACTGTGTATAAGTCCAATGCATTTCGACGCTTGCATTACTAAATAATAAAGTGTATTTAGGACAATTATTGATTTCAATATTTGGGTCATTGTTGTGTACTACAAAAGTTTAATAAAACAGTTTTAGTTGTGAGCATTTTAACTGTGTTATTGTGTGCAAATTTTAAATTAAAAGTGGTAAATTTAAAAAAAATTAACATATAAGAAAAAATAGCAAAACTATAATTAGTAATAAGGACGATAGTCTATTTAAAAATACAATTATGTCATAAAAAAATAGCAGGACCATTTTAACTTAAAGACGATTGGCATTATTTAGAAAACTGCTCAAATTGTCTAAATTAAGAGGGGTCTATTAACTGGTATTGTGCCATTTTTTGTACGACTATATTAACACTCCCTATTTGACTAATTTAATTGAATACACGTCTCAATATGACAGGGGGAGCTCCTGTTTTAGTCAGTTGTTCCTGAGTCCTGTTATTAAAACATTTTCCGAATGAGATCATTTTAAAAATTTACGGTTTTTTCCGGGTTTTTCGTGTATAATATTAATGAAGGCATTCAGAGCCGCAGTAAGGGGGAGGCGGAGGGGCGACGGCCCTGGGCGCACTAAGGAAAAGGGCGCTGACGGGCTTGATTAAGGGGGCGCTCTTGCGAAGGCGAGGACCTTTTTTTTTGCTCATTACTTAAATTTTGAGAGGTGAGGACTTTTTTTTGCTCATTACTTAGATTTTGGGAGGTGAGGACCTTTTTTTTTGCTCTCATCACTTAGATTTTGGGAGATGAGGACTTTTTTTTGCTCATTACTTAAATTTTGAGAGATGAGGACCTTTTTTTTGCTCGTTACTTAGATTTTGGGAGGTTAGGACTGTTTTTTTTTTGTTCATTACATAAATTTTGAGAGGTGAGGACCTTTTTTTTGCTCATTACTTAGATTTTGGGAGATGAGGACCTTTTTTTTGCTCATTACTTAAATTTTGAGAGATGAGGACTTTTTTTTGCTCATTACTTAGATTTTGGGAGGTTAGGACCTTTTTTTTTGCTCTCATCACTTAGATTTTGGGAGATGAGGACCTTTTTTTTGCTCATTACTTAAATTTTGAGAGGTGAGGACCTTTTTTTTGCTCATCACTTAGATTTTGGGAGGTTAGGACCGTTTTTTTTTTGTTCATTACATAAATTTTGAGAGTTGAGGACCTTTTTTTTGCTCATTACTTAGATTTTGGGAGATGAGGACCCTTCCTTTTTTGCTCATTACTTAAATTTTGAGAGGTGAGGACCTTTTTTTTGCTCATCACTTAGATTTTGGGAGGTGAGAACCTTTTTTTTATTTGCCAAGGGCGCCAAAACACGGCTCTGTCCCTAGCGCAAGTTTTCCTTACTGCGGCTCTGAAGGCATTCGTCGAAATATTTTAAACAAAGCAAAAATATTAACATTCGGTTATAGCTTTTAAAATAAATAAATAATGTAAAGTATTCACGTTCTGAAGATGGCCTAGTAAGCCGTATAAATACAATACATTTTTTTAAAATTATTATTGTTATTGGTTTTTTAAACATTAACGTTGTTTATATTTTTCCTTTCTTTTGTGTATTTCAAGGCCATATGACAAATTATAATTAACTAATGTGTTTCTCTTTCACTGGCAGCTAGTAAGAGAAATAAAAGTATGGAGTTTGTCTATAAGATTAGTTTATTGTTGACAAATGTGTTCACTATTCATTTTGCAATTGTGTACGGTTAGTTTCTCGTGTCTCGGTGTTATAATTGCGTTATTCTAAATGAACCAGTGGTGTGAAACCTAATAGGCATGGCTTAAATCTAACTTCGTACAATTCACGACCTTGATAAGACTTCTTTTAAAAATTTTACTGTACACACAGATTTGTCAAGGGATTTTACTTGAGTTCATATATCAAATAAGTTGTAAACTTTTGAGTTTTTGAAATCATGAGGTCCTTATGATCTTGTAATACAATTGAATCAAATACTAAACAATTAATTTTAGTGAAATATTGAAATTTCCAATTTTTTTTTTTTCATAATGTTAAATTATTAAGACCCTATATATAATTATATATTTGCTATTTTTATAAATACTTTTTTCAGATTTCTATTAATCAAAAGTGCACTAGTGAAGATTTTTATATAAAATAAAATGTTTTTGACTGAAAATATTTGTTAAACCAGTGACATTTTTATAAAATTAGAGTTTAACAAAATGATACGTAGAAATAGAAAGGTAATTGTTTTTATTATCTAGGTTAAATCGTTTGACACAAATAATAATATTGATTTTTTTTCTTGTAATACCTTTACATGTTTATATTGGTTATAAATTATGTCTTTTGAAGTGTTGCGACGTACTTTATAAGTATTTTAATGGGAGTTTTCACACTGCATAATGTGAACATTATCATATAAATGTACGTAACAAATTAGAAAACTTGGATGAGACAATAATCTTTATAAATTATTAGAAAATTATTATAAATTATATTTCAAAATTAGGATAATTAAATACAGACATTGGATCTGTGGAACACACTCTTCTAGACTGCCAAGAGTACCAAATACAAAGAGCAAACAACTCCCTACCAACCCTAAAGGATCTGCTAGCCAACAATACCAACATAAAAGCCAGAGTCATTCAATACCTTAGGATATTAGCATCGCATCAAAAATATAACTTTAAATATCACATATTTATATAAATTTATATAAATACATACTACCCATTTAAATTATAATGTAACTGGTGGCTAATAGTCCTAGTAGCTGAGGCAACCAATAATTTATATAAAAAAAGACATTGGATAGGACACGTGTAAGGCTGAAGGAGTGCAGGATGTAGAAAGGACGAACATTCTTCCTTAATAAAGCAAGAAAATTTGTGTACCCAAAAGACACCATGATCTAAAATGGAAAAAATTATGGGTTTGTCAAAGTGTGGACAAAAAAGAATTCTTCAGGCTCCAAAAGAACATGTTATAGAAGGATCAAACGGAGGGGGGGGGTTACACGCTTGACTAAAAACATAAAAATGATGAAAAAGGGTTATCTGGTGGGTAAAACTTATAAAGCTTGCTTTAATTTTTTTAATTTACAAATTAAACAAAAGATCAAAGTATGTTATATATCTCCATCTTCCAAATAATTAATTCAAATTTTACTCGAATAAACAAGAGAAAAATAAACAACGTTCTTGCGCTGGAAATACGAAAATTTGTTTCCATAATTTGTTAAATGAAATAAAATATTCTTGTAAAGATTTTTCCAATTTTTCTTCAAACAAAAATATGACAACAATTTTTTAATTAAGTTTCTGAATAGGCTATTGATTGTCACCCCTGATTGAGGGTTGTATATTGCCTCAAGTCAAAAGCTATTAAAAGTAGTTAATTAACTTTCATTTTCTCTCAACAGACAGTTTAAAGCAATAAAAAATTGTGAAAATAGTATTCAATATTATTAAATACAACCGTTTTCCTTCTGTTTTAAATAATGACTAATGTTAATTAATACATTCATTTACTATCATAAAACTGTTTTCCCAATTTGCTTCCTCAAACATTTTCATGATACAAGAACCATAAAACGAAAATATATTTTTACGACCTTGTTTGCTGGCGCTGGAAATAACAGTTTATTGTTTTCCGATATTAGATTTCATTGCGGAAATGGTTTTTTGTTCTCAAGCACTAGGTTTATGCCCATGGGTTAAAGTTAGACTGGGTTTATCAAGGGTATAAAAATGCAGTTAAACTTAAATTCGACCCGTAGTAACCCTGATAAAAGGTTATAGAATTTGTGATAGCTGGAGGCTTGATACTTAACAGAATTAGAGGACACACATTAGTCATTGCACCAAAAATATGTACTATGGTCATGGGATAATATTTTGGAAAATTCTTTTTGATATCCATTTTCCTGTCTTGAATTTATGACGATTTAAGGATTCCACAAACCAAAGCGGCCGCGGTGGCGGCCACGGTAGCGGCCACGGTAGCGATACGACTAGCGATCAGGTCTCCTCACACTAACGCGGTGGGAGTGGCGGTAGCGGTAGCGATCACTTAGTGAATCACGGTATATAGTTGTATGATAATATTGATTGCGAGAACACAATAGAATAATTAATTGTATGTAGAGGAAAAATAATAATCTACTTACAGTCTTTTTCAAACGGTTAGGCGGAAATAAATGGGAATTTCGTTCTTTTAGGTTGTCACGAAAAGGGACCTTGCTTGGGTTTTTTCATTTTTCACGTTGGAATGTCAAAATTTAAACTTTCAACAATGAAACCATGGAAACGAATGATATATGTCAAACTTAAATTAATTTTCTTACATATTTTAATGACAAAAAATAAATAAATGGGATATTTGTATTAAGAATGACACAAAAAATCAAAATATAAAGAAAATGACATTTTAAAATGATATTAACCTTAACCAAAAAATGTTTGTTGCAAGTATGATTTACAAAGCTTAAACAAAACGGCTGAAAAGCATTATTTAAACGATGAAAGTAACTAGATTGCAAAATCTAGTTCCGCCTAATCGTTTGGAACAGGCTTTACTATTAATTTCCAAAACTTTTCCTATTTCGTCCCACACTTTATTTGTTTTCCTAATATTCTTGTAATCAGAATGTGCTAAGTCATACAAAATTAAATGATCCTTTACTGATCTATGATTTTTTCTGTTAAATTATCTATTTTCGACATTATTTTCTTAAATATATTCACTCTGTGGTATATAAACAATGAATATCGCGCGGCCTAACGCAACTTGTCGAGTTTGGCCGCCAGTGTTTGGTGATCGCTAGACTGAACGCTGCAGTCGGTGGCGTTCTCAGATAGCGGAACGCTTGTATGTGCGTGGTCTCATTGTATTGTATAGGTTGCGTTAGGCCGCTGCATTATCGCCATCGCGGCCGCCACCGCGGCTGCTTTGGTGTGTGGAATCCTTTATTTAATCTTTAACTATCGTACGATAATTAAGAACAAAGTTCTTAAGATATATGTTTTTAAGGAACTAATTCTATATAATTTAAAACATTTTGCTTGATTTCAATCAGGTAGCCTGAGTATCCCTATATGGCCCCATATTATTAAACCATAGCTTAGGTGGGACTCAAAAAGGGAAAAATACGCTTTTAATATGATATTTGTGCTGACTTCAGATTTTAAATTTCTTATTAAGTAGATAGTAGAACGGAGTTTTCTACTGAGGAAATCGGTGTGTTGGTCCCATCATAAGTGAGGGTCCACGTGTAATCCAAGAAATTTAATGTAAGGAGGATTATCGAAGTCGTGTTTTCTGGTGGACTGAGTTTTGTCTGAGTCAATGGTCAGATTGTTACTATTGAACCATGACTTAGCACTGTCTACCAGAGAAATATTATCCATTAAAAGTGAATTGTAATCAGAATTACAAGCCAGCAAAGTTGTATCATCAGCATACAGAATAGATTTAGCATTTAAAGAAGAAGGGAAGTCGTTTATATAGATTAAAAAGATAAGAGGTCCAAGGACGGAGCCTTGTGAGACACCAAAGTGCAAAGGAAGATATTCAAAGTGGTATCATCAGCGTAAAGGATGTAGTCACACGTAAGATTTCTTGGTAAATCATTTATGAAAATGGTGAAAAGTAGTGGATCAAGACTGCATTGTAGGACACCACATTTAACAATCTGGGACAGACATGGCGAAACTTTTACTAACGCGGGCCATAATTTGTTTCACAGAAGTTGTCGTATGCTAGAGGAAAACAAAAAAAAGACATCCAAAATACCCAACGAGTTAAATCAGGAAACCCAAAAATCTGGCCAGCAAGAAAAAAGGAAATCTAAAAGTTCATCAAAAAATAAAAGAAATAATTAAGTTATAACAAATAAAAAAAAAAGATCTGAAGCATTATCAAAGCTTGCAAAAAACACCTATATATTTATCTACAAAATACGGTCAAGAATTCTTTTTATTCAATAACATTAATAATAATAAATATTAATAACTACACAGATTACACAGAACTACAAAATTATCCCTCAGGCAGTAATTGATATAAGCTGACATGTTTTACAGTTGATCAACAAGAGATTATTTTTTATTTATTTATTTTACATCGGCCTATTTCTGCAACGAGGCTAATCACCGATGCCAGGGGGCGAGCTCCTACACCTGGATGAGGGGTGAATGATTCTGATAATGGGTGTAATGTAAACATATTATTCTCGCCCGAATAATATCACCAACGAAGGAGGCTCGAACCACCGACCGCACAGTCCAGACTGTTTCCACCAGTACAAACCGCAAGATTTAATGCGCTCGGCCACTCCTTTGACCTAGTTTTTCTAGCTTTGTGTAATAAACAGATACAATTTGCAAAATAAATATTACTTGCCAAGTACTGACCAAGTTACTTAAAAAACGTATGACTCACTGGAGATGCTATTTCCGAATCTAAGAATAATCATGATCACACTTGTATATTTAGTACTCTATATATTTAGAACTCTATTACCAGTTAATATACTGTCTATATAATAAACAAATCTCGTCCTTGTATGTTTCCTTATATTCGTATAAAACATTTAGTAACTGTGTGAAAACTGGGTAGAAAATATGCAAATTATGTTGTTTTATTCAGAACGGGTCAACCCTTTCCACTGAAAATGAAAACATACATAAAATATGCTTAAAATTTATAGGGCAAAAGCAGGGTTAGATATTGATCCAACAATGTCGATAGATATTTTTCCAGATGTAGGCTTTCAGCACTTTGTTTGTCAACATCATATTGACGTAACCACTATCTAGAAAATTTTCTCTCCCTCCTCTTTATCCCCCTTTCTTTGGGTACTATGAGTCGTAAATTTTGACCTCATTTACACCCATCCATCCTGTTTTTAAATTTTGTAATTTAAATATTTTCCAGAATTCGTCCCTCGTAAAATAAAATTCATTAGGGTGTTGTCATAGAATCAAAGATATGATTCAATTTTCTTTGGGGTGATTTGAATCTTTGATACATTTCAATTTCGCAATTCAGATTAATCAATAAGGATTTCATATTCTAGGCTTCATGGTTCATTAATTATTTTATAATATGATTTCATCATTTAACACGTTCTATTAGAGATATATCTTTAAATGAAAGTGTTATTACAATCTTATAGAATATGTTACTGAATTTACAAGATTAAATGAAGCACTTTGTAAAGTTTCACATAAAAAAATATTCGTCTACAGGAGTAACTCCAGGAAAGAAACCTTCACAAGGTTTCATAGGCCGCTGTTGGTGGGCCCATGGACATTACTTTCGAGGTAAATAGCCTCCTATTTGTGAAATGGGACACAGTTTGGTCTGTTCCACATTTTAGGATCTAAGAACGTCAAATTTGCACTGCGGAAACGCCAAGGAGAAGCAGAAGAACTAGTAGGTGTCAGTATTAAGTAACCGGACTGATTGTATATATATATATATATATATATTTTTTTTTTATTCGAATAGAATTAAAATTCAATATTGTCTCCCTCAAAATAACTTCCTTGGGAAGCTATACAGCGCTGGAGATGGTTCTTCCAATCCTCATAGCATTGCTGGAACTCGGATAC
The DNA here is from genome assembly GCA_963971575.1 of Liopterus haemorrhoidalis. NCBI lineage: Eukaryota > Metazoa > Arthropoda > Insecta > Coleoptera > Dytiscidae > Liopterus > Liopterus haemorrhoidalis. The sequence continues at coordinate 2,644,600 of OZ020618.1, forward strand.
TATAATAGTTTTCAGCTGGTCGGTACGGACGTTTGAATGTTTTCGAGTGTCCCACAACGACGTTCCTTGAGGTGATTTTTCAATCTTGGGAAGAGGAAAAAATCACAAGGACTCAAGTCAAGCGAATAAAGAGGCTGAGGAGCCACAGGAATGTTTTTACTGGCCAAAAATTGAAATTGCTGTATGACAAGGATTTTTCTCATCCCCAATTCATTGGTCAAAATCTGATGAACGGTAGTGTGAGTCAAATTTAACTCTTCCCCGATCATTCTGACTGTCAACCGACGATCTGAACGCACAAGATCCCGGATTCTGTCGACATTTTCATCGGTTCTTGAAGATGAAGGCCTTCCGTTGCGTGATTCTCCTTTTGAAAATGCCTTAAACTTGGGTCCTTGACAAAACACTGTCTCCATAGGTATGCTGAAGTTTTCCAAAAGTTGCCAAAACTCGTTTATTGAAATTGCTGTGTGACAAGGCGCAATGCCAAAATCTGATGAACGGTAAAGTCAAATTCAACTCTTCCTTCAATCATTGTGACTGTCAACCGACTATCTGAACGTACAAGATCCTGGATTCTGTCCACCTTTTAAACGGTTCTTGAAGATGAAGGCCTTCCGCTGCGTGATTCATCTTCAATCAACTCTCTTCCTTCCGAAAATGCATTAAACCACCAAAAAACCTGGGTCCTTGATAAAACACTATCTCCGTAGGCCTGCTGAAGTTTTGCAAAAGTTTCCGTTGCACTGTGCCCAAGTCTGAAGCGAAACCTGATAGCACACCGTTGGTCGAAAGGAATGCCACTCATTTTTAGAACGCAATAGAAAAAACTGTTTTACATCGCTACGGACAACAAAATTACTCTAGCGAGTTCAAACTCGTACTGAAGGTATGTCACATGTTCACCTGTCTCCCCTCCAAGTCCCGCGTCCCAAATGTTGCCAGATCAAACGCTATGTTGATAGTTCGGTACACACTTCGTATATCAATAATGTTTTTATAGAATCGTTGTTTTTTTTGCTAGATATTTTTCCAATATCTAGCAACGGTCGGCCATTGCTGCTTGAACCTGTTATGTAATGAGCTCAACCTGTTAGGTAATGAGTTCATTACGTAACAGGTCAGCGGTAGTAATTAAAAGGAGTGGGAAACGTGCTCCATTTACTAATCACTGACAGGCCTGGAAATAGCCAGATATAGCCATGGATAAAAATTTTTAAAACAAAATACTCGTAGATAAACCGAAATACTCAAAATACCTCACAATTATCAAGACATAAGATGTTACCGTCAATATCAACTATCAATAATTTGTGAACCAATACCTATCCCTATTTTTCATGGAGTGCTTTATCACTTTCTCTTTCGGATTCGTTGGAATAATCAATCAGTTCTCATTAGTTCTCCAAATATAAATAATGTGTGTATTATTAAATATTGGTATAGTTATGTAATAAAATACGGACAGATGTAATAGATCATTCTCCGACTCATCAATCGAGAGATGCATTCTTCGGCCGACACACTCTATTAGTACCTTATGTTTTATGCATCGATTTGAAACTTTTGCCGGCTAGTTTTTATTTATGGTTGATTACTGATCTCTCGAACACTTACTCTAACTAGTTGAGTAATGTTAACTCTAATGGCTATTTAACTCAATGTTGTCATGATAAATTTTATTATCTTTGTTGGGAAATACAGATGATATTATATAATAAAAGAGAAAATAGATTCATAGCTCTAAAAAAATATATAGTAATGCTACAATTGATTCTTAAAAATAGGTTTTACGAACTCTGTCTAACACAGTGGCTGAGTTTCACGCAGTTTTGACTGGATAAAACAGTCTGAATTGTGAGGTAGCTGGTTCAAGTCTCATTTCCACAATCATTCATCCCTCATCCAGGGGTAGGAGCTCCCCCCTGGCATCGGCGATTACCCTCGTTGCAGAAATAGGCCAATGTAAAATAAATTAATTTAAAAAAAAACTGTGTAAAATATATCACTCACACGATACAGAAAATCCTAAAATCCAGAAATCCTAGGGGTATTTTTTGATAAATGTTTTTCTGGATATTTCTAAAAATCATATCTCTGGAACGGTAAAAGATAAAGCCCTGAGATTTAAATTTCTGTTATTTTCATGTCCAATATAGTGTTAATAAAATTTAAGGTCTTAATAGTCTAGGCCAGTGTTTCTCAACAAATGGTCCGCGGACTACCAGTGGTCCCCAGAAAAATTTTAGTGGTCCGCGAAAGTTTTTATTAGTATTTTTTGCGTTAGAAAGGTTTCGCCGCGCTGGGTGCCAAGGCTGTTGGGACCAGAACAGAAACTCAATAGGTCTGATTTTTGAGAACGGCTTAAAAAAAATTTATCGTTGGGATAAATGTATTCAGTTAAAAGGAGATTATGTTGAAAAACTACATTGTAATATTGACGAAAATTAACAAAATAATAAAAATTATAGCTAAATTCCCAGAACTTTGGAAACATCCCTCGTACATCATGATGATACTTTGTTAAAATTATAAACTAAAAATGATTGCATTTGATTCAGTTTACGATGTAAAGTAATTTAAACTTACATTGACCTTTGACACCACCTTACCTTACACTGGAATGGACACTATCGTCCTTTTAATCGAAAAATCAATGGCTTGACCTTGAGTAAATTACTCGGTCTATGAAAATATAATGCTGTTTTCCCGATAACGCTGCAGTATATTATTTGACACGCAAGGGTAAATGACAACAAAAATTTTCATAAACAAATGATGTTTGTGTTGCTGTAGAGCTTATTTGACCTTGTAACTAAGGTTATAATAGGCCCATGAAGAAGTCTTCAGCTACTTTTAATTAGTTATTTTTGTAAAATATTGTAAATTACATAACAGTCGAAATACAGTTTAATTTATTAATCCCTAGTGTCATTTGATTACTTTTTACAATTGTTTTAAATTGTTTGTAATATAACTCGGAAGTAATCTGTGAGAATGCTTTTACTCTTACTAATTATTTCTATTACACCCTTGTGCCTCTTTTTTTCAATCTCCACTTTCAGTTAATGATGTTGCTTCACGCTGCTTATTACTCATATCATGTGGAGCACTGTCGCAAGAAACTGATTGTTATATTATCTCTTTAATTATCTGCTTTATATGGTCTTCAGTAGTTATTGTTTATTCGCCTATTCATCAATACTGATTTATATAGTCATCATTTGAGTTTACTGATTTTTATAAACTGTACAAGAATATATGATTTAAGTCAACAGGTTAAAATAAAGCCATCGAATAGTTTCGAAGGGACTCAGATTTGCTTAAAAGGATTCTGTTATATTCTAACTTAACCTAGTTAGGTTCGAATAGGGCTGAGGAGGCGAACCTATAACACCAGTGATTAAAATTTTAGTGGTACAATTTTAACTCCTTGCGGTACACCAATGTGCCTCGGAACAGAATTTGGCAGAAATTGTTCAAGATAGAACGAGTCAGCAACATTGAAATTATCCTTGAATGTTGTAAACCTTAAGCAAAAGGATGCTAGAATATTGTGTTTGATGAGGAACGTACTTAATTAGGGTATCGAAGGGCCGGCTCAAGGGTACCTGGCGTTCTGATGCAAAATAAGGTTAGCCCCCCCCCCGTATATATTTTTTTAAATAATTTTTTTGATAACTATATTGTATAGTAACAAAAAATATTGTTATAAAAAAAATTGATGTGAAGTGTGAATTTTCACACATTTCAGGGTTTTGCAGGTATTTAGTAACTGAATGATGATTATTTTGGATGCGAAAACAAATTTTAAATTAAAATATTTTTTTTGTTAATTATAATTCGAACGCCTAATACCATTATTTAGGTTTCTAAATATGTGCAGTATTTTTTTTTATATATAGCAAGGTTCATTAAGAATTTTAAAAATTGCGCCTATGGCTTCCATTGGTTGTTATAAGTTCCGCCCCTCTGATTTCGTGTACAGTGAAACAGAATTAAATTATAATTTAAACAATTTCCACTGGCTATTAAATTGACGTTTTTAAAAATTAAATGCAACATTTGCCAAAATATAACTAGAATATTGAAAAAATAATTTAAACAATATAAAAACTAAAAAAAAAGAACAAAAAATAATATAGATGATCAAAAATTCCTGTTGAACTATTTCGTTTCACACCAATGTACATTACTTAGAATTTTTTCAGATTTTTAGTTTAAACCATCAGGGCTACAGGGTGTGGGACAAAAAATTTTTTGCACTATTTTGGCAAAAATCGCTTCAAAATAATTTATTTTGCAAAAATAAAAATTTGATCGTTAATCCACGTACAAGGGCTTTCATTTGATACCCTACTCAGAATTATAAAAAAGTATATTTTTTTTCGATGAGCACATATTTGTTTATATTTTTAGGGGGATATGTTTTTTAGATGTTTTAGTATTTTTCCTATGTGCGGGTCAAAGAGTTGTATAAGCATGCCAAATTTCAACTCTCTAGGTTTAGCCGTTTGGCTACAATTTTTACCGAACAGACAGACAGACAGACAGACAGACAGACAGACAGACAGACAGACAGACAGACAGACAGACAGACAGACAGACAGACAGACAGACGACAAAATGACTGTATAAGGGTTTTTTGGTCATACCTACAAAACCCTAAAATGGTACTTTTATCTAAATTTCCTTGTATGGCGCCCCCTTTTACTTGTCTTGAGCCGCCCCTGAGGTATCGGACAGAAGAGAAATGTATATAAAGAAAAACTGAAGAGAGAAGAGGTCCTGGAAGATCAAGCACCTCCAAGTTTGCTAATCTGATAATATTGTTTGCTTATTATTAAGGATGACAGCATTTTCAAATCCTAGTAATCTATTGTTTATGCACCCTTTTAACATGTTTTATTAAATCCTTTAAAAACTATGATCTAGGACAATAGTATAGTATGTTAATGACGGTGAAAGGATGTTGAAATAGGAAAAATCTCTTCATTAATTCCAATATTCTTATCTAATTTATAGTCAGTTTGATCTTAAGGTGAAGTAAGGTGCGAACTATCGCAAATGGTGAATGCAAATGTATTCGAAACTTGAGATTTATCTCAGTAGCGAATTAAAAGCCGAAGGATATATAATTTCACATTTTTATAAGGATCTTAGGTGATATTAGACCTTCGAGAAATCTAGAAAATGTTGAAATATTTCACAATACCCATAAAATTAAAATAACAATAATATTTTCACTAATATGTCATACTGTTGACGAGAGAATCTTGCTTAAATTTAACCTAGATATAGAGAAGCCGACGAATAGGGAAAAGATGACACTTGATGATGATGAAATAAAACAGACTAGCAAGAATCTGGAAGGATATTCATCGGCTAGTAGAAAGACCTCATAAAACATGAAGAAGTTAGCTAACAGAAGATCTGGGTGTTTTAAATTCCAAATGTGTTATGAATAAATTCTTGGCAATTAACCAAAATTTTGTCAATTTAAATCATTAATATCTGCATACCAGATCGTTAACATGTCTTTTTCTTTCAATTCTATTCTTACACCTTCACACTGCAAGCAATATCTATCAATCATTCTTTATATAGTGTATTTCGTAATCCAGCTTCTTCGACCACAGTCTTCCTACGGTTATTTTAAGTTAAATTGGCTTTCTTTTGTACGCTTATAAAGAGATAACTTTAAACAATTAACTACTTTAATTACTTGGAAATTAAAACACCTACTGAAAAGGGTGAATGCACTATGTTTCAGTACATACACTGTCTGAAAAATGGATGAAAATTAAACTCGAGGTTGGTTTTGTTATGTTTTTTCTACAGCTGATTGTCCATTTTTAGGGTTTTGTAGGTATGACCAAAAAACCCTTATACCGTCATTTTGTCGTCTGTCTGTCTGTCTGTCTGTCTGTCTGTTCGGTAAAAATTGTAGCCAAACGGCTAAACCTAGAGAGTTGAAATTTGGCATGCTTATACAACTCTTTGACCCGCACATAGGAAAAATACTAAAACATCTAAAAAACATACCCCCCTAAAAATATAAACAAATATGTGCTCATCGAAAACAAAAATATTTTTTTTTAATTATGAGTAGGGTATCAAATGAAAGCCCTTAGTACGTGGATTAACGATCAAATTTTTATTCTCGAAAAATAAATTATTTTGATGCGATTTTTGCCAAAATTGTGCAAAAAAAATTTTGTCCCACACCCTGTAGCCTAGATGGTTTAAACTAAAAATCTAAAAAAATTCTAAGTAATGTATATTGGTGTGAACCGAAATAGTACAGCAGGAATTTTTGATCAGATTATGTTTTCGGAAAATAACGCATTTTTTGTGGTTTTTGGTTCACAAAGTACAAAAGTTATATCAATGTAAGACACTCACAAGCAAGGCGTACGATGGCGTTATTGGTTAGAACACTGGTGTCGTAAGCTAAAACTCTCTGGTAAACGAAGGGTTTCGAGTTCGAGTACTGAGTGAATTTTATTTTTTCTGTTTTTTTTTTTTGCATTTTTATTATGTTGAAATTATTTTGTCAAAATTCTAGTTATATTTTGACAAATGTTAAAAATATAGTTCATTTTTCCGTGATTACTACAAAGTAAAATTAGTCCTACACACTCAGCATACCGCCTTCACTTATTATATACCTGCGAAACCCTGAAATGTGTGAATATTCACACTTCACATCAATTTTTTGAGAAGTACTCACTGGTTGAATATCTGTCTGCTAGTTATACCTTTTTCACACTAGATCTTTAAGATCGGATGTTAAAGTAAATGTATCTTTAAACGCTAATGTGAAACCGTACGGCCTCGTCTAAACACAAGCGATGTTTAAGACAGAGATCTGCGTCTTAAACTTCGTCCGCATTGCCAACTTAATTTCTATTATAAAAAAATACTCCTTGAATTTGTGATGTCAACATTTTATATTATCATAAACAAGAATACTGTATTATATCGACGTTATAAGAAGTTTATACTTATTGTTATAATAAAATTATTTATTTTAATAATGTGTTTAATTAAATACAGAGCTACAATAATTGAGATAAAATGTATCGACTTACATGTTAATACAGGTGTAATATTTTCTTTATTGTAGTGTCTTTATTGTAGAATGAAATGAAATATCCTTATTTGTTTATAATAATTCAAAATGTGCGTCTGCGCAGACAGTTCAAAACTGGTAATTTCATGACGGTAACTTAAGGACAAAATTACTGTAGCTGATGACAGCACCAGAGATTTAAACATCAAGTGTGAAAGCATACCGATCTTAAACATCGGTGAACTTTAAGTTCACTCGTCTTAAAGATCTAGTGTGAAAAGGGTATAAGACACAATTTTTGTTGTAGGGTTTCCTATTGGTTTCTTAGGGGTTTCTAAGGTCACAGGTTCCTAAGTCTTCTATCAGTTAATCTCTTCTTCTTTTACGAGATCTTTACTGACTGACTTATGGTCTTTATTGAAATGTTCGAATCAAGTGCTTGGGAGCAATTAAGAAGCAACACCACACCAAGAAAGATGAGTAAATAAACATATAAATTACAAAATTTTAATAAAGTTATAAATTTTAAACACGATCTTTACTGATTTTTAAGGGCGTAACATTAATTATTAACTCATAAAAATTGCTTCAATATCCATAAAATTTCTCTTTTTATTTTAAATCAGTGAAATTTAAATCTTAATTAACTACTAAACACGATTAGTATTATCTTTAGATCTATAACACGTAAGATGATCAGATAAGATCTGCGATTTTTTGCTTCTAGGCAATAATTAAATTTGTCTAAGATATGATGGATTAAATAATAAAAAAGTTTTTTGCACTGGCTAAAAATAATTAATTATTCTTTAAGATAAAAATGTTCTTCATTCCCTCAATTTTTGCTAGGTTTATAGCCTCCAATATTATTAATTTATTTTAGATTATTAGTTAAGAGAAACTTGTAATCTGTGGTGTTTCGCCTGTTGTTAAATGCTGACTGTTTTCTAAATGTGTTGTAGTTTGTTAACACGTTAATGGGTTAGACCAATCATGCATCGATGAATCTTTACATCTGTTCTATCTTCAATCATGTTTAGATTCATAATATTGCGTCATTGGTACATGCTTCTATTAATATATAATTATTGTATATTCGGCAGGATGAATCGAAAACTTTCTACCATGATAATTTATGTTCGATAACATGGCCTTCAATATACGACTAACGAAAGTCTCTTTTCACTCAAGGGATGACTCTGGAGTTGGTTCTTTTATCATTTTAATTGGTTTCTTTTAACATACCGAATGCTAAAATATGTTAGCGAGGAGGTACTCACAGATATTGACAGGGAGGAATGAGGAAATTAACTTTGATGAAAAATATGAATTGAATTTTGATAACATGAAAATGTGATAATCATACGAATAATGAAAGAGTGTTTGTTAACACAAGCATATTTTACAGTGGCGGCTCCTGAGTACGTGCTGCGGAGCTGCAGCTCTTACTTTAAAATAATAAAAAAACAAAATCTTTTTTTGAACTCAAAATGCATTTAACATAGTAATTGTGGTGTGAAAATGCTTTTTTCAAATATATTTTGAACATTGAATGCTACTGTTTCATAAATATTTACAAGTTTCCTTTGAATAAGTCTACGTCGCGCTGCTTATATCCTAGCGTCAAGGAAAGTGCAAATGTTGGCTTGTAAAGGGGTAGCGGTGCGTGGGCAGTAGTGATAAACTGGTGGGGATCGGAGCTAGATTGCTTTCAGCGTCACATTAACAGTGATCACATTACTATGAAATTATTGAATGTATTTATTTAAGTCATAACGAAATCGCTATACCTATATTATCTCTAAAAATTTATTGTTTAGGTAGGTAGGTATTAATAATCAGTATTTTCTAACTTTTTCTTTTAAATTTATATAAGTATCTTAGCTTAACAATTACGTTTCGTATTTTAGATTATAAAACAATAGGTTTAAAAAATGAATACTGTCAAACCATTTTTGGAAATTCCATTTAACAGACGAACGTTAGAAGAAAAAATTGGGGCGACACACACCAAATTTAAATATTTCGGAGTGCAAAAAGCAAAAATTATAATTATAAGAGGAAATTCAACAGAGTCTTATATGATAAAACGTCGTGGTTAAACACCTAAACCTATCCTTGTATTATAATTTGCAGCTCTGAGTCCCAAAAAGTCACGAGCCGCCACTGATATTTTGTCCAATCTTTTGCTATAGTTTCTACTGTGCCAACAAATAAACAGACCAACATACACATGAGTTTTTTCATCATACCTACAAAACCCTAAACATGAGAAGTCTAAAATGGCTAGAATTCTTATAAATACAAGAAAATGCTAATTCTGGAGTCTCCTTAATGAATGAACAAGACTTTTACTACTGAACAATAATCAGTAAGTAAATTATTTAAATTGAGAATCACTGTTCTAACGTGAGAAATTCTCGTAGCATTCTATTGTCCCGATTATGCACACTTGTACTGACAAAACAACTCACTCGCAGATTAGATGAAAAGTTATATATATACAGTCAATAACACCATGACAAAATAAAATATTTACCTCTTAGCACGAATTTACCTGGAAACAAGTGTGGGGCATTTAGCGAGATAGAAAAAGGAAATAGCACATCATCAACACCATAAGTAGTTACAGCTGGATAAACTTATCCAGCTGCTAAATTAATAATCAACACATCCCGATTCCTTTATCATCATTATTTTGGTGTAATTCAATGTGAAGTTATCTGTAAAGCTGAATTCAGAGCTTTTAAATAAATCATCACGGGCGATGGCCCCTAGCGCACTAAGGAAAAGGGCACTGATGGGCTTGCTAAGGGGCGCCATTGCGAAGAGAAGATGAGGATCTTTTTTTTTTGCCCGTCAGTTGGATTTTGGAAGGTGAGGACCCTTTTTTGCTCATCACTTAAATTTTGCGCAAGTTTTCCTTACTGCGGCTCTGCATGTTTTCAATCTATGTACATTCAGGAGTAATATGGTCAGTATTACGTCCATTTTTTAGCGTACACAGAAAGGCACCTACAGTTTAAAGCCGGTTGCGAACGGCTAAGCAGAACCTGTAATTTGTATAAATACTTTTACACAAATTATTTGGCATAATATTATTATTATTATTATTATAAGCAGGAATTGAACTCATTTCCGTGCCCTTGCTCAGCGGTCAAGTCGCAGGTACAGACGATTAAACGTTTGCAGCTACAGGCTTGCTTGCTCTTAAATAAATAGGCTATAGAATACAGCTTATGCTCTGTTGATTGTCAATAACAAGTTAGAGACAATCAACTGAGACAAATATATAATCACATTGGCTATCTCAGTCTATATCGGTGAGAACGTCCATATTAGGTACGTTCGGCATAATTGTGCAGTGTTAACTCTGTGTCGTGCAAGTTTTTTGTCACGTGACCACTGTGCACACTGTGCAAGAAAGTCAAAGACGAACGCTTTGTTCAGATTGTGAAGTTATTTTTGTTATTCTAACTTTTTTTTGTTAACAAATAAATTATGTGTGTTTGATTACATGAAGTCTTATTACATGTATCCTGCTACGATAATATAAAAATGACGCATGAAGATTTTGTGATGCTTTTAAGTAATATAAAAGAAATTTTATTTGATGAAGAAGACAATAGGGGATAGGCATGATTTTTTTTTATTTTTTATTATATTCCTCTTGTTGCATATAAACATAAAAAACAGTTTTTATTTTATTTTTTTGTAATTTGAAGGCTTAAAAAAATCATAAATGTATGTAGCGAGCGAAAACGACGTGTGACGTCATACCCCTTCTAACTGACGTATGACACTACTAGCTTACCGGCGTACATAGTCTGTTATGAACTTATTTGTTTGTATAACTTTCATAGGTTATGTGAAGTTAGAGTGATTTTAGTTAAAATAAAGTTTAATTCTATAAAAACAATTTATACATGTTTACCGAATTAAATTTTATATTAAAATAGATAACTTATATTGCAGTATTTCAATTATGCCTCTAACGTTTTGTAACTTCATGTAAACAATGTAGTAAAATTCTGACATCTAAATTACATAAATATTTACATTTTACAGAGTTGCAGCGTTTGTTTACATAAAGTTATAGAATATAAAATAAAAATTACTTTGACACCACGTATTTCCTCAGCACTGTAACATTCATTATTTTTCATATATTCCATGAGCATAAATGCATCAATGTTGGGTAAATTATCACTCTGAGCCCTAACAAAATCTTTATCTGCCATTTTAATAATAAATGCGTGAAAAATTGCTTAAAAACAAATACAAAACTCTCAAACAATACAATACACACACGTGTAAAGATTATGTTGTAGCTGTATCTGTGATGTGAAACCCCTATCGTTTGACGTCATACTCAGTCGTTTTACTCGGCAACCTTCGCTCCGTGGTCGGCTTATTTCAAATTTACAATATTTTAATTCAAAAATTTGGCTATAATATTAATTAAAATGTAATTTTTGATTTGTTCGGTGACATAACTAACATTAACATATCAAAATAATGTAGTTTTAAGGAAATACAAATTTTATGCGTATCCCCTATTCAGAAGAATTGTCCAAACCAGAAAATATTTTGGAAAAATTGTTTGAATATGCAGAGGGTACTGTTCCAAACATGACTACAAATCAATTTAAAGTACATTTTTGCTTGTATCCAGAAAATATTGAGTCCTTTTGAGTGTATTTACATGTTCCATCATGAGGTTCATGTCTGTATTTAGGCATATATCCTATTTCGAACTGTTTTCTATGGATTCTTCTAGTCTAATTGTTAATAATGCTTTAGTTTGTAAATACCTGGGTAGCTAAATTTTCTTTATGTATTCTGAAACGTTAAAAATATTTTAACATGGCTCTTGCGTGTGCATACCAACATATATACATTTTTTATAGTATCAATAAATCAATGGACCTCTTACAATAGATCGAATATGTAAAACATAGGGAATTTTTTTCACTTATAAATCACTTGGAGAAATTGTTCTTGCACGTGCTTGGAGAGGATCACGCTTTAACTATTGATGGAAGATACGGTCACATTCTGTGGGATTGGATAATATGATTATGATAACAAATGGCCTTAGAATGTGTGGGTGGAGTAACATATTAGATAGTACAATTTATAAAAGTGGATGAGGAATTTTTTAATAAAACCAAGAGTGTTTTTGTTCCTTAACGACAGATCAATTCTGTAAAAAATTACTGTGTAGTAACGTTACTACAAGATAAAATATTATAAAAAGTATAATGACTTTCATTCATGATAGTAACTGACCTTGCTCATAGTGACAAATTTAGTTTGCGGTAAAACAGTTACTATTATCATAGTAACTGTTTTACAGAATTGGTCTGAATGTGTTACATTCATCTATTTAACGAATGTAATATTTGTACGCTGTCACTTGTATCGAAATGAAATGAAAATATAAGAATAAGAACAGAATAGAAACAAATAAAATATTCTAATAGGCAAAATAGGCCTACAAAGGATTGATGTGATCCAAAAATATGATGATATATAAAAATATGAAAAGAAAATAAACATAAGTTGAATATAACCTAAAAATTATGCAGTACACACAAAATCAAATAAGAAAATCTATAAGAAAATATATAACTAAACACAAAACTGCTAAATAAACAACAAACTAAATAAAAAAGGTTTTTCAAAATTACTATAATTTAGATATTTGAACACAAGTCAGTATCAAAACACAACAGACGTATTATTAAATGACAAATGTAAACATCGTTTTATTCAGGGATACCAATAAATTTGTCCCTATATTAAATAAACACTTTTAAAATTTATAAATCTTCGAAATGATTGTCGAACACTAACTAAATATGACTTCAAAAGGTATGTTTCAATAAAATAAAAGAGTAAAGAGCAATATTAGTCTATAATTCACATGCAAACAAAAACTAGTTATTTTTTCGCCACCAAGTTTGTCATTTAAGTTATGACACAAAATGACAAACTGCGCTGTTTCAGCGACTGAGCTTTACTAGATTGTTTAACCCGTCAAAAATTACAAAAAAGTAGTTTTACACACAAAAAAATTACTATTAACTTGGGTAACCTTTTTTTTAAATTTATCAAAATATTAGGACAGCGAATCGCGGGACAGGATATCACCAGTTAGTTAATCACGGGAAAGGGTGTTACCTGTCAGCCAATCAAGAGACAGGGTGTCCCCAGTTAGCCAATCACAAGAACTTTAGGAAAAATTGTCACAATGTTACACTACATACAGACACTTTTTAATTATATTATTTGTGTTATTCAGCCAATTAAATTGGAATGGCCGAGCTTGTTAAATCATGCAGTTTTGCCTGGTAAAAGTAATCTGAATTTTGATGTTGCTGGTTCAGGCCCCGTTGATGATATTATTTGAGTGAGAATAATATGTTAACATTACTCCCTTTTTCACAATTCACCCCTCATCCAGATGTAGGAGCTCGCCCCCTGGCATCGGCAACTAACCTCGTCGCAGAAATAGGCCGATGTAAAATAAAAAATAAAAAAAAAATGTTATTCAATTTAGTTATCTAAATTTCTTTTGATGTAATATTAGTCGCACGCGTTAGTGAGACAATAAGAGAAAATTAGTTTTAATCGTGAGAACGGTGTCTGCTTTTCTCAATAATTTTCCTGGTGGGCGTATGAATACGAATAAATCGTATCGAGATCACTATTGTAGGAGAAGATGGCTTCAGGCATGCCATTAACCTTTATTTATCTTATCTCAACTTACATTTGCACGATTTTTAAAAGTTACAATTCAACTCAGTCTCAATTATACAGTCATAAACAATAAAAATGACTTCCTGACTTTCTGACGAAATCAAAATTAACCTGTCCAATCGAATTTCATTCAATAAAAAAATTATGACTTATGTCTGATGACTATTGATAACTCTACAGGAAATATTTTAGATTTGTACTGATGACCAGTTGACGATCATTATTAAGAAACCGATTATGTAACTTAACAATTATTGTCTCCCTAATTTCTCTCATTGCCAGTTGCACTGCCAAATGTGACAAGAAAAAGAAGTATTTATTTATTTATGTAATAGAGTTGTACACAGGACGAACCTAAAAACTACAACTTCGATTGTTATAAAGTACAATATAGTAATTTATAGATGATAACTAGATGATAAATATAAAATAAAATAAATATAAACAAAATTAAGCTATTAAAACGGTAATTGGATAAATGAAAAATAAAAAATAATTAATATATATACAGAAGAATGATTAATTTTTATTAAAAGTGCTTCGAACACTGAATGTATGCAGGTGACGTTTTATAGTGTTTAAACTCAAATGAAATATATCAGCCTCCAATGACATATTATTAAATGTAGAAACTAATCGGTTTATGGGGGCGTTTTGGGCATAGTTACTCCTAGCAAAAGGTTGTCGAAAAAGGTATTTATTTCTTAAGTTGCGAAGTGGTATATTTAAATCAATATTCATAAGGAAATACGGTGAATCAATTAAGTTTTTAATAATTTTAGTAAGAAAAATTACATCATTGTTCATGCGTCTGCTATGTAAGATAATCATTTTGCAATGGTGTATGGAGGTTTTTAAATATTTTACATGTTCTAAATATAAATCCTAGATTCTGGTACGCTTTCTTACACACAAGTATTGGGAAGAAACATTTAAAATATGTCATTATATTGAAATTGACGTGCACAATGTTGTGGTTACGGCATGCTAGCATATAAATGGTGTAAAACAAATTATTACGCATGTAAATTATGGTGTGTAAATTAAATAACCGGACTGATTTATTTATTTATTTTTTTTTATTCGAATAGAATTACAATTCAGTATTGTCTCCCTCAAAATAACTTCCTTGGGAAGCCACACAGCGCTGGAGACGGTTCTTCCAATCATCATAGCAGTGCTGGAACTCGGATAATGGAGTAGCTTTCAGCTGGCCGGCTACGAACGTTTGAATGTTTTCGAGTGTCCCAAAATGACGTCCCTTGAGGTGATTTTTCAATCTTGGGAAGAAGAAAAAGTTACAAGGACTCAAGTCAGGCGAATAAGGAGACTGAAGAGCCACAGGAATGTTTTTACTGGCCAAAAACTCGTTTATTGAATTTGCGGGGTGACAAGACGCATTGTTAGATTTTTCTCATCCCCAATTCATTGGTCAAAATCTGATAGTAGTGTGAGTCAAATTCAACTTTTCCCCGATCATTCTGACTGTCAACCGACGATCTGAACGTACAAGATCCTGGATTCTGTCGACATTTTCATCGGTTCTTAAAGATGAAGGCCTTCTGCTGCGTGTTTCATCTTCAATCAACTCTCTTCCTTCTGAAAATGCCTTAAACCACCAAAAAACCTTCGTCCTTGACAAAACACTGTCCCCGTAGGCCTTCTGAAGTTTTGCAAAAGTTTCTGTTACACTGTGCCCAAGTCTAAAGCAAAACCTGATAGCACACCGTTCCTCGAAATGAATGGTACTCATTTTTAGAACGCACTAGATAAAACTGTTTCACGAAAAAAATCGATACTGACAACAAAATTATTCTAGGGTGTTCAAACTCGTACTGAAGACGTATCACATGTTCACGTGCCACCCCTCCAAGTCCCGCGTCTCAAATGTTGCCAGATCAAACGCTTTGTTGCCAGTCCGGTTACTTAATTTACACACCTCGTTTATTTTCTTCATTGTTTGGTACGTTCATGACTGGTAATTCTATTCTTATTCCAGTCCAAATCTAGATAAATTTGTTAAAAAGTCCTTTACAAATAGAGTGTCAGGTGTTTGTACACGCTATCATTTTTGTGTCCTTTATATGCATGCATGTTCAGTACCAATAACTGTATAGAGTAAGCAGGAACTACTCAAACGATATTCCAACTCACAAGTACATTTTTACTAATAAAAATCAATGAACATCTTTTCAATACAATACCAGCAGTTCTAAAATAATATTTTGACAATAAAATTCATACGGGAAAAAATAAATATCATTTCGAGAACCATTTCTAAAACAAGAATATCGTTGGATATTTTTTACGATTTTAGTAAAGGCCTAACTCAACAACAATGCATTGATTCACTTTGTTCAACTTTTGGTAATGAAACACCATCAGAAAAGACTGTTTACAATTATTTTGCAGAATTTCGGCGTGGTACTGCATCCGTCAGTGATGAATTTCGTGAAGGTTGACCAAAATCAATTGTGATTCAAAAAAATCAGCTGTGGCCACCACAGGACCGACCGCCATAATAAAGTATTTTATATAAGTATATAAAATACATTCTAGCAGCAGAGTAGAAATAACTTGGCCTAATATTTTCTAACAGAGATATTATTTCTCTTGACCATGGAAACGTTACATATAAGTATGAAAAAATTGAGACTGAAAACAAATATTATTCGAAATTTTTCGTTTTATCAAAAAACGTCTCAAATAAAAGTTATTAATTATTGCTTTTATAGCAACTTTTGTTCAATAATTTTTTTCGAAATATTTTTCTGTTGTGAAATATTCACAAAAATCTTAAAATTGACCCGAATAAACTCCCATTTTTAGTCAATAGATTTTTACCAAAAGTTGATCAACTCGTGCCATTGATGGCAGAAGCTTAAATATGAAGTTTCATAAAAATCCTTTCAGCCAAATTTGCTCTGCATGTGTACACAGACAGACGGACAGACGGACAGACAGACGGACAGACAGACAGACGGACGAACAGACAGATGGACAGACAGACGGACAGACAGACGGACGGACAGACAGACCGACAGACATCATGCTAAAAATAGTCAAAACGTTATGTAGGGACCTCAATTCGTGGAGATCCATCGAAATCTCGAAATGTTAAAATCGGTATGATCACAATACCTCCCTTATGTTGGCGGTCGGTAAAAACATCGATGCTGTGCGCAAAATGATTGAAGAAGATCGGCATGACCAAACTAACAATAATATGAAAAGAGAAGATCATGTTGAAAACAAAAATTGATGTGAAGTGTGAATATTCACACATTTCAGGATTTCGCAGGTATATAATAAGTGAAGGCGGTATGCTGAGTGTGTAGGCCAAATTTTACTTGTAGTAATCACGGCAAAATGAACGATAATTTTAAAATAGTTTATCGTCTGTTAATCATATAATAAGACTGGTTATTAAATTTACGCTCATAAAAATTAAATACAACATTTGTCAAAATATAACTAGAATTTTGACAAAATAATTTCAACATAATAAAAATGCAAAAAAAAAACAGAAAAAATAAAATTCACTCCGTACTCGAACTCGAAACCCTTCGATTACCAGCTCATTTTAGCAGTGCCATTAAGCTATCGCACGCTTTGCATGTGAGTGTCTTACATTGGTATAACTTTTGTACTTTGTGAACCAAAAACCACAAAAAATGCGTTATTTTCCAAAAACATAATCTGATCAAAAATTCCTGTTGTACTATTTCGGTTCACACCAATATACATTACTTAGAATTTTTTTAGATTTTTAGTTTAAACCATCTGGGCTACAGGGTGTGGGACAAAATTTTTTTGCACATTTTTGGCAAAAATCGCATCAAAATAATTTATTTTGCAAAAATAAAAATTTGATCGTTAATCCACGTACTAAGGGCTTTCATTTGATACCCTACTCAGAATTAAAAAAAAATATTTTTGTTTTCGATGAGCACATATTTGTTTATATTTTTAGGGGGGTATGTTTTTTAGATATTTTAGTATTTTTCCTATGTGCGGGTCAAAGAGTTGTATAAGCATGCCAAATTTCAACTCTCTAGGTTTAGCCGTTTGGCTACAATTTTTAGCAAACAGACAGGCAGACAGACAGACAGCCAGCCAGCCAGACAGACAGACAGACAGACAGACAGACAGACAGACAGACAGACAGACAGACAGACAGACAGACAGACAGACAGACAGACAGACAGACAGACAGACAGACAGACAGACAGACAGACAGACAGACAGACAGACAGACAGACAGACAGACAGACAGACAGACAGACAGACAGACAGACAGACAGACAGACAGACAGACAGACAGACAGACAGACAGACAGACAGACAGACGACAAAATGACGGTATAAGGGTTTTTTGGTCATACCTACAAAACCCTAAAAATGAAACTAGTTCAATCTCTAGTCTTTCCAATTGTCCTCTATCCTGCGGAATCCTGGACATTGAAAGCAACAGACAAAAGTAATAGACTCCTTCTCTAGAAGTCATAGCGCTGGAGGCTCATGTTGAAGAACTGTAGAAGAACGTCAAAAATAGTGCGGATTGTACATATAGGCTGACCCTGTTGCTACAAGCGACACGCCTCCAAAACACTAAGGAAATCAACTAGAAAGAAGAATTTATTTTACCAATATTTACCAGTGTTAAATTGTTTAAAAACAGATCTATAAATCTGGGTAGTAATAATTGTTTCGCAATCTAAAGTAGAACATATTTCATTATAAAATTTATTACCTGGTTTAAATTTCCCATTTTTTCCCATTATCTAGATTGAGATCATCTTAAATGGTAACTTCCATTTAAAGAATAAACATTAACTTGACATAGCCAGGAACAAGATTCACTTTCTATTAGTTAAAATGTCTCTATTTCATTACTAAATCATAAACCTATTAAATGCTTGTTTCTACTTTATAAATGACAGAACATAACACAAATATGGGGAAATGGGGCTATAACTATTGTATATTGGCACGACTGATCAGAGAAAATATTACAACAGTTCATAAGATTATTCTACAAAACAATCTTCGTGAATTTTCGCATATTTCATGGCTTTATAGTGATAAAAAATTGTGAGTATATTTTCATAAAGTATTCCACATGCTTCCATCTAGGGTCTTCAAGAGAATTAAATTAAGCGATGCGTGCGCATCGTGCCAGCTACTCAGTTTTCCAGTTAGTTAATTAAATGTAACACGATATTGTAAAACAATCGATCATGTTCTATTAAATACAATTTATTTGTAAATCTAAAAATAATAATAATAATAGGATCCCAAAGCTTAGATAGGCATATAATGGGTATAAGGAGCAGAGAAGGTAAGTTCTCTGTTTCTAAACCGGAAATGGTCTGTATGTAAATCTACTCTTTAATTTTTATAACCAGGACATGAGGGTTCTATAATTCACCCCTAATGTAGATTCTTCTTTTAGGGGTGGATTAAGGAAAAATCCTGAAATATGTTTATAAACATTTGTATGGGTAACCTTTATGAGCAAAAACCAAGTCGCTATCTCATTGGTCCTAAGAGATTTATTTAATAAATGAATAATTTTTTTCAGAGGAATTCGTGTAATCATATATCATCCCATTTCACTCTCTTAATGGTCAAATTACGAAAAATTCCTTCTTAGTGGATGCTTATGAAAGGAATATACTTCCCGAATTTCATATCTCTGTGTCCAATGGACATTCTATCAAATAAAAAACACTAATTTACCCCTTTAAGAGTGAAATTTTAAAAAACTGTCAAAACACTTTCTAAATATTTTATATAAAAATACACCTATATTCCAAAAAGGAATGTTATAACTCAACAAACATAGGAAAAACGAAGTATACTATAATTCACTCCGAATGTATCCTTTTAGGAGCTGATCAGGGCAAAATCCTGAATTTTATTTTTAAACATTTGTATGGGTAATCTTTGTAAGCAAAAGCCTAGTTGATAACTTGTTGATTTTAAGAGATATTGAGGAAACCATGAAATCACATTTCATCCCCTTTCACCCTATTAGCTATTGTATTTCGAAAAATCTCTTCTTAGTGAGTGCTTATGTTATGGAAGGAATATACTCCCCGAATTTCATGTCTCTCTATCCAGGAAGATGTTTTATCGAATAAAAAATACCAATTTTGTTCTTTTAGGATTAAAATTTAAAAAAATTGTATGTATATTTAGTTAAAAAAGATTTAGAAGATTCCATTTAAAAAAGTAGTTATTTATTTTTAAAAACACGTTTGTTCGATGTCCAATCTTTTTTCCAATTTAATATTCTTGTTTGCAGAGTAAAATACTTCACCTTTCCTAATTTAACCTTCTTCGTCTCAAATAGTAAAGAAGATAGCAATGCTCAAACAATTCCTAGAAACACTAGATTTTTTTAATTTATTGGCCTTGTGTCTAACCTCTACATCCATCTATTAGAAAATTTTAAAATAAATCTTCCTTGATGAAAAATATTTCCAAATAAAATTTCTCCTGCCTATTCTACTTTCAATTTCCTATAAGCATTTAATACATCTGATAACAATGATATATTAATAATTTTTTGTTGAAATTTTTTCCTGTAATTAATAACATTCATATTAATTCGCAAAATAAAATTTATTAGCCGAATAAAATATCTAATTTTAATCAAGTAATTTGTATATGTCATATTTAAATACATTAAATCAAATTTAACACTCTCTATTTATTTAATTTAAATTTACAGCCATTAATTTTAAAATTTAGTTCAGATGTGCAAATATACAATGTGCTATCAGAAAATCAGGCACACCTAACGAGGTTTAGTCACGATATTTATATCTGCAATGCCGCACCTGAAAAAATGGGGTTAGTCATAAGATTTAACCCCCTTTTAAAATGCCAGTTTACCCCCAAGAATATTTTTTTTAGTCACACCTAAAATATACAGTGGAATCTGCTTATAATTAACTTCAAAGGACTAACGGAGTTTTTCCTTTATAACCGAGTTTGTCCTTTATAACCGAGTTTGTCCTTTATAACCGAGTTTGTTATTTATAATCAAGTTTGTCCTTTATAACGATATAACAAAAACATGTCTATTATGTACCTAATCAAAAATATTTGTAATAATACTTACATATAAATTAGTTTGTAAAAAGGTCAATTTTCTTTTAGACCCAACTATAATTTACACATTTATTCCACTTTATTATATGAATTTCTTCTTCTTCGTTGTCTTCTGGTTCTTTGTCATCCTCACCCATAACTTGAACTTCACTTTTTACATAATTGTCAGCCATTTCTTTTGTGGTTGTCACTTCGTTATCAACATCAAACATTTTCTAAGATATGTTGACACCTGTTGCCCCCTATTTCATATTCAGAAAACTAATAAACTTGTACCTTTGACCTTCATGCAAATGAAAATAATTTCTAAATTTCATTGACTCCTACTGCCTCCAGTTTTAAATTATGGAATTAATGCAACTGACGGATATGTACGAATATTAACGATCAAAAATTCGGTTTCAATAGCAATTAACAGGATTTATGACGTAGTATGTGAACTATTTAATTAAGTAGGTGATCTAATTCTGTAATCTTAATCTGATAACTAGACCAGATTAAGTGAAAACTAATTCAAATGACTATAACTCCCTTATTTATGAACCGATTTTAAAAAGCCACATAGTTCTGGAATCAGGACATCAAGTGTGTATACCCTTAAAAGTGCCAAATTCGGACTTTGACAAAAAATTCTGCTCCAGTTTCGGCCGAAAGTGGAGCACGGCTATAACTCGCTTATTTATGGGCGGATATCGCTGGGATTTCGCACAGGGGTGTGGAATTAGGTAATCTTTCAACGTAGGTGCACGAAAATTGGATATATGGAACACAAGGGCCTCTGGAGGCCCCCAAAGTTTTAAAATGTCCATAACTCTTTTATTTATGAGCCGATTTCGTTACAATTTGGTATGGTGGTTCTAAATTAGTCCTGTGTTGTAGAAAGAAGTTGAAAATTAAAAAAAATCTCTTTCAGTTTCGCCCGAAAGTGGAGCACGGCTATAACTCGCTTATTTACGGTCGGATTTCGATGAGATTTCGCACAGAGGTGTGGAATTAGGTAATATTTAAACGTAGGTACATGAAAATGGAACATAAGGGCCTCTGGAGGGCCTCAAAGTTTTTAAATATCCATAAATCTCTTATTTATTAGCCAATTTTGTTCAAATTTAGTATGATGGTTCTAAATTAGTCCTGTGATGTAGAGAGTAAAAAAATTTGCTCCAGTTTCGGTCGAAAGTGGAACACGTACATATTTTGCTTATTTATTGGCCAATTTCGTTGCGATTTGGCACTGGGTGTGCACTTAGGTAATCCTTAAACGTAAGTGTACGAAAATGGAATATATATAAAACAGGGGCCTTACGGCGCCCCTAAAGATGAGAAATATCCATCTCGCTTATTTAAGAGCATATTTTGTTGTAGTTTGGCATGAGGTCTCAAAGTTAATCTTGTGATGTAAAAAAAAGCTAAAAATTTGAGAAAATGCTCAAGTTTTGGCCTGAAGTAGACCAGGATTATAACTCGCTTATTTATGGGCTGATATCGCTGGAATTTGGTACAGATGTAAGAATTGATATTCTTTAATCGTATGTGCTCAAAAATAGAATATAGTTAAGAACGGGGCCACAGGAGGCCCTTAAAAAATTAAAAAATATCCTTAACTTGCTTATATATGAAAATATTACTTTTGATTTTCGTATGAGAGCACAAAATTAGTTTTTTGATGTAAAAATATGTTGAAAAATAATAATAAAAAAAATCTAGTTTTGGTAAAAGTGAATTACGGATTCTCTCTTATTTACGGGATGATTACATTGAGATTTTGCACATGTATGTGGAAGTAAGTAATTTAATTTATTTTTTTACCGGTATATTACAGAATAAATGGACAAAATTAAATTAGGATTGCTACAAAAAATATTTTTAGATATTTTAAAAAATAAGAATGGGTTGTTACATAAGTCCGTTTTTTTTTTCACCTTTTATTCAATATAATGTACATTCTAAAAAATCAAATGTACTGTCCATTATTTTCTATCATTTTGAACAAACGCTCAGGCAATTTCATAATGCCATCTCTTCAAAAGGTTCCGTCTTTGCTCTTGAAAAATCTGTAGAGGTGAATTTTGATATCGTCCAAAGATGCGACATTTTTTCCGTTAAGGGAATTTTGTAGAGAACGGAACAAATGGTAGTCGAAGCATATAGTCCAGACATCGCACCATCCGACTACCATTTGTTCTGCTTTCTACAATTCCCTTAACGGAAAAAAATTCGCATCTGTGTATAATATCAAAATTCACCTGGACAGATTTTTCGAGAGCAAAGACAGAACCTTCTGGATAGATGGCATTATGAAATTGCCTGAGCGTTTGTCCAAAGTGATAGAAAATAATGGACAGTACATTTGATAATACAAGTTTTTTTAGATTGTATATTTTATTGAATAAAAGGTGAAAAAAAAAAACAAAACGAACGGATTTATGTAACAACCCAGTGTCCCCTCAAATATTTTATTCACCAGCCTCTACTCAAGTAAAAAATTCACCTGGACAGATTTTTCGAGAGCAAAGACAGAACCTTCTGGAGAGATGGCATTATGAAATTGCCTGAGCGTTTGTCCAAACTGATAGAAAATAGAAGAAAATAATGAATAATGCATTTTATTGAATAAAAGGTGAAAAAAAAAAGAACGGACATATGTAGCAACCCAATACAACTGAGGACCTTTTTCTAATATTAAGTGTATTATTCTAATAGCATTTTAACCTTCGACCCAGTAAGACTTTTTCTAAGAAATAGCTAAACAAATTCTAGGTTAAATTGTTATGTTTCGTTTTATCATGTTGTGTAGAAGAAAAACAAAACGTGTCTCAAACAATAAACTTAACAAGAAACAATAGAACATAAATTAATTTTGAGGTCAAAAAACACATGCTGATAACAAATTATTAGCAAATAAGCTAATAATATTAAATAATTAAAACTAATTTACACGCGTATGTGAGTATTTTTGTTTAAATAAACGAGTTGGCCTCCTTGCTTTACGTAGAACTAAAAAGTGGGTTCGGGAAGCAATCTCGGAGTGCTCCGAGTCACTCAATTTATGTCCAGAACGTTCGAGAAAAAGCTACAACGCGTTTCCTCGAGTGGTATTATGTGTATATATATATATATATATATATATATAAATCATCTACCACGGAGTGGTGTAGGTTATTCTACACTTTCATCTTCCATATTAATTTTCTTGTGCTGGCATTTCTTTATGTACAAATTTGGCCCATTCCTTTCTGTTCGTTGCTAGCCTTTTCGCTTCGTTAATCGTTTTCCCTCTTGCTTTTAGTATCTTCTTTATAATTTCATCCCATGTACGACGTGGTCTTCCTTTTTTTTCTTTCCTTGTGTTTTGGTCTCCCATACTGCTTTTACCTGTCTTGTGTTCTGCATCCTCTGTATATGTCCCCACCAACTCAGTTGTCTCTTTTCGATAAACTTGTGTACTGGTTCTATTTGTAGCTCATTTCTTATGTCAATGTTGCGTATTTTGTCTCTTTTAGTTATACCTTTTACTCTTCTTAGATACTTCATTTCTATCGCTTGGATTTTACTCTTCTTTCTTGTCGATAAGTTCCAAGATTCACATCCGAAAGTCAGGATCGGTCTATATATCGATTTGTAAACGTTCATTTTAGTTATTTTTGTTATTTCCTTGTTATTGATAATCGTGTTTTGTATGTCGTAATAAAGTTTCATCGTTTTCTCAATTCTTGTATTCATTTCCATTGCTCAGCGGTCAAGTAGCAGGTACAGATGATATAACGTTTGCAGCTACAGGCTTGCTTCCACGTCACATTAAACCAGTCTAATACCAATTCCTCTGTCAGCCAACTTTTTTCTTAGGCCAGAAAAATTATTCCTGAATGTAGCTTTTCATTACAAATTGCTTTACGTTTCAATATATTGTAATGTCGAATCTTCTGTCTGTCAGAAGAACGGCAAGCATAACAGTAATTATGGACTTACCGTACCCAGTTGACTTCACTAAGACTGTTTTTTTAGCTTTCTTGGTGGTGCGAAGGCATAGGCTTACTAATATGAAGGGTTGTTTATATTACATTCCATTACCTAGAGACCTCGACTTTAGCGCGAGTCAATTTTTTCATAGAAAAAAAGTCAAAAAAATTTTGCGTTATATTCGGGCTAATACAGTACTATCAATTTAGATAATTAGGTTAGGTTTAGTTAGTTAAAATCTAGGACAGCAGAATTAGGAAAACGATAATAGATAATAAACATTTTACGAAGCCACCATAGTTGGTTTAGAGACACACAGATTTCGCAATATTCGTAACTCACTAATTTTCTTAGCTGTAAACGATACCTCGAACGTTAAAACAATCTACTAAACATATCCATAACGCACAGTACACAGTCAATTAATTTAAAGAGCTCTGAACGCAGCTTTAGTTTCTCTGCCTTTAATGATAATGTTTCCATAAGATTATTACTATGCTGTTTATTGATACCTAATCTAAGAATTTTCTCAATTTTTATTGTGTATCTAATGCCTTTGGGTGTTTTTACCTAAAAGTAATAATTTTGATTTTAATGATAAGATTTCCTTAATAATTTATTGTATTAATTCATAATGCATATGTAGAGAATGGTTTTACAATAAAGAGAAAAAGGTCTATGTATTTTATATCGGATAACACATTGCAGTGTAAATAATATAGATTTTCATTGCGGATATAAAACGAATATTTTATTTGTTAAATTATAAGCTGATAATCTGCATCTAAACGTATAATATTTTACTTTTACTAAGTTATTTAAGACTATAGTTGCAGCTTAAGTTGTATTATTATGGTGTAGAGAAAAGTTGCTAGGTACAGGCGAGAACCATGGACGTTATCACACACAGAGAAGATATACATCTGTATAGTAACGAATAGCGTAATTGACGACGCTATAAAAGCGCACGACCTTGTACTAGAGTAGTTGTGAATCTTCTAGAAGCGGTGCTCTCAAATATATAGACGTGCCATTAAGCGAGAATAGTCAGTCTATTCTTCAGCAGAGTTACGAATTACTGAGTTGAGTTGAGTTGAGTTAGTTATTTAGTGAGTACCTAGTTTGGACTACACGATGATATACCGAAAAGTTAAA
The DNA here is from genome assembly GCA_963971575.1 of Liopterus haemorrhoidalis. Lineage (NCBI taxonomy): Eukaryota > Metazoa > Arthropoda > Insecta > Coleoptera > Dytiscidae > Liopterus > Liopterus haemorrhoidalis. Next base: position 2,670,674 of record OZ020618.1, read on the forward strand.
CGCAGTTTACCTGTGATATAAGTGACTAGTGGCATTTTTTATGTAAGAGTTGTTGTAACATCTCTGTATCACTTTCTCTATTTCTCTCTCCCTCTCTCTCTCTCTCTTTCTTTCTTTCTCTTTCTCTTGTTGGGTAATATTAATCTGGTCGACTTTTGTCTTTTTTGTACAAGTCAACCGTCTTGTTATAGATCGTCAATGTATTCAACATCATTATTGACGCGAGGGTCTGGGATGAGTCTTCTGTTTCCAGGTTTCGTGTCCATATTTTAATCTGTGTATATTCAGGAGTAATATGGTCAGTATTACGTCCTTTTTTTAGCGCACATATAAAAGCACCTATAGATTATAGCTGGTTGCGAACCGGCTAAACAGAGCTTGTAATTTGTATAAAAATTTTTACGCAAATTATTTAGTTTTGCTAGCGGTCAACAGCAAGAAAAAACGCCTTAGCGTTTGCGACCAAAGACTTGCTTTTCAGATTATAATAGTACAGAGCGGTCATAATTGCTTGTCAGTTATGCAATAGTTGACAGAAACATTTTGTTATCAAATTTATTTCCAAGGACATGCACACATAGACGTAGATTCGATTTTTATATTGGGTTATGTATGTTCAATATTTCACTTACCTCTAAGAGCTAACCTCGATCAACAATCGTCTTCCAATTACAATCTTAATAACAATAATATCAACAACAACAATAATAATGAAAAAAACAATAATATATCTTAACAAAAACCACTTCTTTTTCTCTACACGCCATTGAGTTAACGAACAACATGAAGTTATCAATAAAATATCGTTAATGATTGGTTCTTTGTTAAATTGGAATTTTTAGATAAGAGATAGAATACAGTTTTGATATTTTTAAGCTCATTGTTTACTGTTATGGAACTGACAAGAAATTATGATCACACGGTATAATTGACAGCTAGCACGGAATATGCATTTTACGCGTGTAGCTCACTACACTTTTCCTCCGATTACCATTTTTAAATATATAAAAAATTGCCTTTAAGACATGTTTATTAATGTTTTTCATATTTTTCTCATTATTTTTCTAAGGCTTCCACATGGTCGATAGTACTTCTTAATCTTCTTCCCAGATTTTCTTTACCAATCTCTTTTCAATTATACCACAGCTAAGTTTCACTTGAATGCTTCGGTATGTCATCGTGTAGACTCACACTATTTACTCACTGACTGACCTTATCAATGAACAATTATTAACTAACTGACTGCGCGTAGTTCACTTATTTATAACTGCGACAAACTCATTCTAGAAGGTCTAGCGCGTATAATACTGAGGATCATGCATGTTTTACGAGTAGGGGGGAGAAGGGAGGGTGAAATAACCAGGGCCCGACGTTCCTAGAGCCACGGAAGGGCCCCATTCTATTATATTTTATTTATTTTGTGGACCTTGTAAGAATATTTTCGTGGGTCCGACGTTAGCTTCTGGTTCCATAGTTCCCCGGCCCGACCAAATGGCGCTTGTTTATTACAGGACCGTATTGGTAACAATATTTTTATACTTTCTTTTTACACTATAGAAAGATATATTTGTTTTGTTTTTCTTTTAGCAGTAAGTCAGACTAGAAATATTAATATTTTAAACTGAAAAAGGTGTTGTAGATATGATTTATGTCACCTCTATTGTTTTGTATGTTTATAGTGGTTCTATAAAATAGCATACTTGCTGTCACAAATCATATAGTTTCATTGCTGAGTAGACAAGAAATAAGGCAATCATGAGTGAGTAACGTTCGACAAGGTTAATACACTTTTCCACTTTCGATGAGTGAATTCTCTGAGTAACAGTCTTACCAACAACTTAAAACAATGATAAACGCGTGGGAATTGTCTAATAAATAATAAACATTACTCATAATACAGTTAGTTAGAATTTTCAATTGCTCAAGTCATACGTTATTCGAATAAACAATGCAATAACAACAAAATTTATATATATCCTACAAGTATTCCATGTTTGTTATCACTTACTAAATACCTACAAAACCCTGAAATGTTTGAAAATTCCCACTTCACATCAATTTTTAAGGTTTCGTAGGTATGACTAGAGCCCTGCGCGGATAAGCTTTTCTGTATCCGCATCCGATCCGCATCCGCACATCCATGATCCGCATCCGATCCGCATCCGCAGCTTTTGTAAATAACAAATCCACATCCGATCCGCATCCGCAAAAATATCCGCACTATCCGCACTACAGGTTTTGCTGTCAGTTTGGAAAGAACTAACATATTTCGCCTGTTTAGGTAATCTCTGCTCTAAAACGCTGCTGAAAATTTTTGGATTTACCAGCTTATTTATTACTAACCTAACCTAAGGGACCTCAAAAGTTTTAAGGCCTAGATGCGCTAATAACTTATTTAAATCTAGAGAGAGATAACAATTTTGGGGGGCCTAAGCGTTCTTTTTCGTAGGGAGTAAGTGGCGTGCTGCTTTTTTAAATATTGAATTTTAAAAAAAATCAGAAAAGTTACTTGATAGAAGGTGCTTCATATTTTTAGGATCAAGTAATTCTCCCCATTCCATTTCGCGCATTAGTTAGGCGTTGCAACTTTTTCAAATAGCAACATGTGTCATTTTTCAAATTTTTGGGATCTGCAAGACTCTTTACTTCGGGTAGTATAAAAAAATTGGCAGGTTACATAATAAAATTTTCGAGAAAAAATTATGTAGGTAAATTTTGGTATTTAAATAAAACTTACTTATCAGTTTTATGTAAAAAAAAACCTTTATCAGATTTAAAAGCCAGAATTAGAGCAGAGGTAGGAAGAATTACGTCAAAAGTGTGCCAGGAAACTTTTGTCCAAAATATTATTTTCTATAATATATTCAATAATAAAAAGAAAGTTAAGTTGATTGTCTCAACTCAGTCTTGATCATGGACAATTTTCTTAATAAAAATAACATAAAGTGAGATTGAATGCTACAAAATATCATGTATATACAGACAACCGAAAATAACCGAGACTGCGTAGTCAGAACACAATGCTTGTTTCTCCGAAAGTAACCGAAGATTTAATGTTCACGCGGATATTGCGGATAAGCGGATATGACATTTAATCCGCATCCGATCCGCATCCGCATGGTTTAAATGATAATTTATCCGCATCCGCAGAAAAGTTGCGGATATCCGCGGATAATCCGCGGATACCCGCGGATTTACAGGGCTCTAGGTATGACCACTAAAAAACCCTTACCACGTCACTCATGTGTAGGGATGGGAACGATATATCGATATATCGAAAATATCGATACTTTAGAAATATATCGATATTTTTATATCGATATTTGAAATGCGATATATCGCGCAAAATATCGATATTCGCACAAAATATCGGTATTCTTGTATATTTTTTACATTTAAATATATGCTGTTCACTTTTGTAGAAACAAACTATAGGCTATTCCAAACGTTTAGGCGGAACTAATTTTTGAAATCTAGTAATTTTTATCAATTAATTCAGACTTTTGGTCATTTTTTTTAGGCTTTGAAAATCATGCTCACATTGCAAATTCTAGATTAAATTGATTGTCATTATAAAATGTCCTTTTCATTACATTTTAGTTTTTTGTCATTCTTAATAAAAATTTCCCATTTATTATTTTTTTTGTCTTCAAAATATGGAAAAATGTATTAAAATATTTGACATATGTCATTCGTTTCTATGGTTTCACTGTTGGAATTTTAATTTTTCACATACCAAACCTGAAATATGAAATAACCCAAGCAAGGTCCCTTTTCGTGACAGCCTAAAATAACGAAATTTCCATTTAGTTCTGCCTAATCGTTTGGAATAGCCTGTAAGACAAAATTTTGATTTCAATAATTTGCACCTTTGAAATTGACATGTTGGTATTAAAAAATTATAAAAAATGTCACTTTCTTAATAATGATCATAACCAATAAATCTAAAGTCGGTTTTACAGTGTAAGGAATATTTTTAATTGATATTTAAAGACCGTAGTACACTATAAAAGTAACCAAAAAATCTGGTTTGTCCTTACAAAAGTGAACAGCATATATATATATATATATATATATATATTTAATTAAGAGAACTGTTAACAAGGATAATATTAGAAATTTGGTTGGTAGCTGGGTGAGTACCAACTGTAAAGTGATTGTCTGTCATTTGGCGACTTCTTTTCCCGCCAAGCCAACCAAAAAATATGTAATTTATGTATCTTACATGTTACGTGTTAGTTATTTCGATATATCGAAAATATCGATATTTTTACTTCGATATATATCGAATATCGATACCACACTTACGATGTATCGAATCGCGCATATATCGATATTCAAAAATAAATTCCCATCCCTACTCATGTGTGCTTGTAAACTTTTTTTTGTGTGGTTTTTGTCAATATAATGGCAAAAAACTATTGTCACTTTGCTCTATCTCCCAGAGGGGTTGAACTAAAAATCTGAAAAAAATCTCAATAATGTACATTGACTGGAATAGTTAAACAGGAAATTTTGATCAAATTGTTTTTTCGTAAAATATTGTCCCGTTAAATTAAAAATCTGAAAAAAATCTAAGCAATGTATATTGCTTTGAACCGGAAACGTACGAGAGGAATTTTTTATCCGATTTCGTTTTTGGAAAATATCACAATTTCTGTGTTATTGAAAAAAAAAAAAAAAAAAAATTATTTTTTTTTTAAGCTCCCATTAATGCAAGCTCTTTAAATGAAGATTAAAGAATGGTAATTTATTTTTGAAATACATTTCATTTTGACTAAATTTTGTCAAGTATTAAGATTTTCGTTTAATATCTTAGCTAAAATTAAATTATTTAATATATAAAAACATTTTGTTATGGATAGAGAAGAGGTATGTAAATTTATTTTGCAAATATCGACTAGGAAAATAAATAAATAACTGGCCGGTTGCTGGGATTCCATTTCTAGTAGAGAATCTGTTAGTTTTTCATATAGTCGCAATATAAACAATGTCTCTGAAGGCGTTAAGCTCTTGCGTCACAAAAGATCGCCCGCAGTGTTGCTAGGTCTGAATTGGAATGATATTTTTGCAATTATACAAAAAGAAAATGTTAAAATATATATTATGGTATTATTAGAGATATGTGATACACGGTAGAAAAAATCTAACTGCAACCTTCTTGTCGTGCCTATTGATTTAAAGGATTTAAAACCAACACCTGTAATTGTGTTATGTAGTGACAGGCATTCATCGTTTGGCCTTCTAATAATCATCATTCATTGACTAAATACCTACAAAACCCTGAAATGTGTGATAATCCACACTTCACATCAATTTTTTGTACATAGATTCGCATTTCCGAATGAGAATTATTGTAAGACGCTTTTACTTTTCAAATGATCCAGTTTTGAAGTTAATAACACATTACGTATTCTACTTATGCACGAAATTCGTCGAAATTTCACGATTGTTAACAATGACAATAAAATAGAAACCTACAATTAATTTTCGCAAAATTACAATTTCGCAGTAATTTTGCGAGAGAGTAAATTATAGTGCAAAGGATACAGTACTTAGAAAGTTTTAGGAATAAGATATATAATTACTATATTTATTACTTAAAAATGTCAACTTAACTGATTTAATTTTTTCTAGGTTACTCCAACTGGACGACATATCCGTGGTTTTGAGGAGCAATCATGGAAACCAACGGACGAGTTCCACGATCCAAAACCTATAGAAAACACAGAATTCTTTAGAAATAGTGAAGAGAGGAAAAGTACAACTAAGCGGGTTAAAAATTATCTGAAACGCTGTAAAAACGCTCTTTCAGGTAGTAAATCACAACCTGATAATTCAGCAGAAAACCAATGTTCTTATTGGTATGTGGATAATGAAACCAAAGATGAAGAAAATGAAATTTTTGAAAAGGTTGGACCCAATTATATACACAATGAAGAAGAAATATGTGTGGAGGAAGAAGAAGAAGTGATAGAACATGACGAGAGTAAAGAAGAATGTACAGAAGATGAGAAAGAGGAGAAAGAGGAGAATCAAGACTACGTCAGTGATGTGGAAATACTATTTGGGGGAGAGGTAAGTCAATTTTTTTATTGGCCCGTGGAAATTTGTTGATGTTGATATTTTATACAGTCCCTTGCAGTTAAAGCTGTTATCACACACAGAGAATATACAGCAAATTTCATTTATCCTGCAACATTGAAATTAATATTATGCATGATTTCCCTAGTAACGACAAATTATTTTGACAGCAATGTAATGTAAGCCTGTGTTGCAAATTAAAAGAAACGCAATTTTACATTGCTGTCAGATTTCAATTACCATAGTAACGAACAACTTTTGTGGGTTTCGGTTCATCTTGGAAGAGCCAAACAGTGGATTGTTGCTTAGTTTCCGGTTCATATGAATAAATCCAAGTTTCGTGCCTAGGTTGAATTTTTTTAACATTCCCTTACACCAATCAACACGAGCCTTTTTTTGAGCTTCGGTCAAATTATGCGAAATCCATCGGGAACAGATCTTTTTCACAGCTCAAATGTTCATGCAAAAATGTATTGCAGTCTGCGATATGCCAAAGGATGCCTCTATCTCACGCTAAGTCACATACTGATCTTCTTTAATCATTTTGCGCACAGAATCGATATTTTTTTTTGAATCACCGATTTTGGTCAACCTTCACGAGATTCATCACTGACGGACGCACGACCACGATGAAATTCTGCAAACCAATTGTAAACAATATTTTCTGATGGTGCTTTATTACCAAAAGTTGAACGAAGCGAATCTATGCATTGTTGTTGAGTTAGGCCTTTACTGAAATCGTAAAAAATCATTCAACGAAAACCTTCACGAGTAATATCCATTTTTTCACAAACTTGTTTTTTTTTAAGGTTAAGGCTTATAAGCTGCCACTGATTTCACAATAACAAATGTAAAATTTTACGAAATTAGTAATTTTAATATTGCCATCTAGTGGTCGTTTGTAAAATCATAAAAGGTAACCTCGCAATTATAGTTTCCTGGTGGATGGAGCGAGCATATAGTTTATCCGGTGCTCGGGACCGGAATTATTGTTTTACTGAGAGCCTGGGACCGCCCTTGACGCCCTTAATGACATCCCTTGTTCACATCTTTATGCATATACTATTAATTAAGTTATGGAACAATTATAAACGAGACTTTGTTGTCTAACAATTAGTAATTATGTTTTAGGAATGTACTTTCTACAAATGCATTTTCTGTGTACAATAGTCTATAAACTGTGGTAAAAAAATCAAAAAACTCGGTCAGCATCTTTATTAACTTGTTGTAAGATATTGACAACTCAAACATGCTCTTAGAGAAACTCTATTGTCTCAACTGTATACGGAAACCGGAAGTAAGGTTATAACATAGCAACCAAATTTAAAGCCTCTTTTATTTCCATATGAAGAAATTATTTTTGCAGATCATGTAATGTAACTCGATTTAAGCTTTATAAGGAATGATTATATGAACTTAATCTTATCTATGTTTACTCAAAATACGATTAGAGATACAGATAAAATGTAGAAAGTGCGAGTTGGATAGATGTGAATTCGAAATTGAATATCTGTTACAAAGAATTAATTTTTGGAACCCAACTGAGAGGATTATTCAATAATATGTTTTGAGAAATTGTTCATAAAAAAATCTGCAAACAATTGTTACAATAATAATCTAAATCTTCAGATTAACTTATTAGAAATCAGCTAATCCTATTGTAAATGAATTTATATCACGCCATACAAAATAAACTAAGATTTACAACCGGAAAATGATTTTCGTAATTATAGCTTTACTAGGAGAAAACCCGTCATCTGACAGGGTAAAGGTGTTCATTAAATTAAAAAGAAACTGTCGGTACAATATAAGAACAGTGGTGGCATTTATTGATAAGTTCATGGTCCTTCGAGCCGGATGGTTTTGTGAGCTGGATGGTCCTTCGAGCCGGATGCTCTTTTGAGCCGGATGGTTCTTCACAAAATCACACAGTATTCTGTTTAATGGTAAAATTGTGTGTTTTGTAAACAGTTCTGTCATTAATATAGATTTTTCAATAAAGAAGCATTTGTTTTCTTTATATCCTAATTAGTTAAGAAATGAAGATTTAATTGTGGAAATAGGTGCCATTTTGACATTCATAATCGTGATTAATAAAGAAATGTCAATTTTTCGTAACGTAATTTCCACAAATAATTTTAAATACCTATATTTTGTTTCTTACAGGTTTCTTACAGGAAGATATTTCTGTGTGAAAGTAGGAAATGCATTTTCCTCCTCAGCACCGGACATTAGTGAGGTACCTCAAAGATCTGTCTTAGGACCATTGTTGTGCCTTATTTACATCAGCGATCTTGGTTATATCCTAAAAGCTCCACACTGCTTCTGCGCTAACGACGTAAAGATATTCCATAACCCTGTTTCTCAGTATGATGAACTTCAAAATGACATTAGTAATCTGTTTGAATAGTCATCGACCTGGCTTATACCATTTAATTAAAATAAAACTAGTGTTCTTCATCTAGGCATAAACAATCCTAGGTTGCAGTACTACCTTAACGTTATTGCTATCCAACAAGTTACTGAACAGGTTGATTTGGGATTGACAATATGCACAAACTTCAGTTGGTCTACACATATGATCAAGTGTGTTAAGAAAGCAAATAGTGTGTTGTACCTTATCTCTAGAGCATTTGCTAGGCCGTCTCTTGTATTAGTACGCAAAATTTTCACAACATATATTCACCCACATCTAGAATTCGCCGTTTCTGTTTGGTCACCAAGTCTTAGAAAAGATATTGGCATTATGGGAAGAGTCCAGAGACGTGCTACGCGCTTACCATTTGGTTTCAACAGACTTCCCTATGATGAGAGACTTCGAAGACTTAATTTGCCCAAACTGGAAAACCGCAGAAGTCGTGGTGATCTTATAACTCCCTATCCTGTAATCCATCGGAATTTTGATGCTGATCTTACTGGTTTGTTTGTACTTAATGTAGACTCTCGTTTACGTGGACATTCGTTAAAGTTATGTCACGAAAAGTTCCGTAAGAACGTTCGGGCCAAGTTTCTTTCAAACCGAGTTTAATGACTGGAACAATCTACCTGGAAGTGTAGTGTCTGCCCCAAGTGTGAACAATTTTAAAAATAGACTGGATCTTTACAATCACTTGCTACTGTCCCCATGAGCTGAAATTTTCTGTTTTTGTACACTTTTTATATTTGTTATTGTTTGATTTTAGTTGTTTATCAAATTGTTTTGTTTCTTTAAACTTTCCTGTATCACAACAATGTGAAATATTGTAATTTTTCTATAAGAACTTTACAAGCCATTGGCTTTGGTTCTTTTTAAATAAATAATAATATTTTAGTCTGTTAATATTTCTTTGTTAAATTTTCCTGTGCAGTAAAACTAGGCAGTGTTTGGTAATATTATATTACACTGCTTATAGAATCATAATTCTGCAAGTACATCACCATAAATCACTGCGTATCTTAATTTACAGAGTGTAAGAAGATGCCGCTGTAACAGTACACCTGTATAAAAACAGTTATAATTCGGGAAAGTTAGAAAATTTTGTCTTTGAAAGTTACATAAATTATTATGAATAGTATCAATAAATATAGAAATAATATGAAAACAGTAGTGGAATCCAGTTATTTTTAGGAATGTAGTGGTAAAAGTGAATTTATGTTTCTCTGTTCACTTATTGATTTCATAGAAATTGTTTAATATAATAAAAAATATATATACTAAAAGAAGTTAATAGACTCAGGTTTACTGCTAGAAATTTTATTTTAACTTTGGCATTGATTATTTCATTTGTTCAATTCACAAAATTTAACAAATTAAGAAATAATAATACTGAAACTAAAATATGTTGGGTCGCGCGGTGTAGCGGCAAACGCCGCCTCCCGTAAACCTATGAGTGATGAGAGTTTCATATTTCCAGCTGACTCAAAGGGTCATCTAAAACATTGTTTCTCAACCTTTTCTAGCACGGGACCCCTCAAAATTACGTAAATATTTTCTGCGGCCCCCCATATACATATAGAGGGGGGAAGAGAAGGGTGAGAGAGTGAGAAAGAGAGATAGGACAGAGGGGAGCACAAAAGGATGTCTCAGGACATAGGGAATGCGATTTTTGTCGAAAAGGCGATGTGTTAGCAAATTGGAAAATAAAAATGAATGACCGAAGTTTACCCAAAAAATTGAATGGTAGTATTCAAATTTATCAGATAATTTTTCCCTTGATATTTAAATAGGAAACTTGGGCAACTTTGGAGAGAGCTTTTAAAAGGAATCAACTTTTTCTAAGACATTATTTAAATATCCTAAATAGTCAATATTTACGATTGACTAAAAATTGTATGACCTATAAAGGCTTGAAAGTAAAGTATTTAATTTACAAGTGTTCAGAGTTGCTTTCCAATTTGATTTAGACACTTTCGAACCCTAACTCATGAGTTACCAATAGCTCAGAGCATAATAAAAAATAATAATAAAAAATATTGCATTTTTAAGTCGCACTTGAAAGTACTTGAAGTACATCCAACGCGAATCGTTTTCATAGATATGCATCAATCGACACATACACTTGATATAGTTTACTTAATTTAAATTAATTGTCAAAATAAAAATAATTTATATTACTTATGTTATTAAAGGTATATTTTAATGAATAAAATGTCATCTATTTATGAATATGGACGTAATTTGTATCTTGCAAAATTGAGCGCATTTCTATTATATTTTCATGCTTCGATCTTATATGGCTTCGGGATTTTCTACAGGATTAACCGCAGGGAGGAACTTTCCATTGCACGCCTCCGTATAGGCTACTGTTGATAAACCCATGGACATCTCTTTCGAGGTGAAGAGTCTCCTATTTGTGAGACAGATTTGTCTGTGTTACACATTTTAACTCAGTGTATACAGTTCGAGGATTTCGGGGAGAGATTAGGCCTGTGCTATGGCTTGTTAGTTACTCTAAGTGACGATAGGCACTCATGAACAGACTGAGACTCTTCCTGAGGGAATCAAATTTATTGTTTTATGTGTGAATTCTTGCAATTTATTTTAATGTACTTTGTCATTTTGATTTCTATCATTTTTTTCCCATTACATTGATTAGAACCTTTATATATTATGTGCTCACTTTTACTATTTAAGAATTGAACAAAATTAAAACCAAAAGCAATGATAATTTTATTATTAAATATTTGAGTAATCTTTAGTTTGATGTAAGCTTTGTCTGTGACACTAACCTAGAGTAAGATGCTGACGGCTTACAGGTCGCAGGTCACTGGGACCTGGAGGGTCGCGACCCAAGACCACGCCGGCCAAACACAGCACGAGATGCACTTTCACCTCTGCCCCGCAGAGAGAATATTACCATCGTTAAAAGCTATAATTGTTATAGTTATAGATGGGTTATAGCTTCAAACAATTGAAAACAGATGATCAATAGTTAAAATTAATTTAATAATTATTTCCCGAATATAATAATTATAATTATAAATAATGTCAACACTCTTTGCATCTCATTCTTCTGATGATGGCCTAAGAAGCCGAAATATATACAGTTGTGGCGAACTAATTAAGAACGATCTTGTGATATGCATGTATTCATATATTTTGATTAGTTAAAAGGGCGCCGTACATATTTTTTTCCATCTGACTCCAATCAATTAACCTTCGTTTCATCGCTCCAAAGGATATGCTTCCATTGGGAAATAGTCCAATCTTTATGTTCCTTGGCAAAAGCTAGCCTGTCTTTCCTGTTTTTTGATGAAAGTATTGGCTTCTTTCTTACAGCTCTTCCAAATAGTTGGCTTTCATTCAATCTTTCTCTGATAGAACGAGTTGATAGTGCATTAGGTTCTTTGCAAATATATCCTTTTGGATTTCTTTGGAGCTATGAAAGGGATTAGCTTTTGCTAATCGGACTATTCGACGATCCACCGCTTCTGAAGTTTTTCGAGGTCTTCGACGTCTAGCTACATTTTCTGTGGTGTGATGTTTATTAAAATGTTGCACCGCGTTATAAACCATAGTTTTAGAACATTTTAATTTATTTGCAATTACTCCATAAGACATATTTTCATTTAAATGCAGTTTTACTATGGCATCCCCCATGCCTGGTGCGCAACTTTTTTTCTACCCATAATAAAAAAAAAAACTTAACCTACAACACAAAAAACCAAATTGATTTTACCACTATAACTCTTGTATTAATAGTTCTTACTAGTGTTTTATTGGTTGACACAGCTCAGACTTCACAAAATATTGTTTTGCAATGTCGTTCCTAATTATATCGCCAATTGAAACATGCACATGTACGCTTGAACTGAACTAAACAAATTTTACGACCGAAGATTTTTGGATGATGCAATATTTACTTTGGGGTATAGTATAAGGCATATAAAAATTAGTACATATTTGGCGATTTATTGAAACTAAGTAACTATAGTTAAAACTAGAGAACATTGTCTGTAATTTCACCTGCCGTTCTTAATTAGTTCGCCACAACTTTATATTAAGATATTTAATAAATTAATTTTGTGGAACTTTAACCAAGTGTGTTTTGTGTTTTATGTATTATTTAAAATGTTCCATCAAGAGGTAACAGCTACCATCAATATTATTAATATACATATTTTTCAACATTGTATTTATAGTGTTTGGATATAGCGATCTACGGTTATAACGACCGAATTTTATTGGTTCCAACGTTATAAACGATATCCACTGTATATATAAATATTATGTAAAAATTTAAAAAATAAAGATAAAATTTTGTTTTTGAATGCCATCCGCGAGGTAATAAATTTGCCGTCCCCTGATTTAGAATGCTGTCTGTTAGAATATTTTTTTTTTGAGATTGTTAAATAAAACTCATACATACGCTTTAAACATCTTTATTCAATCTTAGCCAGAAAAGAACTACTTCAGCATTTATCTTATATGAAATCTTGACGCCATCATGTCACAGCATTATTATGCAGCCTCAGCTTAAAATTTATGTTTGTTTATTAGAACAATAGTAGCTTTATATTTTGATTTTGATGACTTGACTTTACTTGAAACCTTAATCTTTATTAGTTGAAACAATGAAATCTCAACACTGTCCCCAACAAATTTAATTAAACAACTAATTAACTAAGTCTCCTTTTAGTTCGTGTGTTGACATGAACTAGCCCTTTAATAGTACGCCACTGATTGTGTAGTTCCCATGCACATCACTGGAACAGTGAAACACTTTGAAATGAATATTATAATTGCCTTAAATGGATCTAATTATACATGAGTTAATAAATGGAAGTTCCAATAAGGAGATGTTTGGTTGAGGCACTTTGTTATCGTACCTAGGCAGAGGTAGAACACCAGCCAGCGCCAGGTGCAATTAGGTCGAATTACTGTTATGTTTATCAGTTAGACTTGGAAGACATTTTAACAGAATTAAATAAGAAACTAGTGCCATTACATATTACTGATAAACGACATACCTACCAAACGCCGACACATTCTAAATAATCACAATCTATACTTCAAACAGAGACGAAATAAAACTCTCGAAGAGACACCACAAGGCAAGGAAAAGAGGTACATCACCTACCAGATGAAGAGACAGCATTAAAAAAGTGACGAGAAATTGGCTACTGTTTGTCAGAGCCAGAAACTTGCCGTTAACCCAATGTAAAAACAATGGGGTGGCCTATATTTAACAAATTTGGCAGATGATGATTATACTACCGCTCTTATAAATTTAATTTACTTGTGTAGAGGCTGGTGAATAAAATATTTGAAGGGACACTGGTTTATTACATAAGTCCATTCGTTTTTTTTTTTTTCACCTTTTATTCAATAAAATATACATTCTAAAAGAAAACTTGTATTATCAAATGTACTGTCCATTATTTTCTGTCACTTTGGACAAACGCTCAGGCAATTTCATCATGCCATCAATCCAGAAGGTTCCGTCGTTGCTCTCGAAAAATCTGTAGAGGTGAATTTTGATATCGTCCAAAGATCCAAAATTTTTTCCGTTAAGGGAATTTAGTAGAGAGCGAAACAAATGGTAGTCGGAGTATATGGTCCAGACATCGCACCATCCGACTATCATTTTTCTGCTTTCTACAAAGTTCCCTTAACGGAATTTTTTTTGCAGCTGTGGACGATATCAAAATTCACCTCGACAGATTTTTCGAGAGCAAAGACGGAACTTACTGGAGAGATGGCATTATGAAATTGCCTGAGCGTTTGTTCAAAAAGACAGAAAATAATGGACAATACATTTGATAATAAAAGTTTTTTTTAGATTGTATATTTTATTGAATAAAAGGTGAAAAAAAAAAAAACGAACGGATTTATGTAACAACCAATACAATGGTATCCAGCCTATGGGCCGCGGGCCAAATCTGGTCCAACAATACGTTTCAAACGGCTCGCATGAAATTCTTGCCCCTTGTTTTTAGTATTGATAAAACGTACGCCACTTAAAGCTACGATAAAGGTACGCCACTTCTGATACATTAAGGGTGCCGGCAACTGGAAAAGTTTGGGAAACACTGGTATAAACTGATGCGTGTGTTGATCTTAACACTTAAACGTCCGGCGATAATTTGCGAATTTTAAGAATTTGTTTAAGGAAAAATCAGTGTAATTTCAGCAAAAACTTAAATTACAAAAATCGTTCAAAATAAGAAGATAAAACTTTTGTCTAAATGCATTTTTGTTTGATTGGATTAATATTAGGAGAGCTATGGCGGGAAAACTGTTTTTTTTTTTAAATCCTCCCTTACTAAAGACTTACAGCAAAAACTTACTAAAGTACGAAGTAACTAATATAGTGCTGAAGTTTTTAGTATACTATATAAGTCACTAGGCTGGAGTGCAATGGGTTAACTATATCTTTCGTAAACTTCTAGCCATACAGAAAGACAGATTTTAAATTGGTGTTGTAGATATTCTACTGAAATTTCAGACGTCTTGTGCCTTTTTAATTCTGCTTGGTACATCATTTGAAGTGCTCCCATTTTTGTGAAAATGTTACCCAAATACCAGATCATTAACTTCTTTAAGTTTTTCACCAAATATATAAAATCTGTTTTTGTTTGTTGTTCTATTGCGCGTGGTCTTAGTTTTATTTATTTTATTTTTGTGATGTGATGTTATAATGGTTCTTATAGGGCTACTGGATCTTCTGCCCCCTCTGTCACCCCTGTCGTACGCCTGTGAGAAATTCCCAACCACTCATTGAGAAAGTTCACGAGTTTGTATGATTGTTGCAAACTGACATGTGTAGATATTATCAATTAAACATGTGTACTGTAATTCTATAGTGAACAGGTACACTCCTTTTTTCGTGGGAGGTACTCTGTCAATTTCTGTGTGTAAAAACGCAATTAATATTATTGTAATAAATGGGTTGCACGAACTAAACTTAATTAACACTCAGAATAAAATTCACAATTATCAGTTATGCATTTTTAGCCCCAATTAAGAATTCAAAAAACAAATATAGTCAAGTCAATTTAAGTAAAAGAAATAAATTTATATCGTTGTAATATTACTTAATAACAATAATAAGTGGTTGCAATTAGGTGCTACTTCGTCAAATGATGACCTATACATGTTCAAAGATTTTTCATAAAAGTGTTTAATTAATTTAGATCTAGAAAACAATGCTTATGTGGACACTACTTGTAATGTCCTAATGCACAGTGTTGCCACATACGATTTCTAATGTATCTATCAACGCAGGTAATAAAAATGAACTGAAAAGGGAAACAACGGCGAGGTTTATTGTGTATTTATTAGTCAATTCGGCTGGTGTCCTTAGCTTAGTTCGTTTGTTTTGATTTGTGATAAATACTCAGACGTAAAACTGGATACAGTACGTTATATTAAAACTAACGTACTTAACTATGAAACCATATTATTAATAAAAAATATTGGACCTCATTGTCTAAAATTTAATATTTCATAATCAAACAAAAATGGAAATAATACATTTATAGACAGTTCAGTAAAAAAAAAAATAGTAATAATTTAGAATGGAAATTTAAAGCGAAATATTTTAAATTTTTATTATGGTTAACTTTGGTCATCAAATGTTTTTACCAACTTACACATCGTATTTTCGAGAAAAATCGTGTACCAGAGCTGATTGCTCTTGGTGACAAGTTTCAGTTCTTGTAATCTAGGACACATTCAAGTCATCTTGGCTATTTTAGGGGAAAATTTTTGCTTTATGAACTCCATATATATCTTTTAAATACATAATGTTCTCAGACATATAACAAATGTTTTAAAATATAAACTGGACCATTTTTTATCGAATATTAATACCTCTTGTCAATTTGAGATCAATATCTGATACTAATTTAAATAACTAAGATCAGACCCACATGGGACCAACTTTCCTTAATCTAATGAATGTTAATGGGCAAAAGAAGAATTTGACAACTCAGTAGTGAATAATGGGCGCTAGTTAGCTAATAGCCATTAATGTTATGCATTTGTAAAATCACTTTCATATACCTTGTCTTACCATAAGTAATATCACACATTTTCAGTGACGTTTTTATCCTTTTATCGTAAAAATTAAGCTTAATGGTATCGTTATAGCTCCTACCACATCAAATTATATGGTATGTTCTATAACTATTACTGGGAGTGAAGTCGCTTTTGGCCTTCGGCGGACCCCTTTATTTTTGTGTACGTAAGTTCTAACAAACCTCAAGAAGAAACAAAAGGATCTTATCCATATTTTTAACGAGT
The DNA here is from genome assembly GCA_963971575.1 of Liopterus haemorrhoidalis. Taxonomy (NCBI): domain Eukaryota; kingdom Metazoa; phylum Arthropoda; class Insecta; order Coleoptera; family Dytiscidae; genus Liopterus; species Liopterus haemorrhoidalis. The sequence goes on from OZ020618.1 coordinate 2,687,484, forward strand.
TTGTTCATGTTTTATATATTTGTTTGTCATTTATGTAATCTTTCATAATATCTTCTTTTGTGAAGGTAAAAAAATAACGTTGTTGAACTGGCTTGACATATTATTGTATTCAAAAGCTTTTGACGTCAGTCCACTGACGTCAGTGTAACTGCTGGAAACGATCGAACGTCCTTTAAATATAGGTAGTTCAAACAATGTACACCAGATGGCAATGTACAAGGATAGTAAGGATATTATACATCAGACCAAATATAACAAGATTTTAGCATAGTTTGATCGTTTGAGTACCTCTGTTGTATTTGATGTTGAGTTGTTATGATCTCTAATCAAATAAATGGAACTAAATACACGTTCATTTTACAATAAATTGAGTTATTAATCCTGGGTGTTCTATCGCATATTCGTTGTTAGAGAAAACAGATGTATTGATGATACTCAGTATCAGATTTTGTAGTGAAAGCTGTTCATATTAGTTTTATTCCAATGTGGCTGTTAGCCAAAGAATTGTATTTCATTAATTGGCTAATATCTGACCAAAAAGGAAATTTGCAAATTGGTTGAAGTCACGATCTGTCATTTTTAGCGTATTGCTTCCTTTTCGCTAGACAATAAAGTTTATAGTGTTAGATGATATATAGGCAAAAACTTTGACAATACTGTAAAAGCAAAAAATATTTATTTGGGAACAGAATTTAAGAAGCAAGATACTAGGAGAACACAGCTTAGTGAGATATTACGATTAATTTTGAGTGTGGTAACCATGACATTTCGAGGTGTGGTAACCGGACTGATTTATTTATTTTTTTTTGTTCTAATAAAATTACAATTCAATATTGTCTCCCTCAAAATAACTTCCTTGGGAGCCACACAGCGCTGGAGACGGTTTTTTCAATCCTCATAGCAGTGCTGGAACTCGGATACGGGAATAGTTTTCAGCTGATCGGTTACGGACGTTTTTTTTTTTTTTTCTTTATTAAAGCTTAAGGTGCCTCAGTTACGGAGACTATTGGCACCGACATACATTGACAGACTTGTTAATACATAATTACAATACATAAAATTACATAATTACAATAGATTAACTCAAACATTTTTACTACATTCAGGTTTATTTACTTTGTTGAACTGTGAATTAAATTTACTATCGGGGGGCTTTATATTTCATCATATATATTTATACTTTTTAAAAAGCTTAAACCTTGGTTTTTACTTTCACTTTTATTTGACAGGATGTTTTGGACACTGTTTTTTAAGTTATTTTGCTGTCTTTCGGTATTGTATTGAGGGCATTCCTGCAGAATGACATATAGTGATTCTAGTATCACATACGTTGCACATCGGGTGATTTTCTCTTGCAAATATATGTTTTCTTATTAGTCGAGTTTGGACGACTTGTTCTCTACGACTCCTCTTGCTTGGCCACTTGTTGGTATCTTCTTTTACATATCTTAGATGGCTGGTATTTGAATGCCACTTTTCCTTCCATTGACCTTTTATGGATTTCTTTATTAATGCCTTTATGTCGCTAGCTGGTGTATCTATTTCGGTGAATTCTTCCTCTACGGCTTCTTTGGAGAAGTGATCTGCCTTCTCATTTATTTATTTATTTTTTATTCGAATAGAATTACAATTCGTTATTCCCTCAAAATAACTTCATTGGGAAGCCACACAGCGCTGGAGATGGTTCTTCCAATCCTCATAGCAGTGCTGGAACTTGGATATTGGAAGAGCTTTCAGCTGGTCGATTACGGACGTTTGAATGTTTTTGATTGTCCCAAAATGACATCCAAAATGACGATTTTTACTGGCCAAAAACTTGTTTATCGAAATTGCTGTGTGACAAGGATTTTTCTGATCCCCAATTCATTGGTCAAAATCTGATGAACGGTAGTGTGAGTTAAATTCAACTCTTCCCCGATCATTATGACTGTCAACCGATGATCTCAACGCACAAGATCCCGGATTCTGTCGACATTTTCATCGGTTCTTGAAATGAAGGCTTTTCGCTGCATGATTCATTTTCAATCAATTCTTTTATTTCTGAAAATGCCTTAAACCACCAAAAAACCTGGGTCGTTGATAAAACACTGTCTCCGTAGGCATGCTGAAGTTTTGCAAAGGTTTCCATTGCACTGTATCCAAGTCTGAAGCAAAACCTGATAGCACACCGTTGCTCGAAATGAATGTCACTCATTTTTAACGCACTAGAAAAAAAACTGTTTCACGAAAAAATCTATTCGTACAACAAAATTACTCTAGCGAGTTCAAACTCGTATTGAAGGCGTTGCATATGTTCACCTGCCGCCTCTCCAAGTCCCGCGTCCCAAATATTGCCAGATCAAACGCTATGTTGCCAGTCCGGTTACTTAATTTATACACCTCGTAGGCAAAAACTTTGACTTCGGCTGCCCCCAGTTAAAGTACGGGGACATATTTTACACCCCCGTCAGGAACGGCCCTAAATCTACCTGGTAGATAAGTTTTAAATAAAAAAAAAGGCCTTAGCAACGGCATCATATTGAACAAGTCGTCTTTATTATAACGCTTTGTTTTTAATATATAATTTAAAATTATCTAAAGCTATAAACTAACATTTAAATTTATTGTTATAACTATTTTATTATTTTCAAGAAACATTTTCTTAAACTTTATTTAAAATAAGAAACGATTAACAGTAACGTTTTGTTGTTGATGACTATTATTTAACTTTAACAATATACTATTAAAAAGAAATCGAGGAAGACTTTGACGTTCTGGTTACGTCGCTCAAGAGTTGTGTAGGCTTTATTAGTGGATTTTCTGACATTTTCGATATAAATGTCATAACAAGATGTTACGAAGAATGTCATTTATTCCGGATGTAGAACTTAATAACATAATACTACAAGAAAAAGAAAAAAATACAAAATATTTCAAACAATTCTTTGAGAATGATACAAGTATTTAAATAAATCCTCATTTTATAAATATTTGAAATAATAATAAGGTATAGAACGAAGAAAATTAAAATAATGTGTACTGCAAGCTTTAACTGTCAATTAATTAACTGTCATCACTGTTGTTGTCGTAAGTTTCTATTGAAAATTCAATTATTATGGTTTTTACAACAGAACACAAAAAATTTATGATTGAATCATATTTTCGAAATGGTGTTCGAGTGAACGGCGAATGGATTTGCAGTGCGGTGTCATGTTTAGAGGAATTTCGGCTACAATTTTCAGATATTGCTTTCCTTGAAGGAGATTTTTACAGCGCACTTAGAAGATGTGTTGATTTATTTCAAGATACAGGGAGCTTTAATCATAAAGATAGAACTGGAAGTCCAAGAGTTCGTACTCAAAATACAGTTGATGATGTCAACGTATGAACGAGCAACCCACTACATCACTACGTACACTGTCGCAAGAGACTGTTTTATCATTATGAACTTGCCATACTTGTCAAAAAATATTTAAAACTGTTCCCATACAAAATTCTTGCTTTACATGAGTTGCTGCCAGCAGATCACAATAGGCGAATTGTGTATTGTCATTGGTTCCAACAAAATTTAATTAATAATGATGATTTGTTAAATTTAACGTTTTTTTCTGACGAGATTTGGTTCACCCTTTCGGGGTATATTAATTCACAAAATATGAGGTTATGGAGTGCTCAAAATCCTCATACTTTTCGTGAAACTCTCTTTCATCCGTTATAAGTTGGTGTATGGATTGCTGTGTCTCGAAGACGTATTATCGGACCCGTATTTTTCCACGAAACTGTTACTGCTCAGAGATATCGGAATATTGTACATGAATTTAGTAATCTGCTTCATGAGGATGAGCTTCAGCAAGGCTACTTCCAATAGGACCGCTCAAGAGACCATCAATTACCTGAATTTTTTGACGATCGCATAATTAGTTTACGTTCAAATCCAGAATTTCCACCTAGATCACCAAACTTGACTATTTTAGATTACTTTATATTCCCTTATCTGAAAAATATGTATACAAGACTCCTGTTAACAATATCGAGGAACTGCATAACAGAATTACCGAATAGTGTGCCAATATAACTCCTCAAATTCTTATAAATGTTTTTAATAGTATGAAAAGACGAGTAAATTTGTGTCTGCAGGAAAACGGTGGTCATTTGAATAGCTTTTTAGTGTTTATGTTTATTTTTCTCTACCTGTGAAATCAAAAATATATTGTATATAATGTATAAATTTGTATTTAGCTGGCTAATATGGTTGTGTACACTAATGGCTAATAAAACAATATAATTAAAATATATATATATATAAAATAATTTCCAATTTTAATGATTACAAAGGCTGTGCCTAAACGTTAGTCAATTGTTATATAAAGCTTGCAATAGACATTATTTTATTTTTCCACAGCCAACCCTTATGTAATTTCTTTTTGAACTCATGGTATAACCAAAAATGGATAAGTGTAATACTCAACGTATATTTTTCTGTGCTCCATTTCCCATTGATTAGGTACAAATAATTTAGTTCCGGACCTGTTTTGTTGTATAAACCAATGCATATTAATATGGTTGTAGGTAGAAAGATTCTATAGTACATTAATTGGTAGCATTTAGTCGGTATGAATGGAACCTATGAGCTAAGGCTTTCAATACTTGCGATAAGCTAACTGTTTATACCATAACAGACCAACAAATGTCTCCTGTCTCATAATAAATTGAGTAATTAAATATGCTAATTAACATCTACTGGGTGTTCTAGATAATACAAATTTAGAACTTTATTAGATGTACATATTTGGAAAAAATGGAACATCAACCTTTTAAATGATAAAAAGAACTGCTCAGGTTCCATGATAAAACGACTTATCGTCGACCATAATAGGGATGAGTTCAATTTTTGGTGAATCGAAATTTTCAGCTTTGGATAGTGTACAAATCAATTCACAGATCAACTCAGCCTTGAGCAAATGATACATAAAAATAAGTAATTAATATGCTCAAGAATTTTGATAGCCGATGAAGGTTGAAAAAAGTATGGTACGGACGTACGTTGGTACGGATAGTGCCAATACGTTATTGATAATTTACATAGAACTGTGTGAAATAGCTATATATTTGCTTATCAGTTCTCAGTCGATTGAATGTTAATATAAATCACGCCGACTATAATAACTTGTTCATTTGAAAACGTAACTTAAAAACTATTCTAGATAGAAACCTGTGGTTTGAATTTTTGAAATCTTCACTATTTATTTTATCCACAAAAAAAAAAAATAGTATATTTTGGTAACGCCTTTTTCGACTTACATTATATTGAGGTTTTGAACTTATAAGGTTCAAAATGCCTTTACAATACATTTTGAAACGAATCCTGAATAAAAAATTTTATTGAAAAATTTTTATATTTTTGATTTTTTTGAAAATTTATAATTCAGAAACGATTAGATATAAAGTCCTGCAGTTTAAAATATTGAAATCTCCATCACTTATTTTATCTAAAAAAAAAAAAAATTAGTGCATTTTGGTAAAGCCCTTTTCGACATACATAATTTTGAAAATTTGCAAAAACTACAAAAATTTTGACTTTTAGATGGTTGTATGTCAAGAAATAAATGAGATAAAGATCTGCGGTTGGAATTTTTGAAATCAGAAGGTCCTAAATGCCCTTACAACCCATTTTGAAACAAATCCGAAAAAAAAAATTTTTTTTGAAAAATTTTGATATTTTTAATTTTTTTTTGAAAATTTCAGAAATTTATATTTCAAAAACGATAAGAGTTGAAATCTTGTGGTTTCAAATTTTGATATCCTCGTATCATGTTTAGTCTAGAAAAAAATTGGGGCCTTAATATACTGATGATTACTATTTGTAAGAAACGACATACAAAACCCTTAAAAATGGCCAAAAATCGAAAAAATCGTAAGGGGTACCCCTTACGATTTTTTCAATTTTCGAGCAAAAATTTTTTGTCTTAGATTTTATTGAAAATTGGTACAAATATGTATTTTTGGTCATAGATCAACAAAATTTGGTCCATTTTCAATTTTGGGCAAAATTTTTACAATTATAGGCAAAAAACTGACCCAAATTGGCTCTAACTCAGGAACTAGGAAAGCATGAATTTTTTAAATAATTTTTTCATAATTCACACCCCAAAATTAGCTTAAATCTATATTTTGGCTAAAAAAGAAGTCAAAAAATTTTTGGGTAAAATTTCAAAATTTTAGGAAAAACTTTTTTTTTAAATTTTGTTTGAAAATTGGTATACTTCTACAATTTTAGCTTTAGATCAAAAATATATGGTCCATTTTGAGTTACGGTCTAAAATTTTGACATTTGCGGCCAAAATGTCCACAAAAAGTCTCAGAGCCAATGAAATTTGAGCTTATCCCCTTAAGTAACCGAAACAGAACCGAAACAGACCTCTTCAGCCAAATCAAATGTGCAAACAGAATGATTTAATTTATTTATTTCACCTACATGACGATTTAAAAAAGAAACACTAATATATATATATATATATATACCTGTTAAGTATTTGTTCAATTATTATAGTTGTTATTAGTTTATTGATTATATTAGTTATTATTAGCTTATTAATTATATTAGTTATTCAGTTATTATTAGTTTATTCGATATATAAACCTCGATATATAAAATGATAACAGCTCAACATAGATAAAAGAAGAGAAGCATAAATTCAAAGAGTATTTTTTTATAATAGAAATTATGTTGGCAATGCGGACGATGTTTAAGACACAGTCTTCAACTTCGCTTGTATTTGGACGAGGTTATACGTTTTCACATTAGCGTTTAAAGAAACATTCACTTTAACATCCGAACTTAAACGCTGAATGAGCGTTGTATAATTTACTAGTGTTGATTTTAAACATATGATGCGTCATTTGGAAGTTATGACAAGTGACTCCCATCATATCATATATCATATCCAGTTCTTGACAGTTTTCACAGCTAACTTTTTGCTGCAAGTTAATTTCGTAATTAGGTCAAATAACTATATCTTCTTCAACATATTCTTTGTCTTATCCGTTCGTACCCTGCTCGTTATACATTAAAAATTTCCATGGATGTAACTTCAAATCGTTTTCTAAGATTAGCAATCCGGTGAAGTTGTGCATACAATCCGTAATCCAATTATTCTGACAATGCAAACATGTTGGTCGAGTAGATTTTCTTGTCTGTAGGTGCTGGAGGTACAAGTAACTGATAAATGCACTCGGATGTTATCTGTAACTCTGTTCCGGAAGTCATGTGTTCAATCGACTGTGAACACACCACACGGGGAAAATAATAGAAATACCCGTAAGGTGTGGTCTACGGTCTACTCACATCTAATGATATTGTCAACGTTTCAAATTTGTATTTGTATTCCAAAGAAGAAAAACATAAGTATTGTCCATTGTTTCAAATTAAAAACTACAAACATTTGTTGAAAATACACTGAAGGAAAAAATTGATGTGAAGTGTGAATTTTCACACAGGGTTTTGTAGGTATTTAATAAGTGTAACAAGCCAACATTATACTGGATGTCTACGAATATTTGTTCTGTTAACAACGTCTTATTTGTTTCATAAGTATTTCATTATTATAAATGATTTATTCCTCTTTGATATCTTAAAAAAAAAAATCTAAAGTATTCAAACAATAGGTTGAATCACAACATATTAGATGTACCGGAAAGTTCTTTCGTTTTTATTATTAGTGCAGTATGCGAACTAGCCACGACTTGTTCGCTGAATTGAACAGATGTCTTTTGCGTTTTGGTTAAACTCTGTACCTTTGAGTACCTAATTATTGTTTTCGTTTCATTTTAAACCCTTATTTTAAAATGGCGGAAGATTTTCCATCAAAACATTTTTTACGCTGTTTAATGTTTCATGAGTACCGTACAAAAAATTCTGCTACAGTTGCTATAAAAAACATTTGCACTGTTTATTGTGATAAACTAAGTGTACGCACATGTCAAAGGTGGTTTAAAAAATTTAGATCAGCAAATTTATGCTTGGATGATGAACCCCGATCTGAAAGGAATAATTTATTATGAGATGTTAAAACCGGGGCAAAGTGTTAATTCTGATCTCTACTGTGAACAATTGGAACGACTAAGTCTGATGACCCTGAGAAGTCGTTTAATTGAAAATGGTATTACATTCAGGAGCACCAAACAAAAACCATTGTTATCGGTTAAACATGTTGAAAAACGAATCGCTTGGGCTAAGGAAAATTTAGACAGCGATTGGAGTGATTTGGTTTTTTCTAATGAATCTAGTTTTAAAAATTTGGATCAGTTAACTCGTCAAATACGGCAGATATGGATATGACTGTGAAAGTATGCCGAAAAGCTGGTAGAAAGTGAACTGAAAAGATGCCAAGCAATAATTGATAATAATGGAGATTGGACGAATTATTAGGTAATAGCGTAATAATATTTACAGTAAATTTTTAAATTACGAGGGTCAATCAAATATAAAACGAGCCTTTCTCGGCTGAGCGACGGGAAAGTCAACAATGTGTGCTCTGGCGGTTGGGGTCCTCAGGTAGGGATTCGTAGAGAGAGAAAACCAGCCCAATCGGTTTATTTAATGTCATATTTAGTAGCCCTTGCGAGGAATGTGAAGAGTGTGCCAGTCTCTGTTGCGCAACACATTATTATAAAGTTTCTAACCCGTGAAAACGTGAAACCAGCCGAAATTCACCGCAGTTCCAGTTCGGGCAAGATACCCTTTCATGGCCAAGGGTGAAAGTTTGGTCCAACGAGTTCCAGCAATGCCGTGAACTAGTTGAAAATCAAAGTCATCCTCGCCGGCCTCGCACCATTGTGACTTATGAAAACATTGCTCGTGCTTGTGAGTTAATGGAACGGGATCGACGATTAACAGTGCTTGAAATTTAGGTGGAACTTGGTGTCAGCTAGGGAAGTGTCCAATCAATCTTCCGAAAGCACTTGGGGTTCAAAAAAATCTCATCACGTTGTGTTCCAAAGCTGCTGAGTGATGATCCTTCACAACAACGCCAGGTTCCATATAGCAGATCTAACGCAACATAAACTGGTGGATATGCACTGGCCAATGCTTGAACATACACTTTACAGTCCAGACTTATGGCTATGCGATTACCACATCTTTGGGACCATCAAAGGAGCACTTGGAGGCGAGCGATTTGAGAACAATGATCAAGTGAAAACGTTTATGCACAACTGGTTAGATACCCGTTTAATTACATTTTACGAAAATGGGATAAAGATACTGCCCAAACGTTGGGAAAAATGCATCCTAAAAGGAAGAGACTATGTGGAAAAATAATTTGTAGAAATGTATAAATATTTCTTGTAAAAAAAATGTTAAAATAAAAGGCTCGTTTATATTTGATTGCCCCTCGTATTTTCTTTTGCTCTCTTATAGTTCTCCAAAAATCAACAAGGATGTCTTATTACTGCAGACTGCAACTATTTTTTAATTTTGAGTAGGGTATTAATTGAGAGTTGTCAATTGCATGTGTTGATTATTGGACAAAATATATACAAAGTTACTTTAGTATTTGTTTTTAACTATAATTTGGTAGATCTATTATTATTTATTACTTTTCCCCGTTTGTTTCATTGTACTTGTCCGTGTATTAATTGTTCCATTTGTTTAAGGATGTCACGTACCTTGACCATATTTCAACAGAAACCTTATAAAGTGTGTCAGGAGGCCTAAGGTTTCCCGTGAAACAAGAATTTCCTCACAGAATTCTTAACTGAATAAAAATTCTTATATTGACATTTCATTTGTCCACTTATATTCCGTTAATTTTAAACAAAGTTCATTAAAATTACTTTAAGCGGGTGAATTTTTTAAGCAAACCACGTGCCATTAGCGGACAAATATAGAGAAATTACCAAGAAATAGATACGGTATACAGTTAGAGACTTAATACTGTCGGCGTATGCAAACCCAACTTGAAAGATTTGTATAAATTACATATATGTAATAGTGAATGGGTGTATCTTATAACTGACTTGCTTTTTACCACCTGCAGATTAATAAATAATTGCAAATAAGCACGTTATTATTAAATAATTAGTGCAAAACCCTGAAGGATATTAAAACTAGCGAATACACCTAATTTAGTTTCAAATCTCGCGTCGGAATTTTTATCTTTCGATATTGTGAAGTTCAAAAACATCTCCACCTCGAGCATGAGCACCTATAGATTTTTTTTCAAGTGGGGGCAAAATATGAAACCCTATTTTTCAAAATATTTAGTTATTAAATAAACTTTTACAAATACAGAACACTATTTAAGTTGAAGGTGTCTGCGATCATTAGTAAATAAATCTTACTCTATTATTAGAAATTTTGTCCCTCTGTACACTTAATAATAATTGAAATAATAGTGTTTATTGGTTTAGTACAGACCCGATTTGATTGCACACTTTGTTTATGTAGTTAACTGTCATCAGTTATCAATATTTGGGCCCCTTTCTAGAGTTTTTATTGGTAGCTTCCGCGTGGAATATAAGCACGTCCCGTAAACATATCTTATACGAGAGTTGCTTTTTATATTTCGGGATTTGAGATCAAAAACAATTATTTATCTACAAAAGTGGCTTTATTGTTTTTCAAAATATTCTCCATAAAGATCAATACAGTTCTTCATGCGTCTGAACTAATTTTCGAAGCACTTTTTCCACTCCGATTGAGGCTTTTTCCACTGCGATTGTCAAATTATGTGGGATTCAACGCGAACAAATCTTTTAACGGCCAAATGTTCATGCAATAATAAATGTATGCTGGTCCCACTAATGCTCAAGAATACCTTAATTACACGATGTCACATGATGATCTTACAGTATCAGATCACGCACAGCATCAATGTTTTCCGATTTTGCAAGACCTTCACGAAATTCGTCCTTAAGCGAACTAGGGCCACGATTAAAGTCGGCAAACCATCGATAAACAGTAGACCTTGATGTTGCTTCATCGCCAAAAATCGAATCAAGTTCATCGATTCACTGTTGTTGGGTTAATCCATGTCGAAAGTTGTAAAAAATAATCGTTCGAAAATGTTAACGATTTAATTTTTAGCCGAGATGAATTTTTTCAAGTTACTGTAAAGAACACAAATAGCGTTCATACGTCAAAACGTTCCGAGTACGAATACCGTCAAAAATACCAAACTTTACAATAGAAGCATCAGTTGCCAGATGGCAGCACTAGTTTAGCGCAATCCCGAAATATAAGAGGCAACCCTGGTATATTTTATTATAGAAAAAATAAAGTACAATATCTATCTACGCAGTTTTTATCTGTCATAGGTCACGTAATTATCGTTTTCCAGGGGATGGGGCCAAATTATCGACTTCCCGGGACCGCAATTATTGTTAATCGGGGCCCGGACCCTCTCTTGGTGACCCAACTTAACCTGTCCGGGGTGCTCCAATATTGCGAGGCCCCAAATGGAAACCTGAAACGAGTAATTGCACATTAATTAAATTTTAACATTTGACAGCAAATATAAAATAGAATTAATAAAAATAGTTATAATAAAAAACAAGCAAATATAAAAATAAATAAAATTGAGAACAAAAAAGTTTGGAATAAAACACTTAAAAGTGGTGATTCGGGAGGGGGGGAGGTAAAAGGTAAGTGTTTTAAATATAAGCTATTATGTTATTCATATTAGACAGTGGTGATACAAAAATGGAACCAGTAAAAGTGATAAACGGAAACACATATCATAGTGAAAGTAAAAAATCACACATATGAAGAACAATAAACTAGTGAAATTATATGCATCGTGTTAGCTCTTAGGCATTACTTCTACTAATACATTTATTCAATATAAATTACTTCTACTTTACTTCGGTGGTAAATTGGCCAGGGGCTAAAAGAAAGTTTTTTTTAAATATTTAAATTATTATACAAGACGTCGGAATTTTTGATCTTATTTAATAATACCAATAAAATCAATGAACAAAAATTATTGAAATTATTTTTAGCCCCAAGAAAAAAAAATAAGCTTTAACATCGAATATATTATATATAATAAAAAAAAAAACTTCACATATTTTAAACAAAGTCGCTTTCTGATAGCTTACTCTCAAATGACTGCGAACCCCCGAGTTTTTCGAAAGTTACTCAACTATTTTTTTTTCGGTTTCCATATTATGAATGGTTGGTGCATCTTGATCAATACTATTTTCCACAAATGCTACAAGGGGGTGAAGATTACATTGCGGTTAAAAGGAAGTAGTTACACAAACTACCGCTGGGGTGTGCTATTTTATTATCTCTGCACAATGCTTGCCATATAACACGCAATCATCCCTCTACACCCCACCATAGGGGGAGTTGCGGTATATAGATTTGTAAACAATCTCTCTCATTGAGGACACTGTCAATCAGAACTTGTAGCTTCACTTACAGAAGTTCTCCGTTTTGCTCTGATATTTGTTCGTAAGCCAACGGAGTGGTCGAGCTCTTTAAATCATGCAGTTTTTACTGGTTAAAACAGTCTGAGTTGTAAGGTTGCTAGTTCAATTCCCCTTTGGTGATATTACTCGGGCGAGAATAATATGTTAACATTACTCCCATTTTCACAATCATTCACCCCTCATCCAGGTGTAGGAGCTCGCCCCCTGGAACCGGCGATCATCGTCACTGGGATCAATGGAGAGGATTGCAGATACCATTGGAGCAATTGTGCAAAACATCTCATTTAGTTCAGTTAAATTTTATTAGAACTATCTTATATGTTTAATAAATAAGTAAAATAATACAGAAACAATTATAAAAAATAAATTAAACAATTATATACATAAACAAATTAAATTAAATTAAATGATTGATAGATAGATAGATAATACTTTATTTATGTACCTTTCGATTTAAATCTACATATTTACATTCATTAACTTTATATTTCACACAAAAACTATAATTATTGCTAACTAGGGTATCTTCGTTTCAAATTCCTTCTTCTCTCCAAGACCTCTTCCATCCATGTCCATCCTTGGCCTGAATCACACAGCACATCTTTTTTTGTCTCTTCTTTATATTTCATTTCTTCGCAATTCTTCAGTTGCACAACCTGCACATTCTTTGTTCATCCTTTCTCCAGTATTCGTTTTCCCTTTCTTCATTTCCGCACCTAAATCTCGCTATTATTTTCTTCTTATCTCCGTTCATTTTTGTTTTTAGGTACTCTGGTATCTGTGTCGTCCAAGTCTTTACGTATTTGCGGTTATATTTGGAATTTGTTAGGCTCTCGCTTCTTTCTTGCCCTTGGATATCCCTCATTCTATCTCTTATTTTCAGTGTCACATCTTGTCCTCCCAACCTTTTTATAGATATCTCCCTTGTTGAGTAGCCGTTATATTCAAATCTTTTTCTTCTTTTTACTTCCCATCTGGATTCAATCTTACTTTGCTACACTTTTCTTTCTATTTCTGCCCAGCATTGGTTTAGCAATTTTTTTTCTGGATGTCTTATTATCCTCTCTTCAAATTTAATTGCTCTTTTTTAGCTTCTATCCTGATGTTGTCAACTTTTACTTCTTCTAATATTATGTACAAAAAAATTAAATTAAATGATATTCTCATTAAATTACCGAGCTGTCTTGACTTCTCCACTTCAAGTACATCTAAAAATTTATAAAATATATGTCCCTGCGTCATAACTAAAACATTTTACGTAAAAAACAAAAAAAAACATATATTTCCATATAAAAAACACATTTTATATCACAGTAACCTACGAATCAAACGTGTGGAAACAAGTACAAATGACAAAAAACAATATCACTTTTTAAAGAAGACACCAAAGAAGTCTCCTCTCAAGAGCGACACAACACTGTTAAAAGTACACTAACAATGAGTGACAGAATACCAGCACGAGGTGTTGAAAACGGAACTTTCAACGGGATACCGTAGAAACGATTGTCAAAAAACTAACAGAATGGACACCCTGGTAAAAGGACTTTGTGGCTCAAAAATTTGCGACAGTGGCACGGGAAGCAGCATTTTGTTGGCTTCTTACATTTATTAAATACTTATAAAAATCCTGAAATGTGTGAAAATTAACACTTTATATATATTTTTTCTCTTTTCTGTATAATGTTAAGTATGTTGAGTAGATAGAAATGGTGAAAAGCACTGCTTTGTAGCAATATTATTCTTTTGTCAGTTCTTCATATTTTACCACTCTCTATAATGTTTTTAGTTGTTTTTTTTTAAATAGTTTTATGTTGTATTTATTTATTTATTTATTTAGTTCAGTAATCGTAGTTAGCTAGAGGCCGAGCGGCTTTGCGACTGTGCTAAGAACTACCCACATCAAATTATGAAAACAGATGCAAATCTACTTAAGCTTGCCTGTTAACTAGCTCGTTTTATTTTATTTACAATTAGTTGATACATAATTAACTTCTATTTATACCCAATTATCGCGAATACCTTATGTAAGAAATTACACTAACACGCTAACAAAAAAAGAAAATAATTAAAAAATATTTTAAGAAAAAAATTAGACCTAAATATATTGTCACTCTTTAGCCTCATTTATAATAGACCCATAGCACAATTGCATAGCATAAGTATAAAGATGTATCAATGGAGTATATTTTCTGTTTATTACAAACAGATGTTCATACTCTAAAACTGGATCCACATGCTAGGTCCACAAGCCGAACGGTTTGCAAAGTGTACGACTTGATTCCCTCTGTGTCTGGTTTTGGATACCTAAATAAGATTTTTTGAAAATTACAGGAATTGTTTTTTTCTGATCGATAAGTAGTACAACGATCTTTTATTTTGCTAGCCAGGTTTCTCAAAGTTCATTTTCTTTTATCTCTATGGCTGTTCTAAAAGTTAATAATGAATATTTTATGACATTTAGCACTTCTGTTATTCTATTTTGTTGACTCCTGGTGTATTTGTTGTCTGCGTGTGAATATATTTGTATATTATTGTTATTTTTTTTTCTAATCTAAATCCTTAATCGACTTTTCACGATCTAGAATGGAAAGTATTGTTTTCCACGGTTCCACGCCTACTTTGTTTATATAATAAGAATTATACATTAGCGAAATTATCCATATGTCAATTACAATAAATAAAATCACATTTATCAATGTCATTTTATCAGTAGTAATCGGATTTATATAATTTCTACATAAAGTCATGTACGCCAACTTCAGTTTAATTTTGATGATTGAACCTGCATCCTTATATTTTATAGACAACTGTTTTACCACTGGAACACGGTAGAACTAGACCGGCAGACCGACATTACCCTAGAAACGGCGGGGCGGAACGCTATGGGTGCCCATCAAATAGCCTTTTGAACTTATACATCTAATATTCGTCGAAGCAGGTCATCAAAATTCTTTTTCCCTGCCACAAAACCACAAGATTCATCCCACACTACTAATAGCTGGTGTTGACTAGCAAAACAATTCTAGTTATTTTTTGACGTAGGAAACAATCCAAAATCTCATAGCGCAAAATCTGGAGTATACGATGGATGGTTATGTTCTTACGGAGGATAATGACTGTAATCCTGAATTCGCCAAAAAATCTTTTGCAATATGAGCTAGTTTTTTTGATTATGGAGTACCCTCAGCGTACAATTTTTATGAAATAACTTTACCATGTGGTCCTTCGAGCCGGATTATACAACGGATCTAGAAATCCTAAATGAGTATTAGATAGATTAGATTTTATTTATTTATGACACTATTTATTTATTTTATTATTATTTTATTTATTTATTTTATTTATTGATGCAGAATACTATGTAAAGCTGGTCCATTAATCTTAAGGATTTTCTCTATCTGCTACATTTTCCAAATTACCACTACTTCAGGTCATCCAGAACGTGGATTAACCTCTAATTCAAAATCGCCATGTTGAAAATTTTTACACGATCGCTCAATATTCCTTAGGGATAGACAGTAAGCATGAAATAAACCAAATATAAAGACAGAAGATAAAAAAAAATCTGCTGTGACCACCACAGGACCAACCGCCATCACAAAGTACTTGTATAAAATACATTCTAGCAGCAAAGTAGTCATTATTGTAAGACAATAACGTAATATATTACGTTGACAATTTCATAATGGGTATTTATAATTTACGATAACCATGGAAAAGTACCTGCATACATACAAAAAAAAAATGTCTGAAATAAAAGTTGTTAGATATTGCTTTTATAGCAACTTTTGTTAAATAAATTTTTTCGAAATATTTCTCTGTTGTGAAATATTCGCAAAAATCTTAAAACCGACACGAGTAAACTCCCATTTCTAGTAAACCGATTTTTACCAAAAGTTGATCAACTCGTGCCATTGATGTCAAAAGCTAAAATATGAAGTTTCATAAAAATCCTTTTAGCCGAATTTGCTCTGTACGTGTACACTAGGGTGACCATTTTCTTAAGAAGGCAATGCGGGACGGAGCAAAAAAAAAGGTCCTCATGTCCCAAAATCCAAGTGAAAAAGAAAAAAAAAGGTCCTCATCTCCCAAATCCAAGTGAAGAACAAAAAAAGGTCCTCATCTCCCAAATCCAAGTGAAGAGCAAAAAAAGGTCCTCATCTCCCAAAATCCAAGTGAAGAGCAAAAAAACAAAAAGTCCTCACCTCCCAAATCCAAAATGCGGGACAATGCGGGACAATGCGGGACAAAATGTTAAAATGCGGGACTTTTGCGGGACGCATCTTAATGCGGGACAAAATGTTAAAATGCGGGATGAATGGTCACCCTAGTGTACACAGACCGACAGACAGACGGACAGACCGACAGACATGCTAAAAATAGTCAAAACATTATGTAGGGACCTCAATTCGTCGAGATCCATCGAAATCTCGAAATGTCAAAATGGGTATGATCACAATACCTCCCTTATATATTTTGGCGTTCGGGAAAAATAAAATTGTGGCTGTTTCTATATGAAACTCATGTTTAAATTGGTCGATATCTTTATTTATTTTAGCGTACGACAAACCTTTCTAGAGCCTACGTATAATGTATATATTTATGTAAAATTTTGCAACAAATATTTCGTAAAATGAAGGTTTTTTTGTTTTTACTCAGAGACCCCAAAATGATTATTAGCTTTAGGCCTCCGATACTCTAAATTCGCCATTGGCTAGAAACAATTGAGTGTTATTAAATTAACGTGTTTTATTTTAGAGGTTAAATTATTGGTGTTCCACAAGGAGACATCCCTTTCATGTCACCAAAGGCTTCGAATCTTTTTAGAAGGTAATTTTATAAAGTGGCAGAAGATGTACAAAGTATTTATATGCAATATATATGTAAAGACCTAACAAGTAATAGAGAATTTTGCTTTGCATCTTCGGCATTCACCATTTAAGACTATTGCGTCTGTTTTTATAACAATTTCTATAGTAGTTCCGTAGTTTTAATGAAACATATATCATCTACTCTAAGTCAATTGAATAGTTTGTTATTTGAATTGCTAATTTAATTACTAAAAGGGGGTTTTCTAATTACTTTTTACTCAAAAAACATCACTTCGGTGATTAGCAAAAACTACTTGCTTTTAAATGACATCAGAACAGATAGTTAATTTGAATAACTACATATGATTTACATTGAATTTAATCAAAAATTTGATAAGAATAAAAAAGGTTTTATTTTTTTTTAGTTTCATAATTTCTTTAGTGCAGTGAGGCTTATGTCATAACATGAGAAAGTATTTTGATTCATTTCATTGAGTACATCTCAGTGAATAGATCAAGATTTTTATAATTAAAATATTTTTAATTGAACAATCAAACATCAAAATATTTTTTAAACTATCAAACACATCGACAGGCCATATATCAAATCTACCTTGACCTTTAATGGTCAGCTTAACCGACAGAGGGCCACGGCCATGTTACCTACTGCGAGAATTAGAGAAAGCTCTCTTACCTTTAATTGTTGTATGACTTGAGTGACAGCTCATATTACTATTTAATTCACGCATTTCTTAAATGTTTGCCGACAATCTGGATGACGATATTAATAAATAAATAACAAAAAAATTGATGTGAAGTGTGGATTTTCACACATTTCAGGGTTTAGCATGTATTTAGTAAGTGAATGATGATTATTTGGGATGCCAATACAAATTTTAAGTTAAAATATATATATTTTTTTTTTTCGTTGAGTAGACATTTGTTAATTTTTTTAGGGGGTTACGTTTTTTGGTTGTTTTAATATTTTTCCTATATGCGGGTGAAAGAGTTGTATAAGCATGCCAAATTTCAACTCTCTGGATTTAGCCGTTTGCCTACAATTTTTACCGAACAGACAGACAGACGACAAAATAGCGGTATAAGGGTTTTTTGGTAATAAGTATAAAACCCTAAAAAATCAAAGGATTTTGTGGACAGACTTTTAAAATGATGTTATATTAATGAAAATTAGTATTTGCATTCAAAGAATAGCAATATTATGAATAAGAAAATATTATGAATCAAAATATTATTTAAATTCGCTCGTAACAAATTTATTCACAAAATGCATATATTACACAAAATAGAATGCTTCATTTTTTAAAAAGTACTGCAGATAAACGTAATAAAAAAAAGAACATCTAATCTATCATTGACATTAGTGTTCATTTGAGATTACTCACTTCATTACATGATCCGGCTCGAAGGACCACATAATAGCTAAAATAATTTTTATATACATTATTTCATAATCAAGTTAGTTCATATAACATTTTGTTATATACTTTAGTATCTATAGGTACGGGTTGTTAGAAAAATATCAAAAATTTATAATACAAAAAATAGAGCTGTAAGTTTTTGTTTAAAAAGTATTGTAAATAAGCGTAATAAATAATTTTAAAAAATCTAATTATTCACTAACATTAGTCGTAATTCAAAATTACTTCTTACGTTTCCATGATCCGGCTCGAAGGACCATATGTTCGCAATAATTAAGTTAGTTTGTATAACATATTGTTATATACCTTAGTTTCTATAGTTACGAGTTGTTAGAAAATCAACATTTATAATACAAAATAAGGAGCTTAAAGCACACTAGAGATCGGGATAAACGTAACATGACAGTACGGTCTGCACCCCATGCCTTGTGACTGAGGCACCGCAACAAATTGAGCTAATTTTGGCATTTTTATTGATGGACAAAAAGTGTGCCTCCCATGTAAGACAAAAGTCAAAAACAGGACCCAGAAATCTGGCGGTATCGGTAAAGGGTAACTGCACTCTATTTAGTGTGAGTCTAGGATTAGGATGGAAATCCCTTTTACTATAAAAATGGAGACACACAGTTTTGCTGGTCAAAAATTTAAAGTTATTTTCGATTGCCCATGTATGAAGACAATTGATAGTAGTTCGATTGTACTAGTCTTTTGTCCGGCGACAAAGATACTAATGTCGTAGACAAATATCGAACTACTACATGAAGCCGCCCCATTTACAATCGGAAATAGCGTAACGCTCAGTATGGAGCCCTGTGGGACCCCATTGTCCAGTGCGAACATTTGTGACAGGGTACGGTTCTTTTATAAAGAACATCAAGCGTCTCCGAAGACCCCAGAAATGCAGAGTATGGAGAGTACCAATATCCATGCAGTGTCATAGGCTTTCTCAATATAGAAAAACACAACTACCAGGTGTATGTTTTCAACGAAAGAACTTCTGATAGCTGTCTCACCAGATAATCTGCCGTTGAGCCATGACGGCGAAAGCCGCACTGTGTTGGTCATCTAGTCGTTTGATTCTAAAAACCAAATCAGACATTTGCGATCATTCCAAAGTTTTCCCCAGTTTGACGCAAAATTTTACGTTGCATCGCTCCAGAAAATCGCACATTCCAAATATCGCCACTAACACTTAAACACGTTGCACTTAAATAACAATATCACGAAAACTAAACAAGATATCAACAATCCAAGAACATGTAGTTATAGAGGAGGTTATGCGCAACGCAATGATGCCAACCGCATATCACTTAATATCCCCGTTGGCGCGTAATTTAAAATGTTCGGTTATTTTCTGAATAGACCTCGCAATATACTAGTATCGAAAAGAAAATAATAATAGAGGAAGTAGAAAAGTATTAGTAAGAAATACAGTCTACCCCATGCTATTAATTAATAACTCTAATCTATCCTGACAATTTTCATTTTATTTGTTGAAGAAAAACTCCGTTTTATTAAAATGTTACGGAAGCTAAGACGAAGCAGAATTTCGTACAGACTACTACTTAATTAAGTTACATATTGAATTACTGCGGTAAATTGTTCCTCCATTCATTACTCAAATTAAATTGCCAAGGTAACTTCTAATGACTTTCGCTAATAGCAAAACATTTCAACTACGGTGGGTACCTGACCGAATAGGGTTAAAAAACTTTTAATTACCAAAATTTTATAAATTAAAACGAATTAATTAAGCCTTAAATACATTGTTAGATTATTATGGAGGAAGCACTCATACGTGGCTTATACCCTCTTCGCACTCTCACAAGTTGAAAGAAGATTCTTTA
This sequence comes from Liopterus haemorrhoidalis, assembly GCA_963971575.1. Taxonomy (NCBI): domain Eukaryota; kingdom Metazoa; phylum Arthropoda; class Insecta; order Coleoptera; family Dytiscidae; genus Liopterus; species Liopterus haemorrhoidalis. The sequence continues at coordinate 2,707,995 of OZ020618.1, forward strand.
CACAGATCATAATCTCGATGTCCAAATTACCCCAATTCAGTTGGCTATGAATTAATATTCCAAAACGTATGTCTAATTGCATTGACAATAGTACTAATTTTGTGAGAGTCGCGTACAGGGCAGTAATGGTGTTTTTTGTCTGGCCGGATGTGTTTGGTCGGGTTCATATTTTTGGGCGCATCATGCTTAGAGGATATCCGGTTGATATATGTCCAAAGAATACTAATAAAGGGACATCTCGTATGGGATAGATTGTGAATAGATTTAGGGGGACAGGAATTCTAAAAATGTTGACACAAAATTATACAAAAATTGTAAAACTTACCGAAAACAAAAACTTAAAAATAACAAAAACTTAACAATTTAAAAAAATACCCACGATTTTTTTGCATTTGCTTTATACCTAAGACTTTATTAAATTAATAAGAAATATATTGTTAAATGACTTTTTCAATTTCAGAAACGTATTTCTCACTATTAACAACGTATTATTTGATTTATAAGGATGTCATTACAGTAATACCCCGCCACTCGACGTTTATTCGTTCTGAAAAAGCGTCGAGTAGCGATTACGTCGAGTGGCGAGTCGAATTTCTCCATAAGAAATAAAGGGAATCATATGTACATATATACATATAAGGAAATACATATATATATATATATATATATATATATATATATATATATATATGTTTTCCTTTTAGCTATGCTTGCATTTCTATCCTTTGGACCCATAATTATAAATCACTTATTTTAGCAAAAAACAAAAAGTTCATAGCTGCACTAAATCTGAGTTGTTGTTGTCAAGATATCTAGGCGCGAACTGCTGGCTATGCGTTCATTTTGTTTCGTTTACCAAAATATTTATCACGTGATCGGTACTCGAACATGCGTCGGATAGCGATGCTCCGTCGACTCTCACTCTCGACATTTATGTCGAGTGGCGAAAACGTCGAGCTAAGAGGCAGTCGAGTAACGGAGTATTACTGATATATTCCTCTTTGACACCTTAAAAACAAAAAAATAAAGTAATTCAAACAAGTGGTTGTATCATGACGTATAATAGTGGGCGGAGCCTCATACACACTACACTCTACATACATAAATTCGGTTCTGCACTCTTAATTTTTTTTTATTATATTTTTAATTTAAAAAAAATACACGTTCAGTAGCCTTAAATACTAATAATTCATAAAATTTTTAACCATAATTTAGCCATGAATTTAAAAAATAATTCATTTCGTCAAAAACTCAAAAACTGCAATATTTTCCAAAAACCAAATGATCAAAAATTCCTCTTATACTTTTCCGGATTAGATCAATGTAACAATTTTAGTTTACACTTTTTGTCCACAATTAGACAGCCTCCTTTAGATTATTTCACTGCTGCTAGTATTTTGGATCACTTTTATGCAACATTTTTTGCGTTGTCGTCTCTACATCACATACGAAACCCTCTTATATTTCGGGATTTCGCTGAACTAGTGCTGCCATCTGGCAACTGACGCTTCCATCGTAAAGTTTGACATTTTTTACGGTATACGTACTCAGAACATTTTAACGTACTATTTGTGTTAGTTACAGTAACATGAAAAAATTCAGCTGGGCCAAAAATGGAATTAAATCGTGAACATTTTCGAATGATTATTTTTTACAACTTTCGCCGTGGATTAACCCAACAACAGTGCATCGATGAACTTAATTCGACTTTTGACGAAGAAGCACCATCAAGGACTGTTTATCGATGGTTTTCAGACTTCAATCGTGGCCGTAGTTCGCTCAAGGACGAATTTCATGAAGGTCGTCCAAAATCGGTTGTTGTTCCGGAAAACATTGATGCTGTGCGTGAACTGATACTGCAAGATCATGTGACTTATCGTGAGATTGAGGTATCCTTGGGCATTAGTGAAACCAGCATACATTAACTGCATGAACATTTTACCATCAAAATGATTTGTTCGCTTTGGATCCCACATAATTTGACAATCGCAGTGGTAAAAGCCTCAATCGGAGTGGAAAAAGTGCTTCGAAAATTGGTTCAAACGCATGCAAAAGTACATTGATCTTCATGGAGAATATTTTGAAAAATAATAAAGCCACTTTTGTTGATAAATTGTTTTTGATCTCAAATCCCGAAATATAAAAGGTAACTCTCCTAGTATCACCAAAATTTGCTACTTCTATACCTCCACTAAGTAGTATCTTTTAAATTGCCACTGTTTTGTTACCTCTGTTTTGTAGTATTCTATAGTATCATAGTGCACAATTCGGTAATGTCAATGGAGCATAGAATTGCTACTTATTCCCTGATCAGTGGACCGTATCATCATGTTAAGCTCGCAAATAGGTGGAAACTATTCCTATTGTTAGTCGCAAGCCCTGAAAAGTTGTTTACAAACTCCACTCAACGAGATAAAAAATAGAACTGACGTTTCAGCAAATTTCAATCAGGGAAATTTAAGTAATAAATCAGAAGAAGTAAGTGGAACAAATATGTTTACAAAATAGTAAGAAGTAGATAGGATAATAAAAGAGAAATAATGAATATCGCGCTCGAAGTGAAGTGGTTAATAATTTATCCTATTAATGAATTATCCTAGACTTTTATATCATCTACAAAATCATGAAAAATAATTTATCTCTCTCATAAATAAAACCTGTAGTTGTAGCAACAGACAGTCGGACAGACCGACAGTCTGTTGCCCTAATACTTATCTAATTTACATACGTATTTAGGACACTGCTTAGTAGCTGCCGCTCTTATAAAAACAGATACAATTCCAATTAGGGCAAAGTGATTTAACTGCTTGGATAATCCAAATTTAGAAAAGTAATTCAAATGGTTTAATACAAAATGTAATAAAAACTTGTGACCAGTTTCATTGACTTATTTTTCATTTCCGGGATTTTCTTCTTCTTCCAGAACGATTCGCTTTTAGGTGATGCGTGGTCTTTCTCTTGATAGACTTCTTACTTTGAAATTCCAGCATGTAGTATAATAAGAGGTTTCCTTCTGGAATATGGTGTTTTTAAATCACATTTAGAGGAATTGTCTGATAAACCCTTCTTGTGAATATCATGCGTGTTATACCATGTTTCATCTAAATACACGACGAGTCTATCTTCTTTTGTGTATTTGCGTAATCGGTCCAAATACTGCGATCTCGCCCTTATCTCTCTGATTCCATAATATGTAAACGATTATTTAACGTTTTATATCTAAATTCTAGCAACTTCAAATAATTATACATATGGCTAACTTTGTATAGAAATTTTATTCCGTCCTCTTACAACTTTTTTATTAAAAGATGCACAGTCGGAACTATATTTTTCAAATAAAAACAAACAATGATACGTTGAATTGTTCTGTATGGAACACTAGGTAATTACGCAGTTCTAAGTATAGGTTTGTCAGTACCTTCCGAAACTAACCTTTTATAAACGTTCAGTATCAGAACTTTGGAATCTTCGGACAAATGACATAGTTTTCTTTAGTAGCCACGTCCATATTTTCGCATTTCACGTCAACGTCCACATTTTCGCACTCCAAATCATCGTGCACAGATTCACTATGTTCACTACAGAAATTAGGAATGTCTTCAAAATTAAATGGTCGCCAAAGAGCCATGTTGTAACTGTATGCACGCTATGAACATTGAAATTTAACTAAGAAACAAGTATAAAAATCCCTAAAATTTAGAAGCAATAGGATTATAAATTTGGAAAATATCCTTAATGGTTTTTAAGAAACTTGATTTGAACTACTGTTATATCTATTCAATTTAAATTTAAAATTACCTTAATACCTCCTATATTCTTTTTACAGCCACAAATCCTAGGATACTGCCATAAACCCATAACGTTAAGCTTTTTAACAAGAGTGGCCATTTCATTTTGGAAATACTGCACGTTAATTTGTTCTTTGTCGTCCTATTTGACTTCCAATTGTTCCAACTGTCCCATTTGTTCTTATCCAGTTATGACAGAATATAATTGACACAAAATCTAATGACATAGTTTTAAAATTTATTTCGTACATAAATTGTGGTATAAAACAATATAGGATTTGAAATTGATTAAATGTGGAGTTAGTCCAAAGAGGGCAACTATAAAGTAATATTTTTATTGTCAACATCATTAAAACCTAAAGTGAATAACTAGTTTAAAGAAAATTTGAGGTCAGTCCAAAGACGGTATAAAATACACCTTATTGGTAAGACTTAATTTACGTGAAACAATGGTTAGGTTTTATCATATTGTACCCATAAACGCAGCACACATGTTATAAACCGTAACGGTACAGTTCCGATTCAGTCATTCCGCTTACAACCAACAGATAATGATCGCTAAACGAATTTATTTCACGAGAAATGGGACAAAATATTATTAGAAAAATATATCTTGAAACTACGCATGATTGGAATCTATTGCTTGAATGTTACTACAAAATTATGCGAGTGCAGTTTTAAAAATGGAATAACAATAAAAAGATGACAAAAAAAAGACACCCAAAGTAAAGCTGACAAAGCTAAGCTGGAAAACATGAACTAGATGAGCAAAGCTGACAAGTTCAAAATGTAAAAACCAAGCTGGAAAAGCCGGACGTGCGAATCCAAACTGACAAAGCTAAGCTGGAGCACTGAATTTAGATAAGCAAAGATGACAAATACAATATGTAAAAGTCAAGCTGAAAGATTCAGAATAGCAAGGCTAAACAGAAAAGCCAAACTGATAAGGTCAAGTAGATAAACCAAGTAGGTAAAGTGAAGCTAAGAAAGATTAGCTGGAAAGCTTAATCTAGATGAGCAAAGATGACAAATACAATATGTAGAAGCCAGACTGAAAAATTCAGACTGGCAAAGTTGGACAAGTAAAGGGAAATCAACAAAGTTAAACTTACGAAGTCAAGGTGATAAAGCCAAGTTTAAAACTCCGGACTGGCAAAGCTAAACAGGTAATGCCAAAATAACAATGTCAAACAAACGAAGTCAAGTTGCCAAGCAGGCAAAGTAAAGCTGACAAAGCTGAGATAGAAAACCTAATCTATGTGAGCAAAGATGATAAATTCAAAATAAAAAAACCAAGCTGGAAAATCCGGATTGGCCAAATTAAACAAATAAAGCTAACGAAGTTGATGGAGTAACAGTGATAAAACAATAGGGTGGTAGAAGTAAAGCTGACAAATTTAAAATATAAAATTAAAGCTTATGAAATCTGCTCTGTCAATGACTTTTACGAAAAATCTAATCTGGCAAAATGACACTGACAAAGTAAAACTCAAAATACAATAATGGTAAAGCTATTCTGAAAATGCTACATTGGTAAAATTAAGTTGCAAAAGCAAGTTGGTACAAGCCTGTTCCCGCAAGCGCTAAAGCTTTTATTTTTACCGTTGACCGCTAGCAAGAGTATGGACGTGGGTTTAAATCCTGACTATATCAAGTGATGTGTGTATGAGGGCTATTTTTTTTCAAGTTCCATTAGGTTGTTAATGGAAATTCAGTTCCCATTGCTAAGCGGCGCTTGCGCAGTAGTGTTTAACAATCTATCTGTCAGTACCTCCCAGCCGGTTCGGCCATTACGTGCCGTAGTTTTGATGTGAGCGTTGTTTTATCACGGCTACTACAATCGAAAATCCCGTTGCATGCAAGATTTATGCAAGATTCTAAAATGTCTACGGAGAGCAATACAGAACAAAAAGAGAGGCATGTTGTCATCAGAAATTGTCCTTCTTCATAACAACGCATGCCTTCATACCACAGCACAAACAAATGAATTGCTCAAGAATTTCGGATGGGAGATATTTGACCACCTACCCTACAGCCCGGATTTGGCACCAAGCGATTTCCATTTGTTCACTAGGATGAAACTGTGGTTGGGAAAGAAGCAGTTCAGCACTGTTGAGGAACTGAAAACCAGTGTGCAAGATTGGCTGAGAACCCAGGCGGCATCATGATATGAGGAGAGTATACAAAAAATGGTTCCTCGTTACGATAAATGCCTCAATGTTGGTGGCGACTACGTTGAGAAATAATTTTGATGTATGAGTAACTCTTGTGTTTATTAAAACGTTTCTTATTGCTCTTATTTGCTTTTGTCAACTCAACGGAACTTGAAAAAACAAAATAGCAATATTCATACAAATTACAAGCTCTGCTTAGCCATTCTAAACCGATAATAATCTGTATGCCTTTCTGTATACGCTAAAAAAGAACGTGGTTTCAAAGTTGTGTTGCGTTTCACATTATATTTTTTAAGTCACTCTAAAAACCCATGCGTAGAAGAAAAGTAAAACGTAGAACAGACACCAAAATCAAGCTAGCAAAGTCAAGCTATCAGAGTCAAAATAACAATATCAAGCTAGAAAATACAAGCTAGTAAGGCTAAACTGACAAAACCAAACTTGTAAAGCTAAGTTAGCAAAATTAAAACAACAAAATCAAGCTAGTAATGCTATGAGCGAAAAATTCGAAATTCTATCACAGTTGTGAGATATGTTAGTTTTTTTTTATGGGACACTAGTGTCCATATTATCATTAAATCATAGAAAACATTAGTGTCAAAAAACTAATCTTCACCAACCCTATTTGTTCTAATAGTTGGGAAAACATCTCATATAATATTCATGAGAAAAACTCCACTTCTCTAAATAACTCGGAGCGTGTCAGTTGATCACCCTGTATCAACAAACCGCAATGGGAAAATTGACCTACCCTATATGTATTATATAACAATGCTCCCTCATACCAGGCTCACATTACCCTTTGAGGCGGGTTACAAGTATGTAAATAGATAAATCATAGACGAGCCTGCCCCCTACAATAAAACATTTATTTTCATAACTGTAATGGTTATTTATTGGTTTTACTATTTATTTTTCTATAATAAATTTTGAGGATGGATTAATTTTTAATTTTAAGTATTGGTCAATTTAATTTAAGGGGCATGACTTAATTAAATTTTAATATATACACAGTTAGGGACAGTACAGAAAACAGACAGGCAGAAATTGTTTTTTTGGTGGATATTGCTTAATAACTACGAAGTATAAAAAGGACAAATAAAAATATGAAGTGTAGATAGTCACACATCACCCTTATGCACGAGACTATTTAAACCATGGTTTTAAAACATAGTTACACGTAAAATAAGTTAAATAATTTAAACTAAAAACATTAAACCTGATTAGAACTTAATTTGGAAGTCTGAATGGACCTTAAGAGAATGTGACGATTGTTTAAGCAATATGTACAAGTAACCCCCTCCCATCATTGAGTCAATAACTTCATTATTCAATAGGAGCCTGTGTGATGCTTGTTTTAATATCTATATATATATAGTCAGAAACCTCTTCTACCATTCGGTGTAGAGGTTGTTCTTCTCAGTCTAATTCTTTTATGAAGTTGCGCCACTCTGTCTTATTGTGAGTCTTATTTTCTGCTTCTTTCCATGTCAGTCCTTTTTTATCTAGGATTTGTGACACTGTTTGGTTCCATGTTTTATGAGGTCTTCCTCTTGGTCTGCTTCCTGAAGTTCTGGCTAGCCATATATTTTTTGTCGGTCTTTCTTGCTTCATTCTTGTGATGTGTCCATACCATCTTAATTTCTGTCTGTCTATTGTTTTTTCCACTGCTTCTATCTGTAGCTCTTCTCGTATTGTTTCACTCCTTATTCTGTCAAGTTTAGTGACACCCTTAACTCTTCTTAAAAATTTCATTTCTGCAGCTTGAACTTTGCTCTTGAGCCGATCGGAAAGTATCCATGACTCGCAACCATATGTTAATGTGGGTAGGTAAATCGTTTTGTATACTAGGAGTTTTGTGTCGTTGCTTATTTCTTTCTTATTTATTAAGATTTTCTTGAGGGCCTGGAATACATTTGCTGAATCTTTAATTCTACTGTTGATTTCTTCTTCGTATCCCCCTTTGCTCTCTAATATAACTCCTAAATACTTAAAGCTGCTGACCTGTTCAATTTTCACTGCGTCCAGAGTTAAATTTATCTCAACTTCCTCTTTACCAATGACCATTACCTTGGTTTTACTGTGGTTTATTTCCATATTTCTTTTACGTAACGCCTCCTTCCATATCTACTGTATTTAATTTACAATTTTGTGATGATGATAACGTTATTTTGCAACACATTTTTATTTTTATAATTTTTTTAGGGCAAAGGAGTCGATGTAGCCAGCCTGGTGGATCATCTAATGGGTCCTCTCTACCACAACTACAGACAAACACGACCTGTTCTTGTAAGGCAAGCCAGGGACCTCCTCGTCTGTGAATATTTAGGAAATCTTCAGAGATTCGAGACAGAGTTTTGCATTCCCGCGGCTGCTTTACTCCGAGGAGTCCAGGATAACATCAAGGTAACAATTTTAACTAGTACATTACATTCTCTATTTTATCTTATTCAATATCTTGATTTAATTTAACACCGATTCGAAATCTGTGACGCCTCTGCGTGTCACTAAACGTTAAGATCAAACCCGAAATGGTTTCCGACGTCTAACTGATTATTACATGTAACTATGTCACCACATACAGCCCTGACTCTATGTCACTTGTTTTATGATAATGAAGCATTTAGTAGAATGCTTAGTAATTGTACTCGCAACTGGTTTTTATGTTAGTGTCAATCTGTAAATTGTTTAAGATTTATTGAAGACGATAATATCTTTATTATCTATTTATCTAAATGAAGAAAATAGATGAATAAAATACAAATAAAATTATTTATTGAAATGGGAATTCAACAAAATAAATCGCCGTAGAACGGGGTTGGCAAACAATGAATTCAGAGCCGTACGAGGCTCTAGCTGAAAATGGGACACTTTTTTATTTATTTATTTAATATATCTGTCCCAACAGAATAGCCAAATTCTGTCCCAACAGAACACAAACATAATAAACAATGTTAAGAGGCTGAAGAAATATTTTGAAAATTTTTGAAATCGTGTGCAAAAACTAATCGTTCTCTGACTATTATATAATGAATGCCATCAATAAAATTTCATAAGAGAAGAGGACCTAAAATTGATCCTTGTGGGACCCCAGAAGTAACATTGAAGAGATATTTTGAAAATTTTTGAGATCGTCAGCAAAAACTAATCGTTCTCTGACTATTATATAATTAATGTCATCAATAAAATTTCATACGAAAAGAGGACTTAAAATTGATCCTTGAGGGACCCCAGAAGTGACATTGAAGAGATATTTCGAAAAATTTTGAGATCGTCGGCAAAAACTAATCGTTGACTGATTATTATATAATAAATGTCATCAATAAAATTTCATAAGGAAGAGGACCTAAAATTGATCCTTGTGGGACCCCGGAAATGACATTGAACAGATATTTCGAAAATTTTTGAGATGGTGTGCACACACCTTTTGTTCACTGACTATTATAAAATTAATGCCATTAATATAATTTCATAAGAGAAGAGGACCTAAAACTGATCCTTGTGAGACCCCGGAAGTGACTTGAAAAGGGGAAGTTGTATGACCACAATAGCAAACAGATAGATAACGATTTAGAAGATAGAACGACAAAAACCCAAATATTTTAAGTTTCTTAATGATAATTTGAGGTTCAATTGTATCAACAGCTTCCGCAAAATCGGTTTATACAACTCTTTTATTTTAAACACAAAAAATATCTTTATAATTATCTAAAATTTCTTGCAATTTGTATAGAGCCTTCATTAATGATTGATAGGCGTTTCCGTTTTAGTAATTTTCATCCATGTACATGACGCATTTGATCATAATATTCGATACGGATATAATTGACATTGATAGTTGTCTGACACTGACAATTTTTAGTCCATTTGATTTTCAGAAAAGGATTCCTGCCGTAGAGCAACAAAATATATACAAGCTTTGCGAACAAAAGTAGACCTTTCATAGGTAAAACATTTTCTAAAAATGTAGTAATTTACTTTATAGCTACGAAATCCGGAAATGTGTAAAAATTACATTTCAAGTCAATTCTCTATGTTCCCAATTACAGTTTTTTTTATAGTACCAAACATAAATTCACCCTTTTATTTGTGTCCTTAATAAAGAACTAAGCCCTACTGTCCAGTTAGAGATAAAAGAACTAGAAATAAAATCCAATATCATCCACTCTTCTCCTAAATTCGGTTGAATGTTCGTGACAAAAGTTAATCTGAACCATTTGTGCCCTAGGGTTATCTCTGAGTTAATTAAATCTCGTATTTCCATAAACAGACAATATGCCCTAAAGTGGAAGATAATTTGAATTTCCGTATACCATCAAGGGTGACTTTAGATGGGGTATTGTTATCAAAATTAACTTCCGGATAAATTTACATAGTAAGTTTCAAGAAAAAGAATTTTTACAAAAAAGAATTTCATCTGGGAAAACTTGAAATTTGGCCAGTGGGAATACGTAAAAAGAAATTAGAGATCAACTCACATTTAAATTAAAATAGGTGGAAAAACGACGAGTTGCACAAAAAACGATAAAGAGGGAGATATTGGATATTCATCTTTCGGATCGTAATACAAATTCATGGAATAAAAAACAGGTGTATACAGGGTGTTTGTTTGAAACGGGGCCCCCGAAAATCTCCTTTATTTGTAAAGATACAAAAAATCTTCAGAACAAAAGTTAAACTAGACAAAAAGGCCCATCTAAAGGTAACTATAAGAATTCTGAGGCACTTCCGGTTTCACCGGAAATGATGTCAACTTTTGATCTAGCATAGGGAATTGATAATTTTATATTTTTTTCCTGAAAGTACATTAAATTAGCTTTACAATGACACCTAGAAATCATATTTTTATGTTAACCATTTCAAAATGGCGACCATTTATTTACAAAATAATAATCAACATAAGTTTTACAAAGTTGAATGTAGCAAGCTTTGAAAACAATAGAAAAAGAATCAAAATATCTCTAAAATAATGTGTGGACAATAATGGTGGTTTGATCGAACATTTGTAATTTTTTTTGTAAAATAATTGTAAAAAGTAATAGTTTTTTTTTTCTAAATAGTCAAATAGTTTATTTTAGAGATATTTTGTTTCTTTTTTTTATTGTTTTCAAAGCTTGCTACGTTCAACTTTGTAAAACTTATGTTGATTATTATTTTGTAAATAAATGGTCGCCATTTTGAAATGGTTAACATAAAAATATGATTTTTTGGTGTCATTGTAAAGCTAATTTAATGTACTTTTAGGAAAAAATATAAAATTATCGATTCCCTATGCTAGATCAAAAGTTGACATCATTTCCGGTGAAACCGGGAGTGCCTCAGAATTCTTATAGTAACCTTTAGATGGGCCTTTTTGTCTAGTTTAACTTTTGTTCTGAAGATTTTTTGTATCTTTACAAATAAAGGAGATTTTCGGGTTGCCCCGTTCCAAACAAACACCCTGTATATTAAACGAATTGAGAATATTCAAAGAAAATTTTTTTAAATATTAATTTTTTGATTTCAAAACGTGAAACTCAATCTGATATCTTTAGAAAACAGAAGAATTCTGCATGATTTAAGTTTTTGTTTTTAAAATTTTCAACAATATTATTGATTGTCCTGATCTTCTAAATAAATTTAATTTCCAAATACTAGAATTAGTGAACATTTATCTTTGCCTTTTAGTAAAACTAATTCTGCCTATAATTCACCAATTAATCGCATTTCTTTACATGTAAATAGTTTAAATAAATATGATAACTTTCCTGATATTTTCTCCACCAGTTTTATTACCTTTAAGAAAAATATCCTTAATATACTACTAAATTTGAACTAAACTTTAAACAATATTCTGTATTATCTATATTATAATTATTTTACTGATAACATAATTTTGTTTTGTTTTTCTTTTGATACTGTGTAAATAACTTTGTATGTAAATAACTTTAGTGCCACACTTTTATTGGGTTTGCGCCTGTTGTGTGACAAAAATTAAATAAAGAAGTAAATCACTGGTATAGAGTATGATCTAATTAATTAGAATAAATTCTTACAGAGAAAGGAACTTTTTCCGATTTAATTCCTATTATAAATAAATATGTTTTATATAATATGTCCTTTATAAATATTATCTTAACACATGCTGTGCCTTTTTAAACTGGTAATTATAACTGTTAATGTAAATATAATAAAATTAACAAAAAAAATCGCTTCTTTTATCTGCAGAATAACTTTTACTCCAATCTAAATATACAATTCAATATCCTGTTTTTTTCATTTGCAAAATTAATTAAAAAATAACAAATCGCTATTATAAATCAAAGAATTAATAAAAAATATCGAGTCATCTCTGCTAATATTTAGAAATCAAATAACAATAATATTTTTTAATTTTATAGCACCGAAAGTTTTGAATTTAATTTAGTACTGAGATACTAAATAGCTTAACTAATTCACTAAAGTGAAACCTAAGCTTGTTAAGATATAATTAATAGATGAAAAAATTTGTTATGGTAAGAATAAAAAAAACAAAATTCGCATAGTCACTTGATATATATGAGCGGAAACTTTTACTAATGTTTTGAGGAAGAGAATAGGCTTATATTTTAAGGTTTGATAGGTGTGGAAATTGACTTCTTTATGGTGAAAATAAATACTTATAGTGCGTATATTCTAGTCTTATGGCAATCAAAACTATGTTAGACTTCTTAACAAACGTATTGGTAATAAAGTTGATTGATTAACTACATCGACTAGAAAACAATAAGGTGCCTGGAAAAGCAGGTCCAGAAGTAAGTAGAAAACGATCTTAGAAGGTGAAAACTTCTTTAAGGTGAAAATAAATGATTAAAATGCGTATATTCTAGTCTTAAGGCAAACAGAACTATAGACGGGATCTTAACAACAGTCTTGGAAACAAAGATGATTGACTGAAAACGTCGATCAAAAACCAAGAATGTGCCAAGAAATTCAGGCCTAGTAATCGATAGAAAACGATCTTGGAAGGCGCAAACAACTGGGAATTCTTGGGTACTAGAACTAGGATTGCCACGTCTTGGTGTTTAATCTGGAATCTCCGGATTTTGAAAGCGTGTGTCGAAGTACCAGGTTTGATAGTTATTTTTCCTGATCCCACAAAATACTGTCAGTATTTTTTTTTTATGAATTTCTGCCCCTTTGTTCTTTAATTGACTCTGAAGTTCTGCCTCTTTGCTCTTCAAGTGCCATCCCGAATTTCTGCCCACTGCTTCTCCAGTAATTTTCTGAATATCCGCCTCCCACTTATCTACTGCTGGTGACACGTATACAAGATGTATATTTATAATAAAATATTTATTTATTTAAACCAAGCATTTAACCAAGTTAGATTGCAACCTTAGGAACAACTAGACCAGTTACACTCCCATAAATCAACAATAGGATATCCAAGAAAGAGGCAGATTTAGAAGATCATGGGAAATTGGTTATTAAAAAGAAAATAACTGGACGGTCCAGGTTACTGAAACCTGCAGAAAGGTGTTCGAATGGAACGATGTCCACAGGGATCCAACAAAAAGTTACAGAACAAATAGTACATATTGGTGATTAATTTTGGGATAAACGAAAATAATTATAGTCTTGGAGACTGGAAGAAGCCTGAAAAAGCCCCGAATGGAACCCACAGCCGAGTAAAAGACATGCTTAAAAGTACGAGAACAATAATGGAAGAAACAAAAACTGGACCTGGAAGGCAAGCAAATAAAAAGGTATCCTAAAGGAGCCCAAATATATACACACAATCAGAATCAAAATTTGGTGGAGGCGAAAACAAATGGAATATTTGTGGAGAGCAGCTCAACTTGACCAAAAAGTCTCTCAAATGGAAATGGGGTATCTGATGAAACATGGTAGCTGATGAAATGGAATAGCTAATTAAATGGGGTAACTGATAAAATGTGGTAGCTGATGAAATGGGATATCTAATTAAATGGGATAGCTGTTGAAATGTGGTATCTGATGAAATAGGATACTCAGGTACCCCATTTCACCAGATGATAAAATGTGGTAGCTGATGAAATAAGACAGCTGATAAAATATGGTAGGTAGTCGTCACAGGGTAGCTGATGAAAATCAGACCTAAAAACACTTGTTCGATCTTGATGAAGAAAAAAACTAAAAATTCGTGGAGACTGGGATATAATCCGAAAGCTCTCGAATGAAAACCATAATATAGCAGATGAAAAAGTAGATTTAAAAGCACAAAATTAAAACAACGAAAAGAAGAAACGAAAACAATTTGAAAGTCAAGAGAATTGAAACAAACCCAAAATATGATGAAGATTTTATATACCACGGTGTTTTGACTTTAGACCCAGGGTCTTATCAACTTAAGGCTCAAAATATCTGACCAAAAATTCAAATATGTAAACAATACAGTAGTCGTCAAATCAGCAAAGGGTATATTGTATATATAACGTAAAAATAAGAGGGTCTATTAAACTGCGCCTTGAGGGGGGAATTCAAAACACAACCACACAAAAATATACATGCTATAGTGCGTTCAAGTGTGAGTTTGCAGTATAGCTCTTATGGCAAATGGAAGCAGTGTTGCCAAATGTTGTAAAAGTGTCAAATGTGTCAATTATAATAATATGAAAAACTCGTATGATTTACAAAAATCAACTCTTATAAAACTCAAAATAACACTTAACAAAAACAAATGGGCATTTGTAGAATACTGCGTCTTCAGAGATCAGTGCGTTTTAGAGCTGGCAACGTTGACAAGCAAGAAAAGGATAGCGTCATTGTGTAAACCCGTTAGAGAGTATGAAAAAGAACTACTCCATATGCCCTGTACTGCAAACTCACCTTTGAACGCATTATAGGAAACAAAGCAGAAGGTATACGCTATGTATCGCTGTGTATCTTCCACTATAGTCATCCATAAAATCATTTTCTAACCGCACGAAACTAATATCTCTGAACTCTAAAAGTACATCAATTGTGTTTTTGTATTTGTCTTTAAATGAATTACTGTCTTCTGACTTGGAATCTTTCAATTTATTATCTAATTCTTTTTTCATTTAGTTGGCAATAAAGAATGCATTAAGCAAGATGTTTCCCTGTTCTTATTGTTTGCAGTGAGACGCAGTAAAGAGGGAGGAGTCCTCTCTAGACACTGCTTAGCACGCTTAGGTGGGTGGCAATGTGTGCAGTTCTCATAACGCTGCAGTTTTATGTATTTAGCCGCTGGCAGACGATAATATTAAGCTTGGGATACACGACAATACATAAGGAAACAAAACATTATCGACTCAACGCAGATCGTCACTAAAAGAGTAGATCTGCTATCATGGGCAGATACAGCAATATTTTTAAGGAGGGGATTTGATAAATTGAAAAGAAAACACAAATTTTTACAACTGCTCCCTCCTTAAGTTCTCAAGAAATTAATATTTTATTTCTTTACAAAAAATTATAGTCAATAAAACATTCATTTTTAATATTTTCGTCAAATAAATTATATATTAGGGGGGATGGAAAGAAATCCATTATTTTATATAAAATCTATAATAATCGGAAATATATAAATTAGCAAGTGTCTGTATGAAATCTGGGTAACATTGTGACGTCAATTTTTCCTAAGGTCCTCGTGATTGGCTAACTGGGTACACCCTGTCTCTTGATCAACAGGTATTTTGCAGATTTATTCTCTAAGAATCTACGAATATAATTAAATATAGAAATATGTAGGATTTCGTAAGCATAAACAAGAAACTATAGATACTCCTATATGCTTTGACCGGTATGCACAATATTTTGCAAATTTATTCTCTAAGAAACTGCAAATAAAATAACATACATAAATGTCAAGGGTTTCGTAGGAATAAACAAGAAACTCTAGACACTCCTATATCCTATGATCGATATGAAAAATATTTTGCAGATTTATTTTCTAAAAATCTGCAGGTAAAATAACATATAGAAATGTCTAGAGTTTCGTAGGCATAAAAAAGACACTCTGGACACTCCTATATCCTTTGACCGATATGAACAATATTTTGCAGATTTATTCTCTAAAAATCTACAAATATAATTACATACAGAAATATCTAGCATTTCGTAGGCATAAACAAGAAACTCTAGACACTGCTATATCCTTTGACCGATATGAAAAATATTCTGCAGATTTATTCTCTAAGAATCCACGAATATAATTACATACAGAAATGTCTAGGGTTTCGTAGGCATAAACAAGAAACTCTAGACACTACTATATCCTTTGACCGATATGAATAATATTTTGCAGATTAATTTTCTAAAAATCTACAAATATAATTATTTACAGAAATATCTAGGGTTTCGTACGCATAAACAAGAAACTCTAGACACTGCTATATCTTTTGAACGATATGAACAATATGTTGCAGATTTATTTTCTGAGAATCAGACACATATAATTAGCAAGTGTCTGTATGTAGTGTCGGTAACATGGTGACGTAACATTTTCTGAAGGTTCTCGTGATAGGCTGGTAATATCCTGTCCCGTGATTCGATACATTGACATTTTTATATTATAAATCCGTCATTGTTGACGGGTAATAACCTAGTATGTAAAATAATATGTATAGTGTAATTTGAAGAAAATATATTTATTGTCATACTTTTTGCAAAACAAATGCAATCATCTGACCCACATAGCCTCAAATAAGTTTTATTTGAACAATATTTTTATAACTCTCTTTATTAAGGAAATAATGAGGTGATCTTAAGTGTTGCCTCACCCTGTATATAATGTTAATTCATAATTTGTATTGACCAGAAAAAAATAAGGGATAGGCATGATTTTTTTTTATTTTTTATTATATTCCTCTTGTTGCATATAAACATAAAAAAACAGTTTTTTTTTTTTTTTTGTAATTTGAAGGCTTAAAATATCATAAATGTATGTAGCGCGCGAAAACGACGTGTGACGTCATACCCCTTCTAACTGACGTATGACACTACTAGCTTACCGGCGTACATAGTCTGTTGTGAACTTATTTGTTTGTATAACTTTCATAGGTTATGTAAAGTTTGAGTGATTTTAGTTAAAATAAAGTTTAATTCTATAAAAACAATTTATACATGTTTACCGAATTAAATTTTATATTAAAATAGATAACTTATATTGCAGTATTTCAATTATGCCTCTAACGTTTTGTAACTTCATGTAAACAATGTAGTAAAATTCTGACATCTAAATTACATAAATATTTACATTTTACAGAGTTGCAGCGTTTGTTTACATAAAGTTATAGAATATAAAATAAAAATTACTTTGACACCACGTATTTCCTCAGCACTGTAGCATTCATTATTTTTCATATATTCCATGAGCATAAATGCATCAATGTTGGGTAAATTATCACTCTGAGCCCTTACAAAATCTTTATCTGCCATTTTAATAATAAATGCGTGAAAAATTGCTTAAAAACAAATACAAAACTCTGGAACAATACAATACACACACGTGTAAAGATTATGTTGTAGCTGTATCTGTGATGTGAAACCCCTATCGTTTGACGTCATACTCAGTCGTTTTACTCGGCAACCTTCGCTCCGTGGTCGGCTTATTTCAAATTTACAATATTTTAATTCAAAAATTTGGCTATAATATTAATTAAAATGTAATTTTTGTTTTGTTAGGTGACATAACTAACATTAACATATCAAAATAATGTAGTTTTAAGGAAATACAAATTTTATGCGTATCCCTTATTAAATGCCGGTCAAATTTAAACCGCCCTTGTATGTTATGAGTTATTTAAAAATGTACCGTTGTGTTTGATTATACCTCGACTGTTGATATTTTTAAAATTCTGTTCTTGTATCTCAGTCTTAAAGCATTTAACCGCTAGCTACAACAGACAGTGTTCCCGCACGTTAGTTGTACTACCACCTTTCAAAGAGGGGTTCGCAGACAGAGCATAAAATTTACGACATAACATATACAGGTTACGACAAATTTTATGACCAAGAATTTGCAATAACAAAAAAAACTATATAATAATTTTTGAACGAATATTAACAAAAGTTCTAGATTAGAAATCATAAGAGACTTGGCTTCTGATAGGACAGGGAAGGATAGAAAGTACGTTGGCTAACAAGCGGAACAAAATGATCATTGAAGTCGAGACTACGAATCATTGCCAAGTTCTATAACACCAAGTTCATAGCACTCTATCACAATTTTAAACTATAAATAATACATTTATTTTTAAATATTTAATGTCTATAACTGTGATGAGGATGAATAGAATAGTCAGAACTGTGGAGGAAAATCATAAATACAGTGATGGAAACTAAGCAATATCTGTAGAGTATACTAGTACACAAGATGTGTGGAGAAATGACAACAACGAAATTTGGATACAGATATACAACAACGAACCAATCACCAAAAAATTCTTATAACGTCACTCATGTATCTGTCTGTCTGTACGGTAGAAATTGTAGCCGAACAGCAGAACAGAAAATTTAAATTTGGCACGCTTATACAACTCTTTGGCTCACATATAGGAAAAATTCTAATGCCCGGTTCAAATCAAAAGGCTTGATATCCGATCAACGTTGATTTGCATCAAAACGTGTATCAAACTACTGCAAGAATACAAATTACCTCTTGATCGCCGAACAAATCGCGCATTAAATTAATACCCGAAAATTCACCGATCAAGTCGAGATCAAGCCAAATTCGTACCGCCATTTTATGTTAAGTATTTTGACGTATGACATAGATCTCATTTTGAAACATTTCTGTTATCGTTTACCCTTTTTTTAATCATTTTTATACTGTAATATAAGCACAGCATATTTATTGGAGATATGGATAGGGTAATTTTTGTTTTAGTTAATTACAAGTTAAAAAAAATTAACCTAAAAAAATAGCACAGTTTTAGAATGTATAAGAAAATGTATAAAAAGTAAAACAATGTGTAAGAAAATGTGTAAAAAATAAAATAATATAAAGAGAAGAAAATCTATTTAAGTATAAAATAATGGAATGTAAAATCTATTAAACTACACTAATCTATAAAATAATGGAAAAAACTAATTTCATTTTAATTAAGCAACTAACAGGCAATACTAATCTAATACAAAATATGAAGAAATATATCTATATTAACTAAAATGTAATATTAATAACTAAAAGAAAAGAAACAAACTAAATTATTGTAGTGTAACAAAACTAATGATAGTAAATAAATAAACTAATATTTAAACTAATATTCAAACTAATAACAAACTGATTATGTGTCAATCAAGTTTACGTCGCTAACAATTTGACAGATGGAATAAAATTTTAGGTTAGAATAGTTCATTCACAATTACTTGCCCCAGTAAAAATTATGAAATCAACGATCAACTGATCTTGCATTCCAACAATGGTGTTAAAATTTAATCTGGTATCAACGGTGATTTGAGAGTTGATCTGAAAATTGATCTCCATTTTTGCAACCGGGCATAAGAGTTCAAAAAAACACATTACGTGATAAATATAAACAAATATGTATTTAATGAAAAAAATAAATTAAAAAATTATTTTAAAAAAATTAAAATTTTGTCTGGTGTGGCAAATGAAACCTTTTAATGCGCGGATAAGCAAGAATTTTTATTTTTTAAAAATCTTTTTTTTTATGAGATTTTCGCCAAATATATGTCAAAAACTTGTCCTCCACCTTATTTCCCAGAGGGGTTGATTTAAAAATCTGAAAAAATCTCAATAATGTACAGTGATGGAAACCGGAATACAACAACAAGCAATTTTGATCAGATTAGTTTTTCGAAATTTAAACAATTTTTTGCAAAAAATCATTTTTTTTAAATTTATTTTGTAATGTATTTAAGAGGGGTTGATCTAAAAATCTGAAAAAAAAACTCAATAATGAACATTGATGGATACCGGAATAGTTCAACAGGAATTTTTGATCAAGTTAGTTTTTCAAAAATGTCGATTTTTTTGTCGTTGATAAAAAAAAAAATATATATATATATATATATATATATATTAAATTTATTGTATGGTATCAAAAGAAAGCTCTTAAGACGTAGATTAAGGAACGAAGAGAAGAATTTTATATATTTTTAATTGTAAAACGATTTTTTCCAAAAATGTACTAAAAAAAATGAAATGTGTGAAAATTCACATTTCACATAAATTGGTTACATTTTTTCAACAAATAAAAAAATGCCTCTAAAGACCAGCTTTCTTAGATTATGGATCTACAAACAGTTTTTTTTTCCAGAATTAGATAAATCTCCAAGATATTAGACCTTCCAGATGAATAAGTAATAGTGGAAGTTACAGTCCCAAACGATGAAGGTAGAAGTTATTAAACAAGGAGACGTAAATATTGGGAACCTCTGTCTAAAACTTGAACTCTCTTCTCTTAACTTTGTTCTTGGTTTTGCTTCTTAACCTACTTCATCATCTCTATATCATTCATTCAAATTTCACTATTTTGTTTTCTATTTACAAACTTATTGTATCTAAAAACACTCCTCGATATTTTTAAAATTGTTTTTCATGTTTATCTAACCTAATAATTATGAACACATGTCGTGATCGACTTTAAGTTTACAGCCTACGAAAACAGTATGTTCAAATAAATTATCGAATTAGTTATAAACTTTCTTAGACTAATTTTTAACAGGTATAACACGCAAGAAATTTAGTCAATAAAAGTAGGCGTAACCTAGTTATTATAGAGATGAACGATGACAGTTGATAGAAAACGTGATGAGGATGATTGAAGACAATAGTAGAATAATATTATATATATATATACAGGGTGTTTGTTTGAAACGGGGCACCCCGAAAATCTCCTTTATTTGTAAAGATACAAAAAATCTTCAGAACAAAAGTTAAACTAGACAAAAAGGCCCATCTAAAGGTTACTATAAGAATTCTGAGGCACTTCCGGTTTCACCGGAAATGATGTCAACTTTTGATCTAGCATAGGGAATCGATAATTTTATATTTTTTTCCTAAAAGTACATTAAATTAGCTTTACAATGACACCAAGAAATCATATTTTTATGTTAACCATTTCAAAATGGTCGCCCATTTATTTACAAAATAATAATCAACATAAGTTTTACAAAGTTGAACGTAACAAGCTTTGAAAACAATAAAAAAAGAAACAAAATATCTCTAAAATAAACTATTTGACTATTTAGAAAGAAAAAAAAAGGAAAATAAACTATTAAACTCTTGTTATTTATCAAACATTTAATTGAAAAATTAAAATTTAAGTTATTTCATGTTATTTCATATAATAACTAGATATAACAGTTTATTTTAGAGATATTTTGTTTCTTTTTTTATTGTTTTCATATCTTGCTACGTTCAACTTTGTAAAACATTCATACAAAGAATCATAACAGGAGACGAAAGCTGGTTTTATGGCTACGACATCTACGACATCCTACGATTACACAGAAAATCGCGCATTTCAAAAATCGCCACTAACACTTAAACAACAATATCATGAAAACTAATCGAGAAATCATCAATCCAAGAACATGTGGTTACAGAGGAGGTTATGCGCAATGCAATGCTACCAACCGCATAACACTAAATATCCCCGTTGGCGCATAATTTAAAAGGTTCGGTTATTTCTGAACATATTCTCAGGTAATCCAATTATCATTTCCATATTTTTAAACATTTTTAATATCCCTGTTTTATTAAATAGGTCATTTGACAAGTTGCATCAGGATATATTGTATGACAAATTCTTGCGTGACTACTACCAACTTGCTAGATTATTGGATTTAATTGAATATTTATGCTAATAAACCAAAAGTTTAATATTATTCATTGAAGTTTCTTTTGCAATGCTCATCTTCATGTACTTAAAAAGAAATGAAGTTGCGAAGTTTTTGCAACTGTTTCCGTTTTCGTGATAATGTATAATAAATCCCAGGAGTTGACTTTTGACATATAGTTACATATGTTTCCAGAGTTCCAATTTTTTCCAATTTGTGTCTCGACAATGGTACTCTGTGATTATATGGTTCTAGGGCACATACCCCCTGGACAAAAACCCCCCAGAACATTTATCGCCCGTAAAAAAACTCTGACTTTTGGTCTTTCTGATAATCTTCGTCTTATGGTTACATCGTCTTGTGTTGTTATTGTTAGGGTTGATATTCAAAATTTTAATAACCCGTTCTAGGGCACATACTTCCTGGACAAAAACCCCCCGTTAAAACCCCTGGACATTTACCGCCCGTGTAAAAAAACACCAGACTTTTGACCTTTCTGCTTCGTCTTATGGTTGCCTCTTCTTGTGTTGTTATTGTTAGGGTTGATATTTAAAATTTTAACAACCGGTTTTAGGGCACATACTTCCTGGACAAAACCCCCCCTGTCCAAACCCCTGGACATTTACCGCCCGTGTAAAAAAAAACAGATTTTTGACCTTTCTGCTTCGTTGCATCTTCTTGTGTTGTTATTGTCAGGGTTGATATTCAAAATTTTAACAATCGGTACGCTATAAAATGAAAACGCTAAAGAATTTGTGGAGAAAAATAAAAACTTACCAGCAGTTGTGGCGCAAATTATTCTGATAATGTCGATATAGTTTGTTGATTCCTAGAAATAGTTGATATGGCCTTTTGATTCACGGCAGTCAAGTAATCAATATTTTTAGATCAAGTACACCAAATATTTCTTCTGCTGTCAACTGACGATCATAGATAAAAAAAATTGGCTGCCGCATTTTTAAAAGATTTGAAATTTTATGTTTCGTTCAGACTCGAGCGAGGTCGGTTCAGAAAATAACAGATCTTTTTTTAATCTTTATTATTAATTTTACAGATTTTTCGTCCTTGTTCCCTTCAAATAACTCCCCTTCCGTATTCACACACTTGTCCCAGCGGTGTTTCCATTTCGCGAAGCAGACCTGGATAACTTCATTTGTAATAGCCTTTAAGGTCTGTGACGAATTTGCTTTGATGTCATCAATAGTCTGAAAACTGCGTCTTTTCAGTACTGATTTTAATTTCGGAAATAAGAAAAAATTGCCAGAAGCCAGGTCTGGCAAGTATGGAGACAGGGAGGACAGCCATCTGATTTGTTGCACAAAACTGACGAATTTAATTTGGAGTCATCAGTCGAACGCCTTCTTGGTCAAGGATCATCTTTAAGTTGTCAGTCAATGACAACCACTGTTAAATCGTGAAAACCATTCGTAACATTGCGTACAACCCAGAGCATCACCTCCGTAAGCTTATTTCAAAAGTTGAAACGTTTCTGTGGAAGTTGTACCCAGTTTCACGCAAAATTTTACGTTGCATCATTGCTCCAGAAAATCGCACATTTCAAAAATCGCCACTAACACTTAAACACGTTGCACTTAAATAACAATATCACGAAAATTAAACGAAATATCAACAATCCAAGAACATGTGGTTACAGAGGAGGTTATGCGCAACGCAATGCTGCCAATCGCATATCACTAAATGTCCCCGTTGGCCCGTATTTCAAAATGTTGAGTTATTTTTTTAAAAGATCCAGTATAGCTTCGGAAAAGTTCTCATACTGAACTGCTTCACGCATGTGTATGAAAATTCTGGTATGTATAAATACCGGAGTGAAACTATCGTATATACTGTGGAATAGTTGCAAATTTTGTTGGATATGTATATTAGCGTTAGGTAAAATAACAATAATTGTTTAAATAACACTCATTCACATATAAGATGGTTTTTTATTCGTATTCACACGTACAGAGCAAGACGACAACTGATTAGCTTATCAAATCAGGTGTTCATAATCCATCAATTAACGCTAATGACATAACTGTGACGTCAACTAATGAGTTCGAACTTACACTAAAAATTATGGTAACGTAACAAGGGCTTTATGTTCATATGTATATGAACTTTGAGGGGGTCTCTAAAACATTTTTGCTGCGGGGGAGACATATATATATAATCGTTCCATTATACGAAAAATGAGTCCTTTAAAAATATATACAAAATTCTGAGGAGGAGTTTAATTCATTGACCCCGTCTGGGTGCCTTATTAGCTGATCTCTTCCTCCAGGTCTTCGCCATGTATCCTCACAACATGTCTTATCCACTATAATCGTGTTAGGACACCGCTAGTCACTAATATTAAACACACTATGTCATACACTGCCCAATAAATAAGTTAATCACGAACACATTTTTTTATAGAAGTTTTACCACGAAATTTATATTTTTTTCCAACTTTTTTGTTTAAATTAATTTTGTTTCAATCTAGAAATTAAGGAATTAATCGAATTAGGGGACAAATTGTCTGCAATTCCGGAGTAATGTCCTTTTAAAGATCCTGGCGCCATCTATTAGTACCAGTTCGTACCTCGCATGACTGGAATTTGAAAAGTTAACTATAATAAATATTTGTTAGGGTGCATTAGAACAGAAGTTCTCAAAATATGAGCAAACAAGAACATCAACGTGTAATATCGCTTTAGACTAGACACCTAAAATCTTTTTAAAATATCAATTTTAGAAGCCTGCTCCCCATACAGGGGAAACTTCTTAAAAGCCCCCATTTGGTAGCGATAATCCTAGATATGTTTTGTTTTGTTCAATGGAGAAATACAAGTTTGTTGTTTGTTTTTTTTTTGTGAATTATGGCAAAAAACAATTCATTTTGTTGTGTGCTGCAATGTAAATCGTGAATAAAGAAGAATCCCGCTTTAACATTCCATAATTTTCCTAAATTGGAAACAATATCAATTGAAACGACATTTGGAGGTAGACAGAAAGTGGATCGTAGGTCACTATAGATCCAAAAACTAAAAATGGGCAAAAATCCAAGCCCATACATACACGTTTGCTCTTTGCATTTTATGGAAAGTGTTTCTTTTTTTTAAGGTAAACTATATTGAGTTACATTTATAGCCTGTTTGCATTTACAGTATTTATGGCATTAAAAGAACATCCAAGAAAAGGTACCAAAGAAGAAACTGACGCAGAAGAAACCATATTTTTGTAGATATTGTTGGTTTATTACTTAACCAAACTAAATAAAAATGATAAAATAACTTATTAAGGCTCGGTCTTTCCACCTTCAGATAAAGCTCCAGGTAACTGTCTGACAGATAAGGTTATTTGTAACTTCATCTGCTGAATAAATGTCAATACCAGTCAGTGAATCCAATACGTCAGTCTTATTATACGTTAGATAACTATCCGATAGATACATTTGTATAGAAAGAAGGGATGACATTTACTCAGCAGATGAAGTTACAAATAACCTTATCTGTCAGATAGTTACCTGGAACTTTATCTGAAGGTGGAAAAACCGGGCCTAAATATTAAGTTATATTTTTAGTTTAAAAATGACAGTACAATATATTTTTTGACAGTTTTCAGTTTTCTTTTTTTCTACGCTGCCTCTTATTATTTAACAAAATTTAAAAAAGAATAACATGCCGAACGGTGTAGTGTAGTGGTAACAAATGTGCTCTGCGTTGCAAAGGTCTCGGGTTCGAACCCCGTTCAGGCATGGAAATTTTTTCAAATAAAAATTGTCCTGGCTAATTGCCACAGCAGCAAAGGCCATTAAATTTAAAAAAATAATAATAATAGTAACATGTGCAAAGCCTACTAAAATATCATATTGACAGACAGTCAAAAAGAATTAAAAATACAAGGAAAAACTAAAAATCTCCTTGAAATTTCTTTAGAATAGTATATTATTACACACTCTGTAATTCGTAGATTACCTTTAATTAGAGTGACCATTTTCTTAAGAAGGCAATGCGGGACGGAGCAAAAAAAAGGTCCTCATCTCCCAAATCCAAGTGAAGAGCAAAAAAAAAGGTCCTCACCTCCCAAATCCAAGTGAAGACAAAAAAAAAGTCCTCATCTCCCAAAATCCAAGTGAAGAGCAAAATAAAAAAAGATCTTTACCTCCCAAATCCAAGTGAAGAGCAAAAAAAAAGGTTCCCACCTCCCAAATCCAAGTGAAGAGCAAAAAAAAAGGTCCTCATCTCCCAAAATCCAAGTGAAGAGCGAAAAAAAGGTCTTCATCGTACCTTTAATTAAAAAATGCGTGTAAAATAGGAAAATAAAACTCATGTTCATTTTCACCATGCAAACAAATACACAAGTGACAGTTTAAAGTCACTCTCAAGTGTTCCAGCTTTTGCCGCATATGGCGCTGCGATTTTAAAAGATTTCCCCTATTCCCATTTTGACCCAATGTATCAAATTTTTTCTTGATTTCTGAAATAGTGAATTTCTAACTTAAACTCATCGATTAACTATAAAATATAATCTACAACATTTAATCTTTTCTAAATTTATATCTTTTAACATTCTAAGTAATTTTTCGACCTGAAAGTCATAATTTACAGAAACTGAATAGATCATTTCCATAAATGAAGATATTATTCACGTAGTCTGGTTCTCATGAAAGGAATCGAATGTTAAACATATATGCATTTTACTTGGACATGTTGTAATTAATATGGGAGTGGTTACAGATCCTGGACAGCCAGTGTATATCCGCGAAGATGAATTGGCAAAATGATTATAAATTTCGTTTAAATAGCTGGGCTTCACATGATTAGTGAGATTATTTCAAGGTCAGGTTAAAACGGGTCGTGACATACATTAAGAAAATTGAGACAGTTTTGGTTAAATGAAAGTTTTATGAATTTCGGAAGCATGACAAGAAGTGGTTAGTACTTGGAATACAGTATAATTCAAATACAGTGGTTGGATGACAGAAAACGCTGTTATAGATATGCCCACAAGCAAACCCAGAAGCCAAGAATAAAAAATTGAACTCTCCTGGAATTTATACCAAATCGATGAAGACTGACGCGTTCCTCTCTATCATTAGTAATCTCCATACCTGTTTTTGGCTTCTCTATTATTAGGTTACCTGTTTGTGAGGCTACAATATAAATAAATTGGTGCCAAAGGACTCATCATGTTGATACATATTGCAAATTGGTTTTGTATCAACAATTTGAGAAGCTAAATCAGAAATTAAAGGATAATTTTCCAAATTTATTTAACCGAAAAGGAATAATTTTACATCATGACATTGCATTGCCTCACTCCTCAAATAATCCGCTAAAAAATTCAGGACTTAAACTGGGAAATTATTCTACATCCACCGTGTTCATCCAATATCGCCTTCCGATTTTCACCTATTTAAGTCTATGGAACATATATACTCAGAGTTAAAAAATTTCGAAATATCACTGATGTAGAAAATCACCTGATGAGTAATTTTAAGTCAAAACAAAAAAACTTCTATAGAAAGGGTATCGAAAAATTAGTACAACGTAGAAGCCGTAATAAATACGGCTAACTTTTTAAGGCTTTACCTTTCGGCTAAGTTTTACAAAAACTGAGAAAAAAAAAAATATTTTTTTTGGAACAACCTGTTTTATTGCCTTTTAAAATATTCGCCTTTAAGATTTATACACTTTGCATGCGTTCAATTCTCAAAACTTTTTTTCCACTCTGAAGTTGGTATCTCAAAAACATGGTTTTAGAAGACTTCTTGAGGTGATGAAAATCGCTCTCCTTGCATTTTTGTTTGACATTGGCGAACAAAAAAAAGTTGTTAGGGGATAAATCATGTGAGTACGGGCAATGAGACATTAATTCGATGTTTTTCTCCTTCAAATAATCAATTGTTTGACGTGCTGTGTGGGAGCAATTGTTATTTATTATTTATTTATCTATTTTACATCGGCCTATTTCTGCAACGAGGCTAATCGCCGATGCCAGGGAGCGAGCTCCTACACCTGGATGAGGGGTGAGTGATTGTGAAAATGAGAGTAATGTGAACATATTATTCTCGCCCGAATAATATCACCAACGAAGGAGGCTCGAACCACCGACCGCCCAGACCAGACCGTTTCTATCAGTCTAAAACCGCACGACTTAATGCGCTCGGCCACTCCGTTGGCTGGGAGCAATAGTCATTATGAAGAATGATGCGACGTTTTTGGTTGTTTTTCCTGATTTTGTCGATGGCTTCCGGCAAACATATTGTTGTATACAGCAGTAACTGTTATCTGATTCTCTAAAAGAATGGTTGCGACATGTCCAGTACAACCGAAGAAATAAGCGACCATTTTCTTAGAAGTGCTTCGTGAACGAACAACTTTTGTGGGTTTCGGTTCATCTTGGAAGACCCAAACAGTGGATTGTTACTTAGTTTCATATGAATAATCTCACCTGTAATGATGTATACGGATTTTGAAGTGCCTGGGTTGAATTTTTTTAGCATTCCCTTACAACAATCAAAACGAGCATTTTTTTGAGCTTCGGTCAAATTATGCGGAATCCATCGGAAACATCTTTTTCACAGCTAAATGTTCATGCAAAATCGAAGGTATTGCAGTCTGCGATATGTCAAAGGATGCCTCTATCTCACGGTAAGTCACATGCCGATCTTATTCATTCATTTCGAAGATATGAATTGCAAGACATACGTGGAACTAAATAGACTGACTAAGAATAAGAAATAATGGAGAATTGCTGCAAACCAACCTATGGGTTGAAAAGCTAAGGAAGAGGGAGGAATTAAAACCGATTAGAGCTTAATTTGGAAGTGTGGAACTTAAAGCTACTCACTAAATTGACTTATGTGCTTTTATCGACCAGCTTGGGAAATTATCAGACCAATTCTGTAACTCTGTTACAATGATAATTGTAACTAAATTCGTCACTATGAGCAAGGTTAGTTACTATCATGAATGAAAGCCATTATACTTTTTATAATATTTTATGTTGTAGTAACGTTATTACACAGTAACCTTTTACAGAATTGATCTGAATAACACTGCCACTTTTGGAATTTTACTATTTTTTACCAGCATGCAAAAAATAATAATTAATACGTTGAAAGTATTTGCCAATAATTGAAAGTGCCGTTAATAATTGTTGTAATTTGTTATAGATTTCTCAAAATTTTTCATATTTAAGATTAGGCATTGTTAGATCATTAATATAAGCTGATTAAGGTCAAAACACTTTCTTTCACCCAACGTGTGACATGTTATAGAGGCGCCCGTAGGATATAATAAAAACCAAAATTGCCCATTAAGAAAAACAGTTTGGTCTACGGATTTAAGTAAATGTTTCCGTTGCTGTATAATATGCTACATTGAAGACTTTTATTAGAAATTATATACGAAATAGGTTCTAAAATCACCAGCAGTAACCATAGTTCTGTTCAATAAATTACATATTTTCCATAGTCAAGTAGTTATTGAGAAACTCACGAAAACCCGATGTTCCCACAATTAAGTGTGATGCTTCGGTACCACACGGTGTATATGATTCAAGGTCACGCCAGGATATACGTTATTAATATCAACAATAACGCCTACCTTGTTAGATCCTCGCATCTGACATCGGCCTAACCGACTGCTCGACAACTAAATATACTTATTACACTGTTATTGGCAATATTTCTATTGTCAGTAAAGTGGTTGTATTGATAAATGGTTGACCTAATTCTAATGTTTATTACAGTGTACCATTAATATCAGTAGCGTAGAATTATAAAGGGTTACACCAACAGTACTCTACATTAAAAACACTTATATCCAGTTGCGTAAAGCTCTGTTAAGTCTAAAAATGTAGTTATTTATTGATCATTTCGTCAAGTGTTGCTGAAAGCATTGCTAAGTACACAATCAATGGTTTTCTATCAATCAATCAATTGGCTTTAACAACCCTTATAGAGTTTTTGCCGCCTCCACAAACTTCTTCCATTTTCCGCGGTCACGCGTTAATTTTCTCCAATTATGGGCATTGATTCTTTGCAGGTCTTTGTGCACATTATCCACCCATCTCATTCGTGGTCTTCCTCTTGGTCTGTGTGTACCTGGAACGCTATCGAATACTCTTCTCGCATGTTGTTGGATATTCTGATGACGTGTCCGATCCAACGAATTCTGGAACTTTTGAATGACACTGCTAAATATTTGACAATGCCATCAACTGATGGCGTGATTGCTTGTTATGGTTAACAAAGCTTTATGCAATTGGGTATTAATTTTTCAAAATATGAACGTTCATAGGCTCTTTGTAGACCTATAATTGCTGCCCAGCATTTTGGTTGGAGTTACCCAACTTTATTCCTAAGTTCCTTTATTCTATAAGTAAAACTATCGCATGACTCTGTTTTCTGCCTATTAAGTTGGAAAATTTAACACTAGAAAGTCCTTAAATATTGGCGATAAATTTAGTTCAAAATATTTCCGATAGATGCCGCTAGTAACTGCTTAAAAATTGGTGAGAAATTTTAGTTCAAAATATTTTCCATAGTTGTTTCCTATAAGGCGTAAAAATTAGTTTATATTTCCGATAGACGTCACTAGAAAGTCCTTAAAAGTTGGCGTAAAAATTAAGTTCATAATTAATCCAATAGATGTCGTTATTAGTTTTTAAAAATTAGTGCGTAACATTTAGTTCATATTCCTGATAGAGGTTGCTAGTGAGACCTTAACAACTTGCGCAAATTTTTTGTTTAGATTTATGCGATATTTATGCGATAGATGTCCTTAAAATTGGCGCCCAAATTTAGGTCAAAATATTTCCGATAGATATCGCTAGTAACTCCTTAAAAAGTGGCGTCATAATTTAGCTCAAAATATTTCCCATAGTTGTTTCTAATAAGTTCTTAAAAATTGGCACGTAAAATTTAGTTCTTATTTCCGATAGACATCGGAGTAGGTCCTTAAGAAATTGGCGCGAAAATTAAGTTCAGAATATATCCGATAGATGTCGCTAGTAAGTTTAGAGAGAGAAGTTTAGTAGAAATTAGAGCGAAAATTTTAGTTCATATTCCCTTTAATCCTTAATAACTGATTTTCATTGAAAAATTATAGATGTCCTTAAAAGCAAGCCTTTAGCTGCAAACGTTAAATCGTTTGTACCTGATATTTGTTCGCTAAGCAAGGGTGCGGACGTGAGTTCAATTCCTGCTTATATCAAATAATATGTGTAATAACATTTATACAAGTTACAGGTTCTGCTTAGTCGTTCGCAACCGACTATAAACTGTAAGTGCCTTTCTATGTATGCTAAAAAATGGACGTAATACTGACCATATTACTCCTGAATTGCATAGATTGAAAACATGGTCATGAAACCTGGAAACAGGATGCCTAGGCTCAACTCGAGCTGTCGCGAATGACGATGAAATGTCCCTAAAATCGGCGCTAAAATTTAATTCAAAATCTTTTTATTATAACGTTTTTGATAATTCTCATAGTAAAAAAATCAAGTAAAAAAAAGTTTTAGGGTTTACTACTGAGAACCAATTGTCAAAATCTCCAAGATGTATAGTTTAGTTTATATTAATAATCAAAATTACCTTTCCACGGCACTGTTACTGATTGTTACAATAAAATATACCCAAGTTTAATAATTACCCAAAGTGCATATCTTGATGTACATAGATAGACCTCTAGCGTAGTAAATGTAACTATTTCGACCTTCTCCGTCATTCTAGTAATGATTTAATGTAATTAACTACTAATTACATGTTTATAGTTCTGTAAGTACGTGAGAAATTGTTAGTTGTTACGCATTGTTACTTAGCTAACATGTTATTTGAGTATTTGTTTTTTCTACTAAACCATAAGTTAAATACTGCACTTAAAATTATTTTATGTGAAGACTCAGTGGATAAGATACATGGTGAGATGAAATAAAATAGAACAGTAAAGAAGATATGAAAAGAATTATTGAACTATAGTTTAGTGAGAAAAGCGAATATAAACTACTAAGCCGATTAAATATTAAATACATATAAATATTTAAGTATAATAAGAGCTACTTTTAAGTAAGAGCAAAAGGTCTCAACTAAAAATTTAATTCGTTTAGCCATATTTTACGTAAAGATCAAGCAAAGTTTTACCTCAAAATTATTCTTTTTAGGGTTTTGTAGGTATGACCAAAAAACCCTTATACCGTCATTTTGTCGTCTGTCTGTCTGTCTGTCTGTCTGTCTGTCTGTCTGTCTGTCTGTCTGTCTGTTCGGTAAAAATTGTAGCCAAACGGCTAAACCTAGAGAGTTGAAATTTGGCATGCTTGTACAACTTTTTGACCCGCACATAGGAAAAATACTAAAACATCTAAAAAACATATCCCCCTAAAAATATAAACAAATATGTGCTTAACGAAAAAAAAATATATTTTTTTAAAATTCTTAGTACGGTATCAAATGAAAGCCCTTAGTACGTGGATTAACGATCAAAATTTTATTTTTGCAAAATAAATTATATTGACGCGATTTTTGTCAAAATTGTGCAAAAAAATTTTTTGTTCCACACCCTGTAGCCCAGATGGTTTAAACTGAAAATCTGAAAAAATTCTAAGTAATGTATATTGGTGTGAACCGGAATCGTACAACAGGAATTTTTGATCAGATTATGTTTTCGGAAAATAATGCATTTTTTGTGTTTTTAACCAAAATATGTTAAATATTTAATTCGCTATGTAACCAATTTGATACGTCAGCACTCATAGCTATGTGCGTTTAGTCATTGGTTTTCTAATTTGTAAACAGTTAACTTGCAAACTATAGTTCGAATCCTGTCAATTTTATTTTTTTTGTTTTTTTTTTTGCATTTTTCTTTTGTTTAAATTATTTTGTCAAAATTCTAGTTATATTTTGGTAAATGTTGCATTTAATTTTTAAAAGCGTAAATTTAATAACCAGTGGGAAGTGTTGAAATTATAATTTAATTCTGTTTGATGTATAGGAAATCAGAGGGCGGGGCTAATGATTTAAGCAACCAATAGAAGCCATAGGCGCAATTTTCAAAATCTTAATGAACCTTGCTATGTAAAAAAAATACTGCACATATTTAGAAACTTAAATAATGGTATTAGGCATTCGAATTAAAATTCATAAAAAAATATTTTGACATAAAATTTGTTTTGGCATCCCAGATAATCATCATTCAGTTATTAAATACCTGCAAAACCCTGAAATGTGTGAAAATTCACACTTCACATCAATTTTTTTATTTTTAAGTCTTAATATTTAAAATTTTATTGTAGGATGTTAAGATTCTTATTTCATTTTTAGTTTGATTACTCACTTAATCCTAAGGGTACGAACATGCTAAAGATTAATCACAATGAAATAATAAAATAAAATTAATAATCTTGTTGTTATTGTTGTATTAACTAGCTGTCATACCCGTACTATTTACGTTTTTTGTTTCAAAAGTTTAATTTGAAGGCCCTCATAACTCCCAAAGTATTCATACAAAAAAATGAAAATGAAAAAATGCATTGAACAAAATACACGTTTTCCCGTCAATAATAAGAGAGATATGTTAAGTTTTTAATAAGTTTTTATCTCAAAACACCCCCTTAGAATAAAAATTTTGAAATGCTACGCAGTTAAGGTTTGAATCTTGCTTTTACACTATGATTTTTTTTTTTTTTTTGCATATATCATCTTATAATCATCTATAATGAGTAAAAACCAAATAAATGGCCTGAATTCCATCATTCCACGTTCTTCTTGGTCTTCTTCTGAACTTTATTTTAGGTGTCCTTGCTTTAAAAACCATTCGTTTCTCTGTTATGGTCTACACACAGCAATGATGGCTATTTGCGCTATGAACTGAAAAAGAACATACCGAGATATTTATCAAAACGAAACTTTGTTGATAGCAATAGAAAGCTGTAAACAACGTTAAATTAGAATTTTTTCTTTTGTTTATTTATGTTCATTTTTTTTTTTCTAAAAAGATCATGTTATAAATCAGCTCCCAGATTTAAAAGCTATCGAATATTAACATTGATTTCTATTTTTTGTTTAGAAATTTTTTAGAGAAACCGTTTATCACAATAGTGTAAAACAGCCTATTATCTTATTAATTTTTTTTTTACATTGTTGATTTTTGAAAGTGTGGATAGTATTGGTATGTAATTAAAACTCTGAAATGATATCTTGTTCTCCGAGATTCGATTTGATGAAAGTTAAATATAATTAAAACTTTTAAACTAAAATCAATATATTAGTTTTTTTTTATTTTGTCCTAAATGTCAAAATTTTAGACCGTAACTCAAAAGTGACCATATATTTGTGATCTAAGGCTAAAAATATATAAGTGCACCAATATTCAAACAAAACTAAAAAAAAAAAAAAATCCACTAAAATTTTAAAATTTTGATCAAAAATTTTTTGACTCTGATTTAAGCCAAAATATAGTTTTAAGCTAATTTTGGGGTGAGGATTATGAAAAAAATATGTAAAAAAATCATACTGCCCTAGTTTTTGAGTTAGAGCCGACTTGGGTCAGTTTTTTGCCTGTAATTCCAAAACTTTTGCCCAAACTTCAAAATGGACCAAATTTTATTAATCCATGACCAAAAATACATATTTATACCAATTTTCAATAAAATCGGAGTCAAAATTTTTTTGCTTCAAAATCACGATTTTTATAAGGGGTACCCCTTACGATTTTTTCGATTTTTTGCCATTTTCAAGAGTTTTGGATTACTGGCCATAAAAAACTTAATAATTGGTTTATTAAGGCCCAATTTTTTTTCTTGACTAAACAATGTAGGAGAATTTTAAAAATTTAAACCGCAGGTTTCTATCCCTAACCATTTTTTAGTTAGGAATTAACAAAATTTCCAAAAAATGTAAAAAAAAAAATGAAAATCTTCAAAAAATAATTTTTTCTCAAAATTTGGTTATGTCAATTAGGACCTCAAGATTTCAAAAATTTCAACCGCAGGTCTTTATCGTATTTCGTTTTTGAGATACGGCGTTGCGAAGATGGAAATTTCTATAAATCACACCATATTAAAATTTGTTATAGTTTTAAAATACGCACTACGAATAAGGTCTTAAATTTTTTCTAGAATAAATAAACTACAAGAAATCAAAAAATTCTAACCTCAGGTCGTTTTCTCAAACCGTTTTTGAGTTGTAATTTTTTTTTTAATTCACAATTTTCTCAAATAATGTAAATTATGTCATTAAAAAATACTGTCGTAATCTCAAAACGCGTTAAACGATTAAAGCCCTATTGACCTATTGTTGTCAATACCTTCATAAACCAAGTAATTTTCGATACTATCCAATGCGTTGCTTATATATTTCTTAAAATACTTTATAATCATCTTTTCTTTTACAGCTTCCCATGATTTTTTTACCTAGGTACTTCTGAAATTGTTGTACATTTGATACATCTTGTTGTAACATCGTAATTTGGCTTTATATTTCGTTCTACACTTCCCGCATCAAATTATATAAATAAAAGCCCAAATTTCTTTCTTAACGTAACGCTAAGTTCCTGGGTGCTAGTGGATCTTGCGGCATGCGGTATGGTGGTGGGAAGTGGGAACGACGTTCCTCGACAAAGCAGCTGGCTTAGCAGAGCTCTCAAGTCAGTATGTACGGTGACTTGATGAAAGGATGTTATGTCAATGGATGTTATGCCCGTGGACCGTGTCCGATCCGATACTAATTTTTAAACGTCACGCATTGAGCGGCTTTTTAGGATATCCTAGGTATAATCAGAAACAGCTATAACATTGATGTCCAGCATATAGCCCGCGGGTCGTATCCGGCCCGATACTAATTTTTAAACACATTAAGCAGCTTTTTAGAATTTCCTAGGTATAATCAAGAAACGTTTTTGTTTTGTTAATATACGCAGAATCCTACAAATTTTAATAATTGATTCCTGCTTATATTGATTTTTATTCGTTATCAGTTTGCCAACGTTGTTGGCTCGGGGTCTGCTAGTTATTAAATGGTTTATTAATCGACACATCCAAGAGTTGTTGTTGACTTGTAAGGCCTCCAGAAATAACAGCTAATTCTGAATTCATTGCTATTATATTTTCTTGGTTGATTCAGTTTTATGCGCTCTGAATTGATTCCACACTAACATCACACACTTTTTCAACAACGTGCTATACCTTCGAACCATAAGACGCACCCCAATTTTAAGTCGATTTTCTGAGTAAGCACCGTCTTTTGGCCCGGTAAATTATAAAAATACGGTAATTTATATATTTGTATAAATTCCTCCTGTTCCACTGTTTAATTTGTCTCTCAGTAATCTATCGTTATAAAGAGTATGTATTTGACAGGTTGATAAGTTAATGTTAATGCGTTTCGTTTTACTGGTATATATCGTGTTTGTTTTCTTGTACACGGCCAGAGAAACAGTCGAAAACTGTTTGACTAGACATTTATCAGCCGCGATTCTAACTTGTTATATCCTCGTGTTACCTGCGTTATAAACTCACCGCTGCAGGTGATATTAACTAATATTTGAACTCCTGATGAGAGTTTTTTTTTGTTGGTTTTTTTCAGAATGAACTTGTTATCTTGGGATTAAGACCCGTAGAACAAATAATGGACTTGTGTAGATATAAAAATAAGAATTATTAAGGGTAGAATAAAAAAGTTTCTAACATGAGAGTTCTAAGAATAGCTTTATATCATAAAGTCACATGAAAGAAAACTTTCGGGATACAGTGCTACATTCTACTTTGTTTATGTTGTTAGATAAATAAATAAGGCCCTCCTGCGGCCAACAAATAATACAAAATACGATAGATGACAATAACTAGGGCAGTGGTTTTCAACCGATATGCCGCGGCATGTTTGTATACCAGGGGTTCTTAACCTTTTTGAGCCGCGACCCAAATTAAGGAACCAGTGTAATTAAGGAACAAAAATTCGATGAAATGGATTTTACCACATAAAGATTTTAAAAAAAATATATATATATAAAACACATAAATTAAAAAAAAAAAAACAAATGTATAAAGTTGAATAATATAAATTGAATTGTATAAGAGATTTTATTAAAGAAAAACTAGTACTAAAGTGGGTTTTACACGGTTCAATTATTGATCAATAAATTGAAAAAGTTGACCTTCAATTTATAGATGCATGTAAAGTGTTCAAATTTCATCTATAAATTGAACAGTTTATTGATGAAAAAATTGATCAATTTATTTTGAGTGATATTTATCATTAATTTTTTAGGGAATTCTAGGTATATTTTTATCTGTTTAGTTATTGCCATTTGTTTAGTTGTAGCATAACCAAGAAATGGAGAGGTTATGTGTTTTGTTTTAAAATGTGACAAAACCGCAAACGTTCTAATTCTCCATCATCTAGGTTATTTCTTTTGTTTGTGTTAACAGCTCGTAATTTTGTGAAGAATTTTTCAATATTTGCATTTTGACAAAATGTTTTACAGTTGGTAATGTAAAAGTTTTCAATTTTTTTTTAATGTAATATATGTGTGTACACTGATCCTTTTATTTTCAAAAGCTCACTTTTTTTAACAGACTTTTTATATCATTTATTTGTGTTTGTCAGTGCAAGATTTCTCATATTGAGTATGCGTGTTTTTACTGTTCTTATTTATTTATTTATTGTTTAATTTATTGTTTTTAATATAGTCATTTATATGGACTGCTTTAGGCGCAAATAGCCTTGGTTACTGTGCGCCAAAAATTTTATAACAACACCTTTTAAAATCCCGCTGTATCTGGTAAACGTAAAAAATTTTATTTCCAATATTTTATTCTAACGTGAGACGCCATAGGTGGTCTATCTCTTTTCGGTCTGGCAAAGGTGTTTCTAAGAAGTGAATTTATCTGCAACCCTATAAGAATAAAACCAGTGGCGTAACAAATTCAGAAAAATATTTATATAAAAAAATTTCTCATTCTCTCATCTATTAGAAAAGTAGCTAATTTCAATCTAAAGGCTTAATGAAACCATTGGTGCTACAAATTATTTTATCATTTAATTTTTTTATTTTTCTTATATTGTTGTGTTCACGAACGCCACTGCAGTTATGAACCTGTCTTGCGGATTTTTAAACAATCTTTACGACCTGTAAAATTTATCTTTTGTATTTTTAGACTTTATTGTCTGTGAAATAACAAAAAATATATTTTTTTCAATAACTGGTCGGGTGTATTTCATTTTGAAGTTAATGTTATTGTAAATTATTGACGATAAACTCTCTCTCTCTTCTTAGGTACTTCAGGTGGGTTGACTTTTGGTTTCATAAAAATCTTCTCTGTTAAGTATCCGAAGAAAACGTTTTTTGGTTCCTTGCGAAGCGCAATTTGCACCACTTCTGTCTATTCCTTATCCAGCTTGATCTTCTTTCCTCTCAAGAAGGCTAGGGTACTTAAATATTATTGGGGGGAGTCGATTTCGAAAAAGTATCCATCAAATAATACAAAATGGGGGATGGTTTATTAATTTAATTGTGACATTAATAAAATGATATTCGTTTTTAGTTTAATTATTCTTTATTAAATAAGTATACAATTTCTTCAGTCCTGGGGGAGTCCGGATCCGAGGACCCCCCCCCCCCTTGCGGGCCTGTCCCAAGTACTTTTAAGAGGTCCAAAAGAGTATATAACAGGACGTAAGTGTGTAGTATTACTGTATCTACATACGGTTTTATCTTCATGTTATAATTTTCATAAAATGCACGTAAATTAATACAAAATTGCGATTTAGCACGTGGTTGTTAGCATATTAGATAGTTTATGCAGTTCGTTTCATGTCGGCATATTTCGTTTTGCTCATTTTATTATATTTATTATCACCAAACAAGGCGTAAGGCTCATCAATCGGAAAAAAATGGACTGGATATAATTAAATTATTATTTCCTGGTTATGTTAGAAAGAGATGTTTTTCATGCACATACATTTGTACCTTAAGCTTATATTATAACAGGGGGCCGGAAAGAAATCCATTATTTTAGAACATATTTTTTTAAATTTTTTTTTATATGTATAATTACAAAATATAATTTCCATCATTGTTTATTAGAGCTGCCCAACGTTGTTCTAATTTTTCGAAACCCTCTCAAAGTTTTGCGGAATCTGCGGATGATTTAACTGCAGAATAAAGTTTTAAGTCATCAGCAAACAATAGATATCTGAGAAAGATTCCTATACCGATGTCGTTGATGAACAAGGTGAAAAGTACTGGTCCTAGGTGTGAGCCTTGTGGAACACCTGAAGCCACATTCATGACTCGGGATGTGCAGTTGTTAATTGTAACGTGCTGGGCTCGTCCTTGTAGATAAGACTTAAGCCACAGTGAAAGGGGAGGCTGGATTACATATGCTCTCAGTTTGGCTAAAAGGATGTCATGATTAATTCGGTCAAATGCCTTTCGGAAGTCCGACTTTGGAGGTGCATAGTTATCTACCCGTGACTTACAGTTTTACTGACTTACAGAATTAGAGCAGTGTTTACCAATCTTTTTAAACTCGTGACACATTTGCCAAAGAAGAAATATTTCGTAGCACACCTATGTAGTGATACAAGAAGAAATTTTGAATGCAGACGCCCCTGTATTCAAGATATGTCAATTTCTACTCTTCATAAAAAGATCCTTCGTGTACTTTATTCTTATCAATGGTATTGTACGTATATTTGGACAACGATGTTAAAATAAAAACGACGCTTTTTTTTAAGGATATTGTGGCATATTTGGAAATTTTTGCGGCACGCCCTTTGGGAAACACTGAATTAGAGAGACTACATCAGAAACTAAAGGAAAAATGTCCAAATTTATTTAACAGAAAAGGAGTAAATTTTCATCATGACAATGCATGTCTTCACAGCAAAAATAACCTGCGAAAAAATTCAGGACTTAAACTGGGAAATTATTTCACATCCACCGTATTCACCCTATGTCGCGTATTTAGATTTACATCTAGCGTTGGTCTAGCGTTGTCGTGGTGAAAGATGATGCCTTTTTGATTAACCAAACTTGGACGTTTTGCTTGTTGCTCACAGTACTTCTCCGCAATTATTGTTTTGCCACGTGGAAGAAGCTCGAAATAAAGTATTTCTCTGCAATCCCACCAGACACATAACAACACTTTCATTGGATGCAATTCAGCTTTTGCCAAAGATTCTGCTCGTTCACTCCCATGCTTCCAGCTTCTTTTTCTTTTATGTTGTGATACATAATCCATTTTTCATCTCCAGTTATTACTCGATCCAAGAAAGGTTCATTTTGTTGACGGGCAAGGAGAGAAACGGCAGTGGAAACACGTTTCAGTTTGTTCCGTTCTGTCAAAATGTGCGGAACCCATATATCGAGTTTCGAAGTATAGCCAAGTTTTTTTTAAATGGCGAAATGCTGTCGATTTGTCAATATTTAACTTCTCAGCAATTTCTTCAGTCGAAAGCCGTTGATTACTATTCACCAAATCACGGATACAGTCATTATTACACGGGCACGAACTTTTGCAATCACGTAATAGATTTAGAGTCAGGAATATTAGATACCCATGCGGGAAGAATTCACTTCGCAAATCAACGCCAACTATAACCAGGGTTTAACCCTGCGACTTGTTATTAATTTGTACACTACAATAATAGATTCTTTCCAGTCCCCTCAATATGTGTACCTTAAAATTTTCATGAACTTGACTCGTTTATGAAAGTAAGCAAACAGTTTTTTTTAACACTTACACCATAAAATCACTCTAAATATTTGACTTTTTTGAGAACAAAGATTCAGTGTTCTACCTTTTTTTATTTTGGACACTAATGTAAAATTAAATTAAACGAACACAGGTTAATTCTGGAAATTTGGTAGTTCGTGGAACTCATTTAAATTTTTGACAATAAAATTGGGGTTCCCAATGGGAGCCTGAGATTTCTCACATTAAAAACAACGTGTCGCCACCCTTTAAAAATGTTTTGTCATCTCAGGTAAAGATACGATATAGGTTCAGGTAAACTAATTTTGTCAATATAGATTTTCGTTTTACCATAGCTTCACTTCAGTTTTTTCGAAATTAAAGTGTTTGTGTTTCTATAAAAAATTAATTCGTTCGTTTAATTTTTTAATTTTCGTTTCACGATGACTTAACTTTTAAAAACTTAAAACAAGGTAGGATGACATTAAAGTACAACGTGTTTAAGGCAGGATCTATTTCTGTTTTGCAATAAATTTCATATCTGTCCGTATTATTGTTAATTAAGAACATAAGCCAGGTCATAAAGATTTTAATTCTTCAATAAATGGAACCATACAGTCTA
Source organism: Liopterus haemorrhoidalis (assembly GCA_963971575.1). Taxonomy (NCBI): domain Eukaryota; kingdom Metazoa; phylum Arthropoda; class Insecta; order Coleoptera; family Dytiscidae; genus Liopterus; species Liopterus haemorrhoidalis. Next base: position 2,749,037 of record OZ020618.1, read on the forward strand.
AAAAAAGCTACCTTTTAAGTTTTTACAAAAACTAAGAAAGAAATTTTTTTTTTGAACAAACTGTTTTGTTGCTTTTCAAAATATTCGCCTTTAAGATTTATACTCTTTTGCATGCGTTCAAAACAATTCTTGAAACATTTTTTCCACTCTGAAGTTGGTATGTTGATGTTTTTCTTCTTCAAATAATCAATTGTTTGACGTGCTGTGTGGGAGCTTGCATTGTCATGATGAAGAATGATGAGTTTTTGGTTGTTTTTCCTGATTTTGTCGATGACTTCTGGCAAACAAATTATTGTATACCATTCAGTATTAACTTATCTCCGATCCTAAGGAATGTTTATGACATGTCCAGTACAACCGAAGAAACAAGCGATCATTTTCTTGGAAATGCTTCGTGAATGAACAATTTTTGTGGGTTTCGTTTCACCTTGGAAGACCCAAACAGTGGATTGTTGCTTAGTTTCCGGTTCATATGAATAAATCCAAATTTAGTCACCTGTAACAATGTTGTATACGGATTTTGCAGTGCCTAGGTTGAATTTTTTTAGCATTCCCTTACACAAATCAACACGAGCCTTTTTTTTGAGCTGCGGTCAAATTATGCGGAATCCATCTGGAACAGATCCTTTTCACAGCTAAATATTCATACAAAATCGAATGTATTGCAGTCTGAGATATGCCAAAGGGTGCCTCTATCTCACGGTAAGTCACATGCCAATCTTCTTGAAGCATTTTGCGCACAGCATCGATGTTTTTTTAAATAACAACCGATTTTGGACGACCTTCACGAGATTCATCACTGACGGACGCACGACCACGATGGAATTCTGCAAACCAATTGTAAACAGTCTTTTCTGGTGGTGCTTCATTACCAAAAGTTGAACGAAACGAATCTATGCATTGTTGTTGAGTTAGTCCTTTACAAAAATCATAAAAAATCATCCAATGAAAACCTTCACGAGTAATATCCATTTTTTCATAAACTTGTTTTCTTTTAACGATCATTGTTAACAAACTGCTCGGTAAATTTATAAACTGCCACTGATTTCACAATATCAAACATCAAATTTTACGAACATCGTACTGACACATTTCAATATTGCTATCTAGTGGTCGTTTGTAAAAACATAAAAGGTAATCCTCGTAATAAAGGCGTGTACTATAAAGCAGTATTAAATATATGGCGGCACACCAGTGAGTCACATTTGAGATACTACAAGGTCACGTCCGCCATGTTATGACGTAAGAAGCAATACCAACTTAACGAAACCATAATTCCCCTAGTGTCATATTTTGAAACAGCGCAGTTGCAAACTAACGTTTTATTACGTTTGATGGTAAATAATTCATCCAACTAGTTATTGACCGGTTATACATAACCTCATTTTAACAAACATTATGAATAATTTAAGTATTTATTAACAATTTGCAAGTACCCCGCTGTTTAATATAGGTCACTTTGTAAGTTGCCAGACTGTCTGGAAACTGTTAATCAATAGAATTTGCAGTTAATTTAAGATGGCGCCCAACACGTGGATTTCGTTAAGACATTTACATCAACCTTCAGAAAACTGATATGATACATAAAGCTAAAATTTATTTAATATTGTTTAGTTTCATAACAACTCTTCAAAGTATAGATATTTAAAAGTTAAATAAACATATTATATTTCTTTTCTATTAAGATGTTATCTATTTTTAACAGTGTATTTTTCTTTCTTTATGAATGGTGCCATAAAGAATGGAAAATAAACATTTTTTTTAAACGAAGTCCATTTGGAATTTTTAGAATTTTAATTTAGATGGAATACTGCCAAATTCTCAGTAACCCCTTAAGGTTTCAGTATACTTTTAAGGACAAGACAATTCTCCCAAATTTCTTGTACATAACTAACAATCTGAAATACATTTAGTTACGGAAGGAAAAGGAGAGAATGTTGGTATCAGTAAGAATTGAAACCGCATCTTTTTGCTTAAGACGTCTTGCCACGTCTAAATCTTTTTGTTGATAAAATACTAGTAATTTTATGTTATGTAAAAATATGTAAAGAATTTTTTATAGAATCCAAAAAAGGTAAATAACGGAAAAGATATAAAACAAGTCCACCCGCGTCTTCATGTAATACATTACTTTACCAAAAACTTGACATATGTTTATTATACATAAAATATTAACAACATAAAATTCTGATCCTCCTACGGGGTCAAGTATTAAAAATTCCAATCTTTTACGAGTTACTACACTTTTATTTTTTAAAATCTTAATCAATACTCATAAAACAGGACTACTGTTTGAAAGGAAACTTTGTCGGTTATATTGTGGACGATTTTAAAGCTAGTGAATACTGTCTTGGTACCTTTTTAGATCTCAGCAAAGCATTTGACTGCATCTCCAATAACATTTTAATAAATAAGCTTGCTTAGATCATATCTATCGGATTGGAAACAATTTGCTCAGCTTTACAACAATAAATCTAAAACTCTTCCTTTACAGTTTGGTGTTCCACAAGGTTCTATACTTGGTCCGTTACTATTTTTAATATACCAGGTCTACAAGTATGAAATGCGGATTTTTTTTTTAAATAAAACACATTAAACTCAAAAGAACAGTAAAAGTTTATTTATTCAAAGTATGCTCCATTAGAAGTTATACATTTTTCCCATCTTTCAGGCAATTTGTGAATACCTCGCCAGTAGAACTCTTCCCCTTTCCCCGCAAACCATTCATCAAGCCATTCTTTCATATTTTCATATGAACAAAAGTGCTGCTTGGGAAGTGCGTGACCCATCGATGCGAACAAGTGGTAATCTGAAGGGGCCAAGTCTGGTTAGTAAGCGGCATGGGGTAGCACTTCCCACTTGAGTGCCTCCAATGTGTTGCAAACTGCTTTTGCCTTATGTGATGGAGCGTTATCGTGAAGAAAGATTACCTTGTGCTGTCTTCTTTCGTATTCTGATCGTTTTATGAGCAGCGAATGGTTCAATTCGATCAGTTGTTGTTGGTAGCGTTTGGTATTAACTGTTTCACCAGGTTTTAACAATTCATAATAGACCACACCCTTTTGGTCCCACCAAGTATAGAGCATTGTCTTTTTGCCAAAGCGATTCGGTCTTGCAGTTGATGTGGATGGTGAGCCTGGGTTCACCCATGATTTTTTGCGTTTGGGATTTTCAAAATAAATCCATTTTTCATCGCCAGTAATAATACGATGCAAAAAAGACTTTTGTATCGTGCAAGCAAAATTTCACAAGTGTTTTTGCGTTTTTCCATCTGCCTCTCATTCAATGCATGTGGAACCCATCTGCCCACTTTTTGGATCTTACCCATCTCTCGTAGGCGATTGGAAACAGCTTGTTGACTAACGCCTAACTGCTCTGCTAGTTGTTTTTGTGATTGACTATCGTCTTCCTGTAGCAATGTTTCCAATTTTGTATCTTCATATTTTTTTGGAGGTTTTCCATGTTCTTTGTCTGTAAGATCAAAGTCACCACTTTTGAAACGCCGAAACCATCGTTCACACATATCTTGCGATGGGAGCATATTCACCATAAGCTTCTCGAAGCAGTCGGTATGATTCAGCAGCAGTTTTTTTTAAATGAAAACAAAACAGTAGTACTGTCCGCGGATGCTCTTTATTTGGCACAAAATTTGACATTTTTAACACAGTAAAACAAAACTATATGATCACTTTTCAAATTATAACCTATACTCATTTGACACTTAAAGATAACTTAACAAAACGCCATATGTGTTGAAACTTTGAACTATACACTTGGTTTGCGCGGCAAGTTTGAAAAAAATCCGCATTTCATACTTGTAGACCTGGTATGTTAACGACTTACCCATTTTTATGACATCTAAAACAATTCTGTACGCAGATGACACAACATTACTAACGAGAAAATCCAATCTAAGTGGTCTCCTTTCCGAGGATAGATCCTTGACACTTTAAGTAAATACAGTAATAAGTAATAAGTAATAATAATTATTATTGACAACGGGAATCTTTAAAAAAATATTTTTAAATAGTTCTTTACTTAAGTAGTATAAATTTTTATTGATTTTAATTTTACGCACCGTAAGAAAATTTAAGGAAATACGAAACCGAGAAAAAACAGGATTCGAATTTGCTTGTTATGGTTAGTTCTCAATCTATCAAACTACAGCAATGCGTTGTGTAAACAAAGAAAATTCAGCAATTTGATATTTTCGAAACGAAAAATCCTATTCTTGGTTGAAATATGGTATTTTTGGTACATAGTATAAATTAATATTGATATTAACATTTGTGCGCCATTAAAAAAATGGAAGGGAATAAGCAGTGGCGGTGCTAGTGGAGGATCCGGGGGAGGGCTATTATTTTCACCATTAATAACGATAAAAGCTGATGCCCTCCTCAAATATTTCCTTGCCCCTTCAGATTTTAAGAGCTAGCGCCGCCACTGAGAATAAAAAAACCTAGAAATACCTGGATTCGATCTCAGTTGCTATGGTTAGTACTCAATCTATCAAACTATAGCAGCGCTTGATGTAAACATTTTTTTTTCAACAATTTTATATTTTCGGAAATAAAAATCGCATTCTTGATTACAATAATAATTTTGCAGAACGTTTGTAACAAGTACACGAAACACTAGTGTTCCGCGGAACAGCGGTTAAAAACCACTGCTATATGTGCCGGAGTAACCCGTAGTTTAAAATTGGTAGTTAATTATTATGTAGATGTGTTTATTTTGTTTTCCGTGTGTTATTTATAAAATTATTTATATTTCTTGACAGACAGATAGTTAGTAATCTATAATTTTGATCGAATATTTCTTATTGCTTTCACATTATACGTTCTCCTCGTTAAGGTTAGGTTAGACCTCAACTTCTGTCAACGCTTATGGTCACGACAGTGACCTCTCTTATCGATAAGTGAAACCAAAGTCATAATTATAACATAATTAAGTCTTTGGATGTTTTGATTATTAGTTTTAAAAAGATTCAGATAAAGAAATTTATATGACAGATATTAGTAGGGTCTTTTGAAAACACCGACTTGGTTTCAAAATAAGATAAATTGGATTCTGATTACCAATTTGACTTCTTGTATAGTATCAACTTTGAAAAAGAATTTTTTACAAAATTTACAGAAAATTCACCCTTAAAAAATGTAACGTGTCGCAGCTAGATTTCTCCGTCATATAAATTCGCGCATAGCCCTGCAAATCGCTTGGGTCTACTAAGGCAGTGTTTCTCAACAGGTGGTCCGCGCACACAAAATTTCATTAGTATTAATAATGAGCCTTTACGCAAAAAAAAGTTTTTCTTGATGTTGGTGGTCCTTGGTTGGAGTGGAATTCTGAAAATAATCCGCAACTGTCCAAGGTTTGAGAAACACTGTACTAGAATGCAGTCAGAGACGTTGGTTGTTAAAATTCTGGCTACGCCCCTAAGTGCAGTTAAGTAAATTCGGAAGAATCCCGTTACTGATAGAACCAGCGAAGGGGCAAATTTTTCGCTAAGGGTTGTTAATTCGAAGCAAAAGGCTGTTAGCCTAATGTAGAGGTACTGAGACTAGACGGGAGGTCGTAACCAAAATATTTACATCACAGAAAGCTAATAAGATGTATGAGATGAAAGGGGCACATGTCCGTAACTTCTGCATCCGTACCGCAATTCGTTACTCTTCAATCGAAAACTCGCGCATTGAAGTGTTTCACTTCTTAAAAAGCAGACACACATTTTTAGGGTTTTGTAGGTATGACCAAAAAACCCTTATACCGTCATTTTGTCGTCTGTTCGGTAAAAATTGTAGCCAAACGGCTGAAATTAGAGAGTTGAAATTTGGCATGCTTATACAACTCTTTGACCCGCACATAGGAAAAATACTAAAACATCTGAAAACATGTCCCCCTAAAAATATAAACAAATATATGCTCATCCAAAAAAAATTTTTTATTTTACAATTCTGTTCAGGGTATCAAATGAAAGCCCTTGGTACATGGATTAACGATCAAAATTTTATTTTTGCAAAATAAATTATTTTGACGCGATTTTTGCTAAAACTGTGCAAAAAAAATTTGTCTCACTCCCTGTAGCCCAGATGGTTTAAACGAAAAATCTGAAAAAAATCTAAGTAATGTACATTGGTGTGAACCGGAATAGTACAACTGGAATTTTTGATCAGCTTATGTTTTCGGAAAATTAACTAAAATATGTAAAATATTTAATCCGCTATTTAACACAGTAAACGAGTGAACGTCCGTGTCCAGTGATAACGTTCTCGCTTCGTAAGTTGCAAACCACTGTTCGATTCCCGTAAATTTTTATTTTTTCTGTTTTTTTTTTGCATTTTTATTTTGTTTAAATTATTTGGTCGAAATTATATTTTGGCAAATATTTTGGCAAATGTTGCATTTAATTTTTAAAAGCGTAAATTTAATAACCAGTGGGAAGTGTTGAAATTATAATTTAATTCTATCTTTGAATGTATACGAAATCTGAGGGGCGGAGTTTATGACTTAAACAACCAATGGAAGCCGTACGCGCAATTTTCAAAATATTAATAAACCTTGTTATATAAAAAAAAATACTGCATATTCAACACTGTATTCTACTGCATTCTAATTAAAATTAATAAAAAAATATTTCAACATAAAATTAGTTTTGGCATCCCAAATAATCATTCACTTACTAAATACCTGCGAAATCCTGAAATGTGTGAAAATTCACGCTTCATGTAATCATGAAGTGTGCGGTACAATTTTTTTTCTAAAATAAGCTTTATAACTATTTGATTAGAATAAAACTGCTGGATTTGGTGACGTAGCAATCCTGCTCCAAAGACCAAAGGTCCTGAGTTCGAATCCCGGTCAGGCACAGTGTAATTGAAACCAGGGTCCTGTGTTGTGTATTTAAAAAAAAAGAATACCCGTTACCATTTTCGAATAGCCAGTTATTTTCAGACATGATCGATTTCGGATAGTACTAAAATAAATACTTAGTATTACGAAAGAAATAAGTATTTGTTATAAGGAAGTTACTTCCTATCTCATCAAATAAAATTTATATTTGAATGCTGATAATGCGATGACATATAACAGTATCATGAAAGGTTTTAAATCATTTTCTTAAACTTTTCAGCACGTCACGTTTTTCATATTATTTCACACATCCGAACAATTTCAGAGTTGCTAGTGTTGACAGTTAGTTGCAGTTTTCTCTTTTCAAATAGAAGCTGCTTTAGGCCAAACAGTTATTTATCGTCACGTCAAATTTGTACCATTAAATAAACAAAGTGATAGTGAACAGAACACAGGAAAAATACAGCTGTAATAGGATGCCATTTTATCAGTCTTTGACATTTAGAATAACCGACATGCTAACTATTTTTGTAACGAACATCTCGCGAATTTCTCTATTCTGCTGTCATTCTTCAATGTTTGAAATATTTCTATGATTGCTTTTTGTAACATGCAAAAATTAACATTAACGTAGAAGGGTTTGGGCTCTTCAAAAATAAACAAATTAACTGTAGAACAATTCTAGAAAATAGTACTCGAAGCAAGTGAGAGAACCAACAGAAGACGCAGCCAAAGGTGCGAAGAGGATGAGGAGATATTGAGACAATAACTAGACAGAATGAGCTATAAAGGACTAGCATATACTGCAGATACTGTAAACACTCTAAACAAATTGATGTGAAGTGTGAATTTTCACACATTTCAGGGTTTTGCAGGTATTTAGTAAGTGAATGATGATTATTTTGGATGCGAAAACAAATTTTATATTAAAATATTTTTTTGTTAATTTTAATTCGAACGCCTAATACCATTATTTAGGTTTCTAAATATGTGCAGTATTTTTTTTTTTATATAGCAAGGTTCATTAAGAATTTTAAAAATTGCGCCTATGGCTTCCATTGGTAGTTATAAGTTCCGCCCCTCTGATTTCGTGTACATTGAAACAGAATTAAATTATAATTTAAACAATTTCCACTGGCTATTAAATTTACGCTTTTAAAAATTAAATGCAACATTTGCCAAAATATAACTAGAATTTTGAAAAAATAATTTAAACAATATAAAAATTTAACAAAAAAACAAAAAATAATATAGTCTCTTCTCACAGGGTTCGATTCCTTTCGGATCGGGTTACTTGGGTGAAAAATCAGCGTCAAATACCACTAGACCAGCATACACGTTCCAGTGTGGTGTGTTACAAAGCTATAACTTGTGTACATTATTAGCCAAAAATCTCAAAAAATGCGTTTTTTTCCAAAAACCTAATCTGATCAAAAATTCCGGTTGAACTATTCCGGTTCACACAAATGTACATTACTTAGAATTTTTTCAGATTTTTAGTTTAAACCGCCTGGGCTACAGGGTGTGGAACAAAAAATATTTGGCACAAATTTGGCAAAAATCCCTTCAAAATAATTTATTTTGCAAAAATATAAATTTGATCGTTAATCCACGTAACAAGGGCTTTCATTTGATACCCTACTCAGAATTATAAAAAAATATTTTTTTTTCCATGAGCATATATTTGTTTATATTTTTAGGGGGATATATTTTTTAGATGTTTTAGTATTTTTCTTATGTGCGGGTCAAAGATTTGTATAAGCATGCCAAATTTCAACTCTCTAGGTTTAGCCGTTTGGCTACAATTTTTACCGAACAGACAGACAGACAGACAGACGACAAAATGACGGTATAAGGGTTTTTTCAAAACCCTAAAAAGTGTTAAAGGGGTTTCATAGTACATTAAAAAATAACCTTTTAGTGTATCATGAAGTACCTCGATTTTCGCGTTAGTTATTTACACTTCTTTTTTGGTTAAATTTAGTGTTAAGTTTACACTTTATTTCATCCCAGCTATTTGAAGGATGTCGATGAGTTTCGCCTGTTGACGAATTACAGAATTTGGTATTTTATTCCTAAAAGCTCGTTCTATTGCTCTTTGGGATACTTGCAGCTTTCTAGCAAAAGCTTTAGTTAGTGTTAGTGTTTCTGCCCTGTAATTTAAGACTGGTATGACACCTAGCAATGTTTTCTTTTTAAGGAACTTTAAAATATCATTTTTAAAAATGTTTCATAATTTACCAAATGGACAGCATTCAGACATCCTGACGGACTCAGACAAGGATGCGTACTCAGTCCACTAATGTCCTCGCTAGTGCTAGACGACGCCATAAAAGAAGTAAGACAAAATATTAAAGAATACTCTATGGGCTACTAAAAAATGAAAAATGTGAAAGTAGCAGAACTTTGCTACGCAGATGACATGGTTATAATAGCAAGGAACGAAGATGAATTACAAAACAACTTGAACCAGTACAATAAAGAATTGAAGAAAATAATTATGAAAATTAGCACACAGAAACAAAAACAATGGTAATAAGCAGGATAAAAATGAAACAAAACATAAAAATAGATGGCAAAAAATAGAACAGGTAGAAGAATTCAAATACCTAAGCACAATTTTGCCGGAAGGTGGAAAAATGAATGAAAAAATTATGAAAAGAATTGGCGCAGCATGAAGAATGTTCAACAGCATCAAATTATCGTTCTTAACTAAAAAAGAAATATCAACCAACTTCAAGGTAGAAATTTTCAAGACTGAGTACTGATTTTGATATACGCCTCAGAATCTTGGACCACCACAGAGTTGCACAGGTCCATAATAAGAGGCTCTGAAATCACATTTTTAATGAAAAAAGTAAAACAAAATTGGACAGAATAAGAAATGAAATATTTAGATAAAAACTATACGCAAAGCCAGTGGAGACTATAATAAAAGAAGGACAGCTAAGATGGCTGGGACATATACACAGAAGGAGTGAAGATAAAATAGTTAGAAGAGTTTTTGAAGCAAGAACAGAAGAGAGTTAAACCAGGAAGATCGAGAAAAACCTGGCACCAATAAACAAAACAAGCTACAACGAGGAGAGGCGTAAAGTGGGAGGAGATAAGAAAATATACAGGACAGAACACGATGGAAAGAAGTATGGAGAACAACAGAAAATAAGTTACTCGACTATAGCCTTACACCGCAAGGTAGAAAGGCTTCTGGATTAAGTAAATAATTAAGTAAGATTTCGCACGTTTGATTGCCTCTGTGAAATATTCTAAAATAGTAGTGCAGCGGCTCTAGGCAAACCGCTAACTGGTGTGGAATTTCAAGCACACCACACGGAGCTATCGTAGACACGACGGACGTTTGACTACAGTGTCCAAGCGTTTATTCAACAGATATATGTTACTAACCTTTGTGCTGATGGATAGATGATTCTCTGGGTACCCAGATGCTGAAGAATTCTTGGAGATGCCAAATGAACATATGCAGTCGAAAGAATACCAGACATAATAAATAATTATATTTCCGACTATCGGAAATAGAGCCACAGCGGTTTTGTACATCCGCACAACGTAATACTTATTTTACTGTCAAAAAAATAGTTAATTTTTCTGTTTATAAAAACAAAAAACAAAAGGCCAACGCCTGCTACGATTCTAAATACAAAAAATCAAGACGAAACAAGTAGTATATGCTAACTAATATTTGGCGGCCCCTGTGTAAGAATCAATGTCTCCGCCTATGAGAATCATACATTGTAAATGTCTATTTACGCGATTTCAGCATAAATCATATGAAGTATTACATGTAATGTAATTATGCTCTCGCGGAGGAAATGCGGAATGTTTCAAGTTGTTTATTTAAATTCGTGAAAGACGTTTTTTACCTGTGGTATTTACAGTGTTAATTGGTGCAAATTAATCGCTGTACAACAGTGAAATGTACAGATTTTCAGATATCGATGAACAACTCGACCAGAACAAAAAAATTACCTTTTCTACAAATTTTATAAAAAAAAAAAAGTAAATTGGCAGTGTCGGGGGTATATCTGCTATTAATACTACGTCAGTGTCGTTTGGTAATATTGTTGTTTAGTTACAGTGTCGTTTTGGATAGTGTGGTTTTGTGACCGTATAGATTTGTGACAGTGTCGTTTTGTAACAGTGTCGTTTTGTAACAGTGTCGTTTTGTAACAGTGTCGTTTTAGATAGTTTCGTTTTGTAACATTGTCGTTTGTGTGTCGTAATTAAAGAATAGTTAGCAATGAATTTCATTTAGTTCTTCTAGTGTGTTTGTGTGATTTTATTTTTATTTTTTGCCTTCTTAAAGGGGGGCACCCCCGCTGGGTGCGCCTCTGCTGACTGACAATGTCTGCGAAGAGAATACTTTTTTGTATATATATATATTCTTTATTCCCTAGGCCTTGCGGCGTTCAGGGTATTAACCACTACAAAAAATAAAACAATAAATCCAAAAATAAATACATAACAATCCAATACAATTTACAATGTTTTTTCTCTTCCCTCTCCTTCTTCATGTTCTCCTTCTGGTTTCCCTCTCCGATCTCCTTCCTTCTTGCTTCCAGTTCTCTCGCCCATCTTTGATTTATTTTATTTTATTTCATTCTCTTCCCTTCCAACCATTTCTTCACCCCTCCTCCTATCTCCCTTTCTTCCTCCCCATTTCTAGGTAACCTCATCCCCCTTCCTTCTATTTCTCCCCTTCTGCTTCCCACCTTGTTTCCTCCTTCTTTTTCCTTTACCCCTTCCTGTTATCCTTCCCCAATCTCCATCCTTCTTGCCTCTAATTCCCTCGCCCACCTCTCCCCCTTCCATCTTCGTCCAACAGGTTTAATGTGCTCCCCGACCATACTGTCATCTCTCTACACCTCTTCGCGAGGTGCTCTATATCTTCCTCCTCCTCCCCGCACATCCTGCTCATCTTTTACTCTTGTTTCCTCCAATATCTATTTCCTCTCTCTTCATTCCCGCGCCTTAGCCTCGCAATCCTCCTAACCCTCCCTCCTGACCTTCCTCTTTTTCCCTTCAAGTAGCTTGGTACCACTATAGTTCTGACCTCCTTATATCTCCCTGCGCTCCTTGATTTGTCTATTCTGACTGTCCTTTCTTGCTCCCCCACTTCCTTATCCCTCCTCCACAACTCCTCAATCACGCTTATCCCGTTTTTTCTTCTCCTTTACACCTCTGTCGCATCCACTCCGCATCTCTAGTAATACTCCTTTCTCATTTCCCCCCATGCGTACCATCTTCCGTTCCTCTCTGGCTCTTTCCTCCCAGCATTCCCTCATTATTTTTCTGTATAATTTTAAGTATATTTATATTTGCAAGCGAGATCAATTAAGAATTATGTTTTCACTATGGCACGTGAGCTCGGTACGTATGTACACAAGACCTTTGCACTTGGAGATCTTCCTTGTAGGAAGTCTTTGGTAGCTCATCTGTACATCGTATCTACACGCGTTACTTTTTAAACTTGTACACAGCCGCCATTCAACATCAGCTGCAACCTATAATCAACTACAATGAAGAAATCTGCCTTATTAAACATTTAACATCGACAACTGACGCGCTGATCGCCGCTAAAGTCAAACAATCACGATACATTTATAGAAATTACCCAAAATCAAATTAGTTCACCTGTTCACATTTTTTAAGATTTTAACTATATTTTTGTAGCTATGGGCCCTAACCTAATGGCCCGCTATGCTCGCAAAACCGTGGAAAACTGTAAATATATAGTACAAGGTGTCTCAAAAGAAATTTTATATTTATTTAGCTTACTGCGTGAACGGAACGTATCCGAGGGGCGCGGGGGTTATGTCAATCGATAGCCTGGCTCTTGGGAATTCAGTCGCTATGGAGCGTTTCTCGGAGCAGACCGCGCGTTATGCGTGCGAGAGTTTTACAAAAACGGTGATTCGGCGACTGTAGCGCGTAGAAAATTCTGCAGTATTTGAGGTTTTCGCCACTTAAATGATGCGCCAAGCATTCCTCTCATTCGACATTGGGTTAAAAAGTTTGAAGAGACTAGTACAACGCTGGATAAATCAAAATCCGGGCGACCTAGGTCATCAAGAACGGTAGAAAACGTGGAGAATGTTAATCAGTCTGTTCGTGACGACCCGAACCGTTCAATTCGGAAGCGCGCAAGTGCTTTAAATGTGCATAGATCATCATTACATCGCATTATGCACAAAGACCTAAAGCTGCACCCCTACAAAATTCAATTGGTGCAAGAATTAAAGCCCCAAGATGCCAGTCAGAGGCTTAATTTCGTAAATCAGGTGATTGAGCGATTTTCAACGTTTACCAACATTTTGTTTTCGGATGAAGCTCATTTTCATCTTAATGGCCACGTAAATAAGCAGAACTGCCGCTACTGGAGTGCAACGAATCCGAAACGCAAACATCAGAAACCCCTACACTCGTCTAAAGTGACCGTATGGGCTGCGATGTTGGCGCGAGGAATTATCGGCCCTTACTTTTTTGAAGACGAAAGGGGGCGTGCAGTTACAGTGAATTCAGAGCGTTATGTGCAGATGTTAGACAACTTCTTGGTACCTGAACTGCAAAACTTTCCTGGCTACAACCAAAGAACATGGTTCCAACAGGACGGAGCAACTTCACACACGTCCAATATGTCTCTGCCACGTGTTCGTGAAATTTTCTCAGGCAAATTGATCTCCCGGAGAGGTGACATAAATTGGCCTCCACGCAGTCCAGATTTAACCCCTATGGACTTTTTCCTATGGGGTTATCTTAAATCTAAGGTTTACGCCAATAAACCGACTTTACTGGTGCATTTGAAAGAAAATATCCGTCACGAAATGGCAGCCATCCCTGAGTCCACCTGCCGAGACGTCATAAGTAATTTTACTGTTCGATTAAATGAGTGCCGAGAACGCGAGGGTCTACATTTAGACGATATTATTTTTAAGAAATAAATCCCCAAAAAGTGTATTTTAATAATTAATAAACATTTTTGCTATATACGGCTTACTTTTTTTTTAATCGATCCACTAAATATAAAATTTCTTTTGAGACACCTTGTATAAATTAAAAATTTTAAATATCATTAAATGAGATAGTTGTTTGCGTTAGGAATTGTTGGTATTATTTCCTCTCAAATATTTCTCTTTAATTAAGTAATAAAATTTGCAAGACACGCATTTATGTAAAACAGTACTGTACAATTTAATGTAAATGATAAGTAAAATTGTATAAGCCCATTAAAATAGTTGAATTTCCCAAGTTATATGTAGGTGCTATGTTTTATGTATACGGCTGTTTATATAAAAATAACGGAGCAGAAATTCCTAGTATTCGTTTGAGAAAGAGTTAACAGTAAGTGAAGCGATAAGAAAAGAGGCGTATGTAGATTTACTAGAAACAAATACGGGTCAAATTATATCAGACAAGTAAACTACTGGTAAATAAGTAACATATGTAAACCCGACTCGAGTGGGGACTGGAATATAGAACATATTAAACAATACTAACTATTCATCGTCTGACAGATGATTACATATATACATCAAGGACGTGCTAGGATTAACCCTTGAGGGGTATTTTAACGAGGAATCAACAGCTACTACTTCTTCTTCATCTTAATTTCGACCAGACGTCAACAAAACGAAGTCCATACTGAATTCGAAGTCTACTTCTGAGGTATCCATAACTAACAAAATAATACTTCAGTGCTACAATCTTATGTGGGTTTTGGCTTCCTGCACAATTCACTTCCATTTGGACCTGTGTCATTGATGTTGCCATCGATGTTGTCTTTCATGTTGCCATTTATGTTGCCATCGATGTTGTCATTCATGTTGCCATTGATGTTGCCATCGATGTTACCATTGATGTTGTCATCAGAACCGGCGCTAGCTCTTTTGGCGCCCGGGCAAACCCGACAAACTGCACCCTTTTGGCTAAGTAAATTTGCTAATACAATAGTACCTCGACTTACAAATCTCCAAACATACGAAATTTTCGAGGTACAAACTATTTTCATATCCTATTTTGACCTCTAGATATGAACCGTGATGTTTTTCATTTCAAATAAATTAAATAATGTTAACATTACACTTTTTTTAAATTTTTCCCTAGTACTAGAAAAAGACTACTAACAAGCTACTACTACAGGCAACAAATCGAAAACTCCACAAAACCAGACATAAGAAAATTGGCCTGTTTTTTACAATTTGATTTTTACAATAATCATGTAAAACAAAAAATTTTATGAATAAAAATTAATATGTAATGGTATACAAAATTCATATTTATAGTGAAAAAAATTTCCTTCTCACTCATTCTCCATTTCTTTGCATTTTCTTCATTTAGTTGAGAATATATATATAAACATTTTTTTATTTTTTGTATTTTCATTATGATTTTCTAATCTGGGAACGGATTAATTGATTGCCCATAAAATATAATGGAAAATTTATTTAATGAATTGTTAGGTGTACTGGAAGTGAAGACAAGACAGCTCAGTTTTTTTTATAATTGTTTCTGTGTTATATAACTTATTTATATTAAACATTCTTCAAGTCTTTCTCAGGTCTTTCGAGAAACAATCATAGATCTTCCTCCATTAGAGTATATTACAGGTTCTGAAAATATTAAGCAAAACTGAATTGTTCCACCTTGTTTCCTAATATTGAATATTTATCTGGGTGGCTGTGTGGACCATACGGTCAACACTTATGAACCCTAAACATGCGCTGCTTCTAGTGATTCAGTACAAAGCACACTACTCTCCCTAGTCGGCCCTATACAGTCGGGTGTTACTTCCGGCCACAACGGTTACTTTGACTACTACATAAGACAGAGGCGCAGAATATAGGGCTGTTTTGACAGGTCTGGTTATATATACGGTTCTTTTAATTTATTTAAAGGCCTTATCACACTAGAGTTATTATTCAAGTCTTAACTTGGAAAATTAAAGTCTTTGCATTCGAATCGAATGTGTGTGATAGCATGACAAAAAACCTAGGTCTTTAAGTCTGAGCAAATACATCGAGATATATTTCCCCTGTCTCTAGAAGACAGACGAAATCCAAGTCGTCAAATGCGCGTGCGCGGCCTCGCCCTCTCAGTCAGATCAAGTGAGATGGGTCTATTGTTAACGTTATGTACGCAGACGCAAGTTACTTTTCCCTGTTTCGCGTGTGATAGCTGAAGACGTGAAGACTTGAATCCTCGAAGAAGACTTACAAAATAAAACTTTGATAGCGTTCTAGTGTGATACGCCCTTAATGAACACAAGACATCCACAAAGCGTCTCGAAAGCACCTAGTTCCGAGAATAATTTATTATTCTTATTAAGCATTAAGAATAATTTACAAACGCACTATGCGTCCTTCTAACGACTCTTTTGTTACTTAGATATTATCCTCAGCAAAGCGTCTTATGTAAGTCTTTTCCAAAAGATTTTGTTCAGACTGAATCCCAGATACCACTTGCTGAAATTCTACATTTTTATGGCCAAAAGTCTTTCAACATCAAGAAGAGTATTATCTGTATTCATAAATAGGCGTTCATAGCCATAGATGTGACGCCTCTTTTAACTTTCCAATAGGGTAAATTCCAAAGAATCTGCTTTCGAAAATAAAACACTGAATTCTCATTAAGCAATAACAAAGATAAATTAGCAACATACAAAATTAATGTACAATCAATAGTGTATGTTTGCTTTCTTTGACAAATAATATTTCAATCCACACCTTTTTAAAATTTCACTTTGACCTACGATCTTCATTGCAGCATAAAAAGTAAATTAAAAAAATTAACATAACCAGTGAAAAGGTTTGCTGATGAAGCACAAAACTGTTAATTAACTAATATTTTAATGTCCATTGATTTAAAAACACAATAGATTATAACAAGATCTTATGAGGGGTGAATTAAAAGGGTTACACACCCTATTTTCCCACATGGTTTATACAGTAAATAGAATTGGTTATGCCCCATTGAATCTCAAGTGTTTTTCGGAAATTGTGGTTTGTTGAGAGATGCTGTAAATAATTTCTTTTCATTATTGTCAGAGGACACCCTAATCGATAGTTACATTTCGCTACCTATCCCTTAGTTATTGTAGGGTACAAACACGTAAAAAGATTCCGGCGCCGAGAAATTTGTGCCAGTTGTCTGCACTTGTTGATGTCGCTTTGTGCACACTTAGAAATGATGCAATATTTTCCAAAAACGAAATCAAAAATTCTTCTCGCATGTTTTCGGCTTAGATCAATGTACATTAATAGAACTTATTCAGATTTTTAGTTTAAAACCTTGCGTTAAAGAGTGCGGGACAGTGATTTTTTAACTGGACCAGAGGAAACATTTTTGTTTCTTTAACGCAGTTTTTAATAAGATTATTTAGGTGGTGAGACAGCCCAGTTTTGAGCCTCCATTTGCTTTAATTCTGATTTTGAAATGTCTATAGATGGTAAATAAAATTATTAAAAATTCAAAAGGTATCTTCCCAGATGCTTGTACATTTCATATGCGTAGAACCAAAACCTTTCATAAAAGCCAGTTTACTTTCAAGCCTTAGCTCTCATACGCGTAGGGAATAGAATCAACCATAGATGTATACATCCGTAGAGGACCAACTTTGTTGAGATTATAAACAAGTTAGCCGTAGTTTTCATAGAATGCAAAAAATCTGGAAACAAAGAACCAAAGAGCCAAAGATACATCCGTTATTCTCTCAGGCAAAAATATCGGAGAAATAAATGAAAAAACCCCTCTTATACATGAACTCAACAACTGGTTCCTGTTTAATAAATTATACTTAAATGCCTCCAAAACTAACTATATGACCTTTAGAACCTTGCAAAGTAATAATCAAATCAATTTAAATATTAAAATAAATAATGAATATCTAAAACCAGAAAATGAAACAAAATTTTTAGGCCTGTACATAGATGAACATTTAAGTTGGAAAGCCCATTGTCAAAAACTACTAAAATCATTAAATTCAGTTCACTTTCAAATAAAAAATTTAAAAAATATTATAGGTCATGAGACAATTATTAAATTTTATTACGCACAATTTTATAGTAGGCTTAAGTATGGAATATGCTTCTGGGGATCATCAACTATGGCAGATGACATATTTATTTCCCAGAAAAAAATAATACGTTGTATAGCAAACAAAAGACGCACTGAATCATGCAGACCACTTTTTGTAAAATACAAATTATTAATAGTTCCTGGTATTTACATCTTAGAGTTGCTGGTCTATGTATTTAAAAATCAAATATACTTTGCTCGCCATTTGAACCAGCATTCATATAACACCAGAGGAAAAGATTGTTTCAGAACTCCAGCAAACATGCTGGAACTGACAAAAAAATCACCCAAAACTGTTGGTATTAAATTATTTAATTCACTGCCATTTCATGTCAGAAATGAAACGCAGTTTGCTATATTTAAGAGGAAGATTAAGGTATTTCTTATAGAGCATTGTGTATACTCAATATATGCATTTTTGAAAATTTGTAAGGACTGGTGTCATGCCAATGGGGAACATTAATTTTGGGTAATTTAATATATGATTTTGTTGTTTTATTAATTGCATAACTTGCATTACTGATCAAGATCTGTGTAAAATTGTAAATTCATGTACTGACATATCCTACATGCAGTCCTGCATTTAAAGGATTAATAAATATTATTATTATAAATATTATTATTATAAATATTATTATTATTATTATTATTATTCAACTTTAAACACCTAGGTGCTAGGAACCAGGACCGTGTAAATATATCTTCAACCTAGGCAAATATAAATTCTTAAGCTGAGTTCTTTAAATAAGTTAACTTTTCACTGTGCGATATCCCATTTTAACTCCCTAAGTTTTTGCAGTGTCTGTTGAGCGACATGTGTTCTAGCGTTGTCGTGGTGAAAGATGATGCCTTTTCGATTAACCAAACTTGGACGTTTTGCTTCGATTTCCACATTGAGTTAGGTGAGTTGCTCACAGTATTGTTTTGCCACGTGGAAGAAGCTCTAAATAAAGTATTCCTCTGCAATCCCACCAGACACATAACAACACTTTCCTTGGAAGCAATTCAGTTTTTGCCAAAGATTCTGCTCGTTCACTCCCATGCTTCCAGCTTCTTTTTCTTTTTATGTTGTGATACATAATCCATTTTTCATCTCCAATTATTACTCGATCCAAGAAAGGTTCATTTTGTTGACGGGCAAGGAGAGAAACGGAAGTGGAAACACGTTTCAGTTTGTTCCGTTCTGTCAAAATGTGCGGGACCCATATATCGAGTTTCGAAGTATAGCCAAGTTTTTTTAAATGACGAAATGCTGTCGATTTGTCAACATTTAGCTTCTCAGCAATCTCTTCAGTCGAAATCCGTGGATTAATATTCACCAAATCACGGATACAGTCATTATTACACGGGCACAAACTTTTGCAATCACCTGATATTTAACCGTTAATTTTCAAATTTAATTACGCCTTTCCATGGCCACCCTGTAGGACAAACAAACAACCTTTAAGTCTTTTATATAACTTTATCTAGTAGAACTAATATTTCTATAATTATTAAGTTGATTTTATTTGCCAAACAGTGAAGTACATAATTTAAGATAAACTACAGCCTGGAGCGCAATAATTATAGCGACCTAGTGCCGTTAAAGGTTGGGCATTGGGCATCACTGTTCTAAACACACACTTATATTATATTAAGGTTTATAATTTAACCTACGCAAATTGTTATAATAAAAATTTAAGACGATAGAACGAAAAGTAAATATGAAGAATGGAAAGTTTAAATATGTTTTAAAGATTAAAAGGCAGTTGAAGAATAACTTTATATTCAAGAGGGCTGATTTCCGTATTTACACTTACTATAAACATTATAATATAAGGAGTAGACACAAAAAACAAAGAAACTCTGTAAATACCGTACCAACCAAAAACGCAGTATGATCTATTTTGTGTCACCACAGCACTGATGTCTTATGGCCGGTTTCTGAAAGCTTAGTTAACTATAACCAAATGGTCAGAACATGGTTGCTATGGTTACGTATGGGATTGTTATACTGATTACGAGTTTAACCAACTGGTTAAACTCGGCTAAGCTTTCAGAAACCGGCCCTTAGTTATTAAAAATATTTCTTAAATAAATTATCGACGTTTACAATTATTTATTGGTAGAAACTTTTTTTTTTTTACTTTTTTTACTTTTCCTCAAATGTCAATATTTTAGACCGTAACTCAAAACTGATCATATATTTGTGATCTAAGACTAAAACTGTATAAGTATACTAGTTTTCCAACAAAATTCAGAAAAAAAAAATCCCAAAAATTTTTAAATTTTGAGCAAAAATTTTTTGACTCCAATTTTAGCCAAAATATAGTTTTAAGCTAATTTGGGGGTGAGGATTATAAAAAAAATATTTAAAAAATACATGCTTTTGCAGTTTTTGAGTTCGAGCAGATTTTGGTCAGTTTTTTGCCTGTAATTCCAAAACTTTTGCCCAAACTTCAAAATGGACCAAATTTTATTGATCCCTGACCAAAAATACATATCTATACCAATTTTCAATAAAATCGGAGACAAAAATTTTTTGCTCCAAAATCACGATTTTTTTAAGGTCTACCCCTTACGATTTTTTCGATTTTTTGCCATTTTCAAGGGTTTTGGATTACTGCCCATAAAAAACTTAATAATTGGTTTATTGAAGCCCAATTTTTTTTTTAGACTAATCAATGTAGGAGAATTTTAAAAATTCAAACTGCAGATTATTATCTCTAATCATTTTTTAGTTAGAATTTATCAAAATTTTCAAAAAATTTAAAAAAAAATGATAAATTTTCAAAAATTTTTTTTGTTTCAAAATTTTGTTATAAATCAATTAGGACCTCAAGACTTCAAAAATTTTAACCGCAGGTCTTTATCGTATTTCGGGTTTGAGATACGTCCATGCGAAGATGAAAATTTCTATAAATCACCCGATATTAAAATATCTCATAATTATAAAATATGCCTAACTAATAAGACCTCGAATTTTTTCTTGACTAAATAAACTACGGAAAATCCAAAAATTTTAACCGTAGGTCGCTATCTCAAACCGTTTTTGAGTTGTGATTTTTGTTTCATTCACAATTTTCACAAATAATGTAAATTGTGCCATTAAAAAAATTGTTGTAATCTTAAAACGCGTTAAACGATTAAAGCCCCAAATTTTTTCTAGACTAAATAAACTACGAAAAATCCAAAAATTATAACCGTAAATCGCTGTCTCTAACCATTTTTGAGTTGTGATTTATTTTTAAATTCATAATTTTCACAAACAATGTAAATTATGTCGTTAAAAAATTGCCGTATTGTCAAAACGCGTTAAACAATTAAAGCCCCAAATTTTTACTACATTAAATAAACTATAGAAAATACAAAAATTTCAGCTGCAGGTCGTTGTCTCTAACCGTTTTTAAATTGTGCTTTTTTTTTATTTAAAAATTTTAATAAATAATGTAAATTACGTCATTAAAAAAATTGTCGTATTTTCAAAAGGCGTTAAAGGATTAAAGCCTCAAATTTTTACTAGATTAAATAAACTACGGAAAATAAAAAAAT
The DNA here is from genome assembly GCA_963971575.1 of Liopterus haemorrhoidalis. NCBI lineage: Eukaryota > Metazoa > Arthropoda > Insecta > Coleoptera > Dytiscidae > Liopterus > Liopterus haemorrhoidalis. The sequence continues at coordinate 2,770,508 of OZ020618.1, forward strand.
GTAACCGCAAGTCGTTATCTTTAACCGTTTTTGAGTTGTGCTTTTTTTAATTCACAGTTTTCACAAATAATGTAAATTATGTTATTAAAAAAATTCCCAAACCGCTTTAAACAATTAAAGCCCTAAATCCACTAGTTAAGTTGTATTTTATCCGTTACACTTCTTTTGCCGAATATAATGTTTCCGAATTGTAATTTTATCTGTTTTGATTTTAATCTTACGTAATATATTTCCTAAATTAATATATCCAGAAATTTTCTCACTGAAACCATTTAAAAAATGTTAATTCCAAAAATCGAAATTCCAATTAATTTACTTATATTTACAGCCTTTTAAAATTGAAGTACATTCTTTAAACGTGAGAAACCGAATTGAAGCGCTTCCTCTGGAACTGTATATTAACATTTATGCCATCTATTAGTTCCAATTATAATTAAACAGTTGTAAATGTCAATCTTTTTGATGTTTTGCACATATTGTTCGAGGGTTTAATTATCTTTGATTAGTGTTTATCATAATTGTTTAACGGTAGAAGCAACTTCCGGTCGTTGATAGTTGTGGCCACCTAGAAGGTGCTTTACTCCATGGTGACAAATTTCATTCGACATGCTTATCATTCGACTTTTATGTATGTGTGTGTTTTATTTACGACTTAAGAACTCAAAGATAACGATTTAAAAATAAGAACAAGTCATGGGAAGGAATCTGTCTTTATGAATGTAAATTTACAGTACAGGAAACGAAGGAAGAGCAAGCAAATATTAAGTTGGTAGGAAATTTTGGTTTTTGTTTACTGAATTCTTACCTTAATTATTTTCAATGAAAGCGTCATTTCATGGCGTTCATATAATTTTTTCTAGACTAAACAGACTACGAAAAATCCAAAAATTCTAACTGCAGGTCGCTATCCCTAACAGTTTTTGAATTATGCTTTTTTTTTAATTCATAACTTTCACAAATAATGTAAATTATGCCATTAAAAACAATTTCAAGTGTATTTATCGAACTGTATTTTTGTAGCATCAACTTCGGTTTTATTATTAATTTTGCTTCTAAATGAGATATTAAATTAAAGATGGAAAAGATGTTATATATGGAAAAGAAGGTAAATAAGAGTAACTTTTTGTATGATTTCGAAAGGTTCTGTAAAGCTGTAGAAACAGTAAATCAGTAGAAGTAAACTTAACAATTATTTTGGTGTAGGTACTGTTGAGGAAGGTATGATGCAATGGTGATTCCAAAATTTGCTGGGGACGATAACCTTGAAGATGAAGAAGGTTGCGGGTGTCTTCCTTCAGTTGATAGTCAACTGAAGGCGTTAATTTGAACCAGAACCACGCAGAACAATTTGAGAACTTGCATAAAATATTAGTCATTCAGCAGTTCCGGACCACTAAAAACAGAATTCGAAGGTCAATCTAATACTATCAATCTAATACATAAATGTTCATTAAAAAGCATTGAAAACTGTAGAATTTTTGTAATCAAATTTTCCTGTATAGTTAAGAAAAACATCTACTTCAAGGAGAAGGAAAAAGAACCAAATACATGGATCTTTTTCTCGAGCTTAGAAAGCTGCATCCAGGTTTTGAGTTCAAGCTTGTCGTCTGTCGTCTTTATTGTTGGTGTTTTGGGTAGCTTCAAGGCCTCCTTTAAAAGGGAAATTGAAAAAATTCCCGCCTGCAAATAGTCTGCTACCTCTCTAATTTGCAGGACACAAAAGCAGTATTACTCGGGTCATTCCCAATGGTGTGAGCGCTAGATTTGTCATAATTTTTGCGACTGTATATCGCAAGGCTTGGGATGCAGCCGTGTGTATTCAGTGGTATTCAGCGGCGGTCGGTGAAGCATGTTTGGGAGGGCAATCAGCATGATCGGACACGCTCGTGTTTTGTCGTTGCTATGCTACTGTTGAGCGATATAATACTAACTTGTCCGATCATACCAATTGCCCTCCCAAACATGCTTCACCGACCGCCACTGGTGGTATTTTCTTTTTGTTTCTTATTTATGGCTTTTGCTACTGAGGCAATTAACCAGGACACTTCAAATTTTTCATAATTTTCAAAGCTGCTTGTCCATCAAGTCTTGGGAAGCAGTCTTGTATTTTTACCTACATTGATTCCTAATTTGGTTAGTAATTTAGAAGGACCATTGAAGACCAAAATACAAATGCAAGGATAGTGTTGAGTCCTATATAAGAAAAATGGGCATTAACAATTGGCGAATATTAACAAAGTACAGAAGAAATTGGAAATATGGAATTATGGTAGAGAATTATGGTACCAAGAATAGGAGAGCAATTGTTGCTGCTGATGATGTTGATATGAAGCGCTCATTTCTAATCAGAAGTGTGAGACTGGTCGATGCTTGTCAACACCAAGTTAACCTAAATAATAATATTTTTTCTCTTTTCCTCTTATTGGGCCCTTTCAATTAACTTGCTTCTTGTTTTTCTTTACCATTCCAAAATCTATGATAATCGAATACTTTTAATACAATATGTCGAAGCATGTTTGTTTTTAGTAGTTATTCTACATCTATTTCCGCAATTTAATCTTTCTTCCATTCATTCTTCTGATGATGGTCCGTCGAAATATATCAATATATTAAGTATTAATGAAAACCTGTGTCTGCAAGACTAAGTGTTTGCTCTTCCCGTTAACCTCTAGCAAGGTTATGGACATGGCTTCAAATCCTGACTATGCCAAATAATTTATTCAAATTTATATTTATACAAATTATGGGCTTTGCTTAGCCGTTCGGAACTGGCCTTAAACTGTAGGTGCCTTTCTGTGTACGCCAAACAAATTGACGTAATACTGACCATATTAACTCTCAATGTACACAGATTGAAATATGGCCACGAATCTTGGAAACGGGAGGCCAAAGCTCAACTCGGGCTGTTGCCAGTGATGATTAAGATTTAATAAAATATTTTTGTGGAAAATTACAAAATGTGTAGGTTTTCTTTATTTTTTATCGCCCGGTTCCAAGTTAACAGGTACATCTACTCTTTTTCTTCTTCTATTGTACGCAAATAGTCATCGTTGCTGTGCGTAAAAAATGTAAGCTAACTTAATTGTTTTATTTTATAGCTATATATATAGTTTCTAACTAAATTCTTTTCTTGTTTCATTTTATAGATTACTTTTTAATTATTATTTCCTTTGTTTCCTTTGTCAAAATATTAATTATTCATAGAGAAATAAAAATAATTCTACATCAATTAAGAGCGCATCTAATATGAGAAGTATTAGCTAACAAGCTGTGGTTAACCAGCGAAGTTCACTGTCAGAAATGAAACACCTTTGTCCGAATTTTCGAAATGACTGGACCATACCAACAGAAACACCGCTGTTAGTTCATTCACCGGCTCGCTCTCAGATGTTCAGACTAGACATATACATCACATAGCCGTAGAATTGGGGGATAAAACAACTTTAACTTTGATCAACGGAAACCAGAATAGAACGAGACGAAATTATGAAAATAAGATGGTTTAATATTTATTTGGAAATATTTGATGTTATTCATTATTGATTTTGAGGTATAATTGTAGTTGTAGACAGATAAAGTAACAATTAGGATTTTATTATGAGGCTGTTATATAACTCTACCTGCCTATTCATTATGGGAATACCCTTCTAATAGAGTATGTTTTTGATTATTGCGGTTTACATGGATTACCGAACATTCATCTGTGTTACAGCTATGGTTATTCATAATAGAGTGTTTAGCAACATTTGAAGATTCGGGTTTTATGTTTTTCCTTTTTATATAACCGTATCTGATTTAAAATATAATTTTACGTTTAATTACACCATGACCTTAGAAACAACGTGCCAAATTAAAGGTGCCAAATTTAAATAAGGTTAATTTGAAAGTCGTCCATTTAAAATGATGGTGTAGGGCTTTAGCAATTTGTGAAACCTTCAATTATGAGGTCGACATGAGAATCACATGTTTGGCCTGATCTATTTATTTACTGGCTGCATTTTGGTTTTGTTGTCTTCTAGTGTAGGTATTGAATATTGAAGCTAAACTGTGCATCAAAAACGTCCCTTACACGATCAATAATATTGACAATATCAGTATTGACAGTACAACCGTCAATCCTTGCGCCAACCAGACTCAATACTTCCTTATCTTATACTATAAATATTATTGGCAATACTTTTGTCAATAAATTTGCTCAGTACTTTCTGCCTAACGAGCAGGGTGAATCTACGTTGTTATATTCGGTTATTTGTGAGTTTTTCCCTTCCAAAACATCTAAATCTTGCATAGCTATTATTTTGGCACTTGGAACTACTCGTCGAGTGAAACGCAAACGCTGGATGAAGAAATGGTTGAAGAAGAGAGAAGAATATTCTCATCTAGTTGAAGGAAATCATCCTCAGTGATGTTGAATATTTTAAGAACTACTTTCGAATGGAGGAAAGTACCTTTGACAAACTGTTACAGATGGTTGAAACATTTTTGAAACGAGAGAACACAAGTCAACTTCTGTTGAATTGGTTTCTCGAACCTCTCAAGAAACGACAAAGCAAGAAACACCCATGAGGAAGGTGTGGAAAGTTCAGCGTTCTTTCCCAACCTCTTTCATGCGGCAATCTTCTTTAACTCTTTTCTATAATTTGTCTGAAGACTGTTTATTTTCTTTTTGGCATCCTTCTTCTTGTTGGCTTCCCGGCTACTCACTAAAAAGGTATGAGGCGGTCAAGAGCTGAATTTCTTGCCGCCTTCTTGGAATATATTGGGTTGGTCGGATTCCATAGTTCTGCGTATAGTTCGTATTGATCGTTGAAATGAAAAGTATCTTGTTCCTCCTCACGGGAATTGGGTGAGCCAGCAGTATTGCCATCGTTCCGAAGATCAAAGTCGTTGGCAAATGGGTCGGTCATTTTCACCAATTCTTATCTTCATTTAGAAGATGTGGAAGAATTCTGCTACCTCGGTAGTGCAATAACGAGAGATGGAGGAACTACAAGGGACGTGAACAACAGAATACTAAAAGCTCAACAAGCTTTCGGCTTGTGGAAAGAAGTCTGGAAATCCAATAAGATCTCTCGTAACACTAAGGTACGCATATTTAAAACCAATGTAAAATCAGTCACTAAAGAAATTACCCATAAACTCCAAGTTTTTATTAACAGATGTCTGTGCAGAATTTTTCGCATTACTTGGTCAGATCATATTCCCAATACTCATCTTTGGGAATCGACAGCACAAAAACCTATCCACTTGGAAATTCAGGCAAGAAAGTGGAACTGGATTGGGCATACCCTCCGGAAGGCAGTAAACGACATCTCTAGAATGGCATTAGAGTAGAACCCTCAGTGAAACCGTCGTAGAGGCCGACCTGTATTCACATGGAGGAGAACAATATACAAAGAACTTGATGCTCACGGAACTACCTGGCGCTAGGTGAAAATGCTTGCTCTTCACAGATCCCGATGGCGCGAGTTTGTAAAGGCCCTATGCTCCAGCGAGGAGATCTAGGATACAATATATATATATATATATATATATATCTTCACCGGGGCACGATTTGTACTGAACCATTGATGTAAATATTGACGATCGCCCCTACGCGGTTAATATTATTGACAATATCCCCACCAATTTCCAGTATTGATGCCGAAAATTCCGGATTTCCTTCATTACTCCATCAATATCGACGGACAATAAATTATTCACCATACACGATCAATATTATTGTCAATGTGCTAAGGTATTGTCAATATTATTGATCGTGTAAGGGCCGTTGAAGGAAAAGTCTTAATTTTAAGTATTTGTATCATTTTGATTCATCATCTCAACCTTTCAGTATTCTAAAAGTCGTTTATAAAAGTGTGAATTTATATAACTATCATACTGTTCGATGCGTGAAATATTTTTCTGTGTAAACACATGTTTTCTGCACATTGTTCTCTCGATCCATTTTTCTTTCTCTTCAAGTGTTTTCTGTTGAAGTGTTGTCTGTTGGATTCTGTGGGTTTTCATTTTCTCCATTTTGTATCATCGATTCATAGTTCTCCGCCGCTGTTACGGACATGTAAGGCCAGGCCAGACTCATTGGAGGGAGAGCTTCTCCGCTGTGGTGGTGGCCACGATCACTTCTTTTAGTTCGTAGCTACATTCACTGTTATTGTCGCGGTGTAGTTCGAAACGCGCGCACGTTTGAACTTATCCGCATAGAGCTTTGAAGCTTAATAGTGGACACAAGTGGACATCGTGTGTGTGACTAGAGTGCCTTTTTGGATATTTTAAGTGATTTATCTACGTGATTTGGTTTTTTTTGGAATTGTGAAGTGCCTTAGACTTTAGGATTTTTAAAAAAAATAATTTTGGTGAGTTCAAAAATTTTAAGTAAAAATTATTTTAGCTTTTAAAGAAGAGTTTATGTGGACTTTAGGAGTTATTAATCATTTTTTATTTTAAGTTTGAATTTTAATTAGGTACAATTTGTTAATAAATGTCTGTTGTGTATTTTTTAAGCAATTACAACACAAGATAATAAACATTTTTAGCTCATTTTTTTTTTTGATTTTTGGAATTCTTAATATTTTTAGGGTTTTGTTGATATAACAATCATTACACTTATGTGTCTGTCAAGATATTGTGGTTAAACGGATTGATCTAGTTAGGTGAAATTTGGCATGCTTCTATTCCTTTGACCAATATATAGATAAATAAATTGGTCTAATCTGATAAAATTCAGAGTAATGCACATACTATGCCCGAATTTTTTGATTTAATTATTTTTTCAAAAACTTTTTTTTTGTATTTAAGAAAATAATTATTTTTTTAATTTATTATGTGGTAATCACATAAAAGGACTAGAACAGCGGTTCCCAAACTTTTCTGACCGCGACCCGGTACGATGTTTTAAAATTTTTCGCGACCCACCTTATGAAAAAAACATTTATTTACAAAACAAATTTTATTTTAAAGCAGTAGCTTTATAGTAATAAAGAGTATAGTATAGTAATAAAGAGTATAGTATAGTAATAAAGAGTATAGTATAGTAATAAAGAGTATAGTATAGTAATAAAGAGTATAGTATAGTAATAAAGAGTATAGTATAGTAATAAAGAGTATAGTATAGTAATAAAGAGTATAGTATAGTAATAAAGAATATAGTATAGTAATAAAGAGCACAAATACACACTATTCTAGTGATTAACTAAGGTCAAAAAAAATAATATGTACAAAAAAAATCTTTTTTGTGTTTTTACAATTTTTTTCGCGACCCAGAAAATATTTTCTGCGGCCCGGTGCCTGGTCGCGACCCACACTTTGGGAAACGCTGGACTAGAATAACAAATAGGAATTAATTTCTGACTTGAGCTGTCCATTAGCCTCACATACCTATAAAGCCTTGAAATGTGTTAAAGTTCACAGTTCTAAAATTATTTTATAGCTTCGAAATTGTATTTGATTAAAACAATTATATACATATCAGGGTTTCCTAAGGCTGACGCAGTTTTCCCTGTCTCAGCCAGATTATCCTGTTATTTTTACCTTCCTATCTTTCTCATTTTCATTCTCTACCTTTCAGGCCTCTGTTCTTCATGGCCTCATCTATTTCATTCCGTTACGCTCTTCTTGTTCTATATCTTTTACTTCCCCCTATTAGACTCACTTTGTCACTTCATTTACTCATCTTCCTTCATTTGCTCTTCTAACATGTCTGTAGTAGATGAGTCTCTTTTCTTCTATGTGTGTTAAAATATTCTTTTCTACATTCGTTCTTCTATTTCTTCATTTCTGATGCTATCCATTATTGTGGCCCTATAACATCTCCAGTATTCTTTTTCCGTAGCTGTGATTTTATTTCGAATCAAACTGTTCATAACCCAGTTTTCTACTCCCTATGTCATAATGCCTTGGACTATAATTTTTGTCCTTTTTGTGAGTTTTTTATTCCAGAGAACTGAGTTTAGTTGCTTATCAAAATGATAATTCGCCATAATAGTTTTTATTAGTAAGATCGGTGTGTTTTTTATTTTGTTGTTGTTGTTATTTTTGTTGCCTGCTGTAGAGATCTGCACGGGCCTATTTTGGACCACCTTTACCCGGCCCGGCTCGTTATGTTTCCAGTCCCGGCCCGAGCCCGACAATATTAATACAATTATTGCAACTACCCGGTCCGAACCCGACAAAATTTTAAATTCGGCCCGAATAAACCTCGTTAAAAGAATATTATGATACATAAATTGCTTACAATTTGTAATAATTATAAAACTAGAAATTAAAAAAATATATATATAACGAAGGTTTAAAAATATATTATTTAAAGGTATTATTGTTCTTATCCGGCCCAAGCCCGAATATAATACATGTCAGTCGGGGGCCTACGGGCCAAACTCGAGCCCTTGCAGACCTCTAGCCTACTGCTCTTATTTTATGAATAAAAGTCTTTAAATCAGGAATTTAATCTTATCCAGGAAAAGAAATGTATTTTTTACAATTTTTCTTATTAGTTAAGTCTTATTACAATTAAAAATAAGATGCTAGGTTCTTAAATCAGGCTCAAATCAGGAAGAATTTTAAGATTAGGTTCATAGTAGTATAAATATTTTGAAGATATTTTTAGACATTGATGGACTTCTGGGTTTCTTTTTTTTTTGTCAGTGAACTGGATGGCTGCAAATTCAGATAGTATTTTTTGGCGCACAGCAATAAAGGATATTTGCAACTGGCAGTTGGAAGGAGCTTAATAAAAACCTATATATCTTTTATTAAAAATTAGCAAGAAACAAATAAATTGACTGGAAAACTGCACTTGAAAATCGATATCTTCCCTTAAGATGAATACAGGGTGTGTCGCAATGCATGACAAGCGAAACTGGTTCACATCTACCCTTATATCGTGAGTAAAAACCACCCCACTTTGAAGATAGCAATCTAGAATAATGGACCCTGAATAAAATTTAATAAAAATGTCAGTTATTCATTGTGAAATATGGTGGAAAGAGTGGTAATTTTTTAAAATTATCATCAATTTACACCCCAGTACGTAAATTAAATTTTTGAATTGATATTTATAAAATATACATGCAGAAGAGCTAAAATACATCTTTGTTCTTGCTCAGTAAATTGGCAGGATTTAAGAAGTAAATTCAGAGCCGTGTCGAACAATAGCGCCTGAGGCAGACCATATTAACGGCGCCCCTTTATCCGGAATAAAACGCCGCTCGATTTGTGATTTTGAAAAATTTCTCACATGCAAACTTGTCATCACAAAAACATTCCTCGGTCGCTCTTTAGTAAAATCATAAATAATAAACAAAAAAACAAAACATCGAAACATCATTCAAAATTCTAGTGGTGAGCAAAAAAAAAAGAAGAAACCATAACAAATTCAAGTGATAGAAAATTAAAGAAATATAATTAAAAATTCTATTTATGGACAAAAAAAAAGCATTCAAAATTCAAGTGAAAAAAATATACATCAATAAAATTTCAAATGATAAGCTGGCTCCTATATTATCAGTTCTAGCGCCCCTTTTTCCATTTCTAGCGCCTCTTTTTGCCAGTAAAGGTAGGACGGGTGCCTCACTCGCCTCGCCTTTGGCACTACCCTGCGTAAACTAATAGACCGGGAGCTCATGACATTTTTGGTCTCCGATTTCATACAGCATGCCTTTTGGAGGAGAGAATATTTACCCTGTGACAACAAAAAAGGGATGGTACTAAATCCCTGCACGCTTTCCGGTCATAGGGAAAATTGCATTTCTACTTGCACAAAATTTTTGTGTTTTTCTCTGATTTAATATTGCTTGCCCTTTTGTCAAAAGAAAGTTATAACAAATTTAAAGTCTTTTAATTATAGGCATGCTGTATGAAAACGCGGAAAATCATATTTTTTTATATGATCACATGACCGTTTGAGCCCTTTGGGACCCTCCGAATCGCATGCATATATTTAAAAGACTTTAAATTTGTTATAAATTTCTTTTGACAAAAGGGCAAGCAATATTAAATCAGAGAAAAGCACAAAAATTTTGTGTTTAAGTGGAAATGCAATTTTCCCTATGACCGGAAAGCGTGCAGAGGTTTAGTACCATCCCTTTTTTGTTGTCACAGGGTAAATATTCTCTCCTCCAAAAGGCATGCTGTATGAAATCGGAGACCAAAAACTGTCATGAGCTCCCGGTCTATAATTCTTGCTAGATCATCAGCTTCTTCAGCTGATATCTAATTGTTTCTTTAGCGGATGTTCAGTCTCCCTTCATTTTGATGATAGCTGGTCTCTTTAGAGCCTCCTACCATCGCCCTGTGTCTCTCAGTTTTTCTTGTTTATCTTTGTGTAAGGTTTATTTAAACTTACGTGTATAAAATTTTACTTATCTAGTCTTGTTTATCCGAAATTAGTCTATATTCTACACATATAGAACAGCTGCATTCAGGCGAGCTCCTAGAATTTTTTCTTGGGGGAGGATAAGAAAAAATAACTTAGGGGACTCAGAAGCCAACATTTTATCATGGGGGCTCATATTCAGAAAAATGAATCCCTTGAAAATCAATTCTTTGAGCATTTGGATGGCTTAAGCCTGTGAGCCTACCGAGTGGCCGAGCACATTAAATCACAACAGTTTGGACTGGTGAAGATAGTCTGGATTGTGTGGTTGGTAGTTCTATTCTCCATCGGTGATATTATTCGGGCGAGAATAATATGTTTACATTACTTTTATTTCACAATCATTCACCCCTCATCCAGGTGTAGGAGCTCGCCCCCTGGCATCGGCGATTAGCCTCATTGCAGAAATAGGTCGATGTACAATAAATAAATAAATAAATCAAGCCTGTGAGTGACCCCCCCCCCGGTGCTCTCTTTGCTGAGTTTGACACAGATAGCGATCATTGCTGTGCATAATTTTTTTAACTAACTCTCATTTTCCATTTTAATCATTATGTTTGTCATATTCTTATTAATCCTTTCACTCCTACTAGGAGCATAGGGCACTAACGAAACTGCTTCAATGGCCGCGGTTTTTTCCTAGCGCCCTTACTTCCTTCCAGGAGTTCCCCGCTGTCTCCACCTCTTTCAGAACGGTTTTTTTCCAAGTTATGCGTGGTCAAGTTATGCTTGGTTCCCTAAGGACTTGAATCTAGAGCCTTTTTAGTTGTTTTGCTGGAGTCTCCAAGTGTCTACTTCCACTAACGGTTTTAATCTCAGTCAATTTATGTCTCCAATTTGTTTTCTCCAAAAGTTCGATATTGGAGATTGTGTTTGATTAGAATATACGTGTCATTTATTTACAAGTACCTGTAGTGTGTTCTCTATTAGAGTAGTGCTCCAAGTTTCACAGCTGTACAGAAGCACGGCCATAATATTGTTTTAAATATACAAAGTATAATTGTTATGGCCAATTGTGTCGACTTCTATATATTAAATAGTGTTCCAAAATCCTGGTTAGTTTTATGAATCCTTTTTAACACATCATATACAATGTAGAAATTAAAATGGATTTTTTTTAATTTTAATTTTAACGTAACTAACATCTGTTTTATGAACATATTGTTATATTAGAAGTTAAAGTAAAAAAGTAAAGTAATAATTGCTGTAATTATATATTTCTTGATCTATTTCTGTCCACACCCATATTTACTTGTAAGTAAAATTACTTTAGTATCACATAACTAAAATAGCTATTAAATAAATTACTGAAATCAAGCATGTAGATAATCACATATTTCTTATATGTAAATAAGTTACGGAGTTAAACATTATTTTAAATTTACTTCGTAAGTTAGTTTTAATAAGACACCCACCAAAGTAATTATAATTCTATGGTAAAATACACAGAGAAATGCCACTACCTAATTAAGATATACACTTTACTTTATGGGAAGGTTTGGGGAGGTGATTATAGAATATAATTCATGGCTAGATGGGACGTTTTAATTTAAAAAAACTATTGACATACTTATAGGATTATAAAACTTACCAAAAGAAAAAGATAAATACAACAAACTAATGCAACAGAAATAATTCTCTTCCTTATGGTTAAGTTTAATATATATATTTTTTAATTCAGTGCATATTGAAGACGTAGAAGATCTGCAAGTATCTTGATCCCTTAATCTCATGGTGTACCAGTTGATCTTGTAGGAATAATATCTAAATCTTTGAAATTATTTTACAACGGTCTAGAATTAATAAGGACACTATTATTTTGGACCTAAGCCATTGCTGATAGTACAATATATGTACATTGAGTATTAATTATTTAGTATAACCAAAGGGATATACCGTATTTTTCGGACCATAAGACGATAAGATGCACCCCAATTTTATGAGACAATTTTTTGTGTCAAAAAGTGTCTCAAAAGAAATTTTATATTTATTTAGCTTACTGCGTGAACGCAACGTATCCGAGGGGCGCGGGGGTTAGGTCAATCGGTAGCCTGGCTCTTGGGAATTCAGTCGCTATGGAGCGTTTCTCGGAAGCAGACCGCGCGTTATGCGTGCGAGTTTTACAAAAACGGTGATTCGGCGACTGTAGCGCGTAGAAAATTCTGCAGTATTCGAGGTTTTCGCCACTTAAATGATGCGCCAAGCATTCCTCTCATTCGACATTGGGTTAAAAAGTTTGAAGAGACTGGTACAACGCTGGATAAATCAAAATCCGGGCGACCTAGGTCATCAAGAACGGTAGAAAACGTGGAGAATGTTAATCAGTCTAATCGTGACGACCCGAACCTTTCAATTCGGAAGCGCGCAAGTGCTTTAAATGTGCATAGATCACCATTACATCGCATTATGCACAAAGACCTAAAGCTGCACCCCTACAAAATTCAATTGGTGCAAGAATTAAAGCCCCAAGATGCCAGTCAGAGGCTTAATTTCGTCTTAAATTGATCTCCCGGAGAGGTGACATAAATTGGCCTCCACGCAGTCCAGATTTAACCCCTATGGACTTTTTCCTATTGGGTTATCTTAAATATAAAGTTTACGCATTTGAAATACTGGCGCATTTGAAAGAAAATATCCGTCACGAAATGGCAGCCATCCCTGAGTCCACCTGCCGAGACGTCATAAGTAATTTTACTGTTCGATTAAATGAGTGCCGAGAACGCGAGGGTCTACATTTAGACGATATTATTTTTAAGAAATAAATCCCCAAAAAGTATATTTTAATAAGTAATAATAATTTTTTCTATATACGGCTTACTTTTCTTTTAATCGATCCACTAAATATAAAATTTCTTTTGAGACACCTTGTATATTATAAAAAATATAGTCACAAATTCTTAATTTTTATTTATTACGATAACTTGCACCAGCAACATTCTGTTTATCTTACCTCTTTATAATATCAGTCTTTAGTATATTAATGTCACTGTTCGTATTATTTTCGTCTGAACTATTATCAGTCTATTCAAAAATTAATCCATCTTCGGTTTCGTCCAATTCGTTGCTTATACCGCATTTCTTAAAAGACTTTATAATCGTCTCTTCATTTACAGCTTCCCCCCTTATGAAAATCTCCATGTATTTTGAGTGGAATCTCCAAGGAAAAAGCAAAATAATCTCCCTCTGTAGTGAACAGTTATGTAGGAACTTAAGAACTTTGTATCTTTGTCATCTTTCTCTTAATATTTACACACATATAATTCCGTAAAAGTGAAAATTGTTTAAATAATTTCTATTAAAATAACATTTCTATAACCTTTGTATTTATACACGATTACTAATTATAATTCATATAATGTGATGGTTATCTCCTGAAGAATTCTATCCGCAATTAATCCTGCTGGATCATTTGTATCTAGTAATTAATCAAAAACAAAACTTGTGTTTAGTGTCAAGATAAAAAAGGGTGGGGAAATTTGTATAAGGGAGAAGGAAACAAATGAATTATAACTTTATTTCGTTGTATTTTTGTAGGTTTTAATGGCATCGTGTATGTTTTCTTGTCCGTTTTTAATGTGAATATTTGGGTAGGTCTATTGATAAGATTGTAGTACACTACAATGTTCTTTTGTCTTTGCTACAATGGCAATATCGTTTGGATAACACAGAGAAAATTCCGAGTCAACTAAAACAAAAAAATAATAATAATAATAAAAAAGTCGAAAACTCCGATACAAAAGAACTGAAAAGGAATCTGGGAAGAACTGAATATTACAAGGCCCGTAGAATAAAACTAGAAATCAACTACATCAGGAAACCAGTGGCGAAGGGAAACCTCCGCTAGACTTGCCCTCCCATAAAAAATATATTTAAAAAAAAATGTAAATTAAAAAAAAAAATTTTAAATATTTAGATAAATCTTCAAAAATACATCAAATTATGTTTTATACAAATTTTTGTCCAAGGCTTGCTTTACAAGTTACGAATTAATTATCATGACCATGGAAACGTTACATATAAGTATGAAAACATTGAGACTTGGAAAAATTTTAAATAATTTTACAAAAAAATTTCGAAATTTTTCGTTTTATCAAAAAACGTCTCAAATAAAAGTTAATAGTTATTGCATTTATAGTAACTTTTGTTCAATAAATTTTTTCGAATTATTTTCTGTTGCTAAATATTCGCAAAAATCTTAAAATCGACACGAGTAAACTCCCATTTCTAGTCAACCGATTTTTATAAAAAACAATAGGGTTCTTCCTATTTAATAGGAGAATTTTTTAGTACCAGAACGAACTCATTAAGTTAAACCGTTTTTGAGTTATCGTGTATACACACAGACAGACACACACACACACACACACACACACACACACATACGGACGGCACTTCGAAAATAGGTTTTTTGGATTCCCTGGACCATGAAACGTGGTCATCCGTCAAAATCTCGACATCGAAAATTTTCGCGATTACAATACTTGCCCCTTATATATTAAGGTCGGGCAAGTAAAAATAAGCAGTGTAGATACTGTTTATTCAAAGCTAGACTAACATAATGAGTATCGAAGGACCATGAAATTTATCAAATATAAGGCTTTTGAAATTTAAACAAGACTTTCAGTATAAATAAAGATATACCAAATATGGTATTCTTAGTTTGGTGTAAGTTTAGCAAGTTTGTGTTGGTGGTATATGGAAAAATTCAATAGTCACGTCTTTTCAAACAAAACTTTCATTATTGAATCGGCAATGTGTGAATTACGAAACCATAATTAAACGATGGCTACCTCTGCAATGGTAAATTACACACGTCACTGGTATAAAAGTTGCAGATATTTATACTGTGTAAGGTGTACAGCGGCATTCTACTGTACATACAAGTGGAAACCACATCCAACTGTCTAATAATTTACTGTTAGGGAAGTGTACATTTCTCACATAATAAATCCTTTAGCTTTTACGCGCGATTTTTAAATACGTTGAGTTAGTTTGTTTTGTGAAAAGTTAACTCCTACAACGTTGATTAATGATAAAATTAGATGTAGAAAGTGCTAAAACAAACACCAAAAAACATAACTGACAATGAAATACTTAATACATATTATTATCTTCTATGGGCTGGGCTAATTCTGCTAAATATTATTCCACAAAAAAAAAACAAACAAACTATAGTCCTTACAAATGTTAGAATGCAGTACTGCTCTTATGGGATATGGGTAGGGTGACCAGATTTCAATGAAGGGAAACCGGGACATAGAGAAAAAAAGAAGGTCTTCACCTCCCAAATCCAAGTGAAGAGCAAGAAAAAAAGGTCCTCACTTCCCAAATCCAAGTGAAGAACAAAAAAAAGGTCCTCATCTCCCAGATCCAAGTGAAGAGCAAAAAAAAAGGTCCTCACCTTTCTTTTCTGAGAATTGCAGAATTATGTAAAAACCGGGACAATCCCGGAAAACCGGGATGGATGATCACCCTACATATGGGAGAGGTGTGAAAAAACCAACAAATTTCTATTTAAAAAACGAAAAACATTTTTTTAGTGTATTTTCATCAAAATTAAGTCAAAACACATTTATTCCTTTCTTGAATTACTAGAGGGATTGATCTAAAGTCCTGAAAAAATAAATCAATAATGTGAATCCGATAGAAAAATTGTTATCAGTTTTTTTTTTTTTTTTTTTTCGAAATTGTATTATAAGGTGTCCAAAGTAAGCTCTTAAGAAGTAGATTAAGGAACTAAAATTAATTTTTATCAATATGGTAAAAATATAGAGAACTCATCGCGAGATAAATATAAACAAATATGAATTTAATGAAAAAAATAAATGTTTTTTATTTTATTTTTTTGTTTTTTGGGTATCAAGTGAAACCTCTTAATGTGTGCATAAACAAACAAATTTTTATCTTTAAAAAATAATTTTTTTAGGGGATCTTCGCAAAAAAAAAATAAAAAAAAATTTGTTCACTTTATTTCCAGTTTTTCGAAAATAATATAATTTTTTGTACAATTGTTCTATGAGCATACTAATTTACGTTAACCAGAACAGTCTTTCTGAAGACTCCAACAGTAGTAGGCCATCATGTGGCTATCTTATCTTCCTTGATATCTATCTTCCATAGTTTTATGTCCTGATGGAATCTTTTCCCCGGTTCTTCACTAAAATCACCTAGGTTTTCTGGTAAGTGGTCATAATACAACAAAAAATATTAAAGTTGGAAAGCATATTTTACACTAATTCTCTGCCTTATGATTTCCAAGAAAATGTTGTACTACTTGAATAAATGAACACCAAGAATTAGATTCAATCTCGTTCATTGATGCGGTTGATTTGGATTGTGCATCTTCAGTAGGTTGCCTTATCTGAGGACCATCAAATATTCTGGCTTTCAGTTTTTCAGAGTTAATCCCAGGAAATTTACATGTAAAGTAGCCTACACAAAGTCCATCTCGATTTAAAGCCTTCAAAAATTGCTACATTAACCCAAACTTGATATGCATGGGTGGAAATATAATTTTCTCTCTCGCAACTAAAGGTTCGTTGATGTTTTATTTTTCTTGAATTATGACATTTGTTAATGGAAATCTCCCAATTTCTGTAAACCCAGTGTTGATCCTTAGCTCTGCTGTCCCAAAGACATAAAAAACAAGGATATTTTATATATCCACTTTGCTGTCCAAGGAAGAAGTTTACCGTTTTTAGATAAAAAACTAAAATCAATTAGTCTGTATCTCAAAAACTAGAGCTGCTACAAAAAAAGTCAGGTATTTTTGGAACCAGCACATCAAAAATATCTAAAATCAGTTCTTACTTTTACGGCACCAAAATAAAAATTTTATTTTGTTGGGCAGTGCTATGACAACAAACTTTTAGGCATGCAAGAAAATAGCTCATATTTGTATTAATATTTTCTACTGATCTGTACTGCCTCCGCTTCAGTGAGTGGAAAATGAGGATTATTCCGGGAGTCATTGACTTGTTTTAATCAATAAGTAGATTTTCTCTCATTTTCAAGTACAATTAAAATTGCAATTATTCTCTCCTCCAGGTAATATGATGTGTCTTGGGTCTATAGACAATAAGGTTATCCTATTTAAGTAATGGATAAATAATGGATATATTCCTTTCTCTCGCTCATCGATCAAATATTTATTTTCTTAATTTATTTAAAATTTTATAATTTAATTAATTTATCGGGAAAAAGGTCATAAAGAACATCAGACAATGATTGAATAAAGATCGGTTTCGATAATTAAAATTATTTTAGACCAAAACTATTTTATTTTTAACGACTTAATTTATGCTCAGAAAGATGGTTTGCCTATGGGTTCTCCTCTCTCTCTCCTATTGTCAGAAATATTTATGGATCATATGGAGAAAATTATTTTTAGTAGTTCCAACAAATTCCGTCACTGTATTAAATTCTGGTATCGTTATGTTGATGATATTTGGAGCAACACAAGCCTTGGCTTCCGCTCTGGTATCTATTTGATAATAATAATAATAATAATAATAATAATCATAATAATTGTCTTTGGGAAGGTAGTAATAGGCAATTAAAATTATTTTTCAACCATATTAACGATATCAATCCTTCAATAAAATTTACTATGGAGATAAAAAATAATCGCTCCTTAAACTTCTTAGACCTTTCCATCTCACATTCTTGTTCTAAACTCAACTTCAAAATCTATAGAAAACCAACATATACTGACACCATCATTCCTGCTTCATCTTTACATCCTTATAATACTAAAATGGCTGCTTTCAATTGTTATGTAGACCGATTATTAAAAGTTCCACTCTCTGATGAAGACTACAATCTGGAATTACAAACTATTTACAAAATTGCTATTAATAACGGTTATAACAAGGCTGAAATTGACAAAATTATTAGAAAAAAGCGTAAAAAACTTTTATTAACATATTTTTATCCCCCAAGTATACCTGATACAAAAATTTATAAAAAAAATCCCTTTCACGGCCAGGTTAGTTTCAAAATAGGATCAAAATTAAAGAAATCAAATATAACCCCAGCCTTTTATAATAAACATACAATTAAAAATTTACTCGTTAATAATAAACTAGATAAAACTGATTTACACAACAAAAGTGGAGTTTATCAAGCATCGTGCCAAGATTGCTCAACAATATATATAGGCCAAACTGGTCGAAAATTTGCTACAAGATTTGGTGAACATTTGAAAGCCATCCAAAATAAAAAAGTAGAACAGTCCAACATAGCAGAACATATGATCTCCAATAATCATAACCTTTCCGTTAATGACTTCAAAATCCTACACATACACAATAAAAGCCTTAAACTGAACCTTTTAGAATACCGAGAAATTCACAAAAATATTAACTCTGGAATTCCCTTAATGAATGACCAGATTGACGTTTACAACTCACCCCTAATAAATCGGTAAATACCTTTTTTCCCTTTTTTCCCTTATCTGCTAATATGGTTTACACTTGTATTCCCTACCATAATATTTGTTCCCACTGAATGTATTTGTTAAAAAATAAGTTTAGTTTGTAATTTGAACTCCTGTACATGGCGTCACTGCCGAAATACGTATAGAGTATATTAAACGGATATTTGTGAAACTTACCGAGTGTTTTATTTATTAATCTTAAATTAAAATTATCTTCTTCAGTTTATTGATTGAACCACAGAAGCTCCATTATTTAAAATTTGTTTTTATCATCCTCCTTTTATACATTGTGTGTACTGGATTCATTAGAGTGAACGTCCTGTATAAATTCTCGACCTAGCACAATATTTTTCCCCGTCCATTAATTATAAACATGGTAAACATAACATTTCCACCATATTTGGTGTTAGGTAAGTAAGCAACCTTCAAGTGATTTGATATAATGCACTTGTTGGTTTGGTCCGTACATCAATACACTGATATTTCCAGAACGAACTAGTTTCAGTGCTGCTGCAGCGGCACTTTCCGGAAACATCGACATTGCGATAAGAAGAATGGTTTCATTTGCATACCGATATTATCAACACGCCAATATCAAATTCTGAATACAGAGTGAGTTTATATAAATAAACTAAATCGATAAACTCAACTTATCAACAGAGAAATGTTAAGGTTTTGAAAGCTACTTTAATTTTTTAACATAAAACATTAAAACAAATTCTAACCACCATTATAGCATTATAGCAATAATTTAATACTTTAAAGGCTTAGTACAAAGCGTTCAAAAATGAATGATAGGCGTTTTAAGAAAAGAAAATGAACTCGGAAAAAAGATTTTATTTAGTTACTTGTCACTTAACAGAGTAGTGTGAAGATATTCTTCGAGATCACATGTAACCCAATATTATTCAAGAAAGAAATATTACTAAGAAGTAAATAAGGTCTCTTTCGATTGTTATTGCTTTTGTCAATCATAAGAAAGACTTCACCACCCATTGTTAAATTACAACCGTCAAGATTATGGAAGACGTATTCATAGTTCCTAAATCTAACACCCACACAGCGCTGGTGGCGACTAATTTTAGAAGATTAAGTGGTCCCTCTTGAATCTATTCTTGTCAAAATGATTGAAGATTGAAAGATTTAATATACAAAACACTTAAGAATTTTTATAAGTACATTCCACAATAAAAGAATGGGTTTAAAATTGTAAGTGTATAAACAATAGCTTGTAATGGTCGAGTACAATTTTCCCCAATTTAAACTATTATATTAATAAGGGAAGTTATGAAGTATATAGTTTCCAATCAGCTGCTAGTAAAACATACGGTTCAAGTAATACAGTAACTAATGAATGGAAATAGCAGCTGGTAAATTCAGCTGTCCAATACAGTATTTCCCAATAGGTGGTCCTAATCGTTATATATACAATCAATAAATTCCTATCGATGTCTCACAAAGATATTTAGATTTGCTTATACCTGGCTGTAGTCATTTAGATGATCTGCTAAATATATTTGTTTTCTTGCAAGAAATTAACCAACAATTATTATTAGCGGTCCGCGTTAGACAATTATATATTTGACTAGTCCGCGGTGCGTTTTTGATTGAGAAACACTGGTCTAAAGTACACAAGTCATAGCGTATAATGATAGAAAAATTGATGTGAAGTGTGAATTTTCACACATTTCAGGGTTTCGCAGGTATATAATAAATGAATGATGATTATTTGAGATGCCAATACAAATTTTATGTTAAAATATTTTTTTTGTTAATTTTAATTCGAATGCCTAATACCATTATTTTGGTTTCTAAATAGTTGCAGTATTTTTTTTGTTTTGTTTTATATAGCAAGGTTCATTAATATTTTGAAAATTGCACCTATGGCTTCCGTTGGTTGTTTAAGTCATAAACTCCGCCCCTCTGATTTCGTATACATCCAAACATAGAAATAAATTATAATTTCAACACTTCCCACTGGTTATTAAATTTACGCTTTTAAAAATTAAATGCAACATTTGCCAAAATATAACTAGAATTTTGACAAAATAATTTAAACAAAATAAAAATGCAAAAAAAACAGGAAAAACAAAATTGACGGGAATCGAACAGTAGTTTGTAACTTACGAAGCGAGAACGTTACCACTGGACTACGGATGTTCACTCGTTTACTATGTTAAATAGCGGATTAAATATTTTACATATTTTAGTTAAAAACACCTAAAATGCGTTATTTTCCGAAAACATAAACTGATCAAAAATTCCTGTTGTACTATTTTGGTTCACACCAATGTACATTACTTAGAATTTTTTCAGATTTTTAGTTTAAACCATCTGGGCTACAGGGTGTGGGACAAAATTTTTGTTGCACAATTGGCAAAAATCGCTTCAAAATAATTTATTTTGCAAAAATAAAATTTTGATCGTTAATCCACGTACCAAGGGCTTTCATTTGATACCCTACACAGAATTGTAAAAAAATATATTTTTTTTCGATGAGCATATATTTGTTTATATTTTTAGGGGGATATGTTTTTTAGATGTTTTAGTATTTTTCCTATGTGCGGGTCAAAGAGTTGTATAAGCATGCCAAATTTTAACTCTCTAGGTTTAGCCGTTTGGCTACAATTTTTACCGAACAGACAGACAGACAGACAGACAGACAGACAAAATGACGGTATAAGGGTTTTTTGGTCATACCTATAAAACCCTAAAAATGAGCGATTCTTTTTCTTTCCATAACGTATATGCTACTATTTTGGGAACTGTGAACGAAGCTTTAGCGTATCTCCAATAAATCAAAGTCTGAATGTAAAATCCGAAGTTAGTTTACAGTAGTTTGTTGTCTAAATTATGGTTCACAACATTTTTGAAATCGTTTATTTTTAACTGGAATTCTATATTACATAGATAATTGCGAGGGATATTATCTGCCTACCCATGTCTATAGATAACGATCATAGTTTATTAAGTTACATTAACACTATTTTAAAAAAATCTAAAATGATAGATAATTAAAGTATTAATAGTGTATCACAAGAATTATGCTAAACAGTTCAGCTTTCGTCGTTGATGAAAAATAAGCGAGGAGTTACAAACCTCCTGGCTATATGTTCACGTCAAAATAGGAGTGAATGGCGAAAATCTTGTGTTCTGCATGAATAAGTGTAAAAATTAAAAACTTGTAGGAGTGAAAACGTACTTATTATGTACGCTATGGGGCTGGAATAAGAACAAATCTTAGCATAAATTTAAATAATTTAGATTAAATAAAAATACAGATTATATAAAAAAATATAAATTGTATTAAATCGGTCATACGAGACTTTATAAGTTGTAAGAAACTTCGCCCACTAGAGTGACTAGTTTTATGACAGCTGAAGTATATAAAGAGTATTTTTAGAGGTTTGTTTTTTGAATTGGCAACACTGTTTCCAGCGACGGTCATTTTGATAGCTGATAGCTGATTTTTGCTTAGTTTGGTTTGCCATTTCACCATGAATAGACGCCAGAACTAATTGTGCAAATTTATTTCGAAAATCGTGGTTATGTTCGCGAAACTTACCGTACGCTACGTCCATTTTACGGTCGACGTAATAGTCCATCCGAGCGAATTCGTATAACCATGGATCGTTTTTGCACCACGCATAGTCTAATTGATAATACGCATCCGCAGAGACGTCGTACAGTGCGCACCGAAGAAGCTGATGCTGTTGTAGAGCGTACTATTGAGGAGGACCCATATGAGTCGATTCGCTATCGTGCACAGCAATTGGAGCTGTGTCAATCTACTTTATGGAAGATTTTGTGGAAAGATATGGTTTTCGAACTAACAAAATGTAGCTCGTGCAAGAGTTGAAGCCGCATGACCATCGTACGTTCGGTGAATGGGTCGAAAACGATAATTCTCTTGATCCTCATTTTCACCACACAATTTTATTCAGCGATGAGGCTCATTTTTGGTTCAATGGTTACGTCAACAAGCAAAATTGCCGCATTTGGAGTGAAGAAAATCCACAAGCCATTATTGAGATCGTTACATCCACAAAAAGTCACTGTTTGGTGTGCTTTATGGGCTGGTGGAATCATTGGTCCTAATTTCGTTAAAAATGTTGCCGACCAGAACATTAAAGTCAATGGAGACCGCTATAGAACTATGATTACTAAATTTTTCGTTCCCCAATTGAATGGCATTAATGTGGAAGAGCTGTGGTTTCAACAAGACGGCACAACATGCCACAAAGCGCGCCGCAATCGATTTATTGAAGGAAACATTCAATGAGCGCATAATTTCGCGTAATGGACATGTGAATTGGCCTCCAAGATCGAATGATTTAACACATTTTGGCGATTATTTTCTGTGGGGATATGTGAAGTCGCTATTCTACGCCGATAAACCAGAGACGATGGACGTCTTGGAAGCCAACATTCACCCCGTTATTGCCGATATACGGCGCTAGTTGCTCCAAAAAGTGGTCGAAAATTGGACTTCAAGATTGCGTTTTATTCGAGTCAGCCCAAAATCACATTTAAACACTAATGGCATAAAATTATCTTTCCAATAAAGCCAATACCCTGGCCATTATTACGATTTTTATGTGTTTTATTTCATTTTAAAGTTCTAAACCTTAAAAAAAAAAATACCCGTTAATTACAAATAGAAGAGCAAATAATTGGCCGTAGACACAAATTGTCCACAGCAACCAATAACACCGATAAGTGTCTAATTTTAATCCCTTCACGCACTTATGGGTGGCCAAAATTAACTTTACAATTTATAAAGGTCGCCATTTTGGTTTGATTCACTTTTGACAGTCCTTTAGACTATTTTTTGTGAGGTTACCTTAAAGGTGTTTATGTCAGCAAGCCAACATTTTCCGAAATTTTTACTACACTACATTTTTAACAAATCTCAATTACAGTGATACAAGTTTTTAAGGTTATCGAATTTAAAAAACACCATATTTGTAATATTTTCTCCTTTTGCCATACATTAAGCCCATAATTTCAAAATTGCTTCGGGAATCTTGTATTTCCACTTATTACATAACTGTTATGAAATTTCATAACGTAAGTTCACATAAAGATTATTGACTGTGTTCAAATATGAATAAATAAACATTAAAATAAATAAAGTATATGTTTGTTATGCTAATTATATTATTTATAGTTAATATAAAACTGCCTTAACTCCGTGGTTAAACGGTTGATTACAGAACATAGTAATGCTCATTAAATCCTTGCTGATCACTTAGTTTTCCAAGGGAAGATGCAAAGAAAATTAAGTAATTATAATTATTTGAGCTTATTGAAGCTGTATTGACTGTATTGTCCATGGAAGCAAAGGATACACTGCATCAAATATATTACAAATTACAGAAAATTGTTGTCTGATATTTATTATGCGGTGGTTGTGTGTTAAAAGAGTATGACCGATTCTTATTTTGGTTAGTACTATCTGTTCTCTTTTGGTAGTGTTGGTTGTTTTGGTGGTGACTTCTGGTATTCTGGTTTCATATTTCTTTTGTTTTGTTTTTGAAGTGGCTTTTTGTGTATGTGGTGGATGGAAATCGATTTCTTCATTTACAGCTTCTTTTGCTTCTGAGTCTGCTGTCTGATTTCCTGGGATGTTTTGGTGAGACGAAACCCAAAAGATGGTATCTTCTGTCCCTTGTATTATGGAGTCGTGAAATTGTCCTGGATATTTTAGCTTATCCTGTTTCTGGTGAATGTTTGCTGTATGCTTGTGATGGTATTTAGAGGATCTGTCTGTATTATGAGCTTTTGATCTTGATGGTGTCTTCTGTATTTTGTAGCCTGTAGAACACCAAATGCTTCAGCAAAGAAAATACTTGTTTGACCGGTGGAATTTTTTGTATCATTTACTGTAACTATCTCCGGTACTACCTTAAATTTTGGCCCCATCAGTGAAGATGCCAAGGTGAATTTTTTGATTAGTTGTATGGTTATGGTATGGGTTTCTTTCTTATTTTATTGGGTTATAGGCAGATCTTCGTTTATTGGAGAAGCCTGGGTGGTATTTTGTTGTATTGCTGTGGGATTAATTGTGGGAAAGTTTCGTTCATATTACAGAGATCTTCTTGTATTTGCTTGTAGAATGGTATTTCGTTTTTTATGAAAATGTAGCCGTTTATTTGGTGGAATATTTGTTGGAAGGTGGGAATATCTGGATTTACGGCCAGGTTTGCTAAATGGGATGTAGTTATTTCTGTTAATATCACATTCATTACTTCACACACTTTCACAGGTGTGAACTTTCAGATGCAAAATCCATTCAATGTGGATCCGATTCCCAGCGAAGGGTTGAATTTTTGATATTCCTGTACACTTCATGTTGATCTCTGGGTGTGTGTATGAGATATTACTGATAAATTTCTATCCATATTCATTTTACAAACAAATACAAAAACAGGTAAATGATAATAATAATGATAACAAGTCTTTACCACACATGCTGCTGAAGCATAACTTGAAAACTAAACAATTATTTTTCATTTAAATATTCTGCCTGCTGACAAAAAATGTATGTCTCCAAAAGAAGGAGAAGAGAGCTCTTCTGAATTGAAATCAGGAATTGAAACTGCATTCTTGTGTAAACTGTCTTACCACAGTTCTACGACAGATAACAATTAGGTATAAATACCAACCTATTTCCCCACCTGAACCTTAACAGGTTGGTTACATAGTTTCATTAATGTTATCATTTCATAAGACTGTGACTATATGCAAAGGTTCGACATGCTTTCACTATATGCGTTATCGCCCACCTAGTCACCTACTGATGGCACCTACGTGATATTGTGTTACTACTATTACACCTTGCATTCGTACATTAATTGCAAATCGTTTCTAATTAAATCAACCAACTCAATATACGAGTATGTGCGTAAAACTTTAATTAAAACGATGGATAACATCTGATTTACGTTTTCAATGGATTTTACTAAATGGTAAATTTATTTTAAATAGTTTAAATCGATTCTGATAAAAATAAAAATAAAAATAAAGACACAGCAAAAAGAACATCACTTTTCAACATTAGAAAAAAATTACAAAGTACAATTTAAGAGATTTATCCTAAAAGTATCTGCAAGGAATGCTTCCAGAAGTGGAATTGCCATGTACAGCGATGAATCGGGAATAACCTGGACAGATTAATTCTATAAGGGAAATTTAATGGGAGAATCCTGGTCGATGTCCTACCAGATAGCTCATATTAAATCCCGTAGTGATATTATAAAAGCCAAAAGACAGACAGAACATAGAAGCCATTGATACGACAAAAATAAAGCCACCATAGTTCACGACTCTACCAACAGAGAAGATTAACTAATCTTCGAAAAGCAAATCATTGATTTGTTTAGTTTGTCACCTTTAGTGTCTTGACTGGAGTTGTTCCAGAGTACCGTAAGTTTAATTTAGTTTAAATTACACCACTAGGTGGTACATACGTTGTCAAGTTGTACTATTTCAAATTGTCATTTGTGTCAAACCAAATTGAATTTATAATTCATAAGTCAGTAATCAATTAAACGTTTTAAAAATGTTCCCACCTTGCTCAAAATATCTGGCATTCCATTACGCAATTATCTTTAAATTAACATATGCTAAATTTGCCCCAGATTTAAAGATAACTTGTATGAATGGGAAGCAAGTGGACAGATTCATTCAATACAATAATTTATAGAGTTATAGAACTGTAAGGTTGGGCGTAACAGCTAGTCGCGCAACTTAGTACCTTTGATATTAGATTTATAATGGTACTGTGATGTATTTAATCATAACCTGTTGGGTTAATAGAGAAATATTGGAAGGCTTGGCCCTTTGACGAGCCTTACCTTACAGTTACCGCATAACAAGTTGAGACAGGTTTATGTAACTAATAGTTTAAAAAATTAACTATTTGTGCTAACAATAAGTAGGGATAGAAATGCCTTTCGGTCGAGCCAATGCACCGTCTACCGAAAATCATAATTATTTCCCAAACAATTTGTCAAAAAAATTTATTATTCTAATTGTTTACAACCTATGACTGGGGGTTTTATCTTGAGGTCCATAGGTCTCTGGTGGTCCACGAGTTTAATTTATGGAGTTGCGGTAATAAATACTGCTTTATTATTTCGGGTTTGTCAAGGTGTTAACAAGCATCTGCACTATAAGTTCTTAAGAACACATCATACAAGGGAACATTTGAGTTTAATACACACAAGAGCATCCCAAACCCTGGCTACATAGTATAGTACTGGCGCACCCAGGGCAGGGACCGGGGGACCCCCCCCCCCCTAAGAAGGAAGGAAATAAAAATAAAAACACACAAACACACTAGAAAATAGAGACGAAGATCTTTTTTTTAAGTCGTCACTTGTATTTTAGAAGCGAGGACCTTTTTTTAGGTCATCACTTTGCATTTCCGAAGCGAGGACCTTTTTTTTAGGTCGTCACTTGTATTTTAAAAGTCAGAACCTTTTTTGTTTTAGGTCATCACTTTGTATTTCCGAAGCGAGGACCTTTTCTTTTAGATCATCACTTGAAATTTAGTGAACCTTATTCATAATTTTGTCTCCCCCCCAAACCAAAATTCCTGGGTGCGCCACTGTAGTATAGTGAGCATTATTCTAAGGTTTAAGCTATTTCTTGCTTTTAATGATCTGCACTAAGGGTTCTTGCTCAGTTTTTTTCTCAGAGTTCCTGTTCTTTGATTTTATCTGGCCATCTTATACCAACAATTCTTCTTAAGCAACAGTTTACAAAAACCTGAATCCTTTTCTCACTTTTATCATTCAATATCCATGATCCAAAAAACGAGTGGTTTTGACATTGGTGTTGAAGATTTGGATTTTGGTTTTTAAACATATTTTTTGAACTCCAGAACTTCCTCAGAGTTCTGCTGCTTACTTTTCCATCTTATCGCTTATAGCTTCTTCGATTCCTCCTTCTGTATACACATATTTCGAAGGTAGCAGAACTTATTGGTGTGTGTATCTTCAATATTTGTATCGATATCATTGATTTTTAGATGTTCAGGTAATATCTTAATTTTAATAGTCTTGATTTTCAAACTGATTCAACTGTATATTTCTGAAAGTTTCTTTAATTTGTTTTTTTTTATGTGTTGTGTGCTAATAAACGAACATCCTCAAATTCAAGGTCTTTTCGTTGTTCTCCAATTGATCTCTGTTTTTCCATCACTCTTAGAATTATACACGACAAGTATTTCTGAAATATAAAAATAGTTAGTGGTGTAGGGTTTGGTCCTCTTTCCAATTATTTTTCTGCTAGTACTATGTCTAATACTAGCTATTATCTTTATATTTCTGGAATACATATCGTTTGCATCTACTTCGGCAGTAAAATCTTCTTTTCTTCTTAATAAAAATAATAATTAAAAATGTCCTTAATGATTTCTTTTTGACTGAATGGTATATCAAGATTTGACAATATAAGTCGAATAAAACGAAGTCGAAAATTTGCTACAACATTTGGTGAACATTTGAAAGCCATCCAAAATAAAAAGTAGAACAGTCCAACATAACAGAACATATGATCACCAATAATCATAACCTTTCCGTTAATGACTTTAAAATCCTACACATTCACGATAAAAGCCTTAAACTGAACCTTTTAGAACACGAGAAATTCACAAAAATATTACTCTGGAATTCCCTTAATGAATGACCAAGACGTTTACAACTCACCCCTAATAAATTGGTAAAAAACTTTTTTCCTTTATCTGCTAATATGGTTTACACTTGTATTCCCTACCATTTATATTTGTTCCCAATGAATGTATCTGTTAAAAAATAACTTTAGTTTGTAATTTGAACTCCTGTAGATGGCGTCACTGTCGAATTACGTATAGAGTAATATTATATTTGTGAAACTTAGCGAGTGTTTTATTTATTAATTTTATATTAAATATGTTTCACCGAGAATACACGGACTCCTTTGTCAATTATAATATAAGACGTTTTTATTTCTGACCATTTTTAAGAAATGTCTACTTACAATCTTTAAAGGTAATCTGTCAGAGTCGGAATCAATCAAAAGCCTTAAGTAAGTCGTAAGTTAGTTGAGTTTTCTTTATATCAGAATAAATTTTCCTCAACTATGTTTCGATTTATGAACTCCACTTAGTTAATAGAGACTTTATTTTTAAAACAACCCGATTTCGATGTAAAAGGATCGATGTGTTGCCGTTATAGTGTTTTGAGACGGATCCGGTGATACACAGAGCGTTGCGAGTAATACAGGGAGCTCAGTGTGTTAGTACTGAACGGTATAAGCACACAATTCTTCATGTATGGCAAGTCAACACCATTCGAATAGACTAGGTTAATTTTACAGGTTACTTACCACAAATGATCAATTAAGGGAAAATTATTACTATCGTTTGCTTTAAATACAACACCAATACAGTATGGAACTGAATTTTAAATCAGAAACCTACATTCGGATTATAGGCGAAAGGTTTCCATATTCATCTATGGAAATATCTAAAGAATAAGAATAGGATATAATAGTTTGCTTAAAAGGATAATATAACTAGGCTGGCGAAACCTAAACATAAATTGGTTCCGGCCAAAGAATTTAGACGAAATACCGGCGGGTCGGTGTGATTTTTTTCACATTATTCAACAATTCATATCGCTAGGATCCATTAACTGTAGTCCATTTGTAAATATTTTTCATATAAATAGTGTTTCGGTTGTTGGGGCTTAATTGGTACCAAATATTAATTAATTTTTACAAGCAAGGGTTTATTTTAAAGATATACAATATACTTACAATCCTAAAGTTAAAATTTGCAATTTTTATTTATTTACTGAGTGAGAGATGTGAAGTAGATACAGTTTAAGTAATTGTATAACTAAAAATTTAAAACTTAGCTGCATGACCCTCTTAAAGAGTAGGATAGCAAAAAAGCACGTTCAGAAAAAAAAAAACTCATATATAAAAAGACTACGTTCAACATCAGCACTCCTCTTCTTATGGTTGGTTGTTAAAGAATTAGCAATAATTAAACAAAAATTAGATTGTGTTTTCGAAAAATATCGCATTGTGTTGAAAAAATTGATTATTTTTTAATTTGTCTAAATTGTGGATAAAAATGTAATGTCTTTTTTGCATTTAATTTTGGAAGGCTTTTCGCTTAGAGCAGAGTTTCCCAAACTGTACTCCGCGGGTAGATTAGACAGAAAAGTAAATTAAATAAATGTCAAACCAATTCAATATTTTATTATCTCCAATTAATTTAAATAAAGGCGCTCGAATCTCAATGGTTCAACTGGTCATTGAAAAAGTTTTAACCTATATGAAATACAAATATACAGCTGAGTGACTGTTCTATTACAGGGCTGATATATTATAGGAGTGGCATATATAAATGCATTACCAATTCCTTAAAATTTGTCAAATAGTAGATTATAGATGTTATGACGTTTTATGCAATAGGAATATGAATTATATTCTTTAGATCTCTTATAATTCAGAGAGTAAGTCATAGAAGTGCCGTGTTATATATTTCTTTTTGATGCGATTGTTTGGATGGATAGCTTGCTAAAGTACGGATCGTTAAGAAAAGCTGGCACAGTCTCCGTATCAGAACGTCCAGTAGACGACAAGTATGTTCAAATATTTTATAGTATTTCAATAGTTTTTTATCGGTATTTTCTATTTTGTATTTTGAAAAGCCTTATTTGCCCCAGTTTTAGTTATATTAGTTAATGTTTTTAGTACAGAGCGGTCATAATTCCTTGTCAGTTATGCAATAGTTGACAGAAACATTTTGTTATCAAATTTATTTCCAAGGACATGCACACATAGACGTAGATTCGATTTTTATATTGGGTTATGTATGTTCAATATTTCACTTACCTCTAAGAGCTAACCTCGATCAACAATCGTCTTCCAATTACAATCTTAATAAAAACAACAATAATAACGAAAAGATCAATAATATATCTTAACAAAAACCAATTAATTATGAAATGAACACTACTTTTTCTCTACACGCCAATGAGTTAACGAACATGAAGTTATCAATACAATATCGTTACTGATTGGTTCTTTTTTAAATTGGAATTTTTAGATATGAGATAGAATACAGTTTTGATATTTTTAATCTCATTGTTTACT
Organism: Liopterus haemorrhoidalis; assembly: GCA_963971575.1. Lineage (NCBI taxonomy): Eukaryota > Metazoa > Arthropoda > Insecta > Coleoptera > Dytiscidae > Liopterus > Liopterus haemorrhoidalis. The sequence goes on from OZ020618.1 coordinate 2,801,473, forward strand.
GTTACATTACTTATGTAACTGACAAGAAATTATGATCACACGGTATTTTTGGCATGATGTCTGTCAGTCTCTCTTTATGACTGTCTGTCGGTCCTTAGACACGTGTAAAGCGAATTTGGCTAAACGGATTTTGACAACAGAGAAATATTTCGAAAAAAGTTAGTGTACAAAAGTTGTTTTACAAGCAATAACTAGCAATATATCACACGCCAAGATCCAATTAAAATTAATTAATTAATATTGCTATATATTTTGCAAGGATAGTGCTCCGCGACGAATTATTCTTGTGAAAAAAGCTCCGCGGCTCAAAAAGTTTGCTAAACTCTGACTAAGAGAATTGGACCCAAGTCATACTCAAGAGCAGTCAGATTTTTATTTCTTCTACTATATTTTGTTCACTCAAGGTCTCACCCATGGGTTCACCCATAAATCAGAGTATATTGAAAAGTTAGTTAGTTAACATTTTTGGCGCACAGCAACAAAGGCTATTTGCGCCTAACGCAGCCCAATTAAATGACTACATTACATATTAAAAACAATAATTTAAACAATCAATAAATAGATAAAACCAATCAAATTACGCATACTCTATAAAATAAGCATGTTGAAAAAAGAATCGAATTCGTTCACTTAAAGAATGGAATAAGCTGTCTTCAAAAACACATGTTTTCACTATTTTTGGTAGGTAACATATAAAAAATTGGACAGAACAACATCATACTTAGAAAAAAACATGAAGAAAATGAAAACAAAACGAATTTTCAGTAATGGTGGTGCAATCTGTTTATTTAGATAATAGGATGAAGCTCGACAAGACCAAGTACAAGAAGAACCAAAAGTCGTAAAATAATATTTTAGAAGATACATAACGATATAAAGACGAGCAGTAAGACCAAACGACAAAAACGATTCTGAAAATATCAAAAGAGCCATTTTTTAGGTATAGCCAAAGAGCCAGTTGTGATTCAAGAGCTGACCTCTGGATACTGAAAATGCCCAGAAAAAAATAATAGATTAACTATTTTTCAAGGGTTTTAGATTAAAATATTACACTGTCTTTTCTCGAATATTTTCCGTCAGTACTTTTGGCTTAATTCACAAGTCCTCTTTCCCTGTTAACTGTCAAGTCTTTCAGGAAATACAATTTAATAAATGATAAAACTTTCATTTTCTAAAGATGTATTTTGTTTTTACAATTATGTTTATTTTTTGTGAAAAAACATTCGTAGACGTCTGCAATTTTCACGTCAAGAAATAAAACGTTTTCGCGTGTTATTTTGACAGTTTTCACTTACTATTAACAACATTTCACTCATCAAAAGAAACAATAAAATGTGTAATTTCATGAACTGACAGCAACGTTTTTGTTTTTGACATAAACATTTCCAAATCGATTATACATTTCCGTGAAAATATTAAAATTAAATTAAAAATGTTGGTGAATGAACTTGAATAGTTTGAGAATCTCTGTACTCCGGCGTCGTCTGAGCTATTGAACAGTTGCAATTCTAAGAAGTACAAGCAAGTATTTTCCTCTCTTGAACAACGAACTCTCGATTTCAACTCTTAAAGAACAATGCATGCCATTTTGTCCTGAATCATTTAGATCGATTATTACACTACACGCATACCTAGTTATTATATCATTAGAGTTTTTGTCTGATGTTTGAGTGACGTCTGATGAAAATAGAGCATCAGATGGGAAATTAGGGAGCGTTTATTTTAAGATTAGAGTTATTAAACTGATCAGTATGTCTGTATATATGTCTAGACGAATTTCGAAATCAAAAGATATATTTAGATACTATTAGACCCAGGAAAAGGTTCGGTACATATTCATAAAAGTCAACAACGCTATATGAAACAGCGTTAAACAGGCTCATCGTAACATATGAATCGCTAAATGTAAAGGCCTTATCACACTAGTGCTATTATTCAAGTCTAAACTTGGAAAATTAAAGTCTTTGTATTCGAATCGAAGTCTTGTGTGTGTGATAGCATGACAAAAAACCTGGGTCTTTAAGTCTGAGTAAATACATCGAGATATATTTCCCCTGTCTCTAGAAGACAGAAGAAGTCCAAGTCTTCAAATGCGCGTGCGCGGCCTCTCCCTCTCAGTGAGATCAAGTGAGATGGGTGTATTGTTAACTTAATGTACGCAGACGCAAGTTACTTTTCCCTGTTTCGCGTGTGATAGCTGAAGACTTGAATCCTGGAAAAAAACTTACAAAATAAAACTTGGATAGTGTTCTAGGGTGATGCGCCCTTAAGAAGTCAAGTAAGATTTTTCAAATTTTACTGGAGACAAAAAACTGTGTAGCTATTAGAGAGTGATGATTTAATAGAACAAAGTGGCAAAGGGAGACGCTAGACTTACCCGACCATAAAAACCGAAAACTTCCAAAACATTACCTCAAAAAAAAAAAAAGATTTAGGTAAATCTTCAAAACAACATTAAATTATGGTCTATATAAATTTTTGTTCAAGGCTTGGTTTACTTGTAATTTTTTTTTTAAGTTTAATAACTTTCGTTTCCTGTTTCGTATATTTATAAAAAACAATAGGTTTCTTCCCAATTAATAGGAGAATGTTTTAGTACCAGAACGAACTCTCTAAGTTGAAATACTTGAGTTTCCTTATCCTGTACACACGCACATACGGACGGCACTTCGAAAATAGGTTTTTTGGGTTCCCTGGACCCATGAAACGTGTTCATCAGTCAAAATCTCGAAATTGAATATTTTCGCAATTTCAATACTTGCCCCTTTATATATTAAGGTCAGGCAAGTAAAAACCTTTTTAATGCGTACAGAATCATTCCACAATTAATTTCAATTAAATTTTTATTGCTATTGTTTTATCCAAAATTAATATTTACTGTATTAAATCTATTTGGAAGAATAATAAAAAAGCGTTTAATACTAAAAAAAGTAAAGCAAAGTATTCAATCGAAATTCCGATACACATTCCGATGAACCATTTCAAATCCTGAAGATAGCTGACGTTGATTTGCAGAGTCCATGCTTCTCGCATGAGCCTTGTAGCGTGTTTTTATACCAGTTCTAGCAAAAACCTTTGCCTGGAAGCACTTAATGGTAAAATTAAAAACATAGTTTAGGTTTTCAGACATGTAATCCTGTTCTGCTTAATCCTGGCCTTTCACAAGTTTATAGTATTGTCTTCCGTTTTGTAATTACGAGTGATTATGTTGTAAGTTATAAAAAATGTTAGTTAGTAATAAGAGCCTCCGAGCGGAGCCAGGCGGGACAGCAATATTATAAAATCAAACATTTATTCATCTTTCTGTAAGTCTTGACGTCCAGTAACCATTGGCATGACATTAAAAATGGTACTCCAAAAGTCACCAAACACTTCTGGAACGTACCTTTCGGTTTTGTAAGAGACCTTCCGTTTTTTGAGAAATTGAATGAGCATACTTTGTTGAAGAAGGAATCAGTCACTAACAAGACACCTTTCTACATTTAACCGGTTTATCAATATATCTGCTTACTAGTCATGGCCCCTTTCAGACTAAAACGATACGTTTTAGGGGATGTAACATAAATCAACAGAATCGTGAAAATATAAAAAAATGTGATAATACTTCACGCAAAAAGCAGGAGATATAAGAGATATGGACATATAGGAAGATACTTAGAACTTGATAAAGTGCGAAAAAATGACGTACTGCACATTATGGGGAAGGAGAAAAAAATTATGCTTTGGAAAGATTTGGAAAGAAACAATATATGCCGGGCAATAACCGAGACAAAAATCATATAATAGAACAATCAAATATAGATGTTACTAACTGCTATTGTTCTGAAGAGATTTCTGGAAAATCTCCTGGAAAATCTTCCATTAAACACAGCAAAATAGGACGAAGCTATCTCGAATGTCTGTGCTCAAGAAAATAATTATCTCTAGTTTAAAACCATTTCCGTAATCGCAGACAAAACAAAACGATCTAAAAATATTCCAAGCACATCTACAATTATGAAATGAATATTATAAAACAAAAACATATTCTTTGAGAAAACATTTTAGGAATACAATAATAAAAAACAAAAATGTTCTCATGTAGACTTAATGCCGTAATAGGTTGTTGTCTATAATAGGAATGATGGTTAGAGGCACAAGTGTGTAAATTTATGAAATAAGTGCGTCTTACCTTAACTAGAATTTCCTGTAAGGAAGGTGGATTCTCTGTTATGAATTATAGATAAACAAATGATAATGGCGCTTGTCTGGAGGGAATTTTTCTAAAAAAAATGTGGCGTCTAAAACATAGACGTGAAATAAATATATTTATGGATAAGACAGTTCCTGTAACATTAAAGAGAGCGTCGGTTTTCAATCAAACCATAATTTCCAAAGTTAAAAGACTATCATACAGCAAAAATTATAATGATTATCTATGAAGACGGTTTAAATTTGGCCTGCATTTAATCTTTTCTGGTCGATACAAATTATAAATTAACATTATATATTAAGTGTACTGGAAAGTTTTTTCGTTTTTATTATTAGTGCAGTATGCGAACTAGTAACGACTTACTCGCTGAATTAAACAGACGTCTTCTGCTTATTGATTAAACTCTGTAATCTTGAGTACCTAATTATTGTTTTCGTTTCATTTTAAACCCTTCCATTTTAAAATTGCGGAAAAAATTTTCATCAAAACATTTTTTATGCTATTTAGGCCCGGTTTTTCCACCTTCAGATAAAGTTCCAGGTAACTATCTGACAGATAAGGTTATTTGTAACTTCATCTGTTGAGTAAATGTCATCCCTTCTTTCTATACAATTCAATTCAATTCAATTTATTTTAATTAATAATTATTACATTTTATTCTTATTCATTTTATTCCTTACATTATAATTTTTAACTAAAATATAAATTTAATTTCTACCTATTGGTTTGAAATCTATTTTGCTTTATTCCTATTATTTTCTTTTTCTTTGATTTCTTTTCTCCTCTGGATTACCTCTTTCATCCATGTGTAACCGCAGCCATTTCCGTTTAAAATATCTTCTCTTGTTCCTCCTTTGATTCTCATTTCTTCACATCCTTCCAGCATATGTTCAACCCTTTCTTCTCTGCACATTCTACATAGTTTATCATATATATATCTTTCTATACAAATGTATCTATGGAATAGTTATCTAACGTATAATGAGACTGACGTATTGGATTCACTGACTGGTATTGACATTTATTCAGTAGATGAAGTTACAAATAACCTTATCTGTCAGATAGTTACCTGGAACTTTATCTGAAGGTGGAAAAACCGGGCCTTAATGTTGTATAAGTACCATAAAAAAAATCTGCTACAGTTGCTATATAAAACATTTGCATTTTTTATGGTGATAAACTAAGTATACGCACATGTCAACAGTGGTTTAAAAAATTTAAATCAAGAAATTCATGCTTGGATGATGAACTTCGATCTGGAAGGCCCTATAAAGGAATAATTTATGTTAAAACCGGGGCAAAGTGTTAATTCTGATCTCTACTGTGAACAATTGGATCGACTGAATCAGAACTTGACTAGAAACTGGAGAGAAATTGTGAATAGAAGAGGAGTTATTCTTCAAGGCGACAATGCCTGACCTCATTCTTCAAAAAAAGACATGTGAAAAAATTTCTGAGCTTGATTGGGAGGTTCTAACACACCCACCCTACTCACCAGACATTTCATCCTCCGACTATCACTTATTTCAGTCACTGAAACACTTTTTAAGAAACAAGACATTTAGAGATATGAACCATGCTAAAATGAGCCTTGAATAATGTTTTCCTTAAAAAAATCAGGAATTTTATCGGGAATATTTTCTCTTCCTGATAAATGACAAAGTGTTATAGATCACAATGGTAACTATTTTACTCAATAAAGTACATTTTTTTTCTTTTTATTTGTGTCTATTTTAATAAACAAAATAAACGAGAAAACTTTCCGATATACCTAATATATTTACGTACTTACTTACTTAATCCTGAAGCCTTTCTACCTTGCGGTGTAAGGCTATAGTCGAGTTACTTATTTCCTGGTGTTGTTCTCCATACTTCTTTCCATTGTGTTCTGTCCTTTGTATATTTTCTTATCTCCTCCCACTTTACACCTCTCTTCGTTGCAGCTTCTTTTGTTTCTTGGTGCCAGGTTTTTCTCGGTCTTCCTGGTCTAACTTTCTTCATTGTTCTTGCTTCATAAACTCTTTTTACTATTTTGTCTTCACTCATTCTGTGTATATGTCCCAGCCATCTTAGCTGTCCTTCTTCTATTATAGTCTCTACTGGTTTTGTGTCTCGTTTTTCTCTAAATACTTCATTTCTTATTCTGTCCAAGTTTGTCTCATTTTGGAGCTTCTTATTTTACCTAATATATTGTATATTTAATTTTCGTTTTTAATTTAGCAAATTTTTATTATTTTATCTCCGCGTTCTCGTGCCAAATTCTTAAAATTTAAAACACCTGGTCTACCAATTCCAAAAATGATAAAATTCCTAACTGATCACCAATAAATACCAACTGTATTTAAATTAATTAACTAAATTACTAAATTTGAATTATAATCAAACGTACCGCTGTTGCATTAAAGATAAAATCAAATCGTAAATTATATAAATCATTGACCTCTGTTTTGAGAAGCTATTAGATTACACACGGTGTAATCAAGGTAATGCCACATTCAGAAACCAGCTATAATTTTAATACTTCATGCTTGATATGGTAATTATATGGTTCACATACCACCATGGTAGCTGACAAATATTCGGATATTATTTTAGTTTATAACTTTCAATTTAGATCAAAAATTTTTAAAACATTTTTCGCGTGCTTTTTCCTTTACTCCTCTTTTGTTGAGAAATGATAATGGATTTTTCATTATGTTAATGAACTTTTATTAAACATTAGCCTCGACTACGGAGGTGTAACGACCCCTGCATAGAGGCTAAATTTAGAATATTATATATAGAGATTGCATATTTTGAGATGTACTGAATACCTCGCATAGCTTTTAATTTCTACAACATTTTACTTGAGTGTTTATTACTAGAATAAATATACTTTGAGATTTATTTAATATACACATTATCAGATGCAGTTTTGTCGAAAAAATTAGATAAACAAGACGTAAGGATGAATATCGCTGTTCGATATTATTTATGCAACGATATTTCTTGACGAACTACCGATGTTTTTGGCATCGATATTTCGATACAATATTATCGATTAATCGACGTTTTTCTAAATAAATAAATAAATAAATAAGTAAATAAATAAAAAATAAAAATAAAATTCATATTACTCAGTTTGGTTAAAATTTTAGTGTTTAAATTTTTATTTAAAAACTCAGCTGTGGCCACCACAGGACCGACCACCATCGCAAAGTACTTGTATAAAATACATTCTAGCAGCAGAGTAGAAATAACTTGGCCTAATATTTTCTAACAGAGATATTATTTATCATGACCATGGAAACGTTACATATAAGTATGAAAAAATAGATATTTAGAAAATTTTTTTTTCGTTTTATCAAAAAATGTCTCAAATAAAAGTTGTTGGTTATTGCTTTTATAGCAACTTTTGTTAAATAAATATTTTTCTGTTTTGTCATATTATTGGTGAAAATCCCATAAAAGAAAATATATTTTTTTTTAAAATAAAACTGTTGGTTTTCTAAGTATTAAGAGCAGTGACGGCGCTAGCGGGGAGTCCAGCCCCCCCCCCCCCAATATGTGCTCTGGCCCTCAGTTGCCCCCCCCCAGAATTTCTTGGAGAAAAAATAATTTTAGAAGTGAAGAACTTTTTTTTTTAAGGTCTTCACTTGTATTTTCATGTGTAAACGATAAAAAAATGATTTCAAATATTTCCTGCCCCCCCAAATTTTAGTTAAAAATTTCTTGGCCTCCCCAGATTTTTAGAGCTAGCGCCGCCTCTGATTAAGAGGTTTTATTTGATATCCTACTCAAAAATGAAACAATTTTTTTCTTATTTTTTCGTTGAATTCATATTTGTTTATATTTATCCGACGAGGTGTTTTTTGAACTGTCAATAGTTTTCTTATACTCGGGTCAAGGAGTTGTAAAACTACTTGACAGGTGACTACTTTTAAGTTGGAAAACGTACAGACAGACGTACATACAGAACTTTAGAACTTCTAAAATTAAAGATAAATGTAAAACAATGAGAGTCGATATAATTATTTTTATCAATTATTTTATATCAATAAAAAAATGTATAAAAATATCAACGTTCGATTTTTTTCCAGTATCGAAATAAGATATTCGATGCTACTATCGATGTCATTTATAGTTATCTTATAAACTAACACCATCCGATATATAATATCTTTCTGGAAAAATCTCCGAGACTGATATTATGATTATTTCATAAAATCTTTGTATATTGTTGAAAAAAAGTACTTTCTCCAAGGGACATATGAATTATAACCATAGTTGTATAAATACAAAGAGAAAACTATGAAATTTAAAACCAATAGAGATATGAATCTATAATTGTTGGGAATCGTAAATGAAATAGTGAAGATTATATTTTAACACATATGACAGAATTTTGTGAAAGTAAATATATTCTTGAGGGTTTAAAAGAAAGTAAAATTAAGAATTAAATTTTATTAAAATTATTTTAGACAACAAAATTGTTACATGTTTAATAGTTTTAAATTTAAAACAACAAATTATTTTGGACATTAAAATAACAGTCTGATCAAAACAATTCTATTGAACAACGATTAGAACTTTCACGAACAAGATGAATTCGTTAGATGAAACTCTTAATTATGGTACAGGTGCATGTCTTGAATTATTAGACCAGTCAAAAGTGATCAGGCATAAACAAAAAGCATGTACAGTTAACAGTGAAATAATAATAGAGCTAGACTTGCACTTGTTAAATTAAATACTTCTGACTTCTAAGCTTTCGATTTTGGTTTTACTTTTCACTTCTCTTTCTATGAAATTTGGCACTTTGCTAAATAAGATTAAGTCTATTTGGCATCGCGATTTTAAAAATCTTTGATATTCTATCAGCCAAACTTCGTCATTGTGATGAAGAAAAAGAAGAAAAGAAAACACATAGAAGAATTTGGTGGTTTTTTTGACAGTTTTCACCTCTTATAGGTCATTACTGGCTTTTGTTCCAAGATTTTTTTTGCTTTAAAATATTGTATATCAAAATGGGATGAACACTTTTTCAAAGAAGGGTGCCAGATATGCACAAACAAAAACTTTTTGTAGGTCATTGCTGGTTTTTTGTACCAAGATTTGTTTTATGTTAGCTGAAACAAGTTTTTTTGTTTCGACTAAAATATTGTACTTAAAAATGGGATGAACACATTTTCAAAGTGAGGTGCCAGATATGCAGAAAAAACCTCTTGTAAGTCATTGCTTGTCTTTTGTACCAAGATTTTTTTTTATGTTAGCTGAAACATATGTTTTTTGTTTTGACTAAAATATTGTATTTAAAAATGAGATGAACACATTTTCAAAGTGAGGTGCCAGATATGCAGAAAAAACCTCTTGTAAGTCATTGCTTGTCTTTTGTACCAAGATTTTTTTTTATGTTAGCTGAAACATATGTTTTTTGTTTTGACTAAAATATTGTATTTAAAAATTAGATGAACACATTTTCAAAGTGAGGTGCCAGATATGCAGAAAAAACCTCTTGTAGGTCATTGCTTGTCTTTTGTACCAAGATTTTTTTTATGTTAGCTGAAACATATGTTTTTTGTTTTGACAAAAATATTTTATTTAAAAATGGGATGAACACTTTTTAAAGTGCGGTGCCAGATATGAAAAAACAAAAACTTCTTGTAGGTCATTGCTGGATTTTTGTACCAAGATTTTTTTTTTTATATTAGCTGAAATATATGTTTTTTTTTTTTTTGTTTTGACTATAATATTGTATTAAAAAATGAGATGAACACATTTTCAAAGTGGTGTCCCAGATATGAAAAGACAAAAACCTCTTGTAGGTCATTGCTGGTCTTTTGTACCAAGATTTTTGCGTTTACTAAAACATGTGTTCTTTTGTTTTCACCAAAATATTGTATTTAAAAATAGGATGAACACTTTTTCAAAGTGGTGTCCCAGATATGAAAAGACAAAAACCTCTTGTAGGTCATTGCTGGTCTTTTGTACCAAGATTTTTGCGTTTACTAAAACATGTGTTCTTTTGTTTTCACCAAAATATTGTATTTAAAAAGGGGATGAACACTTTTTCAAAGTAGGGTGCAAGATGTTCAAAGACCCTAGTGTGTAAATTATACTGCGCATTTCATCTATGTCTATTAATGCCTTAGTTCAATAATATGTTAATTTTATCAAACATTTTTATTGTTGTCGGACGTTTTCATTTTATCCATTCTCACAACTTGAAGTATTAAACCAGTCAAGAATGATCTGGTAAACAAAAAACATGTACAAAACAGTGAAATAATAATAGACCTAGACTTGCACTTGTTAAATTAAATGTTTCTGATATCCAAATTTTCGATTTTGGTTTTACTTACTCACTTCTCTTTCTATAAAATTTGGCACTTTGCAATATAAGATTAGATCTAATTTGCATCGCGATTTTAAAAATATTTAATATTCTGTCAACCTAACTTCGTCATTGAGATGAAGTAAAAGAAGAAAAGAAAACACAGATGTATTTGAAGAGCTTATTTCGAAAACGTTTCTTGTCCAATTTAAAAAAAAAATATTTTTATTGTTTTATTGGCACCATTAATGCCACCTCTTTAAAAAAAAAAACATATTTCTTTCCAAGCCGACCTAGAAACCTTAAATAAATGACTAATTTAAAAAAAGAAGTGATTTTAAGTAATTTATAATTTCAATTAATCGTTTTTCGTGGTTACACTTAACTTTTGAAAATGGAAAAGAGATCTTTAGGAAATAGGCTCATCATTTGGTGGTTCTTTTGACAGTTATTACCGCTTGTAGGTCATTGCTAGGGTGATCAACCGTCCCGGTTTTAGGTCAATTGTCCCGGTGTCCCGAAAAATGTCTTCGGGACGGTCGATTGTCCCGGTTTTTACATAATTCTGCATTTGTAAGAAAAGAAATATTACAACTAGTTAATCTGAGAGGTGAGGATATTTTTTTTGCTCTTCACTTGGTTTTGGGAGATGAGGACCTTTTTTTTGCTCTTCACTTGAATCTGGGAGGTGAGGACCTTTTTTGTTTTTGCTCATCACTTGGATTTTAGGAGGTGAGGACCTTTTTTTTGCTCTTCACTTGAATCTGGGAGGTGAAGACCTTTCTTTTGCTTTTTACTTGGATCTGGAGGGGAGGACCTTCTTTTTTTCCTGTGTCCCGGTTACGCTTTACTGAAATCTGGTCACCCTAGTCATTGCTAGTCTTTTGTTCAAAGAGTTTTTGCGTTAGCTGAAACATGAGTTCTTTTGATTTCACCAAAATATTGTATTTAAAAATAGGATGAACACTTTTTCAAACAAGAGTGCCAGAAGTGAAAAGACAAAAACTTAGTGTTTAAATTATATTGGCCATTTCATCTATGACTATTAGAGCCTTAATACAATAACAGGGAATTTTTTATCAAACATTTTTACAGTCAGGCGTCTTAATTTTATCCATTCTCACAACTTCGCATTTATTTTCCGTCTGCTTAGTTTCTTAAAAGCAGCTTTTGGCAGATTGTACACACGCAGGTTTTATTCTCTTCCGTTTCCGGTCTTAAAGACCTCCGGGATTACTGAACATGCTAAGTTTACAGACGATTTATAATAAATATACGTTCTCTGTTATATATGAGTGAAACATGTTGCTATATTGATTGATCGGTGTACAATAATTTTTTTGTGGATCACTCCTGACAGTAACTATAAGGTTGCAAAAGAGACCACCCCAAAATAAACATTTAATAAAAACAATGGTTCTAGGCCCAGAGTATTTAGGGGCCTGGATAAAATAAATCCTGGCAATAGTCGAAATTTTCTAGTTTCACCATCGTTGGTATAATATGCTAGAAAATAAGATAATAACAAGATGTTCTGTGAGGCTATACTAAACCTGACAGTTTCTGAAGTAATCAAACAGGGCCGGGCCGATCATTCTTGGCGCCTGAGGCAAGATAGAAAAATTGCGCCTTTTGATTTTATCCCCCCTTTTTTTCCACACCCATTTTCTGACCCATCTCCCCTCAAGCCACTATCTTGTCTCGTAAAAACCTCTACCTTTTTTTGTATAAAATTATATTAATTTCTTTTGATATTATATAATAATTTTTTATCTGCGGGACATTTGCATGCTTATGCGGGACGTGGGACATTTCACTTCTGTCCCGCGAAATCCGGGACATCTGGCATCCCTGCGTGCACGGGATCTTGTGCAAAAATATTATTATTCCTATTTAATCTCGAGGACTAACATTCCCTAATATTAAACGGTTCTTGATGAGTACCATTTCCAATCATGAACAAATCCTTATCTCTAAATATCACAGCCGACAAGTGACGAATCGACTTTAGTACAGAATAGACGTTATTATTAAAAATTTACTTAAAAAAATATTTTTGAATGATTTTTCTATAAATATATAAAGTGTACTGGTAATAAGTAACGAAATAAAATCTTACCTTAAAGTTAAAAATTCACACAATCACATAAAGCACAACAAAAAAAAATTAATTACTTATAAAACTAAAATTAAAAATTAAAAACAGGAAATAAAAATAGTTAGGTAAGTATATAATTTTTTCATTAAACTCTTTACACTTTCAAAGTAAAATTATAAGTGATTTTTTTTAACCCCTGCAATATTTTTTAAAATGTTGCATTTTGTCATCATCTGTACAAATAATTGCCATAAAAATAGAAAGTTCAAATGATTAGATTTTTAGAAAATTTGGCGGGTAAATGTTTAAGATGAGTAAATAGGGATCTTCACGAATTCCTCTGGTTCAGGTCACTTAAATCCATAATACCCTTTTCACACTAGATCTTTAAGACGAGTGAACTTAAAGTTCACCGATGTTTAAGATCGGTATGCTTTCACACTTGATGTTTAAATCTCTGGTGCTGTCATCAGCTACAGTAATTTTGTCCTTAAGTTACCGTCATGAAATTACCAGTTTTGAACTGTCTGCGCAGACGCACATTTTGAATTATTATAAACAATTAAGGATATTTCATTTCAATCTACAATAAAGGCACTACAATAAAGAATATATTACACCTGTATTAACATGTAAGTCGATACATTTTATCTCAATTATTGTAGCTCTGTATTTTATTAAACACATTATTAAAATAAATAATTTTATTATAACAATAAGTATAAACTTCTTATAACGTCGATATAATACAGTATTCTTGTTTATGATAATAAAAAATGTTGACAGCACAAATTCAAGGAGTATTTTTTTATAATAGAAATTAAGTTGGCAATGCGTACGAAGTTTAAGACGCAGATCTCTGTCTTAAACATCGGTCGTGTTTAGACGAGGCCGTACGGTTTCACATTAGCGTTTAAAGATACATTCACTTAAACATCCGATCTTAAAGATCTAGTGTGAAAAGGGTATAACAGATGTTGGCCATAAATAACATTGAAACCTTTCTTACACTTGATTTTGGTTGAAACAAGTGCCGTCCAAATACAGCACTACCATAAATAATAAAATATTTTTTGGCAAATTGATAATCACGACTATTTTGGCTCACTAAAAAAGATTATTTTTGGCGCCTTGATAAATCCGGCGCCTGAGGCGATTGCCGCGCCGCCTCACCCATCGGGCCGGCCCTGTAATCAAATGGTTAAGAATTGTCGTTTTATTTTGTGACATCATTTAATTTCATTTAAGGTAAAACAGGAAACTTGAATTTGTAATAATTTCACACGGTCTGTTCATTGATGCAAATGTTGAATGACATAGCTGCCAAATACAGAAATAAAACCAATGACAATTGAATTTCTCACAACAAGAATGATAATTAGAAATGACAAACTGTTTGTTGTAGAGAGCTAAGATCTGGTAGTCTACAGACAAGGACTCTAATACAACCACTCGGTCACAATTGTAAATTTGCATACAATGCACATAGACTGGACAAACCAAAAGCATGAGTTGCATGGCTAGGGACTTTTTGTAATACGAGACATCATGGATTGTTGTTTAGTCTACTGAAAATACTACACAACTTCTATTTTCAGTCACGGAAATTTGGTGATAGCAACACAAATCCACAATCAAAAATTCACGCATGATTGTTTTCTGTATTTCATGTTTTTAATAGAGAAGGAGATGAACTTTCCCCAATACTGTTTAACTCTTTGACGCTGGAATTAATTTCCTTGCATTTTTTGAAATAAAATTTAATTCTGAAATGTGAATATGTATGTAATATTTTGTAACGTGTTCGTTGAACGCAGAATTTTCTAGAAGATAAAATTTATTTACACTTAAAATATTACACATATATTTTTATAGTATACGAAATACTAACACTTTTCGCCTGGAGGCACAAACTGTCCGTATACTTGCCAGAGTAAGTATAAAAACCAACTGACTACATTTAAAAATCTCGTTACTAAGTCCACTCGGTTCGATTGTTACAATATTCTATGTTTTTCTAGAGAATTGTTCTATTGTTTCACCGTAATCCTCTGCAAAAACCATTGCACCCAGCTAGCGGACCTGGAGAGTTCATGTTCGGAACCGCTCTCGGATTATGTTGATATGTACAGATTACAACAATAATACAAATATATTTAAATTAATCAGGTGATTTTCATTTATTTAGGGTAGAATACTCACAAATTTGTATTCATTACTTGTTCTTCTTCTTTAGCCCATAAACGTCTCAGCAGGCCATAGTTTTCACTACCTCATTGCTATTATATACAGTTGTAGCGAACTAATTAAGAACGATCTTGTGATATGCATGTATTCATATATTTTGATTGGATAAAAGGGCGCCGTACATATTTTTTTCCATCTGACTCCAATCGATTAACCTTCGTTTCATCGCTCCATGTGCTTCCATTGGGAAATAGTCCAATCTTTATGTTCCTTGGCAAAAGCTAGCTTGTCCTTCCTGTTTTTTGATAAAAGTAGTGGCTTCTTTCTTACAACCTTCCAAATAGTTGGTTCTCATTCAATCTTTCTTTGATAGAACGAGCTGATAGTGCATTATGTTCTTCAGCAAATATCTCCTTTTGGATTTCTTTGGAGCTAAGAAAGGGATTAGTTGTTGCTAATCGAACTATTCGTCGATCCACCGCTTCTGAAGTTTTTCGTGGTCGTCAACGTCTAGCTACATTTTCTGTGGTGTGATGTTTATTAAAATGTTGCACCGCGTTATAAACCATAGTTTTAGAACATTTTAATTTATTTGCAATTACTCCATTAGACATATTTTCATTTAAATGCAGTTTTACTATAGCATCCCTCATGCCTGGTGCGCAACTTTTGTTTTCTACCCATAATAAAAAAAAACTTAACCTACAACACAAAAAACGAAATTGATTTTACCACTATAACCCTTGTATTAATAATTCTTACCAGTGTTTTTTTGGTTGACACAGCTCAGACTTCACAAAATAATGTTTTGCAATGTCGTTCCTAATTATATCGCCAATTGAAACATGCACATGTACCCTTGAACTGAACTAAACAAATTTTACGACCGAAGATTTTTGGATGATGCAATATTTACTTTGGGGTATAGTATAAGGCATATAAAAATTAGTACATATTTGGCGATTTATTGACTATAGTTAAAACTAGAGAACATTGTCTGTAATTTCACCTGCCGTTCTTAATTAGTTCGCCACTGTATATTGGGCATTGTTCTTTCACTCCGAAGAGTGGAGTTTCAGGCATACAACTCCCATGGTGACTTAATCCGGGTTGTGAGCGACAATTGTATTTAATGAGATGATAAGGACGAATACAAATATCGATGCTCTGACCGGGTCAAACCCTGGGACTTTAAACGCTACTGAGATTGGCTATTCATGATTTTGGATAAAAATCCAGATCCGGGTCCTGCAGTCTTCATGAACCCAAAGAATTTTTTCCCTCCCGACAACCCTGTAACTAACCACGTGACTTCCATGTAACAGCAGAGCTTTAGAAACAGAAAACTTGCTTTCACTATCCTATACGCTATGTAAGCTTTGTGAATCCATTATTTATTATTATCTTCCTGTAGCTAAACTCAAATGAAACTAAAACTCATATTTGTAATTCAATCCTTGTAATAACATGGATCCTGAGGAGAAATACACCAAGTTAATGATCCCGTTTCATGCTCATAATAATAATTACAATTTGTGAGGATATTCTGGGTGGTATTGCTTCATATTTTGCATGTAAGTGCTCTAATAATGAACCTGGTACATACTATGTATCTATGTAACCATTATGAAAAGGATGGATGTTCTTTTAAATGGTCTGATGTGTATGGTTAGCGTTATTAATGGTTTGAACTGCAGTGCGAGTCTTGTAAACACGAATAAGATTCAAATCACGCTATAAGACAAATGAAACATAGATGGATAACACATTAGTGAAGAGGGAACAGTTTGGAAGCCATCAAATCGACATAAAAAACTTCCATCTGAAACTACGAACTTTATAAAGTTTTCTCAAAAGAATATGACATAAAACAAAGAAAAATCTCCAATTAGTCAATTAAAAAGCATAGTTCCAAGATACACCGAAAATATTTTCCGTAAAACAGAATGGTATGCGTAAAACCATGCTGATCTATCATTTATAGTGCTGGAGGTCTAGAAATGGAAAACGTATCTTCTATTGTGCGCTGCCTTGCTGTCGGCAACTTATTAAAAGGTTAGCAGGCCTGAACTCAGATTAAAAGATGATGTTTTACATGATATAAGAAAGCTAGACGCGAGGAACAAGTAGATGGCTCAATTAAAGGCAAAATGGCGAAGAATTCTTGAAGAGACCAAAGTCCACACAGAGCAATAGCGCTAATGATGATAGATTGAGCTAGGCAAAGTCAATATATGATGTTTATTATTTTTTCCTTCCATAAAACCCAAATCAAAACAATGACTATAATAACATTCCAAAGGACGAGTCAGATGGAAACATTTTATTGACAGTCTACGCACTTTTTACGCCAAACACTGACTTGTCTGTGTTACATATTTTAACACAATGTGTACAGTTCAAGAATGTCAGGGAGAGGTTAGGCCTGTGGTATGTCCTGTCAGTTACTTAAGGTGATGGCAAGGTACTCATGGACAAACTGATGCTCTTCCTTGAGAATTCGAACTTAATGTTTTACGTATGAAATTGTGTACCATATTTTAATGTGTTATTTATTTTGATCTGTGACATATGAACAAGAACGATGGCTGAGAATCTTTAAACGCAAGATTATAAAAATTTTCGAGTCCAAGAGGATGGAATATGGAGAATCAGAAGAAATGGTCAGCTGCGTGATCTGCATAATGAACTGGATGTGATTGGCTAAAAAGTTCCAGAATACGTTGGATCGAACACGTCATCAGAATGTCCAAAAACACACGCCAGTGAGAAGAGTATTTGATAGCGTTCCAGGTACAAACAGATAAAGAGGATGACCTAAAATAAGATAGGTGGATAATGTGCACAAGGACCTGCAAAGGTTCGATGCCAATTATTGGAGAAGATTAGCGCGAGACAGTGGAAGATGGAAGAAGTTTGTGTCGAATAAGATGGGTAGATAATGTGTAAGACCTGCAAGGAATCGATGCCCATTATTGGAGAAGATTAGCGTGTGACCGTGGAAACTGGAAGAAATTTGTAGAGGCAGCAAAGACCCTCTAAGGATTGTAAAAGCCAAGTGATTAATGACATCTAGTGGTCACTGGTCCTTTGACAACCTCTTCTCATCATCCTGCGTCTATTTAGTTTTTCGAACCGAATTCTATTCTAATTTATTTGTGTTTGTACCTGTCTTATTCGTTTTCTTCTTATTTGGGCGCTAGCAGTCAGGTTGACTTTTGGCCTCACTCACATAAGCCCTTCATCTCGTTCTATTTATTCTTTTATTGAGTATGTGTATCAGATTTTATTTATTTGTTTATTGTTTTATTTATTCTAGTCATTTAGATGGGTAGCTGGGCGCAAATAGCCATTCTTGCTGTGCTCCAAAAATGTATCTAACTAACTTATATCTCTTTCTGTCCATTTATGTAACTTTACAACGACTCCTACGATAAAATCTATTTCTATTGTATTTATTTTTGAAATTAGTTTTTACAGTTGTTTTTTTATCCATAAACCACTTTTTTTTTAGTAGTTTAAAATCAGCAAGCTGGTTAGCATAGTTGTTCCAATTTGTTGAAATAGTAACAACCTTCATGTTTGGAATAAATCATTAGTTCTTCGACCTCTATTCAGTTTCTTTTCCACATCGTTTCATTCGGTTTGAATGCCTCACAATTAAATTAACATTTATATAATTATGTACATTGGATGTTCATTGCATAAATTATAATTATAATGACGTTTATAATGTAAGTAAATGAGTTTAAATAGTGAATGAAAATTGCACAAATATGTGGGCGCTTAAACGGCCATGACACCAATGAAGACATGGAGACAAAATCTTATTTTATTTCTGTGATTCATTTCATTCAAGGTGGCATCTTCTTGAACACTGCCAGTCGGGTTGGCTTTTTACTAAAAACGGAAACAGAAATTACACTAAATCAGATTTAAAAGGTTATCAAAATATATACTTTAATTTTAACCATTTATTTACAAAATAATAAATAACATTAACCGTAGAAAATTAAACATAGCAAGCTGTGAAAATGATTTTGTTACATAAAAAATCCAAATAAAACCTGCAAATTTTCTTGCCTGTTAGTACGAGTTTGATATTAAAGGTGATAACATCAAATCTTTTGTAACTATGGCTTACGTACGTTATTCAAATGAAGAAATGACAGATATGGTTTTGACATTCGGAGAATGTCAAATAAATTCTGTTAGGGCCCAGAACTCTATCAAGAAAGGTATCCTGAAGTTTAAGGTTAGAAAATTTAAAACAGTGTAAGAACAGCCATTAGGGAAATTCATACCGTTCTAAATGTAATGGAAGAGTTTTTATTACGAATGAGAAAATGTATGGATAACAACGGCGATCATATTGAACATAAATTTTCCTTAATTTATTACTAACTTTAGTCATATTTTGTTTTATTGTTTTTCCTAGTTACATAATGTTATATCTTTTTATAATTTAGTTTCTACGATTTTTATGTTATTTATTATTTTATAAATAAATGGTCTCCATTTTGAAATGATTAAAATTAAAGTATGATATTTTGATATCGTTGTAAAGCTGATTTATTGTACTTTCAAGAAAAAATAAATAAAGCACCGATTCCCTATGCTAGCTAAAAAGTTGAAAGAATTTCTGCTGAAACCGGAAAAGATGCAGAATTCTTATTATAATCTTTAAGTAGGTCCTTTTGTGTAGTTAAACTTTTTTTCTAAAGAATTTTTTGTATCTCTTAAAATAAAGGAGTTATTCGAGGTGCGGCGTTTCAAACAAACACCCTGTATATATTGTCTCATA
Organism: Liopterus haemorrhoidalis; assembly: GCA_963971575.1. Taxonomy (NCBI): domain Eukaryota; kingdom Metazoa; phylum Arthropoda; class Insecta; order Coleoptera; family Dytiscidae; genus Liopterus; species Liopterus haemorrhoidalis. The sequence continues at coordinate 2,821,067 of OZ020618.1, forward strand.
TATGAGATGTCTCACTGTTCCCCATGTCTCACCATATCACGTACTGATTTTCTCAAGGTTTCTTCTTAAATTCGAAATTGCATTTTGCATCCCGGATAGTTATTGCCTCATACAATAAGTTTTGGTGGTTGTAAAATTGAACTAGATTCAGTTTGAGACCTCAAATCAAATTAGACACTTTTCCAATTTCATATGAATACAATCTCCAAATCTACAAGGTTTTCTAATAATTGATACGTCAAATTGTATGTTTGGTGTCAAGATGTGGTCACGAATATGTCCTTTTCTCTATACATGAGATTAGATTAAAGTTAACAATGCGTTAAAAGAATACATTGTCTCAAACAGCGATGCATAGAAAGCTAACGTGATTTCTATAAATGGAAGTTCGTATTTAAACACTGAAACAAATAAAATACATAAGTTATTACTACTTTTAATAACTATAATGAATTTTTGAGGTTTCTTGGTTAAAAAGTTTTTAATTAGTTGCCTGTTCTTTACCAGCCATCTTTATATCTCATCATCATTGGTGCGACAGCCCGAGTAGAGTCTAGGCCAGTGTTTCTTAACGTAAAACGCACCGCGGACCAGTATAATATAAATTTTTTTAAGGCGGACCACTAATAATAATTTTTGGTTCATTTTTTGCATGAAAACAAACATATTTCATGTGCTTCTAAATACATTTATTTTATTTGTAGAAAATCACAGAAAGTTTACAGAAAATAAACAAAATATTAATGATTTACATAAAAAATGTGTATAAAAAATTTAAAAAAACTACAAAAAACACATATAAAATCTTTCGCGGACCACTAAAATTTTCCTGGGGACCACCTCTTGAGAAACACTGGTCTAGGCCTCCTGTTTCCAGGTTTCATGACCATGCTTTCCATCTATGTACATACAGAAGTAATATGGTCAGTATTACGTCCATTTTTACCGTACACAGATAGAACCTTACAGTTTATAGCCGGTTGAGAACGGCTAAGCAGAAACCTGTAATTTGTATAAATTACAAGTTCTTTATATCTAACAATCTATAATAAAATTAGTAACAATCTATACATCAAATTCTGCAGCGAATTTTTATGTATCTAATAGGATAATTTTAACCGCAATTTTTTTTTATGGAGATGTAAATAAAAACGAAATGCTACTAAGACCTGCGGTTTAAATTTTTGAAATTTTAAGGTCCTGATTGATTTGGAAACAAAAAATTATTTAAATCTTTAATTTAATTTTTTTTTTTTTTTTGAAAATTTAACTGTGAATTAAAAAAAGCACAACTCAAAAATGGTTAAAGATAGCGACCTGCGGTTGAAATTTTTGGATTATCCGTATTTTATATAGTCTAGAAAAAAATTGGGGCTTTAATCGTTCAATGAGATTTGAGATTATGACAATTTGTTTAATGGCATAATTTACATCATTTGTGAAAATTGTGAATTTAAAAAAAATCACAACTCAAAAACGGTTAGAGATAACGACCTGTGGTTAGAATTGTTGGATTCCTCGTAGTTTATTTAGTCTAGAAAAAATTTGAGGCCTTATTCATTCTGTGTATTTTAAAATTAGGACAAATTTGAATACGGTGTGATTTATAGAAATTTTCATTTTCGCATGGACGTATCTCAAAAACGAAATACGATAAAGACCTGCGGTTGATATTTTTGAAATCTTGAGGCTCTAATTGACTTGTAACCAAATTTTGAAACAATTGTTTTTTTGAAATTTTTTCGTTTTTTTTTTAAATTTTTTTGAAAATGTTAATAAATCCTAACTAAAAAATGGTTAGGGATAGAAATCTGCGGTTTGAATTTTTAAAATCCTCATACATTGTTTAGTCTCCAAAAAAATTTGGGCTTTAATAAGCCATTTATTAATTTTTTTATGGGCAGTAATCCAAAACCCTTGAAAATGGCCCAAAATCGAAAAAAACGTAAGGGGTAGACCTTAAAAAAATCGTGATTTTGAAGCAAAAAATTTTTGTCTCCGATTTTATTGAAAATTGGTATAGAGATGTATTTTTGGTCATAGATTAATAAAATTTGGTCCATTTTGAAATTTGGGCAAAAATTTTGGAATTAAAGGCAAAAAACTGATTTAAATCGACTCTAACTTAAAAATTAGAAAACCATGAATTTTTTAAATATTTTTTTCATAATCCCCGCCCTAAAATTAGCTTAAAATTTTATTTTGGCTAAAATCGGAGTCAAAAAATTTTTGATCAAAATTTCGAAATTTTGGCAAAATTTTTTTTTTTTTTAATTTTGTTGTAAAATTGGGTACTTGTAAATTGTTAGCCTTAGATCACAAATATATGACCACTTTTGAGTTGCGGTCTAAAATTTTGACATTTGCAGCAAAAAAGTAAAAAAAAACGACAGTTCACAAATGTGTAAGGGTAAGGTACACCTTAATATACACAGGATAAATCTGATTACAAATTTAGCATTTCTGACTCTCCATTAACCTAGCGCAGAGTTTCCCAAACTTTTTGAGCCGTGGAACACTTTTCACGAAAAGAATTCGTCACGGATCATTATCATTGCTATATATATATATATATATATATAGCAACACTAGTAGATTGCGGAGCACTAGTAGATTATTGCGGTGCTCCGCGGTTTGGGAAACTCTGGCCTAGTGTAATTCCTTGGACAAGAAAAAAAAATGGGACAGTAGAGGGTTAATATTGTCATGGGGTGAACCCTGCACATTCTATAATTCCCAAAACCGTACGTCAGCAACCTTGACCTACACAGCCTAAAGGCCGCTCAAGGAATTGGGACGTTAGAATACCATAATTGTGACAATATCATTGTACAAGTCTGTTGTTAGGTCTTTTCATGCATACCAATATTTGTGAGATCTTCGGTTAACTGATCTTACCATTTCTTTCGACGTTATCCCGCTGGTCAACAGATGTTCAATTTTTCTTCCTATATCTTTTTTACCGTTCTCTCCTCCTTCATCCTCTTCATGTGCCCTATCCACTCTGTCTACCTTTGTTCTTGTGTGGTACTCGGCCTTGAGTACAGTTCTTGGATACATATTATTTCAGATTGTTAGTTTTTTACGAAAAACTTGTGATTGTGTTTTCTATAGCCTTAATCCGTGATTTGCATGGTTTTATTAAAAATATGTTACCTATTTTGTGTACCTACATAAATGCAATATTACAGTCTCCGTCCCACTCGAGGTTGCGTGTGTTGGAATCTGTGGGCGACGCGACATCTGTTGAGACATTCCGCGCAATCACAGTATTGCACTGTCACAATCAACAAATGTATCAAGTCAGCAAATCAACCATACTAAATTTATATCATAATTTTAATTATTGTCTGGTATTCGAGTTGGGTACGAGATGGTATTTGGACGAATATCATGTTGGTTCATGGAATGCAGATTATGCAGAAATGCACGTGCAAAAATGTGCAGATATTTACATGATAAGATGTGTCAGATGAGACATAAATTATCAAAAGTAGGGTAATAACACAATAAACAAACTAAATTTAACAAAGTAGCACAGAATTTTAAAGTGTTTTGCTGTATTATACATAATATTTATAAATGTTGGAATATGGAGTTTTTGTAAATTGTTAAATAAAACTCATGTATTGAGAACTGAAGAGACGCCTAGCGGAATATTTTGGAACTTAACGGAATAGGATTTTGTTGGATGTGGCTCATTTAATTGCATTGTTTGTATGTGTTAAAGTGAAGAAAACTTTAATAAAATGTCTTTAAAATCGCAACAGAAAATTAACTGCAATGTGAATTGTTGATATCAAATGGCAAATGTCAAAAATATCCTATTCCAATCGCCATTTTGTAAGCGACAACAGCGCCTCTATAGGTAATGTTTATTCTCAATAGGTTTTAAACATATTTATTCAACCATAGCCAGAAAAGAACTGCTTTAGCATAAGTATTTTATCTTATAGGATTGACGCCATGATGTCACCACATTATTATGCAACCTCAGCCTAATTATGTTTGTATATTAGAACAATAGTTGCTCTATATTTTTGGTTTTGCTGATTTTACTTTAATTACTTGAAATCTTAATCTTTATTAGTTGCAAGTACCCTGTATACCAATACTTATCAGATCTTCGGTTAGGTGATCTCTCCATCTCTTGCGAGGTCTTCCCACTGGTCGACGGGTATTCAATCGTCCTTCCCATTCTGTCCTCCATCATCCTCATAACGGATCCTATCCACTGTAGTCGTCTGCCTCTGAGTTCTTGGGTGATACTTGGCCTTGAGTACAGTTCTCGGATATCTTTGTTCTTATAATAATTAAATAGTGTATTTAATAGAGTGCGATTAAGTTAGGTCTTATTCCGTTTAATTCCATTTAATTAAAGAAAAATGTTTTTCTAATTTATCGGGATTAAAACTTCCAGATTCGTCGTAATCTAGAAATTAAATATCATTATGGAATTATATCCTATGATTTTAGCGAATTGGATTAGCAGTTTTTCAACTTTTTGGTATTAATCTGTTTATGGGCCGATTTTGATGCAATTTGGTATAGAGGCACAAAAGGCCATCTTCTATAAAATACATTATAACAGCCTTACATAGCGCGGTTTTAATCTACACGGTTTTAATTTTTTTTACCAACTTCCGGCTCTACTAAAACAGCAAAGTTATTGCCGTTAATTTTTGTCCTTAGTTAATTAAAACATGACAATGATAGAAAGTAAATAATGCAAAGTAAGTAGTAAGCTGTAAATAAAGTTAAGTGGTAAACTGTAAGGTTGTATTGTCAGTCTAACACATCCGTGTTCTCGTTCTAAAAGATCGAAACATACATATGTATGCATCTTCAGGAATTAATAAATCCAAAATAACTTCCTGGTAACGTTCGCCTCTTAGTGAACTCTCCAACTATCTGGAATATAAGGAATTTGTAATGAGTACTCATCTCAAAGAGCTTACGTTCTATTAAATTTGTAAAACATTTTGTGATTGTTTGTTTCTTTTGTTCTAGGTGAGTGGTACCATTCTATCATTTACTATTCCTGCAAGTAGGGTAAGGTCTAATTTTAACATTTTTACAAAATCCACTATTGTTCCTTTTTTGGTCTTTTCTATTGTTACCTTTGTATCCTATTAAAGGTTTGCCCTCATTCACACAAACTGCTTTTACCTTATTTAACAAAACATAACAAAAAAAATTTAAGTGAAAATTTAAAAATAGAATAAAAAATTGACCACTATTTGGTCTTTTGGCATCACAAATCTCCATTGTTCATGTAAGTAACTCTTTTAGATAATAATATTATTCCTGGTTAAATCATCTGTTGGTTGACTTTTTTCTTATCTTTATGTATTTCTTTTGGTTTTTATTTACTCTTCTGCCAGTCTAGCGTCTGCTGATCTAAATATAATATTTGTATTGGTTTACATTAACCTGACATTTAAAAGAACATGCTGGAGGACTTATGAGATATAAATAAAAACCGTGCAACACTTACTTAACAATTTTAGGAAGTTTATGTTTATGTTTATGTATTATTATTATGTTTTTGTATAAATTATAAACTTCTAAGTAAAGCTTTCGAATGTGTCTCTCACTCTTTTGCAAAAGGTAAAAGTTTATAATTTCGATGAGAATAGCTTTAATTAATCATATCTGAAAGGTAAAACAGTATGTGTCTCTAAATCCGGGAAAATCTCAATATAGAAGCGTCTACTGTGGAGTACCTCAAGGATCACACTAGGCCCGATCCTTTTTCTCATTTACATAAATGATCTTCCAGCAAACATTAAGTACAACTTCGGTACTTTATGCTGACGACATTACCTTGTTAGATAGTTCCGAACGCTTCGACACTCAAATTCAGGAAAATTTCAATATAGAAGCGTCCACTGTAGAGTACCTCAAGGATCTATACTAGGCCCGATCCTTTTTCTCATTTACATAAATGATCTTCCATCAAACATTAAGTACAACTTCGGTACTTTATGCTAATGACACTACCTTGTTAGATAGTTCCGAATGCTTCGACACTCAAATTCAGGAAAATCTCAATATAGAAGCGTCCACTGTAGAGTACCTCAAGGATCTGTACTAGGCCCGATCCTTTTTATCATTTACATAAATGATCTTCCAGCAAACATTAAGTACAACTTCGGTACTTTATGCTGATGATACTACCTTGTTAGATAGATCCAAATGCGACACTCTATTGAGAAATAGCACGAACATAGCCACCGATGTAAATCAATGGTTCTTGGCCAATCAACTATTCCTGAATGGTAACAAAACACAGAAACTGCTAATAACTACTAAGAAGCACAGCTTTGACAATGTTTCTGATGTTCAATTCTTGGGTGTAGGTATTGATCCACACTTAAAATGGGATCAACACAGTCACAAATTGTCCAATAAGTTGTGCAAAACTATATATATTATTATTACGGATTAAAAAGTTGTCAGATTTTTCAAAGCTTTGCCTTCAGCAAACGTATTTTCTTTTTATGATGTCATAGTTTTTATTCATCTGAAGAATTTCTGAATTTTATAACGACATATATATACAAATCAGTGCTGGCTCTAGAACTAAACAACTGGAGGGGCAAGCAAAGTTTAAATAAAAAAAAAAAAAAAATACAAAAGCTTACCAGTTATACAGTTTTGTTTTCATATTGAAGATAGTTCAGATCAACCACGGGTTTTTTTTGTTTTTGGCAGGAATACGGAAGATATGGACCTATGAGATAAGAGGGGACTTGTTATATATATTAGTTCCTACAACTCCTCAAGAGGAACAAAGGGCCTCAATAAAACGTCTCCATCTGGTGCGGTTCTGGGCTAATATCTTGATTTCCACCTCCGACTTTCCCATTTCGCAATTCTTTCTCCACTGTGCGCCTCCATGTGTTCTTCGGTCATCCGATCCTCCTTTTTCCTTGCGAGTTCCAGTGAAGGGCCTGTCTGGTTATGTTGTCTGAGTCTCGCTTATGTGTCCCAACCATCTTCATTTGCGCAAGCGTATCTCATTTCCGATCTCTGACTGTTTTGTTATTGGCCATAGTTCTTCGTTGGGGAAAAGAGTTGTTAGTTAGAAAAAATTGTATATATAATGCAAATTCATAATTTGTAACGCCCAGAAAAAAATAAAATGATGGTCAAATTTGATTCAGCTTCGTGTCACATTTTGTATGGAAACTTGATTGAAGAATCCGTTTTTGTTTAACGCTTTACACACACCAAATCCTATTTTAATGATAGTTTAATAGTTTTACTTTCTACTAGTTTTGAACTCATCAGCATTTGTTTTCGATCAAGACTGTAAAAATTTGAATAAAAAACATTGACAAAATTTCAAAACAACCTTTATATATTTAAAAATCAACCCACGTCTTTAGATTCTTATAAAGATATTAGAAATATAAAAATGTAATAGATTCAGAAAAACTTTCGTACTAATAAATTTGGTTGAATATGTTGCAACATATTGACGTTAAGTTCAAAGTCATGGACTATCAGACTCGTAAATAAAATAAAAGTCAACTGAATTGTGAAAAGGACATTAAAAATATATCAGAGATGGTATGGATTAGTAAATCAAGGTTTTTATTACTGAAATTAAACTGCCAAGAACAATAATGAGGTTGTTTCTTGGAAAAATAAAATTTGAAATTGGTATTTTTGTATGATTAAGTTATTTATAGAAAATCATTTTCTAGTAAACTATAAAAAGCTATTCTAAATTTGACTCAAATTATTATAAACGAAGCCAGGGTATAATGGGCTCCTGGGGTATAACGAGCTTCTCTATGTTTGGCTTAAAGCATGCCGCCATGTTTGGGTGCATTCCAATCATGTTCAGTACTTCGCTAGTGTCTTCCGATAATGGTTGTATGAGAGTTGGCGTTTACATTTTGTAAATTGGTGAAACATGTTTTTTGCTGTGTTTATATATTTTTCACACATATCCAGATGTTGATTGCTCCAGTGCAGAGCATGTGGCAAGATGGAACATTGTTCTTGCCCTGGAGAAGATGATAACGATGAGGAATACACTCACGTGTGTTCATTCTGCGCCAGATTTTAGATGATTGCCCATTATACCCCGCCATGCTCATTCTGCCCCGACACCGGGGCAAAATGAGCACAAGGAAGCTTTTTTTATATCGTCATAACTTTTATTTTTATAATTTTTTACTGTCTGTAATTATACAATGAATCATCTTACGAATAAAAGTGACACCATTTTGGCTTTGAGTGCCCTAAATTATTAGTGGCTCCAAGGTTGCATTTCCTGTCCCTTCAAGTAAGTGTATGACCCAAATCCAGAGAATAAAATCAGAATTACTCAACATAACTCGGCGATAACTAGAATAATACAGTTTATAAATTATCTATTAACCTTTCCAAGCTATTGTTGCAATGAAATATGATGTTTCATCAATTATAATTATAACAAATGTAAGTTCGAGACACACGTTATGCGAAATACGTGACATTAAATATGTAGAATTCGAAAAAATAGTTCAGTCACCTCGCCTTGAACTGAAAGTAAAAGTATTTGTATTAAATATTAATGAATTATTCAGTTATGAAATTATTAACCGTGAAAATGAAGAAGCAAGAATAAAGATCATTGTACTCCAAGACGAACACACTGACAGATATTTACGGAAGATATTTTTCCAATATTGATTTAAGACATCCAATGTTACCATCGATGTTAACAATATACATCTTGTGAATCTGATGCCTATATGTGAGCCTCGTCTCAGTGAAGTTGGCCCAACTATTTAAATCATGAAAATTGTAAATTTATGTTAAAATAAAATAAATAGTAGTATAATTTAAGAAAAATGGTTTTTTATAACGGTACTTTGTTAAAAGTATTTCACTAAAATATTTTCCGATATTTTCAGTTATAAGTAAACATAATAGATGGCAAAATGATAGAATAGGTAGGAAAATACAAGTATCTAGGCAGAGTATAGCAGTACAAGCTACCTGGCAATATAGAATCTTAAAAAAAAAAACCTTTTTAAGAAAAACTATTTCGTTTTGTTAATTATGTAACTGTAATGTTCCTGACGTCATTTCTTGTTTTCGCAAATCATTATAATTATACTTAAATAAATATAATAACAACGTTTAAGAATTCTATTCTGAAATTCTGAGTGTTCATGAGTCACCCTCGTGAACCTTAGTATTAACAAATATTGATAACGGGTAATAGAAAGTGACCAGGGTGGAAGGGACTAAGGACAGAAAGTCTAAAGGTAGTGAAGTCTAGGAACTAAGAGAGTAAAGTCTTAAGTCGGAGAGTGAAGCCTTAAGTCAGTAGTCAGTCTAGTCTCAGTATATAAAAGCTGTTCACAACATTAAAGACACGGAAGAGTACTTCAAGTTATTTCTCCCTATTCATAAAGAATAAGTATTCCACGAGCTGATAATGCCGAGTAAGTAGACTGATTCATTTGTAAATTTTAATTTTGTAACATTTGTAACTATATTCCAATCTGTTAAATTGTAAATACATATGTATATTTAGTGGAGTCACGTTTATTGTTATTACGTTATCCCTTCAAACTCTGATCTTGCTATTCTTCCTAGAATTTTTATTTTTATTATATTTAAAGACTTTTCCCTCCATTAATAAACTGTTAATTTTGGCCCGTTTTCTCGGGAGATGGAAAAATGGATGAAGCAATTATGCAGAGCAGGCGCAGTAGGAAGAGTTCAACAGCAACAAATCATCGTTCCTAACTAAATAAGAAATACCAACCAACATCAAGGTAGATATCTTCAAAAAAGTGACAGTACCAATTTCGACATACGCCTCAGAATCCTCGACCACTACAGAGACGCACAGGTTCAAAATAAGAAGCACCGAAATTAAATTTTTAAAGAAAATTGAAGGTAAAACAAAATTGGATAGAATAAGATATGATAATAAGATATGATAAAAGCTAGACACAAAACCAGTGGAGGCTATAATAGAAGAAGGACAGCTAAGATGGTTGGGACATATACACAGAATGAGTGAAGACAAAATAGTAAAAAGAGTTTTTGAAACAGAAGAAAGTTAGACCAGGAAGACTGAGAAAAACCTGACGCCAAGAAAAAAAAAGCTGCAAAGAGAGGCGTAAAGTGGGAGGAGATTAGAAAATATACAAAGAAAAGAACACGATGGAAAGAAGTATAGAGAACAACACCAGAAAACAAGTAACTCGTCTATAGCCTTACACCGCAAGGTAGAAAGGCTTCAGAATTAAGTAAGTAAGTAAGTTATCATATATCCAGAAGAGAAGACGGCATGGAAAGGTAAATCATGAAAGAGATGGTAGATAGATGCCGATCGAGGCAAATATTCCAAATCCTGGGTCGACCAAAGGAACCTACAAATCAACAACATACTACAAGAAACTACACATTTGGTCAAAGTTCGAAAAGCGTAAGTTCTGAAAACAAAAACTATTGTGCGGCCACGACGCCACCAAATCTCCCTGTTCGACAATGGATCGCAAATAAGAAATAAAGAAAATGACAGAAAGAAAGAGAGAGAGAGAGAGAGAGAGAGAGAGAGAGAGAGAGAGAGATAAATTTTCCTTCTAATATAAATATTTTTGATAATTGGGCCAACTTCACAGAAACGGGGCTTGTAATATTAGAAATTTATCGTATCCAAAATATGAATTATCCTATAATTGCAGGTATATTTAGTTGGATATTAACATTCACTCTCCTTGAAAGGTGTCGTAAAAACACTTTTGCCTGTATTTTTACTTTTAATTACGCCAGTAAAGTGTAAGAGTATATAATTTAGCCTAACAAGATCGTAAACAGCAGTATAATAAATGCAACACCGACATTATATCAATTGCCAAATGATGAAAAATTAATGATGGTGCTTAGAATGTGAGAGGTGCGGTTCATATAGTTCAAAGGGTGACATTTAGTGCGCAGAATAGAAAAGTTATGTATAATAAAATAGAAAAAGAAAGGTAAGCGTGAGGTTGGAATAATTAGAGACCATGAACCTTAGACCTCAGGTGGGAAGATAAAATAATGACAACATAAATTTAGGTACTGTTTTAACTCGATAAATGAAGTATTAGGTGTGCGAATTAATCCTGTTCGTTTTTTTCATCCAGAAAAGACTTTATTGTGAAAAAATTTGCCATCCCTTGCTATTATTTTTTTCCCATCTGTCTGGCAGTTGTTGTATTCCGTGACGGAAAAACGATTCATCCTTCGAAGCATCCATTCATTGAACCATTTTTCTATTTCTTCATAATTTTTCAAGTGCTGCCCCGAAAGCCCGTGTGCCATCAATTTGAACAAGTGATAATCTGATGGAGCAATGTCTGGTGAATACGGTTGGTGAGGTAAAACGTCCCAGCCAAGTGCTTCCAAGGTGGCCTTCTCAATCTTTCCAACATGTGGTCTAACGTTATCATGCTGGAGGATCACTTTGTCGTGCCTTTTTGCATTTTCCGACCGCTTATTCTTCAATGCGTTGCTTAAACGGAGCAATTGTTGTTGGTAAAGTTTGGCAGTGATGGTTTGGCTCTGTTTTAATAGCTCATGATACAGTACACCCTTCTGGTTCCACCATATACAGAGCATTACCCAGCAAACATTTTTATACCAGTACTGTTGAAGCACATACTCCCCGGCATTGAAAGTAATGGGCCAGTACTCTGGTCTCCCCGTGGCCAATGCCCATTGGTTTATCAATTGCCGGCCCAGCAGCGGTAAAGTGCAAAATAATCGCATTAGTTGCAAGATTTAGTTTTGACGGACCAGTGCTTATATTATACCCACTCTCTAGTATTTCAAATGTAACATATGTATATTTACCTTATACTAACCCAGTATTAAAATAAATTAATGGTTAGGTGCAAAATAAATATTTGGCCATTTCACCATCGTTGAATAAATTTATTTAACAAAGTTGACAATATCGCATCGTTTTTAAACTATTAATGAAATTAACGTTGCCGTCAATAGAATGATGCGATATTGTCAACTTTATTCGTTGAATAAATTTATTCAAGGATGGTGAAACAAAAGTAAAATGTAACATATTATCAAAGATATGGAGTGCTCATAAAATATTGGTAAAGTACTTCGTATAGGAGGAGTGCGAAATACAAATGTGAAGTATGATTAATACTGGCGTTGCACAAACTTTTAGTGCCAACAATTTACCAACAGAAAAAGCCGTTTTCCGGCATTCGGCCGATGGTTGAATGTTTGCTGGGTACTTTCTTGCCATGAATATTCCACTTTGGTTTCGATGCAGATGGAATGATAACATTACTACCTCGATAATTACTTTTTGAATTCATTAGGCGTGTACGCAATGGAAGAGAGATAAATGTATATAATTTGTCTTATTTGAATCGTTTAAATGGTATATACCATGGTTGATTAAAACAATTAGTACCTTATTGCCAACAGGAAGAAATTTCCTTAAAGAGGAAGGAAGAAAGAAATAAATAACGGAATATAACCCAAGATCCTCGATGTTAGATTATGTCAGGAAGTTGTGAGAAGAATTACTGCTCACCTCTGTTCATAACTCTTGGAATTAAAGATCATTTATTGATTAACTGTAATTAAAATAGCTGGCAGTTGTAGAAACTATGTGAAAGTAAAGAAAAATGTGTCAATTTCTGTTAAATGCATTACCCTTATGTGATTTCTATTGTAAACTACAATAGATCTACCATACAAGGACAAAACATTTTGTCCTTAAACAAACAAAAGAACCAATCAACTGTGGATTTCTTTTTCTAAAAGGATGAACAATGAAATTAAGTTATTTAAGAAAATAAGATAAATTCCCACAAATACAAAGTGTTTACTAAACATTTATTTATTTATTTATTTATTTTACATCGGCCTATTTCTGCAACGAGGCTAATCGCCGATGCCAGGGGGCGAGCTCCTACACCTGGATGAGGGGTGAATGATTGTAAAATGAGAGTAATGTAAACATATTATTCTCGCCCAAATAATATCACCGACGTAGAATCGAACTACCGACCGCACAATCAGGCTGATTTTACCAGTCCAAACTGCACGATTTAATGCGCTCGGCCACTTCCTTGGCTTGTTTACGAAACAAGTATCAGATTTAAAATGTCGATGCAAAGTTGGTAAATGTTCACACATTTGCTCTGAGCCTTTTTGTGGACGATCTTTTTTTTTGCCGCAAATGTCAAAATTTTAGATCGTAACTCAAAAGTGACCATATATTTGTGATTTTAGGCTAAAAATGTATAAGCAAGCCAATTTACAACAAAATTTGAAGAAAAAAAAAATTCCAAAATTTTGAAATTTTGATCAAAAATTTTTTGACTCAGATTCTAGTCAAAATATAGTTTTAAGCTAATTTTGGGATGAGGATTATGAAAAAATTATATTAAAAATTCATGCTTTCCTAGTTTTTAAGTTAGAGCCGATTTGGGTCAGTTTTTTGCCTATTATTCCAAAACTTTTGCCCAAACTTCAAAATGGACCAAATTTTATTAATCTATGACCAAAAATACATATCTGTACCAATTTTCAATAAAATCGGGGACAAAAATTTTTTGCTTAGAAAACACGATTTTTTTAAGGTCTACCCCTTACGATTTTTTCATTTTTTTGCCATTTTCAAGGGTTTTGGATTACTGCCCATACAAAACTTAATAATTGGTTTATTAAAGCCCAAATTTTTTTTTAGACTCAAAAATATAGTAGAATTTTAAAAATTCAAACCGCAGATTTCCACCCCTAACCATTTTTCAGTTAGGATTTATCAAAATTTTCATAAAAATTTTAAAAAAATTAAAAATTTTGAAAAAATTTTTTTGTTTCAAAATTTGTTTGTAAGTCAATTAGGACCTCAAGATTTCAAAAATTCAAACCGAAAGTCTTTACCGCATTTAGTTTTTGAGATACGTCCATGCGAATATGAAAATTTCTACAAATCACGCCATCATAAAATTTGTTATAATTTTAAAATACGCAAAACGAATAAGGCCTCAATTTTTTTCTAAACTAAATAAACTAGGTTGAATCAAAAAAATCTATCCGCAGGTCGCTATCTTTAACCGTTTTTGAGTGGTGTTTTTTTTTTAGTTCACAATTTTCACAAAAAAATGTAAATTATGCCATTTAAAAAAATTGTCGTAATCTCAAAACGCGTTAAACGATTAAAGCCCCAAATTTTTTCTAGACTAAATAAACTACGGAGAATCCAAAAAGTTTAACCGCAGGTCGCTATCTCTAACCGTTTTTGAGTTGTGATTCTTTTTAATTCATAATTTTCACAAATAATGTAAATTATGCCATTTAAAAAAAATTGTCGTAATCTCAAAACGCGTTAAACGATTAAAGCACCAAATTTTTTATAGACTAATTGAACTACGGAGATTCCAAAAAATTCAACCGCATGTCGATATTTCTAACCGTTTTTGAGTTGTGCTTCTTTTTATTTTGTTAATGAGGTTTTGAGTGTTTCATAGCTTTGAAAAGAATTACAATGAAAGAGAAATTTATATCCATGCTCATAAAAAACAGAAAGATATGAATAGAAACAGAACAGTATGGATATAGAAAATTTTAGGTTAAGATATCCTTACTGGGCATGCGTCAATTATAAATTAACGTAAGAGTTTGTAACTTGCAAGCTCTTAATTTTAATTTGTAAGTATAAGTTTTAATTTAGAAGGTTGTGAACGCTAACGTAGAGTTACGTATAACAAACATTTACATTAATTCCATGTACTAATTTTAATTTATAATTATGAGGTTGTGAATGCATTATTTTTGATATAAATAAAGTAGGAAGTAGTGTTGTGAATGTTTGAACTGGCGCCTAACCACAGTTTTCTCATCACATACCACATATAAACGGTATTGTTTCAAAGAAATCCACAATGACCGCAGTAAAAACTTGAAGAATAGTAGAGAGGCGACGCATATAATCTCGGTATGCCTAGACAGTCGCAGATCGACAGACCGGACCTGCGGAAGGGTGAACAACTGGCCAGGAATGCTCTCTGAACGAGCTATGTACCTACAAACACCGTATGTTTTGATAATATGCCTCAAGAAACAATACTTTTATACTCTTAATTAAGTATCTCAGCTTCAGAAGGTTCCGACAATTGTTTAATTGCCTTTTAGATTATTGTAGGACGATTTCATTTATAATCGTTTCCTCAACGATTAAACAACAATATTTTTAAACGAACAAAATAGATTTAAATGTATTTACAGTTTCGGCAAAGTCTTGCTACAACGCAATATCCTCAAAAAATAATATTAGGACTGGTATTTTTTTATTATTATTATTTTTTTTTATTTAAGTACATCAACATCTTGGGTTATTAGTACCCAGTATTGTATTTTATAAGATATTGTTGATTATATTTCATTGTGTGGCTATTATGTATGTTGGTGGTAGTCTATATTTTTCTGTATAGTTTTGTGTCTGTTAGAAATGATTTTTTTGTTATTGTCGTTAAGTCTTCTTGTAGGGTGTCAGGTATTTGGTGTGTCTGTCTTATTGTGTTATATTTGGTGCATTAATAAGGTGTTGTACTGTAATAATTGTCTTGCAGTCATTACACAATGAAGGATTTTCTTTCTTCATTTTGTAGCTGTGTGTTATTCTTGTGTGTCCAATTCGTAGTCTGGTAGTGGAAGTTTGCTCTCTTTTTGTTCCCGAGAATGGCCATTTCTTCGTGTCGGATTATTATTTTTTCGTACCGTTATTTTTTCGTAAGATAAAGAGTGTGGTATTTTCTGGCCATTTCCACAGATGGAGATGGATTCCATTAAATGACAAGGTTGGTACAAAAGATACGTAGAATTATATAATTGACAGAGCAAGAGGAATTGTGTGAATTTTTATAATTGCACATGCAAGTTTACTTGCAACAATTGCTTCGTCCAAACCAGAGATTTTTTTTATTTAATTAATTGAAGCTACATCAACATATTCGGTTATTAGTACCCGGTATTGTTATTTTATAAGATATTGTTGATTATATTTCATTGTCTGGGTATTATATATGTTGGTGGTAGTCTATATTTGTCTTTATAGTTTTGTGTCTGTTAGAAACTTATGTAGGATTTTTTTGTTATTGTCGTTAAGTGCTTCTTGTAGGGTGTCAGGTATTTGGTTTGTGTGTTGTGTCCTATTTGGTGCATTTTGTAATATGGTGTTGTACTGTAATAATAGTGTTGTAGTCAAAATGGGGGATCTTCTTTCTTCATTTTGTAGCTGTGTGTAATTCTTGTGTGTCCAATTCGCAGTCTGGTAGTGGGAGTTTGCCCTCTTCTTATTCTCGAGAATGGCCGTTTTTTCGTGTCGGATTTTAATGTTCTTAGTTTATTAAGTTGTATATTTTGCCATATGTTGTCTACCTGTTTTCGGATTTTACGTTTTATTTAATTTTTCATGTCATGGTCTTGTACGGTCCAGTTGTTCAGTGGGTCCCTTCTTGTTGCCTTTTTTGGCTGCGGCATCTGCTTTTTCGTTACCTTTTATGCCACTGGTATTTTTGGCAAATATTTTAATCACAGTAGCTGTTTACTTATAGAATCGTATCTACTAAACAAAAAACAGTTTGTTTGTATAAATAATAAATCAAATTAGCTCCAAATTATCTATGGAGTACCGCAGGGTTCAATTTTAGGTCCATTATTAATTTATTTCAATGATTTCTCTTCTGTTATTAAGACCAAATCTATTTTATATGCCGATGATACGACCCTTATAACCGGATCATTGTCCCTGGAACATATGCAACATATTTCTGGTGATAATCTAAATCAAAATATTGGTTTCTATTTAATAAATTATCATTAAATGACGAGAAAACGCAAAATTTACTTATAACAACAAAAAATCATAACTATAATAATCCGGATTTTTATTTTTAGGAGTCCATATTGATCCTCATTTGATACGGGACCATCACGGTGCCCATATTTGTGGGAAATTGTGCACAATTATTTATCTTCTAGGAAACCTACAAAAATCTATTACAAGGGATGTTTTATTAATTACGTATTTTGCGTTAATTCAGTCGCACATAGCATACGCTATTAAGCATGGGGACACTCTGCCTCTGCTGAAAGAGTTTTTTGACTGCAGAAGCGTGCAATAAGAATGATGGGGAGTACATCTTATAGAGCTGATTGTAGGTTACTCCAGTGGTTCCCAAACTTCTTTATTCCCAGCGTCCTTAATGTAACAGAATTTAAGAAAAAAGCAGATGTTTTCTTCAAAATTTTATTTTTATTCTTGAAAAGCAAAAATTTTTTTTTGAAGGAAATATCTACTTTTTTCTTAAATTCTGTTACATTAAGCACGCTGGAAATAAAAAAGTTTGGGAACCACTGGAGTAACCTACAATCAGCTCGATAAGACTTTCTTAATTTTAAACCCTTCAATTTCAACAATTTAATATTTGTATGTATCAGAATTTTTTCGCGGCGCCCCTGTAGCCCAGCCACGGCGCCCCAGAGCACCGCGGCGAACTTTTGGGAATCGCTGGGTTACTCTTTAAAGAATTTAAAATTATGACACTATCATCAATTTTTATCTATCACTGTTTAGTATATGCCCATCAAAACCTAAATTCTTGTCTCTTATGAAGAAGTTCACAACAACAACACACGTAATAAATCAAATATATACCCCAATTTTATAAATCAAGATATAGTTTTAACTATTACTCTATAAAGTTTATGAATTTGTTACCAGTTTCTACCAAAGAATTAAATTCAGTACAATAAAAAAAAAAAAAAACAATTAAAAACTTATCGACTGGAAACCCTTGTATACCCAGCAAACATTCAACTAACGGCCGAATGCCGGCAAACTGCTTTTATGCTGGTAAATTACTGGCACCAAAAGTAAGTGCAACGCCAGTATTAATAATGTACTTCACATTTGTATTTCGCATTCCGCCTATACGAAGTACTTTACCAGCATTTTATAAGCACTCTTCTTCACTCATACTTTTTACTTAAAACCATCAGAAATAAATCTTGCAACTAATGCGATTATTTTGCAGTTTACCGTTGCTGGGCCGGCAATTGATACATCAATGGGCCAGTAACGGCCACGGGGACACCGGGGTACTGGCCCATTACTTTCAATGCCGGGGAGTATGTGCTTTACCAGTACTGGCCCGTATAAAAATGTTTGCTGGGTAGTTTTGTGGATTTTTTTAACTTAATTTATAATTTCTGTTTATTAATTATCATTTATAAAGCTATTGTAATCTATCTGATTGACTGTCTATTAATGATTATTATTGTATTGGACAATAAATAAATATTACTATTATTATTATTGGTCCTTCTGAATTTCTTTGCTGTCCAAGCGAAATATTCTATAACTTTAAAGACAGTAATTATTTAATTTAGCAGTTAGTCGTTCTAAATCTGTCTTAAAAGTGAATCAAAAACCGAAATTTAATCTAATTCTGTCAATCTAAATTTACTTACACTTACATCCTTTTTTTAAAGTGAAATTGGTGTTAAAATAAGCGAAACCTTTGAGAGGAAGTTAATTTTTTTCATCCGTTAGATATAGTAAAGCACCGTTTTACATTACGGATCATCTCAGGTTGTAGTAATTATAGAAAATTAACAGTTTTCTAATAAAATTACTTTCAAACTCATTTAAAACAGGAACTTTACTCAATTTACTCGTGAATATAACACTAATAACTAATTAGAGATACATTAATTTACTACAAGATGAAACAAACTTGTAGTGTTAAAGGTTAAATATCCTAAAAGAGAATTAACTACGGTATAGACTGAAGAACTTACTGAAGTAGTTTAGTGGTAACAACTAAATTTAATTAAAACTGGGTTTTGTATCCTGGATTTGACATGAATTAAATTTGCTAGAATGTTTATAACTATTATTCGAAGATAACACACACACACGGTTCTTTTTCCTTTCACCTTCGGCATCTTTGTGATGCCAGTAACCTTTTTCAGTTACCAGACATAAGTTCAAGTAATTGTATAGGAAGGAAGTAAATGGAGTAATGAAGAGCAGTTCTGAATATCAGGTCATCAACGATGAAATTTGTAGTTAATTATATTGCCAACTTTAACAGCTTATTATTTGACATTGGCATAATATTTTACAGTTGTTTTTTTTTTTTGATATACCTCTCGGCTGTTTAAGGAAATCATTGTATTCTCTAAAAAATATAAAAAACTTTTTTTAAAATTAATTTTGTTGAAAATGTTACGATCGAAAATTCGCACTATTATGAAATATGAGTTCTTACGTAGAACTACGGCATCGCAGACCGCAGGAAACATTAATAGTGTATTTGTCTCTAGTGTTACTACGCAGAAGATAATATCAAATTGGTTCGCCAAATTTCGTACAAGTAACTTAAAAACAAAACAAACAAAAAACTGGCTCATCGATCATAGCAGAAATATACTGCAACCAACTGCACGAAATGATGCAAAAACTTAAAGAAAAACAGCCTAGATTGGTCAACAGATCTACTCCTATCTTATTGCATGATAACGCTAGACCACACACTGCACAAATTACTGTGGTAAAACTACAGGAATTGGTGTTGGAACTTCTTCATTATCCTCCATACTCACCAGACCTAGCCCCCCACTGACTACCACTTCTTCCGCAATTTGGACAACTTTTTAATAGGAAAACAGTTTAATTCCCACAATGCTGTAAAACTGGCCTTCCAGGAATTCATTGACTCCCGTCCGCCAGGTTAAACGGCAACGATGTAGAGACAATATGTGTGCATACTTTGATGAATAAAATAATTCCTTATATTTGTAAGTTATCAACTTTGCATTTTTTTCTACAAATTTCATCCTTGACGACCTAATAACTCTAAAATGCAACGAAACCCATTGTATTTGTTTACGTATTCTTGTGCTAGTGAGGTCAATGACTTTTTGACAATTACTTATTTAAATGTATGAACTTTACCGTTTGATTAACAAATTCATGCGCATTTTTAATGATTATTTAAATTTCATTCTTATGAAAATTCCAAGCACTATAGGACGTCATCTAATTGTATGCAGTTTAAATTAAGTTGCTAACATAAACTTTGAAATCGAATTTAAATATGAATACGAGTACTCAGAATATTGTTTGTATTTATAAAATCTAGTGAAATGTATAAAGCGTAATCTAAATATTTGTTCGGACGCAACTTATCGTAAACAAAGTCCATGAGTGAATCTGTGTAACTGTCAAAGAGTCGTGTCGCTGCAGTCGCTAGCAGCTATTCCTGACCAAGGCTAACCTTGACTACACCACCCACATAGACACAATATGTTCACATTACTCCACTTTTTTATAAAGATAGAACGAGATATTTTTATATATTAACTTAGGGGAACAGATTCAAAAAACTTGTTATGACCTACAATAATTATAGCAATATTGTATACACCATCACTACAAATTTATTCAAGACTAAACTAGAAACAGATGTTTTCAAAATTAAAAAGTCTAATTTGTAAAATTTATCGATAAAAAAAGCAAGTCTGTTATCAATAAAAAAATATTAGTACCCATCTCTCGAAATAAAGATAAGCCTAGGCACTAAAAGAATGTCATCCGGGTATGACAGCGTTTTTCTTCCCTTTCTGCGGGTAACCGACGAAATCAATTCATCGAAAGTAAATTCATCGAAAATCAATTCATCGAAAATTAATTCATCGAAAACGAGTTCATCGAAAGCAAATTCATTGAAAATCAATTCATCGCATGATCAATTCATCGAATCGTCAATTCATCGAAAAAAATAAATAAATTTTTTTAGATATTTGACAGGAATGCCGAGAGGATCGGAAAGTCAAAAAAGCAGTGGTCAATAAAAGGAGACAAAAAATAATTGCATGAAAACATTTATATGGTTTAAAAAGAAATATATTCTATATTTTTTGTATAAATATATTCTTTTTTGTAAATATATTCTTTGATTCTTTGATTATCCTCAAATATGCACAAAATGATCTCACTAAAACTTAAATTAAATTTGCAAAAATTATATATTAAAAATGTGGTGACAGATAATACAACAAGTACTATTAATATTGTTATGCAATAATCTCCCGAGATACGTAAATTCGCAGTTACGTAAAATGAAAATTTCAAAAAATGGAAATTTTTTTGAGTAGAGTAACTTACAAGTTTACAAAAAAATATATATATTTTCTATTTGTATGTATGTACATATAGAATAGTGTATGTAAATGAATTTCAGTTTATTTTTGTCTTGTTTCTTTTATATACGTATTTATGTAGTTTATATTTCTTTTGTTCCTTTATAAAAATTCCAATTCGGCTTACGTAAAATTCGAGTTACCCAAAAGTCTACGGTCCGCCTTAATTACGTATCTCAGGGGATTACTGTATTATTTATTATAATTATTATTAGACATGTTTATATATAAAGGACAAGGGAGATAAAAATAACACTGAAAAAATATAACTTTTAATTTATATTTAAACAGCAACTAACATAACAATGGAAAGAAGAAATTAAGAATACATATTAAATTGGAACAGAGCCACAATTAAAAATGCACTCTCAAATATTTACAAAATATTTTTTTTCGATGAATTGACGATTCGATGAATTGATCATTTGATGAATTGATTTTCGATGAATTTGCTTTCGATGAACTCGTTTTCAATGAATTGATTTTCGATGAACTTACCGTGAATCCTCTTTGCGTTATATCCCGGTTACACGATGCAAGTATTGGCACAAGTACTTGTGTTAGTACTAGTGCAAGTAACTGGTGCAAGTTACTGGCATCGTGTAACCGAGCCATTACCGGAAAGATGATAATACATCTGAAGATGAATAGAACATACATACCTACACTCTTAAAATATAATTAGTGATATATGGACTTCTCCCCCCCCCCCCTGGAGAAGGGTCCACGAACTTTAGAAGACGTAATAGAGGGTCCGTGATGCCAAAAAGGTTGGGAAAACTGTCTTGGAGAACACTTAACACATCAAGATCAAGATGAGGACAAAAGTCAACCATAACAGTAGGTAAGAAGTGTGAAAGAAGAAAGAGAAGGTAACAGTAACGTCCAACCTTGCTTTAGAAGAAAGTAAATGTTTTTAATCTGAAAAGTACTTAGTACTAGACCTAGTTTTTCCTATAAAAATAATCTAAAATCGAAAACATAATTAGAAATTTCAATTTCAAAACACATATTCATCATTCCTTGACGGTTAAGGTGTTTAAAAATGTGCCGAGTGTACATAGAGAACAGCGTATTAATTTCTCATGCTTTTACTCACGAGGCAGGGGCGGAGATAGCACACCTAGATCTAATAATAATGATCATTCTCCTCAGCAAACAGCCTCCGAAAGAACGTTAATATATGTGGGCTTAATAATCATACTAATGGAACTAGTACGCCCAAATGATAAACACTTGAGGATAGAAATTGCAACAGTATTACATCTAGAAATCCCAACAACAAAATATCCCTAAAATATTATATCGAAAAAATTACTAATAATAATTTCTCCCTAGGCCTTGCGGCGTTCAGGGTATTAGCCATTACAAATAGAAATAAAATAAATAAAATAACCAAAACAATCCAAATTACATAATGTACAATACAGTACATTTTAATCGAAAAAATATTTTCAAAACGTTTTATCAACAATTTATAAAATAAATGAATTTCACACTCAGCACAGATATATTTGTTTGTTTAAATTACCAAAAATTCAGCTCAGGATCACTTTAAAAATGTTAAAGGATAGATTTTTCAAATTAAAATAAATTTTTCAAACTACTGAGTCGAATTTAGCTCGGGAATTTAGTGTGAGAAACAATACATTGGCGAGACTTGCAGACCTTTGCATTTGACGGTAAACGAGCATAAGTAATAAGTTCAGCAGGGCGGAATTTACAGTTCCACACTGGCCGAGCATGCTTGGGAAAATGAACACCATTTCCAATGGAAATATGCTAAACCCTTAATGTATGAGGAAAACAAGTTCAAAAGAAAATTAAAAGAGTCTGCTTTGATCGAAAACTCTGGAGATGCTGCCAAGCTAGGATAAAATTTCCTTAACTCTGGCTGTCTGTTATTCAATACAAGCTTTCTAATCCTCAGGTCACTAATCCGGTAACAAACAAATCATTACCACACAATAATGTGACAAACAACCTTAATCCGGTCGTTAATCCTACGCAGGTAGAAACAAGTTCAAAAGAAAATTGAAAGAGTCTGCTTTGATCGAAAACTCTGGAGATGCTGCCAAGCTAGGATAGAATTTCCTTAACTCTGGCTGTCTTTTATTCAAAACAAGCTTTCTAATCCTCAGGTCACTAATCCAATAACAAACAAATCATTACCACACAATAATGTGACAAACAACCGTAATCCGGTTGTTAATCCTCCGAAGAGAGTCCCGTCCTTACCTATAGCTGACCCTAACCACCCAAACAAGAGCACCCAAACAACAACACACCTATAACTTGGCCCCCCTCTTACAATACCCGGTATAAAACTCGAAGTAAATTGAAATCACTCACGTGATCTCTGAAGACGGAAACAGATCGTTGAGCAGTTTCCGAAACTTCCTAAAGAATTGTATATACCTCAAGAAGCATTATATCTTTTTACTATTAATAATACTAATACTAATACTCATTATATTGTTCTACTCTAGCCTAGTACTACCAGCAATGGCAAACGTCCAAAATAACGGTGTCCGCACTCTTTTTTTTTGTTACAATTCTTATTTTTCAAAAGTTTTGCTCGTTAACCTTTGCAAAGGCGGTAACAAAATCACCTACGCAATTGTGATAAGAAAAAGCACGTTCAGCTCACTTAATATTACCTTAAGATAAACATTTAAGTCTCAGCTCACGTACCGAATTCTGCGCAAATTTTTCATGTTCCTAACTTGTTCTAACAAGATTTATTTAAGAAAATATAATAAATTGTCGGAAATGAAACATTTTATAACCATATAAGAACACATCATTTACTTTACTTATAGTATTTTTAGTTTCAAAACATACCTAGGTGGCGGTTACAGAAAGGACTTCTTTTTTGACCTGAGGCATTAAAAATCCACGTATGGTCGGCGATATAAGTTTTGGTTATGTTATTAGCTTGATCTAATATCGGCTCTCGCAGGAAGTTTGAAATACGTGATTTAAAGCGAGCATTACGCGGTACCTTAAAGGATCGACTAGTGACTAGCTAGTCTGGACACAGCTTAAGGAATTGTCAGTTTTCCGTCTGAATTGTCCTTTCAATTGAGTTATGGTATTTCCTCTTATTTCCAAGGAATTATACCAATAATTCTTCTGCAATCCAAACATAAAAGTTAATAACATAAATTTGTGAAGGTGAGAAATTTTTCTTATTCCATCGTCTAGACGTTAACTTGTTTAAAATTTTTAACCAATTCTCATTGAGATTCACAACAGTTGGTAGCATTGCTTGGTGTTATTACGCATGCAAGATAAGCCATTGCTGGCAACTGTCAAACATTAAAGGAACAAGTTCTCTGGTCTTTATATTAACATTTTACACATTCCGCTATAGTGACAGTTGGTTATTTTTTAAATGATATACTGTATCGACATTCAGATTTAATTATCACTGAATGTTTGACATTTCTTGATGACATTGAAGTTGGATTGACAGTGATGAATGTTGAAGATTGACATTTTTTTACTCTGTTCGGATATTGTTGAATTCCGGAATCAATTTTAAAGAGAAGAAACATCTAAAAAATTCAGTAAGCAGTTTGGAAAACAATTGCCCACGCAGAACAAGAACACTATTTCAATTCCTGTTGATAACACTTCGAAATTTTTGGCTACCAATAAATTTTTTCGTGGATTAACCCAACAACAGCGCATCAATGAACTTAATTCGACTTTTGGCGATGAAGCACCGTCAAGGACTATTGTTTATCGATGGTTTGCCAACTTCAATCGTGGCCG
The DNA here is from genome assembly GCA_963971575.1 of Liopterus haemorrhoidalis. NCBI lineage: Eukaryota > Metazoa > Arthropoda > Insecta > Coleoptera > Dytiscidae > Liopterus > Liopterus haemorrhoidalis. The sequence goes on from OZ020618.1 coordinate 2,846,099, forward strand.
AAGTTCGCTTAAGGCCGAATTTCGTAGAGATCGTCCAAAATCGGTTGTTGTTCCGGAAAACATTGATGCTGTGCGTGAACTGATACTGCAAGATCGTCATGTGACCTATCGTAAGTGTCGCGCCCGTAAGGCCGCGTTTAATATTAAATTAAATTTATCCGAATTTAATTTAAAACAAAAACTTTTTATTTTTCTTAAAATGTTGAGTGCCGCAACTTGCCGGATTCAATATATCACAACTCACTAATCCACTCTGTTACTGACCTGCTCAGAACACAGAACGCTAGTAAAAATTATAGTTCCCATAAATATTTATTAAGTCCATTCCAATTTTACATCCATTAAATTCATTGTTAATTTAATATATTTTTGCAACTTATATTTTTATTATAATATTGTATTTTTTTTGTTCACACACGCTGATCTCGTGATCACGTGTGCTGATTTATTCTGAATTTCAATTTAACATCTGGAATTCTGTATTTAATATTATTAATTTGTTATAATTTATCAGTTAATTATTTTTATATTGTATTTGTGGTACTTTATTTCATTTATTTGATACGTCCACCGTGTTGAGCAACGTTTTCCGCATTGTTTGTCACTTGGCTAGGGTTTTCAGAGACGTCGTGGGATTTCTAGGTTTGGTTCCTCCAGAGCCATTACATGTGGGCCTAGGATTTTACCCGTCTACACCCCAGCTAGGGCTACCATTTTCCTTGTGTTAGTCTTCTAGAGCAGCCTCTAGGAGTAGAAGAGTTTTTTATCCCCTCTCCTTTCCTCTAGGTCGTCCGTGTCTTCCTCTGTGGCTCCTCTAGGTCGTCCGTGTCTTCCTCTGCGGCTCAACTCGGTGTGTTCGTGTCACATAACCTCCGTTTCATTTCTATATTCCAGCCTTCTGCTGGTGGACTTTCGAGGTCTCCGCCGCGACGACCATTTGTGTGACTGTCTGGCCACTTTACCTTACTTAGGCGGGGAGCGGGCGCCACTGTAAGATTGAGGTATCCTTGGGCGTTAGTGGGACCAGCATACATTCACTATTGCATGAACATTTGGTCGTCAAATGGATTTGTTCGCGTTCGATCCCACATAATTTGAGGGCCACGATAATGCGAGCTCTCACAAATCGGCTCAAACAAGTGACTTTTTGAGCACTCAAAACGTCGATTTGATGGGTCATGCGCTGTATAGTCCTGATTTGGCACCCAATGACTTCTTTTTATTCCCACATATCAAGAATAAATTGAGAGGACAACGTGAGTGGAAAAAGTGCTTCGAAAATTGGTTCAAACGCATGTAAAAGTGTATTGAACTTCATGGAGAATATTTTGAAAAACAATAAAGCCACTTTTGTTGATAAATAATTGTTTTTGATCTCAAATTCCGAAACATTAAAGGCAACCTTCGTATAACAAACAAAGTTAAAGACTAGGGACGTACTTTGTGTATGAGAACCTCAAATACGTTGTTGAAGTTTACATAGAACTGTGTGAAATAGATATATATATATATATATATATATATATATATATATATATATTTGTTTATCGGTTCTCTGTTGATCAAACGGTATGTAGAATATCGTGAGCTATACAAAATACTAATTTAACCACATTGTTGTATTCAAAACAGGTGCTTCTAAGTTCTTTCTAACTTAACATTCTCTTCTTATATTTATGAGCATATTTTAGTATCGTTGATAGTGGTAATATCTTTTACATCACAGCGATGTAGTACTAAATTTTATTTTAGTCGTCTGTAAAACAACTCTTCCTTTTGAAGAAAAAAGTGTAATTTTACAACCTAGCGTGTAGGGTGAAGAAAAATGTGCAAACCATGTTTCTTAACGCCAGACGCTCGTAAATCTAACGGGAGGCAAATGACGCAAATCTGCAGTTAAGTGTTCACAGATATAAGACATAGCAAAGAAATAACAAATGTAATTAAAAATACTACCCAAAACTGCATAACTGTTATTGTTTACGGTATGTTTATAGACTTGCTGCTTGAAATATTATGAATAAAATAACAATTGAAGCGAATGAAACCGTTAAAGTGAAGTTGATTTTCTTTGTCAGTATTTCCACAAGGAAGCGTATTGTGAAAAGCAGGTGTACGTCTTTCCTCTGAAACCAGTTGATTATAGTCATCAGTTACGATTCAAAGAACAAACAATTTCAACAATTATAAACATTTTATTAGAAAATTGCCTCTGCTAAACAGTAACTTGTTATTTTATATCACTGATCTTCAGCAGGCCTGCGAAGACAGTGTTTTGTCCAGGAACTAGGTTTTTTGGTGGTTTAAGGCATTTTCAGATGAGAGTTGATTGGAGATGAATCACGCAGCGGAAGGTCTTCATCTTCAAGAACTGATGAAAATGTCAACATAATCCAGGATCTTATGCGTTCAGATCGTCGGTTGACAATCAGAATAATCGGGGAAGAGTTGAATTTGACTCTACCGTTCATCAGATTTTGACCAATGAATTGGGGATGAGAAAAATCTGCAAATTCAATAAACGAGTTTTTTGCCAGTAAAAACATTCCTGTGACTCCTCAGCCTCCTTATTCGCCTGACTGGAGTCCTTGTGACTTTTTCCTCTTCCCAAGATTGAAAAATCACCTCAAGGGACGTCATTTTGGGACACTCGAAAAAATTCAAATGACCGTCCAGTATCCGAGTTCCAGTACTGCTATGAGGATTGGAAGAACCATCTCCAGCGCTGTGTGGCTTCCCAAGGAAGTTATTTTGAGAGAGACAATATTGAATTCTAATTCTATTCGAACAAAAAAATCAGTCCGGTTACTTAATTTACATACCTCGTATATCTTTAGTTTTTGTGTTTAATTTTTACAATATTGTCTTGGTTTATTTCGTAAAAATTCCCCCCTTTACTTCTTCGCATGTTGTAACTTATTTCTTATGCAGGAGAAATAACCCATTTCAAGTCCTGTCATAACATATGTCCGTATGATTCGCCGCCATATCTTTAAAATCACCACCAAGGTGTGGTTATATTGCTTCTACAGAATATAAATGACTTCTTACTTCCTCTCCGTTTTTTTACCATGTGGAATTTATTTTATTTGTTTTGAATATTTCATTCTTTATTCGAAACTGATTAATCGTATTTTTGATATGAATCTTGGGTTGAATTTATGTTGAAATTTTCCCTGAAAACCTTGAAATTTGTATTCATAAGAGGTGAATGAAATATGCCATTTCTTGCGTGTTTGCAAAACTATTCATACTCAACGGATTTAAGACATGGAAAAGAAAATATAAGAAAAATATCGGGAAATACAAATTTTGTTTTGGATATAGAAAATAGTAAAGAATATGTGGAGGTACAAAACAAAACCGGCTTTATCATCAGAACTTTGGGTATTCAGAGATTTAAAACCGAAATATGTCTGGTAAATACAACCAACAATCCTTCTTGCTGGAAACCGTTCCTTATGACTGTCTTCTATGTTTAGTCAACATTAGCTAGTTACCGATACATCTTCGAATAGTCAACATCATAGAAAAAAATACAAAATCATTTAAAAACTGTAACACTGGTATTTTTTTATTTAGAATCCTGCGTTATTTTTCTTAAAATGTAGGAAAAGTCTTATTACTTTTTCTTCTTAAGGACTGTAGATCCTGTAATAAAGCAGAATGGAATATTTATGTGAATAAGCGAGAAATTTCCTTCTGAAGAATGCAAGAAGTATGATTTTTTTTCATAATTTAAACAAATAATTATCTAGAGAAGACTATACATGTTTTGTTTTTTGTTAATTGAAAATATAAAAATAGTCAATATGTTTTAATAAAAAAAAATCCCATATAATTTTTTTAGATACCAAAAAATTAATCTAAATTCAAATTTGAGTCCCATTCAAAACTCTCGCTCTCAACCTGTTGTATGAGTCATTCACCTCCTCTTACCTCTCACCTCCCGAAGATGCCCTTCACCTTGGGTCGCATTCACCTTGAACTGGCAAAATTTCAGACCTCGCGGTACGAAGAATTTAAAATAGAATAAAGACTGCAATAAGATCTCAGTATCTCACAGCATTGATAGTCATAAAATCAGTGCACTTAAAATCATTAGTGCACGGGATGGGACAGGCGTTAATAGCCCTAAATGTTGTGTAAAAATATAAACACAAAAGACTGCTGATATATTCTGTTAAATGGGATGTTACGGAAGTTAATATCTTCTTACGCCAAATATTTTAAATATTTAAACAGCTACGTTCTTAATGGAATTTTATTTATTTATTTGTTTACTTATTTATTTACTTATTTATATATTTAATTATTTACTTTTTTTATTTGTTTATGGACGCTAATAACCACTGATGCTGTGTAAAAGATTAAACAAAATACATAGGGTTGTAAAATCCATAAGCGAAGCACTTGAAGAAAAAAAGTACTGTTCGACAGCTTTTCTGGACATTCAACCATTCGATAAACTATGGTTCACAGGATTACTGTACAAATTAAAGAAAACTCTTCCCGATACTTATTATCGAATACTGAAATCCTAGATCACTGACAGATATTTTCAAGTTCCGAGTGGAGAACGAATATAGTGAGTTATACCCCATTTCTTCTGGCGTTCCACAAGGTAACATACTTGGGCCACTGCTGTACATTATATACACTGCGGACCTACCAATAACGGAAAACACCATTCTGTCAACATTTGCTGACGACACAGCGGTCTTGGCCACACATGAAGACCCTACTGAAGCATCCCGTATTCTACAAGAAGCCTTAATTGAGATCCAAAAAATGGCTGAAAAAATGGAGAATTAATGTCAATGAAACGAGTACTGAATAGGTTATGCAAATATCAGAAAGTGCAAAATACTTCGGACTGCACCTAGATAGACGGTTGACATAAAAAAAAAACACATCACTACTAAAAGGAAACAACTAACATTAAAAACAAACCAACTATACTGGCTGATAAGGAAAAGGTCAACTTTATCAATGGATAATAAATTACTACTGTATAAAGTTATTCTCAAACCTATATGGACCTACGGACTACAGATATAGGGCACTGCGAGTAGTTCCAACATAGAAATAATACAGAGGTTCCAGTCTAAAACATTACGCACCGTAAGTAATACACCTTGGTACGTATCAAACACAAATATACATAACGACCTCCAGATGCTCAGTCAAAGACGAAATTACAAAATTTAGCAGCAAATATATAACACGACTAGAGGAACATCCCAACCCATATACCATTCAACTTTTAGACAATAGCGAAGAAATTAGAAGACTCAGAAAACACCATCCTCTAGATTTAATTGATAGGTTCTAACGTTTTCATATTGTTATTATTATTATTATTTTTTTATATTTATATATTTAGGATTTAAATTACACTTAGTGAAAAGTTAAGAAAATTCTAGGATACTGCTATTGGGAAATACTCCGTTCATGACATTATATTGTATAACAAATTTACTAAATGTTGTAAAACATTGTAAATTTACAAGGAGTTAATAAAAAAAAAGACCACCGATACATTATTTTAAGGAGAGGAACAGTAGTACATTCTGACATAAAATTAGTAACAATCTATGTAAACAAAATTTGCACCGTATATATATATTTAATAGGAATTATACGTACCGTTAAATGGGTTGTAATAGGCACTAATAGCTTTAGAAGCAGTGCGCCAAATATATTAAAATTATCAGTAGACTACAGCTACATTTTGAATGTACTGTGACAGGCGTTAATAACCTTTGATGCTACTCTACAACGTCATTTTATAACAAGATTTCTTAACACAATTTTCGGAAGTTTTTTCACACTTTTTTAATTAAAAAGTGTTCCTTCTATATGATTCATACATTTTTTGCGACTTCTAATTTTAAAACATCACTTTAAAAAGTAGTTAACCTCTATTTTGAGGTTAATATAGTTATTTGATTTAGGAGTAATTATTTTTAAAATAACGGTAGCTTTAACTATATATTAACTTTAAGTTATAACTTTAAAAAAATACTTATCGGAGATAAAGTTTGCAATCTATGTATTTATACATTATGCAATTCACGACTTTAGCAATAAGTTTTGTACAAAGATGACGTGCTAATATATTCGAAAACATCGTGAGAATGTGAGTAATAATTTAAATATAAATGTCTAATATAAAAATACAAATTACTAGACAATTTCCATCGATATAAAAAGGATTAGGATTAAATATTAATAAAGAGCAGAAAAAAAGAAACGGATGAGTAGGAAAAGAGAAGAGCAGAAAAAAGGAAAAGTATGAAATGTCTTCAAAGGACGAAGAAGATAACAAAAAAAGAACCAATTCTAACAAGTTACGTAAATAATAATAATTTTGCAACTCTGGGACAAATTGCAAGAATTGGTTAGCAAGTGAGACCAAATCAAGTTACTTTCTGGAGCCACCAATATCTTCAACGCAATCACTTTAGAAGGATGTTGAGGAAACGATACATTAAGTTAACGTTGGATAGGTTTTATAATCCTTCTTCCCCTAAGATACATAGCAGCTGATGACAACAAATCGAAAACTCTTGAACCATAAAAATCAAAATTGATCTTTTTTACAACTTAATGGACGATGATTACCATATAGGTCATTTATTTGCTTTAAGTGGAACTAAATGGGAATTTCGTTCTTTTAGTTTGTCATGAGAAGGGGCCTTGCTTGGGTTATTTCAAGTTTCAACTTGGTATGTGAAAATTTAAAATTTCAACAGTGAAACCATGGAAACGAATGACATTTTTTATAAATTATAATACATCTTTACATACTGACAAAAAATAAATAAATAAATAAATGGGAAATTTATAAAAAGGACATTTTATAATGACAGTCAATTTAATCTAGAATTTGCAATTTCAGTATGATTTACAAATCTTAAATAAAATAACCAAAAGTTCGATTTAATAAATAAAAATTACTAGATTTCAAAATCTAGTTCCGCTTAAAGGTTTGAAATAGGCTATACTTATTAAGTAAAACCAAAGATTTCATAAATTTAAAAAATTAATTTGCAATGGTATACCAAATGCATATTTATAGTGTTAAATAGGTTCTTCTCCATTTCTTTTAATTTTCTTCATTTAGTTAAGAATAGTTTTTTCTCAACTAAATTAACTAAATCAGCGAGAATGATTTCCGAAATTTACACTCGGAGAAAAGCAATGAAAAGCCAAAGAAGAAAGAACTAAATTAATTACTGGTTAAAAATTGAGAGACGGTTCCTAAGAATAAAGACAGAATGAAATAGAATTTATAAAAAGGCCAAAACCCATAAAGGGTTGTTGAGCCAAAATTGATGATGATGATGATGATGAGATCTGTGTATAGTCCGGAGTAGTATGGTCAGTATTATGTCTATTTTTTAGCGCACACAGAAAAGCACCTACAGTTTTTAGCCGGTTCCAAACGGCTAAGCAGAACCCATAACTTGTATATTTGTTACACAATTTATTTAACATCATCAGGATTTGAACCCACGTTCATACCCTTGCTAGCTTCCAATGGCAAAAACAAACACTTAACAGCTTACAGCCACAGCCTTGCTTAAATTATATAATTTCTTAAATGACAACTTTTCCATCTCCAAATTTTGGGTTACTCGCTTAATTCACTATTGAAGTCTCTTTTACTATTAATGCTATTTTCATCTATGTTTCAGTAACATATGCAAGAATTCAGTGAGCCATTACATGAGATTTGTCATCGCTGAAAATAGAACACTGTTATATGCAAATTATTATGTAACAATTGTTTTCATAAATTAGAGACTTCAACTATAGATCAAGCAAGAAACCTTTACATATAAATTGACTAATTCTTACTTGTCAGTGACTTAATTTTGTAATAATTTATGAGTAGCCACTGATTCACGAATTCCATCCCAATTTTTAACAATGATACAATCTACTTTTACTGATCTAAATAACATTTGCAAAAATATTTACAATTTCGCTATCCCCCTTTTAAAATTCGGTCATCTAAAATAACAATTAATATCAATTAATCATAGATCACGACAAATTTACCGACAAAGCATTAACTAAAGATTTCTAAAGGGTCCTTCGAATTTATATCCTAGTATATATACTCGTGACTTTACTTTTGCAACATGTACAATAATTTCTAATGGTCTGTTAATGAAACGATGCAATAATAGTTGATTGTTGTAAAATGTCGGACCAATCGTGTTGTTAAGCAACTTAAGTAACAGTACTTAAGAATAGACAGATTTGTAAAGTGTTTGGTAGCCTAAATAGTTGGACCTTGAAAGGATTAGTAATATTTTGATACTATTATACTTATTGCTTCATATGAAAACAATATAAAATTTGACAGATCAACTATAAAGACATCAATGACTATTACAAGATTTTAGAGTATACTTTATTTGTTTAATTATATCCAGATGGCCAACAAATAAAGTTGGAAATATACCACTAGGTTCAACTAAATTTATATCAGTAAATTAACTAGACAATACTAAAAGTTATTTAAACATTAAAACTGGTTTACTACAAACAAATTAACTCTTAATGTCAGCAAGACCCATCAAATTATCTTTTCCCTAAACCACAACACCGACAAAGTCTTTGAGTACGGTGATCCTATTAAATTCCTAGGAATATATATAGACGGTCAACTTAGTTGGCACCACCACATTAGCAATTTGGCCATTTCCCTGAAAAAAACTATCTACGCTTTTGTCAGGCTCAAAACTTCGGTCTCATTTGAAACATTATGTATTTTTTATTTTGCCGCTTTCCAGTCTCGTTTGTCTTACGGTATAGTCCATTGGGGAGTAAGCTCATCGATCACCCGCATTTTCATAATCCAAAAAAGAGCCCTTAGAATTATAAATAATGTCCCCTCAAGGACCCACTGCCGGGAACTTTTTAAAAAATGTAGAATCATGTCAGTGTACAGCCTATTTGTATATATCTGCCTGGTGTATGTTAAAGAAAACGCAGCCCAGTTTGTCACCCTTTCCTCAAGTCATTCTTATAATGTTCGTTCAAAAGACAATATTCGTCTTCGTAAAATAAGACTTGAGAAGCCAAAAAAACGGTCTTTACTCGGCTGCATGTTTTTTCAATTATTTGCCTTCTGCTGTCAGAAATGTTAATAACAGGATCTTCAGGAAAAAACTTAGAGAGGTCTTTTTTGAAAACTGTCTGTACAGCACTGATGAGTACTACAGCATTAATTGGAGCAAATACTAAAAATCCTTCTCTTTTTAAGTACCCATCTGACAATCGTATTGTAATTTTATAATTTATATTGCTAATAATTATGTATGATCATTGACTGGTGTAAACATGTAAAACTTGTACAAGCACTAAATAAAATTATTATTATTAGAGGTAAGTAATATTTACCAGTCGAGGACGTTTTTGCGCCCGAGCGATAGCGAGGGCTAACAATAGAGTCCGAGACTGATAAATATTTACCTCCCGAATTATCCGAACCCCGGAAAATTAGTTCACATATTTTCGGGGGTTCTTGTTTGCTTCGTGGCACTATAAATGTTAAAGATAAGGGTTCATCAAAATTTTTAGAGCAGCATTCTCGAGTTTCAAAGTTAAGAATCCACTGGTATATCATTTACCTTGAAAGATCACTTTATTTCTATTTAATTTGATCCATATTTGGTTAAAAATAATTTGGCATTTTAAAAAACTTAATTTACATATACAAGTGTCATTTAACACGTTTTTGTGCTATTTTTTTGCTCATAATGTCATTGATTATATCTTCCAATTTACAAACAGAAAAATTTGCATAGCTCACAGCGGATGTCATTACCATCGCATTTCGTGATTTGAGTTGGACTCTAAATCTCATTTCTGTGACCCACTTTTGACTTTGCTATTTTTTGCCACTCATTTTAAAACAATTTCACTGTTAGATATAATGAAGTATAAAAATTAATTTAATTAATTTTATTGATTAGAGATAGTTAGTAATTAGAATTTTTGACACGCGTTAAAAAATATGTCAAAATTAAATCCGGTACCATAAAAATTACACCTTTTTGTTTAGGCTATATTAGATTGGTTTTAGGTTAGAAGACTGGCATAGCTACGCTAAACCAGAACCCGGAGGGAGGGGCAAGCCATTTAGGGGTCCCTTAAGCGACCAAACGATTTTTCCTCACTACTGTTGGAGTATTAAAAGAGACTTATCGGGAATGGTGCACTCCAGAAGATCTTACAAACGACCATTAAATCCTTAAATTATTTTGTATTTTTATTTTAACACTCCAATGCATTAAATTGTAATTAAAACTGTTCTCATTTTCTTTCTTTCACTATAAATAAAATTTTAAGAATATTTTCTAATTATTTAGTCCTTATTGTTCGCCAAATTTGTACCAATTACAGTATCGACGTCTAAAATTAAACGATAGAAGCATTATTTGGCCGAAAATATGTATTTGTTATAGAGCAAAAATCTGATGTGATACGCAAAAACTGATGTGATATTTGAGTTCAGCAGCACCAAATTAGTAAGAAACAAGTCTTAGATGTAAGTCAGCAAAAATTGTGTTGACCAGTGTAATCGATTCAGTGAATGAATATCTTTTGATTAACATGTTGCGAGAATAATTTTCCAATTTCAGTTGTGATATAGATATCCTTTCATTCAATAAATTATAATTTCACTGTCCACTTTCAAGTATGCACGCGCGAATGACAATCCAATATAAATTTTGCGATCAAACAATTGTTGCGACTTTAATAACAACATTTATAAAGTTGGTATAATTCTATGCGAGAAAGTACGTTGTAACATATCACTTTTAGTTGTAATACAAGGTGTAATTTTGTAATCAATGTCATCTTTACATTCTCCGATACTGCATGCAAATGTTTTAATTTATTTAAATAACAAAAACACAGAGTCGGCGAATTAGAAAATTCTAATAAATAAAATAACTTTTATTGTGCTATTAAATTGCATCTAAAATTAATCCAACAATTGTTTTTGAAGCTTGTCCCCCCCCCCATAAAATTAACATTAATTTAAATTGAATTTGATTTGAGATATTTAAAACATTTTGGTAAAAATGGTAAATTAATGTAAAAATAAATGAAACGTTTTAAATCACCTTTATTTTCAAATGTGTAAATGCAATGCATCGAGTGCCAACTGAATTACCGTCCGAGTTTAGTCATTCATATCAGCTCAAATTGGTTCGAAATATTTCCAATATTTTGGTAAAAATTACAAATTGATACATTCAATAGTTTGCACCTTTGAAATTGTCATGTCGGTATTTATGGATGGTGAAAAATTTTGCTTTCTTAAAATGTCATTCCATATGACACATATCATAATAATAAATTATATATATAATCATCAAAACCAACAAATCTGAAGTAGGTTTTACAGTAAAGACACAATAGCATTTAAAGTCAGTATTACACTATAAAGTAATTAAAATAACCAGATCTGGTTTGTCATTACAAAAGTGAACGCAATATAATAAAGCGGGCTAAAAATTAATTTTTACTGTGTAATAGTTTTTTACGATTTATTTAAAACCAATTTGAGATATAGTGTAGGTACGCTTTTTTGCGTGTGTTCATTTTATCGTGTTTTCTTTGTGCGCTTTTTTCTTTGTACGTTTTTTTCTCTGTGTGCTTTTTTCTGTGTGCGTATTAATCCGTGTGCGCTCTTTGCCATGTGTGCATTTTTCCGTGTGCGTTTTTTTCCGTGTGAGTATTTTTTCGTGTGCTCTTTTTTCCGTGTGCGCTTTTTTCTGTGTCTGTATCTTTCCGTGTGTGCTTTTTTCCGTGTGAGCTTTTTTCCGTGTGTATTTTTTCGTGTGAGCTTTTTTCTCTGTGCACTTTTTCCCGTGTGCGCTTTTTCCGTATTCGTATTTTTCCGCATGGGCTTTTTTCCATGTGCGCTTTTTTCTCTGTGCGCTTTTTTCCGTGTACTTGTTAATCCGTATGCGCTTTTTTCCGTGTGTGTATTTTTCCGTGTGGTCGATCTTGTACGCCATTGGTTAGTTCGTGCATTATCAGATGTTAAATTTTCTATCAGATTATCGATAAATAGGTAAAATTATTATAATAGTTGTTACTTGTAGAAATTTATGATCAATTCAAGTAATATTTTACTTTACGGTAGTTGTTATTTTATTTTCACTGGGACGTTTATCATGTATTTAAATTTTATAATCCGCCGCGAGAATTATTTTTCCATTTGCTGGAAAGTATTATTCCGAAGGATACACGTTGTTTTATCTACTGAAATCTAGGAAAACAACTTTAATACACGTATAATGTGTTTATAATACATGATCATACACTTCATTTCACTATAAGAATTTATTAAATACACTTTAATATAGTTATTAAGAATTAATAAATTTATAATGTGAACACTTTCAACGTTTCATTACAGGTATGTTTAAAGGCTGGGTATCAAGGACACATAATTCACAAAGGGTACAACAAAATACATCACACCACTGGAAGTCCAAAAGCAGAGGAATTAATAATAATAGTAATAATATTTGGCTTTCTTCACAAATTTTTGGCAGGGTCTTCTGGCAAAATTGTTTTGTCAGAAGTTTCGGAACATTTTGCATTTTCTCAGAGTCTTCTGGCAAGATTGTTTCAGCAGGGGTTTCTGGTCTATTCTGTAACTTGCCGAAAGTCACTTTTACACTGTCAAGGTCATTTTTATGAATACACTACTGCAGGAACTTTCGACAGGATACTGTAAAAAGTATTGTGGAAAAGCTTACGGAATAGACCTCCTGAAGATTCTTCCAGAATTCTCTGAACGTATTGAATTTGTGCATTGATCAATTATCTGATTTTATTGGAGAGAATTATGTTTTGAATTTAGACGCACCTATATTGCATCCGGTAACTGTATGTCTGTATGTCTATATGTTAAGTTATCAAAGATCAGAGCGGTTCCGTAGAACCAAGGTGAACAGATACACGCTCGGCGTAGGACGATTATGTTATATAATAAATACTGTTTATATATTACAACCCACAACCTTTCTAAATCATTGCTAAATTTATTTAATTTATACAATTTTAATATTTTTTTCATTTAACACCTTAGAAAACTGCAACAGTATAAAAATAATAGAAATATCAAAAATACAGTCCAAACGAACCGGCTATTTTTTATCTAATTTTATGGAAATGTTTTAGAGCTTAAGTACATGGAGATGGAACACAAATATTAGGATAACATCAAAATTGATATGGTTGACACATGATGAAGATAAAAATAAATTTATTACGACCCGAATAGCTGTCTTTTGGAGTAAGAAATTCTGTTCAATCCCAAAACTACCCCATTCAGTTATGCCTTAGCATATTTGGGAATGGTTTAACGCAAAGTATATTCGTTGAGTGGTCTTAACATCTACAAGATTTATAGCAAAGACATTTTTTGCTAATGCTTGCGACAACGTTGTGTACTTATGCGTTTCATGTGAGATTATCATCGATGGTGTCTCCTAAGTATTTCACACTATTTCCTTCTTGTACCGATTGCCCAAAGTATGTTAGTGTAGTTGTTTTCATTGCATTTAATACAAGATTTGAGGTAAACAACTCTTTGGATACTGAAAGGGTGATTTATTTTTATTTCTAGTTTAACCTTATTTGCTTGAACCAATAAACTGGTGTCATCAGCAAACAAAACTGATTTTGAGGATATACTGACTGGAAGATCGTTTATGTACATTAAGAAGAATAAAGGTCCAAGAATAGAGCCTTGAGGCACCCCAAAAAAGCATATATTTGGTGCAACTTCTTTTGACGAACCTATTGTATACCAATAGGTTATAGGTATAGTTTTGATAACGTAAATTATCTAGCACAGTGTATCTCAACCGTTTTAGCATCACGAATCCTCTGCAATGTATAAATGTAATATATTTGACTTTCCGAATTTCTTTTAGACAGTTTTCCGTATCCATTATACCAATCATTATTTGCAAACAAAATTGATTTTCAAATAATGTTGATTGGAAGATCGTTTATGTATATTAGGACGAGCAAAGGCCCGAAAATAGAGCCTTGAGGCACCCCAAGGTACTATGTTTTTTTTGTGCAACATCCTTACCATCATATTGGAATAAAAGACACCCGATACTAAACAGATCAAGTTTTTACATATGAGTAAGGGACAAAATCAACCCAACTGACCCTGTTCAAGAATTTTGGTATATATCTAAAATCTAATGTTGAAACTGGTTTTTTGTTTCCAATTTGTAAATTCCGTTTTTTTTGTGAGTCTTCTGTAAAAGATGTAACCAATTGTAACCAAATAGGTATTTAAATAACTGCTTTGTTCATTCAACTGACAGAACCAGATCTGAAGTCCTATTGTTTTAAAATATATTGTCTACTGACTTCTAAAAATAGAATTATTTAAATTTTATTTTAGTGACCAAGATCTGTAGTGACCAAATGACACGAAAAATATTATAAAATATATTTTTTAACATTTTAAAAACATTGAAACCTACGCTCGTTGAATTCAATTTCCTGATTTTTACAAATTGTTAATACTTCCTTATTTAATTTAAATTAAAACTAAGAGTCAAATCCTTGAAAACAAAAGTACATTTTGCTAAATATAGTTCACTCTTACTTTAGCTCGGTTCTTAGAAATGTGCTAATTTGCTTATTGGTCTAAAGATAATTATAGTTTGAGATTTTTTTTTTGTTTCATTTTAGTTCTCGACAGCTGTCGAGACTGAAAAAGACGGCTTAAAATAAATAAGACCTTTACTCAATATCAAGTTTATTATCACGAAGGTTAGAGTGCATATCCTGGATTTAAGGTTAAATCTTAGATCAATTATAGATTAACTAAAGATCAATTTAATTTATTGTACAGGGAAGTTAATTCGATTATACATTCACTATAACGGCAAAAAAGGTTTGACATTATTAAAAAGATTTTCGCTCCACCAAAATAATTTTATTGAATTTAGATTATTTTTTTTCAGGTCTGTTTACACTCTATAGGTCAGTCGTTAAATCAACGCAATTTTTCATTTTTCAGCATAACTTCAATGACAAACTTGGTGGCGAAAAAATAACTAAATCGATTTTTTTTGCAATTGAATTATAGACTAATATTGCTCTTCACTCTTTTATTTTACTAAAGCATACCTTTTGAAGTCATATTTAGTTTGTGTTCGATAGTCATTTTGAAGATTTACAAATTTTAAAAGTGTTTATTTAATATAGGGACATTTGTATTGGTATCGCTAATTAAAACAAGGTTTACATTTGAAATTTTATAATATGCTCTGATGTGTTTTGATACTTGTGTTCACAAATCTTATAGTAATTTCTAAAAACGTTTTTTATTTAGTTTGTTGTTTATTTAGCAGTTTTGTGTTTAGTTATGTATTTTCTTATAGATATCTTATAGATTTCCATTTGATATTGTGTGTAGTGCTTTTTAAGTTAAATTCGACGTATTTCTATTTTCTTTTCTTTGATCATATTTTTGGACCACATCGGCCCCTTTTAAGGCTACTTAGCCTATTAGAATAATTTATTAGTTTCTATTCTGTTCTTATTATTATATTTTCATTTCATTACGATACAAGTGACAGCGTACTAATATTACATTCGTTAAATGGGTACTATATAGACGTACTAAACATGACGTCACAAAAACATGTGACGTTTCCAGTGACGCAACTGCACTGATTCGCCAACTGCCCTATATTAGATGTTCTGCAGATGATTTGATGAAATATTTTCGACATATTATGATTTTTTATTTCCGAAAAGGCAAGAATGTTTCGTAGACGCAAAAAAAGCTTTTTCGTACAGTGCCATTGATGATTCTACGTACCGTAAGTGGTTCAACATTTTTTTGTTTTAATTCTAGCATTGATTGGGGAAAATATTGTTCACAACTAAGTGAATTAAAGCAAGCAATCGACCAGAAGCGACCTGAATTAGCCAACAGAAAAGACATTGCGTTTGATGAGGACAATAGTAGGCCACGATTGTCTTTGGCCACCCAACAGAAACTTTCACAGCTTGACTGCGATGTTTTGGTTCATCCACCATACTCTCCTGACTTTGCACCTTCCGACTACCATTTATTTAGATCGCTTCAAAGCAGCTTAGGTGGTAAAAGCTTTACTTCCTTGGAAGACTTGAACAATCGCTTGAATCAGTTCTTTAGCCAGAAACCTCAAACTTCTACGAGCGCAGGTTTATGCAGCTACTGAAGAGATGGAGGAAGATCATCGAACAGAACGACACATACTATATTGATTAAATATAACTTTTAGTAAATAAAATGTTTCTTCATTTTTGTCAAAAAAACGGGACGAAGTTTTGCATCAATTCGATATATATAATTTTACTAAAAAGTTCTATTTTAAATTTATCCCAGCCGGATTTGTTTATCTAAAACTTCATCAATTTACTTCAAAATAATTTCAAAACATTTTAGTCATTTAACTGTCAACATACTTATCTCTAACATCAAATATGACAATAAAAAAATTAATAAAACGTAACAGATAAACTAGATAATTTTTATTTAATATACTATTGTTAACTATGTGTCATAATAAACAAAAAATGGAGCACTATGGGTTACAATTTTGACATCTGAATTAGATTGTTTACGACAATTGTTTAAATTCAATGCCAAATATTTTTAATATTACCTAATTGAATTATGAAGTTATTGTTATTGTTCCTTTTACCTTCAGAACAGGAGACAAATAACTGTATATTTAATGCACCAAACTTAACACCAAGTATGCGTCACCAATGCTGATTGCTCACAGGACCAGTGATGGTGAGCCTTGTTTCTCAAACGGGTCAAAAATTTGAAATTTTGATTCAAATCGCGGATTAAATATGTAATTAGAAATCTGTCGCTTTAGTATTTGTGTGGAATCCTTTGTTGATCTCGTTAACTCTACATGAGCTAGCTTGTCTTTAACATGTATAATACAGGTATATAACAGGTAATAATTAAATTCCATCTCGCTATTATTGTTATCGTTTTCGTCAAGTTTACTACTCCGTTTCGTGAATGCGCTTGCTTAGACCTTTAGAATCTCTCATCTGGATCTTCGGAGCTACAAATATCTTCTTTTGTACGGGTTATACGTTTGCTATCACCAGTGGCGAATTAAGTTGCTTGGGGGCTCTGGGCGGTAAAATTAAAATGGGCCCTCTATTATTTTAAATAGAATGGAAATATTTGTATATAGACTCCGGTAGGCCCCCTGGCTTCGTGGGCTACGAACGGCCGCCCAGTCCGCCCACCGCTTAATTCGCCTCTAGGCTAGAGTAGAAATCACTTGGACATACATACAACTTGGCCAATTTTTTTTCAGAATGTCATTTCCAGTTTTATTATTTTGAATCCGTTTTTTATTTCTAATACTTTTGATTTTATTCAATTTTTATTTATTTTATTGCCTGGAAGGGCTGCGGGGCCCCTGAGAAGTGCACGCGGAGCAGTAAGGGCTCTGCGGAGCACAGGTTGGGAACCGCTGGTATAGATGATAAATAAGACGTAAGTATTAGTTTATAAAGATTAAAAAAAGGGGCAGTCTAACATTTCATCGGTTCTGAGTTTTTTTGTGGACTATCTTTTTTTTACTTTTTTTGCCGAAAATGCCAAAATTTTAGACCGTAACTCAAAACTGACCATATATTTGTGATCTAAGGCTAAAAATATATAAGTATATCAATTTTCGAACAAAAATTAAAAAAAAAATTCTTCCAAAATTTTGAAAATTTTGGTCAAAATTGTTTTGACTCAGATTTTAGCCAAAATATAGTTTTAGGCTAATTTTGGGGTGAGGATTATGAAAAAAATATTTAAAAAATTCATCTTACCTATTTTTTGAGATAGAGCTGATTTAGGTCAGTTTTTTGCCTATAATTCCAAAAGTTTTGCCCAAAATTCAAAATGGACCAAATTTTCTTGATCTCTGACCAAAAATGCATATTTGTACCAATTTTCAATAAAATTGGAGACAAAAATTTTTCTTCAAAATCATGATTTTTTTAAGGTCTACCCCTTACGATTTTTTCGATTTTTGGCCATTTTCAAGGATTTTGGATTACTGCCCCTACAAAACTTAATAATATGTCTATTTAAGCCTAATTTTTTTCTTAGACTAAACAATGTAGTAGAATTTTAAAATTTCAAGCCGCATATTTATATCCCTAACCATGTTTTAGTTAGCAATTTTTAAAATTTTCAAAAAAATTTAAAAAAATAGAAAAAACTTCAAAAAATTTTTTTTGTTTCAAAATTTGGTTACAAGTTAATTAGGACCTCAAGATTTCAAAAATTTCAACCGCAGGTCTTTATTGCATTTCGTTTTTGAGATATGTCCATGCGAAGATGAAAATTTCTATAAATCACGCCATAATAAAATTTGTCATAATTTTAAATTATGCAAAACGAATAAGGCCTCACATTTTTTCTAGACTTAATAAACTACGAGGAATCCAAAAATTCTAGCGTCAGGTTGTTTTCTCTAACCGTTTTTGAGTTGTGATTTTTTTAACTCACAATTTTCACAAATTATGTAAATTATGTCATAAAAAAGATTGTCACTCTCTCAAAATGCATTAAACGATTAAAGCCCCAATATTTCCCTAGACCAGTGGTTCCCAACATTTTTTACTTGCGGAGACCTTTTTAGAATCAATTTCTATGACGGAGCCCCTAGGCCTACCCTATGTCTTACAAATTAATGGTGTTTCGAAATAATTTTACGGGCGAGGGGATAGATATTTTAGTTAATAGAAATTCACTTTTCTCATTCACAGCTCACATATTGATAGACAGATTTTTATAAAATGAAGCAAATAATCAAAATACACGCAGATTATTCAAACAAAAATGCATCTCGCCGATCACATTCCAGCTAGTCATAGAGTCATAAACCGGCTAGAGCTATCACTGCAATGGGCAAAGATTTCATCATATCTTAAATTTTCGCCACTTCAAAGATCGTTCTCTTCTGTACGTCTATGTTTTCTTCTCAAGTATGTATTCCATTCGATCGCCTTTAAACCATAATGCATATTCTATCCAATATTTTCCGCGTGATCTAAAATTGTTCCAAGAACTTGCAATCAATCAATTACTAGATTATTATCTTTCTTTTAACAGTGAGTTAAATAATCACGCCCACCTTTATTAAATAATAGTTATAATCCACAGGAGCGGTTAAACAATTCAAGGACTTTCTGTTAACTATTTATAGCAATTGTTTATTTTCTACACTTTTTAATTGTTAACACCACAATTAATAATTTATATATGTATAATTTATCTTGAAACAATGAGGTTAGGTTTTTTAAAGATTATTTATCCTTGAAATTGAAAGAATTGTATTTTTAAATTTTAATGTGATTGGTATATAACAATGGATAATAAAAATATTACGTTATTACCAATGTGTTTATTATTTGGGACAAATAATAAAAGCTTATTTTATGACTCCAAGTCCATCAGCGAGGAAACCGTAGTTAACATTGTTTTTTCTTTGCTTAAAAACTGAAGATTCCTTACTTGAGACCAGTTCTTGAGCAACTTAATTTGAATTAGCTACTGTTTACATTTATATAATGTGAGAAATTTTTGATGTTAATTTATCGAAAACATATCTGTGGGTGATTCCGTTCACACGAACAAAGTGTCTTTTAACCACAGTTTTGTAAATGAACAAGTTAAATTAATTGCGGTTTCCGCCCGCCATACCAACTAACGGATTAAGTTCAAGTTACAGTTAAGAATTTTAATCCGAATTTAAATCAGTTTGACAAAATTATGAGCTTCAGGTCCTGAATGTAAATAATAGGAGAAGATAGCTTTGATTTATAGCAAAGAAACGTGAGAATTTAACGTATCTTTATCAAAATCTAACACACATATGAAGAGTTCAGTAAAATAACGATTAATCACAAAAGATGAAATATTATATAGTCATCGTCTGTTTGTCATTACGAATTTTAGGATTATTTTTAATTGCCAGTTCTATTACATTTATATGCTGCAATCCAAAAGACAACAAATCAATGGAGAAGAAAATAATTTCAAAGGGAAAACCAACAAAAAAAAAAAATCAAGATATTGAAGATCATCTCGGTAGATGAAAAGAAAACTAGACGAAGGTGTACCTCGAAAAAAATAGAAAGAAAGACAGAAAGGGACATTAACAACAGACAAGTCTAAACATATCTATAATCGCATGAAGTTTTATGCCCATAATTACCAGAAATAGTGCAGAAGTAATGCATTTGTTACGTTCAGTGTATTTTTCTATTGTTTTTCATGGAAAAAATAAATGTTTACTTTAACAGTTTATTACTGGTGTATTTTATAAGATCTATATATGTCTAGTGTTCATATTTTGGTTATGTTTTTTTCTATAAAAATAAAATGATGAGATTTGTGGTATCCCTGCATCATTTATTTATTTAATTCTGAAAGGAACATTAGTAGTATGTCTGCTGTGGCCCTGTCATATAATAAGAACGAAATAAGTTACTTGTAGGCCACAGCAGGCACAAAAACAGACACGATCTAAAAAACTAATACGAGTTAAGTTAACTTTTGCCTACGTATAGGGGTATATGCGGAATGGCCCAAGCAGGCACGACGAATGCTAGAAATTAATTTGTAAGGCCAAAATCATCAATTCATCCCGAAAAAAAAATGTTTTTTTGACAGACATGTTTTAGAAGTATATGGCATTTATTTTGGTCTCCGACGAAGAATTAAGATGTTATTAACATAAAATAGCAACGAAATATGCAGATGCAAGAAATGAATTTGAAAAGCCATAATCATCAATTATGACCGACGATTTTTTCTTGAAAATTGTGTAGACAGTCATTTTTTAGAAGCATATGGCATTTATTTTGGTTTCCGACGAAGAATTAATTTGTTATTGACATAGAATAGCAAACGAATAATTGTATTTTCAAAAATCACGAATACTAGAAATGAATTTGTAAGGCCAAAATCATCAATTCGGCCCGAAAAAAACGAAAAAACAATTTATTTTTTTTATTGAAAATTGTGTAGACAGACATGTCATGAAGTATATATGGCAGTTATGTTGGTCTCCGACGAAAAATTGCAATAAAATAGTTGAATTTTCAAAAATCACGTTTATCTTGAAAACGTTAATAGTTAGATGAACGCGGATTATAAAAAAGAATGTAACGTCAAAAACATCACTTCGGCCCGAAAGACAAAAAAAAAAAAAATTTTTTTTTCAAAATTGTGTAGACAGACATGATTTAGAAGTGTATGGCATTTATTTTGGTCTCCGATGAAGAATTAAAATGTTATTGACATAAAATAGCAACGAAATAGTTGAAATTTCAAAAATCACCTATAACTTGAAAACGTTACTAGATAAAGGAACGCGGGCTAGAAATGAATTTGTAACGCCAAAATCAACAATTCGGCCCGAAAAAAATCGTTTCTAGCATTACACAACTAGTGTGTCCTTGCAGCACTTTTGGATAGATTGTAAAACAGACACCAGTGCCTGCCGAGGCCTGGGAAAAGAAATCACGAACAGGCACCGTTGTTTTCTTTGGCATTCAGTGTGTTAAATGTATAAGTAATCACCAAACTAAAAATTATAATCAAATTAATTAGAAAAAAGGTTGATTAGCTATTTTACTAAGCAATTGTTATTTCCTCTAGGGACTAGTTTGCTATGCACCTAAAATTTTAACAATTTCTTTCATATTGTGAATCTTGGACTCTATTAGTTGATCTTTGTGAGATTCATTGGATGTTTAATCTTATTTTCTGG
Organism: Liopterus haemorrhoidalis; assembly: GCA_963971575.1. Lineage (NCBI taxonomy): Eukaryota > Metazoa > Arthropoda > Insecta > Coleoptera > Dytiscidae > Liopterus > Liopterus haemorrhoidalis. The sequence goes on from OZ020618.1 coordinate 2,867,980, forward strand.
ATCTGTACCACTCTTTCCATCTTCTCGTTTCCATGTTGTTAATTTTATAATTGATTCATCAATTAAAGATTAGCTGATATCTCCCCATGTACGTTGTCAAAATTTCACATCTCTTTTACCAAATTTCTGCCCAAATTCAGAGTGATTACCTTTTTTAATAATTACTCATACATCTCCTTCGTCTGTTCACATTATGGATACATGGTTTGACAACTTTTTTTTCACAGAGACGCTCTTGTAAAATGGTTAATTAATGTAGAAAGTGTTGTGTACATGTTTTTAAGTACGTTACAGGTTTTGAAGTGTTTAACACCTTATTTTACTAAACTATAAATAGGAATATTTAAACTTTTAAGGTATGAGAGGAATAGTTGTTAGTTCATTGATGGTTACTTTTACTAATGAATGGTTTAAGCATCTATCTTGAGTGTGGAATCCACTTCAAGGCAACAACAAATGCATTTTTATGTCATTCTTTTGCAGGGCTACATGACAGCTTACTTTTGTAACCAACTGGAAAGGATAAAGTAGGAAAAAATTTATAGGGTGGTCATTGCATAGAGAGTAAACTTTCAATTACTTTTAAGAATAAACTACATTATGTGATCTGTGAGACAGGCGTTAGGTGCAAATAGCCATCGTTGCTGTACTCCAAAAAATGTTTAACTAACTAACGAACTAATTTATACTAGTGCACCCGTTGCCAACTGTGTTGGCAAACAAATCATTACCTTAATATAGAATTCGACACCTCAGATTTCTTTCTCTAGCCATACGCCTAACTTCATCCAATTCACATTGAATCAACTCTTCGCCCATTATTAAAAACTGGACAAATAATGAGTATTATTCCGAATTATTTATTCATTAACTTTTTAAGATGGAAAAATGATTCATTTTCACTCAGTGCATTACATTTATAATGTTAAAACTAAAAATGGTTTGAGACGTTAAATTTAAAATATATTTATTAAAATAATTTTTCCAATTACTTATATAATATAAAAATACGCACACGAAAAAAAACGCACACGGATTAATATGCACACGAAAAAAAGCGCACATGAAAAAATACACACACGGAAAAAAGCGCACATGGAAAAATACACACGAAAAAAAGCGTACTTACACTATATCTCAAATCACACACAGTAAAATTTAATTGTTTGTCCGGTTTAATATATTGTGTTCACTTTTATTGTGGTTATTTATACAATTTACAATATTTTTTCTCATTTCTTTCTTCTTGCTCCAATGTCCCTCTCCTTCTTCCTATTCTCATTCTGGTTTCCCTCTCCGATCTCCTTCCTTCTTGCTTCCAATTCTCTCATCCATCTTTCTCCCTTCCTTCCTCCCCATATCCAGGTAACCTCATCTCCCTTCCTTCCTTCCATTTCTCCCCTTCTGCTTCCCACCGGGTCTTTTCCTTCCTTCCTTTACCCTTTCCTGTTATCCTTCCCCAATCTCAATCCTTGCCTCTAATTCCCTCGCCCACCTCTCCCCCTTCCATCTTCGTGCAACAGGTCTAATGTGCTCCCCGACCATACTGTCCTCTACACCTCTTCGCGAGGTGCTCTATATCTTCTTCCTCCTCCCCGCACATCCTGCAAATTTTATCCTCCTGTTTCCTCCAATATTTATTTCCTCTCTCTTCATTCCCGCACCTTAGCCTCGCAATCCTCCTAAGTCTCCCTCCTGACCTACCTCTTTCTACCTTCAAGTAGCTTGGTACTTCTATAGTTCTGACCTCTTTATATCTCCCTGTGCTCCTTGATTTGTCTATTCTGACTGTCCTTTCTTGCTCCCCCACTTCCTTATCCCTTCTCCACAACTCTTCAATCACGCTTATCCCGTCTTTTCTTTTCCTTTCCACCTCTGTCGCATCTACTCCGCATCTCCAGTAACACTCCTTTCTCATCTCCCCCCATGCGTACCATCTTCCTTTCTGGTCCTCTCTAGCTCTTTCCTCCCAGCATTCCCTCATTATTCTTTTTTCTGTTTCTATTCTAACTTTCTCCTCGAACTTAACCGCCCTCCTTCCTGTTGTAAAATGTAACATCCAATGAATAAATTATAGTGTTGGTTTTAACAGTCTCAATAAGGAACTTTTGTACTACCACAATTTACCAGCATGTCTATTACTAGTATATTAAAACTTAATACGTATAATAATACACTTTCAATATTAATTATAACAATTTTTTCCAAATATTAATTTCAATTTCACAGTTATTTTTACCTAATTCACTATTACACGGTGTTAAAGGAGCGCTTTGAGACAGGCGGTTATTGTGCCGCCCCTGACTCGCTGGGCGAGTCTTCAGTTAATGACAAGGTCCTAATGACCACAGACACTTGCTTCGCGACTATCTTAATCGTACATCAAGTACTCTGTGTAATTCAATTTGTTATAAAAGTGATTGTTCTCAGACCACACAAGTGAAAATGGGCCTTGGGACATTTTTTCAAAATGCGAAAGTTGAATTTTGAAATATTGAAACTGTATCATTATAGAATGATATGTATCATTAAATTTGTTGAAAATTGTAAAATCCGGATTACTTTCAATATTTCGTCAATATTAACACTTGTTGTCCTAAAATAATTTTAAAAACCTTGAAACTCAAAAAGAGTTCACAAGTTCTCGTCCAACATTTCTACTTGTTACACATTTCGAACTTAAAATTTGTGTTCTAATACCAATACACACACCAGCAAATTTAAAGGAACAGACACACACATCTAATTATTTTCCCTCTAGTGTACATATTGTTGATATCTCTCAGGTAATCTTCTAGTACAGAGGTAGGCAGCCTTTCAGTGACAAATAGCCAAATCTATATTGAAAACAAAAACAATAACATAGAAGAGCCGCTAAAAAATATATGCTATATTTAAGAAAAAACGTAAAAATTGTTATTAATATATAATGTATAAATAAATTAATATTTACTTATACATTTAGTTTGTGATACCTATTGCACTTGCCAGTATATGAAAATATAACAATTTTTTTACTGGGACGATTGCTACTTGCATAGTGTTCGATAAGACTTCAATATTTGGTAAATATTCAGTAATCTTTAACTTAAGGCAGCAAGTTTCAGGTCAGTAAGATTACTTCTTAACTGACTATTAATTTCATATGTGAAAAGACTTGCTCACAGTAATGTGTGGATCCGAAAATTGTCAGTAGTCCAAAAGCATAATTTTTTAAATGATTGAATGATTCTGGAAGACGATTCCAAGCTTCGAAAACAACTTTATCTACATCTTGAAGATTGCGAATTTCGGTCCACTTATGCTGGATAAAATGAACTTTTCTCTTTCTAAACTTTTCAGTTCAGAATTAAGTTTTAAGAATATATTCCATAAATCTTTGGATTTTAAATCCAATAATTAAAGTTCAAATTGTACCTGATTAATCAATGGGAATGGTGATAAATGTGCTGCATATCTGCTTCAATTGGTTTTGTCAAAAGAGCTAGTGTAGCTTTATATTTTCTAAACTCTTTAAATCTTTCTCCAAAAGCTTCTTGCATGTTAACAATGTTTGTGCAAAAAAATGTATTAATAACGTTGTTATTGTTCTTATGTTTTTGAAAATTAATAAAAAGTAAAAATGTTTCTGCACGTATATCATTCATCAGAAATTACTTCTTCTAAAATGGAATATGCAGCAACTCTGGGAATACCGGGCGTGAATTGCACCATAAAACATCCTGAACAATACAAAACCTGTATAGTACAGGCAGAAAGTTGAAAATTAAAAAATAATATATCATAAAATAAAAACCAGCCAATTTTCAAAGAGCCACAATATTTTCTAAAAGAGCCGCAGGTTGCCGACTCCTGTTCTAGTACGATATTTTTTAAGAATACTTGAAACTTGATATACACCATGTGAAACCTGTTGTGAAAAAATTGTTAGATGAAACCTGTTGTGAAAGAAAAAATTAAAGATGTCCGAGTCGATCAAAATATGGTTTTAAACAGAATAACTTTATTATACATTTTGACTTTTAATCATTTAATGCGCTTTTCCATCGCCTCAATATCGTGTGTTTCCCCCACGAGTCCTTACGACTGCAGTCATTCGCCTTCCCATACTTCTTATGAGGTCATCAATCAGTTCTTGGGGAAATCTGTCTCATTCCTGAATCATTGCGGCTCTTACCTCTTCTCTGTTTTGAACAGCTGGAATTCTTGAGCGAAGTCTTCTGCGTAGCATGTCCCACACATGTTCAATCGGTTTGAAGTCAGGGAAGCTCGCTGGCCAAAAGTCTGTTACACAGTAAACGACGTGTGGGCGCGCATTATCCTGCATTAGGGTGAATTTTTCTCCGATATATGGGGCAAAGGTGCACTTTTATTCATTGCTTTCTTAAATCCTTTTTAATTATCTTCATTATTTCTTTAAATCTTTTAGTTTTCTAAAGTTCATTATTTAGTAACTTGATGCTGGTTATTCATATTAAAAAAGATAAATGCATTTCTTTTAACTTTCGTAAATTCATTTATCATTTAAAAAAATGAAAGATGCAGTCATTCATATCTTTATTCAATATAACGGTTCATTAATTTTATGAAAGACAACAACTAAAAAATAAATAAACATATAACCAGTACTGTTCGTTAAAAAAGAAGCATAACCTCAAAAATAAATTTCGATAATGAATATCTAGTGATTCTGCCCAAAAATTATATGAACCAAAAGAAATTTTATTTTTCTACACTAGATTTTGAATTTTAGTGACTGTTTAATTGAAGCTTTTGATAATTTTTTTTTATCAAATTCCAACTTCTAATATTAAAAAGAATACGTGACAACTTAAGAAAATTAAAATACCATTTTATTTTGCTTAAACGTTTGGAATGGATTTTGTGGCTTGAAAATCGCCAATAAATGTATTAGCTTCATAAATATATTATATCTAATAATTATTAACTAGTTTATTAGGAACTGGAACTCTTGGTCCTAAATATAATTAATTTTCCGTTATTTTCCATAAACTGCTAATCCTAATCTAGTGTCACTTAATCCTACGTGTAAGTATGATAAGTAAAGATGAACAGTTATTTAATTCCTATTGTTGATCTGTGATGCTCAAAGTCAATGTCTGACCTTATGGGTCGCGACCCGGGTTCGACCCCATCTCTGTGATCCCAGGCCGCTGTACAATGTCACGCAGATAAATTACACTATGCAAATTATTACTCAGTTTTATATTTTCAACAAAGGATCAGTGCAATCATTGAGATCTTGATTTTTAACTTCTTTCTATTGTAGTAGAGAAATCTAGGAAGTGTAAAAATATTAAAAAGACAATTGTATATTTTTTTAAAGAAAACAAAAGTTAAGTTCATATACAACATAAAAATATGAATCAATAAAAGTTTCAAAGTAAGATCAAAGAGAGATAGTGTACTACCGTAGTGTGCTGCTACTGTATTAGGCTAAATGTCTTTACTCCGTATTAAGTCTCAAGTCTACAACATCCAAAATGACCCAATTGATATGGGTTCTTCGTAAGCACGATCAGTTGGTAGAGTTTTGTTGGCTTTTGTTTTTTACCAACCAAGATCTAGTGGATAATTCACTAATGAAATCAGAAGTCTGTAAATATCCTGGAATGGAACTTCTTCTTCTTCTTAAGCTTTTTCCTGTAGTATTTAGGGGTTGCTGTTCTTATTCTTCTCTTCCATTTTGTCCTGTTCTGTCCCTAGTTCAGTCCTTTCTCATCCCTGTACGATACAGTCCTTCTACCTTATCTTAGGTCGTCCTCTACTTCTTCTCCCTTCCACCTGCAAGCTGTTCATTCTACTTCCTACATAACCCTCATCTCTCCTCATAATATGTCCATAGCAGTGCAGTCTTCTTTCTTGCACCTTCTTTGAAACCTCTACTACTTTAGCCATTTCTCTATATCCTTTCGTTCCGTATATCTATCTCTTCCATCATACACCACAACATTCTCATCTCCGTCACATCCAGCTTCTTTTCCTGGGCTTTATTGGCCATGTCTCGTTACCATAGGTCATAGCTGGCCTCACCTTTGTTTTGAACAGTCTGCCTTTGGTAGCTCTTCCAATTTTCCGATCACACACCTGACACCTTTTTCCAGTTCATCCATTCTGCATAGCACTATCGTAATCGAACTGTATTGATTGGTATAGGTGTTTTCTTGTAAATACCGGACCACCAATCCTTAAAATTTGTAATATATTTTTGTGTTACAATTTTAACAATAAAAGACTTGCTATTTGGTCTGCTAGTAGTAATCATGGCCTCGTATTCCTGGATAAGACTCTGGTGCTACCTCCCAATGGTTTGGCCACTGAGAGAAAACACAGTACAGATCCAGAAAAGAAACTCATCTTATGTGGATACCTTCACATAAAGGAATCGAAGGCAATGAGCAAGCTGACAATCTAGCTTAAGAAGCCATATATGAAGAAATAATGGACATACCCGTACCAAATTATGACCTAAAGAGCCACTTCCGAAGAAAACTCGAAGAAAAAGGCATGGAAAAATACCCATAATAATCACTTACACAAAATAAAAGACAGTTTACAGACAAGGGGCTTCCCGTACACATAGAAGAGAACAAGTGATCCTAACAAGACTAAGACTTGGGCACACTATGTACACTCACGTATATATATTTCAAAGAATCGACCCGCCATATTGCAGTACTTGCAACACTCGTCGAATCGTGGACTGCCAAGAGTACCAAATACAAAGATCAAACAATTCCCTACCAGCAATCCTAAAGGATCTGCTACCCAACAACACCAATATAGAAGCCAGACTCATCCAATTTTTGCACATTCAAATTTTTTAAACAATAACCGAATATTTTTAGTAACACTGATCTTTTATTTGTGTCCTTACTTTCTTAAGATCATACAGTATCAAGGACTCGAAAAAGCAATGGATAATAAACTGCTAGAATGTTTCTCCATATTGCAGTAGGGAAAAATCCAGGATTTAAGTGTTCAAAAAGACCGTATCACCAACGATGACAATACATTTGTAAAAGAAAAAATCTGAAACATTGCAAATCTCTAATTGTTCCTACAACTAAATATCTATTAGTTAATCTCTTATTTGCAACATCCTTTATTTTTCCCATTGATTGTATCATTTGCAAACATGATATATTAGAAAACTATACTTATAAAACAATTTTCTCTGTATTCTGTTTCCTATTTAATTAAAATATCATTAGTTGCAAATTCACGATATTCATAAATGATGGTAAAGATGTAGACATTATTGAACAGAGATCTTTGGCATGACATTTAGAAATAATTTCTACAAAGCTCTGAAAATTACTCAAGTACTAAGCTTAGAATGTTAGTCTAAACTGGTAATGCTAAATTAGTAATAAAAAAAATACAGCATTTTATTTATAATTTTTTAAATAGATCAGTAATTGTCTTGTGGTGTAGGTGTTGATATGAAATTTTTGGTGTCAGTTGTGCTCTATATCCAAGTGTAAAGTTATTTCACAAGATTAACTGTTCTTAACAGATATAAAACACACCATTTATGTATTGATGCTAATGTACAATTAGACCATAAATTCAACGTCAAAACCGGCTAATTATATCAATTTGTAAGAGAATATTCTGTCAGTTGTGGTCTTAGCTTTGCTTTTCTTGTTAGCGATGACGAAATAAATTGGTATCTGTACTTATTAGACGTGAACTGGTATTATTCTCGTAAATCAACCTGTCAAAATTATTTATATTGATCAATTTAATACAAGTGTTGAATAAATTTAATAAGAATTGCACAACAGGAAAATTTCACCAAATATATGGGACTAAGATCCAGTAAAAAACAGTAGAGAAGTCAAAGCCCTTCAGGTTGGAAACTAGGTCATTGGAAGAGCTTTATGAATGCCCTATGTTTCTTAACAATACAAAATAGAGGAATAGTGAGGTCAAAAATTCATTCGAATTAAAAATCCGAGATAGAACCGAGAGATTATCTGGAGAGAACCTCAGACTAATATATTAAAATAACTAAATACATTGTGCTAAAAAAAAGCAGAAGATAAGTCTTCTGCAATTTGGTGTACCGCAAGGTTCCATTCTTGGTCCACCCCTGTTTCTAATTTATATAAATGACTTACCACATAATATAGATGCATCAACATTTTTATTTGCTGATGACACATCAATTGTTAACAGTGACTATCCAAATGGAAACATTGAATTAAAGGCAAATTCGTCCCAGGAACAAGCGATGGACTGGTTTGTAGCAAAACATTTAACTTTAAATGATAATAAAACTCAAAATTTAGTTTTCAGTTTAAACAGACATGTACAGAGTACTCACGAAAATTTCACCAAATATATTGGACAAATACTCAATAATAACAGACGATAAGTTAAAGCTCTTGATGGAAACTGGGTCGTTGGATGGGCTTAATGGATGCCCTATGTTGTTCCTTAACAGTGAAAAATTGAGGACTTGTGATTGCCGAAAATGAATACGAATGATAGAACCTCAGACCAGTTTATTGGACTAACTAAATATATTGGAATAAAAAACAGAAGAGAAGTCAAAGCTTTAGCGACTGTATACTAGAACATTGGAGGAGCTTTATTCTCTATGTTTCTTAGCAGTGTAAGATGGAAGAACAAAAATTAATTTAACTGAGTGTTCCCAATAAAAGAGAGAGAAAAAATATTCACCTACATAACATAATAATATTTTTTACTTATTTTTATTTTATAATTAAACTGTAGGTAACTTTTCTGACCTGTCTTAAAGACGAGAAAGTTAATTACTTACATTTTATTAAACCAGTACAAAAATTAATCACACATTTGATGCAAAATAATGACTATATCATCCAATAAAAATAATTTCAAAAGGCGAAAAAATCCCACTAAACATAATAAAAATTTATGATAAGTAAAAGATTATTACTTAAGTAATAATAAGTAAGTGAAACCTAAGTATAATTACTTTATCTTACGGGTTATATACTTTCTTAATAGTATTACTTATGTAAATTTATTCAAAACAATTGAAATGATGCATGTACCTTAGGGTACTAGTTAAAATTATTTCTGGGAAAACACTTTCAGAAAAAGAGCTACAATTAGAAAAATATATAATTGTATATATTAAAAAAATTGATGTGAAGTGTGAATTTTCACACATTTCAGGGCTTTGTAGGTCTTTAATAAGTGTAAGAAGTAAACAGAATGCTGGATGTCTAAGACAATCAAAATCAGCAGATTTTTGATAATAATTTTTATTCGATATTTGATTACTAAGAGCTTCCATTTAATTTGTTTAAACTAAATTTATATAATATGCGAATATTACGTCATAGGAAAATATAAATTAAAAAATCCTATTTTTTCTGCATTTACTTCGTACCCAAATCTCCATTAAATTAATAAAAAATATATTGATAAATGGCTTCTATAGCGGGTTCATATTAAATATACGTTCTCTATAAAGATTTAAATTAATTTTATTATCCACTCACAAATTACAGAAAGTGATATATATATATGTTGATTTAGATTTAACTAAATAATAATTTTGATTATAAAGTGATACAGTCAGATCAATTCTGTAAAAAGTTACGGTGTAGTAACGTTACTAGATACAAGATAAAATATTATAAAAAGTATAATGACTTTTATTCATGATTGTAACTAACCTTGCTCATAGTGACATATTTAGTTACTATTATCATAGTAACTGAGTTACAGAATTGGTCTGAGTGTCTGCGAGCGCTCAATGAACGCGTAATGTAACTTAAGTCACATTGGCGGAGGGATATTATTGACGTAGATCGCTTCCGCCGCAAAATATAGTTCTGTTACACTTCATATTTTTTAATTTCAGAAACGTATTTCTCATTTCTCAGGATTTTTAGTTTAACCACTTAGGAAAATAGGGGCGGGACAACAACTTTTTTAGCACATTTTTGACTAAAATCGTGTTAAAAGAAACGAATTTCAAAAGACTATTTATCGTTCCTTAATTTACGTCTTAAGAGTTTTCTTTTGATACCACACAATAAATTTTATCAACGACACAAAAAAAAACATTTTTCAACAATCGAAAATTCCTGTCCGGTTGCCATCAATGTTCATTATGGAGATTTTTTTAAGATTTTTAGATCAACCCCTCTGGAAGATAGGGTTGGGAACAAAAGTTTTTGACACATTTTTGGAGAAACCTTATAAAAAAAAATGATATTTCAAAAATAAAAATTTGCGTGTTTATCAATGGATTAAGATGTTTCATTCGATATTTATCTCGAAAGGTGTTTTTTTTTTTAACTCTCAGTATTTTTCCTATATGTGGGTCAAAAATTTGTATAAGCATATCAAATGTTAAGCCGTCTGGCTACGATTTCTACCGTAGAAACAGACAGACAGACAGATGAGTGACGTTATAAGGGTTTTTTGGGTATAAAACTCTAAAAAGGTCTTTCCTAGTAACGGGTGTTTTTTTTAGAGGTATAGAACTTTAAATTGCAATAAAACAACGATGGATTATTCTATTGACATGAATTTTTTTTTATTCGAAAGATAATCTTGTGGCATTACATTAAATCATACCAACAAGACGGCGCAACATGTCACACAGCTCGTGCCACAATCGATTTATTGAAAGACACGTTTGGTGACCGCCTAATTTCACGTTTTGGACCTGTGAATTGGCCTCCAAGATCTTGTGGTTTAACACCGCTGGACTACTTTCTGTGGGGCTATGTAAAGTCATTGGTCTATGCGGATAAGCCACAAACGCTTGACCATTTGGAAGACAACATTCGCCGTGTTATTGCCGATATACGGCCACAAATGTTGGAAAAAGTCATCGAAAATTGGACGTCCAGATTGGACTACATCCGAGCCAGCCGTGGCGGTCATATGCCAGAAATCATATTTAAAATGTAATGCCACAAGATTATCTTTCGAATAAAAAAAAATTCATGTCAATCGAATAATCCATCGTTGTTTTATTGCAATTTAAAGTTCTATACCTCTAAAAAAAACACCCATTACATCAAGACACAACAGAACAATATGGTGTAAGCGAAGCCAAAATTTCAAATGTTATACATAGAAAACCATCTTGGCTCATTTATAAGACGCTACTAGCGAAAGAGTTAATATTTTTAATAAGGTTTTAAATGAAAAACTTTGTAGGTTTTCATTGTTTTTACAGTGTTTTTAACCTGTTAAGCCTGTCGATATTAAATTACATTAGTGTTAATATGTCTCTAAAACTGTTTTAAATAATTGTATTCCAGCTCTGTTAGTACACTTGTAATCGAATCTGACATATGATTACTCTTTAGCTTGTTGCGTGTTCCTGTTCTCATGAGTGGGTCTGGTTCGTATGACCCACATCTGCATTGCACTTTGCAACTGATCGCCGGATTTGGAAAAAAGGAAACCGTGCGATGAGATTTTCTTTTCGTATTCAATCTCAACTCAATACTTACTTATTAGGTATTGATTTCACATAGCTTAGAACCATTCGATTGTTTAAGAACCGGATTAAGGAGGGGCAGAATGCCTAAAAATTCACACCGATATAGAAATATAGATAGAAATATAAAGAATTGGTTAATGGTAGTAGCGCCATATTCAAGGGTTGGAATTTGAATAATGACAACTAAATAATTGAAACAGGCATACCTACAACTTCCATGTTACTGGCGACGGGTGTTACACAGCACTGGTGTTTACACTAAAACAGGAGTTCCCAACCTGAGCCATCTAGCTCCTAGGGACCACAGGAAAATATCTGGGAGCCACAGGATAGGTTGTGAAAAATTGATGTGAAGTGTGAATATTCACACATTTCAGGATTTCGCAGGTATATAATAAGTGAAGGCGGTATGCTGAGTGTGTAGGACAAATTTTACTTATTGCAATGCTTATAGACAGGGATTTCATGACAGTTTCTGGTCTCAGATTTTATACAGCATGCCTTTTGAAGGAGAGAATATTTACCCTGTGACAACAAAGAAAGGAGGGTACTAAACCTCTGCACACTTTCCGGTTATATGGAAAATTGCATTTCCACTTGCACAAAATTTTGTGTTTTACTCTGATTTAATAACCTCCCTTTTATCAAAAGAAAGTTAACACAAATTTAAAGTCTTAAGAATTATAGGCATGTGATTCGCAAGGTTCCAAAGGGATCAAACGGTCACGTGATCTTGTAATAAAAAAAATATATATATATATGAAGTGTGAATATTCACACATTTCAGGGTTTCGCAGGTATATAATAAGTGAAGGCGGTATGCTGAGTGTGTAGGACAAATTTTACTTTGTAGTAATCACGGCAAAATGAACGATATTTTTAAAATAATTTATCGTCTGTTAATCATATAATAAGACTGGTTATTAAATTTACGCTCATAAAAATTAAATACAACATTTGTCAAAATATAACTAGAATTTTGACAAAATAATTTCAGCATAATAAAAATGCAAAAAAAAAAACAGAAAAAATAAAATTCACTCCGTACTCGAACTCGAAAACCCTTCGTTTTCCAGCCAGTTTAAGAGCGCTCTAACGCATGTAGCCATCGCGCGCTATGCATGTGAGTGTCTTACATTGGTATAACTTTTGTACTTTGTGAACCAAAAACCACAAAAAATGCGTTATTTTCCAAAAACATAATCTGATCAAAAATTCCTGTTGTACTATTTCGGTTCACACCAATATACATTACTTAGAATTTTTTTAGATTTTTAGTTTAAACCATCTGGGCTACAGGGTGTGGGACAAAATTTTTTTTGCACATTTTTGGCAAAAATCGCATCAAAATAATTTATTTTGCAAAAATAAAATTTGATCGTTAATCCACGTACTAAGGGCTTTCATTTGATACCCTACTCAGAATTTAAAAAAAATATTTTTGTTTTCGATGAGCACATATTTGTTTATATTTTTAGGGGGGTATGTTTTTTAGATATTTTAGTATTTTTCCTATGTGCGGGTCAAAGAGTTGTATAAGCATGCCAAATTTCAACTCTCTAGGTTTAGCCGTTCGGCTACAATTTTTACCGAACAGACAGACAGACAGACAGACAGACAGACAGACAGACGACAAAATGACGGTATAAGGGTTTTTTGGTCATACCTAAAAACCCTAAAAATGAGAAGTCACAGAAACTACCAAGTAGGCCATGAATATTTCAAAATAAAATGGACCTGTTGTTGAGTTTGGACATGGACACAGCTATATTCTTCCCGTGCATGAACTTAGCTATAAATAGCTTCTTTCTTATTATTGGCGACCAGAATTACAACTCGTTTCCTTTAGCTTCGTAAATTGGTCACCATCTTACCACGGCACCACAACAACTTTATTTTGTTTGGTTAGTCTATTAGTATGTTTTGTTTCTTTTAATTTTAAAATCTGTGCATTCCGTACCTGTTGTCGAAGCTGACATTGGGCCGAACAATCGCAGGTGAATGCAATAGAGAAATGTTATTTTACTTACAGTAATTACATTTGTTTTATTACAGAGTAATTACTTATGTTTTTTAGTTTAATTAAAAGTATATTTGGTTGTATTGGAAAGTAATGATGGCAACTTACATTGCGTTATTTATTGTATATTTATATTTATGTACAAATAAGTTTCTATCTTTGGATTTATGAACATTTTAATTTATTCCAATTTAATTTAGATTGTTTTTATGGTACCGACAATTAATAATTACTGGAAAAATTATGACAAATTTATAAAAACTTTCAAATTTTTTTACCAAAGATATGAATCCACAGAAGAACTTGATTATTTATTTATTTATTTATTTAACTAGTGAGTATACAGATTTGTACAGTAGTACACAAGTCCAGTTACATAGTACTAAAAAAATCAGCTGTGGCCACCACAGGACCGACCGCCATCGTAAAGTACTTATATAAAATACATTCTAGCAGCAGAGTAGAAATAACTTGGCCTAATATTTTCTAACAGAAATATTATTTATCATGACCATGGAAACGTTACATATAAGTATGAAAAAATTGAGAAAAATTTTGCAGAAATTATTCGAAATTTTTCGTTTTATCAAAAAACGTATCAAATAAAAGCTATTAGTTATTGCTTTTATAGCAACTTTTGTTCAATAATTTTTTTCGAAATATTTCATACGAATAAACTCCCATTTTTAGTCAACCGATTTTTTCCAAAAGTTGATCAACTCGTGCCATTGATGGCAGAAGCTTAAATATGAAGTTTCATAAAAATCCTTTCAGCCGAATTTGCTCTGCACGTGTACACAGACAGACGGACAGACGGACAGACAGACGGACAGACGGACAGACGGACAGACGGACAGACGGACAGACGGACAGACGGACAGACGGACAGACGGACAGACGGACAGACAGTCAGATGGACAGACAGACAGACGGACATCATGCTAAAAATAGTCAAAACGTTATGTAGGGACCTCAATTCGTGGAGATCCATCGAAATTTCGAAATTTCAAAATCTAATAATGAATAAAATAAAGAATAAAAACCATAAGATACAATATAAGTAGTCTAATTTATTTTTATATTAACAAACTTTCTGTGGTTGTCGTAGATATCTACATCTCTATCAGACACTTGCTTGTTTACTAGACTGAGCATTTTGTTCAGTGGTGACATAGATTCTCAAATTTTGGCGTTTAAAACTGATGAATAAGACGTAGTTTTTAGGAAAATCCGCGCTTTCTAAAACAAAATTAAGTGTTAAATCTAACCAAATCAGTTTACATTTTTATTGGTTTGCCGTTTAAATTTTACTTAGGCTGTCTATTTAAATATTAATCGACCAAAGCGATTTTTCTTCCAAGGTCAGCGATTGATACTTTGAGTGATATCTTCTGGTGTAGTCAAGAACTAACAAAGTTGGAGATTTGTTGCCAAATGTTTAGTGACAACTATGGACATTGATATGCGAGGCGAAGAGCCTCCTATTTGTGAGGCGTGTAACAAAGATTTGTCTGTTACACATTTTAACTCAGTGTGTGCAGTTCGAAGATGTCAGGGAGAGGTTAAGCATGTGCTATGACCTGTCATTTGCTTTAGGTCAGGACAGAGTCTTCATGTACAAGTTGATACTCTTTCCGAGGGAATCAAACTTATCGTTTTATGTATAAAATATTGCTTCTTGTTTTGATATGTTATTTAATGTGTTAATATGCGGCAAATAATGACGTCAAACCAATAGAAAATCGACTTGAAAATGTTTCTACGTCCGTTGTTTAGAAACGATGTGACTGTGCTAATAATATCTTCTGCGCATGTGACGTCACTAACCAGTTCTCGTGGAAACAGCACTCTAACTATAGTGAAATAAATTTAAGATCGTAGCGTCGCGGTGATCAATTTTGAAACAGGCGAGCCGCCCCACTTGAAACTGCGTTAGGGGGGCATCGAAACTCTAAATACCTTTTTGATTGCTTGTTCTCCCTGAACAAAGATGACAAATCTAGCAGGGAGGTCCAGAGAAAATCTACGGAAGGAGGAGTTACGGATCGATGACGGCGTGTGTGAAAGACTGCAATGGTTAGAGCCAATGTGTGCAAAAACATCCTTAAGGGGGGGGTACGGTCTGATAACCACATTTTAAGCATATTTTTGTGAATTTTTTTCAAATCTATGGTTAAATTTATTCATTTTCAAACTAAGTACATATATAAAGTATGTTTTGAAGAAGATACAAAAAAATTTTGAAGGCAAAATATGGCGAAATGAGCCAGCTGTGGCAAATCTTCTCAGACTCTGGGAAAAAAATTAAATTTTGCGGAGACCAGCATAACTCGTCACTGGATCATCTGAAATCAAAAATCCAAAAAGATTTTGTTAGTTTATGAGTTTGCCTAGGTAACGACGTTGAGATATTTTTTTTTCATGTTTTTTTTTTTTACTTAACAATCACAAACATGCTCATTTTTAGATTTTTTTTGTCTTCTAAGTAACGCTAATAACTGAAAAATCATTTTAAAAATAAAAACTCAACGTCATTACCTCGGCAAACTCATAAACTTACAAAATCTTTTTGGATTTTTGATTTCAGATGTTCCAGTGACGAGTTATTTTGGTCACCGCAAAATCTAATTTTTTCCCGGAGTCTGAGAAGATTTGCCACAGCTGGCTCATTTCGCCATATTTCATTTTGCATTCAAAATTTTTTTGTATCTTCTTCAAAACATACTTTCTATATGTACTTAGTTTGAAAATGAATAAATTTAACCATAGATTTGAAAAAAATTCACAAAAATATGCTTAAAATGTGGTTATCAGACCCTAACCCCCCCCCTTAACCAAACATTCGCATAGTTACTTAATCCTTTCTGCACCTTTTACGGTCACAACGTCCTCTTCTATTGTCAGTTACTTTACCCTTTCTCTTTTGATAGTTGTCCCAACTTTTCTAACCCTTTTTCCACCTTTTAGTAGTTACAACAATCTCTTTAAATTCTCAAGTATTTAATACTTTTGACAGCCACCACCCATCTTTAGTTTTTTTTTAGCCTTTATTCTTCTCTTGACACTGTTTCAGTGTTCACCTTGTCGTGTATTCAAGCCCTAAATCGTATTGATTTCTTTGTACTCGATTACTAGGATAACATACATAGATACAGAGGCATATACCTCTGAAGTAGTAACTCGGTGAAAATTATTACTCCTTTGTTTGCAAACGAATTAATGTAAACACTACAAATAAATATGGGTAACTGTTTACCATTCTTAAACGCAGCTGCAAGATGAAAAACCAAGTACCGTTATAACAATGAAAAACCATTACCAAACAAAATATAAAAAATATATTTAGTTGACAGGATGTTTTTTGAACTAAGAATAATGGATTTTGAGTAATTAAAGACAAACTCATGCCCAATAAGGTACCTGCATGGTTTTTTAAATTAAATTCTGCCTATCCCTCGCTGAGAAAATAATGACTTAAGAAACAATTCGTGAAATATGATTATTAAGAAATTTGAAGGTGTGACCAAATTACTTAAAAAACATAGACAGAGAAGACTCAAAAGAAAAAGATAGATGGAAGAAGGAAATTGATGTGCAGTTTGAATTTTCACACATTTCAGGATTTTGTCCAATATTAAAGTATCCATATAACTTGGCACAATTTTGCTACGGTTATATTTTGTTTACTGATGTAGTCCGCCTGGAGCCATTTACTAAGTTTCACTAATTCTAATTAGATCTGTTATCTGGCCCAGATCCAAAGATGCTGCACTCTATGGATTTTAATATGCTAATTGAGTTTATGTATCTTTTTTACTTTCGGATATAAAATTTATGTCAATGTTTTTTATCCGGTGTTCTAGATTTTTGGATGCATAAAGAAATTGAGAAGGCTCCATATTTTTTTTTATTACATGACAGTTTAGAATTAGATGGTTTGGTTAGCAAGATGACTTGACGCTTTCGCTATTCTTGGGCATTGTCAATTGGACCTTTAACCCCAAACAAAAGTATTATTTTAATCGTATACCAATACTAGATCACAAGATGGTGATTTATCTTTTTTGCCCAGACCTTCTTTACTACTACAGTTTTATGTATGAGGGATGTCCAATAAATGTACAGCCTCGCAAAGAAATTTTTGGTTTTTTATTTTTATTTTCAATCCCCTTTAACATAAAAACATTAATGCCAACGATGTACAAAATCCCATTCCTATAGTAGCTTTCTAGAAAGTCTGCAAGTAACCCTAAACAGCCACCACTTCTGAATTTGATGGGAAACGCTTTCCCATTTCTTGAGGTCTGGGAATAGATGAAGTTCTGAGGGATCTAAACGGTAGCGTAATATCCACGCAACAGAATTTTCTTTGGGCTCTCTAAGTAACCTTGGCTAGAGAGACCAAGTGAATAAAAATATCATTTACAGGTTTGACGAGCCCCTAATTAGAAGGACCACCGCCGTTGCGGGAGTAGTGGGAACACATAAAGATTTATGGGATCCAAACAGGAGCGTAATATCCTCGCCACAGAATTTTCTTTGGGCTCTCTAAGTAACTTTGGCCAGAGAGACCAAGTGAAAAAAATATCATTTAGAAGTTTGACGAGCTCCTAATTAGAAGGACCACCGCCGTTGCGGGAGTAGTGGGAACACATAAAAATCTGTGGGATCCAAACAGGAGCGTAATATCCTCGTCACAGAATTTACTATGTGATCTGTAAATAACTTTGGATAGAGAAACCAAGCGAATAAAAATATCATTTAGAGTTCTGATGCCCCTCTAACGTGGTTTCAGGTGGGGCGGGCCTATAGGGAAATAAATTTAAAATCGTAGCGTAAAAATATGGCTGAAAATAACGCCCGATGATGTGATAATATCAACGTGGCTACACCATAACGACCTACTTTGTTATCAGTAGAACACTTCCTTCTATTTGGATTTTAAACATTTTTTTAAATGATATTCGTAATATATTCCGTAATGGAACCATAATATAATTTATATTAGCGTTAAGAAATTTAAAAAATATTTTTTTATGTAACCAAAGTAATTTTCATCAAGTATACAGTCCATAAATAGTGATGTTAACATTCCAATTGATTTCCTATTGATAGATGTTTATTTTTATATACCTCCTACCTAAAATAACTGAATGAAATTTCTATGAATATGTCCTAAATACATGGGTTATGTGTGTTAGTGGTTATAATTGTGTAATTAGCATAACTTCTTAATATTCTATACATGGTTACGTCTTGTATTTGATGCTTTGTGACGCCTTGTCAAAGAGAATTCTTCAGATGTATATGAAATGTTGACGGGATGAACTCAAGTTGCCATGAGAAAATAATTATGCATTTAATAGATAATACTTTTTTATTGTATGCGGAAATTCAAGTTTTGACACGTTGAAATATGCCGCTAGCTGATTTAAACAAAAATTTTACTTTATTTTATAAGAATAAATTAATTTCATAACAAAATCTTTTTGTTTGCTTGTTCTCCCTAAACAAAACAAGATGACAAATCTAGCAGGGAGGTTCAGAGAATATTCTACGGAAGGAGGAGTTACGGATCGATAGCGGCGTGTGTGAAAGACTGCAATGCTTAGAGCCAATTTGTGAAAAAACATCCATAACCATTTTCACAGTTACTTAACCCTTTCTCCACCTTTTATACTCACAACGTCCTCTTCTATTGTTAGTTACTTTACCCTCTCTCCTTTGATAGTTGTTCCAACTTTTCTAACCCTTTTTCCGCCTTTTGGTAGTCACAATAATCTCTTTAAATTTTCAGGTATTTAATACTTTTATGACAGCCACCACCCATCTTTAGTTTTTTTTGCGTCCCCAGGTTTTTCCATGTATCTGTATATGTCGGTGCATCATGCGCCTTCAAGTAGTTGCTGATCTTTTTTGTGTTTTTCTTGTGGACTCCATGCAAGGGTATGCCTTACAATATCAGATATATTTCTTCGTAGAAAATGAACAATCCAGTTTTATTTTCTGGTTTTTATTTCTATTTTTATTTCTTGCTGCTTACTCCTCGACAGAAATTAGCAATTCTTGGCCAAATTAGTAATATGGTAATATTAATATAATATCAATTATCATCATCGTCATTGGCGGGATAGCCCTAGATGAACTTCGACCACCTATTACCAGGTTTCGTGACCATATTTTCCATTCTTGACTTTTAATGTCAAATACAGCTTCCACGAGATGGTCATAACCTTAATGAACACTAAAGCCTGGAACAGAATGCACAGCGCGCCGTCATTTGCGACGGCGTTGCGTTAGCGCTGTTGAGAACGGCGTTGAATTGTCGCCTGCACACAATGCAATAATTTTGAACGCCGTAAAAGTGTCACGTGACAACCTATATCTGTGTTTATACGTGCGCTTTCTTTTATTAAAATTATATGGAAGATGAAGACTTGTGTGGGATGTTATTTATGTTGTATGCAAGTTATTTATACATATAAACATTTTACCATTCAGTAAAAACTAAGGTTAGGTGTTCTACGTCAACGTTCAACGGCGTCAAAAGTTGGAAGTTGACGAGCATTCAGTATCAATGGCGTTGAAACGCCGTTGGACGTTACTCATTCTGTGCACTTGCGTACGACAGCTTGATTTTAACTTTCCTCTGACAGATAGCGCCGTCCAAACGCCGTCAACGCGCCGTAAAACTCGTTGCATTCTGTTCCCCACTTAAATCCACATTTATAATAATTAATACTTAATCCACAGCATATTCGTAAGGATAAGACAAAGCAATGTTATTTTTCTGAACTTTTCTAATAATTAGAATAAAGAGAATAGTTCGATTTTTATGTTGTAGACATATAGCATATGTTATTTAGACTTAAGACAGAGCATAGTCTAATGCTACATGTTGTTGATTCTGCTTTACGGTGTAGAGTCCTGGATTTTGAAAATATCAATACATAAAGGGGCACTGGAAATTTGGATTCACCAACAAGCAAGTTTTAAGAAAGGCTAATATGCAACACAAACTTAATACCACAATAAAGTGCCAGAAATTGTTCCATTTGGGTTGTATAGTAGTCCAGCATTATCCGCGGGGAATAGGGTCCAAGTCATTCCGCGGATAACTAAATCCGCGGATGGTAATGAAATCTTGCTAAATTACCATAGACGTTTTATCTGTTTTTGTATGTTCCTGTACTATAATAATTCTCTTCTATTAGTGTATTATGTAAAGTTTAGTTAAAAAATAATAAATAAATACAAATAATTACATAATGTATTATTATGTAGTTAAATTCTGGTAATGTAACAATGCGTACGTGATGAGTTAAAACCCTACCGTAGTATCTTTTTTGGCCCCCGTTTAATACATTGCTGTACCTAACTAGCAAAAAGGGTAATTTACAAATCCAATGGGCTCTAAAATCACTTGTGCTCCGCGTTTGTTGGTACCTTATTCTTCCTCTGTGGTAAAGAAAATTGGAACTCTGTTTTGCTTCACGAAAACGCTTGGTTTTGTGTGGCAAAAGGGAAGAAAGAAGTCATTTTTAATTGAGGCTTGAAAGTGTTACCGAACTTGGCATATTCACCAGGCCTAACTGCAATTTATTTTCATATTTTCCAGTCTTAAAAACATTATTTGTGAGATACATAGTTCAAGACCATTGAAAACGTAAAAAATGCATCGATGGCTTCATTGGATTAAAGGTTCCATATTTTTCTCGCGATTGAATTAATTGGTGAAAAAGTAGCATTCATAAAACATGTAACTATATAAATAATATTTAAATTTAGTAAAAAATTCACAGAATTAATTGCTCATTTAATAAATATGGTCATCTCTCTTCTATAAGTACTTAATTTTGCTGTCCATTTTCCATGTATGGATATTCCAATGTCCTTTTAGTTTATATATTTTCTTAATGAGACTGGAACAAATGGTAGGAACGAATTGGACGTCTTATGTACATAACATTAGACAATGATAAATTTACCATGGTGTCACACAGAATTTTATTTATGCTGACATAAGAACAAGCTACTGTTTCGTAATATATTATAAAAATTAAAACAATATGTTGGGTTAGGTTAGTTAAGATAGATTTATGTGGAACAAAAACACAAGAAACATTGTATTGTTTTTGTACAAAAGACTAATTGATGTAAGTGTTCATCACTTTTGACTATGACTGCTGTGACTGTAGGTCCTGTATTATGAAAGTCCTTTATTTAACCGCGTCCTTAAGATTTATTTATTTGTCAAAAACACACTTTTGTCCTATTGCCAACGCAGTGGCCGAGCTCGTTAAATCGCGCAGGTGACTGGTAAAAACAGTCTGAATTGTGAGGTTGCTGGTTGGTTAACTCCTGAAATAAACTCTTTTGCCATGTAATAAATAAGTAACCTAAAATAAGAAGGATTAGGAGACGAAGTGATGAGCCTTTCGGCTTAACCAACGCACCCACAACATTTTATCTGTTGTCTTTGTTTTAATCCCCGTAAGATAATAGGATTTTGAAGTAAATCTGTATTAAATGACAGTTGTACGCGGTTTTCTCTAGTGAAGTGACAATTCACTCTAGAAACGGCGTGGAACAGGTACAAGTGTATCTATCATCTACACGCAGTCGAGACAGGCTAAGCCGATAGTGACACAATGTGGGCGCTACATGGTGTCAGTACAAAATAACTACAACAGCCTATCAGGAAATATTAATGAAGAAAACATAGAAACGTGTTGAAAGTCATATTTTATTAAGTTGATTAGTAAATTTAATATTTGAGAAATGGTCCATTTAACTTGATAAATAAACTACCCACTCATGTTAGGTAACTATTATATAACAATAAACAATTGCCTCAATCTCACTTCAAATCAGCAACAATTTCACGGTAATTTACAATATCAAATGACACATTTCAAGCTATCTACTGCGGTGTAGTGTAATGCCGGTAACGGCACTATGTTATCGTGGTAATTACAGTGTTTTACTGAACATGTGGGGCCGCTGATAAGATCCGGGCTGCCTTCCACAAGCCCCGAGACTACCGGATTCCACCAAGCAAATTTTAGCTCAAATTTTACAGAATAGACCTTCCTTCCTCAAGTTTTTAACCCATAGTTTGATTTGCAGTATCTCTCCATGCTTCCCTGTTCAGTTAGTCTTTTTAGTTCCACGTACGTCTTGCAATTCATGTCTTCCATTATCTGTTTCATGTACTCTAGCCTTAGTCTACCCCTACTGTTTTTCCCTTGACAGTTCCTTTCAGTATCGTTTTCACCAAGGCCTTCGTGTCTCATAACATGTCCAATCCTAACTTCCCTTGTCTCCTTCCTTCTTGACTCCAGTTCTTCTGCCCCTCTTTCGTCTCTTTTTTCGCTTCTCTTTCCTCTTTTCTTTCCTCCTCCTTTGCCTCTTTCTTCCTTCCTGTTCTCAGTTCTGTATTACTTCTCCGCATTCCTTTCTTCTTTCCTCGAGTACTCTCACCCACCTTTCTCCCTTTCCTTCTTCACTCAACAGCTCCTTTATCTCTTCCTCCCATTTTATCTTTCCACATCTTTTTGTTAGGTGTTCCAAGGATCTAGTAATATATTCTGTGAAACTGACCGTTACTTTTACTTGGAAATTTCGTTACAATTTTCAACTTATCACCATTAATCTTTAGCTCTATTATACGTCAAATTATATTGACATGTATGTTACAATCTTCTTACATAAGATATTTATGTAAAATTTAAATTTATTTAAAATATTGTATCTGTAATATGATATTAACATAAATACACTATATTTTAGAGATTTTGCATCACTTGCAAGTAACTTTCGCTTGTGTTTAGGTTCTACATTCTTGCACGCAATGTTCTGTTTCTTCACGTATTGTTAAAGATCTCACACAAACTTATGTTTGAACTATTAAGTAATTAAACAATATACATGTACGAACCCCGTCTCAGTAAAGTTGACCCAACTATTTAAAACATGAAAATTGTGAATTTATGTTAAAATAAAGTAAATATAATTTAAGAGAAATTGTTTTTATTATAACAGTACTTTGTTAAAAGTATTTCACTAAAATATTTTTCGACATTTTCAATTATAAGTTATCATATATCCAAAAGAGAAGACGGCATGGAAAGGTAAATCATGCATTGGTACGTAATTTTCTAACAGATAGGTACTAGTGCGTTAATGTAAATAACAGTCTCTCAGATAAACTGAAGATAAACCATGGGGTTCCACAGTGTTCCATTTTGAGGCCATTACTATTCGTAATTTACATTAATGACTTACACGACTTTATTACTGCCAATACTTTTATATTTGCGGATGACAGTACATTTTAAATAAAAATGTGGACTGGAGAATTCCAGACCTTATGGAAACGTCCCTAAACCAGGCTTTGCATCCAACAATTTGAGGCTATTATGCGGACATGACGCTACCAAATTTCCCTGTAAGGCGATAAATGGAAAAATAAGACATAAAAAAAATTGATGTGAAGTGTGAATATTCACACATTTCAGGGTTTCGCAGGTATATAATAAGTGAAGGCGGCATGCTGAGTGTGTAAGACAAATTTTACTTTGTAGTAATCACGGCAAAATGAACGATATTTTTAAAATAATTTATCGTCTGTTAATCATATAATAAGACTGGTTATTAAATTTACGCTCTTAAAAATTAAATGCAACATTTGTCAAAATATAACTAGAATTTTGACAAAATAATTTCAACATAATAAAAATGCAAAAAAAAAAACAGAAAAAATAAAATTCACTCCGTACTCCAACTCGAAACCCTTCGTTTCATACCAGTGCTCTAACCCATTAAGCTATCGCACGCCTTGCATGTGAGTGTCTTACATTGGTATAACTTTTGTACTTTGTGAACCAAAAACCACAAAAAATGCGTTATTTTCCGAAAACATAATCAGATCAAAAAATCCTGTTGTACTATTTCGGTTCACACCAATATACATTACTTAGAATTTTTTTAGATTTTTAGTTTAAAACATCTGGGCTACAGGGTGTGGGACAAAAATTTTTTTGCATAATTTTGGCAAAAATCGCATCAAAATAATTTATTTTGCAAAAATAAAAATTTGATCGTTAATCCACGTACTAAGGGCTTTCATTTGATACCCTACTCAGAATTTAAAAAAAATATTTTTGTTTTCGATGAGCACATATTTGTTTATATTTTTATGGGGGTATGTTTTTTAGATGTTTCAGTATTTTTCCTATGTGCGGGTCAAAGAATTGTATAAGCATGCCAAATTTCAACTCTCTAGGTTTAGCCGTTTGGCTATAATTTTTACCGAACAGACATACAGACAGACAGACAGACAGACAGACAGACAGACAGACAGACAGACGACAAAATGACGGTATAAGGGTTTTTTGGTCATACCTACAAAACCCTAAAAATGAGAGGGAGAGAGAGAGAAATTTATCTTTAAAGCCTTAACCCCGAAAATTGTGATGATGATGTTGATGATTATGATGAAGATGATAATGATAATGATGTCGATTATGATGATAATGATTAATTATACACCAAAAGAAGATAATTTTTTAAACATCAAATAAATATCGTTAAAAAATTTGATCATAAATAACCAAATTTTCTTGTATGACATTAATATGTTGATATCTCTATTAATAAATATTTCATTCATAATAACAGCCGTCAATCTGTTACTATAGGCTTACAGGTGTCTTATCTCCCTATAAGTTACTTAAGCTTTTACTTATTACGAAATCACACACGTGCAAGATACATTTATAGAAACGTGAATTAATGCTCGAATAATTGTAATTAATTAATTATTTTGAAATACAGAAAATGTCTATACTGAAATGTCAAATTAGGCTATATTTAGATTAATTATTTTAACATATCTTTCAGTAACAGCTAATTAAATAGATTGAGTTAAAAAGGATTTAATATAAGTAGACTTGAAATAAACTTAGGCTTCAGAGCGAACCGAAGGCACAGCCGTGTAAGTTGAGTCAAAAGGAATAGTGTCGAAGAAAATCTATTGTTTTTCGCGACTAAAATTGCCAAAATAGTGAAAATTGCGCTTGATATTTACATAACTTTCGTCCTCATCTGATTTCTAGTGGGTCCTGATAAACCGCCAAAGGCCTCCAGCAGATTAAATTCGCCTCTGCCGATTGGTAAAGATATTTCATTACAGTCCCCTTTGTATGGAACGAGAACTCACCTGAAAATAATAATAATTATTAGCATATCAAACAAATTACAGCATAATTATTAATGTATCCAACATATGTTGGAAATTAGTACAAATCTTAAACGTTATTATTTGCAGCTTTGTGAGTTCCAAGAAATGCAACATACGACCTTACTGTGGGCAATAACTATCTATATTCAATGCAAATGAGACTTTGAAATAGAACAAATGATACAACCAAAGATAATACATACCTACATTGTCGACAGATTTACAAAAATTATGCAAAAGAAATAACGATAATTTGTAATGATTTCTTAAAATAATATAAAAAATTAGATTGACCTTTTTAGATTATAATCATTAATCTAATTTGTTAATAATAAACACTGAAATTTGCAAAGGAAATTATGCCTATAATTATTTATAATGAATTGGATTTTTCGTACAAATTGATTTAAAAAACATAATAGTTTAAAAATACTATAGTCAAATTTAATAATAGTCATTTAAGAAAATGGAAATTTGAGAATAGAGAAAAGTATGATGTCGCAAAACTAGCCATAGTAAATTCACCATGACGTTTTCACTCTCTTAGACTGTTTGGTGTACATTTTGAGCTGTTGGCATTGTTGGACCTTTTTTTAAAGATGCTAATAGAAATGCTGTTAGGGTATAAATGAGAAGAAAGATTGCTGCCGACGACTTTAAGCACTGGCCAGTTCTGACCGATGAGAACAAATATCTCTTTACTTTTAAATGTTCCCGAATATGTATAAAGATTGGCAGTTCTTGTGGACGCGTGTACTGTGCGCCTTTAAGTAAACAAGGATATTTGAAACATTTTTTTACCCGCTTACAAGAAACTGGCAATCACTTTTTTATTATGTTTATTTTTTTCATTTAGTTTAGTTTCAGATTTAGTTTAAAAATTAGAGAGGCTAAACCAGAAACTAAAGGAAAAACATCCAAATTTATTTAACCGAAAAGGAATAAATTTTCATCATGGCAAGGCACGTCCTCAGCAAAAACAACCCGCGAAAAAATTCAGGACTTAAACTGGGAAATTTTTCCACATCCACGTATTTACCCGATCTCGCGCCTTCCGATTTTCACCTATTTAGGTTTATGAAACATACACTCAGATAAAATATTTCGAAATTTCACCGATGTAGAAAATCACCTGTTTATTTCAAGTCAAAACCAGAAAACTTTCAAACGTCAAAACCAACTACTATGGAACTGTCTCATTTCGATACTATTAGTTGACAGGAAATTAGCTCAATTTTGCATGTTACCCTAATACGCGCGCAGGCGATGCGGGAAAGATAAATGCGCTTTAATGCGCATGTGCGTTGTGCGGGAAAGAATAAATTCGGAGCAATGCGCATGTGCAGTTTTCGAGAATTTTCATTCCCGTACTGGCTGCGCGCGCATTAATGGCTGTTAACCATATTTACATTGTATTTAGATTATTTATTTATTGAAAAATGGTAATCGGAGGAAAAGCATAGTGAGCAACACGTGCAGAATACATATTGCGTGCTAGTTGCACAATATACTATTGTACTGTAATATAATGGATTCCTTTTCGGTCTCCCTAATTTGTATCTCGGGTGAGTTAATTCTTCCAGTTCTAGTATAATTGACTCAGCGACTAAATTCTAAGAACTCTTCCAATACATCGATTTATTAAATTTTTTCTTTTGGTAGCATCTTGAAAGATCGTCTCGCAATAAACTATCGATATAAAGCGCAAAGTAGGTACGTTTGATGTGTATGTGGCGTTGTTATGCTTCGTGTCATGTCGTAACACTTCGTGAAACTGACCTTATGTTGGACTGTTACACGTACCAGTTGATGACAGATCGTACGCAGACTACGTACATTGTTTAATCCATACATAAAACTATTTTGATAAATTAAACGCTCTCATATTATATTCCCAAGAGTTTTTAAACTTTTTTTAATGTAAACATCGTTTAATAAACTTTATTTTGCTCACGGGCAACTCCAGGTATCTCTAACAAAAAACTATAGATAGCATTCGTTTATATTCTATGTCGCTTGTTTATGTTCGTTATTACGTCCACGATAATCGAGCAGCTTTATTCGTTCACTTTCTTTAGTTTAGTACCTAGCATTATGATTCTATTGTGTAACAAAATCTTTTATAAAAGTTACTCAATTTTCTTGTACATATGATTGATTTGCATCTAAACTGAAGTAATTTGTAACATTTCAATGTGTATTCCCACGAAACTATTACCAACCGCTGGACATCACGCGTTGCATAGCGTCACGTTGTACTTTCTGCACTTGCACTGGTTGTTCTCAACCTCGAGGGGGACAAAATGCGTGACGCCAGTGGCGCTCCAAATGATAGATGGTATTTTAATGAACTGATGCTTCAAAGTAATTTAAGAAAAACATTGTTGGTAATGATTTGGAACTGTTTTTAAGGGATAATTCGTTTTTCATTTTCCATTTAATGAAAAGCATTTAATGGACTTTTTCCACGCAACAGATTTATAGATAATAGGTTAATTACTTCATTCTTAAATGCCTAATATAAAAACGAATTAATTTTTATCATGAAACCATTTTCTTATTCATTAAGGGAATTTAAATATCGGATTAGAGTTAGTTAGTTAAAATATTTGCCTTCTAGTATACGTCAGCCTAAAGTCTGATTGCTACAAATGAAGAGTTGCTTGTATATATTTTAGTTTTGCAGACTTGACAAAAATAAAAGATAAAAGACACAAAATAAAAATAGATGACAAAATAATAGAACAGGTAGGAAAATTCAAATACCTAGGCACAGTTTTTGCGGAAGATGGAAAAATGGATGAAGAAATTATGGAAAGAGAGGCGCAGCAGGAAGAATGTTCAATAGCATCAAAGCATAGTTCTTAACTAAAAAAAAAATACCAACTAACATCAAGGTAGAGGTCTTCAAAAAAGTGACAGTACCAATTTTGACATACGCCTCAGAATCCTGGACCACTACAGAGACGCACAGGTCTAAAATAAGAAGCTCCGAAATGAGATTTTTAAGGAAAATCGAAGGTAAAAAAAATTGGACAGATAAGAAATGAAGTATTTAGAGAAAAACTAGGCACAAAACCAGTAGAGACTATAATAGAAGAAGGATAGCTAAGATGGCTGGGACAAAATAGTAAAAATAGTTTATGAAGCAAGAACAGTGAAGAAAGTTAGACCAGGAAGACCAAGAAAAACCTGGCACCAAGAAACAAAAGAAGCTGCAACGAAGAGAGGCGTAAAGTGGGAGGAGATAAGAAAATATACAAAGGACAGAACACGATGGAAAGAAGTATAGAGAACAACACCAGAAAATAAGTAACTCGACTATAGCCTTACACCGCAAGGTAGAAAGGCTTCAGGATTAAGTAAGTAAGTAAAAGATAAAAGAATAGTTTGTAGCCAGGCAGTGGTTTTTCTGTTTTGTATCAAGTTGCTTCCATAAATTTGTAGCGACCTTATGGTAAATCGTAAAAATATTCAAATGTTTGCTGTTCATTTTATATAATTATGATGATTTAGCGTCTAATTGTGTCTCCAATGTGGCATCGCCACACTATTGTCAGACTTCGTGCCGGACAGAAAGGGTCAGTAAACCGGGGGCCAGTGTCCAAAGACAATTTTGTAAGAACACCAATATGTAAAATGATAATTTCATACTAAAATAAGATTTCTGAATCAGGAATTCGAGTGCTAGGTGTATTTAATGGTAGAAGTACAAACATCCATGATGAGGATACATAATTTTACAATATTTTTTATCTTATTTATTTTTTCTTCCTCCAGTGTCCCTCTCTTCTTCCTATTCTCATCCCAGCTTCCCTCTCCGATCTCCTTCCTTCTTTCTTCCAGTTCTCTTGCCCATAATTCTCCCTTGCTTTCCTCACTCATCAGTTCCTTTACCTTTTTCTCCTAGACTGCCATGTCCTTGTACCTCTTATCTAAATGCTCCAAGGTTTCCTCTTCTTCCTTGCACAATCTGCAGAGCTTGTCCTCTGGCTTTTTCCAGTACCTAGTGTTCCTCTCTTCGTTGCCGCATCGTAGTCTCGCTATCCTCTTAACTCTACCCCCTGATCTTCCTCTTTTCACCTTCAAGTATCTCGGTACTTCGATCACTCTTATCTTTTTACATCTTTTCATACGCCGCGATTAGTCTATTCTGTCTGTTCTTTCCTGTTCCTGCAACTCCTTATCCCTCCTTCTTAATTCTTTTTCTATATTTGTTCGTCTGTTCCTCTTCCTCTCTGCTTCTCTTACGTCCATTCCAAACCTCCAAAAGTAATTTTTTCTTGTCTCTCCCCATGCCGACAATTTGCCTATATCTGTATCTCAATTACTTCAATTAAAATAATTTGCTTGGGGGCATGTAACGCCACTGCCGTTATCTGTGAGTGCGGCTCGTTTTCCGCGTTATCACCACTTGCGGTTTATGAAAAGTAGGCATCAGTGCGCATTCTTGGCGTGGGCAGTCTCTTTGAAATGCCGACGAGGAAATAAGATGCTCGGCTATAACTAGATTTTGTTTTTTATGAAAATCTTGTTCAAATTATGCCTTTTACTTGATGGTTAAAGTTTTTTTGAAGGTTATATTATATAACAATTGCAAAAGAGGTATGTTTAAAGTTGTGAGGACATTGTTAAGAAAATTGGAAATTGGATTTATGAGACCTCAACAATTGTAATTTCCTGACAATAATAACAAAATAAAACACCTTAAAAATTTATTATAGCGTAAATCTACAACCAGGGTCGTGCCCATAAAATTTGGTGCTAGAGGCAAACCAAATTTGTGCCCCCCCATTACCAGTAGGCGACCAAAAAAATACTTGTGCGACCAAGCGATAAAAAAAAACTCCCTTTGGCGCCCCTTCCAATTCAGTGCCTGAGGCGGCTACCTCGCTGCTTCGCCTGTTGATAAGCCTTACCCATAACCCAATAATAATTCCCAGATTCCGGAATTCCCTCAAGTAAAGGTACCTACAAATCCAAAAAGAATATTAAAAAAGGACAGTTTTTTAATTAGGTCATAATTTCTTTTTTAGAGATTCAGTTCTTCGACTACTAGCGGAAATTAGTTTTTAAGACAGGTAGTCTTAAGGGCCAGAAATTATCTAAATTTTTAAGGGAATTAATTATTTTGACCCATCTGTGTTTTAACTATAATGAATTTCTTCTGGCTACAAACATTAATAGAAAATAATATAAAATTATTTGTAAGACAGGTAGTCTTAACGGCCATCAAAAATGTGTATTTTTATAAGATAGTTCAATTTTATCTTGTTTTTAACTATCTTCTTGAATTTCTTCAGATAATGTCCGTTACGAACTCTTACATTATATTACAAGATTAATTTTAAGACAGGCAGTCTTAACGGCCACCAAAAATGTGTATTTTTATAAAATAGTTCAATTTTATCTTGTTTTTAACTTGAATTTCTTCAGATAATGTGCGTTACGAATTCTTACATTATATTACAAGATTAATTTTAAGACAGGTAGTCTTAACGGCCACAAAAATTTATATTTTTTATAAGATAGTTCTTTTTTCATCTTGTTTTTAACTATCTTGAGTTTCTTCAGATAATGGTCGTTAAAAATTCTTACATAATTACAAGATTAATTTAACAGGTAGTTTTAACAACCATGTAAAATATCTGAAAATGAAAATTTGCTCTTTACCCAACTGAGTTTTTGGCTATTATCTTAAAATTTCTTGGAGAATGGTATCTACAAATTCTTAAATCAGATTATCAAGTCATTTAAGACAGGTAGTCTTAACGACCACATTTAATAGTAATTCTCCTTTCTGGTTTTATTTATTATTTGGTTTTCCTTATAAAATGATCGCTATTTTTTCGTATGTTGGTTGTGAAAGATTCAATTTGAAGATCTTAACCACATAAAATAGAAAACAGAGAGTTTGTTAAAACAGGTTGTCTTAACGGATTATACAACATAATCAAAATTGTCTTATAATGAAATTCTCCGATTCAACTTTCTTAGGGTGACCATTCATCCCGCATTTTGATTTGGTGTCCCCAGGGCCGAATTTTGCTCTGTACTTATGTTTGGGAGGTGAGGACCTTTTTTTTGTTTGCTCTTCACTTATATTTAGGAAGTGACGACCTTTTTTTTGCTCCGTCCCGCATTGCCTTCTCCAAAGAAAATGGTCACCCTAAACTTTCTGGTGAATAACAGTAGATAATATGAAATATAGGTAAGCTTTTGATTATTATTGTTTTCTTAAGACAGGTTGTTTTAACGAACTCATTAAACGTGGTTAATCTTTTTGTAACATAATTATTTCTCCGATTACTGTCTAGCGAACATCCCAAAAAATATGAAATAAATATATTCAGTCAGTCCTTTGACTGTTATCGGCGTTCCTTTCTTAAGACAGGTAGTCTTAACGAACAAATATGTGTCAAATCTTTTTGTGTCAATGTTAGTTTATTTCTGATTATTATCGATTGAGCATCACCATATTAAATGCTATTGTTAAATATATGAGACTTTGTGTTATTTCTATTGAAATGATTATCTAAATCATATTGTTCTTAAAGAATTAACGATAACTATAGAGTTATTTTCACTTTCAACACCGACAGATACGGATGTATACAATATTAGAAATTAGCATAATGTACTCTTTGATTTTCGTAGTTGAAGCTGTACCGCATGTGATTAAATGTATCTCAGTACTTGGACTTTCTTTCCCCAAAGCATTTATGTTTATTTTCATTTCTGAATACATTTCTATTAATTACTTATCAGATGAAAATATATTATAAATTTTATAACATAAATGGGTGTTAATTTATGAGCAATATTATCATTTTATTACTTATAAATTTCTGCTTATGTATTAATTATTAACAAATTATTATTTTTAACACGAATAGTCCATCGTACGGAAGAAGGGTGTATTGAGAATAAACATTACCTATAGAGGCGCTGTTGTCGCTTACAAAATGGCGATTGGAATAGGATATTTTTGACATTTGACATTTTTTTGATATTTGTGCCATTTGATACACAACAATTCACATTGCAGTTAATTTTCTGTTGCGATTTTAAAGACATTTTATTAAAGTTTTGTTCACTTTAACACATACAAACAATGCAATTAAATGAGCCACATCCAACAAAATCCTATTCCGTTAAGTTCCAAAATATTCCGCTAGGCGTCACAATTCTCAATAGAAATTTGCATTTTTCTTTTCAACTTATTAAATCCCCCTCACCTTTGAAAAATAAAACAAGAATAAGTAACAACTTATTTTTGGTTTTCATTTTTGTGGACTGTCTTTTTTTTGCCGCAAATGTCAAAATTTTAGACCAAAACTCAAAAGTAGCCATATATTTCTGATTTAAAGCTAAAAATGAATAAATATTTCAATTTCCCAAAAAAATTAAATTTTTTTCCTCCCTAAAATTTTAAAATTTTGACCAAAATTTTTTTGACTCCGATTTTAGCAAAAATATCGTTTTAAGCTAATTTTGGGGTGAGGATTATGAAAAAAATATTTAAAAAATTCATGCTTTCTTAGTTTTTGAGGTAGAGCCGACTTGCGTCAGTTTTTTGCCTATAATTCCAAAACTTTTGCCCAAACTTCAAAATGGACCAAATTTTGTTGATCTATGACCAAAAATACATATTTGTACCAATTTTTAATTAAATTGGAGACAAAAAAATTTTGCTTGAAAATCACGATTTTTTTAAGGTCTACCCCTTACGACGTTTACGATTTTTGGCCATTTTCAGGGGTTTTGGATTACGGTACATACAAAACTTAATAACTGGTTTATTAAAGCCAAAATTTTTTTTTAGACTAAACAATACAGGAGAATTTTAAAAATCCAAACCGCAGATTGCTTTCGCTAACAATTTTTTAGATAGGATATAACAAAATTTTCAAAAAATATTCAAAAAATTAAAAATTTTCAAAAAAATTTTTTTGTCTCAACATTTGGTTACAAGTCAATTAGGACCTCAAGATTCCGAAAATTTCAACCGCAGGCGTCTATCGCATTTCGTTTTTGAGATACGTTCACGCAAAGATGAAAATTTCTATAAATCACGCCATATTAAAATTCGTCATAATTTTAAAATACGCTAAATGAATAAGGCCTCAAATTTTTTCTAGACTAAATAAACCACGAGGAATCCAAAAATTTTAACCTCAGATCGTTTTCTCTAACCGTTTTTGAGTTGTGATTTTTTTAAAATCACAATTTTCACAAATGATGTAAATTATGCCATTAAAAAAATGCTCATAATATCAAATTGCAATAAAAGATTAAAGCCCCAATTTTTTTTTAGACTAAATAAGCTACAGAAAATCAAAAAAATTTAACCGCAGGTCGCTATCCCTAACCGTTTTTGAGTTGTGATTTTTTTAATTCACAAAAAAGACTGCTCATCGTATTACAAACAATTTTTTTTAAATATTTTTTTCTGTTAAGTAAATAATAAGCGAGTTATTTTAAGTATTTTAATATACAGTTCTAACCCCGAAAAACCATCCTAGAATAAAAGTTTTGAGATGCCATACAGCCTATGTTTGAATCCTGGTTTCAATCTATCATCATCAGAGCCGCAGTAAGGAAAACTTGCGCTAGGGGCAAAACTGTGTTTTGGCGTCCTTGGCAAAAAAAAGGTGGTCCTCACTTCCCAAAATCCAAGTGATGAGCAAAAAAAAAGGTCCTCACCTCCCAAATCCAAGTGATGAGAAAAAAAAAAAAGGTCCTCACCTTCGCAATGTGGCGCCCTTTTCCTTAGTGCGCTAGGGGCCATCGCCCCGTCCGCCCCCCCCCCTTACTGCGGCTCTGATCATCATACCAAATTGCATGAAAATACGATATTGATGATATTAGCTTCAAAAGATAATTTTGTGTCAAACTATGCCCCAATATCCTACACAATTTCCGTCCTATTTAATATATTCCTATTTAATTTATGAAAAAAATATAAATTTATTAGTACTTATGATTACTAGAAAATGAGACAATTTGACATTTACTATAATTCAAGAAGTTTATTTTCATCGCAATATTTAGGGAAATTGTGAAGATCATTTTGGAGCACTATTTTTTTTCTTCTTCTTTCTTTGGCCTTGGTAACTATAGACCATTGGCCAGAGGAGCACTATTTCGTCAGGCTTAAAGCTTAAAGGTTTTCTGTCTTTTCGACCTGTTTCCATTAGCAGATGGATGTTTAATCTTCCCTTTATTAAAACAAATAAATGCATTAACAGATTGAAAGAAGTAGACAACGAATTCTATTAACCCTAATGGTTCATATACCAGGTCAGTTTCCAAATGAAACTCGGAAATCTATAAATTATTGTGATGATATCTTTATTCTCTGCAATCAAAGTATCTTTTATCTAGAACATTTCATTTTCATATGATCCTAATTGACATATTGACATATTAAACAAGGAGTCTTAAATATCCAAACAAATTACAGCAGATAGATTATTATCAGTATCCGAATATTGCTTTCACATTAAACTCAGTTTATATTTTTTTGTCAGGAAATATTTTAAGCGGTCATTTTAGATAACTGTATTTTAAAAATGAGAAGGAGAAATCATGCCGACGATATTTACATGTGGTGTTTATATTAGGTTAGGTATCACTTATACCACAAAAAGAATACACGAGAAAAGAAAACATTAAAAAATTCACAACTTAAAAACGGTAAGAGATACAAACATGCGGACCAAATTTTTGAAATCGCTATAGTATGCTTTACTTTAGGAGTAATTTTTAATTTGTGTTGAGTTTAAACAAGTTTATTATTAGTTAAAAGTAAATCGTAATCTTAGAAATGTTTCATCTAATATAAAAGAGCTATAAAAACAGAAACCCGGTTAAGACGTGCTTAGCTATATAGTTTAAGCAGCTGGTAGCCATTGGCTAATTCAATAAAATTACTAGTGTGTCCATCAATTTATTTCTTTGAAAGTAGTAAATAGTAATAAAAATAATAGTAACTTTAGAGTAGTAGATGCTCATGAAGTGAGGATTTTACAAAGGTAGATCGGTTTTGACTAATATAGTGCCTTTTGTCCAATATTTAAGTGAGTGTGTTGATCTTCAGCAACAGGTCACTGCAGTATACACCTATTTCTCTAAAGCATTCGATAAAGTACATCATCCTACATTATTATTTAAACTAGAGAAGTCTGGAATAAGTGGTGATCTGTTGCGGTGGATTGAGTCATACATTTTGAAACGTACTCAATTTGTTGTGGTAAATAATTTTAAGTCTCCTACAGTTCATGTCACATCAGGCGTGCCACAGGGTTCCTACTTTGGGTCACTGTTATTTTCCATATTTATTAGTGATCGGCACATGCTTCAAATATTCTAAACATCTAATGTATGCTGACGACTTAAAGTTAATTAAATGTATCACTAAGAACGTACATTGTGTAGAACTTCAGGATGACTTGAACAGACTTGTTGATTTGTGTACTATTAATAAACTAACACTAAATCCAACAAAGTGCAAGGTTATAACATTCACAAAAATCTTTTAAAATACAATTACAATTTAAATAATTTGCCACTGGAACCAGTATCATAAATTAAGGACCTTGGAATCATCTTGGACTCTAAATTAATTTTTGATCAACACATCGATCTTATTGTCAAAAAATCTCTCAGAAACTTAGGATTTATCTTCAGAGTCACGAACGAGTTTTCCAATCATCGAGCGCTTATCTATCTGTTTAACAGTTTAGTTAGAAGCACACGAGAATATGCTAGTCCGACTTGGAATCCTCGATATAATACACATATTGACAGAATAGAAAAAGTTCAATGGAAATTTATCGACAAATTAAACTATAAGTTTAATAGACACCAGCATTTTCGCTCATATGAAGAAAATTTCTCTAGTTTTGTAATTTTCAAAAGAATGGATAAAAAAGAATTTCGTGTGTTGATTAAACATTGTTTTTTGATGGGAAAAAATACTGTTGAAGCCAAACAGTGGCTTGATAAGCGTTATAGAGACTCTGTACTAGGCAAATCAACTATTACTGATTGGTATGCTGAATTTTAATTAATTTATTAATTTTAATTTTTTTAATTTTAGGTGCGTTGGAATGAATGTATCACTCTTGAAGGAGAGTATGTTGAAAAACAAAGTCGAATTTCTAAAAAAAAAATGTTTTTCTTAGTTAGACCGGACCCAGCAAACATTTTTATACGGGCCAGTACTGGTAAAGCACATACTCCCCGGCATTGAAAGTAATGGGCCAGTACCCCGGTGTCCCCGTGGCCGTTACTGGCCCATTGATGTATCAGTTGCCGGCCCAGCAACGGTAAAGTGCAAAATAATCGCATTAGTTGCAAGATTTATTTCTGATGGTTTTAAGTAAAAAGTATGAGTGAAGAAGAGTGCTTATAAAATGCTGGTAAAGTACTTCGTATAGGCGGAATGCGAAATACAAATGTGAAGTACATTATTAATACTGGCGTTGCACTTACTTTTGGTGCCAGTACTTTACCAGCATAAAAGCAGTTTGCCGGCATTCGGCCGTTAGTTGAATGTTTGCTGGGGAGACTTATCGAGCGACGTGGTACATAAAGCGAACTGAAAGATATAAATACTGCACAATCTTGCATAAGTAACAAGTATTGCCCAAAAAACAGTTGAGAATGGTCCAAAGAACCATTAAAAGACTGTCTTATTATCTATTAGATTATCTTACTGAAACTTTACGTAAATAAAAATGTTCAGCAATTTTGTATTTTCCAAACGAAAAATCGCATTATTGTTTGCGAAAAAAAATAAATAAATAAAAAGTAGTAGTAAAATTTAATTGCAAAAAAAAAGAAAAATAAATAAAAGGTAGTTGTAGCCAACATTTTTTTTTACACTTAAAAATATTCTATTTGATAAATAAAATTCGCTGCAAAATTTGATGTATTGTTATTAATTATTTACATATTGTTAGTTTTGTATAAGAACTTTGTAAACTGTGATGTTTAACTTGCCCTTAATGTAATTATAAGATTAAAGGTTTGGTGTTAATACACAATTTATATAATCAGTTCAGTTGAAAATGTTATTATTATTATGAATAAATATATTTATGGTATACATACCTTTTACCAATCTGATATATGTAATCAGAAATCAATTGGCATACAAATAGAAAATTATTGAAATGAAATGAGAGAATCAGAATCAATTTAGCGAATAATGTGATTGCAGTACTAGTAATAATTCGCGTAGAATGTTTGCGGTTGGTAAACCTGTCGTTTACCAAGGATATCACTAAGAAAATACTCGTATGATCATATTCACTTTCGATTAGGGACCACACGGATGAACAAGTGTAGGTGGGAGAACCATAGGCGTCCAAATATTGCATTAAAATATTGTAACAGTACGCAAAATAATCATATACCCGGTCTTTTCATCTTTGATTAAGTATTAGTGGTAACCAATGGTTAAGTTAAATTTGTTACTGTGAATTACTATAATTAATCAGTAGTTAGGCATGCGACAGTTAACCAGGAGAAAAGATAGGGTGGAATTGTAGAATGAAAAACAGCAAGGTCCAATATTAGGTCCTTTCTTATAATAATTTACAACGGTTGATTATCGTCATCCACAGATTTAGGATTTATCCGCGAAAATTTTTTCGTTCCGCACCCTTTTTCATATAGAGCTGGCTTAAAGTTCTAAAAAATCCGGAGTAAGGGGCATTGATGTAAATCGGAAAACTTTGAAATTTTGGATTACATTATTTTGTCAAAAGCTATAAATTTTTTTGTAGTAACCAAAACTGTATGAAAAACTTTGGAGCAGTTAAACACCTCTATCAACGCCTCTTTATCTTCTGAATACATTCTTTATGTATATTTGGTAATCATCATTAACTTTCAAATAAAGTAATACCCCGCTACTCGACGTTAATTCGTTCTAAAAAGCGTCGAGTAGCGATTACGTCGAGTGGCGAGTCGAATTTCTCCATAAGAAATAAAGGGAATCATATGTACATATATACATATACATATAAAGAAATGTATATGTTTTCCTTTCAGCTATGCTTGCATTTCTATCCTTTGGACTCATAATTATAAATATAAATCACTTATTTTAGCAAAAAACAAAAATTTTATAGCTGCACTAAATCTGAGTTGTTGTCGTCAAGATATCTAGGCGCCAATTGCTGGCCATGCTTTCATTTTGATTTGTTTACCAAAATATGTATCACGTGATCGGTACTCGATCACGCGTCGGATAGCGATGCTCCGTCGACTCTCACTCTCGACATTTACGTCGAGTGGCGAAAACGTCGAGCTGAGAGGCAGTCAAGTAACGGGGTATTACTGTATTTTTCTTTAATGGTTTGAAAACGACCAGTCTACAATCTGTTCTGTTTTGGAAGAAAAGGTCAACTACGTCCAAATCTGGTGAGTATGGTGACTCAGGAGAATAGCTTCGTTGCCTAAACCTTCTAAACTAGAAAAAAAATGTCAATATTGCCATATTGCAGCTTCGATGAAGAATTTTTCACCTATTAACCATTATTTTATCAAACCTGACAAAATCTATTAGAAACTGTCCACAACAACACATAAAACTCCTTAGATACGATCGTCCGTAGCTTACTGATTTGCAACAAAATTGCCACATATATTGGACGAACTCTTAAACAAGAACCAAGTAACAGAGCAAAGAGGGCATTGGATTGAAATCTATATAGAAAAAAATGAGTTGAGAGATCAAAACAAATGGCGAGATATCATTCAGTTGAGAATAATGGAAAATCTGGAACCAATAAAGTCTTAGCAATGAACTGTACCAAAATGGTGGTATTTTGTGGTAGTTTTAAATTCCAAATTTGAGTTTG
Organism: Liopterus haemorrhoidalis; assembly: GCA_963971575.1. NCBI lineage: Eukaryota > Metazoa > Arthropoda > Insecta > Coleoptera > Dytiscidae > Liopterus > Liopterus haemorrhoidalis. Next base: position 2,907,609 of record OZ020618.1, read on the forward strand.
AACGTACGCCACTGGCGTAAGGTGTGTTACATGATGCACCCCATGGCTTGACAGGTCCTAGGACCCACCACGACGGGGCGCTGTGATAGATGGCAGCGGTACAGGGTCGGACTACAATAAAAAACATTTTTACAGCTGATACTGAAAAGATAACTTGTTCTTGTACCATTAGGGACAGAAGATGTTAGTTATATACTTTATACATGTACCCTTATCAAAAAAAAGTGATGTCCAATTACAAATGAACTCTTAAAACACCTTTTAAGTCTACGTCTTAAGTTAAAATATGAGCCAATGTTTAAATTGTAAGATTGAATTACTTAAAATATGGCTGTATATTAAACATATCTGGTATTTTATTTCTATGTTTCCAAATAACAAATGTCCATGATGAAAAAGCAATAAATAAAATCTATCATGTGGTCATTAATTATTATTGTATAATATTTTTTATCCAATTTTGACATACTCGTTTCTTGTACGATCGTAACGAAGTTAAATCGACACCTCAACTTCTAATCTTATTGGACAATCTTCAGAACAAGATTAAAGATCATTTGTCCCAGATTTTAGTTTTTTGTCCCGTTTTGCAAATTATCTCGGATTTAATATGTCTTTATATCGGTTCTTTATGTGGTATATGAATCTGTATTTAACATGTCCTTCGGTGTCATGAATTTTAGATTTGTAGTTTGCATTTTTGTGGCAAAGATATAGAAGTTAAAAGATGGAGAAAGATTATACAATTTTTAATTTCTCAGGAAAATTTACAGATTTAAAATTACAATTTTAAATTGTAACAATTGCTAATTTAGTTTTACATTTCTTTATGTTTTATTCATTCAAAATATTAACATTTTTATGTATGTTAAATAAAATTTAATTTTACTTTAGATTTGTAAAATGTTACATCAGCATTTAAAAAACTAATTTAATGCTATATTGTCACGCAAGCTAAAAAAAAATTAAATTTACCGTAGATACATTTTTTGATGTTGAAAATTAAAAATTAAATAAGAGGTATGATGCATAAGCCCTTTTCTTTATTACCTTTTCGGATAGTTAGATGACGGTAATGTATAAATTGTCCAATTGGAGATCATTTTGTTGTCTGATGGGTGGGCACTACTACCCTCTACAGGCCGTCGCTTTGAACCAGAAGGCTCAGTGGTGTTCGTAACATAACCTCTGAATTGAAACTATTAATTTGATTTACGAATCTCTAACAGCAAATATTTTTTTTTTATTAAAAAAAAATAATTTTTTGTAAGTGAAATTTTATTTTACAATTAAAAATGGGTAAGCGAGTAGAATTAAGCACTGCCGAAAGAGAAAGAATTCTAGTTTATCACGAAAAAGGTTATTCGCAAGTCCAAATTGCAAAAAAAAATTAAAATTTCAAGATGTTGTGTGCACAGTACATTGCAACGATACGAAGAAAATTGTATCCATGTAAGTAAAAAGTGCTCTGGGAGACCTAGAAAAACTAGTAAATTACAGGATAGAGATTTCCCTATCAAATAGAAGGTACACCGCCGAAAAAATCAGATCTGTGTACAATCAGTTCAATGATGTTAAGATTAGCACTTCCATTGTCAAAAATCGACTGAATTCGGCTTACTAGGGCGTGTAGCCGCTCGAAAACCCTTATTAAGACCAGTTAGTAAGACAAAAAGGTAAAACTGGGCTAGAAAACATAAAAATTGGTCAATCGAACAATGGAAGAACGTTCTTTGGACAGAAGAGTCAAAATTTGAACTTTTAGGTTCAAAACGCCGTGTTTTCGTTCGAAGATATACGGATGAAAGGTATTCTGAAGAATGTTTGGTACCAACAGTAAAACATGGGGGTGGATCTGTCACTGTTTGGGGATGTTTTGGTAGAGAAAACGTTGGAATTTTACATAGAATCGAGGGAATAATAACAAAATAAATTTAAAAAAAGACATTTTAGAGCATCAAGTACTACTATTTGGTGGGAGATTATTTTCCAATCAGTATGTTTTTATGCATGATAATGATCCAAAACATACCAGCAAAATCTGTAAAAACTATTCAAAAATAATGGAATAGCCACCACAGTCACCAGATCTTAACCCGATTGAGTTACTATGGGAAGAACTTGACAGAAATGTACAAAAACAGATGCCGTCTTCTATAGAAAACCTTTTGCACATGTTGCAAGTAAAATGGAACGCAATACAACCGAAACACTGCTTAAATTAATTAATCGTATGCCGAAGATCTGTGCAGCCGTAATCAAGAATCGAGGAGGTTATTTTGATGAAGCAAAAATTTAAGCAAAAGTATTTTTAATTTGAAATTTTTGATAAAAAATGTTTTATTCATATAACCATAATAATTAAAGTACAAATTTGAGTTGAAAAGGTTTATTTATTTAGCTATTTCTAAAAATTCAGTACCTGCCTCAAACTTTCTGTCAGTGTAGCTTCTGATAGCTTTTCTAATTCAGCTAAATTCTCTAGTTCAACCAATCTCTTTATATTTGGATAGGTTTTCCCATGGTCCAACTATGGTTTTGTTTATAATTTTTGCCTTAATGACATAACGGGTTGTATGTAGATAATGAACATTGTCATTTGGCTTCTCCTGATGGTTCTCCATATCAGGTCATCAGGGACTTTTCTAGTGTTGCCATTTGACCCTTGGCCCCTACTTGTGAGCATATTAAAACGGCAGTCTCTTTTACGCGCATCGCAAAACGTGAGGTTAGCGAACATTAAAAAGTCTTTATTATTTATTATCCACTAGTTATTATATCCACATATAATATTTTATAAATAACGAAAAACTATTGACATGTATAATAGTATACTCTCATTAATAATCAATTACTTAGTTGAATAAAATTACGCTATAATCTTTACCGTATTTGGTAAAATGAAGAAGTGATCGTATGCTTAGATATAACTTTCAATTTTGTTATATCTGGCTGTAAATTAAAGTAATCATTGTTCGGGAACTATCTCTTATGCCCTTATCACGGATTCTATCAAATGTCAAATGGTGATATATCACACAGTGTCTTGTGACTAGTCAGGAAAACATCAAACATTCTTCTGGATTGTCTTACAATGTTGGAAAAACAATTTCCGCGTTATAATTGAATGCTTTGTACGTGAAAGTAATCCATAAAGCATGTAATTGTTTAATATATTGCTGCTTAATCGGATAATTGACTACAAATTGCCCCAACAACTCAGATGCAAAGTTTGCACACATTGTATCAACACAAAACAAAACACTCTTTCATACATACACCTTCTAGGTATACAAGATTTTGTAAAATGTTAACCGAACAATTTGAAGAGTTTTGCTGGGTAAGCTGGGTAAGTGAAGCTTTAGCCCAGTTGCACAATGCTAATAACTGGGCTATGCTAGTAACTTTTATGTTGCGTACGTCTTTCACACCTGTAAACAAAGATGAATCTCTGCCAAAAATTGCATTTATTAAAAAAATCTGTTTGAAAATGATTTTAGAAGAATTAATTGTTCTCAGAAGATATTGTAGCTCTCCTACCAAATAAAAGGATTACCTGACACTCCCATACCCGAATGAACTGGTTTTTTTTTATTATTTTCGCCACTTCTTGGTTGTAGGCTATGCGGATTTAATTTTATATTTTCTTCCACGGCATCAAAACCTTCGATGTTCACTCGTTAACTTGATTACTGTAGCATTTCGAGCATGCTTATTTTTATAAATTTTTAACGTTGAGTAGCACAAGCACCCATAAACCCTCCCTATATATATATATATATATATATATTCTTTATTCCCTAGGCCTTGCGGCGTTCAGGGTATTAACCATTACAAAAAATAAAACAATAAATCCAACAATAAATACATAACAATCCAATACAATTAACAATGTTTTTTCTCTTTTCTATCTTCTTGCTCCAATGTCCCTCTCCTTCTTCCTGTTCTCCTTCTGGTTTCCCTCTCCGATCTCCTTCCTTCTTGCTTCCAGATCTCTCGCCCATCTTTGATTTATTTTATTTTATTTCATTCTCTTCCCTTCCAACCATTTCTTCACCCCTCCTCCTATCTCCCTTCCTTCCTCCCCATTTCTAGGTAACCTCATCCCCCTTACCTTAACCCTCCCTATATAAAATCACAAATTTACTTGTGGTGTCATCAGACCACTTTGTTATGGACATTTTAAGTATATTTAACGTTTTTGTATCAGCAAGAACAAATCAGCTGTTCATGGTGGAGATTTTTAACAGTCACTTGCACGGCTACTTGTGCCAATAAATAGTATCGGCTTCTATTTACTTGACTGGCATGAGATACTGGTGACAGTTACTGGCATTGTGTAGACGTACATGCCAGTACTGGTGCAAGTTCTTACTTGTACAAGTTACTGGCATCGTGTAACCGGACCATTATTCAAACCGAAAGGTAATTTTAATTAGACGAATTTTTGTATTTTGGTAAGGTTTAAATCTTCATTATTAATTTCTAGTACTTCAAATCCCTTGAAAGAGTAGCTAACAAGTGTGTCTAATATTATTTACTAACAAAATAAATTGTGGTTGTCACTTGGAACAAAAGTAGCCGAGCCAATATATCAATTGGTCGAGCGGCAAATAGTTCTCGGCGACAACCAACTGCAGACCGAAAAACGAACTTAGCTACTTGCGGTTAATGGTTATCAGTGGAGATCTGTTTAGTTTACCGACAACCATGGGCGTACCGCCAATTTTAATTCAAGCAAAAAATACCGTGGTGCTTGAATCTGTGTAAACTCTTAATCTAAACAATTTCTTTAATCAGTGTAAGAACCAACGGTATAAAAATATGGATTTCTTTCATTAACATAAAATATTGAATTTGAAAAAAAAATCAGTTGTAGCCTTAAATTTTATTAATATTAATAATGAGAAGTAAGTATTAGTTTATATAGTTTAAAAAAGGGGGCAGGCTAACATTTTATCGGCTTTGAGCAGGGGCGTATTTCCAACTAGGCGCATGAGGCGCATGCTGGGGGCCTACCTCCTTAGGGGCCTATCAGGGTCCCGGAAGAGGGGCCTCTCAGAGAAGTTGTACCTCGGGCCTCCGAGAGGGTAAATACACCCCAGGCTCTGAGCCTTTTTATGGACTATGTTTTTTATACTTTTTGTTTCAAAATTTGGTTGTATGTCAATTAGGACCTCAAGATTTCAAAAATTCCAACCGTAGGTCTTTATCGCATTTCGTTTTTGAGATACGTCCATGCGAAAATGAAAATTTCTACAAAACAGGCCATATTCAAATTTGTCATAATTTTAAAATACACAAAAAATAAGACCTCAAATTTTTTCTAGACTAAATAAACTACCAGGAATCCAAAAATTCTAACTGTAGCTCGTTTTCTCTAACCATTTTTGAGTTATGATTTTTTTTAATTCACAATTTTCACGAAAGATGTAAATTATGCCATTAAAAAAATTGTTATAATCTCAAAATACATTAAACGATTAAAGCCCCAAATTATTTCTAGACTAAATAGACTACGAAGAATCCGAAAATTCTAATTGGAGATAGCTGTTTCTAACCGTTTTTGAGTTGTTTTTTTTTTTTAATTCACAAATAATGTAAATTTTACCAATAAAAAATATTATCGTAATCTCGAAACGCGTTAAACGATTAAAGCCTAAAATTATTTCTAGACTAAATAAACTACGGAGAATCCAAAAATTCTAGCCGCAGGTCGCTGTCTCTGACCGTTTTTAAGTTGTGCTTTTTTTAAATTTACAAATAATGTAAATTTTGCCAATAAAAAATACTGTCGTAATCTCAAAACGCGTTAAACGATTAAAGCCCCAAATTATTTCTAGACTAAACAAACTACGGAGAATCCAAAAATTCTAACCACAGGTCGCTGTTTCTAACTGTTTTTGAGTTGTGCTTTTTTAATTCACAAATACTGTAAATTTTGCTATTAACTAGAAACACTTTATTGGCTCAACAGAGTGGACATTGTATTATAGTTAAATTTTGGATTGTTTTTATTTTTTATTTTGTGATAAAACTGTTCCCTGTTCTTTTTTAAAGAACGTGGTGCGCCTATGTGTTAAGTTTTTTCTGAGAAAACCCATGAAGTATTGCCATTTGAGAATGTCGCAAACGACAGAAAACAGACACAAAGATACAGAAAGATAAAGACACACTACACTCTATTGTTCTAAGACTATGATGGATGGTGGATAATATAGTGTTTACCCCGTATGGGAGGGTAAGGTGCCTTCGTTTTTAATAGTTTTTAAACCTGTTTTTACCACAATAGCTAAAGCATAAGTCACGAAAATAGGTGTTAAATTACTATTAAAAGACCTAGGCGTGAGATCTTTAACTTGGATTCAATTAATTTACTATTCCAAACAAAAAAAAAAAAAAAAAATCAAAATTTATGGGACGCAAAATAGGTATACGAGACGAAAAGCGGTCAGAGATAGGGGCTTTGTGCAACATATGGCTTTTGAACCAGATCTGGCTAGGTTAAATTAAAAGATTATTTATTTCACAATTTATATCTGGCTATTGAAGTTAAAAGAATTAAAAAGTACTATTCTTTCTTATGCAGATGATACTGCTTTGTTTTTCGAATCTAGCACCCTAGAACCGTCTAAGAAAAACTATAAATGTATTTAAAAAACTCCGTGAGTTTATGCCACTGAGAATTCTGTCTAGTTTTTACTATAGTCTTGTTCAGTCAATTATTAGTTATGGGCTAATAGCTTGGGGTGGAGCGGCAAACTGTCATATGTTAAGATTAGCAATAATTCAGAAAATGATAATTAAAATAATACTGAAAAAACCATTATATTTTCCTACAGATAGGTTATTTTCTGAATCTAAATTAATGAATTTACAACAGTTGTATGCGCTATCAATAATAAGACATTTTAATAAAAGCAAGGCTCATATCTTATATATACAACATCCCTATGCTACTAGATATTCTGGGCAAGCATTGCCTTACAAAGCAATTAAAACGATAGGACAGAGAAGTTTTAATTATTTTGTACCAAAAATCTACAATAAATTGCATAATTTCGCTTCACGACATCAGATTAATATTCATCAAAATAATGTAATCAAAATTGCCAAAAAATGGATTAACCAGCTAACAAAAATTGAACTAGATTCAATCTTTAACAACTGTTAATATCTTGTAAATACGTTGTTTTTTTTTTTTTGGATCTTTAATTTTTACTTTAGCAAGTATATAAAAGTTAAAATAACTAATATATAATATTTACATAGGATCACTCACTACCTAAAATCCATATACATTGATACCACGCACATACCTTTGTGGTATACGTGGTGTTTCCCCTGCATAGTAATAAGTGGTATAACTACTAAATTGTTTTAGCTTTACAGCTATTATTTATTAAATTAATATTTATGTTTATATTTTCTGGTTTTTCTATTTGGGGTTTAATCTCTTATTGCATTTACTTTATAAATGTACCAATTTATACCTCTGTAATATGTTAAATAAAGAGACATTATTATTATTATTATTATTTAAGTATCAAAATACGACTCTTTTGATAGTAGCAATTGGTTTTTCGTTTTGTTTGTAGCGTTTCTCGTTTATTTTTTGCTCGTTGGATGTTTACCTTTTTCTGTTTGCTAATCCGGTATCTCGAAATTCCTTTTAATTGTTGCTATGGATGGATGGCTTTTTTAAAAGTATAAAATGAAAAGTTACTACTTCTAGCTGTTCTTCTACCTATTCTGTATTGTTGATCTCTGCACTAGATCAATAAATCAATCAATTGGCTTTTACAGCATTTAGAGGGTTTTTGCCGGCTCCACAAACTTCTTCCATCTTCTGTGGTAACGCGTTAATCTTCTCCAATTACCGATTCTTTGCAGGTCTTTGTGCACATTATCCACCCATCTTATTCGAGGTTTTCCTCTTGGTCTGTGTGTACCTGGAACGCTATCGAATACTCTTCTCACTGGCATGTTGTTGGACATTCTAATGACGTGTCCGATCCAACAAATTCTGGAACATTTTATGAAGCCAATCGTTTCTTCTGTTTCTCCATATTCCATCCTCTTGGACAGGACCGAAATTTTTCCGTAGATGGAAAGATGACAAACTTAAAATTAATAAATACCTTGAGGTATTTTGAGTTTTCAGCAAGAAAAGTCACCGTACATGATCTTCTTCCGTATTTGGTTCCGTACGATTTTTTTTTTTAATTTTTTGGTTCCCAAAACTCAAAATATCGAATAGATGTTATTTTGACCATGTGAACACCTTATTGCGGTAAAAATAATTTCTTAAGTAAAGGAAAACGTGACACTTTGTAAAATCTAATAATGGCAACTAAGGTTGTAAAATAAATGGAATTGTAAAAATATGTTAAACCCGAAAGAAATTAGCAATAAATATAATCTGGGAATATCCATTAGTTGGGTCAGAAACAACTGTTACCACAAATTACATATTACAACCTTAGTACCAAAATTCCACACAAGAAGGCAGACCAATATCCATAATATATGATTTTTTAAACAACTGGTCACCATGGCAAAATAAGATCTGGTTTATTTTACAAGTCTGAAAAATCAGTTGATGATTTTAATTGTGTTTTCTAACACAGTCCTCAAGAACAGATCAAGAGATTAGTTGGAAGCCTTTATTAAGTATTTTATTATTTCTAATAGTTCACGTGACTCACCGGAAATGTTATTAACAATAATCTACAACGTGTTTCCGTTTTACATATCGGAAATCCTGAAACAATAGCCTTTAAGATGAACTCATCAGTTAGCAGCACTCAACTGCTAAGTTTAACGAGGAACTGTCAAATTTAATGATTAAAATGATGATATTGAAAGTTTATTTATGATGAAGGTTTTTTTAAATATTTTTATCGGTTGAAAAATAATTTTTTAATTCGTTTCACTTTTACAAACGAGACAATGGTAATATTTGATGTATTAATGCTATTAATCTGTCGTTCGACGATGTGCGAATTCATTTAGACCACCCAAAAATTGTCATGCGAACACTTTCGTCTGACAATCAATCTGACATTGGCAGTGAAGCGTGATGAAACTGCTTGTCCGAAAAATCAATCAATAAAAATTTGGTAATTTATTAACGAATATTCCACGATTTCACTTTATCAATCATTAAAATATATATATACGATGATAATTCCAAATAGACAATAGATCAATGTTATTGTTAACTAGCTGGAGTACCCGTTTTTGTCAGGGCCAGACCATAACATAGACAAATAAGATAAATATCTAGGGCCCGGTTATTTGAAGGGCCCGGTTATTTGAAGGGCCCGGTCGAACCGTCAAAAAAAAAAATTGCAATAAATAAATTTCTTTTATTTTACAAAATAAATAAAAGTTTATTCCTTTATTCAGTTAAATCAATTAACCTCCGCCCTTTTTTAAATAAAAATTATATGCATTAGTTTTTTTTATCCCAGGAACATTCTATTTATTTTATTATTTTTTATTTCATTTTTATCTTTTCCAATTTTTGTGTTTTCTTTGTTTTCTTGTGTTTAAGTACTTTCCTTTTGCGTACACTTTTTTTTATTGGGGGGGGGGGGGGGGGGGTAGGAAAAAAGTGTATTTTAAGTGATGGCCCTAGAGGGGGATTTCAAAAATACAAGTGGAGACTTATTGCAAAAATACAATATTGTTTGTTGAATTTATAAATGTTGTTAACATTTTACTAATGTATTTTTTCTTTTCCAGGTATGTCTTCTGTTCTCAGCAGTAAGTAAGAAAAGTAACACATTGCTTCCGCATATGTAGTTAGATAAACATAATTTGTATTTCTCACTTTAGTCGATATCTGAAACTAAGAGCAATTCTATACATTGAAAAGCAATCTCTAATCTTATGATTCTAAGTAGCCAACACTCGTTTTCAGACTATTTTCAATAGAATTTAAATTATGACTTTCTTTACGAAAGTTGCATAGGCGTTAAGTTACTTAAGTGTTCAGTGTTAATAGGTCCAGGGGCTTCTACTCTGATCACCTGCTAGTTTACTACATCCACAGTTTAAATACCGTGCATTGTCATCATGAACCAAATTTCATTTTCGGTTAAATAAATTTGGATCTTTAGTTTCTGATTTAGTCTCTAATTGTTGAAACCAAATCAAAAACTAAAGTAAAAACGTCGAAATTTATTTAACGGAAAAGGAATAATATTTCATCATGACAATACATGTCCTCACTCAGCAAAATATCTCGCGAAAAATTTCAGGACTTAAACAGATCAATTATTTCACATCCACATATTCACCCGATCTCGCGCCTTCCGATCTTCACCTATTTAAGTCTATGGAACATGCTCTTAGAGATAAAATCGAAATTGCACCGATGTAGAAAATCACCTGATCAGTTATTTTAAGTCAAAACAAGAAAACTTCAATTGAAAGGGTATCGAACAATTAGTACAACGTTGGCAAGCCGTAATAAATATCCCACTTCTGATGATAAACGTTTTCTAGCATTTGTAATAATATCAATTAAAACAGACAGATCCAAGCCCTGATCTTGCCGCGTCCTCGCAGCATCTTCGAAATTTAACTGGAAAATAAAACAACTTGCTATTGTAACATATAAAATAGTACTATGTTTTTGTCCTCTGATCAATTATTAAGTCAAAACCAGGAAACTTCTATTGAAAGGGTATCGAAAAATTAGTACAACGTTGGCAAGCCGTAACAAATAATGATGGAAATTATATTTTGTAATTATACATAATAAAAATTTCTGGAAAAAATTATTTTGTACTCTAAAATAATGGATTTCTTTCCGATATATATATATATGATAAACGCTTTCCAGTTTTAATATCAATTAAAACATACAGATCCAAGCACAAATGAGCATTTATTGCAACGTCTATTTACAATCTGTCACACATATTGTCATCACGGTATAGTTACTATCGTAACATATTACAAAGAACGTTCAAGAACTAGTCCTGATCATAACACGGCTGTCCTGTACTTGCCGCGTCCTCGCGGCATCTTCTAAATTTAACTGGAAAATAAAACAATTTGCTATTCTAACACGGTCGTCCTGCTCCTGCCACGTCCTCACGGTCTCTTTAGAATTTAATAACGGCAAAATAAAACAGAGGAAACAAAAACATTATGTTAGTTTTGCCCATCTCCTTGAGTTTCCTGACCATCCAGAGTTTCACTAAACTCCTTGAGGTCTCGGAACATTCAGAGTCAAACAAAACAAACACAACTCCTTGAGATCCCTGACCATCCAGAGTTCCCCTGAACTCCTCGAGGTTCCTGACTATCCAAAGTTCCCCTGAACTCCTTGAGGTCCCTGACCATCCAGAGTCAACAAAACAAAAACGACCAGTCTGTATTGCGGTAATCAACAAACTATCAATTCTCAACTCAACTATCTATCAGTTTATTTCATTACAGGTTGTCTACAGTACCCAACAAGCTCAGTGAGTGTCACTGCTTCATACTCAGTGCCTTATCATTTTGTCAAATAAAATGTCTCTTACCATTTAAGTCATTCTAAACCTAATCAGTTACCTTGGCCAATTTATCTGCCAATAGACAAACGCTCGTCCTTTTTGACATATTTTTTATTTCTCTTCAGATCATTACATTTGCGATTTCAGGTAAACTGCACCTAGGCCTGTTATCAATCGCATTGGCAAACCAAGTAAAATTAAGCAGAATCCTACGGTTTCCACTATTTTAGTCCTTGTTGAAGTTCACCAAGGAACAAAGAATACAATGAATTTATGATCCCACTTCTAATGATAAACGTTTTCTAGCATTTGTAATAATATCAATTAAAACACACAGATCCAAGCCTAAACTGGATCAACACTGATCTTGCTGCGTCCTCGCGGCATCATCTAAATTTAACTGGAAAATAAAACAACTTGCTATTGTAACATATATAATAGTACTATGTTTTTGTCCTCTGGTCCGCGACGGCTTTTGTTAGAATATAGTCCGATTAGGTAAAAGTTTGATCATGCCAATTTTTTGTTTATACTAAACCGTGGAAACAGTTTTTTTTTGGAGAATTTGCGGTAATATTTCCAGTGTGTAAATACTAGAAACCGAAGTGATTAGTGTTTAGCTAAGTAACTCGGTAGTAAGTAAAGTGTGCTTAAGTTTGCAGAAATGCTTAGCAAGTCAAACAATAGGCTCATATCATAAACCGTTTGGTGTATTTTGAAAAAGCCGTGTATGTTAATCAGTTGGTAAAACTGTTAGTTCATACGGTATTTCTCCACTCGAAGATAACAATTAGCTTTATATTACGGAAGTGCGAGAGACAAGGGCTTTGATAAACAACTTATATGGGCAAGAGGCATTAGAAATTATTGTTATTTCGATGTTCACTCTCCACGACCTGCAAAAATTTCCATTGTTCTCACTTTACTATCACATTCAAGCAAACACTTCAATTCAGACTAAGATTGAATTATTACACGTACAAACTTTCTAAAGATTTCTGCAAAATAAACCCTATTACAACTAAAACATGTTTAAGTCAAAAATAATTTCGTGAAGAACTAAAGGATATCGGGTCATGTTCATAATCGTTTACTAAATTTTAGTAACACTACTAACTATAATAAGGGTTACAGAAATAATGTTAGTAGTGCTTAATATTGTCTAGTAAATTGTAATTTAGTAGCACAGATTTAGAAGCACGGAGAGGCTGTATTAAATTACATTAAAATATTGATGTGTCTATAATACTGGCTGATTTTAATCATATAAAAGGTGTGTAAATTAAGTAACCGGACTGGCAACACAGCATTTGATCTGGCAACATTTGAAAAAACTGAATTGCACCTCCTTTATACCAGGTGTGTTAATTAAGTAATCGGACTGATATTTAAAATTTTGTATTCGATTAGAATTAAAATTCCATATTGTCTCCCTCAAAATAACTTCCTTGGGAAGCCACACAGCGCTAGAGACGGTTCTTACAATCCTCTGGAACTCAGATACTGAAATAGTTTTCAGCTGGTCGGTTACAGACGTTTGAATGTTTTCAAGTGTCCCAAAATGACGTCCCTTGAGGTGATTTTTCAATCTTGGGAAAAGAAAAAAGTCACAAGGACTCAAGTCAGGCGAATAAGGAGGCTGATGATACACATTCAGTACAAGTTTGAACTCGCTAGAGTAATTTTTTTGTCCGTAGCGATTTTTTTCGTGAAACAGTTTCTTCTAGTGCGTTCTAAAAATGAGTGACATTTATTTCGAGCAATGGTGTGCTATCAGATTTTGCTTCAGACTTAGGCACAGTGCAACGGAAACTTTTGCAAAACTTCAGCAGGCCTATGGAGATAGTGTTTTCTCAAGGACCCAGGTTTTTTGGTGGTTTAAGGAATTTTCAGAAGGAAGAGAGTTGATTGAAGATGAAACACTTAGCGGAAGGCCTTCATCTTCAAGAACAGATGCAAATATCGATCGAATCCGGGATCTTGTGCGTTCAGATCGTCGGTTGACAGTCAGAATGACTGGGGAAGAGTTGAATTTGGCTCACACTACCGTACATTAGATTTTGATTAATGAATTGGGAATGAGAAAAATCTGCAATTTCAATAAAGGAGTTTTTGACCAGTAAAAGCATTCATGTGGCACCTCAGCCTCCTTATTCCCCTGAATTGAGTCCTTGTGACTTTTTCCTCTTCCCAAGATTGAAAAATCACCTCAAAAGACGTCATTTTGGGACAATCGAAAACATTCAAACGCCCGTAACCAACCAGCTGATAGCTATTTTAGTATTCGAGTTCCAGCACTGCTATGAGAATTGGAAGAACCGTCTCCAGCGTTTTTTGGCTTTCCAAGGAAGTTATTTTGAGGGAAACAATATTAAATTGTAACTCTATTCGAATATATATATATATATATTTTTTAATCAATCCTGTTATATAATTTACAAACCTCGCATAAGGAAGGTGTAATTAATTTTTTTTCAGATGCAAAGAAAACTCTTCAATAACAAATGAATGAAGCCGGCATTGGCCACCGGTTGCCGACCCCTGTTTAAAATTGTTTACTTTCTTAGTAGTGTTATAAAAATAAGCAAATTCTTTTAAAATGCAAATTCATCTTTTGATAAGAAGTTGACAATAAGACAAATCTTATCTCTTCTCCGTAAACAGAATAATGTAGTGTCAAATGACCTTTGACAAAGCTATCTTCTGTATATCTTCTTTGTGTATAGTTAGTGCCTATCTGAGGCTGCTTCTCAAAATGTAACGGTCCATTTGGTATATGATTAGTTATTTGTTCGTTTGTTATCACCGAGATGCAAGCGACTTGAACATACGAGTAGATGTGTATATTTACCAAAGCTTCGGGGAATAATAACTGTTCTAGGATTGGAAAAAAAGGCAACTACGTGGATACAAAAAGTTAAAAACTTTAAAACACTACTTTATATCAAGATTGCGGACAAAATAACATACGACAAAAATGGATGTGAAGTGTAATTTTTAACACATTTCAGGGTTTTGTAGGTATTTAGTAAGTGTAAGAAGCCAACAGAATGCTCGATGTCTAGGACAATATTTTTTCTATAATCACATCAAAATCAACAGCTTTTGCTAATCACATTTATTCGTAAATTTGAGTACTAAGAGGTTCCACTTATATTTTTTAAACTAAACTTAAATATTTTGCGAAAATCTATGTATCAGGTCGTCAAGGATGAAATTTGCAGTTAATAATATTGCCAACTTTAACGGCTTATTATTTGACATTGGCTTAATATTTTACTGTTGTTTTTTTTTTTGTTGGAAAGTTTTACATCTCACTTGTTTAAAGAAATTATTGTACGCTCTAAAAAATATCAAAAACATTTTTTTAAAATTAATTTTGTTGAAAATGGAACGGTCGGAAATTAGCACTATTATGAAGTATGAGTTCTTACTTGGAACTACGGCATCGCAGACCGCGTGAAACATTAATAGTATATTTGGCTGTAGTGTTACTACGCAGCAGACAATCAGACCAATTCTGTAACTCTGTTACTATGACAATATATTGACGTTATTGTTATTGTGACGAATTTATCACTATGAGCAAGGTCAGTTACTATCATGAATGAAAGTCATTATACTTTTTATAATATTTTATCTTGTAGTAACGTTACTACACAGTAAATTTTTATAGAATTGATCTGATTATCAAATTGGTTCGCTAAATTTCGTACAGGTAACTTAAAACCAAACAAAAAAAACTTGGCTCATCGATCACAGCAGAAATATACTGCAACCAACTGGACGAAATGATTCAAAAACTTAAAGAAAAACAGCCTAGATTGCTCAACATATCGACTCCTATCTTATTGCTTGATAACGCTAGACCACACACTGCACAAATGACTGTGGCAAAAATACAGGAATTGGAGTTGGAACTTCTTCATCATTCTCCATACTCACAGACCTAGTGACTACCACTTCTTCCGCAATTTGGACAACTTTTTAATAGGAAAACAGTTTAATTCCGACAATGCTGTAGAACTGGCCTTCTAGGAATTAGCTTTATATTTTGGTTTTGTTGAATTGACTTTAATTACTTGAACCCTTAATCTTTATTAGTTAAAAGAATCTCAATAGGGCCCAAATTGCATCCTAGCTCTTTTATGAAAAAGGCCCTGCATCATACGCAAAAATGCGTCAATTGGTTTACAAAATAGTGCCCATAATTAAATTTTTTATTTGTAATTACACAACATTTTTCTACATTTCAAAATATCTTATTAGATAAATAAAAAATCGCTACAAAATCGATAGTAATACCCTTTTCACACTAGATCTTTAAGATCGGATGTTAAAGTGAATGTATCTTTAAACGCTAATGTGAAACCGTATGGCCTCGTCTAAATACAAGCGATGTTTAAGACAGAGATCTGCGTCTTAAACTTCGTCCGCATTGCCAACTTAATTTCTATTATAAAAAAATACTCCTTGAATTTGTGCTGTCAACATTTTATATTATCATAAACAAGAATACTGTATTATATCGACGTTATAAGAAGTTTATACTTATTGTTATAATAAAATTATTTATTTTAATAATGTGTTTAATAAAATACAGAGCTACAATAATTGAGATAAAATGTATCGACTTACATGTTAATACAGGTGTAATATATTCTTTATTGTAGTGTCTTTATTGTAGAATGAAATGAAATATTCTTATTTGTTTATAATGTGCGTCTGCGCAGACAGTTTAAAACTGGTTATTTCATGACGGTAACTTAAGGACAAAATTACTGTAGCTGATGATAGCACCAGAGATTTAAACATCAAGTGTGAAAGCATACCGATCTTAAACATCGGTGAACTTTAAGTTCACTCGTCTTAAAGATCTAGTGTGAAAAGGGTATTACTAATTATATCTCAGATTTTTAGTTTTATACACGAAACTTGTGAAACTGTAGGGTTTACACTGCCCTTAACAGAGTAATATTGAGGATTTGTGTCAACATTGAATATGTCAGCTTTTTCGTACTGTAAATTTCAAGTTACTTGCTACGTGTCAAGTTTAAAGGCTGCATCTTATAACTTTACCTAAATCCCTAAAGTGATTTTAGGGTCTTAAGTTGTGGTGGGGGATGTTACCCTGAACCTACCCCACTTAACTGTGCGTCATTCTAAAGTTGGCTACTTACGCAGGCAGTCCAGAGTCTAGTCACTCAGTGTGCAATAACAAATTAAAGTCTAAAAATGCCACTCTTTGACGTCAGTTTCAGTAAATACACTTAAGTGTACTAAAATATACATAAGATATTAAAATAAACATTCCTCAATAATATTTATTCATTTAATTTATTCAATAATTTTAATAGTTATATAATTGTTAATATAATCAAAGTGTTTACCATTTATTAATTTCTCGTAATATAATTTAGTTAAGTGGGTTTATATTCGGACAAGTGCGCAGAACTTTGAAACGGGAACAGTGTGTTTTAAGTGTAGATAAAATAGTGATTTAGTGCTTTTTGGATCTAAAATTTCGATCAAAATGTAAGTATTTTGAACAGTTTGTTTTAAAGTTGTGTAAACCTTAATTTTACGCAATATGAAAACGTTCCGCATCATCCTGCAAAGTTGCTTAAGTGGGTCCTGCGCGAAACCCAATCACTATATTTGCAAATAATAATAATAAATTGATATGAAGTGTGAATTTTCACACATTTAATGATTTTGTAGATATTTAATAAGTGTAAGAAGCCAATATAATACTGGATATCTAGGAATATTTGTTCTATAATCACATCAAAATTAACAATTACTTTTATTCGTTATTTATTATTATATTTGTAATTTAAAAAAGAGACATATTATCTCAGTCATAAATACAAATATTCATAACATTATTAGACATAATCTAGTCATGAAATAAAAAATAATAATTTTGTCAAAAATTGCAATATTTTTCAAAGATGCAATCTGATTCTGAAAAATTCTTCTCATACGTTTCCGGCTTAGATCAAAGTACATTACCTATTATTTTTTTTCAGGTTTTTAGTTTAACCTAGGGTGACCATTCGTCCCGCATTTTGCGGGACTGTCCCGCATTTTAACATTTTGTCCCGCATTAAGATGCGTCCCGCAAAAGTCCCGCATTTTAACATTTTGTCCCGCATTGACCCGCATTTTGGATTTGGGAGGTTAGGACCTTTTTTTGCTCTTCACTTGGATTTTGGGAGATGAGGACCTTTCTTTTTTTTGTTTTCTCTTCACTTGGATTTGGGAGGTGAAGACCTTTTTTTTTGCTCTTCACTTGGATTTGGAAAGTGAGGACCTTTTTTTTTGCTCCGTCCCGCATTGCCTTCTTAAGAAAATGGTCACCCTAGTTTAACCCCTTTGGGTAACAGGGTGCGGGATAAAAACTTTTTTAGCACACTTTGGGGTAAAACCGTATTAAAAGAAATGAATTTAAAAAAAACTGCAATTTGTTCCTTGATCTACGTTTAAAGAGCTTTATTTTGATATCACACAAAAAAATTTAAAAAAATATATTATTAAATATAAATAAAAAATAACATTATCCGAAAAACTAATCTGAGCAAAAATTCTTGTTGAACTATTCTGGTTCCCATCAATGTTCATTAGGTAAATTTTTTTAAAAATTTAAAAAATTATGTTATGCCGTTTGGCTACAATTTCTACCGTACAGACAGACAGATACATGAGTATTGAAAACTGACAATAACTGAAGTGACGCCTAGCGGAATATTTTGGAACTTTTATTATTTATTTTGGAACTATTTGGAACGGAATAGGATTTTGTTGGATGTGGCTCATTTAATTGCAATGTTTGTATGTGTTAAAGTGAAGAAAACTTTAATAAAATGTCTTTAAAATCGCAACAGAAAATTAACTGCAATGTGAATTGTTGTGCATCAAATGGCAAATGTCAAAAATATCCTATTCCAATCGCTATTTTGTAAGCGACAACAGCGCCTCTATAGGTAATGTTTATTCTCAATACGTTATAAGAGTTTTTTGGTGGCCATACCTACAAAACCCTAAAAATTTAATAAAATTGAATCTATTCGAACTTTACATATATTTTTGTTCAATTTTGATTAATTGAGTAGAGAATAAATTACAGAATTACGTTTGACATATAACATTTCTTTAAAATCTTGTTTTCCAAAGGTAGAAACTCCCTTTCATACCTATTTGTCTCATGGTTACCAACTGTAAGAAGTAACATCAAATTCAAAATATATTAAAAAATTTTAGTAATTAAATAATGATGTTTTAAAATGTATTTGCAATTTATGACCTCGTTAATTGCTACCGGCCTTTCAGTGCATTAGTCAATACTGCCACCATTTTAGCACTATTTAACGTACCCAGTTGTTTCTAGGGTTGAATTTCTCTTGCATCCATCTGATTAACTAAATGGGAAGTAAACAGTTTCCGGTATCCATGTCACTATTAATCATATAAATGTACAATTTCTCAAAATGGACAAAACCGAAATCGTGAGACCATACCATATGCTGTATCGAGAGTGAACGGGCGGTCGTGCTCGCTCTAGCGGACAATAGACGCATATACTACACCATATTGTAAACATCACCCCCTTGCTTTTAGAAACATTTTGTAGGATTTAGGATTTGTGCCAATATGGCTAAATGCAAGTCATATGGCGAATAACACAGCATGAATAAAGGAATATCATTAGTTTTGCATATATATTTTCTATACATAGGGTAACTAAACGTGTCAAAACCGGAATATGGTGTTAGGTATAAACTGGAGCAATTAAAATCGACGAGAATTTATACAAACGGTGACGGTTAAAAAAGCATATGGTTCAATTGTAAAGATTATCTAAATAAATGTCATACGTTCGGAAATTGAAAAAGAAATATCGCTCTGTTTCAGTCTCTCTTTCACCCTTGCTTTACATCATTTTAGACTGGGTTATGAAATCCTCGCAAAACTTAAACACGGGAATCGTATGGAATATGCAACATCACCTAGAACAGTGCTTCTCAACCTTTTATGGCCTGGGACCCCCCAAATTATATAAATATTGTCTGCGGCCCCCCTATGTATGTGTATATATATCGTCACTAACACGTCAAAAATTTTGAACTAAAATTTATCCACAAAATTGAATGGTAGTATTGAAATTTTCTGGAAAAAAACAGAATTACAGGACATCAAGGACAATTTCGAATTTTTAAATAGGAACGTATATCATATTGGAAATCTTTGGATAGAGCTTTTCAACAACTTTTCCTTAAACATTTTTTTAATATCTTTTACGGTTGACAAAAAACTGTGATATTTTTAAATGACGATTATAGTCCCTATAACGACTTGAAAGTAAAGTATTTTTATTTACAAATGTTCAAAGTGCCTTCCATTTTAATTTAAACACATTCGCATCCTTACTCTTGAGTTACCTGTAGTTCGGAGAGCAATTAAAAAAATATATAATAACAAATATTGCACTTTCAAATCGTACCTACTTCAAAGCACAACTTAAAAATACTTGAAGTGCCTCCAACGCGAACCCATTAACCGACACATACAATTTATTTGACCTTTATATAGTCTGTTTCTTTTGTTAAAGCGGAACTAGATTTTCAAATCTAGTAATTTTTATCGATTAAATGAAGCTTTTGATCATTTTGTTTAGTAAAAGCCCATTTACTCATTATAAAGTTAGCTAGTAACAACTTAAACATTTGAAATAGGCTATAGTTTAAATTAGTTGTCAAAATAATTATAAAAATAAATACAATATTTATTTTAGTTATGTTGTGAAAGGTATATTTTTATGAATATCAATATAAGATACTCGTATTTATAAATATGAATCAAATTTATATCTTGCAAGATTGAGTGCATTTTTATTATATTTTCATGTTTCGATCTTGTATGACTTCGCGGCCCCCCGACGAAGCCTTCACGACCCCCGGTTGAGAAACGCTGACCTAGAAGACTTAGACTATGCCGACGACATATGCATCCTAGCACACACCTTTGCAGAAATCCAAGAAAAGGCTAACATTATAGCAGAGAGAGCAAAGCTTGTAAAACTAAAAATGAATCCCCATAAAACTAAATTAATGCGCTAGAACACCAACAACCAAAACATATTAAGAATCTATGGAGAAGACATTGTAAATGTGGAAGAATTTTGTTAGTATAATTGCAACCGATGGTGGTGCCTCTACTGATGTAGAACATCGTATCCAAAAGGCAAGACAAGCATTCGGCATGCTTAACACAGTTTGGAGATCGCACAATATTACCAGAAACTCAAAACTACGTATATTTGTAACAAACGTAAAATCACAAATGTTATACGAATGTGAGACGTGGAAGGTTACACATGCTATAATCACCCAGAGCCGCAGTAAGGAAAACTTGCGCTAGGGGCAAAACTGTGTTTTGGCGTCCTTGGCAAAAAAAAGGTGGTCCTCACTTCCCAAAATCCAAGTGATGAGCAAAAAAAAGGTCTTCACCTCCCAAAATCCAAGTGAGGAGCAAAAAAAAGGTCCTCACCTTCGCAATGTGGCGCCCCTTAGTCAAGCTCGTTGGCGCCCTTTTCATTAGTGCGCTAGGGGCTTTCGCCCCCTCCGACCCCCATACTGTAGCTCTGTAATCACCAAACTGCAAGAATTCGTCAACAAATGCTTCGTAGGATCCTTAAAATAAGATGGACGGACAGGGTCACTAATCAAGAGCTGTTAATACACTGCAAACAAATTCCCATAGACAGAGAAATCAAGATGCGTAAGTGGAACTGCATTAACCATGTACCAAGAAGAGAGCCAAGCTATCTAGCAAGAATGGCGCTAGATTGGAATTCACTGGGGAAGCGTTAAGTCGGTCCCCCGAAATGTACCTAGAGAAGAAGTATCAGAGACGAAATTAAAATGGAAAATAAGATGGTCCGAAGTAAAAAGACTTTCAGCCAACGGAAGTCCAATGGAAGCGATTTGTAGAAGCCTTATGCTCCAACTAGGAGTGATGGAACTATATATTCAGCCATCTAGTGATGGGAGCGATGCATATACAAAAACACATACCGTGCGATCAAATTAAATTATAATTAGAGTAGGCTGCGATTTGTCTTACGAATGTCTTTGATTCCAAAAACTGTGCAATAAAGATAAAATTAAGAAACAGAAATCAATTGTGTAATTCTGAAAAAAACTCACTATCTTAAAATGGTGTATTTTAATTAAATTGTGTTAAAATATCATTGCATAACTCTCGATTTAGTACCCTATTGCAATATTAATTTAAATGTCTAAAAGACAAAAGCTATCTGTTACAAAATGTCGGCAGATTACAAAAGATAGTTATAATGAATTTCGTAGAAAAAATTAAAAGGTTGTTGACAGGCTATTTGTACTATAAACGTCTACTTTAAATATTAAAAAGTATCGGCACAGATCAATTTATTAAACCGTCAATAACTTGGTATTCAAGGTGCGGTTTCTCAGTGGGTACTGTGAATGGGAAACTGCAATAGTAAATACAGTAGCGTGCAATGGGCATGCATATTTGCATCAACTAGAGCACTGCCCCGATAAATGTGGGGAAAAATACACCAAAGCTTGCGAAAATTAGATTACACAAGACCCTTCTTCGACCCATACTCACATATCAGCAGTTCTGATTACCCATGTTTCAGAAATAGAAAACAGAGAACACTAGAGAGTTTTCCAGTGCATATTTGGTGGGATATATTTTTGTCTTTCCAAATCTTAGTCAAGTTGCTCATTGCAACGCGTGCCACTTCAATGCGGTGGCATATTTCAAATTCACATGTATATTATTTTGCACGATATTTGAAACGTTCATTATAACCTCCAGATACAGAGGTTTACAGCAGGTAGGCTTTTAGGACTGGGTTTGTCCGAATTAATAGTTATTTGAATAATTCCTATGAATTTATTAATACTTGGATTTATAGGTAAATACAGTATTTAAAACGTTTGTTAAAATTATTTTAACCCGGTTGATTTTTCATTTTTATTCACCTTTCACTGGAACAAAAATTAAAATATGGCGAACTTGGGGCAATATTATTCCTTCTGAATACACAATTTAGCTTATAAAGCAGCTAAATAATTCCCAACAAGAAAAAATCGATACAGGATTAAAATTAATACAACACGAAGAAACACAAGAAAGATAACCAAAAAAGGATTTAAGTAGCTACGCAAGAACAATAGTTAATGTTTTTAACAGTGTGATGCAAATGGGAACAATGTAACACAATCTCTTCAGAAGACAGCATTTTTAACTAAGGTCTCTGGAAATTTAATTTCGCAATTAATCAACACAGGAGTTGGCGAGAGAAGAAAAAGAAGATTTTGGTACTTTAAAAAGTTTATATGAAATCAATTAAATATTGTGTGAAGAAAAATTTATGAAATGTATGATAAAAAGTGCATGCCTACTCTAAATTATTGTTAAATATGTTAGAAAAAGTGACAGTGACATTGTTTGTTCGATGTCAATTTTATCACATAGGTTAAAAAAATGGGCCTTTGATATAAAACAGTAGATAAACTTCAACGAATCGCATAGAATTAAAACATTAAGAGAGTCGTATTTGGAGCAAATTAAAACATTCTGCGAAGAAAATTGTTTTTTTTATTTCTTAGACGAATGGTATGACACATACGTTGTAAGATGCCCAAGACATAAAGCATTCAAAACCATAACTCCATCTCTTAACCTGGGTCATCTCATTGGTCTTCTTCTTCCAGTACGTCATCCCCCGATGCTTCATCCTCCTGTACTTTTCCTCCGGTACTTCATTCCATGCTACCATGCTATTCTATCTTCCTGCTGTCTTTAAATTAAACCAATTCATTGGAATTGATTTGATTTAAAATGCATTTTTGATTCGGCGTATAACATTTCTAACGGGACATTCGATTTTATGCTGCATTGTGAAGTCGTTTCATATTGGGCCGAATATTCTTCCCAAAAATTTTCATTATAATCTTTTCCTACGTTGTTTTGGTTTTGATAATATCCATGTTTTAGTACCGACTTGTCTATTATATGTTTTGGGGTTCTAGTTATCATTTTGAACTTTAAAAAACTCTGTAGAGCAAACATTTCATTATCCAAGATTTTAATAGTAGCGTTTTAGAGGAAATCTCCAATTATTTGTCAGTTTTTTTAAAGAGGTATCAATTTCATTTGTATAATAATTGTACGCCGCTGAATTTTAAATAGTTCCGAAATAAATATAAGGCTACATATACACTGTAAAATAAATGATGTTCATTAATTATTCACATGCTGTGTTACAACTAACGAGTTGTATTTGTAATTACGTTCATAAAGAAACACTTCTTCACTTTCATTCAGTAATTAATCATAAACGATATTAGTTTCCATAAAAATACAACAGTTCACGTAAAACTCTCTTGCTAAATTAATAACTTTATGTAATACAATAAGCGATTTGCTTCAATAGGTACATAAAATACTGCGTAAGCCTGTCGAATTACGCAACACGCTTTAAAGTAAATAACGATTTTTGTCTAGAATTAAAGGCCTAGAACCTAAAACTGGTTATAAGAATATTAATACATACAAAAGTTTGGTAATGAGCAGATGAGTTTAATGTGGGTCTATCGTTGCGTTCTAAAAATACCCTGAACAGGTCGTCGTACAAAAGTTTCTTACTTGTACAAAAGTACTTTATCTTGGAACACTAATGAATTGCTACCCTTTACAGCAACCTGGAAAGCACCTTATATGAAGTTACACATTTGGCTTAAGATCTCAAAGAGTGAGCTACGAAAGTATGAACCATCATTATTAGATCAAATAGCTCTGATGATGGTGACAATGATGTTGTTAGTAAATAATTTAGCTTCGCTCTCACAAATCCTTTTCTTGATCTAATATTTCAACTAGGTAATTGAATTTCTGATAAATGTAATCTGTGAATATCTTTCCAATATATCAACAAGTCCAGTTATACTGTACCCTAATTTGTAACATAGATCTGGGGCAATTCTAGGAGGCATGGGTAACACACTTGAATTTATGAAGTATAATAATGCAGTTAGATCATTCAGTAAAGTGGTTACCCATTATATTTCCCACGCGCCTCAATTTATCTGTCTTTTCTTCGAAGATTACTTGTTTATTGTCATAATATTGAAAGATAGTGTCCAGTCAGATTTATGTTATAACAACCAGTGGTTCACAAAAGGCTAAAAAAAGAAGAACGGTAGAAATAGACATGTATTAGGGGGACCGGAAAGAAATCCAGTATTTTAGAGTAGATATAATTTTCATTTTAATTTATTACGGATTCCTAACGTTGTACAAATTTTTCGATACCCTCCCTACAGAACTGTTATCCTAAACTATACAAATTAATAATGACATATCACCCTTTAAAAAATAAAACCAGGCGTACCGCAAGGAAGTATTCTAGGTCCAATTATTTTTAATATTTAAATCAGATTTTACTGATTCCTCTATAGCAGGGGTCTCCTAATTACGGCCCGCGGGGCAAATCTGGCTTGCAAGAAAAAATCATCCGGCCCATTGACAGTTTTAAAAAGTGAGGACCTAAAAAAAAGGTCCTCACTCAAATGCAATTATTATATCAATATTTTCCTTTCAAAGCCCCAGGCCTGTGTTCCTATTGACCCTGTTGCCCCAGCCTAGCTACGGCAATGACGGTGGTTGTGAAATAATTTTCCAGTTTAAAGCCTGGTTTATAATAGACACATAACATAACGCATAGCATATGTATAGCATGGCTCCATAACTTAATGAAGTTGAAAGATAGTACTATCGTTGTACTGTTTATAATAATACCGCACAAAACAGACACACAACTCCATAACATAAAAATTCACCAAGTTGAACATTTATGTTTGTGGAGGGTATGCGTAACCAATCACAGAAGAGAGTGGCGAGCATGCGCCGTACTTGACAATTGTCATAAGTTTTTGTATATATTTTTGGTTATTATTGTGTTTACAATTTATTAAAAATGGAAAAAAAAAAACAAGGTTGATTGAATTAGTGGAAAATAATCCAATATTGTATGACAAATCAAGAAGAGCTCCGCGTTCCGATTAATGTACTAATGCGGTACACCGGTTTTATTATAAACACCGTAGTTATGGCTTTTGCGTTGTGCTGTGGAGACATGCTATGTTATATGCCATGCTTTATGTTATGTAGCTATTATAAACCAAGTTTAAGTCCAGAACTTTTTTGCGGGTTATTTTTGCCTTATAAGGACGTGTATTGTCATGATGAAAAATTATTAATTTACGGTTAAATAAATTTAGACGATTTTCTTTTAGTTTCTGATTTAGTCTCTCTAACTGTTGTAAAACGATTTTGGATACCCACTTCTGGATGTTTCCGTTATATAACAAAAAATAAAACAAAAATAAATATTTGGTACTATTTACAAAAAAAAAAAAACTAATATATATATATATATATATATATATATACATTTATAACTAATTTATAAACTTATAACTTAAATATGCTCTTTTACTTTTATATTGGTATTGCTCTCTCTTTTTCTCTTCTTTTCTTTAACACCCTTTTCAACCATGTTAACCCGGCTCCCGAGTCGTCCACCAGTTCTTGAATTTTCTTTGGCTCTCTTCCTATTTCTTTACAATTTTGTAGGTGTTCTATCGTTTCTTTCGCTTCGCCGCATGTTCTACATAATCTACCGTTTTCTTCTTTCTAATATTTGCTTGCCTCTGTCTCATTTCCACACCTAAATCTTGCTATGGTTTTTTGAGATTTGTTGCTGTTTTGTATATATTGTGGCAGCCATTGTGTTTGTATTCTCCCATATTCTTTAAAATACCTAGACTTGCTGATTATATTCTGTTGGTTCTGCAGCCTCAATCAGACCAATTCTGTAACTCTGTTACTATGATAATTGTAACTAAATTAGTCACTATGAGCAAGGTCAGTTACTATCATGAATGAAAGGCATTATACTTTTTATAATATTTTATGTTGTAGTAACGTTATTACACAGTAACTTTTTACAGAATTGATCTGTATATCTCTTTCTGTTGTTATTTGTTCAATTGCAACTCCTTCCTCCTGTTGTAAAAGTATATTTTGAGTATGTTTAGTGTTTCTTTGATTATTTTAAGGATATTCCTTGTGTTCATAGTGCTGTGGCACGGTTTTAGTACCACTCTATTGCTATACATCAATTGGAACTGCTCGGAATTAGTGTTAAACGAACTGTTGAAGACAGATTGAGAGTCAGTATGTAGATGGAATCAGCATCTTTCATAATACTGTCGGTGTATGTACCTATGTATTTCATTGTTCACCGTACAACAGAATATAGGTTACTCGTGTACTCAGATTTCTACAGTTTTGAATTATTAGAGACTTTATATCAAAATCGTGAATTCATAAGGGAAACAAAACTAAATTTATTACTGCAAAATGACTAATATGGGAATATATTTGCAACATTGAACATTATCACAAAATAATAATTCTTCAGAAAATAGAGATCCGAGAAAGGATTCTGGCAATTAAAAACAGTTTTAGGGCCTCGTGCTTACGCAATACTCAATACATAATAACTAATGAAGACCCATACTTGAGCAGGAATTCGCAAGGATGAAGTACAATCATTATTCACTTGTACAGGACACCGCAAATTTTGTAGCTGGCTCTTAGTAGGTGTACTAATAAATATTTTCCGTATTATTGACTAAACAGCAAAAATTTATATTACAAATATTGTCTGTTGCTTAGTTTCTAAATTCAAATTACCGCGCTTGATTTGTGTACAGAGGTCGCAGAAATAGTAAGCTGTCCTTTTGTACACAAATTAATATAAGATTTTTAGTAGGCAGTGATTAGCAACAGACATATGAAGCGAGTACATTAACAATATTTTCTGGATGAATAAATTTTTTCTACTTGGAGCTGAGGTATCTTGAGTTTGAACAAGTTTTTACAGTCCACTCCTCTGATCCATCGACATTTGGTCCTTCGAGCCGGATTTCTGTTACTTTTGTACACAAATCAAGCGCGGTAATTTGAATTTACGAACTAAGCAACAGACAAATATTGTTAAGAATAAGACATCATTTATCAAAATGTATTTTTTTGATTGGATAAATGTTTGGAGAATTATGGCGTGAAAACCAAAAATTTTATATTTCTCTCATATTATTAACTTAACAGTAGAAACATTACAAAAATTGTTAAGAATAAGAAGACAAATCTTCAGCAAATACGAGGTGTGTACAAGTAACCGAACTGATTTAAAAAAATATATATTCGAATAGAATTACAACTCAATATTGTCTCCCTTAAAATAACTTCCTTGGGAAGTCACACAGCGCTGGAGGCGGTTCTTCCAATCCTCATAGCAGTGCTGGAACTCGGATACTGGAATAGCTTTCAGTTCGTCGGTTACTCAAGTCAGGCGGATAAGGAGACCGAGGAGGCACAGGAATGTTTTTACTGGCCAAATACTCGTTTATTGAAATTGCTGTGTGAGAAGACGCAGATTTTTCTCATCCCAACTATTCCCCCGATCATTCTGTGAACCGACGATCTGAACGCACAAGATCCCGGATTTTGTCGACATTTTCATCGGTTCTTGAAGATGAAGGCCTTCCGCTGCGTGATTCATCTTCAATCAACTCTCTTCCTTCTAAAAATGCATTAAACTACAAAAAAAAAACTGGATCCTTGACAAAAGTATGCCTGCTGAAGTTTTGCAAAAGTTTCTGTTGCACTATGCCCAAGTCTGAAGCAAAACCTGATAGCACACCGTTGCTCGAAATGAATGTCACTCATTTTTAGAACGCATTAGAAAAAACTAACGAAATAAATCGCTACGGCCAACAAAATGACTCTAGCGAGTTCAAACTCGTACTGAAGGCGTATCAGATGTTCCTCTGCCGCTCCTCAAAGTCTCGCGTCCCTAATGTTGCCAGATCAAAAGCTATGTTGCCAGTCCGGTTACTTAATTTACACACCTCGTACATGTGACAGCTAAACGAAACAGTTAAGTACAAAGCTCTGGATTTTCTGGTTTTACTTATACATTTATGATTAGTGGCTGCCAGATGTCCATCTCGTGGTGCACTTGAGAACTGCGTATGGCAATTCCACGTATACTTGTACAGTTTGCATTTTGTATATTATACAAACACGCCTATGTGTGGTCTTTAAGAAAACATTCTTGCAAATATGTTTACAAAAGGGTGTGGGATGCTTTCCCATATTTTCTCTTTATATTCCCACAATATAAAATTCCCACAAAACAATTATTGAATTACCATGAAAAAAGTGATTTTTCAAAAATAAAAATCAGCTGTGGCCACCACAGGTCCGACCACCATCACAAAGTAGTTGTTTAATTTATGCTGATTTATCAAAAAATGTCTCAAATAAAAGTTGTTGTTTATTGCTTTTACAGCAACTTTTGTTAAATAAATTTTTTCGAAATATTTCTGTTGTGAAATATTCGCAAAAATATTAAAACCGACACGAATAAACTCCCATTTCCAGTTAACCAATTTTTACCAAAAGTTGATCGTGCCATTGATGTCATAAGCTTAAATATGAAGTTTCATAAAAATTCTTTTAGCCAAATTTGTTCTGTATGTGTGCAAGGACCGATAGACAGACAGACAGACAGCCATCATGCTAAAAATAGTCAAAACGTTATGTAGGGACCTCAATTCGTGGAGATCCATCGAAAACTCGAAATGTTAAAGTCGGTATGATCACAATATCTCCCTTATATACAGAGGCGAATTAAGCGGTGGGCGGACTGGGTGGCCACCCGGGGCCCACGAAGCCTATATACAAATATTTCCATTCTATTTAAAATAATAGAGGACCCATTTTAATTTTACTGTCCAGGGCCCCCAAGCAACTTAATTCGGCACTGCTTATATATGTTGGCGCTCGGTAAAAATTTATTTGTTTATCCAGGCATTAGGTGGTTTCATTTGATAACTCACTCAAAATTTTAAAAAAATATTTAGTTTGTCACTAAACACATATTTGTTTATATTTTTCCCGTAATATATTTCGAATTGTATAAACTCAAACTGCATTAGATTGAAATGAAGTCAATGATCATTAAAACAAGTATTCTCGAGAAACTGACTACCTTGCTAATTTTCTAGCATGAGCAGAATTATCCGACGTTCAAAGTTATTTTATGATAGACATTAGTTTGTTTTTGAAACACCTGTTTTACGACTTCTTCCTTAACTACCGAAACATTTGCGATATTTACAGATGTTCATCTAGTTTACTACGTTAGATACAGTTTATGGGAATTGCATCTTAATAAAACTAACATTCGAAAATTATGACAGACAGGTTCGACTCCAGGAAGATTTGCACTAAACATTACACACAAATTTACTGACTATAGAGGCACTAATAACTCAAAATGCAACTGAAATAATACATTGGTATTAAGATTTGTTTATTTATATAAAAGGAAGAGGTCGTCATTGGAATGAAAATTAAACATGAATTAGGATTAAAAAAGAATATATATACTTCGCTCTTTCATTACTAATAAACTGATCAGCTGGGAAATATATTAGTATTTTTTATAACTATCATACTCTTGCTGCCACTTTCATTTAACTTTTTCCACAATAAATTTAGAGTAGCCATGTACTTTTAATCGAACATTTCACAAATTTTTCTTTCTCAGAAAATACAATTGAAATTCGTCCGAACTTTTTGAAATTCCAAAATTCCTCCTCTTTTTCTCTCGTCAAATCCCGTGTTAATGGCCAAATTGTAGTTTCAGAGACCTTAGTTAAAATGCTTCTGGAGAGCGTTCGTTGCGAAGTTGTTCCCATTTGTATCACACATCCCGAGGTGCTCTTGTTTCCAGATTTCATGACCATTCAATCTGTGTACATTCTGGAGTAGTATGGTCGGTATTACGTCCATTTTTTAGCGGACATAGAGAGGCACTTACAGTTTATAGCCAGCTGCGAATGGATAAGAAAAACCTGTAATTTATATAAATGTTTTTTACATAAATTATTTGACACAAGCAGGAGTTGAGTGGTCAATGACCAAGTACAAAGGATTTAACATCTACAGGGTTGCATAATAAAAGACCAGGGATCGCAATACGGCGCCCATGTGCGCCCTGGCGCCCTCGCTATCGAGACACACATATATACACATATACACGTATCTGTGTAGAATTGGTCTGTCCAATTCTGTAACTCTGTTACTATGATAATAGTTACTAAATTCGTCACTATGAGCAAGGCCAGTTACTATCATGAATGAAAGTCATTGTATTTTTTATAATATTTTATGTTGTAGTAACGTTATTACACAGTAACTTTTTACAGAATTGATCTGATAGACAGTCCAATATCCACATCGCATCTATTGGTGATTCGACTTGAGCGATCAGCGCTAGATTAGACGACCTTGCGAACCACGAGTGTTTACATATTTTACGTTTTTATGCGCCCTCTATAACATTTTAATTTATATTGCACCCTTATTGACAAAAAGGTTGCCGACCCCTGTAATAGACTATTGCATTGGATATTTATTTCTTCTGTGTTAATAGACGAAATAGTTGTGATACAAATTAACTTACGTATCAATTTAATAGGTTGCTAATTTTTATTTAATTTCTTTATTCTTCCTTTGGTGTCCCTCTCTTTTTTCCTATTCTCATTCCGGCTTCTCTCTCCGATCTCCTTCCTTCTTGACTCCAGTTCTCCTTCCCATATTTCCCTCTTGTCTTCCTTACTCATCAGTTCTTCTATCTCTTCCTCCCAGACTTCTATCTCTCTGCGTCTCTTGGCAAAATAAGTATGTTTTCATTTCTTTCTTCTTCCAGTGTTCTTCTCTTTCTCCCTATTCTCCTTCCGACTACCCTCTCCTATCTCCTTCCTTCTTGCCTCCAGTTCTCTCGCCCATTTCTCCCTTGTCTTCCTCACTCATCAGTTCCTTTATCTCTTCCTCCTTGACTGCCATCTCTGCATCTCCTCGCTAAATGCTCTAATGTTTCCTTTTCTTCCTTCAATTCTACAGAGCTTGTCCTCTGGCTTTACTCAGTACCTGTTCTTCCTCTCCTCGTTGCCGCATCTCAATCTCTCTATCCACCTGACTCTACCCCCTGATCTTCCTCTTTCCCCCTTCATTTTAATAGGTTTTTGTTCCTTTGTTGAAAACTTGATATCGTTTTTCTCTTCTCAGATCTGTATCATTATTCCTGAATCCAAATCTGTAGTAGCGGCATCTGATACATTCAGAGAGGTCTGTATTAAAAGTGAGTTGCGGATTGTTGTTGCAAGTTGCAGTCGCAACACCCCCAATGCAAGTTTTACGATGGCACCACCTGCGGAGTTGACTAGCATTCGCAAATGTAATCATGTATACACCTCCATTACCGTGCTAGTACTGACTATATAAACATCAGATTAAAATGTTAAGTTTAATGGATGACACTTTATAGAGATTGCTACTGTAATGGATAATGGATAACGTATATTAAAAATAAAAGTTGATTTTATTAAAAGTGATATTTTGACCAAATTATCGAATATTAGGGAAATTTTTGTTGGCATAGCAATGCTATCTGGTTAAACATATATAAAGGAAAGATTGTTTACGCTAGTTTGAAGTATTTGTCGGCAATCGACGCATGACTAGCGGATATAACAAAATATTTCCCGGATAAAATTTTTCAAAATTTTTTGTAATTCCGATTTGTATCAAAATGTGTTTCTATGGTAAATAAAGTCTAAGAAGTACGAAAAAAATATTGAAAAAATTCCTGCGTTTTTGGTTTTTGAGTTACGGCTTCTGAAGTTCAGTATTTTTGATTTTGCCAAAAAAGAAATTTGTTATAGCTTCTTTAGAACCCATTTCTGTGATCTACGGCCAAAAATACATATGTATGCCAATTTTCAACTAAATCGAAGCATAAAATTTTTTCGTCTAAAATCGCATTTTTTGTAAGGTATACCCCTTACGATATTTGCAAATTTTGGCCATTTTCAATGGTTTTGTTTTACCCCTTGTAAAAAAATTAAAAGTTGGAGAATTAAGGCCTTAATTTTTTTCTAGACTAATAAAGGTATAAGGATTTCTAATTTTGAAACCGCAGGGCTCTATTTCTAACCGTGTTTGAGTTATGAATTTTCAAACATCACAGAAAAAAATTTAAAGTCAAAATTTTTCAAAAATTTTTTTTTGTTGAAAATTTGTTTTTAGACTAATTTAGACCTTAGAAGTTCAAAAATTCTAACCGCAGGTCTTTATCTTTTTTAGTTTTTGAGATATTATGTCATAAAGATGAAATTTTATAAAAATTGGTCCTATGAAAAGCATCAAAAAAATACCTTAATTGTAAATCTATTAAGGCCCCAATTTTTTTATGAACTATAAGAAATATAAGCATTTCAAAAATTTAAACCGTAGTGTATTAGCTTTAATCGTTTTTTAGCTATGTCATTTCAAATTTTTGAAAACCCGAGTACTGTTACCAGACGAAATAAAAGTAGTTATTGGCAGGATCAGAGCCGTAGTAAGGGGGGGCGGAGGGGACGACGGCCCCTAGCGCGCAAAGGAAAAGGGCGCCGATGAGCTTGACTAAGGGGCGCCACATTGCGAAAGTGATGACCTTTTTTTTTGCTCATCACTTGGAATTTAGGAGGTGAGGGCCATTTATTTGCCAAGGGCGCCAAAACGCAATTTTGCCCCTAGCGCAAGTTTTCCTTACTGCGGCTCTGGGCAGGATGACCAGATATCAATTGAGGTAAACCCTGAGATTGAAAAAAAAAAAGTTCTCTGTCGCAAAAAAAAAAAAAAAACGCTCCACCTTCGAGATTCGAAATTTTGCCTTACAAGGGCTTTCAAGGACTATGAACGAGTTGCTTTCGTAAAGATGTATAAACTATTTAAAAAAATTCAGACCGAAGTATTGTTTTAATAGTATTTTCTAAAATTTCAAAATAATTTTTCCTAATAAAGATTAGGTATCCCATCTCCGTTAGTTAAGATGTAAGACAGCCAATAAAGACATTTTCTTGAATATAAAAGGGTTTTAACAAGACATCAATCTCTTCTGCTTGTCATGTAGTCTTGTACCTCTTGTAAAACAGTTGGATTAGAATTCATAGGCTTTATAGAGATCCACCAGATAGCGCTGATGTGTTTTGAGTTTTTATTACGTGTTTTATGGCTTTGGAAAGGTCAATGCCATCGCAAAATTTCAGTAAATAATTATACAGAATCTTGAACTTGGAGAAATTTATGTTTTATGACTAATTAATTTGTAAATTAAAAATAGCTTATTAACTAATATTTTGATGTGAATTTTTTTAATAATATTTTGATATTTTTATTGTTAACTTTCTTTTCATCTGTGACTAATTTTGGCGAATTTAATAAAATTTATTTGTCTAAATTATATGGGTCGATTTTAAGGTAATTTTGCACTTTCTTTCCGTCTGTATCGGTAAATTCTCGGTTGATCACGGAATATATTAGCACTTGTCGGCTTTCTATAAATGAATAATATTAATGAATTAATAATATAAGTTAAATATTATTATTAATCATGATTTAACCTTTGTCTTCATTGTATATTTCTGTAGATTTTGTATGAATGAAGAAATAACAGTTTATTTAAAGAAAATCAACAGTATATCATAAAACTGAAATGTTCTTCGGGAAATTTTTACGATTTTCTGCCAATGATAGAAAAACTTATCGAAATAATTTTCTTATTGTTGAGCCCTGAGCCCTAGTATTTGCTGCTCTTTGGACTTAACCCTTTACTGCATGAATTTTTATTTTTGGCTGAAATAATTCATGGGCATTATGAATTGGTTCTTATTGATAGAAAAATTAATTTAAAAAATGTATTTAAAATATTAATTATTATTTTTATGAAAATAGGGTTTTTGCCATACATGGAACATTATGATTCTACATTATGTTACAAAAGAAAATTATTGCGTATTTGCTTGTCAATTGCTAGGTGTTCTTCATTAGGGATTAAAAGTAATCGCTCTCGAATTTTTTAAAGAAAAGGTCGTATCTTCTATTTGTCCTTTCTCAATAAATTCAGAGTTATCGTTGAAGTGCAAATTCCGCTTGATATCCTCAAATCTATTGCAGCCCATTACTTGAGATACTGCAAGATCCATTGCTGTGTATGTGGCATATATGAACATTCATGAAGTAACGTTCTGATTCAGTTTTAAAAGTAAAGTAATAAAAATCGGAATGTGCCATATATGGCACACTATGTGGTAAAGGGTTAAATACGGTTCTTATAGGCAACAAGGCTGCCCAGCGCTGTTATCTATATAGTATTTCCAAAATAAAATGGCCACTCTCACTTATTGTTTCCAATAATGGCTAACAGTATAACCATTATACCTGATTATGTTTATGGTTCTATTAGTAGTAGTTGCTAGGGCCGTAATAATTATTTAAAATAAACATGTTTTCTTATATGCTATTTAGAATGAACTGTACATACTAACATGACATTCCTTCATATTTTTAGCCACGTCCACATTTTCGCACTCCAAATCACCTTGCACAGATTCACTATTTTCACTACAGAAATTAGGAATTTTTTCAAAATCAAGTGGTAGCCAAAGAGCCATGTTGTTAATGTATGCACGCTATGAACGGTGAAAATTAACTAACAAACAGGTATAACACCCCTAAAATTTAGAAACCATAGGATTATAAATTTGGAAAATATCGTTAATGGTTTTTAAGAAACTTCAATGAACTACTGATTCATCTATTCAATTTAAATTTAAAATTTCCTTAATACCCCTTATATTCTTTGTACAGTAACAAATCCTAGGATTACTGCCATAAACTCATTCTTCTTCTTCTTCCCTAGCTTATCCCATGTCATATGGGGTCGCTGTTCCTTATCATTCTTCTCCATTCATTTCTGTCTTTCCATTCGTCTCCCTGTAAATCTTTGTCAACCATGAGGCATTCGTTCCACCTCTGTTTAGGGCGCCCTGCCTTCCTCTTACCCTCTACCTTCATTTCCAAAATTAAAAAATGCCATAAACCCATTACTGCATGGTTAAACTTCTTAACAAGAGTGGCCATTTCATTTTGAAAACACTATACGTGTAATTAGAAAAAGAAATTAATCTTCGATTTTTCTTATTCGTTGTTAATTTTCTTAGTTTACCTAATGATTCTTCTTGATATTCTAATTTATGATAGATTAATTTGCTGTAATTTTCATCTTTACGTTATCTTTTGAAGGTTTCTCTTGTGATACACCATATTGTTGATTCTTTTGTCCTTTTACAGTGTTAAATGGTCGCTGTCTACCGTTTTTGTAATTTGATCTCCTCTTGACCTCCCAATATTTACCATATCATTTTAAAATAAACAAACCAAAATGGTCCTTGAATATGGAGCCGTAACCTGATCATGAACAGGGGCCACTGCTCCGAAATGATGCAACGTCTACTGTGTACAGTTGCGGAGATGTGCCAGGGACACATACCGCCCACACCTTCACTGCATGCTAATTAATGCAAATGGATGAGTTTCGTGGGAATATTCATTGAATACAAGTGTAAATTGTAAACAGAAATTCATAGTACATACACAAAATTATACTCGAGAAACAAAACAAAATCGACAGCACTCAAGAGATTACTTATTTACTAAGTATTCTTCTGTCACTTGTTTCTGAATTTGTTTTCCAGACGTTTTTTCATGTCTTTCTTTTACTTTTTTTTTTTTTTAAAGATTTCACTTTATTCCACCTAACACCTCTCTTCTCTGTTTTTCACCTATCCTTGTTATGTTTTGGTCTTCTGACTGTTCTTTTTAGCGACAATTTTATAAAATTTTTAGGATTTTTTTAAAATTTATATAATTTAAGACGCTTCGGCTACTATGGTTGTTAGCATCTGTGATTATATAAATTTTTCCAATATTTATTTTATTTTACATAGGTTATAAAGATATTTCATGTATTTATATTTTGTTGTATTGATTTATTTGTGTATTATAATTGAGTGTTTGTTGTTGTGTTGTCTTTCGTTAGTGCATATTTCATTGTGTTCGGGATCAGTTGCGCACCCAGGATTTTTTGTTGGGGGAGGGCGGAAGACAATTATTTAAATTATGAATAAGAAGGTTCACACTTCTAAATTTCAAGTGATGACCTAAAAAAAGGTCCTCACTTTTAAAATACAAGTGACAACCTAAAAAAGAAAGGTCTTCATCTCTATTTTTAAATTTTTTTCGTGTGTTTGTGTGTTTTTATTTTTAATTCCTTCCTTCTTAGGGGGGGCTGGGCCCCCAGGCCTCCTCCCTGGGTGCGCCACTGTTCGGGATGTTGTTTCTTATTATTTCTTGTTGGTATTTTGCGAAGAATAGATGGTGAGTGTTGTGTTGCATGTTAGTTGTTTGTGTTTTCTTGAATATGTGTTTGTGTTAATATGATTTGCCCTATTTTAAGCCTTGTTAGTGTGCCATGGTCTTGTCTTCTGTGTTTAGATGCCCAGTTTTGGGGTAGTTTCTTTTATGTTCCTTAATGTTGGTAATATTTGAGTTGGTCCACTCATAGTTCCCCTTTTCTTTGGTACTCATTTTGATTATCTTCTGTTTGTGTTGATATTTTTAATTATTCATCTGATATTGATTGTCTGGCGTTTTCATCCACGTTTCCATTCCTCTTTATGCTCGTACATATGTAGAGAATCGGATACATATAAGAGTAACTGTATTAATATAGTTTTTAATGGCATCGTGTATGTTTACTTGTGTTCTTTTATACAAAACAATTTATTATTATTACTTATTTCGTACTTTATGCCCTTTTTATACAACACATTTCTTCTAATGTGGCCATTTTTTGGGTAGGTCTGTTGATATGATTGTAGTATACTAAGTAAGTTGGTATATAATATGTATTATTTGTGTTGTTCCTTGGTTGTTTTTATGTGTTATGTTGGCTTCTGTATGCTGAATGTTTCCGCTGTGTGAATGTTACACTGTCTGGATAGATGTATCTATAGGTTTTGCCGTCTATTATATTTGCTAAACTTTACGAGTTTTTCTTTCTTCCCTCACTCTCAGCACATGACCAAGCCGTCCTTGCAGCCTTTCCTGTATACTTATTCGCACTAGTTTTATTTTTAACTTTTCTCGGAATGCATTTCTGATTCGGTCTCTTCTGGATTTTCCTTTCTTCGGAAAAAATATATATCTCTATGCTTTGCAGGGTGCTCCTATGTCTCCCTATTGTCGTACATGATACAGACACCTACGTAAGTACTAGTATGACTAAATTACGGAATATACATGAATTTCTATTTGTATTTCCCATTTTCCCAAAAGATTTGTTATTACTGAGTTAAATTTCTAGTAGCTCCTACTCTTTTATTTATTCAAGAGATTTTTAAGGGAGAACTTGTTGAATATCCATAAATGGTGAGCTTTCTTACCTCAGCCAAAGTAGTAGCCCCTTGACAAAATTGTGTCCTATGATTTATACATCTAATAAATTACCACCCATTTCTCAATTATTAACAAAAGGTTAAATAAAAATTAAACAATAATTCATAACTTTTTCGTTGACAAATTATGAACAATCTATATTGCATCATAGTAATATATTATATGTATTAAATCATACGCTGACAAATCTAGTTATTAATTATGTAATTTCTCAACAAAAGACCTTAAATTAGCACATAATTACCATAACTATAATATAAAGAAAGTTTATAAGGTAGGCGATCATATGGTTTTGTTAGAATATGGTTTGCTTTTCACTGAAGGACCATTTCATTCCAGCATTGACCACCAGATTTGCCGTGATAGTCTGAGGATCCATGCAATAGTGTCATGGGAGACCTATAAGGTTACTCATAGGTTGTGCAGCAAACTACAGTAAAGCCTCGGAAGGGCTCTACTGTAAGTTAAATGTCCCAGGTAGTTCAGTCTAGCGTAGGTATTCGATTAACTAAATCACTTGTTTAACTTAACGCTGAAGTTGAATGCATGGAATTGATTTATTGATAACCTTGACTGTCCCAATCAACTGACAACTGTTTGAATAAAAATTGACTAATTGTTCTTAATGACTCGTTGAGTTTCACTGTCTGAATAATACTGCTCCTTTGGACGCAGGTCGCGCATATCCTTCCATAGATTTCTAGAACTTTCGGGTAACTCAATGTGCAGAGTTCACGGTGTTTCAAGGCTACTGTATTTTTTTGTAGGGCTGTATTAATAACATTTTAGATATATCTATATGGCGTCTTTTTTTAATTCAACTTTTTCTACCTTTGGTGCCTTTTTCATTTGGAACTTTTTTACAATTTGGCTCCATGAAGCGAGTGCCTCTACCTTGTCTATTGGGAAGGGAAAGTGAGTTCAACTCCTGCCTATGCCAAATAATATGTGTACAAAATATTTATACCAATTACAGGTTCTATTTCGTGGTTCGCAACCAGCTATAACCTGTAGGTGTCTTTCTGTGTACACTAAAAAAATAGACGTAAAATATGGTGATGAAACCTGGAAATATGAGGCCTAGACGCACCTCGGGCTGTCGCGCCAACGATGAAAAAAGTAATTAAACAGTTTAATATGAACTTTCGATTATTTAAGCAATTTGATTTAATAAACACCTCTAGTTTCTATCGCATAACAGAGCACCTACTTTATTTTTGACTAATAAAATTCTTGTAATTTTCTCCGGATATAACTTAATAATTAATTAAAATTATTTAAATTTTGTTGTTAATAATTTATCAACAATCAAAACACATCAAATTTATCTGTCAACATTTAAGACAAATTCTTTTCGTAACAAAATATATTACAAATTAGTTAATTAACAAATTCGAATCATTTTTAACTGTCAATAACATTATTTTAATTAAATAAAACTAATTTTCCCTAGCTGTCATAATAATTTTGTCAGTTTATGGCAGGAAGTAGCTTAACGTCAATTTTTGGATTCTTTAATTTGTATGAAAAATATTTTCTAATTTTTTAATGAGTATTTAATTATGTAAAATATTTAGAAGTGCTACTGAAAAAAAAAATACTGTAAAAGAAAGTATTTATATTGTTGACGAAAAATTTTATATATATATAAAAAACTAGCAAACCCGTCGAAGAATATATCATAAAATTATTTATGAGTTAAAATGTGAGAAAATAAAAATATTTTACTGGTCAAGTTGCTAACTGAATCCATCATAAAATATCTGCGGCAGTCATTTATTAATTTTGTTCAATTAAATTAGTACAGCTAATATGTAGTACCATATATCAGTCAGTCTCAAACCTTTATATACCTACACTCTTCAAATATTTCTTTAAAAACTTTATTATCTGTGCACCAATCATCACTCTACAGTAACCAATCTTGTGTTGAACTTTCAGCGATTTTAATTCTAATATTTTCCCGTTTTGATCTTGACAAAGCCAATTGTCTATGGGAAAATACTGGCTCAGATAGAAATAATCCTAATGTTCATACGTTTGTCCTTGTATATTTTTGACCCTCTTTAAGTTTTCAACCCATAGGTGTGCAGCATTTCTCCATCCTTCTCAGTTCTCAGACAGTCTTTTTAGTTACACGTACGTGTTGCAATTCATATCTTCTATTATCTGTTACATATACTCTTAGCCTTGGTTTACCACTACTGTTCTTTCCCTCGACTATTCCTTCCAGAATCGTTTTCAACAGCCTTTCGTGTCTTATAATATGCCCAATCAAAACATCTCTTCTGCAACATTCTCTACAGACATGAATCTTTTTCCCTTTGCCCCAATACATCTTCGTTTGTCACTCCATCTACCCATCGAATTTTCAACATTCTTCGATAGCACCACATTTCGAATGCTTCTATACTCTTTTCTTTTGACTCCTTGTGACCAAGTTTCACTTCCATTGTAAGGTGCTCCAAACAAAGGCCTTAAGTAGGCTTTTTAGTTTTTTGTTGATAGTTACTGCAAATGCAGGTATAAAAGGAAACTGTCATTAAATTGAAGCAAACCCAAGATGCCTAAAAAATGAGCTTTTAATTGAGTTAGATGGGAAATTTACTGAGGCCCAAGCTCCAGCTATTCGACAGTCAAATTATTCGTTAGCCGAGTTGTTAAATATAAGTTTTTGAACAAATTGTCCGCATCTGACGTGCCGTTTGCCGTCATGTCGTATTTCTCCCGTAAATTCTCTAAGTGAAATTACACATGGTAGTAGTTTTATTATGTGTTTAATTATCAGCTATTACAATTTATCAGGTGGGTGAACGGTGAAAATTATCAACATTTGTTATTTTCTTATTTTCATTATTAATTTACATGTAATAATTATCTTTTCGTGAGCTTTTAATTAAGATTTTACTTTCAATTTCATAAATTAATTTAAGTCGATATATTAATTTACTTATTAAATATAGACTGTGAGATTAAAATAGGAATAGAAAAAAATAAAAAAGAGGAGGAACCAAAAGAAAGTTCATTTAAAAATTCGCGTGGGGGAAAAGAAAAATTTGTCTTAACATTATAGGATACGCAATACTGTTTTAAAAGCTATATAGATTTAATGTTATAACAAGATTAAGTGGTCGTTAAAACTATTTCTCCTAGGTCTAAAGACTTGTAGAGATCTAGCTAAGAAAATCCAATTGGTAGGTTCTGATATCACGCATTTCTTCAGTCGTTTATACTTCCTGTCTTAATACTGGATTTTTATTAAGTCTTAAGATGGTCCATAATGTTCCATCCGAATGAATTCAAAAGTTTGTGGTTTATTAAATTTGCGTCTTTTAGGAATTGTATTATGTTTTCTATCTTGTCACTGGAATTGGAGAGTAGTATTGGAAGTATCCATGTTTGTGTGAGTTGGTTGTGTATTCTGTGTGTGTTATGTTTTTGACAGTGGAGTAGTAAATGTTCGACAGTAATTTTGGTTTTGAAGACATCGCACATTGGTGGTTCTGAGTGGTCGAAGATATGTTTGTGGGTGCTTGCCGTGTGTCCTATCCTTAGCCTAGTTAAAATAACTTGTTCTCTTCTGTTGTTCCAATGGCCAGTGGTAGGTTTTATGGATCTCAGCTTGTTGTTGGTAAGGGTAGTCCAGTAATTGTTCCAATGTCTTCTCAGTCTTTTTTTACATAAGGTTTTAAAATCATTTGTAAGTTGACAAATCAGTAGTAGATTCTGGCTAGTTATTTTTGGTGGCTTCTCTAGATGTTTCGTCGACTTGTTCGTTCCCAGTAATGCCTACATGGGATGGTAACCATACAATGGTGATATTTTTACCGTTGATTATTGCTTCACTGATGTTATCTTGGATTGTTTGAATGTATGGCATCTTCGTGTATATTTGTTGGATGTGGATGCCTTGGATAGCTCTCAGTGAGACCGTGTAGATGACAAGTCTTGTGTTATTTGACTGTTTTATGAAGTCCGTAGCTTTTAATATACTATATCAGTGTTTCCCAAATGGTGGGTCACGACCCAGTACTGGGTCGCGGTAAGCAAAATGCTAGGTCGCATAAAAACTCGCGAAACCTATGTAGGTGTTTTTTTCAAGAAACACTAGAATACGATTAAGAAACATCTGGCAGCCCCCCATCAACAGCAACAAAGCATGGATTAGGAACCCTTTTACAGTAAACATAGGATCTGAGACAGAATTGCAGGATTCAGATATTGACTTTATAATTGAACTGTCGTGTGATACAGCACTCAAAGCCGTCTTCGACAGAATACCATTGATAGATTTTTGGATAAATTGTCGTCAGGAATACCCAGTTATAGCGGAAAAAGCAATATTTCTAATGCCTTTCGTCAGGACCTAGTTTTCTCAGTCAGTTTCTCAACATTGGTCTTCCTTAAAAATAAGTTCCGAAACCGATGGGAAGTAGAACCTGATCTAAGGATAACGCTATCATCGTATTCTCCTAATCTGAAATTATTAGTAATAAATAAACAGCACCACACTTCTCATTAATAATTTATTGGTTCTCATTAATAATTTTTGTTTAATTTCTACAAATTTTTGTAACGGGTAATGCTTTTTTATTATAATTATTTTGCGAATAAATGGAAACTGTATGGACATACATATGTTTTAGCTTACGTATGGGCGGAAATGGGCTTATTATAGGCGGAAAAATTTTAGTGGGTCCCGAAAAAGTGTGAACATTATCGGGTCACGAAAATAAAAAGTTTGGGAAACGCTGTACTATATATTTCTGCTGTATATATGTTGGTATTATCTGGAAGACGATATGAATACTTTTCTTCGCCATAGATCACAGCAGCAGAGGTGTGATCCCCTACACTAGACCCATCGGTGAAGATAGCAAGTGAATTTGTATAATTTTTCTTGTTAATTTTTTGAGTTTTTAAAAATTGAGTTCTCTTACTTTGTGAACATACCTCGTATTTTGATTTGTACCTTACATTTTTTATGTTGTAACTCAAAAGAATGGAAGAAATTGGTCATGGATGCGGAACTAGCACATCAGAAATTTAAAAAGTATTTAGTTATATTGGAGAGCAGAGTTTTTTCGCTAATAATGTAGTACATTGTGATTTTCTGCATAATTTGACGCTTATATGCTTAAATAAGGAATACACTGATTGCATATCCGTGTTATACAAGATGAAATATTTCAAAAATTGCTGTCGGCATACTGACCAATATTCTACAGACCAAAAGAGAACATTTGTGTCATAATAATTCTTGACTGTTTTCACGGTTTCAACAATATGATTAATGTTTATTTTTTAAATCTTTTAAAGGCATGAAATAATGGCATAAATTTATATTATAATTATATGCCAGTTTTGCAACGATTCACAAGACCACCTCTATAAAACGCATTGGCGGAACAAACGAAATTTTCACTATGAAAAAATCTCTAAAGCTATATTACTTAAGAGAATATCATAGAATTTAGACCAAATATAATCGGATCAATTTGATTTTTTAAAATTTGAAATTGAAGATTTTTGTTTGATTTTTAATTTTCAGTTTTACAATAATCTAACACTTCACTCAATAAGTCTCCGGTTTGACATATATATGGCAACACTGTTGACAGACCCATATTATTTCTGGATAGTACCAACCTTCAAACGATACGTGTGGAAATTTCATGACATTCTGACAATTAGTTTAGAGGTTACAGTGGTTTTAGTGACTCCAGTTTTGTAATTTTCAAAAGAATGGATAAAAAAGAATTTCGTGTGTTGATTAAACATTGTTATTTGATAGGAAAAAATACTGTTGAAGCCAAACAGTGGCTTGATAAGCGTTATA
Organism: Liopterus haemorrhoidalis; assembly: GCA_963971575.1. Lineage (NCBI taxonomy): Eukaryota > Metazoa > Arthropoda > Insecta > Coleoptera > Dytiscidae > Liopterus > Liopterus haemorrhoidalis. The sequence continues at coordinate 2,951,505 of OZ020618.1, forward strand.
AAGACTATGCACCAGACAAATCAACTATTACTGATTGGTTTGCCGAATTTGCTCTGCACGTGTACACGGACGGACAGACAGACCGACAGACATCATGCTAAAAATAGTCAAAACGTTATGTAGGGACCTCAATTCGTGGAGATTCAACGAATCTCTAAATGTCAAAATCGGTATAATCACAATACCTCCCTTATATATGGGGTAAAAATCAAATGAATCCGACTATATTTGGTCTAAATGGTCTGTGGCCGAAACAAATTTGGTCCCTTCAATTGTCACTTTAGCCAGGTTTTACTATGTGTGTGATACATAAAATCTTTTTTATGGAAGTCAAATAATTGATATACTCCTCTTCTATCATTCGGTATAGTGATTACTATTCTTTTACTAAGTTATGCTATTCTGCTTGTGATCCTCATTTTCTGCTTCTTTCCATGCCTATCCATTCTTATCTAGGATTTGTTACACTGTTTTATATGTAGTTCTTCCCGTATTGCTTCATTTCTTATTGTGTCCATTTTTTGACATTCTTAATACTTCGATGATATATAAAACACTTAACAATTTGCATCGGTGTCACTGTTTGGTTCCAAGTCTTTCATTATTCTTGTGATGCGATCATAACATCTTAGTTTATGCCCTTCTATTATTGTTTCTATTGGTTTTATATGTATTTATTTCCGTAGTGCTTCATTTCTTATTCTGTTTATTTTTGGGACACCTTTGTACCTCATGCAATACTTATCAATCACTTATTTCATAAAAGGTATTTTCGGGAAAGTGATTTGTACTACTATCAACAAAGAGACGTTATATCATTCAAGTGTCTTCATAAAAAATTTAGTTTCTTTTAAACTTTTGTAACTTTATTAATTTTATCGATACATCGCGGTTAAAGTAATATTTCTCTACGCCACTGTGAGTGATCTTATAATCTGTAAGTCAGCTGATATACACACACCTTAAGGCGATATAACTGCATGTTTTATAAGCGGCTGAGATGAAACTCGCACGAGATTTCCAGATCTGTGTCTCGGACAGGTTCACAGGTAACAGACTCATTGGTTAACAGCGCCGTATTTAAGTATAAGCTACATATTAAGGCCCCACATAAACCAAAAGTACTCATCGGATGTCGTACGAAACCTGCCACGATTACGATGACCAACATGTCAACAATGAAACTAAACTAAAACAGCTTGTACTGGAACCAAACTAAACGATTCACGGTAAGTTCATCGAAAATCAATTCATCGAAAATCAATTCATCGAATATCAATTCATCGAAAATCAATTCATCGAAAATCAATTCATCGAAAATCAATTCATCGAAAATCAATTCATCGAATGATCAATTCATCGAAAAAAAATATTTTGTAAATATTTGAGAGGAATGCCGAGGGGATCGGAAAGCCAAAAAAGCAGTGGTCAATAAAAGTTGACAGACTACACTTATTAAATAACTATCATACTTGGTCTATTAATAATTTTTAAATTTTCCATTCAGAAAATACGCCAGGTAAAAGATACCTGTTGGATTATTTTGAAATCGAACAGGGCTCCTTAGATCAGAAAAACCCGGATAATGGGATCATAAATGTACTTAATACACCCATTCTTAAAGGATTATAAAAATGGTATTTCCCCATCTGTTATGTCTTAAGGGTTTTGTGTTATGTACATAGTTTTACTATTCATATTTACTATACCACACATGATTTGTTCAATGTACGGTGATTCTAAACAGGTGGCATTGTTATGTTAGTGTGAGTTTGTTTTGTCATTAAACTAGATGATGGGTAGCTCGCTTCGCTCGGCTTCTTCTAACCAAACCCTTACTAACCTAACCTAACCTAAGATAGTGTTTTGACATTAAACTAGAAGATGGGTAGCTCGCTTCGCTCGGCTTCTTCTAACAAAACCCTTACTAACCTAACCTAACCTAAAATAGTGCTTTGTCCTTAAACTAGAAGATGGGTAACTCGCTCCGCTCGGTTTTAGACTTTTACTAACTAAACCTAACCTAATTACCTTGTTTTTAGGCGCATAGTACTTTATTTTCCCCCATATTAGCCCAATTAAAATGCGTATCATTGTGTATGAATTTATAAATATTATTTGCGGGCAATGGCCCATATAACCTGTCTTATTAAATCTTAAAAACAAAACATTTATTTCTTTTATTATATAAGTTTTCTTATAATATTTCTTTATTTATATTCAAACACTGTCACTTTATTTACCTTTTTTTAAACCATATAAAAAAAATTACGCAATTATCTCTTAGTCTGTCTACTTTTATTGACCACTGCTCTTTTGACTCTCCGATTCCTCTCAAATATTTACAAAATATTTTTTTTTCCGATGAATTGATCATTCGATGAATTGATCATTCGATGAATTGATTTTCGATGAATTGATTTTCGTAGAATTGATTTTCGATGAATTGATTTTCGATGAATTGATTTTCGATGAATTGATTTTCGATGAATTGATATTTGATGAATTGATTTTCGATGAACTCGTCGGTTACCAAACTAAACTACTCTCACCTAGTAGAACATCTATGGTAAACCTTTGTAGAAGCCTTCTGCTTCCTGTAGGAATTCAGGAAAATATCATCATCACCAATCTGCTACGTCAATTATCCTTATTTCTTGTTCTGCCCACTGTGATTTTCTGTCTTTGATTTCTTATATGAGACTTTGATCACAATTATCGAATATCTTAATTATCGCACAATTTCTATGCAGGGATGATTTATTTTTTGTTTTAATTTACAACCAGGTTAAATCCGGCGCTGTTTTTACCTGTTATACTTTCATAAAATTCACTTGATAAGATGAGGAGTTATGACACCATTTTCCCCGATAAAAGGCTCTCTAGACGACTGGTCATTTGCATCTTAATGTCTTTTCATTGGCGGCTTATGAAGCTCAAATATTATGACATTCAATATTTTTATTTAGTATCTGACGCGTTACCTTATTTGTAAACTGGAATTTTTATAATACCATGCCAGACTTGAAAGAATTTAGCAGTTATTAATTTAATATTTAGAGCACAATACTGCAATTTTCATACATGTTTTCATTGTTGTCTATCACGTCTTCTAGCCCTTGTTTCAAGATATCGAACGTTTCTCCATGATTTCTTGGGATGACTTATTTTTGGCATATTCTCCCAACATAAACAACTCAGTCACTACAACAAACAATACTCCTAGTCCACGATCAACCTATTGTGAGAGTGACCAAAATTACCTCGAACCATTATCGAGATCTGGGCGCAATTGAGAGAGGGCAAATCGAATCTACCAGAGCGATAAAATGAGATTATTATAATTGGTCATAATATCAGAAACACAATAAAATACTACAAGCGGAAATGCTGCATGGGTCTTGGGCATAAAATAAAGCACAACAATCTACAGCTGACCAGTTTCGAAATAATTTATTTCTTCATCAGAGCTGCTACATAGAAGAATATCATAAAAATAATATTTCGATTTTCTTCTAAGTAGCAGCTCTGATAAAGATATAAATTATTTAGAAACTCGTCAGCTGTAGATAGTTGTGCTTTATTTTATGTCCGATGCCCGTACAACCTTTCCACTTTTACTCTATTACGGAAACGACCAACTCTACATAAAATACTACTTATTGTCTTCTCCACTCTTCGTCAGTAATAGTAATACATAGTAATACTCGAAATAATAGTGTCCAGACCCTAAAAGCGATTTGACTGCCCGCTCTTTTTACATATTTTAGCTGCCATCTTATTATTATAATACAGAAAGAATAAAAAACTAATTTTACAATTATTTTTTGTCCTGTAATTGGGTTTGTTATTATTGTTTTTCTTGAACGGTTTCGATTTACGGAGTTATAGAGATGTTGTTAATACTGCAACTCGACTAGTGGAATAAGGTATATTAATTTTTGGTAACGTTTGTTAGTGTGTTCTTAGAATTTTTATTGGTCCGTCTAGTATGTTTCTAGCTTAAGACATATTGAATTTTTTAACCCATATTCAGCGAAGAATGAAAAATTGGGGTTGTAATAGCATAGTGGTCAGCTCACTTGCTTTGTAAATGTGGGATCGTGAAATTGATTCCCAGTCAGGCGTGCACCCTGGAGAACTCAGCTGTTTGAGCCCCCCCCCCCCCCAGAACCAAAAAAAAACACGTCGTTTTAGTGTTTTTAAAGAACGCACTTGATTTCTAGAGCTCATGATTTATTTTGGAAGTGAAGATCTTTTTTTTTAGTTCAACATTTGCATTTTGGAATTGATTTTTTTTTTTTTTTTTAGTTCGTCACTTCCATTTTGGAAAAGAGAACCTTTTGTTTTTTGTCATCACTTGTATTTTGGAAGTGAAGATCTTTTTTTTAGTTCAACTCTTGCATTTTGGAAGTGAAGACTTTGTTCAGGTCATCACTTGCATTTTAGAAATGCGAACTTTTTGTTTTTATGTCAGCACTTCAGTGGTGGGGCTATCTCTTAAAATATGGGGAGGAGGACATTTTTTAGTAAAATTGGGGGGGGGGCAAATACAAGTGTTGACCTAAAAAAAAGGTCCTTACTTCTAAAATACATTTTTCTCCAAACAATTCTGGAGAAGAGCAACTGGGGGCCAGACCAGTTTTTTCCCCCGCCCCTGGACCCTTCGTTAGCGGCGCCACTGCATCACTTGTATTTTGGAAGTGAGGACCTTTTATTTTTTGAGTACAATATTTTGCATTTTAGAAATTAGAACCTTTTTTTAAGTCGGGTCAACACTTACATTTTGGAAGGTAAAGTTATTTTAATCAGCACTTGTTATCGAGTAATTTCCCAATTATTGCCCCTAGAAAACAATTTTAAATTCTAAGCCACCCCTACCAAAAAAATCCTGTGTATGCACCTACTGCCAATACAGGCAAAAGATTACAAAAAATATCTTCTCCGTTATAAATGTAGACCCACTCAGCCTTTCTTAAAACAAGTTTCTCCTAATTAAAGTCTGGGTATGGAGCATATTTTAGAACCTGCACAAAAAGCCAATGGTTTCGGCCACCACAAAAAGTCGTAAGGTTACACCAAAGGGTCCTAGTCGCAACCTGAAAAAAATCTCACACCAAAGCATTATGCCATATAAAATTGACTATGGAACTATGGACAGCTCTTAAAAATCTAGAGATAAAGGAAATAATACAATCGTCACTTTATACGGAAGTCTATAACAGCAATCTCGCAGTTGATTGGAATTTTGTTGTCTTGTTTGTTCCTGTTCTTTTCCGAGGTTTGTTGGTTATTGTATTTGTATTTGGATTTAGACACGTTTGTTGGTAGTTGTATTTGTTGTTATTGGGTTAAGACGAACTTGTCTAGACCTGCATACTGTGTTAATCTCAATTTTTAATTGCCCTCTTCCACATCAATTAATCATATTTCATTTTCTCGTATATCGTTGTTTCTATATCAATAAAACTGTGATCTCGTTTTCTGACATATTAATCATATAGTATTGGTAAAAACATATAGCTAATGAATATGGACGTCTGTTTCCCCTAGTTTTAATTAGCTAGGTGATTATTCTTTTCTATTTACTTTCTAACTATTGAGTTGTGTTTAAGATCTTTATCAGATCAGAATCTCATCATTCAAGTTCGCCCCCGTTTCTACTTTTGCAAAAACTTAAATTGGAGTTTAATAGTTGTAAATTGTACATTCACAACACAAATAAGGAATTACATGTTGGAAAAGTAAGTTGATATCAAATTAACATGTGGATGAATGAGAACAGAATCGTAAAAAATGACCAATGAAGACCTCGCGAAAGGTAAAGAGTTACACAGACCTGATACTTAACAAAGCTGGTCTCGTGTGTAACCAGAAGTCAACCCAGTGCTACCCAACAAGGAAACAATAAGAGAGCTATGGTCTCTGTGCACCAGAAATGAAAATACTTTAAAATTGCTATATTTATACTTCATTGCCAATCGAATGCCCCATGGGATCGTGATTTCAAGCATTTAAGTTGTCAAAAAGAATTATTTCTTTAAAGGTTTCTACCACAAACATTATGATTTTCGATTGTACAGTTATATAGTTTTTTCTTTTATTGGATTTCGTTAATATATTGTGGGAAAATATCAAATAACTGTTGCGATTTAATTAATTTACTAAGAATTTTTAAGGATTTTTTAAAGCCCGGAAACAAAATTAATTAATATTTTTGTAGGTATTAGAAACAGTAATGATCGCTAGATCAGATTAGTCAGAAATTTAAACCTAGAGGAATGAGATAACTAGATTCCATCTAAAATCGCGATTAGGTGCACCTATAGATTTAACAGGCAAAGTGATTAAATTGAAACCAAAGATTGGGAACTGAAAGCTGAAGAGACGCATAAAGCTTAAACCTCTTTTATAATTGTTCCATAACTTAGTGCATAAAGATTTCACAAATGGTTTCACTAAACTGAACATCTATTTGTAACAAACAGAGCAAAGAGAGTATTGTGATTTCTATGCTATAATCTGCGTTACGTATTTATTATAAACGAGGCTTCATAGCGAAAAAAATTGCTGCTATTTTATTTTCCATAAAAAAATAAATAAAAATAAAATTTCTCATAATTTTCAGTAATTTTTTACAGTTTGTTTGATAAAACTATTACTAACAATATAATTAATACAAATTAGATAGGGTCGTTCATGAACGAACCGGCTCACTGAGCCAGCTCAGTACACTGACCGAAGTGACACGGTTCACCAAATTGAAATGAGCCGGCTCACGGCTCACTATATAGTTTCAAGTTTCAAGTATACGATTGGTCGGACGTTTGTGAGCAGTGACCGGAGTGATCCGGATCTGGATCGATGTCATGTTGAACTTCGCGAGAACTCGGCTTGTAATATATTATAAAGTGTATTTTGTCATCAATTTGTAGGGCAGTTTATTTGAAACTAATAGGTATAGTCTGTATTTTCTTACAGCCATATATAAAAATATTAAAAATATTGCCCAAATCCCAGATGTCCGATTTATAAGGGCAATAAACATCGCCATAAACTTAACACATCTGGTTTAAAATACAGTAACTACATAAAGTGAATTGTTTGTTTCAAAAATGTTAGATAATTCACTTCTATAGATTTTTTTTTTATTTAACTGGTTCATATAATGCTAGAGCCAGCTGAACGACGTTTTACCTACCTACATATTGCAAACCAACAACCGTATTTAACGAACGACCGACAACTGACCGACCTGTGTCTCGGGAACATGTTTACAGTTCATACAATGCAAGAGCCGGGGCTAAGCGACGTTCTACCTACGAACGAACGACCGACAACTGACCGACCTGTGTCTCGGGAACATGTTTACAGTCCATGTAATGCAAGAGCTGGGGCTAAGCGACGTTCTACCTACGAACGAACGACCGACCTGTGTCTCGGAAACATGTTTACTTAGCCGGCTCAGCAAACTGAACGACCTTCACTGATCCGGTTCCGCAAACTGAGCCGAAATTCCCATCTCTAATACAAATACATATTGTAGTAGTGGGGAGCTAGTTGTGATGATTGGCTATACATGCATTTTGCCAGCACAGGATGGAAGACCTATGCCTCCTGTTTCCAGGTTTTATGACCATGTTTTCAAACAATGTACATTCCGGAGTACATACATGGAACATAATTACATTAATGGGACTCTTCTTAATTTGTATTATCATCTTTTCGTTGTTGGTTTTGATATTTTATTGACATGTATTTTTTATTTTCAGGCAAATAATGGCGCGGATAAAGTTGGTGAAGGTTGGCCTCTTAGTCTCGGATTAACCGGTATAATCCTTCATCTTGGTCCTCTACCGCCCGCCTTACTTCGCAACCGTGACTGCTATCTTTGTGTGCGGGGCCGAAGTGCCCCTGGCCTCGAGCTGGCATTGGTGTGGCGTCGTGGTGGCGTCATCAACTGCCGGACGTTGGCTCAATTCAACAATCCTCTAACAGAAGACACATCCATAACCAACTCAGACATGTCTTCATTAACAGAAATTGAAATGGTGTCTTTCAATGATTTGGATGGTGAAGATTTACCGGAGATGCTTCAGAATATATTAGTTTCTGTGGAGCATGCTATTGAAAGAGTTCCATTAGATGAATTAGCTTTTCCATGCCCGCAATGTCATCAGTATTTACCGGTTAGTGAGGAGACAGAAACAGTTATTTGTGCCTGCATCTGTTCTTGTTCTTTACCAGAAACAGTTGTTATGAAAAAGGACACCTCTATACAAACAAGTCCTATGTTTGAATTTGCTGGAGCCATCCCACACATCGACAGCGATGAAGATGATGAAAAGGATTCCTGTCGAAGTTTCGGTAAGTTACTTTTATAATAATAAAAAGAAGTATCGACGTCTATAAGCGCTTATTACAGCTTTATTTGTCTAGACTAGAATATACGTAATCATAAACGTGCTTGATAATAGAACACTTGCAGGGAAGAACACAAAAAATGCGATATAAAATCTGTTTAAAAAACGGAAAGGATGGGTGACCGATGATAGAATACGGAAGAGGGGTCAATTACTATCCTGTTCCATTTAAATTGTCTATGTTCATCTCTTATTTACGTACTTAAATTCTATCCTGTATCGTTGGTTAAGTTTCCATTTTAGCAAATCTCAACCAACTCATCCTTGCTATTTGTGTAGGTGTTGCAATTTCAATTAATCAGTGATCATTCATGAGTTGTTGTATCAGTAGGTGTTTAGTATTATTAAGTCTCAATTACAGATTAGTTCTTTAGTTTTTTCTGTCCAGTCCCATTAAGTGGTAGCAAGTATGCTAATTTTTTAACTGTAAACAATAATGGAATTTTTGATTCGATTTTTATGAATGAATAAAAAATTACATCATATAGTGTTGTTTATGGAGTCAAATATAATCGGAAACACACCTCTGGAATTGTAACAGAAATTGATAGCCAAAAAAAAAGTCAATATAAAAAATGTCGTAACTTACAAACGGTAAAAGATAGAAAGGCGCGGATTGATTTTTTTGAGTTACCATGGTCCATAGGACTAACAATGTTAGTTAATTCTTAGATTTAAAAATAATTGTATTTATTGGCCTGTGTCTTATAGGGAGTGTACTATGTTGGTTGTGTTTGTAGTGATTGTTTCTTGTCCGGTAGATGGGCTCCATTAGGCGCAAATAGCCATTGTTGCTGTGCGCCAAAAATTTTAACTTATTTAACTAACTTTCTTGTCCGTTTTTTCTTCTTCTTTGTGTAGTGCTATTGAATGCATGTGATTATTTTTGAAGTCTCTAAGTTTTGTTTAGTAGTTTTTGTATTAATTTATTTTTATGTATCCCTAATATTCTACGCTACTGATTTATGGTTATTGTGCAATATTTTGAGCCAGATAAACCAGTGAATAGTGTAATACGCCCACTAGGTTACGATATTCTATTACTCTGTTCTGAATCTGTATTATACTTCCCACTTGACGGACCGGTACTTTTAAAATACATAGGCGTATTGAATTCGCTTTTGATTCAATACAAAAGATAAAACATTCAAATGAGAAATTGCTCTTTAAATAAACTAAAGGCTCTCAGAGAGATGATATACCAAAGTAGGGCAATTAAAATGTAGGACCATTCAAAATATGTCTTCTTAGGCAATGCCATTTGGATCTTTCGGCATCACATAAGCATTCTTTGCTATGTGAGGTGTTAGCTTTTTCTAGGTATATTGTATAACAAAGGTAGATCTTCTGTTGATGCTTGAAGAAGCATCAGAGCAAACAGAACAGTAGAGCAAATGCTCTGTTAAGCATTTGATTCTTCTAAATATTTTTTTTCTAGATATTTCTATATCCATGTAAATTTTGTACTCAATCGTCACAGGTGGCGAACTGAGTGCCGATTCTAAATGATTAGTGATCGGATTTTAGTCAGTCGCCAAGTCGTAAAGTAATCAATATATAGTAATTTAATTTTTCTGTAATAGTATTACATCTTCTTCGATACCTTTTCATTCTAGAGGTTGGCAATCATCAAAGCTAGTTTCATTTTGAAGAGCGTGGTTTGAAATAAGTCTGCAGTTGAACATTCAAACCACTGGCGTAGATTTCCCAGCCATGAGTTCGTGGTCGCACTACACTTTGCTTGCCCAAAATCTTTCCATGTAAGATTAGTTGTAGTAGTTCGTATTTTCGCCTTCTCATGATTTGACCAAGATATTGTAATTTTGGTATTACATAGTGTTATATTATTGTTTGTATTGGCGTCATAGAAGGAAAATATACATTATTTTGTTTTATATATAATTAATTGTATGCATATAAGGAATCAGTAATAATTTCCGAATATATAAAAAGCAAATAGTAATAGGTCTAAGCCGTGTCCTTTTAGACAAACGCCTCCTTCAAATCCTTCAATTTTTCTCTATCTGTTGCCGCTTGGGATCATTGGTTCACTTGCTTTCATCGTCTTCCTAATCCAAATCCATAATCCTTCTTATGCAATGCCATTTGGATCTTTCGGTATCACATAAGTTTTCTTTGTTATGTGAAGCGTTAGCTCTATCTAAGCATACTGTATAACTGGTAGATCTTCTGCTGATTCTTAAAGAGGAATCAGAGCTATAGAGTAAATGCTCTGTTAAGTTTTTGGTCCTTTTAAATATTTTTTTCTAGATATTTCTATACCCATGCGTCAGTTTTGTAGTCAATCGTCACAAGCGTCCTTTCATCTATCTATTGTTCGTTTATTTTTGCATATGGGGCATGTGCAAAGATAACTCTTTCAAAGCCTTAACATTTAGTTTCAAAATCCTAAATGCTCTTTCTACATCTTCCAATTTTAATTTCTCTCTTACAGTAGCGATGGAAACTCTATCCCTTAGAGAGATCCCTACTAATATTCTTTCCATTTTTTTTAACAAGCTTGTTTGGTTTTAAGGATAAGGATCAAACTTGTGAACCATATGTTGGCGAGAGTAAAACACATTGGTTAAAAACTTTAGCTTTTAGAATCCTATATCCTCGAATAAAAATACAATAAATTTTAGACCATACATATGAAACGTCAATTAAGTGACTCAGACACTGACACTTGTTAACTACTCCTTAGTAGTCGCCAAAAACTTGATGAGGAATCGTTAACTTCGTTAGTTCTTGACTTTCCAAAAGACGTCACTCAAAAACTCGAATAAATAAGCCAATAAAAATGCAACCATTTTCAAATTATACACGTGAAATAGCCAATGAGAACTAAGCAACTCGCGCCATGGCACTTGTCAAATAATAATTCTTTAGTTGTCGCCAATTGGTAAAAATTCGCTAACTCTGTCAGTTCTGGATTATCCCCAAAGGTGTCACTCAAAAATTCATCGCTAACCTTGGAAGATAGTTTCACAAATTTGTTGAGTTTTTGTGTTTTCCATAATTTGGGTAAACTGGAGGTGTGTTCGTTTGTGTTGCCCAACCTACACTGAACTACACCACAGCTTTTCCCATCAATGCTATCTTATATAGTGACGTCAGCTGCTCTTGTCCTGGACAAATCTGGTGCGACACAAACGAACAAACCTTGGTTAACATATTAGTACGTTTTAAAGTGTAAAATATTTGGCGACACGAACCCCATACTTGTGTTTTTTTCAACATTGCAATGTGATTTCCCAATTTTTCTGGCTGTGGCAAAATTTATTTCTCAATCTCCACACTTGTGGCTAAATTGAAAATGGGTTCTTAACCTCTGTTCTATTATTAATATTAGATTTTGTTGACTTATCCCTCCATCCTTGGCTATGTTCTCCCTCGCCAAAGGATATCCAAACGTTCTTTTCAGAACTATTCTGTTCGTCATCCTCATTGTGTTCTGTCAGCTATAATCGTCTAAATCTGATTTCAAAATAACTATATTTTAAAAGTGGCTCTTCAAATTCAAAGTAAAGACCACACACTTTGATTTGATCATTAAATCTTTCATCAACATGTATTCTTCATATCACTTATTGAGTCTGAAATATTGAATCAATAATGAAAAATGTATGAGACCTAAATAGGTCATTCAATAGATGTCAAAATAGGACGTAGGCGGATACTTAAACTCTACATAAATTATTTAGAAAATAACTTATAGATAGGCAACACTGTCGATAGTTTTACGATTGATAATTTGATTTTCATAAATGTTTTAGTTTTATAGGTGAAATTAATAACATATTTAAATTGATAATAAATATCACCGGCGTGTATTTAAACACAATTTATGTTCGTGTGAATGTCGGAAGAGTTTGGTTAAAAATTACTTAATATATTAATATTTTTTAGTGCTAATATAATAACAAGCTTTCTCATTTACGTAAAAATTGTTTAAAAAAAAAAGTTACATTATCAGTCTAAGGCAGTGTCTTTAGATGAATGCTTTTCAACCGCTGTGTGACATCTTGGTGTGTTATGATAGTAATACTGTTTCGAAATTTATTGTTTAAAAAAATGAAAATTTAGAAGAATTTTCATCTCTTTTGGATTATAATTTACAATTTGTTCTGTCGCCTATTTTTTTCTTGGTCTTCCTCGTTATCGCACTGCTTTTTATATAGCAAAACCTTCTTGGGAATTCTGTAAGTGGGAATTCTTTTGAAATTTTATCCAACACTGGAGATATATTTAATTCTTCCCTTATGTCTTCATTGTCTTGATAGAACTCAATGTGTTGTTGTTAATGGCGATAAACCTGACTTCAGAAAAATTCCGGTGTACCTCAAGGTAGTCACCTAGGCCCACGTTTGTTTAATATTTTTATAAATGATATAAATATGAGCTTCATTAAACTTTCTTCTGTACATCTCTTCCTTAGTCTTCCTCGTTCTTGTACTGCTTGGCAGTGCCTTCTTGGGAATTCTATAGGTGGGAATTCTTTTGAGATTTTATCCAACACGGAAGATATATTTAATTCTTCCCTTATATTTTAATTACCTTGTAGATGGAACTCAATGTGTTTTCGTTAATAGCGAAAAATCGGTAGTCAGAAAAATTTCGGTGTACCTCAAGATAGTCACCTAGGCTCACGTTTGTTTAATATTTTTATAAATGATATAAATATGTGCTTCAATAAACTTTCTTTTGCCCATCTTTTCCTTAGTTTTCCTCGTTCTTGTACTGCTTGACAGCGTCTTCTTGGGCATTCTATAGGTGGGAATTCTTTTGAGATTTTATCCAACACGGAAGATATATTTAATTCTTCCCTTATATTTTAATTACCTTGTAGATAGAACTCAATGTGTTGTCGTTAATAGCAAAAAATTGGATGTCAGAAAAATTCCGGTGTACCTCAAGATAGGCACCTAGGCCCACGTTTGTTTAATATTTTTATAAATTATATAAATATGTGCTTCAATACACTTTCTTCTGCCCATTTCTTTCTTAGCCTTTCTCGTTCTTGTACTGCTTGGCACCGCCTTCTTGGGAATTCTATAGGCGGGAATTTTTTTGAGATTTTATCTAACACGGGAGATATATTTAATTCTTCCCGTATATTTTCATTACCTTGTAGATAGAACTCAATGTGTTGTCGTTAATGGCGATAAATCTGACATCAGAAAAATTCTGGTGTACCTCAAAGTAGTTAGCTAGGTCCACTTTTGTTTAATATTTTTATAAATGATATAAATATGTGCTTTTATAAATGTAACTTTCTTTATGCCGACGATTTAAAAATATTTTTGCAAATTTTAATGATTTTAACGCAATTCTGATTTAAATAGACTATCCGAGTACAGCTAAATAAAATTAAAATATATATTTTAAAATGTTTTAATTATTTTGTAAATTCTTTTGTAGTGCCACACTATTATTGGGTCTTTACCTGTTGTGTGGTCAAAATTGTTATAAATAAATTGCATTAGCTGTAGATTTGTACTTATATTTTTGTTTTTATAGAAATCGTTCTTTTAAATTATCTTGTAACATTCTTAAAACATGGTCTGTTTTTGTAGTTTGGTATGTAGCTGTCAGGTATCGATAAAAAAAATTAGATAAATTTTCTAAGGTATTACACAAACTCTTGTTAACACCCGCTGAGCTAACGATATCTTAACGAGCTCATCTTTTGACTTAGTTGTTTAGAAACTCATGAATATTAAACTATTATAGCCCTAAACAATAATTTTTTAACTACAGTCTCGTAAATTTCACATTAGTTCAAAAGATTGTGTAAAATAGTATAGAAATATATGAGCTGTACAGAAAGAACAAATAATGGTAAGGAAGTTTGCACATCAATAAGTGGAAAGACCTAGCACAAGAGATAGAAATCAACTGATAAAAATATAGCAAATATTGGCATATTAGGTAAAATCTATTAAATAACGGCATAAGACGTTTGTAGATCGAACTATCTTGGCATAAAGAAGCCCTCAAATTCATAATATTTCGCAGTTATATATTCTTATATATAGATACGTCTATAATCAATTTGAAAATCGAATAACTAATCAATGTTAAATTTTCGGAGAACTATTGTTGGTTCTGAAAACTGCGTGAAATAATCGAAGGAGGCAATAATGAGAGAACAGTTTTTTTTTTTTTCATCAGAACAATGCACCAGTCAATACAGTGGCAACTGAGTGCCACTACTGACGGAGTATATTCATTAGCACTGTTTTGTCCAATGGACCAAAATGCAGCCGTAGCTGCTAAAGGGATGTGCTATATAAAAGACGAAAAGAAAACTTTTTTTAAAATTAAATTTTCGCATCAGTCTCTTTATGAATTACTTATTTTTCAGAGAAGGCTCCAAGATTATTTTTTAGCTGTTCTTTGTGAATTATTTCGTTAGTACAATGCCTGCTAACCTAAATAACAATTGCAAATTATACAGATAATATCAAAGTGGGTAATGAAAATTAATTTTGCAAACTTTCTTAATAAAAAACGATACAGAATTTATAAGTATCATTTCGGATAATGAGCTATAAAGAAGCATCCAAATTAAAACCAGTATAATTCGAAGTTTAATTACAATTTTTTATCCGGTAAAAAAGTAACTGTTTATAGTATTCATTGCAAATTTATTTATTTGAAAGTTATTTAGATTCCCTTCGAGCATGGTGGAAGATGTAATGAGATATATAAATATGTTCTCTTCTGGCAACGAAATCATGAACTGATTTGCATGTTGGTGATTGGACTGGAAAGTTGGAATAATTGTTGGCCCTTTCTCATCCTTTGGTTATAATTATATAGAAGAGGCAAACGAAAGCAAATACTCTAAATGAAGAAAAGTGATTCATTCATTATATATGAGTAGACGAAAGAAAACTGACCGGTTTTTAATAGAGTCTTACTGAATAAAGATACAACAGTTTTCTAATTAAATATCATTTAGTGAGACTTGTCAAGTCTGTCAAAATTAATAGATAGAGAGAATGAAGGAAACCTATCTCACAAAAATCATATTCAAGGTAAATCTACTAGGGATAAAGGTACTAATACGTAAAAAGATTGATGCCGTCGCTTATACGCGGTTACGGCGACGGCAAGCGATTATAAGTGCCGATAAATTGGCACCAGAAATAATCTTTCTACGTCTTTGTATCCGACGACCAAGGAGACCAATGAAATTTTTTATTAACGGTGTCCAAAAGGACCTCTAACAACTAAGGTCCTGAATTTGAAGAGAACACGAATATGACAATTTGGAGGCAGATTTTGAAGCATGCTCGGTAGCGTCCTCTTGTTAATAATAATAAATTTATTTCGTGTCTTTCGGCTTTGAAAGAATTGGTTTATATACTATAACATTTATATATACTATGGTGTGCTAAATAATAATACATTTTGATCTTTCCAAGACTGCTTTCATCTAGGCTAGGCCTCTCTCCGAATCATCTAGTAGATCTTCTGTTTTTCGTGGTTCTGGCTGCATTCCTTTTTAGTTTCTTAGGTGGTCTATTGATCCTTGTTCTTCTCTGCAGATTCTACATATTTTCTCCGTTTCTTCCATCCAATAACAGTTTGCCCTCTCCTCGTTGCCACATCTGAATCTTGCGATTACCTTCTGGTTCCTCGTTCCTTCTGCCAAGTATCTGGGTAAACCAATAGTGGTTATATCTTTGTACACTTTGTTATATGTAGAATCTTGTATTTTGTCATACTGTTCTTGTAACTGCACTTCTTGGTCTCTTTCTACTATTGTGTTTGTCATCTTTTGACCTTCTCTTCTTCTAACACCCTTTTGTTTCAATCACATAATCGCTGATAAAAAGGCACCGGAATGAATCTTTCTATGTCTTCGTATCCTAAGACGACCAAGGGGACCAATGAAATTTTTCATTAACGATGTCGAAAAGGACTTCTAACAACTAAGGTCAAAAAATTAGAAAGAACAGGAATTAGACAGAGGTAGATTATGGAACACGCCTTGTAGTGCCCTTTTGTTTAAATCACATGTTTTAAAGACCAAAATCTATTGTGGTTAAATAAAGTGGCGAATTATATGGTGGTTACATTTGTCGTCAACCATAACATATTCTGGGAAGCCTTTGAAAAATATCTTTTTTACTGACTTTCTGGAACTGCTGAGGGAAAAACGAAATTTGGTTCAGAGTCCAAAATATTTAATGAGTTAATACGGTCCTGTACTAATTACAGTACTAAATTTTATGAGAATCTTATTCGTATTTCCTGTCTGAAATCAATTTTCATATAGCAAAAGTGAAATTTTCGGAAGTCATGCGGAAAATAAAAAATAATTTTATAGCGAATTTATAATTTTGCATCAAGGGAGTGTGAGAATATTTTTAAGAAAGTAAATAATTGAAGGTTTCGCAGATTTGCCGCCAAAACAACTTTGAAATTTTTTTACAACCCATGAAGCCATAGGCGCAATTTTGAAAATCTTAATGAACCTTGCTATATAAAAAAAAATACTGTACATATTAAGAAACTTAAATAATGGTATTAGGCACTCGAATTAAAATTAACATAAAAATATTTTAACATAAAATTTGTTTTTAAAGCTCTTAGATTAAGAGATGATAAATTATTTTTAAAATATTGTTCATTTTACAGTGAATACTACAAAGTAAAATATGTCCTACACACTCAGCATTCCGCCTTCACTTAATATTTTTAAATTATATATCTATCTAATAGGAATTTTTTCAAAATTTTATTGAACCTTGCTATATAAAAAAAAATACTGCACATATTTAGAAACTTACATAATGGTATTAGGCATTCGAATTAAAATTAATAAAAAAAAAAAAAATTTTAACATAAAATTTGTTTTGGCATTCCAAATAATCATTATTCAGTTACTAAATACCTGCGAAACCCTGAAATGTGTGAAAATTCACACTTCACATAAATTTTTTTAAGTGTGTTAACCCTTCCTTGTATATTTGTCAATAAACCAATTTCTATATTAATTATTATCTATATATATTTCCCTATGCATGAACATAAAAAATTTAATATTTCCCAAACGAAACGTGTCCAAAATAAATTTTTTACTTGTTTTGAGGTCGAGAGTTCATGGGTTAAACTAGTGCACTTAAACCTGAAACACCCTATATATCAACTTTTGTCTTGGTGCTCGAAACATGTCCAAGAAAATGGTCCCATGAAAGAGACCTTTTTAGGACTTGTGTTTTAAACATTTTCATATAGTTACGTGGGTTTTACAGCGCATAGCCTCATTTTTCAACTGCAAATGAGTTGGTGTGGGTCGTTCACATCCTAAAATACTAGACAAGATATATTCTGATATTAATTTGTACTGATTTATACAGCTTGGAGTTGGTAATTAAAAAGAACAAAAGAAGGCAGTTTTAACGCCTGATATTTACAACATACATAAATTTTGTCTTACATCATACAAATAATTCTTAGAAAAAAATAATTAATATGATACATAACTAATAAAATTTACAATAAAGTAAAGAACATCTTGGTTCCACCATCATTAATGGTAAATGGAGAAGCTCAAGTATAACCCCTCATTAAAAAAAGACCCAGACCAAAATTGGTTTGCGTAAGTACCACGATTACTCTACTTAAATTAATACACCCCGCGTGTAAACTTCCATGAGCAGGAGTGTATTTTTACAATAAAAGAAATCTTGTACGAAACTACGAATTGACATCCATGCATAAATTACCAATAATTATATCTTGCTATAGCAGAGATATATTCAGATGAATCTATGATTTCCAGTTATAATTTATTGCTAGAAACAGACTTACTGACATATTTAGATTAATTTGAAAGACCCGAGGCTAAGAGCAAATCAGAAGCAATTACCATGTCTTATTGTCTAACGTGTAATTATCTATTTCATTTATTTATAACAAAAAATTAACAATTGTTTTGAAACACGAGAAACTCAAATGAAACAATGAAATTTATAAACCGTAAAGAGGAATGAATTTAAAATATGTTGATAATTTCTTACTTCTATAAAATTAAAGGCACAAACAGGTCAATTCGACGATGGTAAAATAGACTAGGTTTAATTCGGTGATGGTCAACTCGGCGTTCAGAACTTGGCGAGACAAAAATTTATTTATTTTATTTGGATCATACGAAATTATTTATTATTTATTTATTTTACATCGGCCTATTTCTGCAACGAGGCTAATCGCCGATGCCAGGGGGCGAGCTCCTACACCTGGATGAGGGGTGAATGATTGTGAAATGAGAGTAATGTAAACATATTATTCTCGCCCGAATAATATCAACGACGGAGAATCGAACTACCAACCACACAATCCAGGCTGTCTTCACCAGTCCAAACTGCTGCGATTTAATGCGCTCGGCCACTCGGGTCATACTAAATTATTATTCTACTACACATAGGCTGACCAGATTTTTTTTTTACAGAAATAGAGTATGCTTGTTAGCTTGATGGAAACGTTAAACCAGTATTTATTTAAGTAACAAATAAAGCATGCAGATTTTTTTCAAAGGTTAATTGACCGAAACTTTTCTTTATGATCCAATTTGATGAGGTTTTAGGCTGTTAAAAAACACAGACAATACGTTTATGACAATAATAACTCAAACAATATTTTATATTATTGAAAATAAATATATTATTTTGTATTTATACGAATATGTAATGGAAAATAACAGAAACAATAATTGTTCAATCAAATATTATTACGTTTGATATTTTTCGGAGCTTTTTGCTTTTTCTAACAATTGCTTGTCTTCTTTTATGATTTTCCAAAATTGGTCGCAGGTAAGTCCGATATTTACTTTTACATTGCGCTTTCCAGGGCACTAAGTTCTTTTATAAAAAGTAAAAGTAAAGAGGATATTACTTAGAAAAGAGTATAATACTCTAAAAAAGAGTATGGTCAGCTCAACTACACATTAGTTTTAAAAGTGCGGAACAGAATGCCACGAGTTCTACGGCGCGTTGACGGTGTTTGGACGGCGCTGTCTGTCAGTACAAAGTTAAAATCAAGCTGTAGTACGCAAGTGCACAGAATGAGCAACGTCTGAACGGCGATCTACGCCGTTGATATTGAATGTTCGTCAACTTTCTACTTTTGACGCCGTTGAACGTTGACGTAGAACACCTCAGTTTTTACCGAATGGTAAAGTGTTTGTATGTATAAATTACTTGCATACAACATAAATAACATCACACACAAGTCATCATCCATTATAATTTTAATAAAAGAAAGTGCACGTATAAACACAGATATAGGTTGTGACTTGTCACTTTGACGGCGTTGAAAATTATTGCATTGTGTGCAGGCGAAAATTCAACGCCGTTCTCAATGGCGCAAATTTAACGCCGTTGCAAATGACGCCGTGCTGACGGCGTAGCGCGCTGTGCATTCTGTTCCAGGCTTTAGGGTGACGGAGTAAATATCTAAAAGTTTCAATAGGAAAAAGTCGACGGAAGCAGTATAAAGCCTAATTCTCAATATCCAAATATTAGAAAGTCGGTACCAAATAATAAACTTAGTATTTTATTGTTAAAAATCATGTCCAGTAGGTGTAGATTACTAAAAGGACAGATGTCTCTGAGAAAGTACAATATAGCGATTTGTCTATTCATACTATTGAAAGTTGGGTTTGGTTCCCTTTGTATTTTTTTGATGTCGATAAAATTCAGTAGGCAATGAGGTTTCTTTACTCTTCATCACTTAAGTGACATTTTAATACAAAAAAGAAATTTATGAATTATATAAAACTTTCAGACACAAAGTACGACAGTTGAACCAAGATATGTCTATTCTTTCGAAGATAGTATCTTCATGCCACTCCAGTCATGGCTCTTAGTTTGATTTATCATCTTCATCCATTCCCTACTCTTCAACTTCTAGCCAATCTTGTGGATGGTCTGCTTGCGATTTTTTAACCAAAAATTAAAAAATAAGTTTTTTATGGCCGGTTCCTAACGAACGAATTTAACGTTTTAACTAGATTTATCTCCAACTTAAGTTAAAATGTTTTTTATGTTGTTTTGACTCCAGCTAAGTATAATTACTTTGTACAAAAATATTTAAATTATTTTAAATAATCCAATATGTATGCAGTGAGTGATTTCACTGACTTTTCTTTGCAAACATAACCCCTTATTTGGCTAATTAAATTACAGTATTTCAATAAAAATGCGCATACGCACACAATGTTATTTAGTATATTCTGTGGCTTTCTAATACCATTAGTACAAACCACACTAAATTGTTATAGACCACAAAATCACCAAAGAACACGTAGACAATTGACAAGAAAAATAAATCACAGTACTAGTTTATGATCTAAATTTAGGTTTATGACTTGTGAATGTAGTATATATCACCTAGTACTTCAGATATGTACGTTTTTTGACCTACAAGTGTCACATTACAGATTATGCCAGGATTTCTTGATTCATGTTTTATATAAATTATTACATTCAAGCTTTAAGCTCAACTGCAATGTGGATTTGGGTGTGTTGCTTGTAGGAATAACGAAAATTATTATTTTTTAAATCAGTTACCCGACATAAGTCAATGGGTAGATAACGGGTAATATGTATCCAAATTCGGAACCGGGCATATATCGATCTTCATGTATTATCTTCCAAAGTTGGGGTATTTGTGTTAATTCTGTGCCCGTAACAATATATGTAAATATTCCGGATGTACACAAAATCAACAGCCAATAGGTGCGCGTAACTCCTATAAATTGCTTATGGAACACTTTACGGGTTGCATAAAATTAACCTAATTATTTCTCTAAATATTTTTTTATTTTTTTACTGAATTAATGTCTACATAATAAAGAGAGTTAATTAAATTGTAGTTGTTTTATGGTTGAAATCCCAAAGGGAACCAGATGCAAACGAAATTAACCTCAATTAAACTATTCATTTAACTAATTTTAATTTAGCACGCAATGTAATTGGTTTGATTAGTTTATTTTAAATGATCTATATTTAGTGGAGGGTCGCCAAACTCTTGTTCCGGAAGTGTATTGACAACAGAAGGAGTGGCACGTGCGTTTTTTACGGCCCGGAAATACGATTTTGAAGCATGTCCCATTATTATTCAAATTAATTGAAAGCTTAGATTGAACAATAAAGCTTCAGAAGATATATTTTGTCCAGAGATGGTTCAGTAGTTTATTTTATAAAATTGGTTTATTGTTTTAATTTTTGTTTATTGGGAGAAAATGAAAATGGTCATTAACAATCTAAGTGTGAATACATTTTGTTTGGATACTCAGCTAACATAAGCGCTTTTTGTCATTATATGAACTAAAAATTAGCGCGTAATATGAATCGATCTGTCCTATATATAACTTTAACTTACTATGTTCGACATATTTAAATAATGATAGAATTATTCACCTAGTTATTCCTTTGTTAGGCGCCGTCGATTGTGCAATGTTTGTCAATGTGTGGCATTGTCAGACTGCTGTTTGTGTAATCATCATTATACCATTAGTCTGACTAACCAGCCAACTAATGACAGCACATATTGATGTGTATATCCTTGATCTGTCTACAGTTCACATCTAAAAATGCATCACTAATTGAAGGATAATACATAATTGAGACAACATATGAAGGACAATGAAGATTCATCCCAATAAACAAAATCGAAAAGTAAAACTACACATACAACCAAACACATACATACAGACAAAATTTATGTGCAAATCAACTGACTGTTTATATTCTGTCCCCAAAAAATCTTTGTGAAAAGGTAACCTGACTCCTTTATTACGAAATCTCGTTTGGTAAACACAGATGTTCTCTTCTCTGCTTGAATGAATCATTTAAAACAGCTGCGTTCAGATCCGAATGAGTTTTAAATTAATGTAACTGGATAGGAGCAGCAAATACCAAATCAATTTTATAAAAATATTTCCATTGTTATTTTATGTGAACAATTGGAATCAATAATTCAAAAATGCCAAATTTTTGACACTGTTGCTGCAAATGAACGATAGACTGTTTGTTGTTTTAGTTGTATAATTATTATTTAAAAATTGATGTGAAGTGTGAATTTTCACACATTTCAGGGTTTTGCAGGTATTTAGTAAGTGAATGATGATTATTTGGGATGCCAAAACAAATTTTATATTAAAATATTATTTTTGTTAATTTTAATTGGAACACCTAATACCATTATTTAGGTTTCTAAATATGTGCAGTATTTTCATATAGCATATTATTTATATAGCAAGATTCATTAAGAATTTTAAAAATTGCACCTATGGCTTCCATTGGTTGTTATAAGTTCCGCCCCTCTGATTTCGTGTACATTGAAACAGAATTAAATTATAATTTAAACAATTTCCACTGGTTATTAAATTTACGCTTTTAAAAATTAAATGCAACATTTGCCAAAATATAACTAGAATTTTGAAAAAATAATTTGAACAATATAAAAATTAAAAAAATAAATAAATAATATTGACTCTTCTCGCAGGGTTCGATCTCTTTCGGATCGAGTCGAACCACTAGACCAGCATACATGTTCCATTGTAGCGTGTTACAAAGCTATAACTTGTGTACATTATTAGCCAAAAATCACAAAAATTTTTGATTCCCGTTCACACCAATGTACATTACTTAGAATTTTTTAATATTTTTAGTTTAAACCATCTGGGCTTCAGGGTGTGGGACAAAAATTTTTTTGCACAATTTTGGCAAAAATCGCTTCAATATAATTTATTTTGCAAAAATAAAAATTTGATCGTTAATCCACGTACCAAGTGCTTTCATTTGATACTCAGAATTATAAAAAAATATTTTTTTTTTTTCGATGAGCACATATTTGTTTATATTTTTAGGGGGATATGTATTTAGATGTTTTAGTATTTTTCCTATGTGCGGGTCAAAGAGTTGTATAAGCATGCCAAATTTCAACTCTCTAGATTTAGCCGTTTGGCTACAGTTTTTACCGAATATACAGACAGACAGACAGACGACAAAATGACGGTATAAGAGTTTTTTGTCATACCTACAAAACCCTAAATATGGGGGTTTGTAGTCCCTCCAGTACCGTCCAGATTTGTCCGCAACGTGTTCTGGACAGACGAGATGTTCACCTCTAACCTCCACAGACGTCGAGAGAACTTATTCTTGTAATCCAAACCCTGGCGATAGACAAACGATGGGCTCACACCAAATCCAGTGTTCGCACAATGCGAAACGATCCGAGCAGCACTGCTTTTTTCATTCTGCAGACCAGAGAGGTAGCAGATGGGTTGCAGAGGGGAATAATGTCGATTTATCTCTTGAAAGCAGCTTTAAGGCCACCAATACACCTAAAATCAAGACTGCGACCTTTACAAAATAACTCGTGCACATCCTTCTTAGCTTGAACAAGTGGTCTAGGTACTTGGTTCTCTTTTTGTCCTCTTTGAGAGTGGTGTTCTTCTCAACTGGACAGGATAACCCAATACACTCAAAATCAAGACTACGAGCTTCATAGAATAACCCGGGTACACCTTTCTTATCTCGGACAAGAGGTGCAGGTACTTGGTTCTCTTTTCGTCCTCTTTGAGAGTGTTCTTCTCAGTTGATTTTCGACGACAAAAATGTCTTTCGTCTCGAAATCTGGCAGGACGATGTCCAGCTTGTTGGCTGAGAGAAGCTTGGTGGTCGAAAATGCATAATTCAACGATATTTTCCACCACTGCTTTAATGTCAGCAGGAGTGTAAAATAAAACATGTACTGTGTCACTTCCATATTTCTGTCTTAAAAGTAAAAGACTCAAAGATCAGAATTGTGTCATGATATATAGCTCGATTGAGCTTAAACGGGACACGCAGAAAGAAAGTGTATAAGCGTTTCGGAATGACGTTTACATAATCTACATAAGGTAGACATCGCTGTCTTCAGGATCGCCCCTAGGCGGGGGCAAGTGGGGCACCTGCTCCAGGCCCCGCGCCTTTAAGGGCCCCGCGCTTCGATCGTCAAGTAATAAAATAATAAAATACATTAAAAATATTATTCCAAGTTTTATAAATAGTTGGAAAAAATTTATATTTCCATTGAATATAAGTATGTGTACTTTGTTAATAGTTAATAATACTAAAGAAAATATAGTTATTCAATATATATATATATATATATATATATATATATATATATATATATATATATAGGGTATTAAATAAAATTCTTATGTCATACTCGTCATAAATTTATTAAAACAATATTTATCGAGACGTTTCGATTGGTAATCCAATCATCCTCAGTCCAATATTATTGTCAGATGTGTAAAATAATGTATTTCCACATTAAAATGTGTGGAACGGACAGGAACGGTTAATCATAGTCTAGCCGAACGGTCTGTCCTATACTGATGTATACTGTCTGTCCTATAATTTCGTATATATATATATATATATATATATATATATAGATGGGGCCCCGCAAATCCAGTTTTGGGGCCCAGTAAATCCAGTTTTGCGCCAGGCCCCGCAAATGCTAGGGGCGGCCCTGGCTGTCTTAGTTATCTTGTGCTGATAAACTAAATTGTTCATAACACCTTCCTGGCACGCAAGCACAAACCCTTCCTCTCCTTATTTTTATAATTATTTATTGGTTATTTTAAAATTATTATTTACAAATATAGTGTTTGAAGTGTGATTTATAGTCGCTTCTCATTACTTGTGTTTCTAAACAAGGGGAGACGAATAATAATTTCTATTTTTACTTTAATCTAATTCCGCATTCAATAACCCCATAAATTACATTATTTAGTACACAATCAAACAATTAAATTTCTTGTTAATAATAATATTATTTGCTACAATTTATTGATAAGGTTATCTCTATTACAGAGATCTGTTCACATTTGTTTCAATAATATTTTCAACAATTCTCTTTCTCTCCCTCTTTCTCACTGTCACTCTCTCTGTCTCTATCTGTTCCTCTATCTTTTCTTGAGTACTCTCAGTCTAATCTCTTCACCTGAATACTCAATATTGCTTTGTTTATCGCCAGATCTTTCTACATTTCTTACATACGAATACTCGTTAGATATTGCGTTATCTGGTATCACAATCTTCTGTTAACTCTCCTATTTTTTGAATTATCATCCCATGCATGGATAAATCTAGAATACCTAAAGCTCGCACTGCTTTCGCCGCTTTCAGCAAAATATGGAACTCCAACCTATGTTCTCAAAACTCCGTCTGTTCAATATAAATGTAAAATGTGTTTTTTTATATGGTGGCTAAACTTGGCGGGTTACGAAACCGATTAAGAACAAATTTCAAGTGTTCGTGACAATATCTACGGATAATTCTACATTTAATCTGGCCGGACCAGATGCCCAACGCATAAAGCCGCATTCAGACCTCTTTAAATTAATAGACTGTTCGTTGTTACGCTCTGACTTATGTTTTAATGCATTCTTTTAACGTTCCATGTACCGTTCACATCTGTTATAAATTAGTACGTTACGAATAGCCCTCCATCTGTAAATTTTGAAACTAACTATTTAGCTTCGTAAAATATTTTATATGTATTATCGTTCTTATAATTCTGTTGTCTTAGATTTTAACTACCTAATTACCTAAATTGATCATATTTACTGTCCGTCTTTGTAATTTTGAGCAAGATTTGTTAATGATGACATTATGTTAGTTTATGTAAAGGCATTCGATAACTACGGTGTCACTGATAGAATGCAATAGCCAATGTGTTTATATGTCTGTCTCATTAAAACATCTCACTAGCTATAAGTTTAGAAAATTATGCACAATCCACAACAAACAGCGTATTAAATTGGAGGTCTGAACGGTTTCACGTCTTATCATATGACAAACTTCTGGTGACAGTGAACAGTCTATAAGCTACAGTGCATAAGCTATTGATTTAAGAGCTCTGCATGCGGCTTTAACTCTTTAGCAACCGATTAGTGTTCTATCTAGTATAATCCTCTTATTTCCTATGTGATACTCACAGTTTTTCTTGTTACAGGTTCAACTAAAAAACTTCAAGAAATAGTTTCACCGAAAAAGATTTCAGATGTTCCCGAAAAATTGTTGATGTCAGGTATCAATCTACCTGGTAAGTTTATTTTGTTAAATCTATTTTATTCCAACGATCAAAGTAAAGTATTTTTGTTTTGTTGCACTTTTTTCTTGTGTCTAAATTATTAAATTAGAATTCCTTTTGTTTCGTTTAGAACATATTTTACTTGTTAGTTATTTTAAGTCAACTGTGACAGGTTGTGCAGGGTGTATCTTGGCAGTTGCATCCCTTTTAGCTGTCAGTTTTAACTGTCAGATACGGTCTCAGGAGAATTCAAGGCTCATTACCAATTCTGTTTCCTTACTCAAAGGAAATAGGACATCCATAAATAACAGTCAAAACACTTAACAAATATAATATTTATGAGTTAAAATGGGGAAATATAAAAATATTTAACTGGTCAAATTTTGATGAAATATGTATTGCTGTATATAACATAAATAAATACAGTACATGTTATCTATTTATATAAATGTGAATGTCTGTCTGTTTGTCTGTACGGGCAACACGCCAACATTTCTTTCATGAGACTGATTTCTATTTATTTTATTAGTTTATATATTTTATTATTTTATATATTTTATTAGCAACCTGTTTTCGGAAACCGCCTAAAATGTTAACAACCGGTTTTCGGAAATCGCCTAAAATTAAAAAAAAAAATGATTTCGAGAAATTTTCCTTAATTTGAACAACCAGTTTTTGGAATCATAAAATATAATTCCTTAATTATATTCCTTATAATTCGGTTAAATAAATTTGGATGGTTTTCCTTTTACGATTTTTAACACACCTTAAGGTGCCTTAGAGGTAGGTCATAAACTTTAATATTTCATATCAAAATTTGGGGAAAATTTAGTAAAGTAGACCAATACTTCTTTTGTCCTAAACTTTTATTAACCGCTTAAGGACTACGCCCGAGTATACTCGGGCGGCTATTAT
Source organism: Liopterus haemorrhoidalis (assembly GCA_963971575.1). Classification (NCBI taxonomy): domain Eukaryota; kingdom Metazoa; phylum Arthropoda; class Insecta; order Coleoptera; family Dytiscidae; genus Liopterus; species Liopterus haemorrhoidalis. The sequence goes on from OZ020618.1 coordinate 2,978,957, forward strand.
GTGCGAAAATTCCCAACACCCGAGATAACTCGGGCAAGCTTTACCTACAGAAAAGATTACTCCCGAATGTACTCGGGCGAAAATAAATACGATTCATGGTTTGTGGAAGCGAGACAAAAGACAGCTACGATCCCATTTTGGGCCCGAAATGGCTTTTATGAAGGATATATATGTTCATTAAATAAAATTCATTCATAAAAAAAAAATTGCGTTTTTTTTTCCATTTTTAATTTTTTTAATAATTACTGAAGGGATAAACATTACTACCAATAGCGGCTCTGTCACCATTGGCCAAAATGTCATAGTATACAATGTAAACGCAAATGAAATGGCATCATCGTCATAACAGAGTTCAGATATTTATTAAAACATTCTGTTTAAAATAGCAAAACGATATACAAGGTGTCTCAAAAGAAATTTTATATTTAGTGGATCGATTAAAAAAAAAGTAAGCCGTATATAGAAAAAATGTTTATTAATTATTAAAATACACTTTTTGGGGATTTATTTCTTAAAAATAATATCGTCTAAATGTAGACCCTCGCGTTCTCGGCACTCATTTAATCGAACAGTAAAATTACTTATGACGTCTCGGCAGGTGGACTCAGGGATGGCTGCCATTTCGTGACGGATATTTTCTTTCAAACACGCCAGTGAAGTCGGTTTATTGGCGTAAACTTTAGATTTAAGATAACCCCATAGGAAAAAGTCCATAGAGGTTAAATCTGGACTGCGTGGAGGCCAATTTATGTCACCTCTCCGGGAGATCAATTTGCCTGAGAAAATTTACGAAATTAAGCTTCTGACTGGCATCTTGGGGCTTTAATTCTTGCACCAATTGAATTTTGTAGGGGTGCAGCTTTAGGTCTTTGTGCATAATGCGATGTAATGATGATCTATGCACATTTAAAGCACTTGCGCGCTTCCGAATTGAAAGGTTCGGGTCGTCACGAACAGACTGATTAACATTCTCCACGTTTTCTACCGTTCTTGATGACCTAGGTCGCCCGGATTTTGATTTATCCAGCGTTGTACCAGTCTCTTCAAACTTTTTAACCTAATGTCGAATGAGAGGAATGCTTGGCGCATCATTTAAGTGGCGAAAACCTCGAATACTGCAGAATTTTCTACGCGCTACAGTCGCCGAATCACCGTTTTTGTAAAACTCTCGCACGCATAACGCGCGGTCTGCTCCCGAGAAACGCTCCATAGCGATTGAATTCCCAAGAGCCAGGCTACCGATTGACATAACCCCCGCGCCCCTCGGATACGTTGCGTTCACGCAGTAAGCTAAATAAATATAAAATTTCTTTTGAGACACCTTGTATTAGAATTAACAATAAGTCACATTATAAAAAAAATATAGTACTTTGTACTAAACTGCCCAGCAAACATTTTTATACGGGCCAGTACTGGTAAAGCACATACTCCCCGGCATTGAAAGTAATGGGCCAGTACCCCGGTGTCCCCGGGGCCGTTACTGGCCCATTGATGTATCAGTTGCTGGCCCAGCAACGGTAAAGTGCAAAATAATCGCATTAGTTGCAAGATTTATTTCTGATGGTTTTAAGTAAAAAGTATGAGTGAAGAAGAGTGCTTATAAAATGCTGGTTGTACTTCGTATAGGCGGAATGCGAAATACAAATGTGAAGTACATTATTAATACTGGCGTTGCATTTACTTTTGGTGCCAGTAATTTACCAGCATAAAAGCAGTTTGCCAGCATTCGGCCGTTAGTTGAATGTTTGCTGGGTGGTACATTTACTTTTACAATCAGTTTTGTAGCCACAACAAATTTTACTGTTAATGTAGCAAAAAAAAATCTTACTATACTATTTTAACAATACACTTCTCTCTGTGTGGGCATTGCTACGATCAGAAACAGTTGATTAGCTAGTAAGATTCTTTTAGCAAGACTATTAATACCACGACATTATTTTCAGTAGTGTCGTAAGGGTTTATGTTAACACAATACGAGTAAAGAGCACTTAGTCCAGTTCTATTTGAACTTTTTTGTCCTTGACTGAAAATAAAATCTATATAACAATACAACTTGGGTAACTACCTGGCCTAGTTTCATACAAAGGATCGATAAGACGATAGTTACAACCTAATTTTTAACCAACGACAATAGAATTCAAAATACCTTTAAAATTAACACAACATATCGTCACACCAGAATTAGTTTGTCCTATCTAAATTTTTTAGTTTTTTGAGTTAATGTTATTTTTGGGATATCAATTACAGCATATCAATTAATTAGAAAAAAAAAACTAGAAGGGGTATGCGCGAAACGAATAATAATACCTTATATGTTCCCAAACTAAATACAAAAATGTTACCCTATATGCCATCGATAGATCAAGAATATTATACAGGATCCGGTAAAGAGGTTACGCACGCTTGGGTGGTCACACTGTTTTCGGAATGGTTGGCATCTACTCGTCAACAGATGCCATTTCAGTAACAATGGAGCCTTGGTCTGTAGCACATCGTGTGTTTATTTACAACACCTTCATTGAAACGGTTCATTCTGTGGTGCTCATACAGCGACGATTTCGAAACCATTAAAAAAGTCTACCTAAAAGCTCAAGCTTACATTAACAAACTACGTACTCTTGAAGAGCTTTCGGAAAACTTAACGCGAGAAATTCAAAGAATTCCACGTGCCATGCTTGAACATTGTATGGACAATTTCGCCACCCGTTTACAAGAATGCCTCGACAAAAATGTCATTTGAATCTACGAATTCTCTGAAAGGTGTAACTCTTGAGTAGTAAGTTGAACTTTATGGTTGTGACATAAGTATAGAAATTCCATTTGCTTTCCATTGTATTACCATAACTCTTCAATTTTTCCATTACTTATCTCCGAATTTCCAATTAAAATAATTAACATAAATAGGTACAGAAAGTAAAGCTCACGACTTTGGTTATGGAGTCCATTTGACATTATATCACATAAAATAATTCCTAATATAAATCACTTTAATTGGAAGGTGAACTGAGAGTTTAGCGACATGCTAACTTGTAATGGAACACCTACATACTTAATACATTCAGCTAGTACTTAGCGGCCACTTAATACGAGCAAAGCGGTGCCGGTAAGACAGTCCTCGCTCTTATCTCGCATGCGCAATCGTAAATTTGCTAATTTACTTTACTTAAGAATGGACAGAATTAATCTAGATTACATTGTAATGCGGAGAAGTTTTCTATACAGGATCACAGTACGTCCTTCAGGTGTCCACCCAGAAAATCTCTCACAAAGAACTCGTACATAATATTTGGACATTCTTTAAAAATTGATGTGAAGTGTGAATTTTCACACATTTCAGAGTTTCGCAGGTATTTAATAAGTGAATGATGATTATTTGGGATGCCAAAACAAATTTAATGTTAAAATATTTTTTTTTTAAATTTTAATTCGAATTCCTAATACCATTATTTAGGTTTCTAAATATGTGCAGTATTTTTTTTTATATAGCATGGTTCATTAAGTTATTGAAAATTGCGCCTATGGCATTGGTTGTTTTAAGTCATAACTCTGCCCCTCTGATTTCGTGTATTCAATTTTAACAATTTCCACTGGTTATTAAATTTGCGCTTTTAAAAATTAAATGCAACATTTGCCCAAATATAACTAGAATATTGAAAAAATAATTTAAACAAAATAAAAATGCAAAAAAAACAGAAAAAATATAATTGTCCCGAGACCGGAGCGAACCTAATTTGGAAATTAGAATGCGAGCATGCTATCCGTTACACTATCAAACCATGCTCGTTACTCTGTTATATAAGTTGTTAAATATTTTACATGGTCAAGCAAAAAACACAAAAAATGCGTTATTTTCCGAAAACAAAATCTGATCTAAAATTCCTGTTGAACTATTCCGGTTTACACAAATGTACATTACTTAGAATTTTTTCAGATTTTTAGTTTAAACCATCGGGGCTACAGGGTGTGGGACAAAAAATTTATTGCACAATTTTGGCAAAAATCGCATCAAAATAATTTATTTTGCAAAAATAAAATTTTGATCGTTAATCCACGTACCAAGGGCTTTCATTTGATACCCTACACAGAATTGTAAAAAAATATATTTTTTTACCATGAGCATATATTGGTTTATATTTTTAGGGGGATATGTTTTTTAGATGTTTTAGTATTTTTCCTATATGCGGGTCATAGAGTTGTATAAGCATGCCAAATTTCAACTCTCTAGGTTTAGCCATTTGTCTACAATTTTTACCGAACAGACAGACAGACAGACAGACAGACAGACGACAAAATGACGGTATAAGGGTTTTTTGGTCATACCTACAAAACCCTAAAAATGGATCATATTAAGGGCTTATATTGCAGTTGTGCTTAGAGCGAGTAAACCAAGACAATGGTGCTTTTTAACCTATCCTATTAATCCTATTAAAAACGTGTGATTGAGTCACTTGCATCACTGATATCTTTGAAATTATTTTGCAATGGACTAGTAAAGCATTTCCCAAACTATGATTAGCGCCGTAGCAATGTGCCAAAATTTTTAACTAACTTCTAAACAGTACTCATGAACACCTTCTTTTTCTTAAAGAAAAATCCTTCTTTCTTGTTGAATTGGTGATCTTTTACTGTCATGATAAATCAGGAAGTGACGAAAGAAAGCTTTTAACAGGAAGTGGCGAACAAAAGCTTCTATAATATTACAACCACCACTTAAGATTTGAATGAATAGGCAACGTAACATGAGCTTTCCCCTATAATCAAATTGCAGCTTTCAGTACATAAAATGAATCTGAAAAGAAATATTTCTTACCACCGAAAATTTGAACTTAATCGTCAAGCTGTGGATCTGATCAACACACAATGATCCAAGTCAGTGTGTCTTAATCTTAATTTCATCGTGAATTGGCGATAATTTTTGACTAACCGACCGAAAATACAAATAATTTTTCGCGACTCGGTAATCTAAAAGTACATATTGGAATTTTATAGGAGTACTAACAGAATTTTCGGTACGGGATCAATCAAGTTGATTATAAAATAAATATATTTATTTAAATATAAATTAAATAAGCTAATTGAATATATGTATAAAAATAATCTAGATCGGGGGCCAGATAAATATTCGAGTATATAGTTTGTAGCACAAAATGTGAAATGTGAGTTTTGGTGAACCCACCGTAACCCACAGTTCCACACTACCATGTTTCACACTCACACCGTCTTTGCACAATCCAAAAATAATAGAATGATGCACAAATTATGTTTTGAAACTGTCTTAATTATAATGAAAAAAATTAATTTATATGTTGAAAATTTAATTAACAATAGTAATCTCTATACTAAACTAAAAAATTTTGGATCCCAATAAAGGTCCCGGCTTTGATCAGCTCCCACCTATTCTGCTAAAAAATTGCTGTGCAGGATTCACATTCCAACTTAATTCTGTACTGTTCCGATATTCTTGATTCATTCAATAACAAAACACAAGTTGATGCCATTTACACGGATTTAAGTAAACATTCGATAAGATATCACATTCTGTATTACTCGAAAACTTCTAATAAATCTGGCATTCACGGTACTTTGTTACATTGGATTCAATCTTGAACCGATCGCAAGCAGTTGCGGTTAACGGAGTACTTTCAGAATTTTTTAATTTTTATTCAGGTGTCATCCAGGGGTCGCAAATTGGGCCTTTACTTTTTATTTTATATTTGAATGACGTAAATAACTGTTTTACATATGGTAAATTTACTATATACGCTGATGATATAAAAATTTATATGCCAATCCTGTCGATTGCATGCTGTTACAGACTGATTTAGATCGTTTTGCCGATTATTGTTTGAAAAATCAGCTTTTTATAAACTTCTCCAAATGTAACTTAATAACCTTCAGTAGAAATAAAGACATTTTCATTTTTAATTACACATTATAACTTCAATAACTAGAGTAAATAAAATTAGAGAACTTGACGTGCTTTTAGATGACTAACTAACTTATGATTCACACATTAATATCTGCAAAAAAGCTTACCAAATGCTTGGATTTATTATGTGAACTTGTAAATTCTTTTACAATACTTATGCTATCCAATCTATTCAATGCCTATGTTCTAAGTCAGCTCACTTACTGTAGTTCACTATGAAATCCACTTTATGGAGTTCAGACAAAAAGATTGAAAAGAATACAAAAACGTTATGTTCGATATTTATCTACACAAAGCCCACTTATTAACACAAATTATTTAATTTCTTGCTACTACTTTAAGATACTAACTCTAGAAGATAGAAGGATACTAAGGACCTATCACTCTTGTTTAAAATTATAAATAATATAATAGATAGCCCAGACTTATTACGGAAAATTGGTTTAAACATCCCCGGTAAAAACTTACGAAATACCACCCTCTTTTTTATACCCTACTCTAGAACTAATTATATGTTAAACAACTCTCCGTTAAATAGAATAGTTAACTCTGGAAATGCCTTCCCCTGCGAAAGTGTCGACTTCTTTACTGATTCATTCCATAAAATAAAAAATCAATTTATGAAAAAACATATAAACTGTTATATAAATGCACAATCACCTGTAAAATTTATACCTGCAAATTGTTTACTTGTTAAAATCTGTAAAATTTATATTTTGAATATTATTTTTTAAGAAACTTTTAAAAGACAAATTTTTATGCAAAATTGTGGTTGTAACTTGTGGGCCTCACCTGTTTTACAATACCTCTAATATAAATAAATAAATAAATAATTTCGGTTCAGGTCCACCGATTTATATAATTTTAGTTTGGTTTTATTCAATAATGTTCAAAGAAAACGTTTATGTATTTATCATAGACAAATTACCGCTAATTTCTTAGCTTTTTCTAACATATATGCACATTTGTACATGCTTCCATATTGTCCATAGAAGCACATTCTACCTAACAATGACTTGCATTATAAAATTAACAAAAAACTTTACAAATACCTTTCCAATCGCTCCAATTTTTGTATCCATCAAGTCCACACACCAAAGTCCACACTATGACACACTTTTTCAAGTATTTTCTGCACTTTTATCACTTAAAAATAACTTAAAACACCCGACGAAATGAAGACGCCACTTGTAAAAATCACATGTCACTACTAATCAATATGGCTAACTCGGATTAAGCTCATTAAGAAATAGTCATTAAAAATTAATACATAAGGAACAGAATTGCTTGAAATAATTCTTAATGGGAATAAACACATACATTAATATTGTATCAATAGTATACAGGTGGTTGAAATTATATTACTCAATGCATAACTTTTTTATTATTGAAGATAGGGTGTAACGTTAAATTTGGAAGTTGCTTGGTACTAAATGATCTATGATAATATATATTTAGAATAACAATTGACTATCAAATACAAGAGATATTCGATTATTTATGAAAAATTTAAATGGAACACCCTATATATTTTTACTTGATTTGAAAGGCACATAAATTAGGTATACAACCATGTTACAAAAATCATTCTGGCGCGCAAATAGCCATCGTTGCTGTGCGGAAAAACTAACAAATTAAATACCATTATGATGAAAAATAAAGACTCAAATCTATATTAATAAAATTTGAGGCTATATCTGTTTTTTTTTTTGCACCATATTTGGTTTCTACACGTTTTATAAGACAACTAGCTGGAGTACCCGTCGTTGGTACTGTTTTTGTAATGTATATTTTGCTGTAATGTAAATCATAAGTAAGATAATTTAATTTCAAGCAGAACACAATATAATCGATTCTTTTTTCTTAATTACTCCTTTGCATATATTTTTGATGTTAAGTAAATAAGTGAGATACTTCATTTATAGGTAGCTCTCACCATAGCTCCCTAAAATATATCTTATTAAAAAATACATTATACGAAAAAGTATATTCTTTTCTCATTTTCATTCTTGCTATTAAGTAAATGAGTTCAATCTTATAAGTAACACTCCCCTTGCCTCCTAAAAATCTTCTTATTGAAACTATGTTGAGCCTTTTTGTGGACTGTCTTTTTTACTTTTTTTGCCGAAAATGTCAAAATCTTTGACCGTAACTTAAAAGCGACCATATATTTGTGATCTAAGGCTAAAAATTATATGTATACCATTTTTCCAACAAAATAAAAATAAAAAAAAATTCTAAAATTTTGAAATTTTGGCCAAATTTTTTTTGTCTCCAATTTTAGCCAAAATATAGTTTTAAGCTAATTTTGGGGTGAGGATTATGAAAAAAATATTTAAAAAATTCATGCTTTCTTAGTTTTTGAGTTAGAGTCAATTTGGGTCAGTTTTTTGCCCATAATTCCAAAACTTTTGCCCAAACTTCAAAATGGACCAAATTTTGTTGATCTATGACCATATAATATAATACATATTTGTACCAATTTTTAATTAAATCTGAGACAAAAAATTTTTGCTTCAAAATCACGATTTTTTTAAGGTCTACCCCTTACGAATTTTTCGATTTTTGGCCATTTTCAAGGGTTTTGGATTACTGCCCATAAAAAAATTAATAATTGGTTTATTGAAGCCCAAATTTTTTTATAGACTAAACAATGTAGGAGAATTTTAAAAATTGAAACCGTAGATTTTTATCCTTAACCGTTTTTTAGTTCGGATTTATCAAAATTTTCAAAAAAAAAAATTAAAAAAATGAAATTTTTTTGTTTCAAAATTTGGTTACAAGTCAATTAGGAGCCTAAAATTTCAAAAATTTCAACCGCAGGACTTTATCTTGTTTAGTTTTTGAGATACATCCATACGAAGATGAAAATTTTAATAAATCACGCCATATTAAAATTTGTCATAGTTTTAAAATACGCCAAACGAATAAGGCCTCAAAATGTTTCTAGACTAAATAAGCTACGGGGTATCCAAAAATTCTAACCTCAGGTCGTTTTCTTTAACCGTTTTTGAGTTGTGATTTTTTTTTAATTCACATTTTCACAAATAATGTAGATTATGCCATTCAAAAAAATTGCCTAACCTCAAAACGCGTTGAATGGTTAAAGCCCCAATTTTTTTTTAGACTAAATAGACTACGGAAAATCCAAAAATTTCAACCACAGGTCGCTATCTCCAACCGTTTTTGAGTTGTGCTTTTTTTTAATTCACAATTTTCACAAATAATGTAAACTATACCATTCAAAAAAATTGTCATAATCTCAAAACGCGTTGAATGATTAAAGTCCCAAATTTTTTCTAGACTAAATAAACTACGGAGAATCCAAAAATTTTAACCGCAGGTCGCTATCTTTAACCGTTTTTGAGTTGTGCTTTTTTTCATTTTATAATTTTCACAAATAATGTAAATTATACAATTAAAAAAAATTGGCATATTCACAAAATGCGTTGAATGATTAAAGCCCAAATTTTTTTCTAGACTAACTAAACTACGGAAAATCCAAAAATTTCAACCGTAGGTCGCTGTCTTTAATTGTTTTTGAGTTGAGCTTTTTTTCATTTTATAATTTTCACAAATAATATAAATTATACCATTAAAATATATTGTCATAATCTCAAAACGCGTTGAATGATCAAAGCCCCAAATTTTTTCTAGACTAAATAAACTATGGAGAATCCTAAATTCCAACCGCAGGTCACTATCTCTAACCGTTTTTGAGTTGCGCTTTTTTTAATTCACAAATAGATGCACTGCATCTTTTGCTTTCATGGACACCATTGAATATATCTTTAATATTGTTTTTCCACTGGTAGATATCCAATTTTCTTTCCCACATCTTCTTTATTATTTTATCCTTCAATATCCTCACTTTCAAACTATTTTTAAAATTTATGTTTATTTGTATAGGTAGTTTTGCACGAAGTATGCATTCGTGATGTAAGCAATGGCAATATTAAAAGACAATGTGTGTACTCTCCCACGAAGATCAGACGTCCACTGTGCACAATACTATGACCCATATGACCCACTGTATGACCCACACCTTGGTATTAACACGCACCTAACATAAACACAACAGTGACATCTTGAAATTAATTTTATAATTCGTTAAAATATTAATAGTCGTAACAATTTCTAAATTTTAAGTTTTTTATTTCCTACTTTTCATTAGATTTATTATTGGTTGATAAAATCAAATTTTCTAATCGTAGAATTATGTGAGAATTGTTATTATTGTCTTTCTACATTCCAACAATTAAAATATTGTTTGAACGTGATGCATGAATTAATGTAATAAACTAAGTAGAAATATGTTATAAACAACTGACTTGATCATATATGCCGCGCTATTTACTATTTCCAGTGGTGTGCTTACGTTTCATGCTTGAAAAGTACGGACATTTACAGAAGTAACGGTAACCAATACGTCGATTGCCGAAATTCTCAAGTTTTCCCCCTAAAATTCCAGATCTCTTAAAAGAAATTTTGCCAAAATTACATATTATACAATTATGACACCTTATACAGCTTTTCCCCAGATTAATACGCATATTCTGAACTTTCTTACATCGATGTAATATTGGCCAGATTTGCGTGTTGTAAGATAGAGTAAGCAATAACACCACCATAAAACTTAACATATCTTGTTTAGAATAGCCCTGTTAGAATATATCGTTATGATGTATCAAAAAAGATATCAAAAAATGCCTTAATAAAAGTTTTTTCTTGTTGAAGTTTTATTAAATTTTAAATTCAAAATAGTATATTATTATATGAGTTTTATAAGACGATGTATTGGCACACGAGTTGTTTGGAGTACGACGAGTGAAACGAGGAGTGCAAAGTAACACCTCAAATGAGGAGAGAAAATTAATACCTCAGATAATCTAAGGCAGCGATGACGGCCCTTTTTCCCCAGATTGTTCAAAATTAAATTTGGAATCTTGAAGATTCATATTGTGGGTCAAAAATATACGTAAGAAATATCTACCTTTATAGGGTGTAAGTATTTGTGTAGAATCTCCTTCTAATCTCGTTAACTCTACCTGATCTATCGGTCATTTGATACAGATATATAACAGGTAATAGTTGAATTCCATCTCGCTATTATTATCATATTTGTCGATTTCCTTACCATATTTCGTAAATGCTTTCTACCTGCCTACCGTAGTTATTCTGGAATATCTCTTTTTCAGAACTATAAAGATCTTCTTTTATACGGGTCATTTGTAATTGTCATACGGGTCGCTGCGTCATCCGCGGGTTATGTTTGGATGTTATTTCTAAGGTCTACAATTCAATATGTTTTAACCAGGCCATCGCTAAATTTTTGGCGCAATTCTAGTCTTTTTTAAAGCTCAGGAAACAAGTCTAATTTCATTAATGGCATCCTGGAAGGAATTTTTTATTTTGTTCAAACCATCCACCAAAATATGTTTTCAAACTTTTTATTTCAACAAATAAAATCACATGGTGAAAAGTCTGGTGAATGATGAATTTCATACTTTATTAATCCTGTTTTATGGTACTTTATCTTTAAGAAAATTTATGCAACAAGTGCACAAAGCAGTACTTCTTTTTACGATTGGGAAGTTTGATCGTATGAGCCATAAAAGAATGCAGCAATAAGTGAAATAATACGTTTTCTGCATGAGTGTCATACAGTATTTTTCTTACGATTGTCTGCCATTAGAAAAATAAATAAAAATTAGTATGTACATAAATTTTTCTACAGCTATCTCTAATATAAAAAAAGAGCAAGGCTTTGGACAAAACCAAATTTTTAGTTTTTTGGAGATCAATTGATTTTAATGTTTTTAATGCACTCTTTGATTCTTCTTCAGACTGTACGGACATGCTTGCAGTTCTTGGAGATGGTTCTGTTGCCCCCATGAGCTCATGTAAGTCCGTGGAAATAGAGGTGAAGCCCCCATTAACAATTGTATTTTGCTTATGGAAAGTGTGAAATAATGAAACGCTTTTGAGGCTTATATTAACAACCGCAATGGAAATGTCAAACTGCTATGTCAAAAAAATTAATAAAAAATAAAATAAATATAATTGATAACGTTTTCGGGGGTTTGAGACAAAACAGGAGCTTTTTTGGAGAGTGACTTTTTTTCCTTTTTAAGAAAAAAATGGAGACCTTATTTTACGGATAACCCTCGTAGTTTTAATGTTGTAGTGCGCCTATGGTGTTATTCTTGGTATTATATATCCTATTACAGTTTACGATACCGTGCAAACAATTAAACCACGCTATCTCTACTAATTGAAAACCAATAATAAATCAAAGCAATGTTAATTACTCGATTCACATACTCCCGTCAGTTTTTCTTCCTCCTAAGAGCTATATGTCTATTTAATAGACTACTAAAACAATCTGACCAAATAAATTGATAAAAAAAAAATATGAAGAAGTGTTTAGATCCCGCTATGCGGAAATAACATGTGTCAAAGTTCACAAGTTCCACACCTACGAGTTGGTCACATAATATCCATTAATAATCAGTGAAAAGTTAGCACAAAGTGTTAGACAATACGCCGAGCGTGTGGCATGATATCCTACTTACTGAACACAGTGCTTTCCAAACCAAGTTCTCGCGACACAATGTACAGAAGAAGTCGAAAGGCTCAGAGAGAATATAAATTAACGTATTTTTTGGACCATAAGACATAACAATCATAACTGAACCGTTGTTGTATGTCTCTTCAAAAACCAAGACATCTTCGATTCTATCGAATGTTGAATGAAATACATATACCTTATTTCTTAAAAGACTTTAAATCGTCTCTTCTTTTACAGCTTCCCATGAATTTTTTACCTAGGTATATATCAGGTGATTGCAAAAGTTCGTGCCCGTGTAATAATGACTGTATCCGTCATTTGGTGAATAGTAATCCACGGATTTCGACTGAAGAGATTGCTGAGAAGTTAAATGTTGACAAATCGACAGCATTTCGCCATTTAAAAAAACTTGGCTATACTTCGAAGCTCGATATATGGGTTTCGCACATTTTGACAGAACGGAACAAACAGAAATGTGTTTCCACTGCCGTTTCTCTCTTTGCCCGTCTACAAAATGAACCTTTCTTGGATCGAGTAATAATTGGAGATGAAAAATGGTTTATGTATCACAACATAGAAAGTAAAAGAAGCTGGAAGCATGGGAGTGAACGAGCAGAATCTTTGGCAAAAGCTGAATTGCATCCAATGAAAGTGTTGTTATGTGTCTGGTGGGATTGCAGAGGAATACTTTATTTCGAGCTTCTTCCACGTGGCAAAACAATAATTGCGGAGAAGTACTGAGAGCAACTCACCCAACTCAATGTGAAAATTCAAGCAAAACGTCCAAGTTTAGTTAACCGAAAAGGCATCATCTTTCACCACGCTAGACCACATGTCGCTCACCAGACAATGCAAAAACTTAGGGAGTTAAAATGGAAAATCCTCCAGCACCCGCCGTATTCCCCTGACCTTGCGCCTTCAGATTTTCATCTGTTACGTTCTCTTCAAAATAATTTGAATGGCAAAAAAATTGTTTCTGTGGAAGAAGTCAAAAACTACCTTACTACTTTCTTTGAAGATAAACCACCCAGTTTCTACAAAGAAGGAATTCAAAAACTTGTAAAACGTTGGGAGACAGTTATAGAAAATGATGGGGAGTACATTATTGATTAATAAAAATGTTTTTCCACGAAAATGTGTTTTATTTAAATTTATTTCAGTTCGGGCACGAATTTTTGCAATCACCTGATACTTCTGAAATTGTCGGTCGTTTTATAAATCCTCTTGCTGTGACATCTTGATTTGACTTTTTCATCCATTTTTTCTACACTTCCGCATAAAGTTTTTAAATAGTTTATTAATCGTAGGTATTATTCCATGAAAAAATCCAATCAAAATCACAATCAAAAAGCAATAATGCGCATGTACGTAAAACTCCAACATATTCGAATTGTATCCACGAATGCAGATAATGTTTTTGACGTTTTACAGTTTGGTAAAAACTGCTGTAGACTAGAGTCTTTTTTGAGATTTGTGCAGAAAGATCAATTAGTAGTTTGGGGTCTTTTAAATGTTATTTTATTGATGATGATGGGTTCAGTAATGAATTTACTCATTTTGTGCAATCGCGTTTAGGAAACTCATAAGGGACTAAAATCCGGCACGCAATGTGGTTTTAGCGTTTGCAAGCATGACCAGACACATTGTCTAGGACTTAAAATTATTACGCTAATAAATTAAAGACTTACTTGCAAAAATGAATTAAGAAATATCAACATAATAAAAAATAAGCTTCGGACAGAGAAGGGAAATTTTCTGTTTCTAAATGGTCTCCTTCTCTGCTATTATATGAAATCGAGAGGGCAACATGACGTTTCGACCAGTTTTATTATCCTTATATAAACAAATATTTTTTATTACATACCTCTGTACTGCTTGCCCACTGTAGGAAGTTGAATATTCTAAGTGGAGACTGGGGTCTGCACCAATGTCCTTATGCTTCATAAGTAACCGTCTTACCAAAGAGCTAGTAAGTTGTAAAAATAAGGTTCTTAAACAAACTTCTTGAAATCAATTGATTTCTCTTATTTTTTTGCTATTCTCTCTGGTAATTAATTAAAGACTTATGTATTGAAGTGGTATAAAATTCCGAGAAGGTACTAATAAGTATAAAACGTGTGTCCATTGAGTCCTTTACCACATCTATTTAATTGTGTAGAGTACAAGTAATTGAGCACGTAATCCGCCAAAGAGAAATAATCCATCAATGTCTCTTTACTCACCCACGGATAGAAAGCTCAGACTATTTAGAGGACACAATACAATATTATTGAGATTATCAATAAAAATATTTGGGATGAGAGACGTCTATACTGATTAATAATATAGTTAGCCAATTTTAGGCCAAATATGAACAAAAAAAATGCAAAAATCCTTGACCTTACAATTTTTTTATTTTTGGCTATTTCACATGTTTTGTTTATCAGTCCATACAAAAATTTGTAGCCAGTTGAATTGAACCCAGCTTACCATCTAAATTAAATAAGACATGGAGAATCCAATCATTTTAATCGCTGGTCTCTCTGTTTTTAATTACGATTTATTAAAATTACAAAAAATATATTTTTATCAAAATACTTCAAATTCTGATAATGAATTTATAGACTAAGCTCAGAAACTCCAACACAGGTCTATATCTTCGAGATAACATCGAAAATTTTCAAATTTGTCTTTTGGAAAAAGTTGTGAATCAAAACATATAAAGGGAATTAAAGCCCGGATCTCTTAATAGTATAAAAAAATGTAGGAATTATATAAATTCAAACCAGACGTCCCTATCTCAAACCGTTTTTGAATGATTATTTTGAACCGTAATAACACCAGATTAATGGAAAAGAAAAGATTCTAAAAAAGTTTTTTAGAAACAAAAATTGCTCCTTGAGGTACCTCCTAAATATATTAACAATTTTGGTTAACTCTCTCCTTAGGTGATTTCTCCATTTTTTGCGAGATTTAACTACTAGATCAAAAAGGTATGTTCCTCGTGCAAATATAAAGCCTTGTTTATAAAAGATCCCAAATGCGTAGTCATAAAATTACATAAATGGAGTATCAATAAAAAATAAAAAAATCTATAAGAAATAGAATCAAATAAACCACCAGATAATCGACTCAGAGCTTCTAATAATTCAACAATTCTAGATGTTTTCGCGAACCCGTCTTCAGAGAGACTTGTGTTTATATAAGGGTTCTGATAACATTTCCTGAAATGAAGGTCTAAAATTGTCTAAAGGTATTTCAGTGCTTAAATATATTAGGCTATAACAAGAATCATTTTGAACAATAAAATGTACTCCCTCCGTTCCAAAATAAGTGTCCGATTTTAGTTTTTTTAATGGATTATTGAAATAATGAAATTAAATGTATCAGTAGTTATTTAATTAAATTAATCCTCGATTTGGGTTTCGCTAACGCCATTCAATCATTACAACAAGAGTCCCCGTCCAGTATTGATGCATTCATTGCAGCCGTGCATAAAACATGGGATGAAATAACCGGGGAAAAACTAGACAATTGTTTCATTACACTGCAGAAGTGTATGGAATTGACCATTCTTCATAGAGGAGGCAACGATTACAAGCTTCCTCACATTTAGTTTAGTTGTGAAAATATACGTTATATATCCCTTTGCATATTTTTTTATGAAATTGGACACTTATTTTGGAACAAATAAAATTCCTAAATCGGACACTTATTTTGAACTGAAGGAGTATAAAATAATTTTGAAGTTACGTTTCGTAATTAACTGAATTATAAAATCTTTTAACTGTAATGAACCCTTTAAAATCTCTAAAAATGCTAATAGTTTCCCAAATTAAATTCTCAACACAACGAAGTCTTAGAGCCGATATATGGTGATGGCAAGCCATTCTTTAAACCTAGAAACTTTTGATCTATTTTTATATTAAGACTATTCAATAGTGTATTCCAATATTTGTAAAAATTTTAAACTTTATAACGCTTATATTTAAAGTTAAATAAAATAAAAATAAATTTATCGAAATATGCTTCTATCTCTTTTACAAGAAACAGAACTTTTATTGATTTTAATTACCTTATCAATAATGATAAGATTGCTTCTGTTTCTTTTTATTAAGGATCTTGGAGTAGTTTTTGACAAAAAATTAATATTTGACGTACATATGGACGGAATTATAAAAAAATCTTATAGAATGTTAGGATTTATTTGTAGAACCGGCAAGGAATTTAAATCATACAAGACTCTTTTGTCTTTATACTGTTCTATGGTAAGAAGCCAGCTTGAATTTTGCTCTGCATATTGGTCACCTCAATATTATGTTTATATTAATCGCATTGAGAAAATACAGGATAGATTCATCAAACATATTAAATTCAAATACTCTACTGATATTAGCCTTGTTTCTTTGGAAAACAGACGAATAATAACTGATATCTGTTTCGTATTCAAAGTTATTAATAACATATTTGACTGTCCAGATCTTGTTAATCAATTTTATCTAAGAGTTCCCACTTATGCGACCAGACAAAATGATTTGTTTTTAGTACCATATGCTAGAACAAACTCTGCATATAATTCGCCTTTGAACCGTTTAGCTTTGAACATGAATGAATTTGCTAGCAATCGGGATTTTCCCGATATATTTTCCATCAATATTGCTGTACTAAAAAATTATTTAAAAAGATTTTTTAAAAATGTTTAATTTATAATAAATAAAAAAAATTATAAAAGTAATAATTTATACTATGTATTAATAAATACTGTCTATTTACATATATGTATTTTTTTTTTGTAAATAAGGTACACTATTATTGGGCTCTTGCCTGTTGTGTAGCCAAATTTTGAAATAAATAAATAAATAAATAAATAAACGACTTTAGGCTTCTAGCATCGTAGGTCGCACGGCTATTCTTTATGGACGCGGCTCTACATCTAAGTATTGTGTTGGAAATACCTAAACAAATCAGGAAGTTAACAGAGCAATATTTATGTAACTGAGACCAAAAACCAACCTGATGAACAGTGTCCAATATTTCAGTGGTAGATTTTCCATTTCTCTTCATACTTGTATGGTTTATTGTGAGGAGTTTATATAAAACAATCAATCAACCTTTCTCTGTGTAGTCAGATGTCTATACCCCCTGCTTGTCAAGTTATTTGAATCAGTGGATTTATTAGTGTCACTAGGCCTAGGATATTACACCTATATTAATGGCTGGTGCACGGTGAAGCTAGTGCTGGTGTCTTCTCACGGCCTCCGGAGAGGCGAGACTTGACCTCGCCCCCCGACCAAGCCGACACAGGCACCGAGCTAATTATCATAGATTAATCTTGCAAACACCACATCACCATGCTGTTTCATCAAGTGCAACTCAACTTAACACCAACCAGATTAATTGATTCAAACATTTAATGACAGTTTCAACAAACCGCAAATTTAATATTTCAGTTTAACTGACATTAAAAATATGCCAATAAAATAGTGCAGTCGGATGGTAAACCACTGTATGGAAAAAATGAAAAGTGTCCCTTAGAACTGTAAGAGCTACCGTAAATAATAAATAGGTACTATCTTTAAGAGCAGTACTCCGCAACATTTTCCGCAACTTAAAAACGCTTAAAGATAGTGACCTCCAGGTAAAATTTTTGGATTTCACGTAGTTTACATAGTTTAGAAATAATTTGGGGCTTAAATCGTTTGACACGTTTTGAGATTACGAAATTTTTTTTTAATGGCATTATTTACAATATTTGTGAAAAGTGTAAATTAAAAAAATCACAAGCGGTTAGAGAAAAAGACCTGAGGTTAAAATTTTTGGATTCTCTGTAGTTTATTTAGTCTAGAAAAAATTTGAGGCCTTAATCGTTTGACGTATAGTCTGTTCCAAACGGTTAAGCGGAACTAGATTTTGCAATCTAGTTACTTTCATCGTTTAAATCGTGCTTTTTGGCCGTGTTGTTTAAGCTTTGTAAATCATACTTACAATAAATATTTTTTGGTGATTTTTTTCATCATTTTAAAATGTCATTATCTTTATATGTTAATTTTTTGTGTCATTCTTATTACAAGTTTCCCAATCATTTATATTTTTGTCATTAAAATATATAAAAAAATAATTTAATTTTGACATATATACTTCGTTTCCATGGTTTCATTGTTGGAATTTTTAATTTTGACATTCCAACTTGAAAAATGAAATATCCCTAGCAAGGCCCCTTCTCGTGACAACCTAAAAGAACGAAATTCCCATTTAGTTCCGCTAACCGTTTGAAACAGACTGTATTTTAAAATTATGACAAATTTTAACATGGCGTGGTTTTTAGAAATTTTCATCTTCGCATGGACATCTCAAAAACGCAATGCGATAAAGACCTGCGGTTGAAATTTTTAAAATCTTGAGGCCCTACTTGTCTTGCAACCAAATTTTGAAACAATAATTGCAACAATAATTGCGCGATAATCGCAGAGGCCCCGACGCCTGGAACTCCAGGGACCCGTGCTAATTAGCCCTACTAGCCCCCCCCCATATCTGAGCCTGTGTAATACTTACTTATTGTAGCGGTACTATTGAGCTTCTCATACTCAACGTATGTTCGTAGTTTTTATATACGAGGGTTGTAGCGGCTCTAGGCAAAACGCTAACTGGTGTGGAATTTCAAGCACACCACACGGAGCTATCGTAGACACGACGGACGTTTGACTACAGTGTCTGAGCGTTTATTCAACAGACATATGTTACTAACCTTTGTGCTGATGGATAGATGATTCTCTGGGTACCCAGATGCTGAAGAATTCTAGGAGATGCCAAATAAACATATGCAGTCGAAAGAACACCAGACACTATAAATAATTATATTTCCGACTATCGGAAATAGAGCCACAGCGGTTTTGTACACCCGCACAAAGTAATACTGATTTTTACTGTCAAAAAAATATTAATGTTTCTATGTTTTTAAACAAAAATACAAAAGGCCAACGCCTGCTACAATTCTAAATACAAAAAATTAAAACGAAACACTTATTTTACCTCTTTTTCATTTAAAAAAAACAAATATTGGTTTTTATTGAGTTTTCTCTTTCTACCAATTTTAGATTCAGTCCCCTAGATTCATCCCTAATAGTTACATCTTTTTAATTCCTGGGATATTTTATAAATATATTCTTTTGTCATGCGTTACAAAAGAAATTTTGGTTACCTGAAGTGTACAATATAATATTTATAGCTTTAATTTTACCTGGCCCTTCTTCAATAGGCTGACTTTTTGATCTTAATTTTGTAAATCGTGGTTTTACTCACGTACACATTTTGGAAGCTATATTTGCCTGTTGAAGATGATAAGTGGTTGAGAAACTTAAATACAAATCCTCTTAAAAATTGTGCAAGAGAAGACAAATTTTAAACTGTACAAGTTAAAAAGATATCATTTGGGCCCTTTCTCAGATAAATTGCTAGAAATAAAATATAATTCTTGTCACATTAGCAGATTTTTATAGTATTTATTAGCATTGTGTGCGAATTGATTCCCAACGGAGTACAATGGTGTCATTATAGTTGAGTTTAGATTACAAAAAGAATCTTTTTCATAATAAATTTGTATTTTTTTGTGACTGTAAAAGAACAGTCCAAAAATTGAGTTGCCCTGGATTTGAGAAAAAGAACTATTCGCTAATTTATGATGTAATAAAAAGTCTTAACGATTTTACAATCAGCGGTAAAATTATAAAAATATGCTGGATTAACGGCCATTCAGATTTTGAGTTCAACATCGAAGTCATCTAGCCAAAGAAGCAGCTGTAAATGGCTCCCTGTTCAATATACCTCTGAACAGTAATGAGATTACGTCAATCTTCAAATCTGCCTTAAGGGCATATCACACTAGAACGCTATCCAAGTTTTATTTTGTAAGTCTTCTTTCAGGATTCAAGTCTTCACGTCTTCAGCTATCACACGCGAAACAGGGAAAAGTAATTTGCGTCTGCGTACATAACGTTAACAATACACCCATCTCACTTGTTCTGACTGAGAGGAAGAGGCCGCGCACGCGCATTTGAAGACTTGGACTTCATCTGTCTTCTAGAGACAGGGAAAATATATCTGAATGTATTTGCTCAGACTTAAAGACCTAGGTTTTTTGTCATGCTATCACACACACACAAGACTTCGATTCGAATGCAAAGACTTTAGTTTTGCAAGTTTAGACTTGAATAATAACTCTAGTGTGATAAGGCCTTTATACAACCAATGGCAACAAGAATACATAGATTCTTTGCAGTTCAAAGGTTCATACTATGGTCAAATTCAACCCCTCCTACCTAGAAAGGTTTTCTTCTTACCAAAACAGATCTTTTATATGCACTTTTATCCGGCTTAGATTTAATCACACCTCTGTATATCATCTGCATAGAATTAATATGGTTACTTCTCTCTGTCCGTGTGATAATTTGTCTGTCAGTGATTCGAACCACATATTGTTTGAACGCCCAATTAATTTTCGCAATCGTAATTTATTCATACAAAATTTAGTTGTCCAAAAAATATCCTTACCAACCAATATTCAGATACTTCTTGCTACCAACTCTCTAGATATCTAATTATTTAAAACTGTATTAAATCAGAAAATATCAAATTGTAAACATAATTTTAAAACCCATTAATCCATTTTTTGGTCCTAGCAGCATTAAAATATCTAACCTTTTAAAAAATCATAAAGTTACAGCCGCATTTCATAATCAGTTCACTCTTTGAAATTAACCTAGTGTTTTATTATCTTTTCCTGTTATTCAATATGTTTCAAGAAGAGCCTACAACTGAATCAGTTTAATCACTAATCAAGAGATTAGCAGATAAAGATAAAGGAAGACCTTTACTACCTGGCTAATAGCCAAAGCTGCCAAACCAATAATCAAAAGGAGAAGAAAAGTTGGAGTACGATTATCATGCATCCTTTTACTGGTTCGATTACGTTTACGGTCCTAATTAGAATTTTGTTATTGGGAAACAATAACGAGTACGCGAGTCGAACTCCAACTTGTTGAGGACTGATCAGGAAACGATGCATTTTATTGGCTATCCATGGATATTCTGTTAGGATTGAAAAAGCTTAATCCAGCATTAAATCCTTTTTGTTTTTTACAATATTGTTAATTGTTTCCCATAATAATATCCACATATATACCGCATAAATAATACATTTAAATTTACAGAGCTAATAAAATTTTCTAATATTCAATACATATAAGACACCATATAAGGTTGGTTCATTAATAAAGTTAGATTAACTGTGTCTATATTCTCTTTAATTCTAGACTATAATTCATGTTATTTGCAGGCACCATGGATACATCTGGAAGACCTGTGGTTCTCTGTGACGCACCTTGTGTTGCTCGAGCTGGTCTCAATCGTTATGAAGTTGCTACCTTGTTGCTATATTACGCCTCGATACCTTGGTGAGTTAATGTATATGATTTGTTTTATTGCTAATAGATGGCAACAAAGTAGTTTTATTAGAAGTTTCAATGTACTTACAATTTAACACTTGTTAGGTGGAAATTTGTTTCTTTTGAAGATTTGCCGGTCTTGGTAATGTAAAGGTAAAGACTCTGCTTGGATTATTAACAATCCCGGGTTCAAATCTCAATGATGTGAATATTTATAATTGTCCTTGTTATCTCATTCTCATCAACAGATTGAGTGAGTTCACGAGATTTTACTTGCCGAATAATGGGCAGAGAACTTATAAACAAATATATATTTCGCACAGTCCTATGTAATATTCAATGACGCTGTGAGCTTCTCATACTCAACGTATGTTCGTCGTTTTTATCTTCGATTGTTACATTTGAATATATATACGAGGGTTGTAGCGGCTCTAGGTAAACCGCTAACTGGTGTGGGATTTCAAGCACACCACACGGAGTTATCGTAGACACGACGGATGTTTGACTGTCTAAGCGTTTATTCAACAGACATATGTTAATAACCTTTGTGCCGATGAATAGATTCTCTGGGTACCCAGATGCTGAAGAATTCTTGGAGATTCCAAATGAACATATGCAGTCGAAAGGACACCAGACACTATAAATAACTATATTTCCGACTATTGGAAATAGAGCCACAGCGGTTTTGTACACCCGCACAACGAAATACTGATTTTTTACTGTTACTGTCAAAAAAATTAATTTTTCTATGTTTATAAAACAAAAACAAAACGCCAACGCCTGCTATGATTCTAAATACAAAAAATCAAAACGAAACAAGGGTTGTCCGTAAAATAAGGTTTCCAATTTTTTTTTCACAAAGAAAAACACGTTTATTTGCAATGAGTTATACATTGTTGGAAAGCCTGGGCTTACTACTATTTTTCTACATAATTCCCGTTGCGATCGATGCATTTTTGCATGCGGTGTAGCATTTTTCGTATACCCGTGTTACAGAACTTCCCCGCGGCAGGACGCATGTAGAGTACGACCTCTTTATTCAACTAAACCCGCCGCTTGTTCCCCAAAAGCCGCAAATGTTCTGTCAAAATTTTGTCAATCAAAGTCTTCTGACATCAGGGATCAATTTGTACAGCTCCCGAATCGTCACCTTTCGATCGTCAAGCATTACTCTCTCCACTTTTGTAATCATTTCGTCCGAAACCGATGGCCGTCCGGCACGCTGTCCATCATAGACGTCTGTACGTCCGTTTTAAACTCTCTGCACCATTTTCGCACGTTTTTGATATTCATACACTATTGTATACACTTTACATAACTGTCGATAAATTTCTATAGGCGTAGTGTCCTTAGCACACAAAAAACGAATCACAGTAACTCTTACCTGGCGGTAGCGGCGAGTGGAGGCGGACGGCTACCTAACTAAGATTAAGCGTCACAGACAGCTCAGAGTGGTGGGGATTTGTAGGTGGGGAATCAAGCTACACGCCAGTGCTTCCAGATCTTGCGTTAAATAATTCCGCGCAACTCCAGTGCGTTGGAGACCTTTTGTTTATGGACAACCCTCGGATTAGGGGGATCGGAAAGAAATCAATTATTTCAGAGTACAATTAAGAATAGCTATGTTTAAAGATATCATTAATAAATAATGAGAATAGTATAGGTCCGAGATTAGATCCTTGAGGGACTTCTAATGAGATCATTGCTGGATAATTAATTGTACATTTTGATGTATGGGGTACGGTCAATTAAATAAATTATATATTCAGATAAACGTATGTGTGCTTTTTTGTACATGAAGCGCTCCTATTGCAGCTGTATCTAGAGGGACTGAAGAAAGAAAATAGTTATATATATAAATTCTTTATTCCGTAGGCCTTGCGGCGTTCAGGGTATTAACCATTACTAATAGGAAAATCAATCCAAAAATAATTAACGTACAATGCAATACAATTTACAATTTACAATTTTTTTCTCATTTCTTTCTTCTTGCTCCAATGTCCCTCTCCTTCTACCTGTTCTCATTCTGGTTTCCCTCTCCGATCTCCTTCCTTCTTGCTTCCAATTCTCTCGTCCATCTTTTTATTTATTCCATTCTCTTCCCTTCCAACCATTTCTTCACCTCCTATCTCCCTTCTTTCCTCCCCATTTCCAGGTAACCTCATCCCCCTTTTCCTTCCTTCTATTTCTCCCCTTCTGCTCCCTACTGGGTCTCTTCCTTTCTTCCTTTACCCCTTCCTGTTATCCTTCCCCAATCTCAATCCTTCTTGCCTCTAATTCTCTCGCCCACCCCTCCCCCCTTCCATCTTCGTGCAACAGGTCTAATGTGCTCCCCGACCATACTGTCATCTCTCTACACCTCTTCGCGAGGTGCTCTGAGAAGCAAGAAAATAGTTCTTTCTCGCCTTCGAACCAATAGCATCGCTTAATTTTTATGATCTACTAGATTGAACCATTCCATTTATATGGCATGCATCTGCCAAAATCCTTCTCAATTTTAGTTATGCTATTTTCGTTGTCAGTATGGTGGTGTTGTTATATTTTGATTTGTAGTTTTCTCAATTAGATTTGCTGAAAACTTTGAATTACACTGAGTCTGTCGATGTACATAATGCTAACTTTTGTGAAAGAACCAATGCTTTATTGTAATATTTGTGATCTTATACAATTGTACAATTATTTGTAGAGATAACCCTGAATGGTCAGAATGACAAACAGGATACTGTATGAATTATTCTGTGTTAGAAAGTCTTTTGCTCTTGCATTGGTATGTGTGTGTACAACCGCGGTATTCTATAAACGAGAAGGCACTGCAAACGTATTATTATTGTATGCAAATTGCACTAATCTACGTGCGCATATAGCCAACGGTGCTACTCAGACCTAGATGCATCCAGAGAATGCATTTGTTCGACATCAACAGCAGTACCAAAACAACAACAATCAATAACAAAAATAAAAACTTTAATACAACTCTGGTTTGCAACCCTGATAAAATCATCGACATCTCTGATCCATTTATTGAACTATCAGCTTACATTTCATGAACCTAGAGGGAAAAATTATGTTCAAAATTCATTATTCAGTGTTAATTTAGTATAATATTTAAGGATTATATTGTTTTCCACTAGCTCGGTCTAATAGACCGGGAGCTCATGACATTTTTGGTCTCCGATTTCATACAGCATGCCTTTTGGAGGAGAGAATATTTACTCTGTGACAACAAAAAAAGGATGGTACTAAACCCCTGCACGCTTTCCGGTCATACGGAAAATTGCATTTCCACTTGCACAAAATTTTTGTGTTTTTCTCTGATTTAATATTGCTTGCCCTTTTGTCAAAAGAAAGTTATAACAAATTTAAAGTCTTTTAATTATAGGCATGCTGTATGAAAACGCGGAAAATCATATTTTTTATTACAAGATCACATGACCGTTTGAGCCCCTTGGGACCGTCCGAATCGCATGCATATATTTAAGAGACTTTAAATTTGTTATAACTTTCTTTTGACAAAAGGGCAAGCAAATTAAATCAGAGAAAAGCACAAAATTTTTTTGTTTAAGTGGAAATGCAATTTTCCCTATGACCGGAAAGCGTGCAGGGGTTTAGTACCATCCCTTTTTCGTTGTCACAGGGTAAATATTCTCTCCTCCAAAAGGCATGCTGTATGAAATCGGAGACCAAAAACTGTCATGAGCTCCCGGTCTATAAGCGGTTGTAGTAAATTGGTGTGAATTGGAAGTTAAAACATTACTTCCGGTGTTCCGCAGGAAAGTCAATTAGGACCGTTGGTTTTTAGTATTTTTATAAATGATATAGCTGCTTACTTTCAGAACTTTCGGCTACTTCCCTTCGCCGATGCTCTAAAAAATTTTCAACAAATATTTTCTCTACAAAATTGCTTCAATATTCAATCGGATTTAAACAGGCCACAGGAAGGCTGCTTAGGGCCCTTGCTTTTCAATATTTTTATAAACGATATAGGTGACTATTTTCAGAACTCTCGATTCCATCTCTATGCCGATGCTCTAAAAAACTTTCAACAAATATTTTCTCTATAAAATTTGCTACAATATTCAATCGGAGTAGTACACGCGCACCAAAGATTTTTCTTGACGAGGCTCAAAAAACGAAATTATTTAATTTATTCAAAAGGTTCTCACTTCTAAACCACAAGTTATGACCTAAAAATCCTCTTATTAAAATTCAAGTGATGACAAAAAAGGTCGTCACTTAAGTTTTGACAAAAACATGTAAAAACCGTGTTTTTGGAGGTTTGGGGGGGGACCTCAAGCCCGTGAGCCTCTCCTGGGTGCGCGCCTTTTATAGCATGAGCATTAAAAAAAGTTTCCTCAGGAGATTAGTTGAAATACGCCTAATGTGAATCATTTTTAATTTAACCTGTTTTAACATGTTTGCAACGTCTGATTTAATGCATTTGTTATGTTGCCATTTAGTCTGCTGTACTATCGACCAATTATAAAACAAAAATAAAACTTATCTAAGTTCTTACTGGTTGCTCAAGAACTACTAGTTGTACAAGAAAACATGGAAAATTATTAGTTTGAAAATAAAACTGCTAGAGGTTGCTAACTAATAGCAATTAGAATAATTAGCTATATAAATATGTGGTGACAGCATCATATACTATTAGATAATGATCAATCCAGATGTTTTCACCTGATTAGTGACACGATTAAATAATTTAAGTAGATTCACCGCAAAAAGAAATGTATATATACACAAAAAAATGTTTAAAACTGGAACATGTAACTGACGTCATTACAAAGCAAAGTTGGGACAATATTTACAGATACATACTTATCAATTTTGATTAGATACAGTTAGCCAAAAACTAAAAATGTACGAGACAATACATATTTGTTACGGGTGAAAAGTATTGATTGACTGCGAAAACTATTTTTATTCCATTGTGTATAAAATTTTATCCCAGGAAGTAAATTTTGTGCGAAATGTCCTTTCTGCGCATGAGCAAATAACATGTGCTTACGAAGTTATGCAGATGCGGCGTACCGTACAATTCTTTTATAACATATTGTTTAAGATCAGTTTAGTTTAATATTAACATTTAGTTTTCCACATCTCTATCAACAATTACCATATTTTTCGGACCATAAGACCAGAACCGTAGCAACACTCTGGTGGTATCAAGTGCGGTGGGGCAAGTGCCAGGGGCTCGTGAGGCCTGAAGGGCGCCATCGTTCGTTTTTGTTATATATATATTCTTTATTTCTCCCTAGGCCTTGCGGCGTTCAGGGTATTAGCCATTACAGATAGAAATAAAATAAATACAATAACCAAAACAATCCAAATTACATAACGTACAATACAGTACAATTTAATTTACAATATATTACATTTTCTCATACATACGATCTTTTTACGCAGAAAAATCGACTTAAAACTGTAGTGCGTCTTATGGTCCGATGGTATAAGTACGTTTAAAAATTGTGCGATGTAAGTGGAATGAATTCAGAGCGCACAAAACAGAAGCATTCATTGCTCAAGTCAATGCCAGCTACGTGAAGCAATTGACCTTGTGTCTTGTGAATTTATTTTTCATGTTCTCTCCGTAATTACCTCTGATCTATAAATCTTTGGTTTATAAGTCTAAGAATTTTTTTGTTAGTAAATGTTCTTGCCATCAAAATGATTTGAACGTACTTCGACTTCGTACTAAAATTTGCAATGAATTTTTATCTATATAATAAGATATTTTTAATTGTAATCTTTTTTTTGTAAAAATGTTATCGCACAATAACTTGATAATAGATATCAGACAATTTTTTATATTTTTTAAATATATTTGTAGCTTCAAATAACTTTTATAGTCTAGATCAGAGTTTCCAAAACTTTTTGAGCCACGGAGCACTTTTCACGAGAAGAATTCGTCGCGGAGCACTATCATTGCTGTATATATATATATATATATATATATATATATATATATATATATATATATATATATATATATATATATATATAGCAGTACTTGGATAGGGCACTTGGTGCTCCGCGAAGCACAGTTTTGGAAACTCTGGTCTAGATAGTTTTGTGTAGAAATGAAATACTGACATTGAAACTGTCTTTCAATATTGTATTCGTAATTCTAGATATACATCCGACCTGCTAAGCAGTCAGTATAGCAAAAGACAATAATTTTTGTTATGTTCAAATAATGCGTCAAAAAAAAAGTTAAACATGATTATAAACATGACTTTCGCTCAAAAACTATACTTGATATTAGAATGCCACTTGGTATACGTGTTCTTTAGGATAATTAAATCATTTTGCCTGGCAGTACCTACATATGAACCATGGCATCTTCAAGATAACTGCAAAAATAGGCAACCAATTGTAGTTGGTGGCCTATTAGTTTTACTGACCAACTGGTGTTGAATCTATAGATCCTATAATTTTTCTTTCATTTTTGAATAAAAGTAATACAATATTGACCACAATATTTACTGCATTCAAAAACCCAATCTTATCTTTTGTTAATAATGTTTATTTTGTTCCAGTAAACAACGAATGGAGAATGGTTTTACCATTCTTGTTCTAGCAGAGACGGCAGAAGAAGCAACCCTTGATATCTTAGACAAGGCGATAGTGCTGATTACAAATCATGTTAAAATCAGTTCAGTATTAGTGTGGAGACCTGGGAAAAATAATAAAAATTTAGTGCTTCACGTCAGTAGAATAAAGGTAATTATGGATAGTATTTACGACTTCTATAGCTGAATTTTTATAAGAAGTGCATGACGTCATCGAGTAATTAAAGACGCATCAACCATTTTTTTGTTGACATGGCTTAATGTAGATTTAAAACACTAATAAATTATTATTATTATTAAAGTTTACCGAACCCTGCGCTAGGGAGTTAGTTTATGCTTCGTTTTGTTTGTTAATTTTGATAATAAATAATTGGTCCTTCTCCTAGTCTTGTCACTGTCAGTCTTGTTGACTTTTATCCATCTTGATCTGTTAAGTAACTAATAATTTATTAGATATCGAAATATGTTTCAATTCTGAGAAGTCGAATTGAAATAATATTCTTTAAAATAATCGATAAGAGTCATTTTCAATAGACTAAGACCACTTGAAAAGTATGTCATTAGTAATAATATACTTAAGAGACAATCTCCGTAACAGAAGAAGACATATTAGTCAGACCAGTAAATACGCCTTATAATATAATTATTATAGATAAGGTTATCAATAAAAATCTTAAATATGTTACAAACATTTTTTTCCTGGTGATAAAATTCTTTCAAAATCACCCGTTTCACCATTTGCCATTTCTAAAAGGAAAATATCTATAAACTCAGGCAAAAGTCGAGCCTTCAAATTTCTGAGATATAAATGGAATTTTGTTGACAAACTAAATGATTCATACAAAAGATGTAAATATGTATTTTTATACAAACAGGGTTTGTTAAGTATTTAGTAAATGAAAGATTTTTTAAAGTTTGTTGGTCATAAAGTCCCTTTAAGATAACTATAAATAACGTCATACTTGGTGAATGTAGTTGCCAATGTTAGAATGTAATAAAGCTATCATGCAAGCATTACTCAAAACTGTGTGTTTTAAATCTACACATGTCAACAAAAGTATAATTTGAAAACTTGCAATAATATAAAAGAATTACAACAATACAGCAACGCATAATTGATGTGAGATTCAAATAGCGCATGGTAAGCAGTTACTAGAATCTTCCTGGGAATATTATACAGTAGGTGGCCAAATTATTAGGGACAGCACCACCCCCCTGTTATTTTCAAGTTTAAATGCATTTTGAGAGAAGATAAATTGTTTTAAAATCATTTTTCTTCTATAATCTTGTTGCTGGTATCATTATTATTTTAAAAAGCGGGAGATCGCCAAAGAAATCATCACCACCAAGCGGCAATTTATAGAAACCTTTATCAGAGAGTGGCACCACAACCCCAATATCCGACACAATGCAAAAGTCTGCATAGAAAGCAATCCTAAACGCCTGGAAGCCGCAATCGCAGCAAAGGGTGGCATTACAAAATATTAAGATTTTACTTAATTTGTTAAATTAACACTTTTTATACAAAAATAAATGATTATGAATAAGCAATTATGTCGTTTTATATTCTAAATAAAGCACTCTAATGAATAAAAATAAATACGAGACCCAAAGCCACTTATTTCCTCATTAAATTCATTTGAAAATTACAAAAAATCTGCACTGTCCCTAATAATTTGGCCACCCACTGTATTGTAAGCCTCTTATGCAATATATGAATCTAAATCCCAACTGAGATTGGCTCCAATAGTAACCCCCAAAAAAGTCACAGGATCTTGACTATTGTTCTCAGGTACTGTTCGTAATACCTAAAGAGCCGTAAAAAATTTCGAAATACTTTTATACGTAAGATGATTTATTGTTTAATTATTACAGACAGGAAAAATACAAAAATAAAAGTTATGACGATATAAAAAAAATCTTCCTTGTGCTCATTTTGTCCCGGCTTCGGGGCAGAATGAGCACGGGCGGGGTATAATAGGCAATCAGCAAAAATCTGGTGCAAAATGAACACACGTGAATGCATTCCTCATCGTTATCATCTTCTCCAGCGCAAGAACAATGTGCCCACTTGTCACATGATCTGCACTGGAGCAATCAACGTCTGGATATGTGTGAAAAATATATCAACACAGCAAAAAAACGTTTCACCAATTTACAAAATGTAAACGCCAGCTCTGTCATACAACCACTCTCGGAAGATACTAGCTAAGTGCTGAACGTGATTAGAATGCACCCAAACATGGCGGCATACTTTAAAAGCCAAAAAGAGGGGAGCCCGTTATATCCCGGGTACCCCTACTTAAGAAATCTTACATTTTTTATTAGGTGCTTTAATAAATTTCTTTTTTTTAGGTGCATGTCGTGTGTGACGAATCGTCGCTAGAAGCCCACTTGTCTTTGGACCAAGCGCCAGCTTGCTGCGGCGGAACTTGCACACATGATCAATTAGAATGGGTCGAATTCTTCAAAGAACTTGAACCATTCTTAGAACAGTGTCACCAAGTTGGTCGTAATCTCCTGCAGGCTCTACAAAACATCAGAGACGAGGAGATACCCCAACCGATAGCACGCAGATTTTTACATCACCAACAAAGGTAGGATAGAGTGAAAATCAACAAAACTAATAAATAAACTAAAAAAGGGACATCATTTTCGAATTCTACGGATCAAAATATATAACTATACAAATTTTTAGCTGAAACTTAGCTGACAATTATCAAAAACCCTTATGTAAAATATACCTCTTACATATTCTTTTCCAAATTTAATTTAACAGCCCCTAAATTTTTATTTTCAATCGCTTTCCCCATTTTAAATTGTTTTCTAGACTAAATAATACCTTAAAAATTCAAAATTTGATACCGTAGGTCTTTTTCTCTTACCGTTCTTGAGTTATGATCTTTCAAAGTTCATTATCGCGCGTAAAAATTTCATTGACACCAGAAAGCATACATATTTGTAGGGTTACCAAAAAGCTCCAAATATATCAAACAATATTTTTGGAATACTTTGGACTTTGGAATTTCAAAAATATGATCATCAGCCCAGGTCTTTAACTTTTGAAATATCCATGAGAAGATTTTTGAATAATTTTCAAAATGACAACGATAGCAATAAGGTTAATTTTTTTTTTTTGAACGTAATAAGCAGCGGAAAATTTCGTTTCCTAAATTACTATCTTTGAGATATGAAAAGCTTTTAGTTCTTAATGTTATTAAAAGCTCTTAGTACTTATATTAAGGAGAGGAAGATAGTAACTTTGAGATATGAATTTTTATATGTTGGTTATCTCGTGTAAAAAAAATATCACTGCAATTTAAATAGTTTAGAAGTCGCGTAAACAGTTTTAATAATATTTTTCTAGAGTAAATAAACACTGAAAATTCCGGAAATTTAATTGCCAATACGCTATCTTTTTCGGATTTTGAGATATTATTTTTTAAATTTTGTTATCGCGCGTTGTAAAATCACACAAAAAAAAAAACACTTGATAGGAATTTCAAACAATATTTCTGGTCTAATTTGGCCTACTTTCAATATCCTTGGTCTTCTAGTTTTTATGACAGCCAGGAGAAAGATTTTGAGTCATTTTCAAAATGGCCTCAGCAAAATCCGAACGAAGTCCGCTAAAACAATTTTCTAAATAAAACCTAATTTAACAATGAGTCTCAGTCAAAACTGGTTTGGATAATGTTCACCATATTGATTTTCTGGGCTAAATAAACCAACGGAGTGGCCGAGCGCACTAAGTCGTGTGGTTTGTACTGGCGGAAATCCAGTACGACTGTCCGGTCGATGGTTCGAGCCTCCTTCGTTGGTGATATTATTCGGGCGAGAATAATATGTTTACGTTACTCCCATTTTCACAATCATTCACCCCTCATCCAGGTGTAGGAGCTCGCCCCCTGGCATCGGCGATTAGCCTCGTTGCAGAAATAAAGGCCGATGTAAAATAAATAATATAATAATAATAATGATAAATAAGCTGTGGAAAATCCAAAAATTCGATCCTTAAATCGCTATCTCTAACCGTTTTTGATTTATGAATATATTTATAAAATTAACAAATATGACTAAGTTTCCCGAAAAAACTCCCACGAGTAAGCGGAAATGAATAATGCTATTATCTTTATTTTTATTTATACACCTTAAACATTACATAAATTATTACAAATATTACTTTAAAATGTAAAACAATTAACATTTCATTCAACTTTCACTTAATATTCAGAAAATAAAATTACAAAACTAACAATAGAAATCAAGTCATTAACTTTAGTAAATATATCAAAATTTATAACTGTAATACAGTGTAAATAATAATAATAATGAATAAGTTATGTTTAGACATTCCTATAATATGTCTCTAGACTGATAGCTAATCTTATCTAAACAAAAATTCTGATCAAGAAGTAGTATTAGAGTTACTCTCGACGAGATGACATTGTGATATATTTGTGATATTTACTTTAAAAAATAATGGAGGAGTGGATGAAAAAAGTGGTGGAGTTTAAGGAGAAAAGGTTGGAGAACGAAAAAAGGTAGGGTTACAAAATGTGATATAGTGTAAAAAAGTAAAAGAAAAAACCTAAAATGCAGAGTTTCAGGGGGTATTGTTTCAAATATTGATAATTGTAATAATAAACTTTATTTTAATAATAATGTTGTTTCATAATAAAAATTATATTAAACTGCTTGGTAAGATTAATCATTCTTCCTGAGGGATTTAGACTTATTGTTTTACTAGCTAATATGCCCGTACTGCAAAGGATTTTTATGAATCTTTTTTTTTTGATACATGATTATAATATTTGAAGTATGGGGAGCGTTACCTATACACTTCAAATATTATAATCAATTATTAAAAAAGAAAAATTCATAAAAATCCTAGTAGTCCAAATAATAACCCAAATAGTCCCCCATATATTATGATATTTAAAATTTCGTTAAAAATTATCGTTTATTTATTTTAAACTAGAGATGGTTCGCTCATGAACAATCCGGCTCGCAGAGCCGGCTCAGTACACTGACCGAAGTGACACGGTTCAGCAGATTGAAATGAGCCGTCTCACGGCTCACTGCATAGTTTTAAGTTTCAAGGATACGATTGATCGGGCGATTGTGAGCAGTGACCGAAGTGATCCGGATCTGGATCTATGTCATGTTGAATTTCGCGAGAACTCGGCTTGTAATGTATTATCTTAAAGTGTATTTTGTCATCAATTTTTAGGGCAGTCTATATGATCATAGTAACTAAATTTGTCACTATGAGCAAGGTCAGTTACTATCATGAATGAAAGTCATTATACTTTTATAATATTTTATCTTGTAGTAACGTTACTACACAGTAACTTTTTACAGAATTGTTCTGTTAGTCTGTACTTTCTTACAACCATACTATATAAAAATATTAAAAATATTGCTCAAATCCCAGATGTCCGATTTATAAGGGCAATAAACATCGCCATAAACTTAACACATCTGGTTTAAAATACAGTAGCTACATAAAGTGAATTGTTTATTACTATTAACCCGGCTAAAATGTTAGATAATTCACTTCTATAGATTTTTATTTAATTAACTTCATTATTTCTTTACAACAAGGTAATGAGAAAGACAGAGAGAGAAAGAGAGAGAAGAATATGTCAATAAGTCATCATTTACGTCTTGAATTCATACTAAGAATATTAACAAGAATGAAGGTAATAAAGCGGTAAATACCCGAACGTTTTTATCGCATTTATTCCACTCGTCTAAACAATTCCGTTTTCCGCTGTCTGTTCATATAAAGCAAGAGCCGGCTGAGCGACGTTCTATCTATATATTGCAAACCAACAACCGGGTTGAAAATTGGAAGAACTGACTGACTTGTTTCAAGGGGACACGTTTACTTAGCCGGATCACTGAGCCGGATCACTGAGCCGGATCAATGAGCCGGATCACTGAGTCGGACAAAGGAGTTGGATCATTGAGTCGGATCATTGAGCCGGATCACTGAGCCGTTTCAAAGAGCCGACTCAGCAAACTTAACTGAACGACCTCCACTGATCTGGTTCCGCAAACTGAGCCGAAATTCTCATCTTTATTTTAAACCACTTTTCTAATATATCTTACTGCTAAGTATATATGTGAGATATATAAGTGAATAGGTTGCAGTTTCGATCAGACCGTACAGAGGGAGGGGTGTTCGGAATTCACCCTACCAACACTAAGAAAATTGTTTTTATGTTTTTAGGGCACATTTTTCTACCAAAAACATGATTATGAACTCACAAAAAAAAATTCTCTGGGTCCCTCTAAGAAAACATGACTCTTCCGAAACATTTAAAAGCGCGGTTGGTGGTTGAATTTGCTGGGACTCGTCTAATGATCGGGCTAAGGTGCTTTGTAGCTCCATATGGCATCAACCCTTGCTTCTAGAAAGAATGTCATGCAAGGGATCAATGGAACTGAATACACGCGATTGCATCCAAACCCTGACGTTATACAATCACGGAGATTATACAAGATCGCGAGCGGAAAAGATTAAAGCGAATTACATTTTTTTACCGTCAAGTCTAGATTAAGTGGGGATTTAATTTTTCCGATAACGCCGATACAAATCATTCGACAGTAGTGATCGTGACGGTCAACCTATAACATTAAACAAGTGTATTATTTTATACAAAAATGCTTTTTATAATAAAAAGAATCATATTATTTCCTGTGAGATTCATTTTAAATTTGCTTAGTCGTATCCTTATAATGGTTCTATCAAATGTAATTGGGTTCGTGACCTGGGTGATAGATAGTATTTTGGGCGTTTTTTAGTCTTTGGAATTGTGGCACTGTGGTAAGACAGTTGCCTACAAATCAAAGGGAAGTGGGTTCAAATCTTGGATCATTAAATTTTCCCCTATGCAATCAACACAAAATAAATTTTTGGTACTTCATTCTTTCCAACCCAGTTTATTCTAATTCACCAAAATTTTCTTAGATAAGAATTATTTTTTATTAAAAATTATTTTAGAAAAATTTAAAATGCTATTTATCTAAATTTTACAATTTTCTCTATAATGTTATTTGTTATCATTGGGAATAAAATCACAAAATTTTATAATTTATATTAATTTTTATCATGGTAAGTATAAAAACTGTTTTTATTTTGATTTAAACACAAATACAAGTTACATTTTAGACATTTTACTCTAATTTGATACATAAATTACATTTTTCTTTATCAGCAATATGTCCTGGCCAAGAGCTGCTGACCTCCTAGCTATCTTAATGCAGGAGTATATTTCCATTTCCTTAGTTGAATTTCTTGAGAAGAACGGTTTTTTATTCCGGTAGTATTTATTGCTTTCTCAGTAGTTTTTCCGCTTGCTTATATCGCTCTTCTATTTGGTCTTCATCCATATCTCCATCTGAGTCTTCTAGCATTCTTAATATCTCACCATGTTTGTTTTGACGAATCTATATTATTCTTCTTGCTCCACTACAAATTGAATTTACAATACAGTTGATTCCGTTTAATCGGGACACATCGGGACTAGTACATTTTGTCCCGATTAAGCGGCTTGCCCAATTATCCGAAGTTTCACAAAAATTACAGAATTAGTGTTTCTTAATATTTTATTTGATAAATTGCACAAAACTATACGTACTTTTACATTAGGGTGACCATTCGTCCCGCATTTTAACATTTTGTCCCGCATTAAGATGCGTCCCGCAAAAGTCCCGCATTTTAAAATTTTGTCCCGCATTTTGGATAAGGGAGGTGACGACCTTTTTTTTTGCTCTTCACTTAGATTTCGGAGGTGAAGACCTTTTTTTTTGCTCTTCACTTGGATTTTGGGAGATGAGGACTTTTTTTTTGCTCTTCACTTGGATTTGGGAGGTGAGGACCTTTTTTTTTGCTCTTCACTTGGATTTGGGAGATGAGGACCTTTTTTTTGCTCCGTCCCGCATTGCCTTCTTAAGAAAATGGTCACCCTACTATATATACATATTAAAACATTAATTTTTTAATGTATATAATACGTACTACTTACATTACTACATAATAAAAAATAATATAAAATGTGAAACAATAAATTGCATAATAAATTCTGAAAGAAAAATAATGTTCAAACTTAAATTGAGTTATGTATTCTCTAAGAATTCCTCCAAAGTGGTTTTTCTTTTGTTTTTTTGGGATTGTAGTTGTACAAAATCAGCGCAAATTTTTCTGTATTGCCTGTAAAATATTAATTTTCTTCGGCGCCACGGGAATTCACACTATTACTGTCACGATTAAACGGAATTTTGTCCCGAAAAAGCGAAATAAATTTGTGTTATTTCCTCGGTTCTGTTTCCGTTCTTTAGGATTCGTCCCTTATAAGCGGCTGCCCCAATTAACCGTTGTCCTGATTAAGCGGAATCGACTATATTTATTATTGTGCATATCTTCCTCTTCTAAAATTATACCATAAATAAATTATTATTATTGTTTTTGGCATTATAATTTTCTCCTAAGCGGTATGGATTTTTTGTGTAGTATTGACGTAAAAAATATAATATAAATCACAAAATAAAAAAAAAATAAAAAAAATAAAAATTAAAACTGGAATTACTCCTTCGCCACCTCGAGGTTACTGACAGCCAATAAGCCGGACATAACCCTCCTGGACATCGAGACCAAACAGATATTTGTAATCGAATTCTCAAGTCCATTTGAGAAGAATATCTCTCTCAAGAGGGAGGAAAAGAGGTCCAAGTTTATGGATCTTTTGTCCAAGCTTAGAAAGCTATATCCAGGGTATAAAGTTAAGCTTGTACTCCTGATTGGTGTTTTGGGTGGTATGAAAGCCTCCTATCGAAGGGAAATCGAGTCCATTCCCGCCTGCAGATCTTCTGCCACCTCTTTGATCTGCAGGATGCAGAAAGCAGTGCTGCTCGGGTCACTCCGCATTGTGCAGGCACTGGATCTGGCGTAATTTCTACGCCTGCATATCTCGAGGGTTTGGGATGCAGTCGTGTGTATTTAGCTCCACTAGTCTCTAGTATGACGCGGCTCAAAAGGTTGCTGAAGTTTGCGATTAGTGGACGCTTGTCAAGACCTGACAAACTCCAAATAATAATAAAATAAATAAATAAAAATAGCAAAGAAAATACATTAACTAAATAATATATAATACATGTACACAAACTGTAATTCAATACATTTTTTACTAACGAGTGGAGGGTAGAAAATTTTTCCCTATACATTTGAAAAGCGAGGTTGAGGGATTTTTTTCTTTTTTTTTGGGCTTTCTGTAACGAACTGGGGCTTGTTTAATGTTTGGGCTTTGTAGCTCCTTACGGCATCAACCATTACATCTAGAAAGAACGTCATGCAAGGGATCAATGGAACTGAATACACATAATTGCATCCAAACCCTGACGCTATACAATCGCGGAGATTGTACCAGATCGCGAGCGGAAAAGATTAAAGCGAATTACGTCAATTTTTTTACCGTCAAGTCTAGATTAAGGTGGGGATTTCATTTTTCCGATAACGACGATACAAATCATTCGACAGTAGTGATTGTGACGGTCGACCTATAACATTAAACAAGTGTATTATTTTATACAAAAATGCTTTTTTTTGTTTTAAAAATCATAACATTTCCTTTGAGATTCATTTTAAATTTACTTAGTCGTATCCTTATAATGGTTGTAGAAAATGTAATAGGGTTCGTGACCTGGGTGCTAGATACTGTTTTGGCCATTATTTAGTCTTTGGAATTGTGGCACTGTGGTAAGACAGTTGCCTACAAATCAAAGGGAAGTGGGTTCAAATCTTGGATCGTTAAATTTTCGCCTATGCAATCAACACAAAATAAAATTTTAGTACTTCATTCTTTGCAACCCAGTTTATTTTAATTCATTAAAATTATTTTAGAAAAATTTTAAATGCTTTTTATCTAAATTTAACAATTTTATTTTAGTACTTCATTCTTTCCAACCCAGTTTATTTTAATTCGCCAAAATTTTCTTAGATAAGAACTCTTTTTCATTAAAATTATTTTAGAAATATTTTAAATGCTGTTTATCTAAATTTAACAATTTTTTCCTATGATGTTATTTGTAATCATTGGGAATAAAATCACAAAATTTTATAATTCATATTAATTTTTATCATGGTAAGTATAAAAACTGTTTTTATTTTGATTTAAACACAAATACAAGTTACATTTTAGACGATTTACTCTAATTTGATATAAATTGCATTTTTCTTTATTAGCAATATGTCCTGGCCAATAGCTGCTGGCATCGTAGTTATCTTAATGCAGGAGTATATTTCCATTTTTTTGCTTGAATTTCTTGAGAATAAAAGTTTTTTATTCCGGTAGTATTTCTAGCTTTCTCAGTAGTTTTTCCGCTTGCTTATATCGCTCTTCTATTTGGTCTTCATCCATATCTCCATCTGAGTCTTCTAGCATTCTTAGTATCTCACCATGTTTGTTTTGACGAATCTATATTTTTCTTCTTGCTCCACTACAAATTGCATTTACAATATTTATTATTGTGCATATCTTCCTCTTCTAAAATTATACCATAAATAAATTATTAGTATTGTTTTTGGCATTATAATTTTCTCCTTAGCAGTACGGATTTGTGTAGTATTGACGTAAAAAATATAAAATAAAACACAAAATAGAAAAAAAATAAACATTAAAAAAAATAAAAAAAAAAAATTAAAAAAAAGTAAAAAAAAATTAAAATAAAAAAAAAAATACATATGGCACATCACATATTGGAACTATTGACCAGATTTTTAAAATTATTTTAATTCTCAATCAATCAATTGGCTTTTACAACCCTTAGAGGGTTTTT
Organism: Liopterus haemorrhoidalis; assembly: GCA_963971575.1. Classification (NCBI taxonomy): domain Eukaryota; kingdom Metazoa; phylum Arthropoda; class Insecta; order Coleoptera; family Dytiscidae; genus Liopterus; species Liopterus haemorrhoidalis. The sequence continues at coordinate 3,018,293 of OZ020618.1, forward strand.
GCCGTCTCCACAAACTTCTTCCGCGGTCACGCGCTAAACTTCTCCAATTATGGGCATCGATTCTTTGCAGGTCTTTGTACACATTGTTCACCCATCTCATTCGTCTTCTTCTTGGTCTGTTTGTACCTGGAACGCTATCGAATACTCTTCTCGCATGTTGATGGTCATTCTGATGACGTGTCCGATCCAACGTATTTTGGAACTTTTTATGAAGCCTATCACATCCGGTTATAAAGGTCGCCCAGCTCATCATTTCTTCGAATTCTCCAACGTCCTTTCTCCTGGCCGAAGACGGATAAATGATCGGCGTTTATTGCCTAATTTTGATTCGTCCAACCAAAGCACTTTCCTCCATTCTATTGTCCAATTTTTATGTTCTTTGGCCCAGGCTAACCTTTTTTGTTTATGACGGTCGTATGACGTGGTTTTTTAACCGCAAAACGACCTCTGAGGCCTACTTCAAGTAGACGTCTATTTATTGTGGTACAATTTGTTTTTGTAAGGTGCGATTAAACTTATTGACGATAGTGTATATATAGAAGAGATATAACACCCCCAAACAGGTATAGCAATATTAATTCGAAACCAAGCCATTTTTTAATAAATAAATTTCAAATAAACAGACACACAGTTGTGTGCGCTAACAAGTACTTTAGGCACCGATAAGCCAGCACCAAAAACATATTTTCTACGTATAAGCCAGCGCCGAAAACATTCTTTCTATGTGTTCCCTTACGCGATATATTATAGGACGGGTCGCTAATTTAGACCCAGCTTTAAAGATGTAATAATAAACTGGGGTGTTGAATACCCAATACGTCCCAAACCCTGGTGATATACAATCGTGGAGATTATAACAGATCGAGGGCTGAAAAGAATGTGTCAAAATTATGTGATTACGATGGAGTCTGAATTTATGGTAAGTGGGGATTTCGTTGTGTTGATAACATCAACACAAGCAATTCAGTAGTGTAATAGCTATAACTGCAACTAAGTGTTTTAAATGCATAAGAAAATGTTTCTAATAACAAGAAAGATGTTAGCCCCTTTCGCGAGATTCGCAGTAAATATGACCAGTCGTCTTACTATAGGAGTACTCGTGAGATTGATAGATCTTGTCGCTTGGTTTTTGGACACTATATTGTCGTATAATTAGACGTGGAAGTTGCTGTGATACTGTGGTAAGGCAATTGCCTACGAACAACAGGAATACGGGTGCAAATCCTGGACAATGAAATTTTCACCTATTGATATAACTTTACAATTAACCCGGGAAGTATTTTTAATACTTAATTATTTTTGTTTATATTTGATAGCTGGTGGTAACGTCATACTAACTAATTGGCTTCTATGTTAGAAGAGGTCTAAAACAGAGAACTCATCTTCTTAACAGTTTGGAATTTATATCAGGGGTCGGCAATATTTCAAACGTCGCGAGCTGCGTCAGTAATATTTATTATTACTGACTATTATATAATTTTTATTTTTAAAGTACTTTTATTTTAACGGGCTACATTCTGTAATATATACGAGGGATGTTTCCAAAGTTCTGGGAATTTAGCTATAATTTTTATTATTTTGTTAATTTTCGTCAATATTACAATGTAGTTTTTCAACATAATCTCCATTTAACTGAATACATTTATCCCAACGATAAACTAATTTTTTTAAGCCGTCAAAGAACTTTTTCGTTGTCTCGGTGTTCTGGTCCCAACAGCCTTGGCACCCAGCGCGGCGAAACCTTGCTAACGCCCAAACAATCATGAAAGATGTCATAAAGTTGTCATGTACCTATCCCTAGGCGCACACTACTTTGACGAATTGTCATTCGCCTGTCCTCTTTCAGTAGGTCTTCGACGGCAGTAATATTTCTTTCATTTACCGATGTGCTTGGGCGCCCACTGCGTGGATCGTCTTCTAGTGATGTTCTACCGGTTTTTAAACAATCGATCCACCGATAAACAGTACTTTTGGATTCTGCAGACTCACCAAATACTCCTTGCAGACGCTGAATAATTTCTGATGTTGTCACACCTTCTGTCCACAAAAAGAAAATTATTGCTCTTTGAGATTTTGCTGCGTCTTCCATAGTTACAAAAACAGTGCTATGAAAACGCGTCTATATCAGTCGAACACCTAAATCAGACTGAACAATATTGCACTAGATAGTTGCATAAACATGTCAAGACTTGTCTGGCACCAATAACATTGCCTATAAGTTCTGCGTAATTTAATTATAGCACAATTCCCAGAATTTAGGAAACATCCCTCGTATATATATATATATACACTTTTTTTTTGTGGTCATACTTTCTTTAGTTATTTTTTTACAGACTTAAGTTTTTGTTTTTTTTTAAAATTTGATGTGATATATCCGTAGGTTAAAATATTGATTGAAGTAATGGGATATCGACCGGCGTAACGTAGTGGTAGCACAGATGCTGGTCTCGGGTTCAAATCCAGTTAAAGCATGGATTTTTTAATATGCAAAAATTAGAGTTAACTTGGCTTACTGCCTCAGTATATATATTATTTATTTCCCCTAAGCTTGTGGCGTTAAGAGTATTAATAATTACAACCAATTAACAAACAATTATAATTACAAAGAAATGAAAAATTAAATAACATATAATGAAATTATTAAATTTTTTTTAAAATTTCATTTTTTGGTTCTTCTTCCAGTGTCCCTCTCTTTCTTCCTATTCTCCTTCCGGCTTCCCTCTCCTATCTCCTTCCTTCTTTCCTCCAGTTCTCTCGCCCATCTTTCTTCCTTGCCTTCTTCACTTGAATATTTTTATTTCTTTCATCTTCTTCCAGTGTCTCATTTTTTCTTCTTATTCTCCTTCTGGCTTCCCTCTCCTATCTCCTTCCTTCTTGCCTCCAGTTCTCTCGCCCATCTTTCTCCCTTGTCTTCCTCACTCATCAGTTCCTTTATCTCTTTCTCCCAGACTGCCATCTCTCTACTTTTCTTCACTAAATATTCCAATGTTTCCTTTTCTTCCTTGCACATTCTGCAGAGATTGTCCTCTGGCTTTGCTCAGTACCTGTACCTTTCTTCGTTGCCGAATCTCAACCTCGCAATCCTCCTGATTTTCCTCTTTTCCCCTTCAGGTATCTCTGTATTCCTATCACTCTTATCTCTTTATATCTTTGCGAACACAGCGATTTGTATATTTTTTGTTCTTTCCCGTTCCTGTCTTTTCTTATTCCTCCTTAACTGCCTCAGTAGCAAATGCAAAACAAAAAATGGGATTCGGACCTGTCAAGGAATGAAACAAAATCTTTACTTTGCTTACGTTTTAATTTAATTTAAATCTTTATTTATTTTTATTTGTTTTATTCCTAAAGCAATTAACCAGGACATTTATAATTTTTTATATTGAAAATTCCATGCCTGAACAGGATTCGAACCCGAATCCTTAGCAACGCAGAGCATCTGTGTTACCACTACGCTACTTCAGACGGCAATTTAAATCTTCGTCAGAGCTAAAATATTGCAGTAATAAAAATGAAAGTACAAAGATTTATAATTTTATTATAAATGTGAAAAATAATAAAAAAAAGTAGTTACTTTATTATTAATATTAGACTATAAACTAAATAATAAAAAATAAAATTTGTGGTGTTAAATATATCAATAAATAAAATAAAATAAAACTTAACTATTAAAATTTTTATCGACCACATACAGATATTGTATTGTAATATAACCAATTTTGACTTAAAAATTTTAGATGGTTTAAATTAAAAAACTGAAAAAAATTCTAAGTAGTGTACATTGGTGTGAACCGGAATAGTGCAACAGAAATTTTTGATCAGATTATGTTTTTGGAAAATAACGCATTTGTGTTTTTTGGTTGACGATGTAAAATATTTAATACGTTAACACAGTCAATCAGTACGCTTTGATAGTGTAGTGGTTAGCCTTATCGCTTTCCAAGTTGCAAACTAGGGTTCGCTTCCTGCCTGGAGACAATTTTTTTTGCATCTTATTTTGTTTAAATTATTTTTTCAAAATTCTGGTTATATTTGTGTTTTATGGTTAACGATATAAAATATTTAATACGTTAACACAGTCAATCGGTACGCTTTAATAGTGTAGTGGTTAGCCTTTTCGCTTTCCAAGTTGCAAGCTAGGATTCGCTTCCTGCCTGGAGACATTTTTTTTCCATCTTATTTTGTTTAAATTATTTTTTCAAAATCTGGTTATATTTTGGCAAATGTTGCATTTAATTTTTAAAAGCGTAAATTTAATAACCAGTGGAAATTATTGAAATAATTTAATTCTATGTTTCAATGTATACGAAATCAGAAAGACGGAGCTTATGACTTAAACCAACCAATGGAAGCCATAGGCGCAATTTTTAAAATCTTAATGAACCTTGCTAATTAAAAAAAATACTGCACATATATAGAAACCTAAATAATACTAGGCACTTGAATTAAAATTAACAAAAAAGTGTTTTAACATAAAATTTGTTTTTAAAGCTCTTAGATTAAGAGAAGATAAATTATTTTAAAAATATCGTTCATGTTGCCGTGATTATTACCAAGCAAAATTTGTCCTACACACTCAGCGGCATGCCTTCACTTATTATATACCTGCGAAATCTTGAAATGTGTGAAAATTCACACTTTACATCAATTTTTTTTTTATGGTCGGGCTAGTCTAGCGGATTTCTCCCTTCGCCATTGGTTCTACAGCCGTATCTGGATTAAGGTGGGGATTCCGTTTTCCCGATAAGGCCGATAAAAATCATTCTGCAGTAGTGATCGCAACGGTTGACCTATAACAGTAATCAAGTGTATTATTTTATACGAAAATGATTCAAACTGTAACAACCTTTTTGAAACCAGTGATTTATTTCTTATTGCCTTTTTTTAGTCCAGCATTAATATTTTACGAGATTATACTGAGTGTGAAGGTAGTTTTTAAAAACTTTTTAACATTATTCGACATATACATATAAAAAATTATTATTATTATTATTATTATTATATATATATATATATATATATATATATATATATATATATATACGCTAGAATTCGTCGGGCCGGCCCTGGCTTTTAGCATACTAAAAACTTTAATTATAAAGACACTTATTACAGTATTGTGCGAATTAATGTAAAGAAAATTTATGTTAAATATCGTTTATTGAAAGAAAAAAATATATACAGTACTAGTTTATATATCTTTTAATATTATTCAATAGGGGATGTGTCTCCTTCTGGCTTTTATTTTGGCTTCAACTTGTTTTGGCATAGTCAATTCTTTTTTTGGCAATTATCTCTTATTTTGTCATCTTGGAACCATACCTGAATGACAGCTTCAATCATCTAAGTCTTTGTTGTACAATCCATTTTTAGCAATCTGGTTAATCTTCTCAATGGGGTTAAGATCTGGTGAGTTTCCAGGCCAATCTAGAAGAGATACCTTTTTGTCCTTGAAATATTTCAACATCTTGGAAAAATGACACGGTGCTGAATCTTGCTGGAAGATTGGTTCGTCAATTGCTTGAACTCTTTCCAGTTCTCTGCACAAAAATGTTTCTAACATCGCTTTATATTTTTCCTTTGTCATCATGCCGTCGATGGGTATAAGTTTTCCTGTTCCCATCTAAGAAAAACAGCCCCAAAACATCTTTTTCACTGGATGTTTCACTGTTTAAACCAAGTGAGCTGTAGTCATCTTTTCGCACTTTTCCGCACGAACTTTGATCGGTACCCCTGCACCAGAAAGTGTTTCATCAGAGGACAGGACATTTCTTCAGTGTTCTTTTGTCCAATGAGCATATTTTTTGGACCAAGTCAGCCTTTTTTTCATCACAACCTCCGTCAGAAGTTGTTTTTTAGGTCTTACTTCTTTTCTTCCTCCCTCTAAAAGGCAAGGAATTGTAGAGTCGTAAATTTTCACTCCAGCCTTTTATAAATCTTGCTGAAGATCATAGCTTGTTTTTCTAGAGTTCAATTTGCTATTTCTCAAAAGAAAAGATTCATTTCGGGGAGTTGTCTTCAATTTTATTCCACATTTCTCTTTCGTTGAACTTAAACTGATCAAGTCTCTTTTTTTTTTTTGTTTGATTATCTTGTTTACAGCTCTCAAGCTCACGAAACACTCACTAGCAATATTTCTTTGCATCATAGATGTGTGCTCACTAAGTGTAATTATTTTTTCTCTTTTCCTTGGCATAATATACATGATGCCATAAAACACGAAAAACCAACCAAAACGTATTATTTCTCACAAATCCACAAAAACGCGTGTAACTCAGTGAAATTAACTGGCAAAACAACTGACATTGACAATAATTTATTACAGAATTATAGGATATGTGATCTGTATAGAAACAACCGTCAAAATTGTCACAACAGGATTGTCATCTTGAAAAAATAAAGATATGCTCAATGTTCCCATTAATTTGCACAATACTGTAAAGTCTGTTCCAAACGGTTAGGCGGAACTAGATTTTGCAATCTAGGGACTTTCATCGTTTAAATCGTGCTTTTCGGCCGTTTTGTTTAATATTTGTAAATCATACTTACAATAAAACTTTTGGTTAAGGTTAATATCATTTTCAAATGTCATTTTCTTTATATTTTGATTTTTTATGTCATTCTTAATACAAATTTTCCATTTATTTATTTTTTTGTCATTAAAATACGTAAAAAAAAAAATTTGACATGTCATTCATTATTGTCAGTTTCCATGGTTTCCTTATTGGAATTTTAAATTTTGACATTCCAACGTGAAAAATGAAATAACCCAAGCAAGGTCCTTTCTCGTGACAACCTAAAAGAACGAAATTCCCATTTAGTTCCGCCTAACCGTTTGGAACAGAGTGTATGTCTGATAGATGGTAACTGTGAGCTTCGTTGTAAAAAATGACTGCTGCTCCCGTTTTAGAGTTTATTTTTGACCCATCAGTATAAATGGCATGAAATTGCTAGAATTTGTCCATTAATTCGAGGTATGCATTTTTGTAAGTATTTGGGAGGGTTGCGTCTTTTAGGTACTTAGTTAGATTGAGTATAATTTGTGGTGAGTGAATAATCCAAGGTGGAATTCGGATTGTATGTGCGGAAACGAGATATTTAAATCACAAAACTGTTGAGCAATTTTGCTTTGTATTGGGAGATTCTTTTTTAATTAAAATTATTTTAGAAAATGAAATCAAATGTTTTTTTATCAAACTTTAATAATTTTGTCCATGATGCCATTTAAATTCACCAAAATTATGAAGAAAAACAATCTTTTTTTCTCTAAAAATTATATATGTCGTAAATTCTGGGTTAAGGTGGGGATTCTGTTTTTCCGATAACGCCGATAAAATTCAGTCGGCAGTAGTGATCGTGACGGTAGACCTATAACAGTAATCAAGTGTATTATTTTATATAAAAATGCTTAAAAAAGTAACTAAAATCGTAACTAAACCTTTAAAATCCTTAGTAAATCATATTAGTAAAATGATTAAACTTGTGGTAACTAAAGGGGTAGACTTTTTTACCAAGATTATAAATACTGTGTTGTCAATTTTTTAACTTTTGATATTTCGTGGCACTGTGGTAAGATGGTTGCCTACGAAACATAGGGGAGAGGGTTCAATTTTTTTTTTCTACGAGCACTATGTAATCAACTCAAGAAATATTTACAAAATTTTTCCAAATTTTAGTTCATCCAAATTTAAAAAAAAAAAATTGTTTTTCATTAAAAATTATTTTAGATTTTGGAATCGAATCTTTTTTATCTAAATTTAACATTTTTTTCTATGATGCCATTTTAATTCGCCAAAATTATGAAGGAAAAAGTTCTTTTTTATTAATTATTATTTTAGAAATCAAATATTTTTTTTTAAATCTAAATTTAATATTTTTTTCTGTCATTTTAATTCGCCAAAATTATGAAGGAAAAAAAATCATTTTCATTAAAAATTATTTAAGAAGGTTTATTCTTTATTTATGGTTCATTTTTTATCTAAATTTAATATTTTTTTTCCAAATTATTTTAGATTTTTGAATCGAATTTTTTTTTTTATCAAAATTAACAATTTTTTCTATGATGACATTTTAATTCGCCAAAATTATGAAGGAAAAAGTTCTTTTTCATTAATAATTATTTTAGAAATAATTTTTTTTTTTTATCTATATTTAATATTTTTTTCTATGTGTGATTTTAATTCGCCAAAATTATGAAGGAAAAAAAACATGTCATTAAAACTTATTTTAAATTTTGAAATCGAATATTTTTTATGTCGTCTTAATTTAAAAAAAATCTTTATCATTAAAAATTATTTTGGAAAATCAAATTAAATATTTATTATCTAAATTTAACAATATTTTCTATGATGCCATTTATTCTTTAAAATTATGTAGGAAAAAAAAATTTTTTTTTCATTAAAAATTATTTTAGAAATCTTTTTTTTAAATCTAAATTTAATTTTTTTCTGTGATACCATTTTAATTCATCAAAATTATGGATGAAAAAGTTTTTTTTTTAATTTAATTTAGGGAGCTTCAACAACTAAAGTTATTGGCACCCGGTATATTAAATTATTACATTATTAATTTATATAAATTTATTTTACATTATATTTTATTGTAGAGGTGGCAATCTTTTAGATATTTTATTATGTTTTCTTCAACTTTTTGTTCATTCTTCAGATCTTCTTTTAGCGTTGTTGGTAGGATTTCCAATTATCCGACATTAATGAATATCCGGATATCGAATACAGAAAATTCAAAATATTCGGATATATCCGGATATCCGGATAACAAATAAGAAATTAAAGATAATAGATTGAATCCAATATTCATGGTGTTTTATAACTCATTTATTTAATTTAATTTAAGTATTTTAATTATATACATTAATAATTCACAAAATAATAAAAAAAAATTATATAATAAAATTTATTAAAAAAAAAAAAAAATTAATAAATAAAACACTCGGTAAGTTTCACAAATATAAGATTAATATTACTCATTTATTTAATTTAATTTAAGTATTTTAATTATATACATTAATAATTCACAAAATAATAAAAAAAAATTATATAATAAAATTTATTAAAAAAAATAAATTAATAAATAAAACACTCGGTAAGTTTCACAAATATAAGTTTAATATTACTCTTTTATTTATTAATTTTATATTAAATATTTTTCACCGAGAATACACGGAGTCCTCTGTCAATTATATTTTAAATTTATTTCATTTTTAAAAATGCGTATTTAAAAAAAATAATTGCATTGAAAGTTTCAAAATTCAAGCTAGTTCTAATTTTTGTCCTAGTCAGGCCTGCAATTGAAAAAACGCGCTCTGTTGCAGTAGATGTTGGTTTTATTGTAAGAAGTGCATTAATTAATATATTTAAATAATCTGTCCTTGTTTTTTTGATTTTCCTGATTAATTTGAAATGAAAGCTTAAATTCTAAAACTAGATTTATTAACGAAATGAAAGCTTTTATTCATTTACATAATTCGTCATACAGTAGCGCACCCAGGGGGGTGCCCCCCCCCCCCAAAGAAGGATGGAAATACCAAATTTTTTAATATTTTTTCATCATGGTCTTAGGTAAATATATAGATATAGATTTAAAAGTAGAGATAAGGACCTTTTTTTTTAGATAATCACTTGTATGTTAAAAGTGAAGACCTTTTGTTTGTTAATCATTTTTGTATTTTACAAGTGTGGACCTTTTTTTTGCTCATCACTTGTATTTTACAAGTGAAGACCTTTTTTTGTCATCACTTGTATTTCAGAAGCGAGGAGCTTTTTTTATATCATAACTTTTTTTTGTCTACCGCCCCCCCCCCTAAATCCTGGGTGCGCCATTGTCGTCATGTGATTTAAAGCAGTGTTTCTCAACCAAAAACACACCGCGAACCATTATAATATATAATTTTCTAACGCGGACCACTAATAATAATTATTCGTTAATTTTTTGCAAACAAACAAATATATTTGATGTGCTACTAAATACATTTACTTTATTTATAGAAAATCACAGAAATTTTACAGAAAATAAACAAAATATAAATTATTTACATAAAAAATGTGCATAAAAAAAATGAAAAAACTACAAAAAACACATATAAAAACTTTCGCGGACCACTAAAATTTTTCTGGGGACCACCTGTTGAGAAACACTGATTTAAAGGAACTCTTGTAAAGGCGAAAAGGTATAAAAAGTAACAGGTAAATTGAAAAAATTGTAGAAAAAAATTTTTTTTGTTTATTCAAAAATATCCGGATTATTAGATATTCAATGAAAATTATCCGGATTATCGAATAATCCAAATTGGTTGGATAATCCGGATATTCGGATTGGAAACCTTAGTTGTTGGTAGTGATTCTTCTCGAGAAATTCTCTTCTCGAGAAAGTTTTAATTCTCATTTTTCATTTCTCGAGAAATGTAAAATTTGCTCGACGCCTTTACTTTAGTGCTTTAAAGGTGATTATAATTTTAACATGTTTTTATCCTCTACAATATTTTCAACATTAAAAAAAGATGTATATTCTAATAATTATATAATTATTTTTCTCGAGATTTCTCGACAATTCTCGAGAAAATAAGTCTAATGTCGAGAAATCAGAAACACTAGTTGTTGGTATTATATGTTTCAACCTTTGTATGCGTTTTTCGCACTCAGTACATGGTTAACAGTGATTTTTTTACCACAAATGTTGTATTCTGGTGGTCCTTGATGGTCAAAAATGTGTTTGTGCGTGTACAACGTGTGTCCAATACGCATCCTGGTTAAAACTTGTTCTCTACGATCTTTTTGGCATTTTCACTGTTTAGTATCTTCTTTTATCAATCTGAGGTGGTTCTGTGTAGTAAATTGCCAAAATTTTTTCCGTTTTGAGCTTGTTTTCATTTTAAAATGATTCTTAAAATCATTGGCTGGGATCTTTATATTTAAAGGTGGTAAATTAATCGAGTGCTTTGCTGCTTAATCTGTTTTCTCGTTTCTATGTCGAAAAACAATAATATTTTTTCTTTAAAAATTATTTTATGTGTTTTTTTTCTGGATTAAGGTGGGGATTTCGTTTTTCCGATAACGCCGATAAAAATCATTCGGCAGTAGTGTTCGCAACGGTCGACTTGTAACAGTAATCAAGTGTATTATTTGATACAAAAATGTTAATATCGCCAGCAAAAATCGCAACTATACCTTTGAAATTATTGATTAAAGCTATTAGTGGTTTAATTAAATTTTTGGCAACTAAAGGAATAGACCTTGGTACCAAGGTTGTACATACTTTTTTGTCAATTTTTTAACTTTTGAGTTTTTGTGGCACTGTGGTAAGATGGTTGCTTATGAAACACAAGGTAGTGGGTTCAAATCTTGGATCATGAAACTTTTTTCAACGAATACTGTGCAATCAACTCAAATATTTACAATATTTTAAACCCTTAACTCATCAAAATTTTAAAGAATTATTTTTCATTAAAAATTTTTTTAGATTTTGAAATCAAATGTTTTTTATCTAAAGTTAATGATTTTTTCTAAGATCCTATTTTAATGAGTCACAATTTAAAAAAAAATTAAATCTTTTTCATTAAAAATTATTCTATAAATCAAATATATTTTTTTAAATCTTAATTTAATATGTTTTATTTCATGATTTAATTCGCCAACATTATGAAGGAAAAAAAATCTTTTTCATTAAAAATGATTTTAGATAATCAATTTTTTTATCTAAATTTAATATTTTTTTCTATAATGCCATTTTAATTCGTAAAAATTATGATAGAAAAAAATTCTTTTTCATTAAAAATGATTTTAGATAATCAATTTTTTATTTAAATTTAATAATTTTTTCTATGATTCAATTTTAATTCTCCAAAATTATGAAGGAAAAATATTTTTTTTCTTTAAAAATTATGTTAGAAAATCAAATTAAATATTTTTTAACTAAATTTAACAATTATTTCTAGGATGCCATTTTTATGAAGCCAAAATTATGAAGGAAAAAAAATCTTTCTGAAAGACAGTCAATTTTTTATCTAAATTTAATATTTTTTTCTACAATACCAATTTAATTCGTCTAAATTATGATGGAAAAAAAATCTTTATCATTAACAATTATTTTAGAATTTAAAATATTTTTTTTTTTTTTATCTAAATTTAATAATCAATTTTAATTCGCCAAAATTATGAAGGAAAGGAGGAGTTCTTTTTCACAAGAAATTATTTTAGAAAATGAAATTAAATGTGTTTTTATCTAACTTTTCCTGTGATGCCATTTTAATTTATCAAAATTATGAAGGAGAACAAATTCTTTTCATTAAAAATTATTTTAGAAAATCATTTTTTTTACCAAAATTTAACATTTTTTTCTATAATGCCATTATTTTGTAGGAGCTCGTCCCCTGGCATCGGCGATTAACCTCGTTGCAGAAATAGGCCGATGTAAAATAAATAAAATAATAATAGTAACAGAGAACTTACCTTCTCTGGTGTTTGGAATGTTATTATTATTTTATAACTTGCACTTTTCAATGTAATAATCACCCATTTTATCTGTAGATTAGTTAATATTAACATAAGGGATAATTGATTAAAATATTTCCTTGCGCTTTATTTATTTTCTAAAGAAATCAAATTTATAAAGAGTGCATCAATCTGTTATCAAACCAGTGAAATATATCAGTCCGAGTTGTATTTGTATGTTGCTTGGCACAGTTAGTACGTCCACACTATGAGTGTCAGCTCGGTTTTCTTTGATCTAGACGGTTTGCAAATAACCGCAGTTGGAATAACCTAACGACACATCCACACTTTAGCGGCTTCGCCAGTTAATTTGCCAACTGGCATAGTGTGAATGCATTTTTATGATGTATGACTGAACATATTGATGCTCCACTAATATTCTGGAGGACGTCATACAAGAAATCATTGCAACTGGTTTTGCATCACACAATTCAGTCCAAACTCTCTCAATATTCGTCGAAATTAGACCAATGCGAAAGCCGAAAAGACTTCATAGTGTGAATGCATTTTTATGATGTATAACGAAACGTATGTATGCTCTACTACAGCGTTTCTCAACCAGGGGCCGCGGCCCACTGGGGTGCCGTGAAAGATCCGTCGGGGGGCCGCGAAGTCATGCAAGATCGAAACATGAAAATATAGTAGAAATGTGCTCAATTTTGCACGATTTAAATTTTACCTATATCTAAGAAAATGGAAGGTACTTTGAACACTTTTAAATAAAAATATTTTACTTTCTAGTCGTTATAGGGAATATAATCGTCATATAAAAATATCACAATTTTTTGTCAACCATAAAAGATATTAAAAAAATGTTTAAGTCAAATTTTCAAAACCTCTATCCAAAGGAACCCGATATGACATACGTTCCCATTTAAAAATTCTAAATTGTCCTTGATATCCTGTACTTTCGGTTTATTCTGGAAAGTTTTAATACCACCATTTAATTTTTTGGATAAATTTTGGTTATCAATTTTTTTTACAACTTGCTCACACGTCGCCTGTTCGAGAAAAATCGTGTTCCTTCTATCTTGAAACATCATATATATATAGGGGGGGCGCAGAAAATATTTATATAATATAAGGGTGCCGCAGACAATATTTACATAATTTCGGGGTGTCCCATCCCAGAAAAGGTTGAGAAACACTGCTCTACTAATATGCATGCTGATGAATATTAGAGAGTCATACAAGAGATCGTTGCAATTGGTTTTGCGTCACACAATTCATCCCAAACTCTGTCAATATGTAATCGTGGAGATTAGACCAATTAGAGCCGAAAAGACAATCAAAAATCTGGTTTGTTTGAGTGGGGGAATCGTTTTGTCGATAACTTTGATAAAAACCTTTCAGTAGTTCTTGTTGCGTCGGTCGATCTATATCCGTAACAAAGTATTTTAATTCATACGAAAATGTTTCTAATAACGCGAAAAATTATAGCTCCAGCTCTCAGATTATTAATACGAATAGGCAGTAATATACTTAAAGGGATAGTTACGAAAGGGATTGGTTTTGTTACTTGGATTTTGGACCGATTTTTGGCAAAGTTTTAGCCATGGCACTATGGTAAAGCGATTGCATACAGAAACAGGTGCAAATCCTAGACTATGTAAATTACATCTCCTGATTTCCTGCAGTCGATAATATTAATATAATAATAATTATTTAACCAAGGAAATATTTTAATACTTATTTTTAATATGGGAATAATAAAACCGGTCGAAACGTCACGAGGACCACGTGACTTTCATGTTAGTGCCGAAGATCTAAAAACGGAGAGTTTGCCTTCTCTACCGTTTGGAATCCATATTATTATTAATATATAGTGCATATATACGATATTGTTTTATTTCATTATTATTAACTTTATAACTTTCTCAATAGAATCTAGAAATATTTACTTATCCCTGATATAGATTATGATTATTATTTAGTAACAAAATTTCCATATATAGGAATATTTTAAAAATTAAAAAAGGTGTCCGAATCTAACCAAATGCTTTCAACCATATTCGCGTAATATTTAAATTTTTTAAAACTTTAACGTTTCAAATAATTGCCCTAAATTAAAACGCATGTCTATAAAATTATATTAACCTACAAAACTAAACTCAAATATTTTGCAACCATGCCATTAAAAGAATTGTAAGTAAAACATTTTATACTCCTAGACAGGGTTTCCATTACACATTTTGAGAACCACTGATCGACTTGTTTTTTATTCAGATGGTAGTTGGCCCTTTTACAGCCTTTTATCAGCGCCCATACATTTGTCTAGATTTTGGATCAGATTTTGTGGACGAAAACAAATTAGGTCATCAAGGATGAAATTTGTAGAAAAAAAGGCAAAGTTGGTTGATAACTTAGGGAATTATTTTATCAAAGTATGCACACATATTGTCTATACCACTGTTTCTCAACCAAAAACGCAACGCGGACCAGTATAATATATAATTTTCTAACGCGGACCACTAATAAAAATTGTTGGTTCATTTTTTGCAAGAAAACAAATATATTTAATGTGCTACTAAATACATTTATTTTATTTGTATAAAATCTCAGAAAATTTACAGAAAATAAAAAATCTATAAATTATATACATAAAAAATGTGCATAAAAAATAAAAATAAAAATTGCAAAAAACAGATATAAAAACTTTCGCGGAACACTAAAATTTTTCTGGGGACTACTGATGGTCCGCGGACCACATGTTGAGAAACACTGGTCTATACACTTTTGCCATTTAAGTGGCAGGTTGTTGGTGATATAAAACTCTGGCGGAGTCAATGAATTGCTGGAAGGCCAGTTTTACAGCATTGTCGGAATTAAACTTTTTTCCTATTAAAAAGTTTTACAAATTGTGGAAGAAGTGGTAGTTAGTGGGGGCTAGGTCTGGTGAGTATGGAGGATGATGAAGAAGTTCCAACTCCAATTCCTGTAGTTTTGCCACAGTCATTTGTTCAGTTTGTGGTCTAGCGTTATCATGCAATAAGATAGGAGTCGATCTGTTGACCAATCTAGGCTACTTTTCTTTAAATTTTTGCATCATTTCGTCCAGTTGGTTGCAGTATATTTCTGCTGTGATCGATGAGCCAGTTTTTTTTTCTTTTTTTTTTTTTTTGGTTTTTAAGTTACCTGTACGAAATTTGGCGAACCAATTTGATATTCAGATATTCTGTAAAAAATTACTGTGTAATAACGTTACTACAACTTAAAATATTATAAAAAGTTCAATGACTTTCATTCATGATAGTAACTGACCTTGCTCATAGTGACGAATTTAGTTACTATTATCATAGTAATAGAGTTACAGAATTGGTCTGCATGTTTGCTGCATAGTAACACTAGACCCAAATACACTATTAATGTTTCGCGCGGTCTGCGAAGCCGAAGTTCCACATAAGAACTCATACTTCATAATAGCGCGAATTTCCGACCGATCCATTTTCAACAAAATTAATTTTTAAAAAAGTTTTTGATTTTTTTTTGAGCGTACAATGATTTTTTTAAACCAGCGAGATGTGTAACTTTCCAAAAAAAAAAAAAAACAGAACAGTAAAATATGAAGCCAATGTCAAATAATAAGCTGTTAAAGTTGGCAATATTATTAACTACAAATTTCATCCTTGATACGACTTGATATATATTGTTTTCGTCCTAAGTGTACTTTTATTATTTTTAATCTATATCGGTGCTTTTTAACCAGTGTGTCAAAATTTCGGTGTAACGACTCAGTAGAAAGCAAGGGCGCACTCTAGGGAGTGCTCAGGGGCTTGCGCCCCTCCCCCAGTTGTTTGCATCTGCCTGAAGATCATTTTACGTAGTTAATATTAGTAAATAATTTTTATCAATAAAAATTTATTTAGAAACTTATTCCTAAATCTGTCCTTAAAGGGTTTTAAGATAGAACTTGCCATTAAATTATAAAGTAAATTTTAAAAGAATCATAAAAAATAGTAGAATTCAATATGTTGCTTATATTTCACCGATTTTACACTCATTATTTTTCTCCCGTTTTGTCATTTTTATCAAAGGAATACTAAGTGTGTCGCGTAGACAAAAAGGTTGAAAAGCACTTATCTAGATAAGTAAGTGGGCTGTGAAAGGCGCTAATAGCCACATTTTTGGCTGTGTACCAAAAAATAACTATATTCCATTCAAAAATTCTTCTACAAATGTTTTGGAAATCCTAGAAAGGATTTAATTGTTCTGATTTATTATGGCAATATTTTAAATTGTTTTTTTGTTTACAGGCAATTAAATCGAGCTCTTCAGGACCCAGGTCTCCAAACCATACGTCGTACAGGTTCTGTAACCCTTGGCAACTTAACGGAAAGAGCCCAATGGATAACTTCTAGTGATGATGTAAGAAGAAGGACAATGTACGCTAAGCACACCTTCTCCACAGCGGACCGTATCGTCAAAAGGTTGGAAGTGTTGGAACTAGAAAGAAGAACGAAATTGGAAGAATTAAACAGATTACGAGCCCTTGAAGATGAGGCCAATAAGGTATGTTAAATATATATATATATATTTCTAAAAAAAGGGCACGTCTTTCTTTTTCTTGTTATCACTTCAATTCGTTTTCTTTTGCGAGTAATTAATGACCATAAGTTTCGAGGGTTGATCATGAAAAGAGCTGGTTTATAAGAAGAACAGAATCAGACCGTAAGCTCGATTAATGTCTTACTTAAATAAATATTCTCTTCTAGAAGATTCTCTACATGGCTTTGTTAAAAATAAATCGACTGTAACAGCAATATATTCATTTATTCAACATATCTATCAAGCCTTAGATAATAAAAGCTTAAGTCTTGGAATGTTTTTCGATTTATCGAAATCATTCGACACAATAGATCACAACATACTCTCTGAGAAACTCTCTTGGTATATTTGGCATACCCAACAATTGGATTATGTCATTTGTTACTAGCAGAGATCAATTCGTGTCAATAACATCTGCATCGAAAAACTCTAAATCGGCTACACGTGGTTCCCTTTCAGGGGTTCCACAGGGCTCGATCCTTCGTCCTGTGTTATTTCTGCTATTTGTGAATGATTTAGCTCAGCATCTCTCTAATGGAGTACTTTGCCAATATGCCGATGACACTAACCTCTTGATTAACCGTCCTAATCCACAAGACCTTCAAACGCGAGCTAATGACCAATTGCGTATTCAATCAATGGTGCATAGAAAATAAACTAAAACATCCTAAATTTTAAGTTTTCAATATTCGCAAATTAGTAGCCCATTAATACGAGTTCTAAACTCATATTCTCTCCAGCAATCCCAACAACTCAAATTTCTAGGACTTATAATCCATCAAAATCTTCGTTGGTCTCCACATATTGATTATATCAATACTAAGCTATCAGGATCATGTTATATGCTAAAGAGGCTCAGGTAATTTATTTCACCTTCATTACTAAGATCAGTTTATTTTGCGAAATTTCACACAATTATAAATTATGCTATCATTTTTTGGGGAGCATCAAAAGAAGCTAATAAAATTCTCTTGCAGCAAAAAAAAGCTATTCGAATATTAACATTTACTCCATATAGAACTTCCTGTAGAAACTTATTTAAAGATCTTAAAATATTAACAGTTCTCTCAATTTTTATATTAGAATGCGTATTATTTGTCAGAAATCATTATAGTAACCTTAATATAAATAGTGATTATCATAATTACAATACAAGAAGTAAATCTAGCTTGAATATTGAGAAGCACCATACAACTTTGTACGAGCAAAGTCCTCGTTTTATAGCTGCAAGATTGTATAATATGGATAGCATTAAAAGTATAACCAATGAGAAAATATTCAAAAACAAGTTTAAGAAATATCTACTAGAACATACATTCTATTCAATCTCTGAATATTTAAATTACAAAGCTAACTAGTATTAAATTTTGCATTCTGTTAAATTAGAATATCTACATGTATACATTATATTGACTTAACCTTTGTATTTTCTATGATCACTAACAGGCTCAATAAAATATTAATATTATTATTATTATTATCGAGTACTGAATGGGACCCTTTATTGTATCCTCAGTACTCCAAAATCAGCGCGAAACGTTTCTGTCGCTTGTCAATTAGCTAAAGTTGGAGTAGTGAAAATTTCGGCAAGAACAGTACCCCGGAAGATAAATGAAACCGAAATGAGTTCTAGTAGACCAGTTACGGGATACAAACTGCTTATAGACCATCGTGTAGTACGCCTTCTTTTTGTCCTAAATCACATAAATTGGATTGTTTTACAGTCCATTTTCCACACATTAATAAAAACATTAAATTTGAGGTAGTAAATTCACATGATATAATAAACACTATTTCACATAATAAAATTATTGTTTATGCTGGTATAAATAATTTACAATTTAATATGAAGAATATTTATGACTTGGGAAGAATAGCCAATAAATACTTGTTTATTAGTTATATAATAATTATTAAATACGACTCAACAAAAGTCGTTACGACGATAAAATAACAATGTTTGTTGCAGCCTTAGCTAATAAATTTATACCGTTTTCACACATTTTAAGATATGCGAACTTAAAATTTACTGATGTTTGAGATTTGCATTCACACTAGATGTTTAAAACGCCGGTTCTGCCATCTCCTATGATAATTTTATTCTTAAGTTGACTAACTTATCAATTTTTTCTTTATATGGTTCAAAGAGTAGTACAATCTGCCAAATTTGAAATTTGTTGGTTCAGCCGTTTGGCCTCAGTTTCTAGCGTACAGTCTCGGGAATTGTAAAATTTTCGGGACTCAAAAACCCTTATAAGACACTTAATGCTGTTGAAATAGTTTTGTAAAATAGGAGGGATGTTTCCTAAATGCTGGGAATTGTGCTATAATTAAATTACGCAGAACTTATAGGCAATGTTATTGGTGCCAGACAAGTCTTGACATGTTTATGCAACTATCTAGTGCAATATTGTTCAGTCTGATTTAGGTATTCATCTCAGATATAGACGCGTTTTCATAACACTGTTTTTGTAACCATGGAAGACGCAGCAAAATCTCAAAGAGCAATAATTTTCTTTTTGTGGAAAGAAGGTGTGAAAACATCAGAAATTATTCAGCATCTGCAAGGAGTATTTGGTGAGTCTGCAGAATCTAAAAGTACTGTTTATTGGTAGATCGATCGTTTTAAAACCGGTAGAACATCACTAGAAGACGATCCACGCAGTGGGCGCCCAAGCAGGTCAGTAAATGAAAGAAACATACTGCCGTCGAAGATCTACTGAAAGAGGACAGGCGAATGACTATTCGTCAAATTAGTGTGCGCCTAGGGATAGGTACACGACAAGTTCATGACATTTTGCATGATTGTTTGGGCGTTAGCAAGGTTTCGCCGCGCTGGGTGCCAAGGCTGTTGGGACCAGAACAAAAACTCAATAGGAGACACCGAAAAAGTTCTTTGAGGACGACTTAAAAAAATTAGTTTAGATTATGAGGAAAAACTACTTTGTAATATTGACGAAAATTAACAAAATAATAAAAATTATAGCTAAATTTCCAAAACTTTGGAAACATCCCTCGTAGCATCTGGTATTAATATTTCCGATTAAGCTAGAAAAATATGTAAATATAATTGGTAACAATATCTGAAGAGACGTAGGTCCATCAGAAAATCTATCAGAGTTGCAGATCTTGCGAGAATTAATAAAATAATATAAAACCTAACGCGGAAGTAATTCATTTTAGAAATCATCTATTCTTGCCTGAAGTATAAAATGTATTCCATTTTCAAAAAAGTTTATTTAAGATCTTATAGTAGCATAAAGATGTTGTAAAGACGAGATTTATGTAGATGCCGATGGGTGGAATTTTATAATTAGCAGAAATAGCTTTCTATTTATTATATTTAAAATAAAAAATAGTGATGAAAACTGTATTTATTACTGTCGGGAAAGATTTATGCAAATGCAACGCAAATTGTTAGAAAAATATATAAAATACCAATAGAATGAAATGTATCGAGCTAAAAGGAAACTATATTGAGAAATAAAAATGAATCAAACCAAAATAATGTGTTTTTCTATTGTTTTGTAAGGACTTATTGACGTATTCTTTTTTAAAATTTATTTTACATCGGGCTATTTCTGCAACGAGGTTAATTGCCGATGCCAGGGGGTGAGCTCCTACACCTGGATGAGGGGTGAATGATTGTGAAAATGGGAGTAATGTAAACATATTATTCTCGCCCGAATAATATCACCAACGAAGAAGGCTCGAACCACCGACCGCCCAGTTCAGACTATTACCAGTCTAAAACCGCACGACTTAATGCGCTCGGCCACTCCGTTGGCCATTAACCTCTTATTAAGTAATGTAGGTAAATTGTTTTTAAACCCTTCTGCAAATCTCGTTATTTTGTACATAGGATTACAAAGTTTTAGAGGTAAGCTTAAGATATCTAGGATTAACTCATTAAACCATTTATTTAATCCGAGCTGTTTAATTGTTTAATCTATTAATTAAGAATATTTATGTTGTAACTAATAATCCACAATTAACCTAACACCTTTGGAAAAGAAATCAGTACTGCATCGTGTCACGATTTGCCAATAAATACTAAGTCCATGTATACAAGTTCTTGGTAAAGCACGTTAAGCCTTATAGAGAGAATTGATAGGGACCAGGCTAGATCTCCAGATAACCAGATATAAGTCTGCTCGAGGTATGTTACAGAACGCGTGTGGTGTTAATTTAATTTAGGATATACTAATGAGTCACTATGACCCCGTAAGGAGTACATTAAGTGTTTGGATTTATGTTAATTAAAAATACATGTTACTAATTCTATAGTCATTTATTTTCAAACAAGCAATCTTTCTAGTTTCTAGAAAATATGTAAGCATTGTTTTAAAACATTGCAATCCTGCGATGGTATTTGGAAAGAGAGAATTTTGACTTTATAGTGTCTTTTTATACACTGTCAGGCTCTCCATTTTCCATTGTTTTGATTGGTAGGATGCATTGGTATAACTGTGGGAGTACACTTTGCCAATCCTCATAATAACAACGATTGACGGAGTCAAGAGCAGCAGGTATCGACAGCTAAATTAGTTTATAATGCATACAGGAAATCTGTTATGAGTTACGGGATAATTCTTTGGGGACAGTCCACCAACTGGAAGAGAATTTTTGTATTACAAAAAAGGTCTATAAGAATCCTTTGCGGTGTCGCAAGACCTCGTGTAAACAACTATTTAAAGATCTGAAATCTTTAACGTTCGTTTGTTTATATATTCTTGAAATGCATATATATGTCAAAAATGATAACTTATTAAAAAATAGTGCCATACCTAGGTTCAATACTAAAGAAAAAAATAATATACGTCTGCCGCGTTTGCATAATAAACTGTCCAAAACACATCCAAATTACATGGGTGCCAAATTATTCAACAAATTACCGTTATTGTGCGAGAACTGAACATAAAAATTTTTAAAACTTGTGTTCGTAATTTATTAATTAATAAGGCCTATTATCATCTAGAAGAATACATGAATGATGATCTAAGAGACATGTCTTTATCATCTTATATGTTTTGAATTTGTGCATATTATTGTTACATTTTTTAATTGACTATGTATATGTACTTTCATATATTTTTTTACTGAAATATATTATTCGGGATATACCATGCTCAAACCAATAACCTAGATGAACAACGCATGCTATATTTAAAACCAAAACCAAAACAAAATGTGTCGCCAACATTATCAAGGGCAAGATAATTGCGGACGGAAAATAAACAATAACCTGAATATAATAACCATCAACTTACCTACGAGGTGTGTAAATTAAGTATCCGTACTGGCAACATTGCGTTTGATCTGGCTACATTTGGGACGCGGGACTTGGAGGGGCGGCAGCTGAACATGTGTTAGGCCTTCAGTACGAGTTTGAACTCTCTAGAGTAATTTTGTTGTCCGTAGCGATTTTTTTAACAGTTTTTTCTAGTGTAAAAATGAGTTACATTCATTTCGAGTAACGTTGTGTTATCAGGTTTTGCTTCAGACTTGGGCACAGTGCAATAGAAACTTTTGCAAAACTTCAGCAGATCTATGGAGACAGTTTTTTTCAAGGACCCAAGTTTTTTGGTGGTTTAAGGCTTTTTCAGAAGGAAGAGAGTTGATTGAAGATGAATCACGCAGCGGAAGGCCTTCATCTTCAAGAACCGATGAAAATGTCGGCAGAATTCGGAATCTTGTGCGTTCAGATCGTCGGTTTGATAGTCAGAATCATCGGAGAAGAGTTTAATTTGACTCACACTACCGTTCATCAGATTTTGACCAATGAATTGGGGATGAGCAATTTCAATAACCGAATTCTTGGCCAGTAAAAACATTCGTGTGGATCCTCAGCCTCCTTATTCGCCTGACTTGAGTCCTTGTGACTTTTTCCTATTCTCAAGATTGACAAATCACCTCAAGGCACGTCATTTTGGGACACTCGAACCCATTCAAACGTCCGTAACCGACCAGCTGAAAGTTGTTCCAGTATCCGAGTTCCAATGCTATGAGGATAAATAGAACCGTCTCCAGCGCTGTGTGGCTTCCCAAGGAAGGTATTTTGAGGGAAATAATATTGACTTTTTCCTCTTCCCAAGATGAATCATTTCAAGGGACGTCATTTTGGGACACTCGAAAACAGTCAAACATCCCTAACCAACCAGCTGAAAGCTATTCCAGTATCCGAGTTCCATCTCTGCTATGAGGATTGGAAGAACTCTCTCCAGCGCTGTGTGGCTTCCCAAGGAAGTTATTTTGAGGGAGACAATATTGAATTGTAATTTTATTCGAATGAAAAAATTTAAAAAAAAAATCAGTCCGCTTACTTAATTTACACACCTCGTATCGATATAACACTTTTTTTTATAATGTACTAGCTGTCGTTTTTTAAGCTTTACTTAATCAACAAATTATGCTGCTGCAGCCTGTTCCCGTCGGGCTCCCCTTTGTCTATAGGATCAATCCATTAGTAATCAATTGTAAATTTATATGAAAGCATAAATTTTTAGTTTTGAATTTTTGAAATATTGAAATCAAACTTCTTAATTGATATTTTATTGAAATTAAAAATCTTTAACAGGATGTAAACAGTTGGATGTGAAACTTGGTTTCCAAGACATTGTTTGAATAATGAGAAATCTGTTATTTTATAACAGAGAAGAGGCATTTCGAAATTTATTGTAAAAGGAAATCTTCGAATTTTTGTCATAGTTTGTTTTCTCACATTTTACAACAAATCAAGGTTAAAGAGACACGTGGATTTTTTTTGGATATTGTACTTGTTTTTTGTTGTAAATTTCACTCAGTAAAAAATTTTGCATAATAATAGTATCCGTGAGACTCGGAAGTAACTAGATTGTGACTGTAATAACCATAGAGATTTGAATATTGAGGGACTTAACTCACAATATAAAACAACGAAAGAAACATATTGTCACTGTATTAGAACCTGTTCCTGCTTATGAACCTAAACCTATAGTTGCTGTTCGCCTTCCCAGGTGCAACAGCAACTATTGCATGAACTCACCAATCAATAGAATTACGTCTACTTACAATTCCTTTAGCAAAATTGATATTATTCACCTTAATTTGCAACAATTTAATAAGGCTTTAAACACGATTCTATTGAACTGCTGACTTTCTTATTGGTTGTTATGTGTAATTTGTATTGTTACCTTTGCAAATGTTATATAATAAATTGTAATTGTACCATCCCTATAATTGGGATATGTATCCTGTTGGTATGCGCAAATAGCCTTTGTTGCTGTGCGCCAAAAATTTTTAACTAACTAACTATTCTGTTGGTATGGTAAAATATATAAATAAATAAATAAATAAATAAATAAATAAATAAATAAATAAATAAATAAATAAATAAATAAATAAATAAATAAATAAATAAATAAATAAATAAATAAATAAATAAATAAATAAATAAATAAATAAATAAATAAATAAATAAATAAATAAAAGAACAGTATGACCAATAGGATGATCGCTGCCATTAAGAGTCCAATTTTACCTACGTCTGCTATGTATTGAAATATAAAGTACCAAATAAATGGCAAAAGCTATTTTTTATTTATTTTTTTTTTTTGCCACAAGTGTCAAAATTTTAGCCCGTAACTCAAAAGTGACCAAATATTTGTGATCCAAGTCTAAAAATGTATAAGGATACCAATTTTCCAATAAAACTAAAAAAAAAATCCCTTAAATTTGGAAATTTTGGTCAAAATTTTTTTGACTCCGATTTTAGCCAAAATATAATTTTAAGCTAATTTTGGGGTGAGGATTATGAAAAAAATGTTAAAAAAAATTATTATTTCCTAGTTTTTGAGTTAGCACCAATTTTGATCAGTTTTTTGCCTATAATTCCAAAACTTTTGCCCAAACCTCAAAATGGACCAAATTTTATTGATCTATGACCAAAAATACATATTTGTACCAATTTTTAATAAAATCGGAGACAAAAAAATTTTGCTCGAAAATTGAAAAAATTGTAAGGGGTACCCCTTACGATTTAGTCGATTTTTGGCCATTTTCAAGGGTTTTGGATTACTGCCCATACAAAACTTAATAATTGGTTTATTAAATCCCAATTTTTTTTATAGACTAAACAATGTAGGAGAATTTTAAAAATTCAAACCGCAGATTTCTATCCCTAACCATTTTTTAGTTAGGATTTATCAAAATTTGAAAAAAATTAAAAATAAATGAAAAATTTTCAAAAAACTTTTTTGTTTCAAAATTTGGTTACAAGTCAATTAGAGCCTCAAGATTTCAAAAATTTCAACCGCAGGTCTTTATCACATTTCGTTTTTGAGATACGTCCATGCGAAGATGAAAATTTCTATAAATCATGCCATATTAAAATTTGTCATAATTTTAAAATACGCAAAACGAATAAGGCCTCACATTTTTTCTAGACTAAATAAACTACGAGGAATCCAAAAATTCTAATCTCAGGTCGTTTTCTCTAACCGTTTTTAAGTTGTGTGTTTTTTTTTAAATCACAATTTTCTAGAAAATGAAAATTTCTATAAATCACGCCATATTAAAATTTGTAATAATTTTAAAATAGGCATAACGATTAATGCCCCAATTTTTTTCTAGACTAAATAAACTACGGAGAATCCAAAAATTCTAACCGCAGGTCGCTTTCTCTAACCGTTTTTGAGTTGTGCTTTTTTTTATTTCACAATTTTCACAAATAATGTAAATTATGGCATTCAAAAGATTATTTTTAATGGTATTTATTTTTAAAAGAAATGTAATCTCAAAACGCCTTATACGATTAAAGCCCTAAATTTCTTCTAGGCTGAATAAACTACGAAGAATTCAAAAATTTTAACGGCAATTCGTTATCTTTTTATGATCGAGAATTTTATTTTAAATATCTTTTTATTTTTATATTAACAGAAAATATCTTTTTATTTTTATATTAACAGAAGACCTACTAGACCAGTGTTTCTCAACAGGTGGCCCGCGGAAGTTTATATTTTGTTTATTTTCTGTAAACTTTTTGTGATTTTCTACAAATAAAATAAATGTATTTAGTAGCACATTAAATATATTTGTTTTCTTGCAAAAATTGAACCAACAATTATTATTAGTGGTCCGCGTTAGAAAAATATATATTTTACTGGTCTGCGGTGCGTGTTTGGTTGAGAAACACTGTACTAGACGACTCTGTGAAAGACATTTTAAAAATCCTTTCTATCATATTGTATTTTAAATGTAACGTATGTAATCTAAAACCTACTAATTATTTTAAAAATAAATAAATAAATTCAGGTTAATTTAATATTATTTATGAAATTTATTTTATTAAAATTTGCAGTTTACAGTATTAAAAAAATGTATTTTTACTTGCAATTCTTATCGGCAAAACATTGATGTAAGCAGCCCGCACAACTCCAAGGGGCAACCCCGTCTCCCCGCGTAAGGAAGTGATGGCTTCATAACAAGTCGCCCTCGTTCAATCTCTATGTTTGTATAAATAGACCGGGAGCTCATGACATTTTTGGTCTCCGATTTCATACAGCATGCCTTTTGGAGGAGAGAATATTTACCCTGTGACAACAAAAAAGGGATGGTACTAAACCCCTGCACGCTTTCCGGTCATAGGGAAAATTGCATTTCCACTTGCACAAAATTTTGTGTTTTTCTTTGATTTAATATTGCTTGCCCTTTTGTCAAAAGAAAGTTATAACAAATTTAAAGTCTTTTAATTATAGGCATGCTGTATGAAAACGCGGAAAATCATATTTTTTTATTACAAGATCACATGACCGTTTGAGCCCTTTGGGACCCTCCGAATCATATGCATATATTTAAAAGACTTTAAATTTGTTATAACTTTCTTTTGACAAAAGGGCAAGCAATATTAAATCAGAGAAAAGCACACAAATTTTGCGTTTAAGTGGAAATGCAATTTTCCCTATGAGCGGAAAGCGTGCAGGGGTTTAGTACCATCCCTTTTTTGTTGTCACAGGGTTAATATTCTCTCCTCCAAAAGGCATGCTGTATGAAATCGGAGACCAAAAACTGTCATGAGCTCCCGGTCTATAAGCGGTTGTAGTAAATTGGTGTGAATTGGAAGTTAAAACATTACTTCCGGTGTTCCACAGGAAAGTCAATTAGGACCGTTGCTTTTTAGTATTTTTATAAATGATATAGCTGCTTACTTTCAGAACTTTCGGCTACTTCCCTACGCCGATGCTCTAAAAAATTTTCAACAAATATTTTCTCTACAAAATTGCTTTAATATTCAATCGGATTTAAACAGGCCACAGGAAGGCTGCTTAGGGCCCTTGCTTTTCAATATTTTTATAAACGATATAGGTGACTGTTTTCAGAACTCTCGATTCCATCTCTACGCCGATGCTCTAAAAAACTTTCAACAAATATTTTCTCTATACACCTCATTCGAGCTAACCTCTACTTATAAACTTAGATATTTTACGGTAGTAGTTTCTTCTCTGTGTTTGTTACGTCTATGAAACTAATTCGTCCAAATAATTTCACGCATGAAGCAACTAACATCACTGTGTTACCGGTGAATATAACCTATAAAGATGGAAAGTATGTAGGCCATTATCACAGATAGTAATTATTGTCGAATTCGTCTGAGCGAAAGTCTACTGGATTTTACAATATTATAAACTTATTTAATCAGATCACTACAAATTACATGGTATTTAATTAACCATCTTCACTTGTAAGATTTCATGGATAACTAGATAAATTTCGCACAATACTTTCTAGAATTTTTTTGCGATTTTTTCGCTGCGTAATTTTGCGTACATGTTTTACAATAATAATACTTAATAAGAGAAAATTTAAGAAAATTTTGCAAGGAAAAAGTGTGTTAATACGTAACTAATTTTATTATTGGAAAGCCAAATTGTTATCAAAAATTACTAAGACATTTTTCTGATACATTATCTAGATTTATTTTATCTAAATTACCCTCATCAGATTTAATTTTGTTTGATGTTATTATTGCTATCAAGTTACTACTAAATAACTATCAAGTAACTAACCGCAACTGACAGAATTTTTGACGCCAGTTGATATAACTTCGTTTTTCTTCTTTGGGCACTATTATTCGGGTTGACTTTTGGCTTTACTGATATAAGTCCTCCATCTTGATCTGTTCATTGTCAGATCTTTCCATCTGTCCTGTATACCAATACTTGTTACATCTTCGGTTAGTTTTCCATCTCTTTCGAGGTCTTCCCACTGGTCGACGAGTATTCAGTTTTCTCTCCCATATTTTCCTAACTATTTTGTCCTCCCACATCCTCATAACCTGTCCTATCCACTGTAATCGCCTGTATATATCAATAGGCGCGCACTCAGGAATTTTTCTTAAGGGGGGGGGGGTTAAAAAAAGCACTTTGAAACTGCAAGTGATGACAAAAAACAAAAGGTCTTTACTTGTATTTTGATCCAAAAACCCATAACAACCATCACCACTTCTATTTTGATAAAAACATATAAAAACAACGTTTTCGAGCTCTTGGGGGGGGGAGGCTAGAGCCCATCAGCTCCTGGGTGCGCGCCTTATATCAAAACTCAGAATGGGCGTTATTTTTGTGATTTACAACATATTAAAAATCTGAAATATATAATTTCCCAATTTGCAAAACTGTTGAAAGGATCAATGACAGAAAAAATTACAAATTCATAAATCATTAATAATTATTTAATGGGTTGTTAGCAATATAATTTTCTATAATAGCACACTATTGAGATCTCTAGAACAACTTGTTATCAATTTTTTATATTTAATCATGCTAAGAAATGCTGAATCTAATCGATTTTTATTATAGTGCCTGAGAGAAATTTTTGCTATTAGCTAAATTTTTTATTGCGATTTTTTACAATAATTAAGCTTTTGATGTAATATTACAAACTTTCTGCTCTTTTTCTTCAAATTTGAAAGGATCTAGGGATGTCATTTTTTCATAATTCAAAATTCTGACGTCCGCGTATTTTTTTTTCTAGCTGAGCATATACGAGGTGTGTAAATTAAGTTTTATTTCCTTTTATTCGAATAGAATTACAATTCAATATTGTTTCAAAATAACTTCCTTGGGAAGCCACACAGCGCTGGAGACGGTTCTTTAAATCCTTATAGCATTGGAACTCGGATACTGGAACAACTTTCAGCTAGTCGGTTACGGACGTTTGAATGGGTTCGAGTGTCCCAAAATGACGTGCCTTGAGGTGATTTTTCAATCTTGGGAAGAGAAAAAAGTCACAAGGACTCAAGTCAGGCGAATAAAGGGGCTGAGGAGCCACAGGAATGTTTTTACTGGCCAAAAACTCGTTCATTGAAATTGCAGATTTTTCTCATCCCCAATTCATTGGTCAAAATCTGATGAACGGTAGTGTGAGTCAAATTCAACTCTTCTCCGATCATTCTAACTGTCCAACCGACGATCTGAACGCACAAGATCCCGGATTCTGTTGACATCGGTTCTTGAAGATGAAGGCCTTCCGCTGCGTGATTCATCTTCAATCAACTCTAACCCGCAATAAGCAGGGCCGCCGAGAGGGCTTCGCTTCTGGGGCTCCGGAGAGAAACTTTCTTTGCGAGCACCGGTTAATGATCAATTTTATACTTCTATACCCGAGGCCGTCAAGAGGGTGAAAATTAATTCTTACATCTCGGACCATATACAAATGAAGCGGGAATTTTTATTATAATACAGGTGAAAATACAACTGATGACCTAAAAAAAAAAGGTCCTGACTTCCAAAATACAGGTGATGAGCAAAAAAAAGGTTCTCACTTCCAAAATAAAAGTGAGTGACGGCCACACTTGCCTCGATGCCAGGCCGTTCCCACGGCTCTGCCCACGACCCTGGGGCCCCAGGAACCCCGTGGCCCCGGGAATTTTCCCCGGCTACCCCCCCTCTTGTCGAGCCTGGTGATAAGTAATGCATTTTTCATCTTTAAATGACTATGAAATATTTATGTCGTTTTTTTAAATTGGTAATAAACGAGGTAATAAATTATTGCAAGCTGTGCTGATTCAAAACCTTGGGTAAAATGGAGGGGGTAGTATGGAATTGCCCCGAGATTGGGCCTACCACTCAATAATGTCACGAGCCGACACTGCTTTATACATTCGACTAATTTAAAGTAATTATTATAACCATATTCTACTCTAACAAATACGTCATTAATTAATAAATAATTTTTTAGCTACAAATTTATTTAAAAAAAAATCGTCTGATTGACCAAGGTAACCAAGGGATGCAGTGCATCCCTTGCAGAGTCTGGGAAGGGACAAGAAATATCGGAATCGCCAACGAAATCCGGAAAAGCGGCAGTCCTAAAAGGATCAAATGGACTTGCGCCTGCGGACCACACTTAAAGACACACTGTTCTTAACTTAACACGCGTTCCAGTTTTTTTCATCACGTAACTATTCGATTAATTAATTTTTTTCCTGTGTATTTACTACACTTACAAATAGTAACTAACATTCTACTTTTTACTGAGTCTTTCTTATTTGTGCCAGTTAATTAAGAGTAATGGTTAAGCGATATGTTAAGGTAAAGTGGTGTAAATACCAACTTTCAGTAGCCAGAGCAGATGCTAGTTTTCTATATAATAATTACGTTTTTGTTTTTATACAGACTATTAAACACGGAAATGTAAGTTGACATAGTTTTATAAACAAGTATCGAAACATGGAATTATCCTATCAGTAAAGCAATAACTCACTATTAAACAATTAGGAATTGATACTGTTTTTATAAAGATACTACTTAGTCTACAACAGTGATTTCCAACAGATGTATCGTGAAACTTTGGTATGTCACAACTCGAATAGTGTCATGAAATTTATGGTTGATCTGAGTAATTAATATCAAAATTTAAACTTGTGGGAATCGAACCACTAATCTTGTGGATATCTCGTCCAAGTCCATAACCAATGGGCTGTGAAGGTATAGAACTGTTGTATACAGTGCTGAAGTAAAATTAGCAGAAGGTATCAATCAATCAATTGGCTTTTACAGCCCTTAGAGGATTTTTGCCGCTTCCACAAACTTCTTCCATCTTCCTCCATCAAGCGCTAATCTTCTCCAATTATGGGCATCGATTCTTTGTGTACATTGTCCACCCATCTCATTCGAGATCTTCCTCTTGGTCTGTGTGTACCTGGAACGCTATCGAATACCCTTCTCGCATGTTGTTGGTCATTCTGATAACGTGTCCGATCTAATGTATTCTGGAACTTTTCAAGTCAATCACACCCGGTTCATTATAAAGGTCGCTCGTCATTTCTTCTGATTTTCCATATTCCATCCTCTTGGACAGGAAAATTTTCTGTAGAATCTTGCATTCAAAGATTCTCAGCCAGCATTCTTGTTCTTGTGTAAGAGTCCAATATTAACTTACGTGACAGATGGCGCCACCACACTCTAGCGGAGAAAACTTGAACTAGTGGTCCAGAACCGGCTATGAATATCTACTCTTATCAGTTACACTTAAGGATGTTATTATTTATTTTTTATTATTTAAAATGTATACTTTCTTTCGGCGTCCATCTCTTCTTTGGCCTTCTTCGGTATTACATTCCTTTTCGCCTAAATAGCAGCGCCAGTTTGGGATTTCTGCAGGTGGACATTCTTTTTTTTCCAGCACAGGAGATGTTCAATTGCTTCCTCATATCTTCATTGCGAATATTCTTTCATGACCCTCAAAAATTTCATTTCCCCTGCTTGAATTCTGCTTTCTTCTGATTTTAGTATCCAAGATTCAGTACTGTATATGCAAATGGGAACTGTCATTGATTTATAAAAATAATTTTAAATGAATCTTTAAAAATAATGGCACATTTCAGTATATTGTTTACTTTTCATATTTTTTTAACAATTTATTATTATTTTTTCCCGGGGTTTTTTAACAAATACTGAATGTTTTGCGTAAAAAGAAAGAGAGAGAGAGAGAGAGAGAGAGAGAGAGAGAGAGAGAGAGAGGTGGGAGCGAGGGAGGGATAGGTGTGAGCGAGGGAGAGATAGAGCCACAGGCGCAAAAAATTATTGAAATTTTCTTTTGCTCGTAAATCGGAAACGGTTTGAGCTATAGAATCGCAGTATGAAGCATTCGAAAATGGACTTCTTTCTCCATTACCGGCAAAATTAGAAAAATATTTGGATCAGTGTTAAGTATAGTCCGTTCAAAGGTGAGTATGCAGTACAGGATATATGGAGTAGTTCTTTTTCATACTCTCTTATGGGTTTATATAATGATGCTATCCTTTTCTTGCTTGTCAACGTTGCCAGCTTTAAAACGCGCTGATCTGTGAAGATGCAGTATTCTACAAATGGTCATTTGTTTTTGTTGAGTGTTATTTTGAGTTTTATAAGAGTTGATTTTTGTAAATCATACGAGTTTTTCATATTATTATACTTGACAAATTTGACACTTTTACAACATTTGGCAACACCACTCCCATTTGCCATAAGAGCAATACTGCATTCTCACCTTTGAACGGACTATAGAATGTTTGGAAAGAGACTTAGGCCCATGAGCCCCTACAAGAGTGCGCGCCTGTTTTGTGGTTTTGATCAAGACTTTTGACTCTATCACATAAACTCTCAATGTTAGTCGGTTAAATGTCAGGTCTATCTAAATATCTTTTATACCAACAGTCGTTAATCACTGACGCAAATTTTCATCTTTTAAGGAAATATTGTGTACCAGTTGTTATCCCAGTAATATAAATACACCAAAATACTCTGTGTGTAGTATTTAAACATAAACATTTGATAAGTGAATACGTACGTAAATAATAACATGTCTTTTGCATGAGTCTTCAGCTGGTAGGGGTGATAACGCTCAAGGTTTATCGTCATTTTGACTTACGTTACCGTGCATATCACTTTTCCTGACATATATTTCGTTATTTTTAGTGATGAGTTAAATTTGCAATGTTTAGTGCTTTGAAAATTTTTGTGGAACTTGGGCAACTATTTGGGGGTATTGTTAATATGATGTGTCACTGGCAAAGCGAAGCAGAACAGGTAATTTTGACCAAAAAAAGTTTTAAATCTTGTTAAAAAGTGCTTTAGTTTGATTTAAAATTGGGAACTTTTTGTCTGGCTTTATTCAATTTATGTCCTATACACTTTATTCGTCTGTCTCTCCTCCAATACCGTCCTTTAATTTCTCCTCCAATTAGTGCGGTTTTAATAAAGCAAAGATTGTAACAATTTATTTCGTAAAACACTATGAAAATAATTAATATCACTTAGATTTTGGGAGGTGAGGACTTTTTTTTTGTTTTGCTCGTCAGTTGGATTTTGAGAGGTGAGGACCTTTTTATTTGCTCGTCATTTGGATTTTGAGAGGTGAGGACCTTTTTTTTCTCATCACTTAGATTTTAGGAGGTGAGGACCTTTTTTTTCTCATCACTTAGATTTTGGGAGGTGAGGACTTTTTTTTTGTTTTGCTCGTCAGTTGGATTTTGAGAGGTGAGGACCTTTTTATTTGCTCGTCATTTGGATTTTGAGAGGTGAGGACCTTTTTTTTCTCATCACTTAGATTTTAGGAGGTGAGGACCTTTTTTTTCTCATCACTTAGATTTTGGGAGGTGAGGACCTTTTTTTTTGCTCGTCATTTGGATTTTGAGAGGTGAGGATTTTTTTACAAGCCAATGGGGTAACGTCGGTGTAAAGAAATATATCTTTGGGTAATGGGTAAAAATGTTCCCCGACCCCTGCCTTAGAGGTAAACTGTATTAAGTCACATTTTTATCAGAAATCAGACATTTTAGTACCAAGTGACTTAATACTTTATGGTCTGCCAAGTAGAATATAATTTGGAGCTGAAGCTCTTTAGCCAGTTACGATATTCGTTGTTTTAAAACTGCATTAAGTCGATCAACGCATGGAGGTAAACAATCTTAAATCGTATTTTCTGAGCTATTTATCATTTGCGACTTAATAGAATTTACCTCTGATGTGCTGATATAATATTAAAATACTATATATATTGGTTTTTATTTGTGTCTTAGCTTTCAGCCGGTCCGCGAAATATTTATCCTATTTTCACCGGTCCGCGGGGGCAAAAAGGTTGATGAACACTGCTTTAACTGACTCATATAGTTTATGAGGGGTCTTCCTTTACGATTTGTTCTTTCGACCATATCTTCTACGATTATTTTCAGCAAACCCTGATATCGGTTCCCAATTCACAATATTGCGTTTCCATTTGTTGCTTTTTTTTCTGCAGCATTCAATATTCGGATTATTTCTGTATTGATAAAAAGTCGTAATTTATTTTTGATAGTATTTTACTTGTTTTTATTCTTAAAGCCTTTTGACCTTTTATACCGGAATTGCGGGCGGTTTATGCAGTTAGCGTGCATTATGCACAATTTGCTCTAGAATTAGTTTACATTATCATACATCGTCCTTGCTAGCCTACATAGACGGTCATACATTATGTCACACTTCAGTGCATGCAAACACGAAATGCAATAACAGATCTGATAACGCAAAATAATTTAATTATAAAATTAGACGGAGATGGTTTAATAGATTTGTTACTAAGTGATAGAGATATTGTCTGTTATCGGTTATTTCCATGCCTTTCTCATATAATGATACACACATATTCAACTTCATCTACCATCTTCGCGACGAAGTTTGGAAAAGAGTATTGCAATTTTGTTGTTCTAGCCATAATGCTTCTTGTTTGGCTACATGTCTTTTGATGCAGCAGCTTATTGATTGATTTCTTGTGATGGTGGAAAGCAATTATCAGGATTTATCTATTCAGTTTTTCAGCTTTCACCCGATCTGACCATCATTGCCGTCTTAGGCCATGCAGGGGCCTTTGGGCACACAGAATTTGGGTCCTTTTTAGAAAGTCACAAAAAAAAATGTGAATAAAAACATTAGTATGTACTTTTATTTAGTGACTTTATTGGTTATTATGGTTAACTTTATACAAATAAAATATAAGTGAAGTGATTACTATTTTGAAAATTGGATTTACGTTAATGATGATGGTTTCTTCCGGGATTTGTGTTGTGCAAAATCTTCTATTATGTCCTCAAAGTCTAGTTTTTGAAGGATATCACTTTCTATACTCATGATTGACAAATTAGTAAGTCGTTCTTGTAACTTTGGAGTGGGATTTTGCTAAACAAAATGATTAAAAGTTGAGACTCATAATAACGATTGACTAGGTTCAATCGTTAAAAGTTACTAGATTTAAAAATTTCGTTCCTCACAAAGAAATAGATTATAATTATTTGATTATTAATATTTACAGTACACATTTTTGATCATACGTAAAACTGGCGTGTATGAATTTGGGCGTATTTGCTCGTTAAATCAAGCAGTTCTGACAAAAACAGTATTGTAAGCTGTTTCAAATCCCCTTTGGTGATATTATTTGGGCGAGAATAATATGTTTTAACATTACTTCCATTTTCACTATCATTCACCTTTCATCCAGGTGTAGGAGCTCGCCCCCTGGCATCGGCGATTAGCCTCGTTTCAGAAATAGGCTGATGTAAAATAAATAAAATAATAAAGAACAAAGGGACGTACACACCCTCTCAGGGCTTTTGCTTCGATATCCTCAATAAACGTTGGTAAACCCATAATAAAACTAGATAATTTTTTTGCCAAAACAATTTCATTTGGATATTTATATGCTAAATGTTGGTAAACATCTATTTTATAAAAACGTGCAAAGCTGTTAGTCTTATAAGGTCATCTCTGAGCTGAATTATTAAATATTAATTCAGTTTTTTTTTGTAATAATTATAAGTAATTAATAATATATTGATAGAAATGAGTTTTTAATAGTTTAATGAAACCATATTTATTCATTTACTTCTTATAAATATTCATAAACTATTTTTATAACTAACTAACGAACTTGTTTGATCTTGTTTTGAATTTTTCTTAGAGTTAAAATTTTGTTCTTTTTCAGATATTGTCCTGGCTTCGTAAGGAAGGAGATGAGGCAATTAACTACCACAGTATCCTTCAAAGGACTTTGACATCTTCAACAGAGATTAAACAACAAGAACAGGATTTTGAAAAATTTTATTTTGGTGCTATGGTAAGTATTATTTTATTGGATTTATATATGACAGTAATTTCTTTGTGAAACAGTTGGTATAGTTAGATGGTAACATTGTAACTACTTTCATAAGTGTTTACGTGTGTTATTACAGTGAAATCTGTAACATCATTAAATGTCTGTATGTTGAATGTACGAAGGCAATTAGTTAATATAGTCCTTCCGTTGCCTGAGGCTCCATGACTGTCAGTAGGAATTGTTTCGCTTTGCTTGTTGACAATTTCATTCATAAATATGGTAAATGTCACCGACAATTTTGCACTTCCTCAACAATATGAAACAGAGAAAAATAAATAAAAAATAAATAAATAAAAAAGTAAGAAATTTCTCTCTCTCTCTCTCTCTCTCTCTCTCTCCCTCTCCCTCTCTCTCTCTCTCCCTCTCTGTATTTATCTCTCGCTTTCTTCTTTTCTCTATTTCTCTATTTCCCCATTTCTCTCTTTCTGTCTCTCTCCTTTTTCTCTCCCTATTTTTTTCTCTCTCCCTCCCTCTGTCTATCACTTTCTTTCTCAGTCTCCCCCCTCTTTTAGTTTTTCGACACAAAGCTAAATTCTTGTCATTGATTTTTTTTTTATTTATTTATTGTTTGATATCAAAAGAAAGCTCTTAAGGCACAGATTAAGGAATGGAAAGTTGATTTTAATTTTTTATTTTATTTTAGTACGTCATTTTTTTAGTACATTAAAAAAAACGTTTTTTTTAATGTAATTTTTTGTTTAGTTTTCTCTTTCTCTCTTTTTTTTCTCTCTTTCTGTCTCTCTCCTTTTTCTCTCCCTAATTTTTTCTCTCTCCCTCCCTCTGTCTATCTCTTTCTTTCTCAGTCTCCTCCCTCTTTTAGTTTTTCGACACAGCTAAATTCTTGTCATTGATTTTTTTTTTATTTATTTATTGTTTGATATCAAAAGAAAGCTCTAAAGACACAGATTAAGGAATGGAAAGTTGATTTTTATTTTTTATTTTATTTTAGTACGTCATTTTTTTAGTACATTAAAAAAAAACGTTTTTTTTAATGTACGTTTTTTTTTTAGTTTTATATTTCTCTCTTTCTTTCTCTTTTTCTGTCTCTCTTTCTGTCTCTCTTTCTGTCTCTCTCCTTCTGTCTCTCTTTCTGTCTCTCTCCTTCTTCTCTCCCTATTTTTTTCTCTCTCCCTCCCTCTGTCTACTCTTTCTTTCCCAGTTTCCCCCCTCTTTTAGTTTTTCGACACAGCTAAATTCTTGTCATTGATTTTTTTTGTCTGAAAATTTACAGTCCACACTCATTTTCTTTTAGCTATCATGTCCTGATTCATAAAAAATATATATATGGATGCTCTAATAACGAATAAAAAAGATCATCAAAAATTGTTGATTTTGATGAGATAGAAAAAATATTTTCCTAAACATTTAGCGATCTTCTTGGCTTCTTACACTTGTCAAATACCTACAAAACCCTGAAAAGTGTGGAAATTCACACTTCACCATCTTTTTTACATGTCCCTACTCTCTGACGATTGTTTAAACATCTCATATCATTATTTTGTACTCTGAATACTTATTAATTATAATTTAATATTTTCAGCGTCAGATAGACAAAGTGGGAGATCTTTTAGATGCCTCTAACAACTGTCAAACAGCTCGAGCTGCAAACTTCAAAGAGACAGCACAGATTCTGAAGGCGGAAATTCGCGTGTTCAACGACCGATTGGAGGAACTGAGAGAGCGGTTAGAAGATACCTCCAGGTGCTTTGATCTCTTAGCGAGATGTCAGACATTTAACGAAGATGCCAAGACAGATGTGTATAGTGAAATGATTCGACTAGCGGCGAAATCAGGAAATGAAAAACTTATAGAGAAATGCCAGGTAAAGTAGCTAATCTATAAGGTACTAAATACAGTACTGAAGTGTGAAAATTACTAATTAGGCTCCGCAATTTGAATAATATTTACACCAATCTGCAAAAAAATGTGGTTTATTTTGCTGGTGTGCAGTAAATTTTAGTTTGAGAAACACTAGACTAGATCAACTTTTTACCAATCTTTTAAGTTTTTTGAGAGGTATTCTAACTAATCCATGCAATTTAATCTTCCTTGCGCAATTTACCATTCGGTTTAGTTACAACACCTACTACATTATGTTAATCTTGCTATATACGAGAGATATTTCCAAAGTTCTGGGAATTTAGCTATAATTTTTATTATTTTGATAATTTTTGTCAATATAACAATGTAGTTTTTCAACATAATCTCCAATTAACTGAATACATTTATCCCAACGATAAACTAATTTTTTTAAGCCGTCCTCAAAGAACTTTCCTATTGAGTTTCTGTTCTGGTCCCAACAGCCTTGGCACCCAGCGAAAACTTGCTAACGCCCAAACAATCATGCAAGATGTCATGAACTTGTCGTGTACCTATCCCTAGGCGCACACTAATTTGACGAATAGTCATTCTGTCCTCTTTCAGTAGGTCTTCGACGGCAGTAATGTTTCTTTCATTTACTGACATGCTTGGGCGCCCACTGCGTGGATCGTCTTCTAGTGATGTTCTACCGGTTTTAAAACCATCGATCCACCTATAAACAGTACTTTTGGATTCTGCAGACTCACCAAATACTCCTTGCTGAATAATTTCTGATGTTTTCACACCTTCTTTCCACAAAAGGAAAATTATTGCTCTTTGAGATTTTGCTGCGTCTTCCATGGTTACAAAAACAGTGCTATGAAAACGCGTCTATATTAGTCTAACACCTAAATCACACTGAACAATATTGCACTAGATAGTTGCATAAACATGTCAAGACTTGTCTGGCACCTAACATTGCCTATAAGTTCTGCGTAATTTAATAGCACAATTCCCAGAATTTAGGAAACATCCCTCGTATTTCCAATTTTCTGTTATAGATCATCATTATCCTTTCCTCATTCTCGTCACTTGAAAATTACTAATTAGAGTCCGTGATTTAAACCTGTGGTTCTGTGATCTGTGGCCTACTGTTTTACCACGGAGCTGCGAGGGCCAATCTTTCCTCTAGCCGGATCTATTACTTAAATTTCTCGTTTATAATAGCTTCATATTATAGTGCATGGGTTTACAAAAGGTTTTACAGATTTGAACATCTGTTAGCAATAAACAGAACAAAGAGATTATTGTTTTGTTTTATGCTATGCTTGTGTTTTGTATTTATTATAAACGAGGCTAATGTTTATCATTCTTATGGTTTTAATCTAATTTTATTTTTTTAGGATGCCCGAACTTCAGATCGATCAGAATCCCCTCCAAACGAACCAGAAATAGCAACAAGTACCCCAATTCGACCACCACCTGGCCAACATCGTCGTAGATCTGTTTCTTCCTTCGCCTTCATCTACAAATGTAACCATCATGCAGCAGGTGTCCCTTGTGATTGTTGGGAATCAGACGAAAACACCGAATCAGCAAAACTCAAGAAAAAATACGTTCAAAGTCTTCAAAGTTCTTGTGGTTGCAAAACACCGATCGATAGACAGAATAGTTTAGGACTTGATAATATTAAAGAAGTTCGGGAAAGTGTTGAAGACTTGATTGAAAGTAGTGAAAAAAATGATTCGGGACTTAGTGGTTGTGGAAGATGTGATAGTGGTCTATCGACTGGTAATGGGTCTTCGGTTTGTCAGAATAGTGATGAGGTTTATAAGAAAAGAGTGGGTAGGACATGCTCTTGTCAGTTTTGTAGTGAGAACAGTATACCGTGTAGTGGGGGCTCTAGTAGTGGAGGGTCACGTGGGGATCACAACGACCACCAACAAGACAGCCTTATTGAAGAAGGAGATGTTTTTCCAAAAAGGTATTTTTATGAAACCGTTGAAATCCTTCCAATTCCCAATCAGAACTCTTGCCTATAATTCAATGAGTCTCCTAGAACCAGATTTCTGACTACTAATAGATACAGTAGGGTTGTTCTAAACCAGAAGTGATGTCATGTTCTGGCAGAGCCATCTGTTGAATGATGGGTTAAAATTATACAGAGCTATCTATTGATCAAAGATTAAAGTAACATACAGCCACCTGTTGACCAGAGGTTAAATTATCACGATAACATCAGTTCAGCAGGGACTTAAATTACGTCGCACCATCTGTTAGAAAGGGGATTCATTTAAATATGGCGCAAAATTAAAATTTAGCGTTAATTCTACTTAGTGTAAATATTATGGAAATATTTAATCCCTCCCAAATATTTACAAATATATCCATTATAAATACTGGCTAGATCATTATTTCTCGACGTTTTGATTCGCAGATTGATGCCGGTCCATTGCCTGATAATTAGTCCGCGAAATCACACAGTAATTTTAATAAACTATTATATTATACTATGATTTTACTAGCAGAGGGTAAAATATCGAGCGAGTAGCCCAGTTTTCAACTTTACTTGCTGGAGCGAAAGCTAGCACTTGATAACAGCGAGCAAACTCGCAAGCGAGTCGCTGGTAAACTCGCCCAGTGTAATTGAGCATTTTAGTAGCAAGTAAGGTAATCCATTCTTCAACTTTACTTTGAAGCAGCTGGCGAGTTAACTAGAGGGAGTTATTACATTTAACACGTTTGATAGCAGCGAGTAAACTGGCAAATGATTAGCTTCTAAAATCGCATAGTGTAATCAAGCCTTTTACTAATAAGTACTTCTTTAAATATTTATTTTTTAATGAATATTTGTAGATTTTTACTATAAAAAAACACAGAATAGTTTTTTTAACTATTTACACCAGTCCACCAAAATATTGCATATTTTGCCAGTTTTAAGTTTTAGGTTGAGAACACTAGACTCGATCAGCTTTTTACTGATCTTTCCATTTTTGAGAGGTATTCCAACCAATCCATGCAATTTAATCTTCCTTATAAATTTACCTTTCGGTCCAGTAACATCACCCGCTACCTTTTCTTAATCTAGCGATTTAGTCCAATATTCTATTACAGATCAATACCATCCTTTCCTAATTTTCATTACGTGTATCCACAATTATAAACAAACAAGTAATCATATAAAGCAAACTTACAAAATTTCTTTTTAGTTCCGGAAGTGACGAAATGGAAGAACATGAAGAACAGTACAATGAAAGGAATAAAACAATTCCACCTATACCAGTCAATAGTCATCTCCACTGCCATTCAACATTAGACCTCCCAAATATACAAGATCAAAACATTGATCCAAAGACTCAAAAGTAAGTTATATAAAATTATAAATGACATTGTTCTAACCAGTTATTTTTTAGGACACTATTACTGATCATGCGAGAAATGATCCAAACCGAAAGAGACTACGTCAAATCTTTATATTATGTAATCGAAAATTATATCCCTGAACTTCTGCGTGAGGATATCCCTCAGGCATTAAGAGGACAACGCAACGTCGTCTTTGGGAATATAGAAAAGATTTATGAGTTCCACAGTCAGCAGTTTTTGAGAGAACTGGAAACATGTGAGAATAGTCCACTCCATGTTGGACAAATATTTTTAAGACACACAAATCGGTTCAGTTTATACGCCTTATATAATAAGAATAAACCAAAAAGTGACTCACTAATGAGCGAATATGGACGATCATTTTTCAAAGTAAGTTAAGATTCATTAACCATTTTACTACGAACGGTTACAACAGTGATTAGGAGAGTGTACGGCCATTGAAGTTTCCTGTTTGTAGCGTAAAGCCCTTATAACCCCAATAGAAACGTATAATATGACAACAGTTAAACACTCATATCCTTAAATCTACTTAAGTAACAGTTGTCTAAATTTAAAATATATATTGATCTATGTTTAATCTTTCAGAGTAAACAGTTAGAACTAAATGATAACTTGGACTTGGCTAGTTATCTTTTAAAACCAGTCCAACGAATGGGAAAGTATGCTCTTCTACTGCAGCAGTTGATCAAAGCGTTTCCAGAACTTCCAGCTGATTCCACAGACAGAATGGTTGTTGAAAGAGAAGACCTAGTTGCTGCCGAAGATATGGTCCGATTTCAACTTAGACATGGAAACGATCTTCTGGCCATGGACTCTATAAGAGATTGTGATGTAAGTATAGACCCCAAATAATACAAAAGACAATTTTAAATTAAATCACAAAGTAAATTCAAAACTGTGGTCAAATCGTTAATTGGAAAAAATTCTAAAACCTCTTGTATATAAGACAGATAATTTCTTTGCTGCGTGCAAGATTAGTTAGCCATTCTTGTAACATCGACGACGTAATTATTGACTAATTTTAATTTAGAAAAACTCCTTTTCCTTGATGCTACAGTTACAATTAAAAGGAGTTCAAAAATTCTTAAAGCTATAGAGAAATTGGGAAATGAAGATATTAATTGTCTATTATGTACTTTGGGGCTTTGTAGAAGCGTGAAATATTTTCCTAAAACTCAATATTTCATTTAATACTTTAAGTCCATTCAGATCATTTGCCAAAACACAAATAGGCAGCCCGTCGCCCCAGGGTTTGGCCGCCCAGGTGCGAGGGTCCTTTTGCACCCCTACCAAGAGCAGCCCGGGTAATAGAAGTAATTCTTAATCCACATTCTCGCAATCTGCCATCGACAGGACGTACGGCTTTTTCGTCAATTTAAAATATCAAGCATCAATGTGTTTTTAACAAATGATGCCCTGGAAGCTCTTATCCTAACGCTTTCATTATTCTTTTTAGGTAAATTTGAAGGAGCAAGGTCGTTTGCTGCGTCAAAATGAATTCCTAGTATCCGAAGGACGAGGTGCTAAGAAATCCTTGCGACAAGTTTTCCTTTTCGAGGAGTTAATCCTATTCAGCAAGGCCAGAAGGTTCCCGGATAGAAAGGTAAGAAGAACTTTTAAAAAATAATAAATTTCTTCTAAATATTTATTTGGTTGGTTCAGTCAGCATGGTGCCGAAAGGTAAATTAAAACAACCCATTTTTGCACTAGGAATTAAAAATTTAACTACTATTCTTATGGTCAAAAATGGGTTAAGAAAATGTGTTAGTAAAAACAGCTTTTCACTTATCAATACCTATTGAAATTTTGGATAAGCCTGGCACAAATCTGCACAAGACTAGGTTGCAAATGTTTTGCTTCTTCCTGTATTTTGTTATTTTTGTTTTAGAATCTCGATTTGTATATTTATAAGAACAGTATAAAGATGACTGACATAGGATTGACAGCAAAAATAGGAGATAGTCCAACCAAATTCGAAATTTGGTTTAGAAAAAGAAAACCAAACGATACGTTTGTCTTACAGTCTATGTCAGAAGAGGTTAAAAAAGCATGGGCTGAAGAATTATCTAAATTATTATGGAAACAAGCCATGAGAAACAGAGGTAATAAATAGTAAAATTTTATGATTTTTGGATATTAATTTTTGTTTTTTTTTCAGAAATGAGACTCCAAGAGATGTCTTCCATGGGAATTGGAAATAAACCGTGCCTTGATATACGTCCTAGTGCGGACCAAATCAATGATAGATCTATCAGCATTGCTCAACTAAGTAAAAGTATGATTAATAAACTTAAAAGAACATGTTCTGTTAGATTTTGAAAAAGAAAAACAAGAATAATACACAAGGGCCACTTAATGATGAGCTTAGACCAGTAGTCTCCAATAAATTGGGTTCAAATCGCGGTCAGGGCATGAATATTTGTATTCGTCCTTATAGTTATAAGTGGCTCTGTGTACATCATTTCAAAATTAATTTAAATAAAAAGAACAAATGTTTTTAAAATCTCATTAGTTGCATTCTTGTTTTTCTTGTATGTTTTATTTTTCTTCTTGAGCACTGTTAGTCTTTCTATTTCACGCACACAAGTCTTTCATAATACTCTGTTAAATCTCTAGTCTTTCCAAGTATCTTATGTACTAATATTGTGATATTTTTTGTATATTTACTAACACTGTAATTTTAATGCATGAATAAACATTTTTATCTTATTTTTTATTTGATTTCTTCTTTTTTATCTATTTATTTTCTTATCTCTTATCTTTAATTTAGTTTTATAGATAATTTTATTTTTGCAGCGGCCCCAAGATTTAGAAATTCAATAGTGGGACCAGTATCAGAATTGTGTCGAGCAAATCGTCCCCAATCTATTATCTCT
This sequence comes from Liopterus haemorrhoidalis, assembly GCA_963971575.1. NCBI lineage: Eukaryota > Metazoa > Arthropoda > Insecta > Coleoptera > Dytiscidae > Liopterus > Liopterus haemorrhoidalis. Next base: position 3,062,544 of record OZ020618.1, read on the forward strand.
GTCAGCAGTATATCCTCTGGAAGTACTAGCTCGGCGGGATCTAGTGGGACATTAAATCGTCACATTACAGCACCGGGTCACCTCATGGGATATGACGGTGATAGTCCAAGTGCGCATCACAGATCTAGGACTTTGAACAGTCAGTGTTCCACAGGTAAATTTAATATTAGACTCTCCTGTTCAATTTTGTTATTTCGCGCTTTTGCCAATTATTCTCCTGTTCGATAAAAATAAATAATAATGGTGTTCTTGGTGGTATTACCCAAAACAAATACGAATACAGTAATACCCCGTTACTCGACTGCCTCTTAGCTCGACGTTTTCGCCACTCGACGTAAATCTCGAGAGTGAGAGTCGACGGAAGCATCGCTATCCGACGCGTGATCGAGTACCGATCACGTGATACATATTTTGGTAAACAAAGCAAAATGAACGCATGGCCAGCAGTTCGCGCCTAGATATATTGACGACAACAACTCAGATTTAGTGCAGCTATGAATTTTTTGTTTTTTACTAAAATAAGTGATTTATATTTATAATTATGGATCCAAAGGATAGAAATGCAAGCATAGCTAAAAGGAAAACATATATATGTATTTCCTTATATGTATATGTATATATGTACATATGATTCCTTTATTTCTTATGGAAAAATTCGACTCGCCACTCGACGTAATCGCTACTCGACGCTTTTTCAGAACGAATTAACGTCGAGTGGCGGGGTATTACTGTAGTATACCTCAAATTCAGTTATATATAAGGTTAGGTTATTTATATTTTGTCATATAAGTTTAAGTCTTTGAGGTAGTTCGTTATGTTTGGTAGTTTGTTTTATTGCTGAGGGTTTCTTTTATGTCCGATGGTATTTGGTATGTCTGTCGTTCGGTAGTGTATTTTATACAGTCTGTAATAATGTGTTTTACTGTCAGCGGTGTCTGGCAACTGTGGTCTGTCCTCTTTTTGGAAAATATGTCCGTGTGTCAGTCAGCAATGTCCGATTCTGTCTGGTAATAATTATTTGGTAATGTCTTTTGTCTAATGTCTCCCAGGTCTTCATTTTTTCTTTTATTTGTCTAAGGTTATTGTTCGTCGTTTGGGTCCATTCACTTTGCCAGGTGTTTTGGATTTTGTTATGTGGTTCTTGAAGTCTTCGGTATCTGTACTGATTTGGATGGCAGTTTTATTGGTGGCTTCCTTAGCTGCTTTATCGGCCATTTCGTTGCCCAAGATTCTAATATGGGCTGTGGTTCATATAATTTTTATGTTTATATATTTTTTTTCCTGGGCCGTATGGAGGTGTTCTTTTATTTTGATAAGCCGTTTGTTTTTTAGGTACATCTGCTGAAGACTTTGAATCACACTCAACGAGTCGGCGCTTATGAGATATGTTGTGTCTGTCTGTCCGTTTGTTTTTATATACTCGGCCGCTTTCGGGATACTGTAGGTTTCTGCCCTGAAAACGGATGATGTCTTTGGTAGACGGTACATTTAACAAATGGTATTCTTGGTGGTATTACCCAAAACAAATACGAATATCTTGAGAAATTGACCACTGCATACCATATGTTTTTTATATAATGTACATCAAGAAAATTTAGATGTCTTTTCAAACAACTTTAATTCATATTGCCTGTCTATAAACAGTCTACAATAACTTGTATACTGTTTAAAGATTCGTTTTATTACTGCCTTTGCTCTGATTTTCAGTGTTTGTTTATTATCGTTGTTGTTTATTTGTTGTTTGTGGTATTATTTTCGTTTTTTTTTCTGTATTTCTATGTATGCAAGTAGTTCAACCTGTAAATGGGCATAGGCCTGTCTGTTGTCGAGTATTAAATAACTAAATAAATAAACATATCGTTCTCCAGGTCTTCTCCAAACATTTTTACAAACACCTCTCTTGCCTTCTTTATGCCTTTGCTTTAGTGCTACGTAGAAGTAATTTACTTATTATTTTATTAATTTGTATATTTTTTTACAGAAAGTGGAATCATAGCTGACATTTCCCTTGGTTCAGACGATTGCCCAGACCATTCAAATTTGTGCACATGGCCTAAAAGCAGCACTCAATCAACCACATCTTCTAAAACCACAACCACAAACCACTCAGTACAGACAGAAGAAACACAGATAACACTCTTTCACGTGCCAGACGATATTCCTGTTAATATTTAATCATTAAATTATATTACGAATTTATTTAATTATTATTTTATCTAACAAAACTTGGTAACCATAAAAATTTAATAAAACAAAATTTTAAAAAATTACAATTATAAATGTTATAGATAGTCATAAATTAAAATTGAATGGTCATGTTATTAGAACAGACAGACAAAAAGAAGACCTAGAATTAGCGAATATAATTCTAAACGCTATGAGAAGATACAATCGCAAAAGATGCAGAAAAGCCAAAGGTTCTAATTCTTGAACTTGCAGACCAGCGTAACGTAGAAGTAACACACGTGCCCTACGTTGCAAAGGTCTCGAGTTCGAATCCTGTTCAGACCCAGATTTTCAACATCAAAATTAGAAGCCCTGGCTAATTGAAATGGCCATCTTCCGGTCCTGCCAGGTAATTATACTGGACATTACCGACGACTCCACCACTGGTAAAATCAGAGTTTCATATAGACCACGTATGACTTCTACATGAACTATTAAACATCGAGTTAATAATTGGTCTGGTCTCAACAAAAGTATTTCGTCAAAATTTTGATTGTGGATAATGCTGCAACATGAATCTTCTGGTCTAGGACAATTCGCCGGCTGACTAGCTGCGAACCATTTTGCCGTTGGGTCATCTCACCACGATCTCGCCACGTGTCCAAGCAATCAAAGCGGTCGTTGTTTGCCTGGGTGGACTGGCCATATAAGTGGCCGGTCCAATCATCGTGCTGAACTGGGAAAGGCATCTTCTGGGCTTCTTAATCCTTGTTGTTTGTTCAACACTAAGGGTGGAGTGGGTGTCCGGATTTGGGGGATATTAAATATGAAAGTTGGTACAAATTTAAAATACTGGGTCAACCTAGCAGTCCCAGTTGGCATTTGTTTGTATGTTCCTACTATTTTGCAAATATTCAACTAAGTGAACAACAGTTTTCTCTGTAATGTTATTTTTTATTTAAACTATCATTTTAAAGAAATATACAATGAAGTTCAATAGGTCTGTTCTTTTCGCTACTTTTCGTCTTACCGCAAGACGCGGCTGTATTGACGCGGCGTTAAATTTATCATTGCGGCTGTAAGAATTTAAGCCAAGCTGCCAATTCAAATGAACAGAAAATATTGACGCCGCCGTAAACCGTAGATGCAAGTTACCGAAAAGAACAGATCTATTATATTTTATTACTAACTCTAAAAAGCTACAAAATCAAATAATTACCTGCGTCTTTTATAATAATTTAACTTAATCTATGGATAATCCTACTGAAATTGATTTGTAATCCGTCAGAGAGAATTATCAATAGTAGGAATAAATAATCATAATTGCAATTGCTTGAACACGCTGCGAGATAGTACGGCGGCGAGATGGTTTGCCGCAAGTTGATTGCAGTGAAACGCAGCACGGCTAACGCGAAATGTTCGTCGTGAATCGGCCGGAGCAAAACGTCCGTGCTGAATCGGCCGCAGCAAAATGTCGCTCGACCGGAGCAAAACGTCTGCGGGGAGTCGGCCACAGAAAAACGTCTGTAGCGAATTGTCCCATTTCATATATCTCGCTGTAACCGCAAGATTTACAAACTTTACCTGATGTTGCAGAATCATATCAAGGTAATGTCCATCATATTTACCCGCAATTTCTTTAAATAATTGATTATTCTGAAAGTGTCTTATAGGGAAATAAATTTAAAATCTCAGCGCCACGGCGGTCAATTTTGAACTTCGATGGAAAATATTTGTTGATTATTTTATATTATTTCAACATTTGTGTACTCTTATTCGTTGATAAAACGGCAAAATAGATTAAAATATTGCAAAATATTTCAATCTTTCTTGCTTGACAGCTGTGTAACTAAGTCTATTCGTAGAGCCATTTCTAACGGTTTATAATCGTCAGGCGCAAGCGCAAGTTCGTAAAAGTGATTTAAAATAATTCAGCGCTTGCATCTCATGAGAATAATTCTTCAGATTTCTAATATATTATTTATTAATTCAATTAAAAATGTACTTCGATTTTTAATATATTATTCATTAATACTATTAAAAATGTTGTACTTTTGACAGATTATATTTATTTACAGTTGATATCCATTATTTTTTGGACTGTTCTCGTTCCCTAGTAACCATCCACAAACTGTTAGAAATGACTGTACGAACAGAGCTAATAACTGTGATTATCCCCTATCGAAGTAAAAATTAACAACCGTGGCATTGGAATAGTGGCGGGGCTAGCTTTGAAAATCTGGGGAGGGGCAGAAAATTTTTGAGTAAAATTTTGGGGGGGCAGGAATATTTGAAATCTTTTTTTATCGTTTTCACATGAAAATATAAGTAAGACCTGAAAAAAAAGGTCCTCCTGAAATATATTTTTCTTCAAAGAATTCTGGGGGGACAACTGGGGACCAGAGCAATTAGGGGGGGGGAAGAGTAATTTTTGGGGGGGCTCGCAGCCCCAGATCCCCGCTAGCACCGCCATTGTGTTGGAATCTTAAATTTATTTTTTTATAACTTTATTCTTAACAAAATATGTTAGCTATTATGGTAGTGTAATTGTCAAAGACTCTTATAACACACATACCTGGTCAGATATGTAACAAGAAAGCGTTTCCAGAACAAGTGTATACATTTCTGAAACGTAGAATAGAAATAATTCAAAGTTCTTTGGAGAATTCGTTCTAATTTGATGTTCTGGGACTGTTTCTTTTTAGATTTTTGTACTTAATTGGTGACTAAGTTATCTAGGTCGTCTTTAATTGGATCTAATAGATGTTTTAAACCTAGTTTTTGGCATCCTAGGATTTACCTAGGTTTTTTATGTTTACCAAGTCTTTTATTAGTAAGTATTGCAATATTGAAATGGAATTAAAACAATATACTTATAGAAATGTTTTGATATTGTTTATTCATATATTTATTATAAATTTTTAATTCCATTGTTCAATTAACCGAGGACAAGATATATGTGTGTGAAAATCTGCCCTTTCGGACTTCGTTACCGAAAATTCTTAACATATTTCTTGTCTGTATTTCTAGTGAAAAAATATAAATTGTAACATTTTTATATCAGGGATGCCTCGACAAAAATCAAAATTACAAAACTTAACAAGCATTTATTAATTTTTGATTTTTGGTATCTTGAATTTTAACAGACTGTAGAAAATAGAAATATTCTGTTACTAATATAATATACGTATATATGTAACTTAATATATTAAGGCAATATGTATGATTTTTATATTTTTAGATTATAGGCAAATAAAGTATAAAACAGGAAACGGTTGTTTAATTTACACCAAACAATTTTTAAACTATTAAGGTCAACATACTTATACCCCTAGAGCAGCGGTATTCCTAACCTGTGTTACGCAACTTTAATTAAATGGTTTAATTCTGTCTTTTTTTTTAATGACTCTGATTGGATACAATGATTTTGAAAATTGAATAAATTTAAATCTTAACAAATTTCTTAATCGCCATTTTCGTCACCGGTAGGTGATTTTTATTCCAAAACAACTAATTTTAACAAGCTACACACTAAGCTAACAAGACTAATTAAAATGACCATGGAGAAAACAAGAATCACGGTGAAAACATCTAAAGGAGAAACGGAAGAATTTGTGGCTAACAAAGGAGTAAGGCAAGGCGACGCATTGTCCGCAACTTTATTCAATTTAAGTCTTGAATATATTACAAGAAATATCAATAAAGGAAATATCAGGACAGGAGGAAGTCAACTTATTGCATATGCAGATGACGTAGTAGTAATTACAAAAAATAGGGAAATATTGGAATATATAGTGCAGGAAATAGTCAAGGAAGGAGCAAAGATGGGCATGATAATAAATGAAAATAAAACGAAAATGATGCGTATAGGAAAAAAACAAGAATCAGTAGTAAAAATAGGAAAATTTAATTTTTAAATGGTTGGTAATTTTAAGTATTTAGAAGTGTGGATATCAAACACAGCAGAAAGAAAGGGAGAACTAAGAGATAAAATATTAGCAACAAATAGAGCTTACTATGCGAATAAAAAACTCCTAAATAGTACTGTACTGACAAAAACAACTAAACTGAACATATACAGAACACTAATAAGACCAATACTACTATATGCAAGTGAGACACTCATATTGTCAAAGAAAGAGGAAGAAGAACTCAGAATAGCTGAAAGGAAGATATTAAGAGCAGCTCTTGGTCCAGTAAAAATTGGCGAGAACGAATATAGGCAGAGAATGAAACATGAGATATTAGAAGTACTGGAAGGGAGCGATGTTGTAAGGAAAATTAAGCAACAGCGAGTAAGATGGCTTCGGCATGTATGGCGAGGAGAAGAAACGTCTATAGCTTATTCAGCGTTGCAGTGGGAACCAGGGAGGAAAAGAAAACGGGGAAGACCTAAGCTAACATGGATGCAAGAAGTAGAAGCAGATCTGAAAAGGGCCGGAATTACGAGATGGAGAAATAAAGTTAGAAACAAACAACTTTGGAGAGAGATCACAAAGAAGATTTAATGAGAGATATAGGAATTGATCCATCCTGAAAAAGGATTTAGAAAGCCCAAAGGGCGGCGTAACCCCGTAGGGGTGTTTAGCCATTTATTATTATAACAACTAATTTTACTCGACAAAAAGTTCAAATTTGTTGAGTAGTGATAATTATTTACTTGTTATATCATCTACAATTTAAATATGTACTTTATACTGTATTATTTGTAGAAAAATGGACATGGGGAGAAAAGGAAATAGAAAAAGTAAAGGAATATAAATACCTAGGGTACCAATTTAGAAGCAACGGAGGAACAGAGGCACATACGAGACTATTAAATAATAAGGCCATGCTAGCTCTACCGCAAGTATGGAGTATTCGGGAACGGAAATTCAAAGGGGATTATAGAACTCGTTTGCTCATGTACGAGGCGTTGATAAAAAATATAATAATGTATGGAGCAGAAGTATGGAGATGGGCGGAAAGAGATCATATAGAAAAAGTATAAATAAAATACTTAAAATGGATGGTGGGATTAGACAAGAACAAACCGGCATACATTATACTAGCAGAAACGAAAATAAAATAAAAAAAAAAATATGGGCAGTCAGAAAAGCCATAAAATATGAAGAGAATATAATTAAACACCCGGAAAAAGAAATTCTTTATGAATGCTGGAGGGAAATGGAAAAACTGAATCAACAAGGAAAGCCACTATCAAGATGGGAAAAGGAAAGAAAGGAAATATATGAATATTGTGGCTACTCAACAACAGCGGTAAGACTATAAAGAATGAATGGAGAAGAAATAGGGCACGAAATAACAGAGCGAATGATCGACATACAACAAACGGAGTAAGATACAAAAATAAGAGAATCAATATATAACAGCAAATATGAAAAGACCTGGACGCTGAGAAAACCACAGTATTTGACAGATAAAGGCAGTAGAGGGAAGAAAAAAGTGATAGCGAGATTTAGATGTGGAAATGAGGAGAGGGACAATAATTTTTGGATGAAAGAGGAAGAAAGAACATGTAGAATGTGCAGGGAAGGTAAGACAATGCAAAATTTGTTAGAAGAATGTGAAAAATACGACACAGAAAGGAAATTTTTGATGAACAGGAAGGGGGTATGAATGGATGAAAGAAGTGAGAAACAGAAGGGAGGATATTAAGAAAATGAGTCAACGAAGATATTAATTAAGGAGAAGGAGAGAAGATTTTAAGCTCCCAGCCAAGGCGACAGTCAAGCCGACTAGCCACGAAATTACCGGCGCTGTACGAAAAAATTATTTACTACATTCACGACATTTTTTAAAAACTTGGTTTATAAAGTACAACGTAGTTTCTTTAGAAATAGTTTTTTTAAATTTATATCAATTTTCCTCACATATTTTCTCTATATTTTATAGCGTCATAAATAGTAGTCTAACCATAAATTATCTAATATTTTTCTAGGTGAATGAGTGTTTATTAAAGCAATAAAACACAAAATTTCGTAACAGTTTCGTGCGAACGGAAATATGTAAGTCAAAAAATATTTCTGGACGTGGGAGAAAACATTAGGTCTGATAATCTGTTTCTGTAAAAAGAAATGAATTATTAAATCATTAAATTAATAAATGGGAAATAAAAATAGTAAAAAATACAAGTATAAATAGTCATCCTTGCAGTGGCGCACCCAGGAATTTTTGTGTGGGGGGGGAGGCGGAAGACGAAATTATTTACATTATGAAAATAAAAAGTGATGACCTAAAAAAAAGATCCTCACTTCTAAAATACAAGTGACGACCTAAAAAAAAGGTCCTCATCTCTATTTTAAAAATTTTCTAGTGTGTTTGTGTGTTTTTATTTTTATTTCCTTCCTTCTTAGAGGGGGCCTGCGCTAACATTTCATCAGATCTGAAGCTTTTTATGAACTGTCTTTTATTTACTTTTTTTTGCCGCAAATGTCAAAATTTTGGACCGTAACTCAAAAGTGACTGTATATTTGTGATCTAAAGATAAAAATGTATAATTGTACCAACTTTCCAACAAAATCAAAAAAAAAATTCTTTAAAATTTGCAAATTTTTTGACTCCGATTTTAGCCAAAATATAGTTTTAAGCTAATTTTGGGGTAAGGATTATGAAAAAAATATTTAAAAAATTCATGCAACTCTAGTTTTTTAGTTAGAGCCGATTTGGGTCAGTTTTTTGCCTATAATGCCAAAACTTTTGCCCAAATTTCAAAATGGACCAAATTTTATTAATCTATGACCAAAAATACATATTTGTACCAATTTTCAATTAAATCTGAGACAAAAAAAATTTGCTTAAAAAACAGGATTTACCCTTACGATTTTTTCGATTTTGGGTCATTTTCAAGGGTTTTGGATTACTGCCCATACAAAACCTAATAATTGGTTTATTAACGCACAATTTTTTTTTAGACTAAGTAAAGTAGTAGAATTTTAAAATTTCAAACCGTAGATTTCTATCTCTAATCATATTTGAGTTAGAATTTATCAAAGTTTGCAAAAAAAATTAAAAAAATTAAAAATTTTCAAAAAAATTTTTTCTTTCTAAATTTGGTTACAAGTCAAATAGAGCATCAAGATTTCAAAAATTTAAACCGCAGGTCCTTATCGCATTTCGTTTTTGAGATACGTCCATGTGAAGATGACAATTTCTATAAATCACGCCATAATAAAATTTGTCATAATTTTAAAATGAGCCAACCAAATAAGGCCTCAAATTTTTTTTAGATTAAATGAACTACGAGGAATCCAAAAGTTCATACCTCAGGCCGTTTTCTCTAACCGTTTTTAAGTAGTGATTTTTTAAAAATTCACAATTTTCATAAATGATGTAATTTATGCTATTAAAAATATTGTCGTAATCTCAAAACGCGTTAAACGATTAAAGCCCTAAATTATTTCTAGACTAAATAAACTACGAAGAATCCAAAAGTTCTAACTGGAGGTCGCTGTCTTAAACCGTTTTTGAGTTATGTTTTTTTTTAAATTCACAATATTCACAAATAATGTAAATTATGCCTTTAAAAAAATTTGCCGTATTCTCAAAACGCATGAAACGATTAAAGCCCCAAATTATTTATAGACTAAATAAACTACGGAAAACCCAAAAATTTTAAGTGCAGGTCGCTGTCTCTAACCGTTTTTGAGTTGTGCTATTTTTTAATTCACAATGTTTACAAATAATGTAAATTATAACATTTAAAAAAGAAATGTAAAATCAAAACGCGTTATATGATTAAAGCCCCAAATTATTTTTAGACTGTTAGGAATTACATGTAAATATGTCCAGCCGTTTTTGCGTGAATCTCGGAGAGACAGAAAAACAAACGGACAGACATACAAACAAACAGACAGACAGACAAAATTGATTTCTTTATGGATAATGTCTTAATCTTAATAATCATCTGAAACAAATAAAAACCAAATATGAGACTGAAAAAAAAACAGATATAGCCCAGCAAACATTTTTATACGGGCCAGTACTGGTAAAGCACATACTCCCCGGCATTGAAAGTAATGGGCCAGTACCCCGGTCTCCCCGTGGCCGTTACTGGCTCATTGATGTATCAGTTGCAGGCCCAGCAACGGTAAAGTGCAAAATAATCGCATTAGTTGCAAGATTTATTTCTGATGGTTTTAAGTAAAAAGTATGAGTGAAGAAGAGTGCTTATAAAATGCTGGTAAAGTACTTCGTATAGGCGGAATGCGAAATACAAATGTGAAGTACATTATTAATACTGACGTTGCACTTACTTTTGGTGCCAGTACTTTACCAGCATAAAAGCAGTTTGCCGGCATTCGGCCGTTAGTTGAATGTTTGCTGGGAGCCTTCAGTTAATATAGATTAAAAAAAAAAAAACACTTTCTCTTTATGAGCCGTTTGTCTGTCATGGACCCGTAATTATCGTTTTCTGGGAGGTGAAGCGGAATTATAATTATCACGAGACCCAGGTCTAAAATTTGTAGTTTTACCTAGGTCAAGGCTCGCTCTTGGGTCCCCTGGCTGTAGTTGTCCTTCATACACGGTGGTTTGTCCATTATTACTCTTCGAACAATAATTTATCTGCCCCTTTTTCATCAAAATTTATACGCCACTGCATATATAAACTCAGGTAAAAATCAGATATTTTGTTAAGTAAAATTTTCCTATTTTTTATTAAATTTTCCTCTATGTCAAATATTAAAGTTCAAAAGATGTAAGAATGGTACTCTTATATGTAATATCCGCACATCACATGCATGTTATGCGGGAGGAAGGACGTACGGGAAGCGCACGTGTAGTATTTAATATCTACATGCATATGCCAGCGAATTCAATAACATGGAAAATGTTACATATCACTTTGCGTTTAGATATTCATTTAATAAAACCTACCCACAATAAAATCATAACGACAGAAGACAGAAACAACACAATCTCATAAAGGATTATGTCGCAGATGATCTTCTGTCGAGAGTTTTCGGTTAAACAGACGATGCACGAGGGTGAATTTGGGTAAGTTTTTAGCCTATAATTCCAAAACTAAGGTCTCCAATAACGCCATTGTGTGAGCAGTGGGGATGTAAACAAGTTATTACCTGCAAACGGTAACTTTGAGTATCTTGTCTTAGCATGCAAAGTTTTAGTTTCTTGTGTCGTTGAGTAACAGTGTCATTTATCATGAGTTCGATTTCTGAGATGCGTACCAAGCAACGATCCGTGATAGAATTTTGAACACTAGAAGGTTGTGTGGGAGTGGTAATTTCAGAAATAAAATTCCATTATCATTTAAAATAAAATTATTCAATTAGTTAAAAAATATTCAAATTATTCAAATATAAAAACTAATCTACTTTAAGATAAACATCCTCAAAGATTAGTTGAGCTAACATACAAGGTGTCTCAAAAGAAATTTTATATTTATTTAGCTTACTGCGTGAACGCAACGTATCCGAGGGGCGCGGGGGTTATGTCAATCGGTAGCCTGGCTCTTGGGAATTCTGTCGCTAGGGAGCGTTTCGCGGGAGCAGACCGCGCGTTATGCGTGCGAGAGTTTTACAAAAACGGTGATTCGGCGACTGTAGCGCGTAGAAAATTCTGCAGTATTCGAGGTTTTCGCCAATTAAATGATGCGCCAAGCATTCCTCTCATTCGACATTGGGTTAAAAAGTTTGAAGAGACTGGTACAACGCTGGATAAATCAAAATCCGGGCGACCTAGGTCATCAAGAACGGTAGAAAACGTGGAGAATGTTAATCAGTCTGTTCGTGACGACCCGAACCTTTCAATTCGGAAGCGCGCAAGTGCTTTTAATGTGCATAGATCATCATTACATCGCATTATGCACAAAGACCTAAAGCTGCACCCCTACAAAATTCAATTGGTGCAAGAATCAAAGCCCCAAGATGCCAGTCAGAGGCTTAATTTCGTAAATCAGGTGATTGAGCGATTAAATTGGCCTCCACGCAGTCCAGATTTAACCCCTATGGACTTTTTCCTATGGGGTTATCTTAAATCTAAAGTTTACGCCAATAAACCGACTTCACTGGCGCATTTGAAAGAAAATATCCGTCACGAAATGGCAGCCATCCCTGAGTCCACCTGCCGAGACGTCATAAGTAATTTTACTGTTCGATTAAATGAGTGCCGAGAACGCGAGGGTCTACATTTAGACGATATTATTTTTAAGAAATAAATCCCCAAAAAGTGTATTATAATAATTAATAAACATTTTTTCTATATACGGCTTACTTTTTTTTTAATCGATCCACTAAATATAAAATTTCTTTTGAGACACCTTGTATATTTTTCTAGTTAAGTGTTAAAAGATACGAAGTGAATTACGGTCGTATATTATATGATTAGTTTGAAAGAACGTTATTATTTATATCAAATAGCATGGTCAAATGTTTATACAGATGGTGATAGGTGAATATATTTTCAGTGATATGGACCTCGTAGTAATTAGAGTCAAAATTAATTACTTGGGTTTATAAATTATTGGTCATAGAAATATGAGTCTTCAAGATAAGTTTATAAAAGGGTTTTGTTGTTAATGTGGAGAGCTGATTATTTTTACAACGACAAAAAATGGGGTCAGGGACCAGATTATTAGTTTAAGAAAAGAGCTTGTGAGAGACAAAAGGAGTCATGAGTAAACCGCCACCGTGTACGGACGAACCTCCCAAGCATTTTTGGTAGAGAAACCCGGTAAATTGTAGTGGATAAACCAGAAGTAATCTGGTGAAGTAAAGTGTTGAGAACAGTTTAATAGACGAACCTCGTTAACGGGTTCAACACCGTGAGTGTTGTGAGGTGTTTAGCGGCTTGTGAGGTGAATATGGTGATTGTGAGGTTTTGTGTTTGAGTGTCTCTCATGGGATTTTACAGCCAGCATTAAATTGTAAGTTTTAATGTAATTAATAACCTTCGATTCTAACTAAACATTAAACGTAGATTAAGTAAAATACAGACTTTAATTAAAACACCATTATTCCTCTCATAAATAATCTAAGCAACCGGCGGATCCTTTAGGTTTTCAGACTTGATACCGCTCGCAAGTCTTGGAATCCACTATGTGGAGGGCCTTTCAAAGTAAGTACCATGAAGTACAATGAAATTACTTAAAATCATTTAGCCAACCTTGAAGTTTCGACCGATCCTAGAAATGCCCCCACAGTTGCGAGCCCATCGTAATTTACAGGCGTTTGTAAGCTGTTTATGGTAACGATTGTATGGATGTGAAGAATGTTCGCTAGTGGGTTCGACGTGCAAAACTCTGGCATAGAGGCAAAATGAAGGTGTTTGACGTAAAGCGATCAGGTCGACTAGTATCAGTGACGCATGACAAGACAAGTGAATGCACTGATTCAAGCAAATCGCCAGATTACACAAAAACAAAATGCTTGGCAATTAGGCATTAGTCAAGAAAAAGTCCAGTACATTAAATTGAAGAAGAAAAAAAACGCCAGGTGGGTCCCGCGATAATTAACAGATGTCATGAAAGAACAAAGAAAAAACATTTGTCAAGAACTTCTTCAAGAACGTGAAGTAGTTGATTTTCTCATGAACAACACCACCGGGGACGAAAATTGGGTTCATCACTATGACCCCGAAAACAAGCGGCAATTCATGCAATATCGCCATCCTGTTTCTCCACGTGTACGAAAATTCAAAAGAGTTCCATCGTCGCAGAAAGTCATGCTCACCATTTTCTGGGATGCAAAGGGGTTCATACCGAATATCTGCCGAAGGGATCAACGATTAATTCAATAAGATACTGCAAAACGATCACTAAAGAATCGTATTCGTAGCGTAAGGCCTGAAAGAATGAATTTTTTCTTACACCACAACGCCAGATCGTTTTGCAGCAACGAAACGATGAAGGCAATGGCAAGCCTGAAATTCACAGTTGTTTCGGACCCTCCACACAGTCCTGATTTGGCATCTTTAGATTTCTGGTTGTTCCCAAAGTTGAAGGAGCTATTAGACCGGGAGCTCATGACATTTTTGGTCTCCGATTTCATACAGCATGCCTTTTTTTGTTGTCACAGGGTAAATATTCTCTCCTCCAAAAGGCATGCTGTATGAAATCGGAGACCAAAAACTGTCATGAGCTCCCGGTCTATATTGAAAGGTCAATATTTTTCAACAGACACTGAAGTTCGGGCTGCTGTTCGCAATTGGATCAACATAAGTTTTTTCATGCACGGAAAGAAATGGATTCACTGGGAGAAATGTGCACTAAATGGTGAGTATGTGGTAAAATAATTATGTACATTGGTAGTTCAATAAATTTACTTCATTTTGAAACTGGTTTCATTATTTTGTTTTTTTCTATTCTTATTGTATAGAGTTGGAGATCTTATATATCAATCCACCCTCGTAATTTACTTAAATTATATTTAAATTTCGGATGTGTTTAAAGATTTAAGATATGTTAATTTGTAATTTATCATAATTTTATTGTGTATAAAAATAAGTTGTGAATATTAAAGGTTAAACTGTATAAGATTTTTCCTAAAATGTTTGAGAATAGAAGCAAATTGACATACAAAAGTTTTCCAAGCGACAAGTTTACTAGAGGAAAGCTGTCACCGTGGAAATGGCATTTTCCTGTCGTGAATGCACAGAAGAAACTTTCATAGCAAAAAAGAATTTGCATATCCGTATTTGAACTATCGACTGCCAACAAAACTTTCAAACATTTTACCAGTTAAATTACGTTATTCTTACACTGATAAACTCAACAATTGATAAATCAATACATCAATCACAAAATAAGACGACTTAAAAACATTAATATTAATCTTTACTATAGTATATTTAGATTATCTAAAGAAGTTCAGTCAAATGACTGAAATAATAATTAACGTACTGATGTTTTTCTCTCTCACTCACATTGCCAAAATACTAAGAGAAATACAAATGAAGTTTGTCAATCTATTTTGTTTATTGTTCAGGTAAAGCTACGACAAACGTACTTATACGTACAAACATGTACCGTAGGTTATCCCACCTCGGGGTTTGTCTGAGATTACTAATGTTTGCTAGTGTTATTCTTACTGAACCAGTGGCGTAAAACTCTTGTTTTTCTCTTTATTTCATCGTGTTTTGCATTAAATCTGTTTCAGGACAATATTTGGATTTTAAATAAATGTTTTCTTTTATTAAAACAATATTAGTGTCAAAGGCAAAACTTAAGAAAGCAGTCACATGAATTGTTTTATAACCTATACAAATATTTCCTAAGAGAGGAAGAAAACAGTGGACCTTTGTTAACTATGCATGCAGTTCAGCAGGTAAATAAATATGAATTAATATTTATTATAATTAAGTTTAGGCTCTGTCATATATACACACACTTTTGCCTTATTTTCATAATTTTTTTGTAGACATCTTTCTTAGAAAATAATAAATTATGTTTTGTACGGAAATTGTTAGTTTTTTACACAGTTTTCATTATTTTTTACTTTTATAACTTACAATTTTAGGTTAGATTTTTCTATAAATCAGCGTAGATTTGACGTCTATCGCAGTGCTAGGTTCGGTTAGGTTAGTAGAATGTAAGCGGAGCGAGCTATCTACTTTCTTGTTTAATTATTTATTATTATATTATTTATTTTACATCGGCCTTTATTTCTGCAACGAGGCTAATCGCCGATGCCAGGGGGCGAGCTCCTACACCTGGATGAGGGGTGAATGATTGCGAAAATGAGTAATGTAAACATATTATTCTCGCCCGAATAATATCACCAACGAAGCAGGCTCGAACCACCGGCCGCCCAGTCACGCCTGTTTATAACAGTCTAAAACCGCACGACTTAATGCGCTAGGCCATTCCGTTGGCACTTTCTAGTTTAATGACAAAACGTTATTTTAGGTTAGGAAGTGTTAGGTTAGTAGTACCGAGTGGAACAATTAATCACATTATGGAAACAAATAATTAAAATAAAGAATTTTCAATGTTTCTGAATTAAAAACCCTCAAGATAAAAATGTATGCCACGCCAAAGACCCGATTTTGATAGATGTGGTTAAAATCTTACTTCTGAACATTCGTTTATGACCTTGATTGGATTTCTTTAGATAATCCAAGTTTACATCCCACACTCATAGAGGAGTTCAATATACAACGAACAAGGTCGACAACAACACCTGATATATATTTTGTTTCGGATATGATTTTGTTTGAACGCCACTGTTTTTGAAGTTTAAAACATATAGTAGTCCCTCTTGGAATTCTATTACAGGGGATATGTATGTATATGCAGTACTTGCACAAATGTTCACTAGCCCAGCATGAATTATATATCTCTTCAGGGCCTCTACATTTTATAGTGGTCATAACTTCTCTCAAACATTCATATCTTCATTATTTTCACAGATGAAGTATGCGCACCAACAGAAAAACGAGATCACAAACAAGTTTTTATGCGTACAGGACTATTAGTGCTTATCAAAGAACATTAACCTCGAAATAAGCCAGCATAAAATATGATTTAATAGATTTGGACAACGACAAACTACACTGACTGGTTTATTCTTTGTTTCTAGTAAATTTAGACTGCTTCTTATGGGTCTATTCTGTACGAGTTTTCTACCGCTGTAAGCGCTATAACTTTGTAAAATACAGCGCTGTAAGGAAAGTGCTATTCTGTATTGACACGCGTTGCTCTGTAAACTCTACACCGATGTAAAATATCGCTGTAACGTTACGGCGATATTTTTCTGGCCGTAAGTCAGTTACAGCACTGTATAGAATTCAAGTTGTATATGTTTGTATTGTTCGTGTCACTTAAAAAAAAAATTAATTATCCAAATTTCGCCCTATTTCTAATGCAACTACTACAAGAGGATCATAACAGGTAATTATGCATAAAATATCACGTTACAACCACACATAAACTTTTTTTATGCATACATGTTGTAATTTATATATTTTTATATACAGGTTTTAGAAACACTGTATTTTTTAAGTAATGGATCCTACAGGCTACTACAGGGGCTCACAATTTCACTTCTTTGAGCCAGCCTATGGTTAGTAGATCGATAATAGATATTTGTTATCTGATAACAACATATCTAATGCCAATTCATATAAAGTTCCCCAAGAGGGAAGAAAACCGTGGAGTGAAAGAAGGGTAAGTTTTGCATAATATAGCAACAAAAGCAAGAATACCTAACTATGCTGAGATTGATGATGATGAGCTTGAACCTGTAAATAATGAAGATCCTGAACCTGAAAATAATGAAGATCCTGAACCTGAAAATAATGAAGATCCTGTACCAAATGGTAAAATATTTGAAAAGTATTTAAAATTTTCAAAAACTGATTTAAAACTTTTTTTAACAGCTAATCAAGATATGAATTTGGGAAAGCAGATTAGTATTTTATATGTTCAGCAGTCCATTGTATAATTTGATATAAAAAATATGTTTATATGGAATAAAGATCCATAAGATGCAAAGAGAAACTTTTATTTTTATAAACAAATTATAACAATGATTAATAAAAATTACAAACGTAAAAAACATGAGTATATGTGTATATACAAATATGATATACAATTACCGATCAATGACATTGATCAATACCTCAAATTTTGAGGTTAGAAATAAACATAGTGAAGTTAGCTACAATGTAAGCAAAGTTTAAATCGACCGAAATAACAGAGTGTGTTACAGAATAGCTAATGCTCAATATTTACAGAGCCGCCGTAACTTGGCACTTTACAGTGCTAAGCTCACTACAGCGCTATAGTGATACAGTACTGTAAACATTTTTTTACAGAATAGACCCATTAATTACAAAATTTCTTTAAATCGATTGATAAACAATATGGCAGGCCATACGTTTGGCGTTTTCAAATTGTATATTTTTTAAGTACAAAATTTATTTAATATACGATCGCTAGATGCGAAGTAGTCAACGAATTCATATAACTTGGTGCTAGGATTGCCTTGAACTTGTCTCTTGGCGGGGGTTGCCCATGAGGGAGTCAAGGAGCCTGGTGAAGTGTTCGATCACATGAAGACTGCTGTTTGGTCCACCCGAAAGGTAATCGTATGTAGAGTTGGATTCGTGGTCAGAGGATCTTCATCTGTTATATACTCTGAACAGTCAATGCAAAACAATGGAATAAAGCAAAAACCAAAATTATGACCCAAAACAGGAAATTAGAAGTGAAGAGGGTAATGGTCACCCGAAAGGTGGGTATATGAAGTCGAACTCGAGGTCAGAAGATCTTCAACTGTTGTTATGTACTCGGAACAGTCAATGCAATGCAACAGAACAAAGCAAAAACCCAAATTATGACCAACAACAATAAGTAGAAGACTAGAACTGAAGAAGGTAATGGTCTACCCGAAAGGTAGTCGTATATGGAGTCCGACTCGTGGTTAGATGATCTTAAACTGTTGTTATGTATTCTAGACCAGTGTTTCTCTACCAAAAACGCAACGCGGACCAGTATAATATATAATTTTCTAACGCGGACCACTAATATTAATTGTTGGTTTATTTTTTCCAAGAAAACAAATATACCTAATGTGCTATTAAATACATTTATTTTATTTGTAGAAAATCACAGAAAGTTTACAGAAAATAAACAAAATATAAATTATTTACATAACAAATGTGCATAAATAATAAAAAAACTCATATAAAAACTTTCGCGGACCACTAAAATTTTTCTGAGGACCTCTGGTGGTCTGCAGACCACCTATTGAGAAACACAGCTCTAGACAATCAATACAGAGTAGTAGGTCTTACTATAAACAAAGTAAAAACCAAGATTATGGTCAAAAACAACAGCCACACAACAGGGAGGAAATTAAAACTGAAGAAGGTAACATTGCATATGTGGTTGAAGATATCTATTTGAAATAAATGAATTCATTCAATAATAGACAAGGAAAAGAAATAGACCGAAGGATTTCTCAAGGATGGAAAAAAATTGGTCCTTAAAAAGGCTTTGTACATAATAAGCTGCTGTGAATATTAAAAACATATTTAACAGCTGTATAATTCCCACATAATCTTATGGTTGGAAAATCTGGTCCCTAACACAGAAGCAAATTAAAAGACTACACTCATACCAACACAAGAATGAAAGCTCGATTCTGAAAATCAGAGTACGAGATAGAGTCAGACTAATAGACAACAGAAAAAGGACAGGAGTAGCTGACTTAGTTAGTTTTAGTAAATATTTAAAATGGAATTGGACGGGACACATTATGAGAAGGGAAGATGGGAGGTGGGCAAAGGATGTAACAAATTGGCTTCTTAGAGACATATTTAGAAGAAGAGAGACATATGATTCGCTGGTTAGACGAACTGGAGGAAATTTGCAGCGAGTAACAAAATATAAAGATATATGAAAAGAGTTGGGGAAAGCCCATTCCCAAACATGGGCTCTGTGAGATAACGTTGCCATTTTATGCTCAGTTATTATTTTATTGTTACATTTGCTTTTTCATTTTGTTTTGTAAATGTGTAAATTAATCTAAATAAAGAGCTATTATTATTAAATAGCTTAATTCACTTTGATTGAGACTAATTGTGCTGTTTATAATACTATATTGTCTTTAAAAGTAGTTAAAAGTCTGTAAATTCTCTAACGGTTTTAGGATAATAAGGGCTGGTTTCTGAAAGCTTAGTTAACTTTACCAAAGGGTCAGAAAATGGTTGCTATGCTTACTTATGGGATTGTTATATTGTAACCGAGTTTAATCAAATGGTTAAACTCGACTAAGCTCTCAGAAAGCAGACCAAAATGTTAACTTTTGTTCCTCCATTACCTGGCAGAACCAATAGAAAATGTAGACCCGTACGTCGGTACTGTGATAAATAAATTTACTGCAGTTCCCTTGCGATTGACCACAATTCATTTGTTGGTTGATATGATGAGAAAATAATAATCACTTAGGATCATAGTCATTTGTATTTGAAATGAAAGTAGCGATAAACTGTGTTGGGTTATTCTTCTGCTATTCAGTGACAATGTAGTAGCAATGTTGATGATATTATTCAAATGTGAATCAATGCATAACTGCAAAGGAATCCGTGCATTGAACGTGTATGTGTTACGTCGGTAATTTACGTTGAACCGTTGTTTACCTGTACCACATACTTGCACAATGCAACTATGTTCGCAATCAAGAAACACCGGACTAGTTTCGAATCAGAATAAAGTGAAATGTTCATTAATGGAACAATGAAAATTGGAAACAATAAAGTAATGTATGGACTTGATACCTTCAGAGTTTTGTAGGTATAGAAGATTTAATGGATTATATTGCTCTTAAAGCCGTCCCAGCTTCTTCATATCATGTATTGTAAGTCTTCAGCATTGTCTGGAATAAATTGAAAGAAATACATCAACCAAAAGCGCCTACCAGAAAAATGGTACTAATTAAAAAATTGGTCAAGATGAAATGTGACGATTTGAGCCGTTTACAAAAACATGTTGAAGATTTTTTTGTAAAAATTCGACAAAATCAAAGAATTAGACATGTGTATTCCAGAAGAGCTAACAAGTATTTTGTTACTATGTAGTCGTCCGGAAAGTTTCGAAAATTTTAGAAAATATAGCATTACATGTAATATTTTTAACAGTATTATCCCATCCTCATCGCCACTAAAGTAAAGCTAAGAAGTCGAGAACTACAAATTATAAAACAAGGAAGATAGCGGACTCCCCCGTTATGGCTTTGGACAGCGATAGTTGCGACATTCGTGGTTGTAATATGAACTAGGATTAGGTAGTATGCAACCCGCAGTGCACACAAATATATTTTTATATTTTAAATTGCTATGAATCGCGATCATTAATTTTCTACCAAAATTAAAAAATAAAATGTAATTTTGGTAGAAAATTAAAGATTGCCTTGAACCGAAAATTATGATTAATTTATTTACAACTCTCCTAATTAATTTCCTAAAATTAAAATTAATTACAATTGTTAAAAGTTAATACTTCAGTAAGCATTAAGTTTTATTATTTTATTTGCAAGCAAGCATATGAAATAAATAAACAAGTATTTATTTTTTACTTTTATATTTAGTGTCATTTTTTTTATTACACTATTTATATTTTTTTTGCATTTACCATTTAAAATATTATTAATTACACTACACCATTTGAAAATAAAAAATGTGGTGCTAATATTTAAAAAATTCTTATAAAATTCATCGCTGTCACAATCAGAATTTACTGTCACCCGTCGTTATATTGTCAAAAACAATTTCCGCAAATTGCCGATAATGAAGTGTTTTCAAAATGTTGGTAAAAAAAAAACGCTTTTAGCGCTGTCGGTGGATGGAATATAACTTAAAACCGTTTCAAGGCCGTGTATATGAGTTTCATACCCCTGTCGAGAACTATCTTATTTGTTTCTTGAAATACAAATTACATGTCATAAGTTGTTACCATGGATATATACTTATATCAGATTTTCACTAATTGCACCACTGAATATACTATTTTTTTGTGATATTGTTCATTTGTGAGCTAACAAACAATTCTTTCCAGTAATACAGATTTAATTGTACTAAACTATACCCCCTTATAATATTTTTTAAATGTATACTATTTGGTATTTAACTGTGTTGCAAACTGGGTTAAAGGGCCATTGTTCTAAGTTCAATCAAGAGGCAGCTCTGTTCTTTACAACTGCTCCAGAATCGAACAATTGTGCTCGGTATAAGTGCATGTTGAATGGTACTGTCTGTAAGATCGTATCACTTTCCAACAGTGAAGACAGGACTTTTCATTTCCGTTCTAGAATACAATACGCCATTTCCTACTCAGAAATACCTTCACAGGCTAAAGATTATAACAAATACTATTATTTAATTTTATAACTACTTAGAAGTAAAGGAATTGGGAACTAGTGGCTCCAGAGCCGCATAAATCTCCTTTAAAATACGTTAATTTGAATCCACACAATGTTTAGAGTCTCTTATATAGAGTCTTAAAATTTCTGATCACCTTTATAGGGTTTTGTACATACAATAAAAAAAACAAAACCTTGAGCGATTAAGATATTGTCACATAGGTAATCCTAGGTCAGGATTACGACATCTAGACATTGTGACGGTCAACTGTCTGATTAAAAACTATTCGTCAGCGTCTGACGTATGTGGCCTGATAATGAGGAAATATTTGTCATGACGAATGAATATTGGAACAAGGTTAAACTTTCGGTACTTAATAGATGGATGTCGAGAATATTGAGGTAGTGGAACATAGCCAACTCCGCTGCACATATTAGTCCAGAAGGTGACGACCACGACACTGACGCCAGATTCTTGTATCGAGGGTGAAGCCAAGCAAGTAGTGACCATGTGAGTGGGAGAAGACTTCTCCAGGCTCCTCGACCCCGGATGGGTATCCCCCGCCTCGGATATAGGTCCAAGCTGATCCTGGCCAACACGGGGTGGACCAAAGACTTCCCCAACTCCATTGACCAATTCAAACATTATTTTGTAAATGTGATATACATATTTAATAAATTTGTTATGTTGAAACCAGGAGTTGTGTCTCAATCAAACCACCCACGTGACAATATTGTCTGTGTGTTTGTATTGTAGAAATTGTGGCGAAACGCTTGGAACTAGAAGTTTGAAATTTGGCGTGCATACACAGTTCCTTGACACTCATATATGAAAAATACTAAAACTTTAAAAAAACAACGCCTGAGATTAATAAAAACAGGCATATTTTACCATAACGATGCCAGGAGCTTTTAACTCTTCGCTTAGTGACCGGGGAAAAGTTCCTTCGTGTACCTCGGCGACCGATGGCTCGTCAGCCTCCAAAATACTAAGACTTTATAAACCAATGCCTGAGATTAATAAAAACAGGCATATTTTACCATAACGATGCCAGGCTCTTTTAACTCTTCGTTTAGTGACCGGGGAAAAGTTCCTCTGTGTACATCGGCGACCGATGGCTCGTCAGCCGCCAGAACTTGTTCACGTTAGGCCCTCGACGCGTCGGCTGAGCGCTCTGAGAGTTTCTTAAGCGGCGATACATGCTGATATAGTTTATTTTCAAATAGGTGCAGCAGTTCTTTAGTTTTGAGGTAGCATACACACCTACACATAAATGAATTAATTAATATAATATAGATTTATCAGACTCACTGGAGATCTGGATAATTGTACTGTTTGACAAATATCTCGCGAAAGGGCGAAGTGATAGAGCACTATAATAGACCGTGACAGACAGCCAAAGAAGGAAGTAGCAATTCACATTATAACTCTTTTATGTTATATCTATTAGTTAGATCTACAAATTAAACACCACCCATCAGAGTTGGACATAAAACTGTAGAAACATTATTGCTTGCTTTATGCGAGAATTTCACTTGGCGATTATTATGTCTACTTGTGTATTGGCCAAATCACATGGCTCAGTGGTTTTAATTTTGCACGAAAATATGGTTATGATAATCATATGGCAAAATGTGTGCTGCGTTTGCTCACAGGGCAGAATAAACGCAATCGAGTAGTTGATGACGAAAATGCATAAATTACGCTTCGAATTTACCAGATTTAGTCCACAGCGAATTTTTCCTGTTTCCAAACATGAAGGAATGGCTCGCAGGGAAAATATTCACGTCGAAAGAGGTCATCGCAGAAAAATATGCCTATTTTAACGCCTTCTGGAATCTTAATTTTTGGATGACATGTAAATGTAGGAGAAACGCTGAGGAAAGTGTATCGAGCTAAAAGGAATCTATGTTAAGAAATAAAAATGAATCAACCCAAGATAATGTTACATATATTATTGGGTGGTTGGTTTAACATTGGGTTCCCAGGGTGTCGGGTTCACGTACGAAACAGAAACAGTCGCACGCAAACAATCCAAACCAGGATTCAGAGGGATGGGATGAGGTTTATGTTTCTCTTCGGTCAACCATCTCTCGTAAGCCAGTTCATTTCAAGACACTGACGACAACGCTTTGCCTCTTTTAACCGGTCAGTTTCCGCATGTCAGTTTGCAGTTGATGTTCTTCAGCACGTCTCAACAATCGTCTCTCTTCGTTCGATAATGTGTGTTTCTATTGTTTTGTTAGGACTTATTGACCTACCTTTGTATCTACCCACAATATCTTGTCACCTACAAAATCCTGAATTGTGTGAAAATCTACACATCACATCAATTTTCTAAACAACCTGTATTCTTCTAGTGCGATTGCAATTGACTCTAATAAACGATATCTAATTATACGGTGTATTTGGCGCAATTGGCAATAATGTTAGCTAATTACCTCCCTTAAATTAATAATTATAATCGGTGTTAATCACAGTATAATATGGGAGTGGGTATTAATGAAACTGATGAAATAAGAACAAAGGGTTGGCCGATGGTCGAGTGCCGGAGCTCCGGATAGATCAGCCATTGTCCGCGGCAACTGGTGTTGGCACCGTGATAAAACTAGCTCGTGGCGGATTTAACCCACACAAGTACTTTAATGTTTTCCTCCCTCGATGAAACCATGGTGACCGTCACAAACATTCTACCACAAGGCGTACGCAAATCTCTTTCCACAAAAATAATACGAAAAAATTTCACTCATTCTCTTGTCTGGTATAGTATATTTCATTATGTAATACGTTAATAAGTATGGTGATTTTGGTCATCATTAGGTTTTGTAGGTATGGCCACTATACAACCCTTATAACGTCCCTCATATGGATGTCTGTCTGTTGATCTGTCTGTCTCTACAGTAAAAATTGTGGACTGAACATAGTAAGTTGAAATTTTGCGTGCTTATCAAACTTTTTTATACCCTTTTCACACTAGATCTTTAAGACGAGTGAACTTAAAGTTCACCGATGTTTAAGATCGGTATGCTTTCACACTTGAACTTTAAATCTCTGGTGCTGTCATCAGCTACAGTAATTTTGTCCTTAAGTTACCGTCATGAAATTACCAGTTTTGAACTGTCTGCGCAGACGCACATTTTGAATTATTATAAACAAATATGGATATTTCATTTCATTCTACAATAAATAATATATTACACCTGTATTAACATGTAAGTCGATACATTTTATCTCAATTATTGTAGCTCTGTATTTTATTAAACACATTATTAAAATAAATAATTTTATTATAACAATAAGTATAAACTTCTTATAACGTCGATATAATACAGTATTCTTGTTTTTGATAATATAATAAAATGTTGACAGCACAAATTCAAGAAGTATTTTTTTTTATAATAGAAATTAAGTTGGCAATGCGTACGAAGTTGCAGAACTCTGTCTTAAACATCGTTCGTGTTTAGACGAGGCCGTACAGTTTCACATTAGCGTTTAAAGATACATTTACTTTAACATCCGATCTTAAAGATCTAGTGTGAAAAGGGTATTAGCCACAAGTAGGAAAACTATAAAGAGTTCAAAAACACAGATCACGAGATAAATATAAATATGGATATTAACACAAACTTTGTATTAATCTTATTAAATTTATTAATATATTAATTAAGATTCTCGTGAAATTTAAAATTTTATATGTTTTTAAGTAATAAATGGAATAAGAATATCACAATTTTTGTGTCAATCTGGTGCCCAATGTAGGGCCAAATTGAGATTTGGGTAATTTTAATTTCTCAGTGAAATGCAATTTTTGTGAAACAAATTGGCCCCACGTTGGGCGCCAAATTAACATAAACTTTGTATTTTTATTATTAAACTTATTAATTTACAACAAGGATAAGATTCTCGATCAGATAATTTTTGGAAATGTATAGAAAATTTTGCGTCGTTGAAAAAAAAAATAATTATTAAAAAAAATCTATTAGGTGGTATCAAAAGAAAGCTATTAGGGAAAGGAAAGTTTTTTTAGATTTTTTTTTTAAACTGTACTAAAAAAAAACTGTACTTCATCCTTTAACACAAAAGAATTAAACAAAAATCTGAAAAAATTTAAATAAATCTAAACCGGAAACGTACGAGATGTTCGATTAGATTTCGTTTTTGGATTTTTTTTGTGTTTTTGACAAAATTCATTATTTTTTTAATTCATGACTAAATTATGACTAATGATATGGATATCTTGTATTTATGACTAAGGTAGTGTATGTTTTTTCTTACTTAAAAATATAATAAACAATTCCTGAGAATCGAGTTAATGTTTTTAAGCTCTGCCTACTATCATACGTCATGATGAACATATTGTTTGAATTATTTTAGTTTTTTGTTTTTAAGATATCAAGGAGGGACAAATCATTTACAGTAGTGTAATACCTAGAAATCAACTCACTATCAACACATTACTAATAGTGAGGAATTCATTTTTCAAATTGAATAAAAAGTAAGCTACTTATTAATATATTTCTTATTAATTTAATGAAAAATTAGATAGGAAGCAAATGCAGAAAGATGAGATTTTTTAATTTAAATTGTCGCGAAATTTTCCCAAATTATTTAAATTAAATTTAAAAAATTTGAATGTAAGCTCTTAATACGTAAATAACGAATAAAAATTATTAAAAAAACTATTGATTTTGATGTGATTGTAGATATAATATTATTGTAGAAGTAGGAAATAATTTCACATATATTGTTCGTTATAGCACCTGAGGAAGCCAACAAATTAGTTGGCGAATCCTTGTATTACTTAAATAAACGTTCTGTACAAAAAGCTTAGTGAAATTATTTCCTACTTCTACTATTATATCAATTGGACGTTAAAAATTATTCAAGATATAATATTGTCCTAGACATCCAGCGTTCTGTTGGCTTCTTACACTTGATAAATACCTACAAAACCCTGAATTGTGTGAAAATTCACACATCACATCTCCATTTTTTATTTAGCTGTCATGTCCCGATTTATAATTGTCCTCTCCCGGTTTTTCATTGTTATGCCTCGACTTTCAATTGCCATGTCCCAAGTTTTAGTTGTAATAATTTGGTCACCTTAATCTAATCCTTTCTATTTCCTAAATTCATAAGCAAATCTCTATGTTTACATTTAATCCTAAATCCTAGTATTGTGATTTAATCTAATGTGTTCAATTTTTTAGTGCCATAAAACAAATTTAATCCATCAATAGTAGCACATATCAGCTAGTGTTATATTGGTTGGAGAACAAATAGTTATCCTGGAACGTGTCGATTAAGGTTGCGGTGTTGAAGCGAATTTCTTGCCGGTAGCGAGAGAAACGAAGGCGACTCTGTTAAAAGTCTGCAATAATTCCTGATTTTCAGCAACACGTGTAAATTGGCCACGTTCACCATATATCCAACGCGCGAAATCGGCTCATATCGACAAGGAATTCCCTAAAGAATTACTCAACGCAGAGATTTTCAAACTTTTAACGCATATGCTCAAACTAAAACAATATAAAATACTAAAAAACAGTTTCATCTTAAAAGAAAACATATTAGTTGAAGCGTGTATAGTTTTAAGTAAAAACCATCAAAAATAAAACGAATTTGGTATACTTATTTTAGAAATACTTAAATATTGAATTTAACATTGGACTGAATACTTATTATCTTACAATGAAGTCAGCTAGGATCGATAGTACAGACTTCAATTGTATTATGGTAATAAACAGTAGCACGCTCCCAGTGTTGGTGTAGACACTAGCTTGTCAATGCGGCATGGTCTGATGGTCTCGGCAGACTTGTCGTATGCCACCATGTTGCCTCGATGTAGACGCGCCATTAAGATCTACAATCTCGTCGTATGTTAATGGATAGATTGTTCCGAGTGTATCTAAATAATCATTGTAGTATACTACGACATCTACATCAATGGAGTTCCACAAGGTTCCGTACTTGGCCGTCTTCTGTTTAACCTTTATACTCACGAATTTCTAGAGACAAACTCAAGTAAATGTATATATGCTGATATGCTGATTTGGAGCAATCTGAAAAGTCCTGTCTAGTGATCTTGATATGCTCTACTCTTATTTTAAGCAATGGAGGCACTGTCCTAATCTTTTAAAAATTGAGGCAACCAGTTACCATCTCGATAATACAGAATCAAATACCAAGACGTCGATAAACTTCAATGGTACCATTTTAAAACATAACCCCAATCCAAAATATTAACTTACAAACATCACCTGAAAAAAACTGCTGCTAAAATCAAGGTGGTCAAGCTTCGTAAAGGTCCGTTGCTCTATTTAAGAGCCATAGGAAATTATATATATTTATACATACATCGGTGGCTGCCCAGTGAAGAAGGAATGGTTACGGTTATCTTGCCACTGCCGGGGTTTGAACCCGTTTTGTAGTTTACGAACTAAAATAGTTGAGCTACGATTGTTTTAATCACAGTACTAAATTCCACTACTCAATTACTGCGGTAAACTCAATGACTTGTCTAAATTTACTTTGATTTCCCTCCCTGCTATTCTTTGCAGACTTCTTTCCAGACCCTTCTCGCAGTTGTTAGTGGTCTCTAGAAGATTACATAGTCCTTTACCAATCCTAAACGGTTGGCGTCGTACTTTACAAGACCGTATTTGTAATAGTTACACAGATGTTCTCAAAGAGCTTTCATATCAAATATTGAAGATCTTAAGTCAAAGCATAGAGTTTATTTAGTGTGCAAATGTTTTTAGATCGCCAGAAAAATGTATAATGCTCCTATATAATTCAAATACTAAAGAAAGCTAAATAAGGTGGGTATTTAAGGCAATTTATATTTGATTTTTGACTGATGTAATCGGACTCGGACGTTGTTGGCCATAAGAGGAATACCCGTGGATGTTAATCGAG
Source organism: Liopterus haemorrhoidalis (assembly GCA_963971575.1). Classification (NCBI taxonomy): domain Eukaryota; kingdom Metazoa; phylum Arthropoda; class Insecta; order Coleoptera; family Dytiscidae; genus Liopterus; species Liopterus haemorrhoidalis. Next base: position 3,091,449 of record OZ020618.1, read on the forward strand.
AAGAGATTTTGATCAAAATCGGATTTAAGAGCAAATGGAATTAAATCCACGGAAAAAAGTCCATTTCAGCTTAATTTGCTAATGGACTTAAGTTAAGTGGACTTAAATCAAGATTATTTGCGGCTTATTTTGTGGATTATTTATTTATGTACCTCACCATAAGGTAACTCTTCCCCGGATCAAAGATTTATTTATTCTGAACTATCGGACGGCAATAGTAACTCTGGAGCACCACACAAAAAAAATTAGATAATATCATCTAAATTTCTCCCGAAAGAAAATGCCTAGAAATCGAACCAGGTGGAAATAACTATGATATTGTGTGTTGTCTTTGTACTACCTTTGAACTGACTTGTTGAGTACTACTGGATTTTCTTCCACACCCCTATACTTATAAAAGCGACTCGCCAAGGGGAATCTTATGGTACTATCGCATTTACTACAATCTAAAATTAATTGACAAAATAAATAAATTGAACAAATATTGGCTATAAATTTATTACTGCAAGTAAAACAGTTTACTTTACTGATAAAAACGGAAAAATTCGCAGCTTGAGTTTTATAGAATACAATTAGAATAAAGTATGGGTCTAGTTAGATCAGAAAACCGCAATTGTCAATATTTTTTTTCATAATCTACTAAAGAAAGACTGTGCGTCTGATGGCTAGTACAGGATTTATTCTAAGAGGAGGATCAGAAAGCAAAAAAATGTTTTTGCTTTACTTTGGGATGAAATGACTATGAAAAATGCAACGCTGCCTCCTGTACTATGAGTCTTATCCCTAGGTTTGCGCCTGGTATCAAGCCTATCTTTTCATCTCTAATTGTGCGGCCGAGAATTAATCAGGAAGATTTCGTACAAGAACAGAAACCTATCAAATATATTCAATATTTAAACATCTAACTTAACGATCAACTTATTTAAAGCTTGATCCTAATCACTTCATTCCCAGTATGTTAACCAATGCACTGTTCTCATTTTAATAGATGAGATTAACATTTTAAATTTTCATTAAACTAGAAGTAAGAGTAGTAATTTTAAAAATTTATGATGTGGTTAGTGGTGTGGTTTTATCATGCAGGTGACCAGTTATTTCCGGGAGAAGCGGGTAGATGGCAGTGTGTAAAGTAGGACCGCAGTGGCTTACCGTGATAAAGGAATATTTACACTCCTCGCGGACAGTAATTAAGCCTCACCTATATTTACATGCCTGATTAGATTTAGTCTGTGTGCATAGGCTTTTAGAGTCATGTTACTCCACAAATATTAACTTCAGTTACTCTTTTTTACCCCCAAACCAACAGATTTAAAGATCATAACTTGAAAAACTGATGCGGAATGTGCATTTTTACACATTGCATGGCTTAAACCTCATTTATAATGGACACATAGCACAGGCACAGCATAAGAATCAGCATAAGAATCAGAAGACTGTCTTTGTTGAGTTTATTAGAGACAGAAGTTCAGAACAGTCTCTCTCTTTGTACTAATCTCTATGCAAATGCTATACTTATACTATATATTTATTATAAACGAGGATTTACTTCGAGGCTTTGAAATGGACATATCATTTTGAGCTTTTACTTTATATTCTGTGATTATAGCACGTATTTTTAAATTATATCAGAAATATTATAGTTGATAGGTAATGGGATTCGGACCAGTCAGAAAATAAAACAAAATTTATTAACTTCGCTTACGTTTCGATTTAATTTTAGGTGCTAAATTATTTAATAAATTACCAAATGTAATAAATGATTTTAGTTTTACTAAATTCAAAAATGTTATACTAATCTCAAACTTCAGCAACCTTTTGTGCCGCGTCATATTAGAGACTAGTGGAGCTAAATACACACGACTGCATCCCAAACCCTGGCGATATGCAGCCACGGAAATTATTATTACTATTATTATTATTATTATTATTATTAATTTAAATTTTTGTATTAATTTTAAACTGTTATTTTATATCGTGACTATTAACTAAGCTCTGATGAAGATTTAAATTAAATCGAAACGTAAGCGAAGTTAATAAATTTTGTTTTATTTTCTGACTGGTCCGAATCTCATTATCTATCAACTATAAGGAAATATTATGTTAATATGATAATATATAAATACAGATGATAGATAAGATGTAATTATTAGTTTATAAAGATAATATAAGAAGTAATTATTAGTTTAAAAAAGGGGACAGGCTCACATTTCATCGGCTCTGAACCTTCTTGTGGACTGTATTTTTTTTACTTTTTTTTGGCGCAGATGTCAAAATTTTAGACCGTAACTCAAAAGTGACCATATATTTGTGATCTTAGGCTAAAAATGTATGAGTATATTTATTTAAAAAAATTATTTTAAAAAAAAATCCCTAAAATTTTGAAATTTTGGGTCAAAAATTTTTTTACTCCGATTTTAGCCAAAATATAGTTTTAAGCTAATTTTTTGGTGATGATTATGAAAAAAATAATTAAAAAATTCATGCTTTCCTAGTTTTTGAGTTAGAGCCGATTTGGGCTAGTTTTTTGCCTATAATTCCAAAAATTTTGCCCAAACTTCAAAACGGACCAAATTTTGTTGATCTATGACCAAAAATACATATTTATACCAATTTTCAATAAAATCGGAGACAAAAAAATTTTGCTCAAAAATCGAAAAAATCGTAAGGGGTACCCCTTACGACTTTTTCGATTTTTGGCCATTTTCAAGGGTTTTGGATTACTGCCTATACAAAACTTAATAATTGGTTTATTAAAGCCCAATTTTTTTCCAAGACTGAACAATGTAATAGAATTTAAAAATTTCAAACCGAAGATTTTTATCCCTAACCATTTTTTAGTTAGGATTTATCAAAATTTTCAAAAAATAAAAAAAAAAATTAAAAACTTTCAAAAAATTTTTTTGTTCCAAAATAAGGTCAAAGGTCAATTAGGACCTCAAGATTTCAAAAATTTTAACCGCAGGTCTTTGTCACATTTCGTTTTTGAGATACGTCCATCCGAAGATGAAAATATCTATAAATCACACCATATTAAAATTTGTCATAGTTTTAAAATTCACAAAACGAATAAGGCATCAAATTTTTTCTAGACTAAATAAACTACAAGGAATCGATAAATTCTAACCTCAGAACATTTTCTCTAACCGTTTTTTAGTTGTGGAAGACAAATATACAGACAGTTAGACAGACAGACAAAAATTGCTTTTTTGGTTGATATTGTCTTTTAATCATCTGAAACTTGTAGAAACCAAATATGAGACCGAAAAAGTAAAAAGAAAAACAGATACAGGTTCCAATTTTATTAATACAAATTCTTTTTTTTTTATTATAATGTACTACTATACAGGGTGTTTGTTTGAAACGGGGCACCCCGAAAATCTTCTTTATTTGTAAAGATACAAAAAAATCTTCAGAACAAAAGTTAAACTAGACAAAAACACCATCTAAAGGTTACTATAAGAATTCTGAAGCACTTCCGGTTTTACCGGAAATGATGTCAACTTTTGATCTAGCATAGGGAATCGATAATTTGACATTTTTTTTTCCTAAAAGTACATTAAATTAGCTTTACAATGACACCAAAAAATCATATTTTTATGTTAACCATTTCAAAATGGCGACCATTTATTTACAAAATAATAATCAACATAAGTTTTACAAAGTTGAACGTAGCAAGCTTTGAAAACATTAAAAAAAGAAAGAAATATCTCTAAAATAAACTATTTGACTATTAAGAAAAGAAAAAACTATTACTTTTTACAATTATTTTACAAAAATATGTTCGATCATGTTATTTCATATAATAACTAGTTATAACAGTTTATTTTAGAGATATTTTGTTTCTTTTTTTATGTACTTCAAATTTATAAATGAATCATTTCATTTGTTGACCAGTTTAAATATAAATAAATGTATATAAATAATTGTCCATAAATAATTTATATTATTTATTAATAAATAATGCTAAATATAAAACTGTAGGAATATAAAAATATATGCACAAATATCAAAACATAATTAAAATTAAAGTAATGATTAATTTATCTTGATTAAGTTTTCAATCAAATTTTTAGTTAATTAAAATTTTAGTTATATAATACCTAACTCTGCCGGTATGCCAATGTCCATCCTATATGTCACAGTAATATCCGTATACGTCGTGTTAACAGTTTTGGAATATCTCTATTACAATTACAGATATAAATCATGCATGCTTGGTCCATGTTATTTCGAAAGAATTTCAATTGATCATCTCCTCTCGGACAGTCACAACGGAAAACAATTAACAGACAGACATACATACAAACACTGATGTGATTAAAACATTTCTAGCATTTGATGAAAATTGATTAACGAAAATGGAAAATTATTACTAATTTCTCAATTTATTCTGTTGACAAATTTTAGTAATTTTGTGGTAAATTTTGTCTTGCAATTAAATGTTATCTATCCATCAAAAAGGACGTGCCCGACTAATAAGAAACAAATGAATTAATGGCGAGCGTCTTGAAAGTAATTAGTTTTTTGTTAATTACAAACACAAAGCTAACCATACTTTAAAAGATCTAACACGTAAACGAGTAATATTCTAAATTTGATTAATTTTTTCACGTACAGCATCAACGGCCATAGCGCCTATTATATTCTATTCAATTATTTTGACCAAAATAAACGTACAATGTCTACTGAAACCAGTCGACGTCTGTTAAAATAAAAGATCTAAACACAGAAAGTATGGAAATCCGAAAAGGAGTACCACAAGGGTATGTGCTATCCCCACTTCTGTTTAACGTATAGTCGGAAGAAATATTTACAAAAGATTTTACTAATGCTAGAGATGGTCAGAACAATTCTGTAACTCAGTTACTATGATAATAGTAACTAAATATGTCACTATGAGCAAGGTCAGTTATTATCATGAATGATAGTAACTGACGTCATTAACTTTTTATAATATTTTATCTTGTAGTAACGTTAAATTTTTACAGAATTGATCTGTATCTTCAATGGAGAATTAGTGAATAATATTCGGTACGCTGATGACACGTAAATGAGTAATATAATTAAGTTGATTATTTTTTTACGTACAGCATCTACGGCCATTAGCGCCAATTGTAATCCGTTTGATTATTGTAACCAAAATAAACATACAGTCTCTATTGGAAGCAGTCGGCATCTGTTAAAATGAAAGATCTAAGCACATATAATATTGAAATCCGAAAAGGAGTACCACAAGGCTATGTTCTGTCCCCACTTCTGTTTAATATATATTCGGAAGAAATATTTACAGAAGCTTTTACTTACGCTAGAAATGGTATTATTTTAAATGGAGAATTTGTGCATAAAATCCGGTATGCTGATGTAAATGAGTAATATTCTAAAGTTGATTTTTTTTTTACGTACAGCATCAACGGCCATAGCTCCTATTATATTTCATTTAATTATTTTGGCCAAAATAAACATACAATCTCTACTGGAACCAATCGGCATCAGTTAAAATTGAAGATCTAAACACAGAAATTATTGAAATCCGAAAAAGAGTACCACAGGGCTATGTTCTGTCCCCATTTCTGTTTAATGTATATTCAGAATATTTATTTTTTACTGATGCTAAAGATAGTATTATCTTAAATGGATAATTGGCGAATAATATCTGGTACGCTGATGACTAAATTTTTGAAGATACTGGACAGCGTAACAACTTCTACTGAAGAATACGGGTTATCGCTAATTTCTAGGAAAACTAAATATATGGTCATTAGCAAAAACCCTATACCATTTTGTCATCTCACCATAAAAAATGTATCCGTCGAAAATGTCAGCAAATTTAAATATCTAGGATGAACTTTTGATTACACGTGGAATCTCACTGCAGAAATTCGATGCTTCATTGAAACAGCGATATCAGCTATCAAAAAAAAGAAAAAAGTGTTTAGCATCCATATAAAAACCAAACTAAAACTACTGAGATACTACTGAGATGTATTTTTAGTGTTCTTTTATGGTGTGGAAGCATGGATATTAACAGCAGCCTCTAGTAAAAACTACAGGCTCTTGAAATGTGGAAATATCGATGTTTATTTGTCCAACTTTTCCAATTTGTCCAATTTGTATCAACTGCACGTACTAAAAGTACGCAGATTAAGCGGTTACTTTTGTAAAAAAAGGTCCTATTACAGTTTAACGAAATTAGTTGTAGTTTTTGACTTTAGCCTGCACAACAAAACATCCAAAATGCATAACAATTTTGCCACAATTGTGACAAACAGATCGATTATAGATTTAGGTCAGTCTGATCAAAATCATGTTTATAGGATCACTACCATCATCTAATTGTTGCTGTCTCTAATGGTTCTTTATCATGGTTTTGAAAATATTATTCGACCTGCTCCTTATTTTAAATATTCTTTTGAATAATCATAATTTTGTTCCAGTAGTAACTAAGGAGCAATATTTTGCATAGCTGTGTAACTTTTCATTTTCATTCTCACCTCAGATAAGAATAATAAAAATAAAATATTATTAACACAAAGCAGAATGGAAGATTCTTGAGGGATGTTTCGCATAAAATTATACAAAATATAACGGACAAAGTAGAGTGAATTTTCATTTGAGAAAAAGAACAGTGATGTAAGGTAGAATCTAGGGTAAATTTTCAAAATATTAGTTAAAACAATAAAACTATGAGTTATCATCTACAGCAGTTAACATTTGACCAGCATTTAATTTTTTTCGCCGAAACAAATTATGAATTAACGTTATATATACATCACTTTTGTAACAACTCTCCTTTAAAATAGACTTATCCCATCGCTGCGCTTGCTTTCGTATTCCCGTCCAAACAATTCTTTTTGTTGACGACCCAGTCAATTTTGTACAGCACCCAACGAGTCAAATCGCTTGTCTCCCAAGAACTGATAATAATGTTTAAAATCCCAGCCATTTACTTCACAGATATTCTCCTATTGCTTCAGATGAAGTGGTCCAGTTTTTGCAAGTTCCTAGGATTAACAGCAGATGCTGCATTCGACAATTTTGATACGTGCTCATTTCCATGCTGGAAGGATTTGCACCCATCCAAGACTGTTTGAGGTGATAAACACTCTTCCTCAAACTGGTTTTGAAGTCTTTGATGAATCTGTCACTTTTAGTACTTCATTAAAAAGAAATTCAATAGAGACTGTTACGCAATCGAATTTAAAATATCTTTTGACGTCATCGTTAATAATACTGACATTACTGATATAGTATAGTTGCAATTTTATTATTAGGAAGCCGCAGCCGAAACACCGCAACGCAACACTCACTCTCACCAGTGAACAGGAGACGCAAGCCTTCGAGATGCCGGAACATAACGCTTAATTTGCAGGATCTAGTCTCGTGTGTTATCGAAATTAACACCACCATCCACTGAATCAAGAAAGAGCTCTCCATCTGTCAATCCTTCCGGTATCCGTGCCTGGTGAGTGTCCAGTGTTGAGTCAAGTTAAGTCACACGCTTGGTGGTGCTCATCTCTCAAATTCTGTAAGTATTAGCTTTGCAACCATACTTCCCCCAGAATTCTTTTTTACTAGGAAGATTTGCTAAGGTCTGCTTGCTCTCTGCAGTTTATGAGGAACGTCTTCGTCGTATTCTCCTACCGCTAAGTTGTGATTTCATTAATAGTACCATTCTCGATCTGTAAGTATACAAATGATAGAGAATTGGGCTTAGTACATTACCTTGTGGAACAACCGCTTGATCTCTTTTGAACTAGTCATATCAATAAAAAAAGCTTTGATTACTGCTAAGCTAAAATTGTCCCTTTTGTGCTTTTCAGACACTGTGAATCCTTTAATCTCACTCATATAAGGCCATAGTCTTTATCTAAGTTAAATAGCTTTATTATAATCAATGTTTTTTGTCCTTTAATTTCAGTGTTTCAGATCTCTAATTTATCTAAAAGTTGAATATCTCAATCTAATTTTCAATTATATTTTACACTTTAAGTTAATGGGTAAATGATGAAATTTTAATTATTTTAAAAGGGTTTTAGTCTCTATTAACCTTTGATGAAAAAGCGAAAGGCCCGTCAGACTAAAAACAACTCAGACAACGAAAGTGATTGTGTCATTAACTGCCTTGACTTAGTTAAAGACTCTGAATATCCCATTATATCGATGTGACACAAACCCGACAATAATGCTATTAGTACACTACTGAACAGAACAACAGGGTAGTTAACCTTTAAAATTCTTCCCTTAAAATCAATTAAATTGAAATGTTATTTATATACATTGTGATTTATTCACACATGAATCTCAAGAGAATTTATAACTAATCTTCTCAATGCGTTGCGGTGCAAGCTAGTCTATAAAGTAACGAACCGGCTAGCCAGTTCTTTACACACTAAAGGGATTTCGCTTGGACAAAGTAAAAAGATATATTTTAAACACAAACACAAAATAGAAAATTCTATGTACGAATTTTTCTAAAATAGATTGTCCGGAAAGTGGCAAATATGAAGTTGTTAATCAGTTTATTTATCCGGGATCTGTAATCAACGAACAGGGAAACTTTAAATCGGAAATTAGGTGACAGCAAGAGTTACAAAAAAGAATTTGTCATCTACCATTTCGGATATCTTTGTATGATGTGTTTGGTGGTTGGCACTTTTGTTGTTGCTCTTCTGTTATTGCCCATATGTCTTTTATTTTGTTATTGCTTTTTTGTAGCTTGTTCTCTTGTGACTCTGAAAGGAGTCATCTTCCAATTCATTTCGATCTAGAAGCTGCCATCAGAGGGGCAGAAAATCACGAGGCTCCATGGTGTAGTATCTAATGGTGCGCTGACTGCTAGAGCAAAGGGTTCTGGTTCGGATTCCGATGATTGCATGGATGTTTGTATTTATAATTGTTGTTTTAAGGATTTTACTTCACATCATAAATTATCACTTTCATTGTATAAAAGTATATATCCTGGGCTTTATTTATTTCTTTATTTATTTATTTATTTATGTTACTGTCTTATTAGTCTTGTATGATTGCTCTTTTGGCTGGTATTATACGTACATTTATTGAACCAGAGACAGAATTTGCGACGGCTTGTAGGTGGTCAATTGCACTTGGTAGGTCTTCTTTGTTTCCCTTGTGTCAAGATCGCGGTATCATCGGCAAACATGGCGATTGACGCTACTGTTGATTGTATATCACTGACATAGATATTAAAGAGTATTGGTCCTTAAATACTTCCTTGAGAAACGCCTGCTTTAATTTTTTTATTTTTTTGTATGAAGATATTTCATCATTAACACTTATTGCAAATTTTCTATCTTCCAGATATGAGGAAATAATTGATGATAAGTATGGTGGTGGTTTTAAAGACAGTAATATAAATTTTAGTTTTAAGTTAAAGTGTATCGAAAAATAAACTTATTAATATCGGCAAACCTGGCGGTTGACGCTTGTCTTAAGTGTGTATCTCTTACATAAGTGTTGAAGAGATTTGGCCCTAAAAAATTTCTTGAGGAACACCTGCTTTCAATTTTTTGAATGAAGACGTTTCATTATCAATACTTATTGCAAGCGTTCTATCTTCTAGAAATGAGAAAATAATTGATGATAAGTATAATGGTGGTTTTAAAGACAGTAATTTAAATTTAAGTTTTAAGTTAAAATGCATCAAAAAATAAAATTATTGTTATAGGCGAACATGGCGACTGACGCTTCTGTTAACTGTATATCGCTGACATAGATATTGAAGAGTATTGGCCCTAAAATATGCACCTGCTTTAATTTTTTTTTTTTTTTGTATGAAGACATTTCATTTTTAGAACTGACTACAAACGTTCTATCTTCCAGATATACGAAAAGAATTGATGATAAACATGGTGCTAGTTTTAAAGACAATTTTAACAAATTTAAATTTTAGTCTTGAGTTAAAATATATCGAAATATAAAATTATAAAACTATGTACTTGTTAATGGTTGTTGTAGCTAGGACAAAATTTTAAAATAAGTTACCAAGTGACTAACAAATACCTAGATTCCAAAAGCACCAGACATTTTTAAAGACGTGCAAGAACTAATTGCACCTATTATTAGATAACACAGTTTTGTACACCTAGTGAAAATTCTTGTAATATTTAGTTGAGTTAATTTCGGAGCGAAATATTATCTTCTGTTCACCGTAAATTAGACTTTAAAAGCTAAGCCAAGTAATCCTTTATGTTGAATTATTCTGTAATTCTGTTTTTATCGGTGTCACCTTGTTCCTTATTTCTGTTGTTAGAGTTATTATGTTTTATGTTATTCATGTTATTCGTGTTAACATCCATACGCACCCACTAAACATTCAGAATTGAGTAGACATCTATATGAAAGTCGTAATAACTTTAATGCCGTATTATAAAATAAAATGACGGAACTGGGAAAAGGAACTATAGACATAACACACAATAGAGATATCAATTTGCAACGTTTAAACAAAGAGTTGAAATTGGGTTAAAAATGTGTACTAAAAACTAAAACTGCTTTATTAATAAGAGATTTGGTCAAATAACTAAGGCATGTCCTATAGTCTGTCAACCTGACTGAACGAATTTGCTTGTAACTAGCAAATAAAACAACTGTTGTATTATTTTCTAACACTCTTGGGACATTCTTTTAAACTTTATCCCATGTAAGCTGTTCATCCAAATGAATTTCTAACAATTTAACCCTTATATCTTTTTTAATAGATTTGTTATTTTCTTTTAATTGACTAGCCTAATATGTAAGTATTCTTTCTACAAATTTTATGAAACTGCTTTTATCATCTTTTAAGATTAGGTCATTTTAAGTTAGCCAATTTTTCAGTAACTATACCGTTTTTACTTAAATCAAAAAGGTACTACAATCTGAATCGGAACCCATTACCGTGGTGTCATCCACCACAAGTTCCGAACTCAGAGCATCTCCCACAATATCGTTGACATAAAATATGTAGGAGTGGCCTTAGTTCACTTCCTTGCGGAACTCCTTGTGTTACAAACAAATTATTTAATTTTCAATATCCAATTTCTACATATTGTTTCCTACTATTTAAATACACAAACCTTTCTTAATGCCATTTCCAAATTGAAACCCCAGAAAAGAACTGATGTTATTATACAATAATAATAATAAACCCAAGACTTCTTCTATCAGAGTATTTTTGTCCAGATCAAAACAGTAGTTGAAGTTTGATCATTCCATCTTCTTAGCTGTCTACCTCGGCATCTCTTTCCAAATTTAGGTTTCCACTTCGTCACTTGCCCAGACCATTTATCGTCTGTTGAACGCATTACCATCCGGTTCTTTTTTCAAAGATTCTGCTTTTATACATCAGTTATTCCGGTTCGTCTTATTATTTCTTTAACTTTTAGATATGTTAAGGATACGCAACCACTGTTTGCGTAGAATTTTGCGTATTTACTGGCCAGAGCAGGTCTCTAATGAAAGCCTGTGGAAATGTGCAGGATAACAACAGTTCGAATTAGAGATAAGACGGAGAAAGTGGGCGATGGCTGCGTACACTCTACGTAGACCTCTAGACCATGTTGTAAGAAAGTCCTCCGACTGGAATCTTCAAGACAGTCGAAAAGGAGGTGATCCAGGAGCTATGTGGAAACAAACGCTTCTGGCAGAGGAAGAAAAATGAAAAAGTCCTGGGTAAAAGTAAAATACTTGGCAAAGAACCGGTTTTGTGGTCTTTGGTCCAATGTTTGGCATAGGGATTATATATAAAAATACATCTTTCCATGCTTCGCTGACATATACTAATATGTAGTAATTTATTCTATTATGTCTATATGTCTATGCACTTGTGTATAAAAGTACCATTTTAGACACAGTAATGTATGAGTAAAGAAGGCGTTTTACTCTTGAAGGAAAAAATTGTTTTATAACTCTACAATAGAGAAGTGCGCCATTTTTAAGTTCAATATTCTAACGTCTATGTACGTCACATTATAAAATAAAATGACAGTTGTGGGAGAATAACAACATAACTTATTTGTAAATCCATTACAAGAATATTTCTCGACGTTCTTTTACGAGTCCTTCGTGTGCTTTCAACACTAGAAGTTGCGAGGTGCGAGATCTCCAACATTAAAATTAATTAAATTTCTCTGCCATTGCATGTACTGCCAGACAAAAACCAAATTGACTATGAAATTACCGTATAAAGAATACAGATTCGCTTAAAATGTAGTCAAATTTTAGTTAAAATCTTTACAGTTCTCCCACAAATAGAATACCATTATATTCTTATAATTGATTGTAAAATTTGGTAGGGGCTTCTATTGAGTCGCATATCACATATGCTCTGTTGGTTTGGGGACACTCCACACATACCCAGCGAATTTTTCGCCTACAACGGCGAGTTATTAGAGTGATTTGTGGACTGAAGTACAGACAAGATTGCCGACAGCATTTTAGAATTTTGGGACTATTGACATTACCATCACTATATATACTGCAATGCCTAATACACATGCATATAAACAGAGATAATTTCATTTGCCAGGAACAAATTCATAGCTATGGAACAAGAGGTAAACACCTAATCAGGCCATCATTTGTTAGAGTCAATAGTGCAAGATACTCTATTAACTACTACTGCATTCAGTTCTTCAATATATTACCTGAAACCATTAAATGTTTGCCACTTAAAACCTTTAAAAAAAGATTAATATCTTTTCTTAAGAATAAAGCATTCTATAGCTATGAAAAATTTCTTACTGATGATATGAATATGCTTTGAAATCCATGTAAATTCTGACTTGTTTTAATTTAATTTTATATATCTCTGTTGCATCTATTTGTAAATTTGTCATAATTATAATGTTCTTATTTATTTATTTTTCTTTTATTTTTATATTTATTTTTATTATGTATTTTTATTACTTTGACTTGAAACTAGTATTTTAATCTGTTGTATTGTATTATTCAATTTTATAACTTTTAACTTTGACTTGTGTAAGCATGTTGTAATGTATTTAACACAAATAAATATTATTATTTGCAAAAAAAAAAATGTTTGTCAGTTGAGTCTAGTCTTTAACTACAATAAAAACTATACTTAACTCAATCATACTAACCACCAATAATCTTATACATTCCTTTTAGTTCGGGTTATTAGTTAGTAGTCTGATACCTTTTCAAATATTCATCTACTTAAATGTTAAAATTGTATAATTTTGTATTTTTTAAGTATTTTTTCGGTTTATTTTATTGAATATTTATATTTGGGAAAAGTTTGTTTTAAAGAATATTTCTCATCCGCTGAGGGTTGGAATAAATTTGCTAAATTTGCAAAATTAATAACAGTTACTCATTTATTTCTCATTATAAGTTGGCAGCTCATTTCACTGTGTCAATTTAAGAATGATTCTTAAACAGCTACAGTCAAAGTTTGCACTTTTATAATTTATATTCATGATTACAAACATTTCCCAGAAAAATCTCCGTTATAAAAAAAAACTTATGAATATAATATATAAATAATCGGATGCAATCGGCTTCATTTTCAATGTCATATTCTGATTTTGATTATTCTCTGATATACTATTTAGATTATACTATTATTTACACACACACACATCTGTCTAAGGCCAGTCGTGTTCACCATGAGCCCCGGAGGCATGTTAATTTTGAAGTTCCGAACAATATTTCAACAATAAAAAAATCTATACTTTCAAGAAAAAAAGATAAATACATTGTACTTCAATTAGTTTTACTAAGGCCCGGTCTTTCCACCTTCAGATAAAGTCCCAGGTAACTATCTGACAGATAAGGTTATTTTTAACTTCATCTGCTGAGTAAATGTCATCCCTTCTTTCTATACAAATGTATCTATCGGATAGTTATCTAACGGATAATGAGACGTATTGGATTCACTGACTGGTATTGACATTTACTCAGCAGATGAAGTTACAAATAACCTTATCTGTCAGATAGTTACCTGGGACTTTATCTGAAGGTGGAAAGACCGGGCCTTAATCAGTTGTTGACCGTAGAGTGCAAGTGTAGTTATGATATACACATGCCAGGCGCGCACCCAGAATAGGGAGCTTACGAGCTTGACCTCCCCCCTCGCAAGATCTCCAAAAACATGTGGTTGTTACGTGTTTTGGTCAAAATGCAAGCTACGAGCTTTTTTTTAAGTCATCACTTGTATTTTAGAAATTTTTATATTTTCTTCTGAGCCCCCCCCCCAAGAAAAATTCTTGGTTGCGCGCATGATACTAGCTTAATGTGCTGCATTCATTGGCAGATCAAGTTGCTATTAAAATGCGACGATTGGCATGGGGGTAATGGCAGAATACCAACTTTCGGAGTTGCAGATGTTTGTAGTTAAAATCTTGCGAAGTGGACTACAGATATTTTTGTATTTTTAATACTTCATATCCTTTTATGGTGGTGTGAACATTCAAAAAATAATAAAATTAAAATTATTTTAAATTATTTTTTTTTAAATGTTCGAAACGAATATAAACAAATAAATTACTAGCTACGGAAATGGGTTTTTGGCGAAGGTGCTATAGAAAATCAAAGCTGGATAAAATAAGAAATGACACAGTTAGAAAAACGGCAAAAATATAAAAAAAATTAATTGACACGATCGAAACCAAACAGCTAATCTGGTTTGGTCACACAAATTGAATGACGGAAAATGGATGGCCCAAAAGGTTACTAATCTGGAAACTAAAGAGAAGAAGAAAACGAAGAAGACCTAGATCGAGTTGGAATAGAGGAAGCAATATCGACGAGAGGAACAGCAGAAGACACATGTTGACAGAAGTTCCTGGAAATTGAAAACGGAGAAGCGTCGCCAGCCGCATTGAATCCGATATATATGTATATAAGTTACATATCCTACCGACTGCGCCAAAAACATGTAACATGATATATATTTTTTTTAAATTTCAAGAACAGAAGTATATAAAATATTAAGATTGCAGAATATCGCGTGTTCTGTACTGCACATAAAAATGTAATTTTCTTATACTTGACTAAGGCCCGATCTTTCCACCTTCAGTTAAAGTCCCAGGTAACTATCTGACAGATAAGGTTATTTGTAACTTCATTTGCTGAATAAATGTCAATACCAGTCAGTGAATCCAATACGTCAGTCTCATTATCCGTTAGATAACTATCCGATAGATACATTTGTATAGAAAGAAGGGATGACATTTACTCAGCAGATGAAGTTACAAATAACCTTATCTGTCAGATAGTTACCTGGGACTTTATCTGAAGGTGGAAAGACCGGGCCTAATACATATTATATCATATAATGTAATATTTCTGTATTTTACATGATTTTATTTGCAAACGTTTATGTAGTTAAAAAATTTAGTGTCCATCTTAATAACAATTTTCTTTCCCGAAATAAAATTTCAATTATAAGTGGTCTTTCATGCGAGTTTTGTCCAAATTTCCCACATCAAATTCAAACCTTGTAATTTCTTGTTCTTTGTTAATTGGATTTTGTTCTCATTTATTTTGTGGAATTTTTGTAAATCAGTTTTTTGACTCTTGAGCCGTTAAATAAATTTATATATTTTTTATTAATTTATTTAATTATTCTTTTTGTTGCAGTAAGTGTCATAGCTTGGGTACCGCACCGCACTGCGGTGAGGGGCTAGAAGTATTGAGACCCAAGAAGTATCAATTTGTGGGAAGAGGGGTAATTTTGAAGCTACGCCACTGGTTATAGCACCTCCATTAGAGGTTTCAGCTAACCGCCATTAACTATTTAGTTGTTGATTTTTGCGTAACACCAAATTTCTTTAGAACAATCAAACAAATCCAGTAGAACTTTATTTAGAACTAACAAAAGTGTCGAGACATTAAAGAATGAGAAAGATCAAGTTTGTTGAAGCAGTGTTTGCTACGTGACTGGTCAGCTGTTATGTACACAGTGTGGGTCCACCGCACGCATGTGGTGGAAGCAGTAGACTCAAATGTCCGATTCGGACCAAGCAAACACAAGTCAATATTTACTTACACAACTCGACAGAACTACTGAACATTACGAATTACTTTCGCTCAATATACTAATGAAAAATTTATTTAACATCTTCAATTTAACAAAGAATACAACTACAGATATACGAACCACGACGAGGCATTCAAAGGAGCATATAAGCTATAATTTCAAAGCCATATTAAATATTTTCTTTCTTAAGCAAGCCATAATGTTATTTAAATTGACCCAGCTATTTCTACGAGGTTCCAAAGAGTTCTGTAACCGTCCGGTTGATTTTTGTCCGACTGTTTTGCCCATATTATCGTTAATTGTAGTGAGTTATCGTTTCCTTGTGCTTGCACTAAATCTCTTCGCTTCAGCTGCTACAAACTTGTTTAAATATTAATTTAGAAAAACTATCACCCTGTCCCATAATAGCAACGTTATAGCAACAGCCCTCACATTCTCAACATAAATGGCAAGAACGTAATTAATATAACGCCTTTCAAGTACCTAGGTAGCGTATTATTCTGCGACAATTGGATGATAAAGTGTCACAAAGAATATCCGCTGCATACGAGGCCTTAGGTGAGTTAAGAATATCTATATGGAGCTGCCGAGATTTTTAATTTATTTATGTTTTCAGAAACATAGTAACTATTTTTATAAACAATATCTAAACTAAACACTGTTTAAATACAGATAGCTGAAAATTGTGCAAGTTGGTAATAAAATAATTGAACTTAACTTTGGTCTCTTTCTAATTTTTATTTGCTAGAAAGAGATAGAATATTACATTTATAACCATACGATCCATCAACGACATAGCTCTTATGTACTTTCTTTTTCTACGACATTGTAAAGTCGCTATTGTTCTCTTTCTTATACATTATACTGCCGTCAGAGTGATTTCTGAATAAATAAATGATATACGTCCAATATTATATGACAATGGCTGGACCGATTTAAAAAAAGAATATTTGGTGCACCTACCTTGCCTATTTCGGTATATGTAGGTTTTTAAGAGTTGTTTCATAATTTTAATATGGGTGCCATTTATTGCTCCAATATAATAGATGGACACCCTGCCATATTATAAAAAATCCTCATTTCTGATGCGATTTTTAAAAGCATCTTTTTTAGAGCCAATGCAACTGAAACGTCCTGAATGTCCCCTACCAAAATATTTTAATTCGGATAATAATTGTAATTTTGAATCTATGGGCCTTATATGTCACATAATTAATTTCATTTTCAACAAGGTGGTGTATAAAGTAACTCCCTGTTTAGAAAAACGACATTTTTCACGAAAAATTTTATCACTATAATTATCATAGGGATTTTCCCTGTCCATTTAAATTCTGACAAAATTTGTACACACAAACTGATTTATATTCTTCACTTCTTCAATATCTTCTAAATATTCTTCCACTGAATCACTCCTTTAGAAATCTCACGTAGATAATAATCTTAATACACAAATTTAAACTACACATATACGTTGTTTAAAAAGTGTTGATTAAATTGTAACTTTACTACAGTAACTAGAATGAAATGTTGTCTCTGAATAGACAAAATCAACTGAACCACTGTACTAAGAAAAACAGTGTTTAAAAATTGTCTTTGACAGCTTTTAAACTTTTTGTAGAACTGTCTATGAAAAGACGCCAGTCCGAAGAAATGCATGAGATTCCGACCGCCTTGCATAGGCGGTTATACTAAATATCCTTGCTACCTTTATTTTTGTCGGACCACAAATAAAGAAAATAATGGTCAGTGACGAATTTTCACAGATACTCAATACTCATAAAAGGAAAGCCTGAAAGCAGTGGTTCATGGTTTTTTCGGAAACAATAGAGCAGACAATTACAAAGAGCTTATTGCAACTATGCTTGATAACTAAAACTCATGGGTTGCAGAATGTCCCTTTAAGTGCATGTTACATGCGTACTTGGACCAATTTAAAGATAACATGGGAGCCTATTCGGAAGGTGAACGTTTTCATCAAGACGTAATGGATTTTGAACGTCGTTATCAGAGGCAATACAATGAGAGTATGATGGGGGACTATATTTGGGGGCTAATACGAGAAAGTCCATACAATCACAGACGAAATACGAAAAATAATCATTTCTAAACTTTTTTATATATTCTGTTGCAGTAAGTTGTTTGTTTCGAATGGTTTTCTTGTAACTAATACCGATTCAAATTCATAAAAATAATACAAACTTTTGGTATTATTTTTACATACAATAAAGGTCTGAAAAAAGGGAAATTTTCTTAAAATCCGTAATTTCATTCTGATAGCTACAAAAGCAAACTTTTTCGGGTAAAACTATTTTTTCTTTAATTAATAATGTGGAACAAATAAAAATCAGATATGCAGAACCCAGACTCAAAATTCCTGTTGACCGGTGTTATTTATATTTTGAAACTTTTAAATTATTATGTGATTCTATAATTTTTTTATATTTTTTCGTTCGTTTATTCAAATTTTTCTCATCAAAAACGTTATCCTAACATTTTGGTGAAGTGTCGAAACGACAAAGTGAAATAAACCTTTATTATGTCAAACAGCAAGCGTGGTAATCTCTTCATAAATATTAAAGAGGCGCCAAAACATGCCTAACTAAAGATCCGACTTGTGACAGAGCTTTCGAAGAGAGGGAGAAGCTTTATTTGAAAAAGCTTGTTATTAAAACAAGTGGTAAAAGTACTTAATCACCAACCGGAAATTGGTTAATTTTTATACGTGAAGTTAAAAAATAAAGAGGTTACTGGAAAGTATTTTTGAGCTGATTAACTTAACCCGCTTGCGTAAAAGAATGCGTCAGTAATTTTTAGCACATTTTTGGAAAATTATAGTGTTAAAATTAAAAAATTCTAAAAAACTACTTTTATTTCCTTAATCTACGTCTGAAGAGCTTTCTACTGATCACACAAAAAAACAAATTTAAAATAATTATTTTTTTTTTAACAGAAAACCTTCTATTTTTCGAGAAACTAGCTTGATCAAAAATTCCTGTTGAACTGTTCCGGCTCCCATCATTGTAGATTTTCATTATTTTTTTTTTTTCAAGATCATCCCCTCAGGGGAAAACAATACACCTCTCAAAAGTTTTTCCAAAAAATGTAGCCAAAATTCCTATAAAAAATTGCTTTTTCAAACCAAAAAATTTGTTAGTTTATCCACGCATTAAAAGGTTTGATATGATATCCCACTCAAAATTTATAAAAATTATTATATTTTCATTGTATACATATTTGTTTATATTTATCTTGTGATGCATTCTTTTTGGACTCTTATAGATAGATATATAGATAATACTTTATTTATGTACCTTTCGGTTTAAATCTACATATTTGCATTATTAACTTTATATTTCACATAACAAACTATAATTATTGCTAGGGTATCTTCGCTTCAAATTCCTTCTTCTCTCCAAGACCTCTTCCATCCATGTCCATCCTTGGCCTGAATCACATAGCACATCTTTTCTTGTCTCTTCTTTATATTTCATTTCTCCGCAATTCTTCAGTATGTGCTCTATGGTTTCTCTTTCCTCTCCACACAACCTGCACATTCTTTGTTCATCCTTTCTCCAGTATTCGTTTTCCCTTTCCCCATTTCCGCACCTAAATCTCGCTATTATTTTCTTCTTATCTCCGTTCATTTTTGTTTTTAGGTACTCTGGTATCTGTGTCGTCTAAGTCTTTACATATCTTTCTTGCCCTTGGATACCCCTCATTCTATCTCTTATTTCCAGTGTCACATCTTGTCCTCCCAACCTTTTTATAGATATCTCCCTTGTTGAGTAGCCGTTATATTCAAGTCTTTTTCTTCTTTTTACTTCCCATTTGGATTCAATCTTTCTTTGCTCCAATTTTCTTTCTATTTCTGCCGAGCATTGGTTTTGGACTCTTATAGTTTTCCTATATGTGGATCAAAGAGTTGTATACGCATGCCAAATTTCAACTGTTATGTACAGCCGTTTGGCTATAGTTTCTACCGTTCAGACAAACACATGAGTGACGTTATAAGAGTTTTTTTGTGGTCATTCCTACAAATCCCTAAAAAGGTGTTAGGTCGATATAAAAATCAAGTAGAACTGACTAGGACAAACTACTTTAGAAAAAAAAGGGGAGAGCTATGTTCAGGAATGGACAAAAATATATGTCTAAGGGCCGATCTTTCCACCTTCAGTTAAACCTCTAGGTAATTATTTGACAGATAAGGTTATCTGGATAAATCGTCTGCTGAATAAATGTCAATATCAATCAGTGAATTCAATACTTCAGTATCATTATCCATCAGATAACTATCCGATATAATTTGTATTGAAAGACGGGATGACATTTATTCAGCACAGAAAGTAGCACATAACCTTATTTGTCAGATAGTTACCTAGAGGTTTACTTGAAGGTAGAAAGACGGGGCCTTAAAAAGGAAGGAGTCTCTTTGACTGTTCACATAAAAAGGTAGTTCTTTGTAAAGGATTTTTTGACGTATTTGTTGCTTCTTTCTAGTAGTTTCTAGTAGTTTCTTTCTCCTTATACCGCCATTTTGTCATACAAATAAATACAATTATATAAGGCTTAAGCTAGTTTTAAAACACTAATTCAACCAACTAATATGATCCTTGTTCTAAATATTTGCATGAATCATAGTCAGTAACTAACATTGGTATGTGCATCGTTGCCAGCATTGTTACACATTTTGTTGATTTTTAACCGCTCATTTACGTTTTTGTACCTGACTGAACTAAAATTAGCGCGGTATGGAATTCGCAGCAAACATTCAATAATAGACCGCGGAAGAGAAAGAACCAGGGCTAGCCAAATAATCCTACAATTTGTACTCATCCAACTGTTCATTTTATACATCCCTGTTTTTAACTCTTACTGTGTTCATTAATAAGTTATTTTTATTTATTTAATTTTTATGAAGCGTTCTATTTGTGTTTTTAATTAGGAGAGCTAATTTTTATTCGTTTAATTAACCTTGTATAGGATAATAGAATATTTCAAAATGAAAGAGCATTTGTTTGCTTTAAAAATAATTTCATTCTAAATAACTCTACAAAAATAATACAAAAGATATTTATATTGATCTTTTAGAAAAGTATGACGCAAATTTGACTGTCACAACAGAAATAAAAGAAATATTTTCTATAGGGCCAGGGTTCTTCTATACCAATTCCCAATCTTCGGTATTCTCCAGGGGTACGTGAAATAATAAATTAATAATGCCAGAAAAAGATGTTCCACAGGATGCCTAAAGAAAATTTCCTTTTAGTACATAATACATAGAAAAATCTTAAATAAAAAAGCTAATCAGTTTATAAAATGACCACATCTGGCTGTTGCACAGCGTTTTATTCTCTGCGGCCACTCATAAATATAAATAAAGAGTTTCTACAGAAAAGCCCTCTGTTGTCTTCAGCAGGTTCAGACTAGCGATTATAGTGTATCTCTTCTTGCAAGCCTTGTTTTGAAGCACGGCACAAAATTTGTAGTCAAGAAGTTTAAGATCAGAGCTGCCAGGTGACCAATCAACATGAGAAATAAAGTTCAGTACATTGATTTCAAGCCATTGCTGCGCAGTCTTTGCATTGTGGGGTGGCGTTAAGTCTTGCTGAAGCTCCAGTGACCAGAAAAGAGAGAGTTATTCAGTTTTTTATCAATCTATATGGTTTTCTAGTAAATTTTGACTGGACTTTTTAGCCCTATTTCGTAAAAATGCAGCTTAGTGGTACCAACATAACTTCTTCCCCATCAAAACAGAACTGAATCAGAGTAATGGTCCTTCTGGAACGTTTGCACTTTCTCACAAGCGTCTCGTGGACTTGTAGCATAAACTATATCGTTCTGGTGGTTGAGAGCCTCCTCAAAATTAGAAATATTTTTAAAAAATCCTTCGTAATTCGATTGATGTGTAGTCGATGAGATTTAAGCGTTCTGTAACATTCAGAAGTGGTCATTTAGAAAACAGATTGATGTTTCTTATTTTAGTTGCATCTAGGTATTATATACTAAAAGAAAATTAAGTAACCAAGAAAATTAAGTTTGAAGCGAAATTCATGGAATTTCGCTTCCAACTTTGTAATAATATTTATAGCAATGAGGGAAAGAGTTGGAACGAGGTACGTGTCAAAAAACATTGGATACCCCTGATCTGTATGATGGCTTTAAAATAAAAATTCTAAGTAATACATTGATCTAAACCGGAAAAGTACGAAAGGAATTTTTGACCAGATTTCGTTTTTGCGAAATATTGCAGCTTTTGACAAAATAAATTATTTTTTATTTCATGGTTAAATTGTGGCAAATAATGTTATGGATTTTTTTGTATTTATGGCCAAGGTAGTTTGTCTATTTTTAAAATAAAAAATATAATAAAAAATGTTTAACAGCTGATAACCGACTTCATGTGTGTAGAGTGTAATGTGCAGTACTCAGTAGGCTCCGTCTACTATTATACGTCTTGGTAATAGATTGTTTGAATTACTTTAGTTTTTAGAGTTTTGTAGGTATGACTACCAAAACACCCTATAACGTCAGTCATGTGTCTGTCTGTCTGTCTGACTGTATGTGTCTGTCTGTATGGTAGAAATTGTAGCCAAACGGCTGAACATAGAAAGTTGAAATTGGGAATGCTTGTACAGCTTCTTTGTTGTTAAGGTATCAAACAGGAATAAATTAACAGAACGACGGTCCTCGAAAGTTGGTAAAATTTTATCTGAATGGGTAGAATAAATTTATCTCTTAGATCAGCCGGCCCAACTGCCGGTCCACAAGATTTTTTTTTACTTTGCAACTATTCGCCTAATAAGTTATAATCCCACTTAATTTTGAAATGAAATCTCGGTCCTTAATTTGTTAATTGCTTAAGTAATAGTTTGTTTCTCTTTTAGGGTTTTGTAGGTACGACCACAAAACCCTTATACCGTCATTTTGTCGTCTGTCTGTCTGTCTGTCTGTCTGTCTGTCTGTTCGGCAAAAATTATAGCCAAACGGCTAAACCTAGAGAGTTGAAATTTGGCATGCTTATACAACTCTTTGATCCGCACATAGGAAAAATACTAAAACATCTAAAAAACATATGCCCCTAAAAATATAAACAGATATGTGCTCATCGAAAATAAAAATATTTTTTTATAATTCTGAGTAGGGTATCAAATGAAAGCACTTGATACGTGGATTAACGATCAAATTTTTATTTTTGCAAAATAAATTATTTTGAAGCGATTTTTGACAAAATTGTGCAAAAAAAATGTTGTCCCACACCCTGTAGCCCAGATGGTTTAAACTAAAAATCTGAAAAAAATCTAAGTAATGTACATTGGTGTGAAACGGAATAGTACAACAGGAATTTTTGATCAGATTATGTTTTCGGAAAAAAACGCATTTTTTGTGTTTTTTTGGCTAATAATGTACACAAGTTATAGCTTTGTAACACGCCCGAATGGAAGGCTTATCTTGGTGTAGTGGTACTTGCGCTGGCTTTTTCACCCAACTAAGTCAGTTCGATCCCCACGAGAAGAGACAATATTTTTTTTTTTGCTTTTTATTGCATTTTTATATTTAAATTATTTTTTCAAAATTCTAGTTATACATATTTTGGCAAATATTGCATTTAATTTTTAAAAGCGTAAATTTAATAACCAGTGGAAATTGTTGAAATTATAATTAAATTTTGTCTCAATGTACACGAAATCAGAGGGGCGGAGCTTATAACAACCAGTGAAAGCCATAGGCGAAATTTTCAAAATCTTAAAGAACCTTGCTATATAATAAAAATAAATACTGCACATATTTAGAAACCTAAATAATGGTATTAGGCGTTCGAATTAAAATTAACAAAAAAATAAATTTTAATATAAAATTTGTTTTGGCATCCCAAATAATCATCATTCACGTACTAAATACCTGCAAAACCCTGAAATGTGTGAAAATTCACACTTCACATCAATTTTTCAATAATTATATGTGATTTTTTATTTGTTGTTTTTTTTTGTATTTGTAATTAGTGCAATAAAAAATATAAAACTTTTGCGATATACATTACTTTCTAAACTTGCTGGTCAAGTTGGGAAACGCTGCTTTAGATAGCTCAGATAGCTCAGATAGCTATCTAGCAGTTTATCTCCAGGTGGAACCACCGGTCTTTTCCTATTTGGTTATCAAATATGAACTGTCAAAACTAAATCATATTAATATGGTGGCTGATGTTATTTAAATTTTACCGATCCAGTATCTTTTTGGTAAAACTATGATTACCGATTATTTCTTTTTCCTATAAATCCCTTTGTTTTGAAGGTACTATCTCTATTTTACGAACAATGAAGACAAGAGCATCATTAAATTCTCTCCAAACTTGTCCGGATGCTAGATATATCTCTAGATTATTTGTCTGGTGATTTAACTAAGTTGTATTTTTTTCTGGGTAAGCAATATATAATGTGTTGATGTTGTCAGTTGATTCAACAGTTGTCCGTCAGGGGCGGTAATGATGCTGGAGTTCACTTATCTCCTCTTGTGATATATTCGTGTCTCGTGACGTGCATTCAAGCGACTCACGATATTTAAAGAGCCGACGATCACTCATCGCGCGCCTCTATACCTCTTAAAGCCCCAAGCTTTCACGCTGAGGTGGTTACGCCACTAAATCAAACTTTACAAGGATTTAGAAGAAATATTTCAAATTGTTTTTGATTT
Organism: Liopterus haemorrhoidalis; assembly: GCA_963971575.1. Lineage (NCBI taxonomy): Eukaryota > Metazoa > Arthropoda > Insecta > Coleoptera > Dytiscidae > Liopterus > Liopterus haemorrhoidalis. Next base: position 3,116,140 of record OZ020618.1, read on the forward strand.
TAAAAAGTTAAGATGATACAGAGATAGATTTATTTGACAAGTATGTACTGTGTAACTTGGTTTTTGGAGGTAGCGCCAAAATAGATATACGAGAAACGAAGGAACTACGTGCGTTATTTAAAAAAATCGCGTTCTGTTAATGAGAGACTGTATATATCTATTTGAATTTAGAGCAGTGGTTCCCAACCGGGGGTGCCGGCACCCCTAGTGTTGCGGGAAAGCATTTTGAGGGGTGCGAGACGATTTATGGAAATTTTTTTTTGCTCTTCACTTAAAACTTAGAAGTGAGGATCTTTTTTTTACTCTTCACTTAAAATTTAGAAGTGAGGACCTTTTTTTTGCTCTTCACTTTTTATTTTGATCAATTTGACATATGAATATGACTCAACGAAAAAATCTGAAAACATTTTTTATGGAGGTGCGGGAGCTTGTTTTCACATTTAAAGGGGTGCTCATCACAAAAAAGGTTCGGAACCACTGATATAGAGTAATCCCTTATAACGTCACTCATGTGTCTGTCTGTCTGTTCGGTAGAAATTATGGCCAAACGTTTGAAAGATCAAAATTGGCATGTTTGTACAATTCTTTGACCCATATATAGGAAGACTATAGAGCCTTTTCAAAAACACATCTCAGGAAAAATATAAACAAATATATATTTAACAAAAAAAAAATATATTTTTTTAAATTTTGTGTGGGACATCAAATGAAACCTCTTAATACGTGGATAAACTAGGAAATTTTTATTTTGGGAAAATCAATTTTTTCATGGGATTTTCGTAAAAATTCTGTCAAAAAACTTTTTTGGTTTTTCTCAGGCGTTAGTGGAATTACTCGACTTCTTAACGAGCAGGGTAATCCCAACGCTGCGGGGGTTTTATTTTGTTATGTGAATGACCCGGATTAAATAAAATTTTGTAGAAAGCTGTATAGTGCTACTGCTTAAGAAAATGTTAAACATTTCAAAAAAAATTAAGTATTACCCTGTTTTACTACCCCTATAATCCTCTTTAAATCCCACCCACTATGAAGGTCAGGTTAAATTATTCTCTTGAAAGTTGAGACTAACTATAACTCCCATTCTATTTCCTAGAAGGGTTGGTCTAAAAATCTGAAAATATTCTAAATAATGTACCATGAATGAAACCGAAATAGTTCAACAGGAATTTTAGTTTAAAAAAATGTTGTTATCAAATGTGGTCCGGGACTTAAAAATAAAATGTTACTGAATGCGGCCCGCGATGTAGATAAGTTTGCCGGGCTCTGGTTTAAAGAACAGGTGTAGAAACACAATCCAGAAAATTTACATTAGTGCTGATATTGATCAATATAACAGATTGCCCTTTTTAAATAAGTATAGATTAAAATTTAGTACAACTATGTATCTTTCAATTTAAAAAATTTAATTAACCATTAAATATGAGTTGACAAAACTTAAAGTAAACTGTTACTAAATTGAAATAAGTCAAATATTGTCTAACCGAAAGATAAAACGTTTCAGTGCATAACTTAGAAGTATATGACCTAGTTACAAAATATACAACAAACTTCTGGTATAGCACGAGAGCAAATAACTGATCAAAATGTGTAGTTAAGAGAATTAATAGCTAATTAAACTGGGACGGAGATTGAAAAAAATACTGTTCGGTTCCATATGGAACGGAAACGAAAAATACTCATTCCGGTCGTTATGTTCTCGCCTATTATATTACTCTGAAACGCGTTTTTATATCGTGCGATAAAAAAAAAATATGCTATATGTCACCTTAGAAAAATGTGTGTAAGAAGATATGAGCCCAGCAAACATTTTTATACGGGCCAGTACTGTTGAAGCACATACTCCCCGGCATTGAAAGTAATGGGCCAGTACCCCGGTGTCCCCGTGGCCGTTAGCTGGCCCATTGATGTATCAATTGCGGCCCAGCAGCGGCAAAGTGCAAAATAATCGCATTAGTTGCAAGATTTATTTCTGATGGACTAGTGCTTATATTATACCCACTCTCTAGTATTTCAAATGTAACATACAGTCTGTTCCAAACGGTTAAGCGGAACTAAATGGGAATTTAGTTCTTTTAGGTTGTCACGAGAAGGAACCTTGCTTGGGTTATTTCATTTTTCACGTTGGGATGTCAAAATTTAAAATTCCAACAATGAAACCATGGAAACGAATGACATATGTCAAAATTAAATATTTTTTTAGATATTTTATTGACAAAAAAATAAATAAATGGGAAATTTGTATTAAGAATGACACAAAAAATGAAAATATAAAGAAAATGACATTTTAAAATGATATTAACCTTAACCAAAAAATGTTTATTGTAAGTATGATTTACAAAGCTTAAACAAAACGGCCGAAAGGCACGATTTAAACGATGAAAGTAACTAGATTGCAAAATCTAGTTCCGCTTAACCGTTTGGAACAGACTGTATGTATATTTACCTTATACTTACCCAGTATTAAAATAAATTAATGGTTAGGTGCAAAATAAATACTCATTTGGCCATTTCACCATCGTTGAATAAATTTATTTAACAAATAAAGTTGACAATATCGCATCGGTTTTAAACTATTAATGAAGAAATTAACGTTGCTGTCAATAAAATGATGCGATGTTGTTAACTTTATTCGTTGAATAAATTTATTCAACGATGGTGAAACAAAAGTAAAATGTAACATATCAAAAATAAGGAGTGCTTATAAAATGCTGGTAAAGTACTTCGTATAGGAGGAGTGCGAAATACAAATGTGAAGTACATTATTAATACTGGCGTTGCACAAACTTTTAGTGCCAGCAATTTACCAGCAGAAAAAGCTGTTTGCCGGCATTCGGCCGATGGTTGAATGTTTGCTGAGAGCTGTTTGTCCTTGCTTCGGATTGGTTTAGAACGTCATCCCTATTACACTGTTAAAATATTGTTTTTAGTCCAAGTTGACAGATTTTCAGTGTCGTACATTGGAAATATATATTATTTTATTTTTTTCGTATATTTTGTTATTATTTACATATTTAGACTTTTATTTAAATTCTTGGCATAGATTTTATGGAGAAAATTCTCCATGTAATTTGTTTTTACGCAGTTATACTGACATACAAATATTTTATGACAATTGACTGTGAAAATAGCCCAGCTGATAGTGCCCAAAGAAGAAGTTATTGATATAATTTTTAGACCTTCATATATACATATATTTTTAATTTTTATTTACAATAAATATTTAAATAAGAAACTTTAGCTCTGAAGATATATTGTTTGTTTAATAAGCAGTTCATTTTTGTAAGAACAAACTAAGAGGAAATTTTGTTTTCAACAGTTTGCACCTTTGAAACTGTATGTCATGTTGGTATTACAGAAAAATAATTTGAAAAGTCAGATTATAAATATGTCATTTAAAAAAATATCATTTGTCATATTTCATTTTGAATAGTGACATCTTATTTAATTATTTTATTTTATTTTTTTATTTTAATGGCCTTTGCTGCTGTGGCAATTAGCCAGGACAATTTTCATTTGAGAAAATTTCCATGCCTAAACGGGATTCAAACCCGAGACCTTCGCAACGTAGAGCACATGTGTTACCACTACGCTACGCCGGTCGGCAGTGACATCTTAAGTATTTTGCAAATATAATACTAACCTAAAATATAAAAACATAACCCAAAACTGTAAAGCCTTTTATACAATATAACCAATTTTCTAAAAGTCAGTAATACACCTTCTGTCATTTATTAGTCTGAAAACCATGCAAAATTCATTAGTTTTAGTTATCACTAGGATAGACAGATGGACAGATGAAAAAATAAACTGGTAACATTGAGTTTTCAGAAGAAAATAAAAGTTGCAATAAACGCCAATCAAAATTCATAACATAAAATAAATGCACAAGAAATAAAAAAGTATTTAGATCAAGTTTTAAATCACCTATTCATCTTATTTCAGAACTTTCCGGAAGATCTTAATAAAAAAGCTTTTAAAATTTTAAATTCCATTTAAAAGTTAAATGAATAAAAAACTTTAATGTCAACACTGTCAATCAAAAGAACAATTACTTAGCTTATTAACAATCGATACCTTTAAAAAATATCCTAATTTAACAATTAGATCAATAAACAATAAAGCAGATTTCCTATTATCAACCAATTAAAATCATTCAACGAATTCAACCGGACTTTACCGAATGATATTTCGCGGCGTCGGTGTTTACGTAGTAGCGTCACAATTTGTCGTCAGTTGATAGTAACACGTCTTTAAGGACGGGCGTCGTTTTACCGTCGGTTTTACGTAAAATTGCGCGCGATTTAAAAGTTATTTGAATTTTAAGTGAATTATTCACGTCATATTTGACGTAATTGTGATCTGTGGTTGACGGGTATTTGTTGGTGATATAAAGAGCGGTAAGTCACAAAAAAATACTCTTTTTGGGAACTATCACCAATTTTTCCAGTTTGCAAATTTATACTTGTTAGAATTTGTAATAGCTAATATATATATATATATAATTTTTTTTTTTTGAAGTATTTGGTTTAGTCGACGGATATTTAATGAGAGTTCTGTACATGTTCTATCCTCTGCTCTATCATTTCGTAAATCTTCCCACCAGTCGAAGAATAATTACAAGTCTTTTAACATAAGCCTTTTACGCAATCTTCCCACTTATTTTAGATTATTTACAACCTTAGAGAAAGAGAAATATACGTATATAGAGACTGTAAATGCTCCTCATCCCAAAGCTAAACAGACCAGCAAAATATTAATTTTTTATGAAATTTGTATTAATTTGGTATGAAAAACTGCAAATCTACATTAAAAAATAATTATTTTTTAGTCATTAAGTAAATGTAAAAATTCATAATTTTATATATAAGTTCTACTTAACCGTAAATTGTTTTATAATAGTTAATTGTATACCGAGTGCGCAAAAGGCCAGTTTTGCACACGAGAGTGCGTATTTCGCATGCGAGGTTCGCACAATCTACAATTAAGTTATGTTAGGCCCGGTCTTTCCACTTTTAGGTAAACCTCTAGGTAACTATCTGACAGATAAGGTTATGTAATACTTTCAATGCAAAATTATCTATCGGATAGTTATTTAACGGATAATGAGACTGAAGTATTGAATTCAATGATTGGTATTGACATTTATACAGCAGATGAAGTTCCTGATAACCTTATCTGTCAGATAGTTATCTAAATAAAGGTTTTCCTGAAGGTGCAAAGACCGGGCCTTAATGTAAGAAAATTATTATTCGTTTCTTTGTAATGGGAATTCAGTCTATATCTTATAACATAATAGCTGGTTAGTTACTAATCAAACGTTGTTTGGCAAATTTATTCAAAAAATAAATTGTGTAGTAAAATTGTATTTTTAAGTATTGTTAAAAACTAATTTTTCTATTGCGTTAACCAAAATGGTGTAATAAAAAAATGAATAAAAATAGTAGTAAAAATAATTTAAAAAGTTACTAATTATAATACGTTAAACTCATACCAACATTTCTTGGTCAAATATTGGTCAAAACAGATCTTACTATAATATGTTTTCTGTAAACAATTTGCAGTCGAATAAAAATAATTGTTAATAATATTGTTTAGTAATGTCAATAATTAGTTAGGTAACAACAAATACAAAAAGTCTTTACCATGTAGGATTTTTATTAAATGAGTTATTTGAATAAAAGCGAAAAGTTGGGGGATGTAAAGTCAATGTCAAAATTGTTTCGCGGACCCCAGTTTAAGAACCGCTGCTCTAGGCGTATTTATGCCGAAGTAAATAAGTAAAAACCGGCGTAAATAAGAGCTGAAGATAGTAAAAAATAAGAATTACAAAACCAAGTATGACCCTGCAAAAAAAAATTGTTATTTATTGCGGCCCACGACCGAAATAAAAAAATTTTACTGAATGCGGCCGGCGACGTAAAAAACTTAACCCTGGATTACACGGTTGCATCATTTCGGGTGCAGGTGACGTACTGCAGTATGCCCAATAAACAGCATTGAAGTTATAAGGAAGTTATATTTGTTTTTTACATTTTTTTAAATATTTGTTTTTACAATAGTTTCTTGCACAAAGCCATGTATTGGGCATACTGAAGAACGACATCTTCACCCGAAATTAACAACTTTAGATCACCGTTGTCATAGTAAAGTTAAAAGACTCAACGCTTTAATAAAATGACGTACTTATCACAGAAAAAACGTTACGCGAATCTTTTCTTTCTTTTATGGTTGTAGAAAAATATATGTATGCATATATATATATATATATTTATATATTAAATATACTAGCCAACCCGGCACAGAATAATCGCCTAACTGATTTATTAATGTTATTGATCAATTAAATTAGCACAACTAATATGTACGTTAAATTAAATTAATAAAAATCAGTGTAAGTTTTCAAGAGAAAGCATGGGAGGTCCCACCTTCTCAAACAAAAATAAGAATTGGACACACAATTTTTATATTAAATTTGACCAAATATTAATTAATTTATTTTACATAAAATATTCTCATTCGTATATTTCATTAATAAAAATTAAATTAATATAAATCAGTGGCAGTTTTCAAGAGAAAGCATGGGAGGTCCCACCTTCTCAAACAAAAATAAGAATTGGACACAGAATTTTTATATTAAATTTGACCAAATATTAATTTATTTATTTTACATAAAATATTCTCATTCGTATATTTCATTAATAAAAATTAAATTAATAAAAATCAGTGGCAGTTTTCAAGAGAAAGCATGGGAGGTCCCGCCTCCTCAAACAAAAATAAGAATTGGGCACGCAATTTTTAAATTAAATTTGAAATATTAATTTATTTCTTTATTTTAAATAAAATATTCTCATTCGTATATTTCATAGTACGAATATAAGGGTATATAAGGGTAACTATTATTATTATTATTAAGGGTAAAATATTAGGTAATATATTAAAAAAAAAAATAATCTTATAAATGCGGAAGCTTCTAGAAGTTTGGCAAAAGTCTCGATTTAATATTCTCGGACCGTTTAGCACAAATTATTTGCTCGTCACATATATTTCAGTACTAACTTGTAGTGTCAGCGCCTATTGAGCGTGTTGTTCCCTCCACTCTGCTTGCCTGACCACCAACACGTCTTCACCCCACTCAGTACCTCGTCCGTTATGCAAAGACAGAATGACATAGCACTTTTATATTGACGGCATAATTCACTGGGGTTTAAGTTCATCTGTCAACATAATTTTCTTACTCCAAAAACGTGCTGTAAGAATCCTGAATAATGTTCCTAACAGGCACCACTGCCGAGAGCTCTTTAAGAAATGCAGCATTTGATCTTTCTATAGTTTATTTGTTTATGTTGGTCTGGTATACGTCAAAGAAAACCCGAACAAATTTGTAACCGTATCTTCTAGACATGTTTACAATGTTCGCTCTGCTGGCAACATCAGACTACCAAGACTTAGATTGTCTAAATCTAGGAATGGTATTTTTTTGGCCACTTTCTTTAACTACCTACCAGTCTCTTTAAAAACTTTGTCAATTAGATTATTTAAGTTCAAGATTAAAAAAATTCTTATTGAGAATTGTCTCTACAATTCGGACGAATTTTTCAAAATTAATTTCAATAATTACACCTAACATGTAAGCTGTTTTTTCTATTTTTGTTAATTTTATATATACATTTTTTTTCTCTTATCTATCTTAATTATTTTCATTTTTCAATGTTTTCAAATGTTTTTCTACTTTTGTTTAATTAAATTATCATATATGTACTGACAAATGTAAACATCGTAAGATGTCTAGCATGAAATAAATATTATTATTATTATTATGTATAATAGTGAAACCTTCGCGCACCTTTGTCGCGGAGCGGTGCTTGAGAAACACTGATATAAAACAATGTGTGAGAAAAAGTTATTAATTTTATTTTTAACATATTTTATCCATTTTTGTGACTAATTTTCTTTTTCATTACTCCCCATCAGTTACGGTAATTAATTTAACATTATCTTATTATAAATCAGATTTAGCGTTACATTTTATGCTAATAAACTAATTTTTCTTATTACTGAAAACTATATCTGACATTTCAAAGTTTTATTACTGTCAGTGGCGTATCGGAAACTTTTGTTTACCACTCTATCCCTATTGTGCCCCACTGTTTCACTTTAAATGGCGTGCGAACCGAGCAGAATACCTGATTTCCGTTTTCGATTAGAATATGTTATTTGGACAACGTGTTTGGACTGCATGAATTTTAAACATTCTTTAGATATTATTTTGGGACTTTAATTAATAAAGTCCTTTACTACTGATACCATTTCTAAATTAGCATTCTAAATTAACATGGGCAAAATTTTAATTTTTTTTAATCATATCTAAAGCTTTTGATAGAAATATGTTAGTTTAAAAACTTAAAAACTATTAAATATGACTATTAGTCTTTAATATAGTTTTTAATATTAAAAACTATTAAAAACTATTAGAGGCCTGTGGTTTTAATTTTTGAAATCTTTATAGTTTTTTTATATGTATAACGTATTTTTAGTCTATTCCAATAAGCACCTGTTTCCAACCATTGTCAAAAATTTTTAACCAAATAAAAATTCACAAATTCAAAAAACTAAAAAAGTAAGAGACTAACGGTTTTAATTTTTGAAATCCTTATCATCTTTTTATACGTAAAACATATTTTGAGTCTATTCCTATAAGGCCTCTTTTCCTTAAACCACTTTCAAACATTTTCAAAAATGTAAATATTTACAAATGTAAATACAGGTACTTCAAAAACTATAAGAGATAGAATACCTGCGGTTTTTATTTTTGAAATCCGTATCATTTTCTTAAATGTGACACATATTTTGAGTCTATTCCCATAAGGCCGTTTTGCTTGAAATCACTGTCAAAATCTTTCAAAAAAGATAAAATTTTGAAATATAAAGTCATGTATCTCAAAAAATAAAAAAGATGGGGACATACGGTTTGAATTTTTGGATCCCCGAGGTCCTAATTGACTTTAAATGACCAATTCTAGATTTTTTTTTTTAATTTATTAATTTTTTAAATTATTTTCAAATTTTAAAAAAAATTTAACTCAAAACTGGTAAAAGATAAAAACATGCGGTTTCAATTTTTGAAATCCTCCTACCTTATTTAGTGTACAAAAAAATTAGGGCCTTAGTAACGTAACTTTTTTCAAAAATATGAGTCTTTAATAATCCCTTGAAAATGGCCATAAACCGAAAAGAACATAAGGGGTAGACCTTAAAAAAAACGTGATTTTGAAGCAAATTTTTTTTATAAATTAATAAAAAAAATTGTAAAAAAAAACTAATTCAAATCAACTCTTAACTCAAAAACTAGGAAAGCATGAATTTTTTAAATATTTTTTACATAATCCTCACCCAAAAAATTGATATATGATATTTGATAGATGAATAATTAAAAAGATTCAGAAAAGTAAATTCTGTATACAAAATAAAAAGATGTAAACTTATAACATTGATTTGAGGTAAATAATAATAAAATAGGAACTCAAAAAGCTAAACAACGATATAGACTGAATAAGGTCAACTGTAAAAACTAAGAAAAGAAGAGGACCGAGCACCGAACCTTGTGGAACCCCCTTAACACAGGATATTGTTTCGAAACATGATCGGAAATTTTCACTTGAAAGGTTAAGTCGGTTAAAAATTCTCCGATCCATTTCAGCAGTTTTCCACGAACCCCATAGTGTTCCAGTTTGAACAACTCTTTTTATAGCTACTTTATCAAATGCCTTACAAAAATCCAGATATTTTCAATTTAATTTGGGGGGTTCTGTAGCCCTGTAGCTCTTATGTAAGTCCGTCACTTATTTGCTTGTGCAATAAATTGTAAAAAAATAAGATGCGTCTAATAATATTGTAGTTTAATCCAGTTCTTCGACAAGGCATTTTCCGTATTATTTGACATTAAAGTTTGGCGGAGCAAACTCTATTAGTTGGAATCGATTCAAATTTGTAGGTTAATTGAGAAATATGTAATCCAATGCAGGGAACATTGGCATAACATTATCAATAGACCTATCAGAGGCTTTTTTGCTGGTACTCTATTAAGTATGCAGATGACTTCGATGATAAACGGGCTACAGAAATTTGTTATCGATTTATTCAAATCACTGCATTACAGTAAATAAAGTTGGGTTAGGTTATATCAGCTCGTATATTAGTTTCATGCTGCTTTTTTTATTACAAACAAGAATTATGTTAACAAAGAGATCAAATAGAAAAGAATTATGGAACTGGAACAATAATAAACAACATTGTTTTGGATTGGTAAGCGGTTATAGCTTTAAATGCTTACCTTATGTGTACGATCTTTTCGTTTTTTTGCCATTTTCAAGGGCTTTTTAAAGACTTGTATTTTTGAAAGAAGTAAAGTTATTAATGCCTCAATTTTTCTATACACTAAAGAAGGTACGAGGATTTCAAAAATATAAACTACAGGTGTCTTACCATTTCTTATCGTTTCTACCAAAGAATTAAGTTCACCATGGAGGCTCAACCCATTATTAATTTTTCTCGGGTTCTAATTGTCCGATTCTCTTCAAATTTTGGTCGTTTACTTACGCTACCCTAAGAAACATTTATACCAAAAATTATTAAAATAAACTAATTATTACTGGGTGTTCTTTTTTTAATATCACGCAGTATATATGACGTCAATTGTAGGTACTTACTATCTCGTTATTAATTAGTACGCCATCAATATTCACATGCTCCACATTTCTTCCCTGATTGTTGCTGTTATAGAAATCAAATATATTTTAGGTTATTGGAATTATTATAAAAATTGTATAGTTCAATGCTAGGTGGAGTATTTATTTAAAGATAAAAACTATTTGATATTACTTCCCTCTAATGGTACTGTAAATATTAAACATTGAATGGACACTGGTTTTTTTGTAGTTTTTAGATATATTTCATCCATAAATAATTTCAGGATGATGTGAGCACGTTTATAGCGTATGACCTATAAATATATCACAGAATATATACAAAATATCGTCATTGTTTAGTTTTGTGTCATGTCAAATGTCGAAATATTAATTTTATGAATTCAAATACAATGCTTTGGTCACATGGGATTATATTTGAAACATCAATCAAAAATAAACTATAATCGACAATATTTTCACGAAGTTTTACTATAGAACTTTCAATAATTATATATATATAAAATGATTTCTTATTTATTACAATATTTTTTTCACTTTACTCACCGCTGGGGCCCATGGTCTGCAGTTCCTCTGGGTCTTGCTCTTTACAAACCCACATTTGATATTTTTAAGACCATTTACATTATTTGTATTTTAGATTTAATTATTGTTCTCTAAGATAAATGTAATTCTAGGCTGAAGATGCATAAAACTAATATATGCGAAACGTCCCAATGAATTAAACTAACTTATTATTTTTTCCTACCTATTTGACGATTAAGGAAAAAACACATTTATTATCCTGACTCGTCAAGATTGTTCACTCATATATATATATATATATATATATATATATATATTGCTTTGCAAAGTAGTACAAAAACATTTTTTTTTTTACAAATTAGAATGCATACATACTATAAATTTCCTATGTATTCTTCGAATTAAATATATAGTTTTCCCTATGCAGGTATATATATCATTTTAATGACAAAGAAATTTATTTAAGGCGAAAAAAGCAAAAACCTTAAACACCTTTAAATACATCTATTTACAAAAGTATATGCTTTCTACTCTTGTGTTTGTATTTTTTATAACTTAAATTTTTTAAAGTATAATTACCCAATTTGTTTATTAAACTATTATTATTTAGATTACACCTATCGAAAAATCGTTTGGTAAGATATGTTATATAATCTTTAACATATAATATATTCAATTCTTCGTGCATCTCAGATACACATTTCCATCTAGGGTATCCTCCAATTATTCTAAGATGCTTATTCTGTAAGACCTGAAGGGTCTGTGTGTGGTCTTACTAGTATTGCTCCATACCGGAACAGCATAGGTAAAAATTGGCCTAATGCACATTTTATAAATAAGTGTCTTATTTATACTAAGTTTACTATGCTTGCGGTCACCTTTATTTTGGACGTTTGCCATTGCTGATAGTACTAGGCTATAATAGTACAATATAACTAGAATTGTACTATTCTAGCCTAGTACTATCAGCAATGGCAAACGTCCAAAATAAAGGTGTCCGCATTAATATTGGACCATTGCAATATAATTTCAAAAATATTTTTACTATGCTTGTTAATAACTGAAACATAGCCTGCAATGTTTTATTACTGAAGTATTTAATGTGCTCTGTAAAATTTAATTTTCACAATTTTGACATCTAGGTACTACGAAATCTGCCCAGTCAATCTCGGAATTGTCGATGCGCACACACGGGACGTTTTGTGGTCTTCGTTTCGTTATTAGAATTGCTTCAGTTTCAAGAGCCTTTAGCTTGGTTTTCCATTTACTAAAAGTTTCAATAATTATCTCTCACAATGTCAGTTTGACTTTGGCTTCACCATAAAAATAATATTCATCAATGGTAACTCCTCATAAAGAGCCAAGGAGCCATGGCTTTACCATTGCAAGATTATGGCAACACCCTCACAAATTAATAATGTTTTAACCAATACTCGCTAGATCTGATCTGATATCTTCATCTCTTGTGAGATCTTCCCACTACTCGACGGATGTTCAATCCTCCTTATGTTTGAATATCTTCTTTCTTACAACTTCGTTCATCATTATCTTACGATATTTAGCGTAGTATCTTGTGTGATGCATTTTAAGGTCCTTGATAGACTACAACTGCTTCCATTCATAGTGTAATTTGTCCTTTCTGAACAGAATTGTTTTCATTCTTTTCCAATTATATCTATAACCTAGACGCCTGTCAATATGTTAAATTATTCAGCTCCTACAATAGGGGACCCTTGTCTTGAGGTCGAGAGTTGGTTAGCATGACCCTTGGTCCAGCTAACCTTTCTGGAAAATATGTACTCCTTCGGGAGCTGTAGACTTATAATGTTCGGGTTCTCCTGAAATATTGCAAGAGAACTTATTCAATTTGAGTTAAAAATAAAATTGACAAGAATTGGAAAACAACACTTAAACACAATAGTTAACCATTTTTGGAGAATTATCAATGCTATGATAACTATGAAAAAGGGGCATTAGAGTTTATATTAACCAAATAATTTTGCTGATAAATTAAATATTTTCCAAGTCACCAAAATTCTCGGTTCAATTTATAAAATTTGTGTTTATCATCTTTATAGATAACTTCTAGTTGTGTGTATACTTTTTGAGTTAGATTAATATTGTATTTTGCATTTTTGGTTCAATTGATAAAATTTGTGTTTATCATCTTTATAGATTTCTTCTAGTTGTGTGTTCTATACTTTTTGATTTAGATTAATATTGTATTTTGTGTGTAAAATGAAAAACTGAAGTTTTCGAAACAAACAATGATATTTGAATGTTATTTTCTATTTGTTTCAAGAAAACACACGGTGAAACACACTGTTCACTATAGTATCAAATAAAATGGACTATATTGCAATATACTGTACACATCACATACAGAATAACAAAGAATGTGGAGAAATAGAGCTATGACTCAACCGAGAAGAATTATTCACAATTCAAGGTCTGTACACGAATTCAAATCACTTTTACAAAAACTTTAAAAGTAAAATGCGTGAAAAGAGTACCATAACGTGTCATTTTTTACTCTTGTTATAAAAAAAATACAAACTACTGGGGTTCACACAAATACTTTCACGGCTACAAGCATGCAAGTCAAGGACGTCATATACTATAGACTATACTTTAAGATTCAATGTTTTGAAGCCAAAACCACATGAATACGGAAGAAATATTTGCTACTGAGTGTATAGAAGGCCTAATTTACATTTATTTCTTGCAATTATTTTCGGCAAACTATTGAAGTAATAACAATTCGTCTTATAATAGTCTACTTCGTTTCTGGTGGTGTAGTTGGCTTCACAACAAGGCGCATGTTCTTAGTCTGTGTTATACAGTCTGTTCCTTTGGTTTAGGCGGAACTAGATTTTCAATTCTAGTTACTTTTACCGACTGATTGAAGCTTTTGATAATTTTGTTCAGGAAAAGCCATCTTCAATATATAAAAAAATTGCTAATGACAACTTACAAAAATGAAAATTCCGGTTAGTTTCGCCTAATCGTTTGGAATAGACTGTATGACTTCATTGGTCTTAGTACGGTTCAAGAATCAGAGAGTGCTTTAAAACCAATTCAAACCAATTTATGATCGTAAATATTACAAAATATATAAATATGGAATTACAAGAAGATTCAGATATTGAAATATGTACTCCAGAAGATATAACAACGTCAAATGAGGCTGAGCAAAACTTATTGTCTCAAAAATCTAAAGATATTTATTTAAAAGAAAATAACTTGTTCATGGAATAACAAAAGAAAATAAATTCCTATATAGAACGAGTAATATTAGCTTATTTGGAGGAAAAATCAAGAAAATTTAAATCATCAACATTATGGTCCACGTACTCGAAATGGAAAGCTACATTGCACGTCCAAAAAGCTATCTTGAACCATTATCACCACTTAACACTTTGATTAACCCTGAAATTTTTAATATATATAAATCTTTTTTTAACACTATTTTATGGAAATTCGCCCTGCACATGTCTTAAACTTTATCGTTAATTCACTTTAAATCATTAATTAGTATTCTTCTGTCAAGAAACACGTTCAATATGTGAAATCTCGTCCCATTTTAAAATGCAAAAAATTTGACAGCTGTTTCCTTTTGAAACTTTGTAAGTATATTTTTTGCCTCAAAATGCTCAAATAATGGCCCAGATTCTTTGCAAAATGTTTTCTGATACCTCAAAATATTATCTCGCACGTCCAAAAAGCTATATTCTGGACCGGCCGTCTTGTATTAAGAATATTTTTGAATTATCGTCTGATAAAACCTGTCCGTGCCGATCAATGGAGACTTTGATTCGACACGGATTCGAGAAAAAAATGCATGATTTTTATCAATAAAAATTAGTCAGTACCCCCTGTCGAAATAAAATTAAGCCTAAGCACTAAAAAAATATCACCCGGATAAGACGGCGGTTCATTTTCCTCTCTCCGCGTTACCGAAAAAATGAAGATACACCTTAAGTTGAATACAACATACATACCACACTTGTATAATTCTTGTACAATTAATAATAGTAGATTTAATTTTTAATTTTTTCAATTACAGACAGTCGTAGAAAAATATTGTATGAAACACATGCATAAAGCATCTTTTTTCACACATGGTTAAACTTCCCATTCGTGAAAAAAGCACTACTTTATGCCCTTGTAGCATAAATAACTGTTTTTCTTTTGTAAGAAGTATCTACAGTAATGCTCTATTGCATCTCTAGTTGAAATGCAGTATACATTATCTCAAAGTGATGTAATCGGAAATGCAATTAGAAGCTGATATATCAAGGTCCAATAGAATTCGACTAAACGTTTAGGAAATTTCGAGGGAGGCGACACACATTAATTTACAGAGACGGAAATTAGCTAACATTGATTAGGGTCCACGAGATCTACAACATCTCTGACCTCCCGTAATATCGACTCTATTTTTTCAATTAAATCACAAATTCAAACACCAACAACCTTTTCTAATAATCACAGTTTTGTATAGTTTAAAAATTATCACAAGAGGCGTTGTTTTTGACGTTCTCTTAAAATCTTTAAAGCTTTTTTATGGCAGTGTTGTAGAATTAAGTGTTGTGTTCTTTCTCAAAATCTATATTTTTCTAATCTTCCATTTTATCTTCTTCCCAATATATCTATTGCAATATAGTGTTGAAACAAAAAGAATCAACAGAACAATGTTTGGCGATAAGTTAAAATAATAAATGAGATTTAATGTGTGGAAAAGTGCGGAGTGTTGACGGCCTGCTCTACGAGATAAGAAATATAAACATGAAATATTGGAGGGATCTACTCTTATAACGTCCGAAAGAAACACTGGTCGATACATTCAAAAGGATATTGCAGAAACACAAAATTATATACATTGAACAAATTTTTTCATTAATATCCTCCTCGATAGTAGTAATGGGAAATTTGATACTTTTGAGATATCCGAATCAATTGAGTCCGTTTTTCAAAGAGGGTCACTAAACGACTGAGTCACTTATATCTAGTACAGTGTAAAATATAAATTAGTAAACAGAGCCACGATATGTATTAGGTAAGTTGGTTGATAACTTACAAATATAAGGAATTATTTTATTCATCAAAGTATGCACCCATATTTTCTATTGAAAAGTGACATTATCTATAGAGGCGATGTTTTCGCTTACAAAATGGCGATTGGAATAGGATTTTTTGACATTTGTCATTTGATACACAAGAATTCACATTGCAGTTAATTTTCTGTTGCGATTTTAAAGACATTTTATTAAAGTTTTCTTCACTTTAACACATAACGGGTGTTTTTTTTAGAGGTATAGAACTTTAAATTGCAATAAAACAACGATGGATTATTCGATTGACATGATTTTTTTTTTATTCGAAAGATAATCTTGTGAAATTACATGAAATCATACCAACAAGACGGCGCAACATGTCACACAGCTCGTGCCACAATCGATTTATTGAA
This sequence comes from Liopterus haemorrhoidalis, assembly GCA_963971575.1. Taxonomy (NCBI): domain Eukaryota; kingdom Metazoa; phylum Arthropoda; class Insecta; order Coleoptera; family Dytiscidae; genus Liopterus; species Liopterus haemorrhoidalis. The sequence continues at coordinate 3,132,838 of OZ020618.1, forward strand.
AGACACGTTTGGTGACCGCCTAATTTCACGTTTTGGACCTGTGAATTGGCCTCCAAGATCTTGTGATTTAACACCGCTGGACTACTTTCTGTGGGGCTATGTAAAGTCATTGGTCTATGCGGATAAGCCACAAACGCTTGACCATTTGGAAGACAACATTCGCCGTGTTATTGCCGATATACGGCCACAAATGTTGGAAAAAGTCATCGAAAATTGGACGTCCAGATTGGACTACATCCGAGCCAGCCGTGGCGGTCATATGCCAGAAATCATATTTAAAATGTAATGCCACAAGATTATCTTTCGAATAAAAAAAAATTCATGTCAATCGAATAATCCATCGTTGTTTTATTGCAATTTAAAGTTCTATATCTCTAAAAAAAAACACCCATTACTAACAATGCAATTAAATGAGCCACATCCAACAAAATCCTATTCCGTTAAGTTCCAAAATATCCGCTAGGCGTCACTTTAGTTATTGTCAGTTCTCAATACACTTTTGTCATTTAAGCGGCAGGTTGTTCAGGCCGGTGATATAAAACCCTGGCGGACGAGAGTCAATGAATTCCTGGAAGGCCAGTTTTACAGCATTGTCGGAATTAAACTGTTTTATTATTAAAAAGTTGTTCAAATTAGTCAGTTGGGGATAGATCTGGTGAGTATGGAGGATGATGAAGAAGTTCCAACTTCAATTCCTGTAGTTTTTCCACAGTCATTTGTGCAATGTATGGTTTAGCGTTATCATGCAATAAGATAGTCGATCTGTTGACCAATCTAGGCGGTTTTTCTTTAAGTTTTTACATCATTTCGTCCAGTTGGTTGCAGTATATTTCTGCTGTGATCGATGAGCAAGTTTTTTTTTTTTTTGCTTTTAAGTAACCTGTACGAAATTTGGCGATCCAATTTGATATTGTCTGCTGCGTAGTAACAATAGAGCCAAATACACTATTAATGTTTCGCGCGTTCTGCGATACCGTAGTTCCACGTGAGTACCCATACTTCATAATAAAGTGAATTTCAGACCGTTCCATTTTCAACAAAATTAATTTTTTTAAAAGTTTTTTGATATTTTTTAGAACATACAATGATTTCTTTAAACAAGCTAGATGTGTAACTATCCAACAAAAGAAAAAAAAAACAGAACGGTAAAATATTAAGCCAATGTCAAATAATAAGCTGTTAAAGTTGGCAATATTAGTAATTATTACCTACTATATTAACTACAAATTTCATCCTTGATGATCTGATATTTCAGTTATGACTACGTAATTCAATTACCGACAAATTATGCAACAAAATCACAAATAATAGGATAGTGATTTGTAAAAAAGACCTAGTTCTACGCCCTGAAGTCTGCTTGGGTCCCGTTTATTTGTCCCTGCTTCCACTATCTCTCGCCGACTCCACGTAAAATATTCTCTTGGATCATGCAGATTGTAAACAAAAATTTACTGAAATATTTTGGATGTCTGTGGTGGTATAATGATAGAATTTTATTCTAACATGGCCAATAATACGTTTCTATCCAATTAATTACCGTTATTTTTGCCAATTATAGAATAAAATTCTATTACTTATAATCTCACTATTGACGAGAAATGAAACAAATGTCATCACTAGTTAGGAAGTAACATTTTTGTAATTTAACGGACACGAATCGTGAATGGTTGTCAGGTGTTAATTAACCTTCGCCTAATTGGGGCCTGATAACTAATAGCTTCATCGATTAGAGTATAGTGTTAAACCTAACCAAACTTAACCAAGATAAACACCAATGAAACCTTTAATAATGTACACACCCGTTTAAACAATATCTTTCTTAATTTCAAGTCTAAAAGAATATTTGTTGGGTTAGTATTTTTAATTTGGAGATATTGAATTTTCTTCTCTAGTGATGTGTACATCCATACTTTACTGTGAACATATTACCTAGCGAAACGCAGGACACTTTTAGTATCGTCCTGATATATTCTTTAGCGGATTACAATCCTGATCGTCCTTGAACTACTTGCGATCCCCAATCCTAAGAGAACATCAAGAGTCAGGAAGTATTTAGGTTAATGGCTGTTACTTCAATTTATTGGAAATAGAATTTTTGGTCTCATCAGGTAACTAATACATACAGATTAAAAAATTAAATACGCCAAGGTAGGCGAGGATTCATAAAAAATAAAACACCCTTCAAGTGAAATTACTCTTCTGTAGGGTTACTGCGTCCTGACAATTTTTAAATTTGCAACACTCGAAACTTACTTTGAAATGGGTCGTACGTTGTTTAAAAAGTGTGCGATATTAATATTGAATCAATTCAGAGCACATAAAACAGAATCAACCAAAAACATATAATAGAAATGAATAACTGTAATTTCTGGATTCCTTACAAGTCAACGCCAATCTTTGGATGTGTCTATTAATAAACTATTTAATAAATTTATGCAGGAAGAGTGGAACAAACAAATGATAAAGCCAAATCAGGATGTTACAGCAATAGGACGTATGTAACGGCCATAATTTCAGAAGTACCTGGGCAAAAAAATCACGAAGAGCTGTAAAAGAAAAGACAATTATAAAGTCTTTTAAGAAATAATAATAATATTTATTTATTGTTCACATACAATACATAATCATTAATAGACAGTCATCAGATAAATTACAGTAACATGACAAATGATAATCGATACACAGAAGTTATAAATTAAGTTCAAAATATTCCTCAAAACTATACATAGGGTTTAAAGTTAATAAGTTTTGAATTCTTTTTTTTTAAATTGTACTGAACTTAATTCTTTGGTAACAATCGCAATAAATTTCTATTTTCTATTTCTCCAAATACAATATTTCATTTTTCCAATCTGTAACTGAAATAATTACTGTAGCATTTGTTGTTAATTGTTTCTCTTAGATGGTGCACAGGTCCATCCAATCATGGCTATAATGTGATTATTAGAAGACGATGCACGTCTCAGCCCACAACCAATAAATTATCCTTAATTTGTCCGAGCGTACGACGGCTGCCTTGCAATGGATTTTTCGTAATTGTGCCACATAAAAAGACATTCGAACAAGCCCAATGAAATCAAAATGAATTGTGTATACAGGAAGTTTATTATAGTTTTTTCCACTACTAATATCACGTGAACTCTAAGAACTATGAGGCTGGTTAAACTGTCATTGTTCACATATTCTGGCATGTTTCTGTCTGATTCTTATTTCGTTTCTATAACGAGTAAAGTGATTTTAAAAAAGAACGGAGTGACCGAGCGCACTAAGTCGTGCGGTTTGTACTGGCGGAAACCCAGTACGATTTTCCGGTCGATGGTTCGAGCCTCCTTCGTTGTTGATATTATTCGGGCGAGAATAATATGTTTACATTACTTCCATTTTCACAATCATTCACCCCTCATCCAGGTGTAGGAGCTCGCCCCCTGGCATCGGCGATTAGCCTCGTTGCAGAAATAGGCCGATGTAAAATAAATAAAATAAATAAAAAAATAAAAAAGAAAACTAAATACTTCTTGTTGAATGTATAGCTGTCATTCAAAAGTAAAAAAAATCCTCCAATATTGGATTAATTTTATTAGAAAAGTTATAGTTTATAACAAAGACTTTATCAAGTTTTAGTTCTGCAATTTAATTTTAATACGAACGAGAAAAATGTTAAAAAATTAATGATTGTGCCATTTATGTTTTGCTACAAGTGAATAAGATTTTTTTTTAAGGGTGCTCTAACAGCTCGGTTATTAGCACCTTAGAAAACTTTTATTTTACGTACACATTTTGAGATATATTTGTTTAGTTAAATTAGGTTTTATAGTAGGTTTGTGTTGTAGTTGATTTTGTTCAAGAGCTTGATGATATTTATCTCGTTGTTTTTGATAAGTTTTTGGGTCTGCTAGTAGTTGGTTCTGCAATATGTCTTACTGTCAGTCTGGTGTTTCAAGCAGTTTGGTGGTGCTTTTCGTTTAAATAGGTGTTTTTATGTTAATAGAATATGACCAATTCTTATTCCGGTTAGTATTATTTGTTCTCTTCTAGTAGTGTTGTTTTGAGGGTTGCTGCTATGTATGTGGATGCTAGTGTTGTTCCATGTTTCTTTTGTTTTGTTTTTGAAGTGGCTTTGTTGTTTTGTGGTTTACGGTTGATAGAGGTCGATTTCTTTTTGTATAGCTTTTTTTGTCGTTTTGTCTGCTGTCTCATTTCTTGGGCGGTTTTGGTGTGATGGTCCCCTTTAGATAGTAACTTCTTTCCCTTATATTATGGAGTCGTGTAGATTGTCTTGGATATTTTGGATTATAGTGTTTCTGGTGAATGTTTGCTATATGCTTCTGGTAGTACGGAGAAAATTTGTTTGTATTATGAATATTTGGCCATGATAGTGTCATGTATTTTGTCGCCTGTAGAATAGCAAATATTTCAGCTAGGTAGATTTTTTTTGTTTCATTTACTGTAACTAACGCGGCACCGGAAAGAAAGTTTTTATATATTTTACATCGGCCTATTTCTGCAACGAGGCTAATCGCCTCGCAAAGAAGGTTTCCTTATTAGTATTTCTAAAACTTTGCTTCTATTTATTGAAGGGAATTTCTGCTCTTCAGATGTTTTTAAACAAGCTGTTAACGTTGAATTTTTCAATTTTCCCTGTCTCACATATATATGACTAAGCTAGCCTTAATATAATTAAATTCTCCTCTTATTTCATGTGGATTTAGCTCATGTGGATGTCCTAAAAGTGTGTTGGTTTACATATAATTGACAATTTTTGGTATAAATTACCAGTTCTCTTTCTATAAAATTTCAAAAGGAATGTGTAGATTTTAAGTATTCAAATAAATAGTTTTACAAACAGAAAATTGTATCATAAAATGGATTGAAATATATCTCTATACTTTTTACCAACCGCCAACATATATAAGGGAGGTATTGTGATCATACCGATTTTGACATTTAGAGAATTCGATGGATCTCCACGAATTAAGGTCCCTACATAACGTTGTGACTATTTTTAATATGATGTCTGTTGGTCTGTCTGTCTGTTTGTCTGTCCGTCTGTCTGTTTGTCTGTCGGTCTGTGTACACGTGCAGAGCAAATTCGGCTGGAAGGATTTTTATGAAACTTGATATTTAAGCTTTTGACATTAATGGCACGAGCTGATCAACTTTTGGTATCGGTTAACTAGAAATGGGAGTTTACTCGTGTCGGTTTTAAGATTTTTGCGAATATTTCACAACAGAGAAATATTTCAAAAAAATTTATTAAGGTGGGGGGGGTATTGTCAGAGCAGCACATTTTATACCCATTTTCAAGATTTTTTTTTAGAAAACTGTTAATAGTAACTTGATTGGGATAATACCTACAGGAAAGAACAACCTTTGAAGAGTATCCAAAAAAAATTTTATTGAAAAATATCGAAAATTAAGCTCGTGACATGAATTTGAAATTTTCGTTCAGGACAAAGAGTTGATTTGCGGTGAGACACATAACTAATGACTGGATCATCTAAAACAAAAAAACCAAAAATATTTCGTTAGTTTATGAGTTTCTTGAGGTAACGCTGTCGAGATATTTTTTTTTCTTGCTTATTTTTTTTTTTATGGAATTTATTACAACTGAAAACAGAAATTTCGAAAAAAAAAATTCCGTTTTTTTCGTTTTTTTGACTTCAAACTTATACCAAAAATTAAATAATCTAGATATTTGAAAAAACTCGACAGCGTTACCTCAAGAAACTCATAAACTAACGAAATATTTTTGGTTTTTTTGTTTTAGATGATCCAGTCATTAGTTATGTGTCTCACCGCAATCAACTCTTTGTCCTGAACGAAAATTTCAAATTCATGTCACGAGCTTAATTTTCGATATTTTTCAATAAAATTTTTTTTGGATACTCTTCAAAGGTTGTTCTTTCCTGTAGGTATTATCCCAATCAAGTTACTATTAACAGTTTTCTAAAAAAAAAATCTTGAAAATGGGTATAAAATGTGCTGCTCTGACCATACCCCCCCCTTAAACAAAAGTTGCTATAAAAGCAACTAACAACTTTTATTTGTGACATTTTTTTTTGTATGCAGATACGTTTTCAGGGTTATCGTAAATTATAAATACACATTATGAAATTGTCAACGTAATATAATACGTTATTGTCTTTTACAATAATAACTACTCTGCTGCTAGAATGTATTTTATACAAGCACTGTGATGGCGGTTGGTCCTGTGTTGGCCACAGCTGATTTTTTAATACTTAATTATAATTTAAGTATACTGTATACAGCAAGAAGAAGAAATTTGTCAAAATTGATTATAAACCAATACTATTTACATTGACAGATAAGTATCCATTTTCGTGTCAAAAGTTCAGAAGACGATAGCAGCGCCGTTTCGGTAATTTTCGCTAATAGTGGAGAAATTAAAATGAACGTTCTGTATGTGTTTTGTTGAAAGTAATACAGAGGTCTCTTAATTTTGTTTTGAGCGCTATTTTATGCCCTTTATAAACCACGTTAATTTACACTGACATAATATGGAATCAAATAACCGTTAGGTAAGCTTAGAGGGTTGTTATAAAATTCGGTGCGGTAATACCCAACAATATTCCCCGCGAATTAGGTCAAAGAACAAACCGTTTGATACTTGATGTATAAATATTTAAACATCGCGAAATTATTACATAAAATTTATATTCTGATAAATATCGGGATAATCCAAGCATTAATCGCATGGAGTAAATTTATTAAGCTAATAAATAAGCCAAAAACGGAATGAAATAACAAAACCCACTGCGTGTAATATAACAATGATCATTTGAGTTTATAAATGTATAACACGGGGATTCCCCTGAGTGTAGTTCTACTGTTCACCGTCCATAGTTTGCAATGGCGATGGCGCTGATGTGCTGACATGTACAAACTGCGATTCGCCGTCACGCAAGGATAAGATAAGCTGATAATACGCTCATGATTCACTCTTAAACATACAAGAACGGATCTCAAGGCACGATATACAAAGATAATTCAAGTAGGGACTGACCCGCACGAAAATGTTATACATAAGAACGCTTTCAGGTGTTATTAACTTCAAAAACGAAAGACCTGCATTGCTAATACTGTCGCATAGACATATAAAAACAAATTAAATGAAAATACGAGATCGAGCTGTGCATCCATGCTCTAATCCAGTGATTCTCAAACTTCTTTCTCTGGGGACTCCTGCCAAGATTTAAAGATTTTAAAGAACCCCCAATGATTTTTTTTTTATACACAAAACTAACATTTCGAACATAGTAAGAGGTACCGAGAGCTTCTTGAGGGACTCCCTGCGGTACGCAGACCATACTTTGAGAAACACTGCTCCAATCTCAGATTAGAAACTTCTTCTTCTTTTTCTCTGGACTGCCAGTCAGGTTGACTTTTGGCCTCACTTACATAAGTCCTCCATTTTGATCTGTTCATTGAAAGTACTTGAAAGTGTAATATTTTTATTTTTATCATGTTCCGAGCTACAGATAGCTCGTGAGTAAAGTCCGGACAAAAAAAGTTTTGAATTGTCTATTAGTTCCTAATTAGATTTGCCAGTGGTGTGTCCGTTTGTTTGTTAAACTCATATATTTAAAATTTATATTAATAACTAAAAAATTTAAAGTATAAAATAATTTAAAAAATACAGAAAAACAAAATATATATATAAAATATTAAGGCATCAGTACGATACTGACAAAATTAAAGACTATCGAACGTGTATAAACAGAATATCCAGTTATTAACCTGGTCGTAGAGGCGTTTCTGACTGTTAGAAATTACCAGAAGTATAAGTATCATCTCGTCTTTTGGCTAATGTGTGAAGTTTTGCACCTTATTTTAATGTGTTTATTATTAACCTGTGATATTCGAAGGTAATTGACCCATTTACAGCCTCTTACCATCACCCTTCGTCTGTTAATTTCGAACAGACCTTTTATATTATATATTTGTATTTGTCCGTGCAAGATTTCTTTTATTGAGTATGCGTATTTTTAATGATTTTATTTATTTATTTATTGTTTTAATATTTAGTGTAGTCATTTAGATGGGCCGCGTTAGTCGCAAATAGCCTTTGTTGCTGTGCGCCAAAAAATTTAACAAACTAACTAACTAACTCGTCTTTTGACTAGTACACGTTACAAAATTTAATATTTAGTTTGATTTATTGAAAGCAATTAAAGTTGTTGGCTTGTAGTTTGTTTTTTTTTTTTAATTATCTTAAACATTTTTTATATATATATACCTTGGACAAATGTATGAAGCACCCTACGTTTTATTGAATTTTAGAATTATTACAGGAAAATGGTAAATAAAATAATACATACAGTTTTAATGACAACTTAAATCAAAATTATTACTATTTTGTGGTACTTCCTCATGCTTTAATTACCGCACGCACCCTGTTAGGCATACTGTCCACAAGTTTTTTACGTACATCGGATTGTGCATTGAACCCTTCGTCCACAATAATTTTCAATTCTTCTTTTGATTTTTATTTGTAAAGAGACACCTTGTTTATCAGAATCGACCATAAATGTTCAATTTTCGTTTAATCTGCTGACTGGGGAGACGACTACAAAAAGTGGCACATTGTTTTTGGGAAACCATTCATTTGTTGCTTTGGCTTTGTGACAGGGGGCATTATTTTGTTGCAAAACATATTCTGGTTTGTCCTCATCAAATAATTTTAATATTGATGGCTCCAAAACTTCATTAAGCATGGTAATATAACGAGCCGAATAATGCATTCCTTGCACAAAAAGATTTCGTCTATCACCAAATTTGACCGTAGGGATGATGCTGTTAGAATGAAAATCCGGCCTCCGTCTTACAAAGATGGCAAAGATAGCAAAAACTACTCTCATTACGATCAATAGAGTAAATCGAAAATGAATTTGAGAGTGCTCCAACTGCTCTAAACCAAATCGAAAACTTTTTTTGCCCTGAGACCAATCTCGGAGCACTCCGAGCATACAAATCGAAAACGCTATAGTTATCTTAGACTATCTCTGCACTATATCTTCAGAACTACAAAAATCTTCTTTTGTATGGGTCATTTGAAATCTTCATATGGGTCACAGTGTGACTGGTGGGTCCTAATTTCGTTACCATTGGCTTAGAAGAAATGTGCCTTTACAATAATTTGTTTGTTATATTTAGGAAACACTTCATGAGAATGGAAAAAAGAAATGGAACGTTTCTATCATCAACTCAAAAAGCGTATAAGTTATTTGTTAAGTGCTGCATCCTAGAATAATGTTAATATTTCTTATATGAGAACACATCTTTGCCCTTTGCATATATCCAGTGTAGTTCTGCAAGAAATCCTGGCAAGAAACTTAGATGCAAGGTCGTGAAAATTAAGGTCAAATGTTAGGAATAGCGAAAAACGTTTTCATGATAAAATACTGTTCCTTTTTAGATCAAGATGTATGGGCGTGTTTGGTTACATGCTCAAACGGTTTCTAAATGGAACAACTAAATGTACATTCTTACATTTATCACTATTTTTGGTAGATATTTAATCTACAAAACGAAAATCGATACTTCAAAAACGTGTATATATTTTCACTAATAATTTACTACCAGAATTCATTGTGTCATTAAAATTTACATTTGAGAATTTGTTGAAATATGACAGAACTAAAAAATATCTAAACACTGCCAAGTTTGTGTCATATCTATTACATGAAGAACTCGAACATGGTCGCGGAGTTATAAAGTTTATACAGTGACATCTAAACAGTTTACAGCAGACATTTGTGCTTTAACACTTTGAAGATACGCCAATTAAGTCTTCTAGTGTTTTGTAGGTATAACCAAACAAACTTATACTGTCACTTATTTGTCTAACATACCATAGTCAATCCACAGTCAGTGACGTAACCAAGGGGGGATTTGGGAAATAAATCCCCTCCCTTATTAAATTCTAAAAGAACTGAAATTATAATTATCAGGTTTCAGAATCACTTTTCAAAACGTATAAATTCCGTAAGTGTGTAAAATTCCTCCCTGAAACAATTTTCTGCGTACGCTACTGTCCACAGTTAAGTACTTCAAGTATATCCTCATGTAGGCATAGTCGATAAACTAAATCCGTACTGAATTCAACTTATTCAGTATATCCACTTGAGTACTTATCAAACTCCTCTCTGAAGTTGCATATATGAAACTGACTTATTGACGACCTTGCTGCCCCGCTGATTTGACCTAACCGCTAGAACAAAACTGATTCAACTCAGGTAGCATGCGTTCTATATAGTAACTTTTCCTAATTTCACTTTTATGGCGTTTGTTACTCCAGAAATTAGCCAGGACAATACTAATTTTTAAGATGAAAATTCCATGCTTGAATAAGAGATTCGAACTCAAGACTTTAGCAATGCAGGGCACGTGTGTTACCACTACCCTACACCGATCGGCATATAGTAGCTTAGAACCTTCCATATATTTTGGAATATTCGGATTAACTCTCGACCGTTCCAAGGTCACTCTCTTGTTGCACGGCCACTATTGTCTTTTCCTAGTACCATTGTAGTTGTACCTAGAGTTATTAGCATAATTTATTTTATACGGAACGCGGGATTTAAAGTCCAATTCCGGAAAAATCTCTCAAAAATCTGGAACTTCTTGTAAACTTCGTTGAACTTGTCATGTTCTGTCGTCGATTCGAGGTGGACAATATTTTAATATAAATAAAATAGTCAAATCGGCATATAGTAGCTTAGAACCTTCCATATATTTTGGAATATTCGGCTTAACTCTCGACCGTTCCAAGGTCACTCTCTTGTTCCACGGCAACTATTGTCGTTGACAGTGCTCTATTCGTAACAATATTTTAACTGTTGTACCTAAAGTTATTAGCATTATTTATTTTATACGGGACCAAGTCCAATTCTGGAAAAATCTCTCAAAATACGATACTTCTTATAAACTTGTTCCCGTTGAACTATTCTGTCGTCCATTCGACGTAGACAATATTTTAATATAAATAGTCAAAAAGATAGGGGAGTACAACAATTGATGGATGAAACAACTTGAACGTATTGCAGAGGAAGCCAAGAAATATAAATCTAGATATTGACAGAAAAATATAGCAGCCTTGTAAAACAGGAACAGGATAATAGTGGATACTTGCCTCCCTAATCACATGCCTTCATTCTCTTCCATTATTCGCTAATTCCCGCTAGTTGCTGATTCCAATGATACATTGGAATCACCAACTGTTTCCAATGATATACATGACAGCATTATCCTTCCATCTTGGTTTTCTTTTGGTTTTTTTCAAAGTTGGAGAATATTTGAAGATTTTCCTAGTTAGGGTATCATCAACCAACTTGATAGCAATAATTTATGAGTAGATAAATCAACAATTCTCTTCCATAATTCGCAATTTCCTGGTAGTTGCTGATTCCAATGATTCCCATACATGAAAACTATCCTTCCATCTCGGTTTTCTTTTGGTTTTTTTCAAAGTTGGAGAATATTTGAAGATTCTCCTAGTTAGGGTATCATCAACCAACTTGATAACGATAATTTAAGAGTGGTTAAATCCACCATTCTCTGCCATCATTCGCAAATTCCCGCTAGTTGATGATTCCAATGATTCTTTTACATGAAAACACTATCCTTCCATCTTGGTTTTCTTTTGGTTTTTTTCAAAGATGGAGAATATTTGAAGATTTTCCTAGTTAAGATATCGTTAACCAACTTGATAGCGATAATTTAAGAGTGGTTAAATCAGTGGTTAAACATCTATTGATTCATTTCTAATGTTGAGACAGTTTTGTTGCCACTGAAATCTGTTGTGTCACTTTCCACTAAGGCGTACCGCAGATTCACAGAGTTTGTAGACACATCCGTTCAACGGACAACAACTGTATTTAACGATTGTATATTTGTATCTTGCACGATATACACAGACATTTGCAAGACGCTATACTATCTTCAGTAACTGTTATCACGGTATGGCAATTCGTCTTCTATAAACCAAGGATATAATGAATCCTAATTTATATCCTTCAAGGCACATATGGGATGCGTGCTGAATACACTTTGTATTCTTGACAACTTTAAATAATCACTGTTTCTTTGAAGGTGACTTCCGTGTTTGCTTGGCTTTATTCTTTCAAAAAATGCATACAAAATTAATATGCGATATTCAAATAAATTTTAAAACATTGATATATATTAGAAGGACCAAATTACCATACTGAATTATGTTATGGTTTTTTGTATTTATAGCTAAGATAGTGCGTGTATTTTTTGGAATTAAAAATATTTAAAAAATGATATATTTTTTTAATAGTTGCGAACTGAGTTACACACCACACTACACTCTACACTGTAAAATATTTCTTATTAATCTAATGAAGACTTGAATACGAAGCAAATACATGGAAAAAAACGCTGGGATATTTGGCAAATTATTTAAATATGTTTTAAAATATTAAATGGAAGCTCCTATGGTCTATTTTAAAGTAGAAAAAAGTAGATAGCGCTGCGAACCCAGTACGATTTACACTATTCAAATACAGTATAGCGGGAAATTTAAAATAAGTTACAACTAGGGCATGGGCGTAGCAACTGGTTTAGCAAGTGATTTTTTTTTTAATATAAAAAAGGTTAATAAGATATTGATAAGGATAAGGATAATAAGAAATAAACAAGCCAGATAATACGCTTACGTTATTTATACGACATAAATTCAGTTTAATGGGAAATTTGAAAAAGTTAAAAAAATATTAATTTTAAAAATTATGTACTATATATAAAAAGAGAGATTTGGCTAAAAGAGTTTAAATAAAGCAATAAAACAAACAATATATCTTCAGAGTTAAAGTTTCTTATTTAAATAATTATTGTAAATAAAAATTAAAAATATATATATGAAGGTCTAAAAATTATATCAATAACTTCTTTGGGCACTATCAGCTGGGCTGTCTTTTGGCCTCACATTAGTCCTCTCTCTTGATCTGTTAATTGACAAGTCTCAAAAAATATTTGTCAGATAACCTAAAAAATATATAACTGCGTAAAACAAATTGCATGGAGAATTTTCTCCATAAAATCTACGCCAAGAATATAAATAAAAGTCTAAATATGTAAATAATAACAAAATATATGAGAAAAATTAAATAATATAAATAATATATATTTCCAATGTACGACACTGAACATCTGTCAACTTCGACTAAAAACAATATTTTTACAGTGTAACAGGGATGACGATCTAAACCAATTGGAAGCAAGGACAAACAGCTCCTATCTCTTACACACATTTTTCTACTTTGAAATAGACCATAGTTCTAAAATAACAAGTATTATAAAAAAAAAAAAATAATCTGTTGACTTTGATGTGATAAATATACCTATAGTGCGTTCAAAGGTGAGTTTGCAGTACAGGGCATATGGAGTAGTTCTTTTTCATACTCTCTAATGGGTTTACACAATGATACTATCCTTTTCTTGCTTATCGACGTTGCCAGCTCTTAAACGCGCTGATCTCTGAAGACGAAGTATTCTACAAATGGCCATTTGTTTTTGTTGAGTGTTATTTTGAGTTTTATAAGAGTTGATTTTTGTAAATCATACGAGTTTTTCATATTATTAATTGACACATTTGACACTTTTATAACATTTGGCAACACCGCTCCCATTTGCCATAAGAGCTATACTGCAAACTCACCTTTGAACGCTCTATAGACGATATATCCAGTATTATGTTGGCTTCTTGTACCTATTAAATACCTGCAAAACCCTGAAATGTGTGAAAATTCACACTTCACTTAATTTTTTTTATATAAGATATGTTTACTACTTCAAAATAAATATTTCTATACCTAATAATCCAAATTCAAATAATTTACACGACAGTTCTTTTTGACATTGTTTACAGAAGGAAATGCATATTTTGTTGTCACGGATGTTGTTTATTTAATTTCGAAGTGGACATGGAAACGATGGTTTATCTGGAGATAACATATATTAAGTGAGAAATCGAAGTGTCATGTTGCTTGGCCTGTGTTGGATAATAGAAAAGATACATGAGTTTTGACACATTTCATCTAAAGCTATTTGAGAGAGATACAATTTTGTAACACAATCAAAATGTCAGAATTCAATATTACAAAGCCTGTTAGATCTTCAGTTTGTTTATGTTATGTTGACAACTCCAACAAAGCATAACGCATAGATTTAACCGTTCACACACGTTCATATAATTTTGTTATACGTCTCCTTAGATTTACATGTTAATTTAACTGCCACTATAAACATACGACACTATTGAGAAACAAAATGCTTCCAAAGCAATATATAGAGATTTTAACAAGGTATATTTTAGACGGGCTTTTTAGAATCAAGCAGGAAGATGATTATTCTAGTTTAAAAGATATAAGAGCTGGAGTTCCACAAGGAAGTGTCCTTGGACCTATTCTCTATTTACTCTATACCAGTGACTTGCATACTCCGGTAGATACGAATATAGCTACATTCGTAGATAATACTGGTCTCCTTGAAGTTGAGCAGGATCAAAATATGTGCGAAAACTCCAAACGGCCAGCAATTCTGTAGTTAACTGGATCAAACAATGAAGGATTAAGATCAACGAACTAAGGTCTATCCATGTGAATTTTACCAATACAAAAATGACAGAACCTCTTTCTCTGAGAATCAACGGAATGGCTGTACCTCATGAGCTGAATGCAAAGTATCATGGCATGACTCTTGATGCCACGTTGCGTTGGAGAGTACACGTTAAAACTAAACAAGCTGAATTAGGATTGAAATATAGTACTGCTGGCTCTTTGACAGAAACTCCAAACTGTCTGTACATAATAAATTATTAATCTACAACCAGGTCTTAAAACCTGTGTGGTTTTACGATATCCAATTATGGGATACGCCAGTGATAGCAACATTATGTCTGTGGCGCCCGTTGCGCTGGTTTCGTAGGAGAGACGCAGGCGTCGCGGCGTCACATAGGTCTACGACTAAGATCGTAGGACCCGCCACACGTGGTGACCAATAAACGGTTCTGCTGATAAATTTGTGATGTGCGGATTTAACCTGCAGCAGAATTGCAGGTAAATCGTTGAAAAAAGGGGGCGCGTTACTTCAGAGCAGAGTTATACTCACAAACAAAAAAAAGGACAGGCAGGGTTCAGACGTATTTCACTCCAAGGGGTTATGCTTGGAGACTTATTACATATGGTTTGGTTTTCCCTGGGAGTAGAGGTATTCGAAGGGGCCCACACAGTGGTTCTGGAGGAGTAATAACACAATTCTGTCCTCTTGAATCCCTACTCAGCCGTTGAAATCGTAGAACTGCTCTGAGTAACACGAAAAATTATTTTGAATAATTTTTATTCAACAAACAAAAATTAATTGGGGAAAATGTAGCGGAAAATAGTATAAATAAAGTTTTTACAAATATATGTTTCTCCCCGACACAACCAGATACATTGGGGTGAGAAACTATACACCAATTAATATTCAATTACAATTTTCAAAATCTAAATTAACAAGTGGCACAAATAACAATGTGCGCACGCACAGGTACTGAACTGTGCGGCGCGTCAAAATACAATGAAAATATTAATTGAAATGTGTACTCACGCGTTCCGTATGAAAATACGGAAAAATACTTAGCGTGGAGTACAGATACAGAAGTTGGCTTCAGTTATCCACAATCGGACTCTACAATATCCTGGTGGAATCGCCGATGTCGGTTGATTACTGGCCCAACTTCTGGAGTGGTCTAATATCAAAATAACTCTTCTTGACGCGATCCAAAACGGGGGTTTTTTCCTTGTAAAAACGTAGATCCCGAAGGTGGTCAAGCACAAATTCTAGTTTACCAAATAGCTCGCAGCCTCGTCTTGGTAAACTCGAAACACAGTATATTGATATTATGCAAAAAACTCAAAAGACGTCTGTTCTCGATGAAAGACAATCGAGTAGTCGCCGTCTCAGACAGAATTATACAAGATTCTAGCGGTTCATACAATGAACGCTAGAATTGTATATGAAAAATAAGAATTCATAAAAATTACCAAAAGCGGTAATTTTGAATAGTTTTGCGACTCAAGTGGTCGCAACATACCGCCGGCCAAAACGTATGTTTTTAGCTCAGGGCAGCAAAATGGTTAACAACAAGGATCTACACAGGTTCATTGCAACGGTTGAACCGGGTCAATCGGTAAAGGGGCCAGTTTCACGACTGGTCTTACAAGTTCGCCTCGATTGGTTTTTACAGTGGCCACTCGTACCACGTTGTCTTTCCCGGGTGATACCTTTATAATTCGGCCCAACTTCCACTGCAATGGAGGTAGAAAGTTGTCTTTGATCAAGACAAGTTGGCCGACTTCTAAATTCCGGGCTGGTTTGTGCCATTTTGAGCGTAACTGGAGAGTGTTCAGATATTCTTGTGACCAACGACGCCAGAATTCTTGAGATACCCTCTGGACCCGTTTCCATCGAATCAAGTGAGCTTGGGGATCGGTCTCCACGCTGGGTTCGGGTAGTGTTACTCCTGGTTCCATGGTGAGGAAGTGACTTGGTGTAAGAACGCTGCAGTCATCAGGGCTTGAAGACATTGGGGTCAGCGGTCTAGAGTTCAGGATAGCTTCGATCTGGCAGAGCACAGTAATCATCTCTTCATAGGTGAGAACCTGTTCGCCGATGACTCTGGCCAAGTGGAACTTCACTGATTTGATTGCTGCTTCCCACAATCCTCCAAAATGAGGTGCAGAGGGAGGATTAATGTGCCACTGAATACCGTCTTCAGCTAATTGATTTATTAAAAATTCATTAAATCCCGATGACGCGACAAACTTTTGTAATTCGGAGAAGTGTGATTTTGCTCCTATGTAGTTTGTGCCGCCGTCGCTGTAGACGTGAGACACACGGCCTCTTCTTGATATAAACCGCCGAAAAGCTTGTAGAAAAGTCTGTGTGGATAAATCTGACACCAGCTCCAAATGGACGGCCTTGGTAGCAAAGCAAATGAATAGACATAGATAAGCTTTGTGACAGCGGTATCCTCTGCCTGCATATGGCGTTATCATAAATGGACCACCATAGTCCGTACCAGTGACCTCAAATGGTTTTTGCGGTGTGACTCGATGCTGCGGTAAATCTCCCATCATGGGATTCTGAAAAGTGGGTCTATTTCTGAAGCAGGTAACGCATTTTCTGCACAAGCTTCTAATCATGTTCCGCGCCCCTATAATCCAGAAGGTGCGTTCCACAATAGACTGGACTGTTCTGGGGGAAGCGTGCAGGTACTTCTCATGGTAGTGTCTTACCATGAGACTTGTGAATGAATGTTTTGATGGTAACAGACAGGGGTGATTGTGGGTGAACGGACGTTCAGAATGTCTTATCCGTCCACCAACTCTAATAATACGGGACCGGTCCAGGAACGGATCTAACTGCCTCAGAGAGGAGCTGACCGACTTATTATCAGTAAGTTTTGCCAAAAGGTCTGGAAATGTCTCCTGCTGCACCAATTTGATCAGTTGTACTCTGGCGTGTTGCATTTCGTCAACAGTACAGACTCCTGTTTTCCTGTGAGCACCAGGACGACAGTTTGCAGAAAATCTGATGCAAAGAGCTGTCACTCTTATCAGCTTAGGGTATGATGAAAATCTACTAAATACCTCGTCTTCTTCTGGGGTCGCCTGAACTAGGGAAACAACAATCTTTGCTTCGGCGCTCACAGGCTCCTCTAACGTGGAGGTGTCAGTTATAGAATGCAGGGGCCAGTCTGAGGTGGGCATCTGCAGCCAACCGGGCCCTGACCACCACAATGGATGAGACGGGAGTTCGTGAGGCCATAATCCACGAGACGCACAATCAGCAGGGTTGTCTTGCGAACGTATGTGGTACCAATCTGAGCCCTGAGTGTGTTCGTTAATTTCTGACACTCGGTTTGCCACGAATGTTTTCCAGCGATGTGGAGGGGACTGGATCCATGCAAGAGCAACGGTGGAATCCGTCCATAAAAATGTACGGCTCACAGCAAGGTTCAGTGAGTCGTTGACAAAGCTCACAAGTTGAGCAAGCAATAGAGCTGCGCAGAGCTCGAGTCTAGGTAATGACACTTGCTTCACAGGAGCTACTTTAGACTTGGCCATAACCAAGGATATTTTGATTTCGTCACTAGCCTGACTGCGTATATAGACAACGGCAGCATATCCCTTTTCGGATGCATCACAGAAACCTAATAAATCGTTGGTAACTTGCCTGGTTGGGATCCATCGGGGGATTTGGACTTCACTGATACTGGGCAAATGAGATTTGAACTCTATCCATCTGTTTCCAACTGATGGCGGGAGTGGTACATCCCAATCTAGTCCACGCTTCCAGAGTTCTTGAATCAGCATTTTCGGCACAATAGTGATGGGTGATAACCATCCTAAAGGGTCGAAGATTCTGGCAGCTTCAGACAGAAGTTGCCTTTTAGAAATGGTTGACTCCGGCAAGTTGATTTGGTACCTGAATGAATCTGAGGTGGGGTTCCACATCAGCCCTAAAATCTTGATGGTGTGATCCCGATCGAGATTTAATGAGTGACCAGTAAGTTTATGATCATCAGGGACGTCTTGGAGGACTTCACCTGAGTTGCTGGACCATTTGCGCAGTTCCATACCTGCCTTGGCTAACAGACTGACTAGCTGAGCCTTTAGATGGAGCGCACCTTGAATGCTTTGAGCCCCAGTGATAATATCGTCAACGAACGTATCATCTGTTAAGGCGATTGCGGCTAGAGGGAAGGTCTCACCTTCATCTTTAACTAGCTGTCGTAGCGTTCTGATAGCTAGGTAGGGTGCGCTTGTGGTTCCATACGTTACCGTGTTAAGTCGGTAGACTCGAGGTGTCGTCGACAGGTTGAAATCCCATAAAATACGTTGATACTGGCAGTGATTGGGTTGAACAAGCACCTGGCGAAACATCTGACGGATGTCAGCAGTCAGGATGATAGGATGCAGGCGTTGTCGCATTACAACTTGAGCCAAGTCAGATTGTAATGGAGGGCCTGGTAATAGGGTATCGTTTAGAGATACTCCATTCGATGAAGGCTTGGACGCGTTGAACACTACACGTAGTTTCAACTCAGGTCCAACATACTTTATTACCGGGTGATGAGGTATAAAGTAACCATCTTCTCTCAGGATGGGTTTGTATTTTAATTGGGTCATATGCCCGGATTCAAGATAATCCTGCATGAATGTCATGTACTCTTCACAAAGAGTAGGATTGTTGTTGAGTCTGGTGCGCAGCGACTGATAGCAGGCATTAGCGGATCCAAAGGATCGGCCTAACTCAACGGTCTCGTTCTTGAACAGGAGCGGTACTACATAGCGGCCATCAGGAGTGCGTGAATGCTGTTCATCAAACAACCTCTCCGCTTGGAGTTCCTCCAGTGTCTGAACGGGTTTATACGGAATTTCCTCTAGCTCCCAGAACCGTCGTAGCGTTTGAGACAGTTCGTCGTCCACCGAAATGTGGAGAGAGTTGAGATTCCGGTTGCGGCCCTTCATAGGGCCCGAAATGACATAGCCTAGTGCAGTGTCAACTGCATAGGGCCCCTCTGGTAGTTTAATCGACTTGTGTTTTACCAGAGAAAAGTAGATGTCAGCGCCCAACAATATTTCAATTGGACCTGGCTCGTTGTAGTGTGGATCAGCTAAGTAGACCCCATTTAGTTCCTTGGAAGTAAATGGACGAAACTTCTGACCTGGTAAGTAAGCTGCAATGTTCTTGACTACAAGTGCAGCCACTTTGTAACGTCCTAAACTTTTGCGCGAGCGGAAAGGGCATGTAACGACTCCCGACACCGCCTTAACTTGAACGTTGGACACGCCACTGATGGAGAGGGTTGTTGGCTGCAGATCCAAACCTAATTTGACACTGCAACATTCAGACATCAAACTAGCTTGGCTACCACTGTCCAAAAGGGCTCTGATTGGTCTCCATTTCCCACAAGAGTCTTGTACGTGGATAAGCGCAGTACTCAACAGAACCCGTGAGACATTAGAGCTACGATTGGTTCTGACATTATGCGTTATCAACACTTGCGAATTGGAGGAAACATTATGATTCCGACTGGATCCAGGTTGCGCTGGCTGATGACTGGAATCTTTTCTAGTACCGTCGGGTTCGTCTAGATGGATCAGCGTATGATGGCGCTGATGACAGAGTCTACAACTCCCTTTAGACAGGCAATTCGCTGAGGAATGACTGGAGCCCAAACAATTGTAACAATGGTTGTTACTTTTAATCAGTTGGTGCCGCTGTAAAGGGTTTAGTTTCCGAAACTGAGGACATGAATACAAAGGATGCTGTTCCTTGCATTTTATACACGGAGGTGTATATGTTTGAGTGCTAAAAGCAGCCGCGTACTTTCTTACTGGTTTTGGTATAGAGGGTTTCCGTGTAATTTGTGTTGAATTAATGGATGAGTTCCCTACTGAACGGAGGGTCTGCCATTGCTGAGAATTAACGAACTCTTCCAGAAACGTAAGCAATGTCTCGACGTCGGGTAACTCGTCGTTGTCAAGCCGTTTCTCGAATCGGTTGCGTACATTGGTGTCTAATTTGAAAGAGAGTAAGACGGCAAGAATCTTACTCCACTGTTCTACTGGTTCATCAATAGCTCGTAGAGAAGCTAGATGTCCCCTTACCTTAGAAACAAAGGTATTTACACTGTCGTAAGATGTGCTGTCGAGTTTGGGTGTGTTGATAATACCTTCTACATGGAGCATCGCAATGAGACGTCTGCGTTTATACTTTTGAGTTAGAGTGGCTAACGCCGCCGTGTAGTTCGCGTCAGTCAACTTAAAGTCCTTGATGGCAGCAAGGGCTGGGCCAAGTAGGAAAGATTTAAGGTATTGTAACTTTTGCACGGGTGTTAGCGTTTCCATGGAGTCAACTGAACTCATGAAAAGGTCATAAAACGACTGCCAGTTGGCGAGATCTCCATCGAAGGGCTGAATGTTGAATTCAGGGAGTTTAGTCTGATTCATAATCGTTTGATTCAGGACTTGGAATGCAGTATCATGGGTGTCAGAGACGTTCATAGGATGCCTCTCCTCTTTTACAAATGGTGGCTGCTTACTAGTAACTATAAGGCGATCAAATTGGGTCATAACTTCATCGTACTCGCTGAGCAAGGCTTCTTGCATTCTCTCGTTCTCGGGTAAGGCTAGCAATTTCATTTGACATTCTTCAAACGCTTCAATTTTCGATGTTAAATGTTCAAATTGGGCTTGTACAAGAGGAATGTCATCTGGGGCGCTTGAAGCTTGTGATATCGATTTATTTAATCGAGTAATGAACCTCGTACACAGCAATTTCTTCGAGTTTAATTGGTTAATGTTTGCCATGGTGAGGTGTGTTGACAATCTGGATAGGTACGATAGAGTTGTAGGCTCAATCGTAAAGGCGATTTAGTAATATGTACGTTAATAATTGCGGGCCTTGTAGAATACGCCGCCGGCCGTGGCGGACAGTATAAATGCTCAGAGGAGGTTACAACGTAACTAGAGTAACGGTAATCGAAATTCGGTATACTAAAATCCTAAACGAGGATTAGCGGACGTCCTGAGGGCACGTAGTAAATTTGAATAGCAATACGTCACTCAGGCGATGACGTAGAATTCAAAAATCAAAATTTCAAAAATCGGTCAAAAATCGGACTTCGAAAAAAATCGGAAAATCCAGAAATTTGACTTTCAAAAAGTCAGTGCAGACCGAGAGCGCACTATATAGTCGAGCCGTTCAAAATCAAAAATTTCAAAAATGCCAACAATCGGACTTCAAGAAAAGTCGGACAATTGTGATTCGGAATATAAAATTCGTGAAATATAAATATATATTGCGTTAAGCAAATCTGAAAATGAAGCTTAAATGCGATTCTGAAAAACCGCGTTAAGCGAATTCCTAAAATCCGCGTTATGTGAATCCAACAAAAAACTCGTTAATTTGATCAGAAAAAGCTCGTAATTGGATCCGGCTACTTGGTGGATCATAAACTGTGGATTCGGCGCGCTGATTCGGCCAAAATAAATCCGGCTCGAAGGACCAGAAAATGTGGCGCCCGTTGCGCTGGTTTCGTAGGAGAGACGCAGGCGTCGCGGCGTCACATAGGTCTACGACTAAGATCGTAGGACCCGCCACACGTGGTGACCAATAAACGGTTCTGCTGATAAATTTGTGATGTGCGGATTTAACCTGCAGCAGAATTGCAGGTAAATCGTTGAAAAAAGGGGGCGCGTTACTTCAGAGCAGAGTTATACTCACAAACAAAAAAAAGGACAGGCAGGGTTCAGACGTATTTCACTCCAAGGGGTTATGCTTGGAGACTTATTACATATGGTTTGGTTTTCCCTGGGAGTAGAGGTATTCGAAGGGGCCCACACAGTGGTTCTGGAGGAGTAATAACACAATTCTGTCCTCTTGAATCCCTACTCAGCCGTTGAAATCGTAGAACTGCTCTGAGTAACACGAAAAATTATTTTGAATAATTTTTATTCAACAAACAAAAATTAATTGGGGAAAATGTAGCGGAAAATAGTATAAATAAAGTTTTTACAAATATATGTTTCTCCCCGACACAACCAGATACATTGGGGTGAGAAACTATACACCAATTAATATTCAATTACAATTTTCAAAATCTAAATTAACAAGTGGCACAAATAACAATGTGCGCACGCACAGGTACTGAACTGTGCGGCGCGTCAAAATACAATGAAAATATTAATTGAAATGTGTACTCACGCGTTCCGTATGAAAATACGGAAAAATACTTAGCGTGGAGTACAGATACAGAAGTTGGCTTCAGTTATCCACAATCGGACTCTACAATATCCTGGTGGAATCGCCGATGTCGGTTGATTACTGGCCCAACTTCTGGAGTGGTCTAATATCAAAATAACTCTTCTTGACGCGATCCAAAACGGGGGTTTTTTCCTTGTAAAAACGTAGATCCCGAAGGTGGTCAAGCACAAATTCTAGTTTACCAAATAGCTCGCAGCCTCGTCTTGGTAAACTCGAAACACAGTATATTGATATTATGCAAAAAACTCAAAAGACGTCTGTTCTCGATGAAAGACAATCGAGTAGTCGCCGTCTCAGACAGAATTATACAAGATTCTAGCGGTTCATACAATGAACGCTAGAATTGTATATGAAAAATAAGAATTCATAAAAATTACCAAAAGCGGTAATTTTGAATAGTTTTGCGACTCAAGTGGTCGCAACAATGTCTATCCAAAAGTTCCAGAATAAAATATTGCGCAACATAATGAATGATTCTTGTTGTGTGCGCAATGCAGATTTTCATTGAGACCTTGGAATACCAACAGTAAAGGAAGAAATCAAAAGGTTTGCTGGTAAGCATGAAGCCAGGCTTCACCTTGTTGTCAACGCAAAAGTCTGCCTTTCTGGCTTCAAGTACAGCGTCTTATATAGAAAATTTCTTCTTTATTCTTTATTTCCCCTAGGCCTTGCGGCGTTTAGGGCTGTAGCTACTACATTAGAATAGAAATAATCATAATAACAATAACATAATTTATGAATTTCTTGCTTCTTCATTCTTAGTCCGGTGTCCCTCTCTTACTTCCTATTCTCTTTTCGGCTTCCGTATCCGGTCTCCTTCCTTTTTGACTCCAGTTTTTCCTCCCCTTTTTCGTCTCATTTTCGCCACTTTTCCCTCTCTTCTTTCCTCTTCCTTTGCCTCTCTCTTCCTTACTGACTGTTTAATTTATTGTTTTTAATATGTAGTGTAGTCATTTAAATGGGCTGCGTTAGGCGCAAATAGCCTTTGTTGCTGTGCACCAAAAATTTTAACTAACTAACTAACTCTCTTCCTTACTGTTCTCAGTTTTGCCTTACCTCTCCGCATTCCTTCCTTCTTTTTTCAAGTACTCTAGCCCATCTTTCTCCGTTTCCTTCTTCACTCAACAGCTTCAACAGCTCCTTTATCTCTTCCTCCCATTTTATCATCTTTCCACACCTTTTTTGATAGATGTTTCAAGGATTCTTTCTTTATATAAAAATTTTTATTTCCTTCTATATAATTTTAGAATATTCAGGTAACTCAATGTTCAAGATTCATCGTCCACTTCAAGGTTACTGCGTTTTTTGCAGGATCGTTTTCGTATTATTATGCTGACATTCTTGAACGTCAAACAAATCTTTAATTTTCATTCGCACCATTTTTCATCCCTCTCTCGTAGGATGCTATACTAGTGTCGGCAAATCAGTGCAGTTACGTCACACGACGTAACAAACAATTGCATTGTTCCAAACAATACATTCGTTTGTTACGTATTGTGACGTAACTGCACTGATTCGCCGACACTAGTATAGAAAACTTTAGAATCTTCTTGAAATGTCTCACTTATTATTTTATAAGAAATCTTTATATTACGGTTTAAATAAAACAAAAAAGAAGAATTTACATATTTTCAATGCAGAGCGGACATAGCGAGAACCCCGTCCTTAAAATCCAATCCCAAAAGTGTTGTTTATGGCTCTGAATATTCTAGCGTTTATGACACAATATGAATATACTCCATTATGTATATAGCGTACTCCTCATATGGGCTGACATCTTGCAACCGCCGAAATGCATAATTGGCTGTATTAAAATTTGCTCAGCTGCGATACAAAATGTTCTATTCTGCTTTGGATCGCTGGTTCGTAACCCGGCTTCAGTCAACTACGCCGATACATAAAGCGACTCTAATTACGTCCATTCACCAACAAACAATACGCTCTGTTCCCGAATTGACTATTGTACATTTTTAAAATCAACTAATCAATTTCAATATATGACACAACAGCTGGAAAATGTATTTGTATACTGTTTTTGATTTGGACACAACCAAATGTAATACAGACAAAAGAATTATGACATCAACATTGGCTATTACAACCCTTATATGTTTTTTACCGACTGAGCAAACATCATATATTACAAGCTTCTGGGCAAATTACCCTGAAATGAAATTAATAGCAATATACATATCAAAATTTGCAGCGAATTGCAGATAGATACGAGGTGTATAAATTAAGCAATCGGACTGATTAAAAAAAAAAAATTATTCGAATAAAATTACAATTCAATATTGTCCCCCTCAAAATAACAGCCTTGGGAAGCCACATAGCGCTGGAGATGGTTCTTCCAATCCTCATAGCAGTGCTGGAACTCGGACACTGGAATAGCTTTCAGCTGGTCGATTATGGACGTTTGAATGTTTTCGAGTGCCCCAAAATGCCGTCCCTTGAGGTGATTTTTTAATCTTGGGAAGAGGAAAAAATCACAAGGACTCAAGTCAGGCGAATAAGGAGGCTGAGGAGCCACAGGAATGTTTTTACTGGCCAAAAACTCGGTCCTGTGAAAGGTTTTTTGGAATCATTTTTTCGCAGATTTTTCTCTTCCCCAATTCATTGGTCAAAATCTGATTGGGTTTGGCACTTCGCTAACTGTCAAAAAAGTTATATCGAACTACTTCTAAACAGAGAATGAAAACTTATATTTTCTATGGAGGAAAGGAATTAATGTGAATTATGATGCAGAGAAGTTCTTTCCAACCGATTTGTCGCAAAATTTATGGTTTAAATTATATTAAGTGTGTAATTTAGTACTAAATAAAAGTCCTGTAAAAGGTTTTTTGGAACCATTTTTGCGCAGATTTTTCACATCCCCAATTTATTGGTCAAAATCTGATGAACGGTAGTATGAGTCAAATTCAACTCTTCCCCGATCATTCGGACTGTCAACCGAGGATCTGAACGCACAAGATCCGGATTCCGTAGAAATTTTCATCGGTTCTTGAAGATGAAGGCCTTTCGCTGCGTGATTCATCTTCAATCAACTCTCTTCTTTCTGAAAATTTCTTAAACCACCAAAAACCTGGGTCCATGACAAAACATTGTCTCCGTAGGCCTCCTGTAGTTTTGCAAAAGTGTCTGTTGCACTGTACCTGAAGTCTGAAGCAAAACCTGATAGCACACCGTTGCTCGAAATGAATGTCACTTATTTTTAGAACGCACTAGAAAAAAACTGTTTCACAAAAAAAATCATACCGGACAACAAAATTACTCTAGCAAGTTCAAACTCGTACTGAAGGCGTATCATATCTTTACCTGTCGCTCCTCTAAGTCCCGCGTCGCAAATTTTGCCAGATCAAACGCTATGTTGCCAGTCCGGTTTATCAATTTACACGCTTCGTATAACATATATTTGTTTATTTATTTATTTATTTATATTTATTTGGCCACACCAACAGGACACAAGGTCCCAATAATAGGGTGGCACTATTTACATAAATTACAATTATTAAATAAATTTAACTAACATAAATAGTAAATACGTATGTATAGAAATTCAGAACTTTTTACAATATTCTTGCCCAAAGGGCAGTTATAAGTGAATCCTTAAAGTAGTAAATAAAGAAAACATAAAAAGAGAGCTTGGTAGACGTTACACACAACGAAGAGCAAATTTTTTAAATGTTGATATATTAGTACTGGTATAGGTCAGGAAAGTTGGGGTTGCAATGATATGAATTATATAATTCAGATAAACAAGAAACGGGTGAATTCGTAGCATAGTTTGTGCTTTCGTAGGAAACTAAGAGGAAATTATTATTTCTAATGTGGTAGGAAGGAATTCTGATGGAAAAGAAATCGAGCAATGGGGAACAGTCAATTATATTATTAAAAATTTTATGAACAATTGACAAGTCGTTTAAGACCCGTCTTTTTCCATGGATGTTAGATTTGGATTAAAATCGGGAAATTTATAGTTCACAAATTTCACTATAACCTATATAACATTGTTTTTTCAAACCTTATATAACTTTTGCAAATTACGTTTTGCTATGAGCGATTGTGAGCAAGTTCTTTTATAATGCCAAAACCTTCCATGAATTTTCTTAAAGCTTGAATAATGCATCCAGATAACGCATAAGAATTGAACAATAATTTTGACCCTTCAAAACATCTGTTTGTCATAAACAAAACAAAGAAAGTAGTGTAATTTTTATGCTTATGTATCCATAACATATATATTATAAACTAGGCTTAATAAATGTAAACGATCCATAAGACGTAAATTCTACGTCAAAAAGTTTGGGAACACCTCCACTAAATGGTAACTCTAATTAGAGGTGGGATAAATGTAATCGATTGGTTTATAAGTTTACGAAAACATAGTTAACAGTAATTTTTAATCTGTAACATAATATTTGTCTAGAAAACAAATCAGAATGTACTTAATAATAATTAGTTTTCTCAACGCATCAGAGATTCTCATCTTACGTTGAGTAAATCAGTTTTCTGATCAGTAAAAGCAATCCAAATACAGGAAACTTTAGAAATCTGATACTGAACAAATTTTCTCTTGCAGTTGCATTCAGTAAATAACTTTATTTAAATTACTATTTTTCTTATTGAGATTTTCTTTAGAGTATCTTATTACAAATGTAAAATATCAAGTTATGGAGGTGGGATAAAGTTTTCTAACTTGACAACTGAATGCAACTGGGTAATGAAGAATGACGGAATAGATTTGATTATTAAATATGCAGATATGAAGCGAAATGTACGCTATGCATTTTCACGACAATTAGAAATATGCATTTACTAGAAATGCATAATATAACAGTAGCGGAGGATAGAACCAATTAAACCATACTATGCAAATAACAACATCGGCCCAAAAGTAAAGTAGACAATATTAGTAATAATATTAGGTCGTCAAGGATGAAATTTGTAGAAAAAAAGGCAAAGTTGGTTGATAACTTACAAATATAAGGAATTATTTTATTCATCAAAGTATGCACTCATATTGTCTATTGAGAATAAACATTACCTATAGAGGCGCTGTTGTCGCTTACAAATGGCGATTAGAATAGGATATTTTTGACATTTTCCATTTGATACACAACAATTCACATTGCAGTTAATTTTCTGTTGCAATTTTAAAGACATTTTATTAAAGTTTTCTTCACTTTAACACATACAAACAATCCAATTAAATGAGCCACATCCAACAAAATCCTATTCCGTTAAGTTTCAAAATATTCCGCTAGGCGTCAATTCAGTTATTGTCAGTTCTCAATACACTTTTGCCATATAAGCGGCAGGTTGTTCAGGCCGGTGGTGCAAAACTCTGGTGGACGAGAGTCAATGAATTCCTGGAAGGCCAGTTTTAAACCATTATCGGAATTAAACTGTTTTCCTATTAAAAAGTTGTCCAAATTGCGGAAGAAGTGGTAGTCAGTGGAGGCTAGGTCTGGTGAGTATGGAGGATGAAGAAGAAGTTCCAACTCCAATTTCTGTAGTTTTGCCACAGTCATTTGTGCAGTGTGTGGTTTAGCGTTATCATGCAATAAGATAGGAGTCGATCTGTTGACCAATCTAGGCTGTTTTTTTTAAGGTTTTGCAACAATTCGTCCAGTTGGTTGCAGTATATTTCTGCTGTGATCGATGAGCCAGGGTTTTTTTTTGTTTGGTTTTAAGTTACTTGTACGAAATTTGGCAATTTTATATTGTCTGCTGCTTAGTAACACTAGAGCCAAATACACTATTAATATTTCGCGCGATCTGCGATGCCGTAGTGCCACGTAAGAACTCATTCTTCATAATAGTGCGAATTTCCAACCGTTCCATTTTCAACTATTTTTCTTTAAGTTTTTGAATCATTTCGTCCTGGTAGGATTGCAGTATAATTTTTCTGTGATCGATGAGCCAGTTTTTTTGTTTTTGTTTGGTTTTTAGGTTACTTGTACGAAATTTGGCGAAACAATTTGATATTGTCTGCTGCGTAGTAACACTAGAGCCAAATACACTATTAATGTTTCGTGCGTGGTTCCACGTAAGAACTTATACTTCATAATAGCCGAATTCGCTCTGCACGTGTACACAGACAGACAGACCGACAGACATCATGCTAAAAATAGTCAAAACGTTATGTAGGGACCTCAGTTCGTGGAGATCCAACGAAATCTCGAAATGTTAAAATCGGTATGATCCCAATATCTCCCTTATACAGAGCCGCAGTAATGGGGGGCGGAGGGGGCGCACTAAGGAAAAGGGCGCTGACGGGCTTGACTAAAGAGCGCCCATTGCGAAGGCGACGACCTTTTTTTTTGCTCGTCACTTGGTTTTTTGGAGGTGAGGACCTTTTTTTTTGCTCATCACCTAAATTTTGAGAGATGAGAACCTTGTTTTTATTTGCCAAGGGCGCCAAAACACGGCTCTGCCCCTAGCGCAAGTTTTCCTTACTGCGGCTCTGCCCTTTTATATATGTTGATTTTAAAAAACTGATTTTGATGTGATTATAGAAAAAAATATTGTCCTAGACATCCAAAATTCTGTTGGGTTCTTGCACTTAATAAATACCTATAAAACTCTGAAATGTGTGAAAATTCACACTTCACATACATTTTTAACCAATTATAATCAATCAATCTTGCTCCAAGTCAAGTCTATTTCCATTTCAGCTTTACTATGTTAATTTATATATTTTGTTAGCTAATATTGTATAAATCTTCTATTTTACGATCTCCAAATGTTGGAGATCTTTAAAGTATCCTTTAGAATCTAGTAAACAGTAAAAATAAACAAGCAATTACAAAAATAAATAATAAAAGCTGAAACAAATAATTCTAAAATTGAACTTAAAGAAGTATTTTCTCTTAACGAAAAAGCCATTGCACATGATCATAAAAGTGCTGGGTGGGTAGGAACCGTAAATATAGTGACTTAAAATTCCTAGGTTAGCGATAAAAGGGGGAAATAAAACCGCGTATACTCCTTTCTCATCGTCCTCTGGGGTGCAAAGGATGCACATAAAACGAAGAAAAATAACTCCGAGAGATTCATAAAACACGCTTCTCTATAACACAGCGTCAATACATCTGTTATATCTTTGCAAATGACCGACTACGGCCTTGAAATATTACTGCTATGTTTCATTACATATTCTTGATAACGATAACAGATCTCACTGCATCATATTTCAATATTAGTTTTTATGATTTAAAATTCTCTGTGGAGATGTGTTTACTCGAAAACGGACTCATTTGAAATAGAATTCTTTAGATAAAAAAAGTTATTATTTTTGAAAAAAGTTGTCGTATGGTACAGAACTAAAGGCTTTTTGTAAATAAGCACTCGTATATTTTTGCAATATTATCCGGGTTGAATTTTCGCCTTTCAGTTTCATGATGCTACCTTTCGGATTGCAGAAAAAAGAATCTTGGAGACAAGAAAGTAAAGATAATAACAATAACACAGGTCAACAAAAAAAATATTCGTTTTGAGTCTTTATTTTAATGACTCTTTATATTTTCTGATTCTTTATATCGAAAAATAACTAAAACCTTCATTTATTTTTGAAAAACTTTGCTTTTGTACATTTAACAACGATCAATATATATTTTTTTATTTTTATGACCATATAAGGAGAAACGCGTTATATTAAGTAAGGGTGGGGACGAGCGGGTGGAAAGCAAGTGGCATTTCACTTACATGGTTCATAGTCGGTATGCGCATGCGCATTGCAGCGATAGAACGCTTTTTGTGTGGCGGCAGATCCAAAAATGGCGTCAAAAAGTTGTAAACACGAGGTAGACTCATCCTGCTATATTTGCGGCGAATTTATCAAAACAACAGAATGGTTGGATTTCTGATGGGAATGCATCCCATCAAAAATCCAACCACCTTAATATCCCCTATCACTGGCCAGGTATACTCATCATACTCTGAACTCTCAGGCACCATTTTCACACTTTCGTAATTTTCTTTGAGCATTATGGAATGAGCCAAAGGAAGAGATGGAAACTTATTTCCATTGTGAAAAACAGCTTTTAAACTTTTTGTAGAACTGTCTATGGAAAGACGCCAGTCAGAAGGAATGCATGAGATTCCGACCGCCTTGCATAGGCGGTTATACTAAATATCCTTGCTACCTTTATTTTTGTCGGACCACAAATAATGAAAATAATGGTCAGTGACGAATTTTCACAGATACTCAATACTCATGAAAGGAAAGCCTGAAAGTAGTGGTTCATGGTTTTCTCGGAAATAACAGAGCAGACAATTACAAAGAGCTTATTGCAACTATGCTTGATAACTTTAAACTCATGGGTTGCAGAATGTCCCTTAAAGTGCATATGTTACATGCGTACTTGGACCAATTTAAAGATAACATGGGAACCTATTCGGAAGAATAAGGTGAACATTTTCATCAAGACGTGATAGACTTTGAACGTCGTTATCAGGAGCAATACAATGAGAGTATGGGGAACTATATTTGAGGGCTAATACGAGAAAGTCCATACAATCACAGAAGAAATACGAAAAATAATCATTTCTAAACTTTTTTATACATTCTGTTACAGTAGTTGTTTGTTTCGAATGGTTTTCTTGTAAATAAAACTGATTCGAATTCATAACAAAATTTGTATTATTTTTATATACAATAAAGGTCTGAAAAAAGGGAAATTTTCTTAAAATCCTTAATTTCATTCTGATAGCTACAAAAGCCAACTTTTTCGGGTAAAACTATTTTTTCTTCAATTAATAATGTGGAAGAAATAAAAATCAGATATGCAGAACCCAGACTCAAAATTCCTGTTGACCGGTGTAATTGAAAATATTCGAAACTGATAGAAGCTTCAGCAAAAAAGGTATTTTTTTAAATGAAAGAATACAGGCTGAAGTATGAGAGCATAATTATCATTTTAAAAACAATTCACCCAGACCCTTAGGTTGGAATTTCAAAAATGCCTCAGAATGTCTCTTGTAAAACTAACAAATAGTAATTCCAATTAATTTTTTTTTAAAAATAGTGAACTGTCAGTAAAGTTTTATCGACATATTAAATAAAGAAACTAAATTTTTCCTTCACGTAGTGTAGTTATAATAATATTAGATGTTACCTTTCGGACTGCGAAGTAGACCTGCGAAGTAGACCTGCGAAGTATCACACGTCAGTAGCAAATGAACAAACATTTAAAGATTACATTGTTGTTTAAACGTCTATTGTAGTGCACATATCTTAAAACAATTGTAAAGATTTACTTTTTGAACTCCTTTTCCTATATGTGGGTCGTATTTCAGTTTTCTATGTTCAGCATTTTGGCAGTTTCTACCGTACAGACAGACATATGTTTGACGTAATATGTTTTTTTTTTGTTCATACCTACAAAACCCTAAAAAAGTAAATTTTATTATATACTTTATTTTCTCTTTGGATTTCTTTAAGTTTTTCCATTTAACTTCCTTTTTAATAATTAATTTAGTATGAAATAAATCATTTAAGTATATTTTAGGAAGCAATTATTTAAGCAGAAACATCTAAAATATTTTTTGCATGACAGCATTGTCTGAATTCTGAAATAACATCAGGAAGGGATTGCCTAGGGCGGAGCTTAGCACGCGACAGCCTGTGGTAATTATATGCACATCCTTGCGTGACCAGCGCTCCTAACGGCCGACAGAGGAAGTTGTATTCTAATACCACAGGACGATAAGAATATTTTAATGAAAACGGTATTCCGCATTGAATTTTTAAGAATAATAATTAGATATTGTTTTATAGCAAACAACCATCACAACTTGGAAAAAAATTGGAAGAAACGACAAACTACCTATACATAGGGTGACCATTTTCTTAAGAAGGCAATGCGGGACGGCGCAAAAAAAGGTCCTCATCTCCCAAATCCAAGTGAAGAGCAAAAAAAGGTCCTCACCTCCCAAATCCAAGTGAAGAGCAAAAAAAAGGTCCTCATCTCCCAAAATCCAAGTGAAGAGCAAAAAAAGGTCTTTACCTCCCAAATCCAAGTGAAGAGAAAAAAAAGGTCCTCACCTCCAAAATGTTAAAATGCGGGACAATGCGAAACAAAATGTTAAAATGCGGGACTTTTGCGGGACGCATCTTAATGCGGGACAAAATGTTAAAATGCGGGACAGTCCCACAAAATGGGGGACGAATGGTCACCCTACCCATACATGAAGATCTACTAAATCTTTTAAGAAATATAATTAAATCCCATTCATTTGGAACGATCCTATCCTTGCTTCTGCCAATAACGTCAAAGACGAAAGTTTTAAAGAATGGGACAATTTCTCTTATCTCAACAAAAATTTAATCTGAGATACCAAGATCAGCCAAATGGTTACTTGCTACCCCGTATGGTTTAGGTAGGATTTAATAGATTAGTTATCGGCCGAGAACGTTCGTGGCTCAGTTAGTTAGTGTGTGGACTACTGAGCGGCGGACCAGGGTTCATTCCATGGTACCGGAAAAACCACTTACATTTTTCCGACCGTTTCTCCTTCGGAAGGCATCGGGCAACCACCGAGGTAAAAGCCCTAGTAAAATTTCCCCAAAATAATTAGTGGTTCGGATTCCACGATAATAAATTGTAGGTCCCATACAATTGTGTTATACAGGCAACACACACAACACAACTGTATGCGGGGAAATAGCTTACGCTCGGAATATGTTCAGTACGAACTTGTCAGTTCAGAGCATCGAGCATGGCACTCTAAGAAGTTATCGGCCACGGTAGATGCAACTACATCCCCCATAAATGGAGTTCAGCCGACTTTTCCTCCCTCACTACTGCAAATTCGTCTTTACAAACGATGCAACACATCGTAGATTAATCGTAGTTAGATATTTTGTAGCAAACAGCCGTCACAACCTGGAAAAAAATCGGAATTATTAAATCTTCCAAATCATAAGCTTTAATTCTGTCTATTTGGAACGATCCCATCCTTGTTTCTGCTTATAAAGCCAAAGACGAATAGTCCAGAGAATGGGACAATTACTTTTATCCCACCAAAAATGTAATCTCAGATTCCAATGTTCAACCAAATGGTTAATCGATAGTTTGATGAGATTAAACAGTAGGTTACCGGTAACGCCAGATGATACTTGATGCTTCATAATGGGGCTTGGACGGCTCTCTTTTCTGTGACTGCGACTCACCTTTATAAACGATGCAACACATCGTAGAAAAATGTCCAAATCGTGCTTTCCCAGGTGGCGTACAATCCGCCGTACAACTAACTAATGAAGCAATCCAATTGTTTTTAAATTTCGTCATAAATATTTATTAGCAGTAAAGAAGAAGATAGTTGTCCGGTGACTGTTAAGAAAAGAATATGATTCAATTGACGAGGTTATAAAAACTAAACCAATTGTTCGGTTATTGAGAAAAAAATATGCATATTTCCATTGCTTTTGCTACAGCAAAATTAAATAATTATAAAATTTGCCTTTTTTACATATATATCTTTATTGAGGGAATAAAGTGACACTTTATATGTCAAAAACTAGATCCATAAAGTTGGTTTTACACAGTCGTGAGAAAAATATAATACATACACGATCTTAAAGGTAATTTCACTTGCAGTACGAAGTCTGTTTAACATATAAAATATTTGGAATAACATCAAAGATAGATAGATGGCAGGTGAAAGCAAAAATCTCATTTCTAAACTCATTACTCTTTCTGATGGATCATTAACGCCGTTTTGCCAAAATTCATTTGTATCTCACCTGCTTCAAATTAAGAACCCTGATGCAGCTCTTAAAAAAATGTTAAAAAATTCATCAACGTCATCCAAAATATTTAAGAAAAAAATAATTGGTCAGAAGGAATTCAAGTTATATTTAATTATCATACAATTAAATTTCTGAAAGAATTTGAAATAATTTTAGAATTTTATTCTAAAATCTTTTCGTCAAAAATTGATAGATCATTTACCGACTTTCCGTCTTTCCTTTTTCTAAGCCACGTAATAACATTTCTACGTGCTCTCTCCATCCGTTTCCGGTATCCAAGTACATTCTTGCACGCACTTTTATATTGCTTTTTCATTGACGCTTTCCGTTCGACGTCGATGGCAGGCGTCGCTTGCAGCAAACGCTCAATTCGGTATATAGCTCGACTATCCCTTCTATACACTTTTATTTGTATTTACAATCCAACAATAATTAAATTTTAAATTGTAAAAGTGTAAAATACTATTTTATTAACAGTACTTAAGATATATAACCCGTATTATATATTTGTAATACAATTACATACTATCTTACAGTACTACTCTGTCAAAAAAATAGAGGGAATTTGTGATTTAAAAAGCCCGCGCTAATAATTTTTTTTTCAAATCTTTTTTTCATAAGATGGCAGCACTGTTCCTAATTACTGTGTCAAACATGAGCGCCATCTGTCAACTAGTTTGATTACATCGGCTGTTTTAGTTAACACACTTCAGTAGTGCGTCGCGATTTTTATCAAAGAGTTTGCCTTAAATTTTGTGTTGCGAAGGGATTTACGTGTGCCGACTCGTTAAAATTACCGATAATTTGAATGTAGACAAATTGAGAAGTCATTTAAAAGTGAAAAATGCATTAAGTAGTTATCGCGGATATTTATCTACATAATATGGATACTTTTCTTTGCATCCAAAATCCAATTGTTCTTTAAGTAAATGTTTCTAGTCCGCGTTTTAGAAGCAGAGGCAGAAACATTCCGAGTTTTTGAAAGGTCCAAATACAGTAGCAGACTTCCTAGTTTTATTTTGAGTTTTCCTCGAGGGAATACGAAGAAAATATTTTTTCAAAAGGTTACTGATACTGTTTATTTCTAATAGTAACACAATGATACACACAGTAAAAAAAACACTATAAAATGCGCCGCTTTCTATATGCAAGCGTAACTAAAAGAGCCAAGATACAGCTGGCTCCGCTGTAATGTAATTCTAGCGAATGATCTGACCACCCGCTCTTCCCCCGACTTTCCGCGAAGACCAACACTCTGTCTAAAAAAACGGAACCAGATTTGATTTGACTCGCCTGCCAAAATAAATACAAATCGTTCTTTATCGCATCAAATGCAATGCAATAGAAGGTTGCATTGCAACCTTCCATACTTAAACGCGTATTTGTTTATTTGTATTTATCGGTATTTCTAAAGAAAATAAAAACTTTTGAATAATTTATTTGCAACGGGGTTGCCATAATTTTGCAATGGTAGGGCCTTGGCTCCTTGGCTCTTCATAAGGAGCCGCGACTATATCTTGTACAAAACTGCAGTATTAATCAATTTTTAACATACCATGATGGCACAAATGCATAAGTTCTCAAAGAAATTATATTGTTGAATACTTCTTATTCTACACTAAATAATAATCCAACCTGGCCTTTATCACGATTATGGTTTAATATTTATTATTCTTGTAATTGTTAATTATTTTCTATATCACTGTTTACCCAATGTAGACTTTCATTTGAAATATATATAATGGTTTGTTGCTAACATTTGTGTTTAATTTTGTTTTGACATTATTGTAAGTCCTGTATAAATCCTTGTTGAATTGTAATAAAATCATTAAAAAAAGCTCCAAATTTTCTTGTCTTTTTATTTTTCTTGTTTGTACTTGTAATGTTTATTAAAATATATTATTATTATTTTACATCAATATTAACAACCAAAACTATTTTATATTATTTTCTTGACAACCTCTGACAACGTCATCCTAATGTTTTCATGACTTACTATATCATTACATCTCCCCTTCTGTAACAAAATAAAAAACAATTTAAATAAAATATTTTGTTAAAATCTAGCTCTTTGTGCAATGATGATTTTCTTTCTTCTTAATTCGTTCGCTTCTTCTTAAAGGCTGCTTAGCTTCTTTTGTTTTCTCATCAATTCGTTCGCTTCTTCTTACAGGCTGCTTAGCTTCTTCTTCTGTTTTCTCAACTTCATTTTTCTCATTATTTTCCTCGTTATTTACTGGCTTTACTTGTTTATCATCATTATTATCTCCGGTGTTGTCTTCAATTTTTTGCTTTTCGCCAGTTTCTGGTAAAGGTTTAAGAACACTTTTGTTTCTTCTAATTTTACTACCAGATTCATTTTCTAACCAATAAGAACGGGGTGTTCCTGCTTTTTCTGTTATTTTGTATTCTGAATCTCTATCTTCGACCCATACTATTCTACCTGGTTCCAATTCTTGTCTTTCTTGAATTCTGTGTCTATTATTGAAATTTTTAGCTTGTCTTAATTTTAATTTTTCTTCATTTTCCTTGAATTTTTTATAATTTGGAAGTTTGGGTACAAGATTTTTTCGTAAAATTGGAATCGTCGTTCGAAGTTTTCGCCCCATAAGCAATTCAGCTGGAGAGTAACCTGACTCTAAAGGTGCTGCATTATAGAACAGAAATCCTAAATTACCTTCCCCACTCTTAATTATATTCTTAGAAATCTGTACTGCCTTTTCAGCTTGACCATTAGATCTAGGAAAATGTGGGCTGCTAGTTATAATTTTGAAAGCATTTTTCTCTGCAAATCTTTTTACTTTTTCTGATACTAGTTGTGTTCCATTATCACATCTCAACAGTTCTGGAATTCCATGCCGTGAAAATATTTCTTTGAATATTCTAATAATTTCTTCACTCATTAAATTTCTTAATTTCTTGCATTCAATAAATTTTGAAAAATAATCTTGAATAACAATGTAATTACTTCCATTGTAAGTAAAAATATCAGTTGCTAATTCTTGCCATGGTAAAGAGGGCAATTTAGTTGACATTAAAGGCTCAGTTGAATTTTTTCGTAATTTTAAACATATTTTACAATCCTTGATCATATTTTCAATGTCAGTATTAATATTTGGCCACCAAACAGTCATTTTAGCCAAACGCCTCGACTTCGCAATTCCATTGTGTCCATCATGTAATTTGCTTAAAACTTCTTTCCTCATCGTTTTAGGAATGAATAACCTATTCCCCTTTAAAATTATGCCTTCTTTTGAATAATATAATTCATCTTTATAAATTTTAAACCCTTGCAGTTTGTCAGGACTGTTTTCCCAACCAGCTGTAATACATTGTCTAATATTACCACAAGTTTCATCCAAATCTTGTGTTTCCTTTATTCTTCTAACTCTTAAATCTGAAATTGGTAAATTTTGTACAACACAATTTATCTGATTTTCAACTAGATTTCTTTTCAGTTTTTCTTTGCTAGTTTCAACAGATTTTACTGGTGCACGGGATAAAGCGTCTGCTACATAAAAACTTTTCCCTGGAACATGTTTAATGTCATAGGTGAATTGCATCATTCGCATTCTGAATCTCTGCAATCGAGCTGTTAACTCATTTATTGGTTTATCTGTGAATATTCTAATTAATGGCAGATGATCAGTGTTAATGGCAAACTTCTTACCAATTAAAAAACAGTACAATCGTTCACAAGCCCATGTTATTGCCAACGCCTCTTTTTCTATTTGTGCATAAAACATTTCTGTGTCAGTTAGGGCTCTCGAGATATACATAGTAGGTCGCCAAATTCCATTATTCTGTTTTTGCTCTAAAGTAGCCCCAATACCATAACTTGAGGCATCAGCTGATAACCGTGTATCTTTATTCACATCATAATTTGCGAGTACTGGCGCCTGCATCAAGAGCTGTTTTAAACGTTCAAATGTTTTATTGTGCATATCATTCCAAATAAATTCAGTATTTTTCCTTAGCAATTCTCTTATCGGCTTATTTACATCAGCTAATTTAGGTACAAATTTTATTAAATAATTATACATACCCAAAAATCTTCTTAATTCTTTTAAATTTGTAGGAGCTGGTAAATCACGTATGGCTTTAAATTTAGCTTCATCTATCTCCAATCCATTACCACTTATCACGTAGCCTAGAAACTTTACTTTGCAAACATTAAACTCACATTTTTTTTTATTCAGTACAATACCAGCTTCTTCTAGTTTCCTACAAACTTTGAATAAATTTTTATTGTGCTCCTCTTGATTTTTTCCAAATATCAAAATATCATCTATATGATGTACTACTCCATCAAGACGATCAATTATTTGGCCTACTCGCTTATGAAAATGTTCCGGTCCTGAAGACACTCCAAAGGGTAAACGTTTATAATAATATCTCCCAAAAGGAGTTATAAATGTCGTTAATTTGCAAGATTTTTTTGATAAGGGAATATGCCAAAACCCACATTTTGCATCTAATTTTGAAAAAACTTTAGCATTACCTATTTTTGCTAAAGTCTCATCAACAGATGGTAGAATTAATCTTTCTCTAATTAAAAATTTGTTTAGTTGAGTAAAATCTGTACATAATCTAATCTCACCTGCTTCTTTTTTAGCCACCAAAACAATCGGAGCACACCATTCTGTTGCCTCTGTGACTGGTGCTATAATATCATCTTGCAGCATCCTGTCAATTTCATTTCTTAGTTTCTCACGCAGGGGAATAGGAACGCGCCTACTTGAACTTACAGCAAAAGGCTCAGCATTTTCTTTCAATTTAACGTCATATTCTCCCTTTAGTTTTCCTAATTTGTTTTTGAACAAACTGGGGAATATATTCGTAATCTCTTTCGTTGTTTCTAAATTCTCAAGAAATGCAATCATTTCCAATTTCTTTAAAGCAGGCCTACCTAATAATGGCTCATTCAACATGTTGACTACATATACTTTTTCTTGAATCATCTTTTTTCCATACCGCAGTTCACAAATCATGCTCCCATCGGTAAAAATTTCATTTTGACCTGCACCAAAAAACTTTTTTTTTGTGTTTCGTAATTTCTTATGCTTGAAAATTTTCAAGTATACATTTCTCGGAATTATCGTTACATCTGCTGCTGTATCAATTTTAAAGTTAATTACTGTACCATCTAACTTAATTTTTGTTCTCCATGGCGTACCGTCTCCTCCAGTAACAACATCAACAAAACAAGATTCATCAGAATCAGAATCTTTATAATTTTCTTCTAATATATCTTCTACTTTTCTCCTTCTGCACATCGGAGCAAAATGACCAACTTTTTTACATATAAAACATGTAGCCTCTCTTGCAGGACACCGTCC
Source organism: Liopterus haemorrhoidalis (assembly GCA_963971575.1). Lineage (NCBI taxonomy): Eukaryota > Metazoa > Arthropoda > Insecta > Coleoptera > Dytiscidae > Liopterus > Liopterus haemorrhoidalis. The sequence continues at coordinate 3,172,795 of OZ020618.1, forward strand.
AAATTTATGTGTCATTTTACCACATTTATAACAGGGAAATTTTCCATTTTCTTGATTTTGCACGCCATTTCTTTTCCGTTGATAATTTTGATAGTTCCTCTGATTATCCTTCCTTAGCTTTACCGCATTTATTACTTTTTCCTCTCCATTGTTACGATGTCTTAGTAACCCTTCATTTTTCTTCACTGTTTCTGCCTGCCTGGCTTTCTCTATTGCTTTTTCTAATGTTATATCTGACTTGAGCTCCAATGACTGGCCAACTTTTATGTCTTTTAACCCTACTATGAGTCTATCTCTAATAAGCTCTGGCTCTAAAACACCATAATTACATTTGGATGCCAAGCGATGTAGTTCTGTTACAAATTCTTCGACACTCTCATCGTCTTGTTGTATCCTAGTGTTAAATTTAGCTCTATCATATACTACGTTATGCTTGATAATAAAATGATTTTCAAAAGCTTGTGTAACCTTGATATAATTATTTTTATCTACCTCTTCTAATTTGAACGAATCCATTATATCCTCCGCTTTGTCGCCCATTAAATATATAAAACTAGCCACTTGGTAGCTTTCATCCATTTTATCGAGACCACTTATGATCCTGTATCGATTCCACCTTTTGAACCATTTTGGCCACTCCTCTGGTATGAAACCAAAATTCGACGGTGCGTCTATTCCATTGATAGCACAAATCTTTTTACTACTATTACTATCTCCTGAATTCATAGTGTTATCACCTGACACCATGTAATGTTTATTAAAATATATTATTATTATTTTACATCAATATTAACAACCAAAACTATTTTATATTATTTTCTTGACAACCTCTGACAACGTCATCCTAATGTTTTCATGACTTACTATATCATTACAGTACTCAGAGCATATCCCACACTTTACAACCAGAGATATTCTGATTCGACAAACCTCAAAATCAGCACTGAAGCTTCGAAAGTCATGTTCTGAAGTCAATAAAATGTGTAAGAACCTCCTCTAGATGCAACTAGGGCGAACAATTCTATCAGTTGTAGAATTGCACAAGCAATCAATGGCTTGCTACAGGGCTCTGCTTTTATTACTCGAAGTCATTGCCACTATTACATTTTACAGTATCTTTACATATTTTAAAACAACAAAACATTTCTTATTATCGTATGGTTCATTTCGATTTCTTATAATTACAAAGTGAATATGATCAAGTCTGCTACGATTAACTAAAAGTTAGTCAAGAATTGACCATGTGGTACATTTAGTATTCTTGATGGTAATAATATAAATGTTGTGGTAAAATTTGATTAATGCTTATTAAAATAATTTTATAATGTGATTTCTGCGTATTTGTGGCACATCATCTGCAATGCAAAATTAACAGAATAAATTATTCATTAATATCAACCGAATAATGTTTGAATACTAAAATGCGAAATCAACCGCGCAATTTTTACTTTAGGCTATAATATTCCAAGCCACAATAAAAATTTATAATTTATGAAAATTAATAATATATTAATTTATTATGCAAATAGTACTCAAACATTTTTCTGGACTACGTTTTAGTATTATTTCATATAATAGGGGATAGGCATGATTTTTTAAATTTTTTTATTATATTCCTCTTGTTGCATATAAACATAAAAAACAGTTTTGCATTTTTTGCTTAAAAAAACCATAAAGGTATGTAGCGTGCAAAAACCACGTATGACGTCATACCCTACATAAGTGTACTGCGTACAGTCTACCCAGTCTACAGCGTACAGCCTACACAGTCTGTCGTGAACTTATTTGTTTGTATAACTTTTATAGATTGTGTAAAGTTAGAGTGATTTTAATTAAAATAAAGTTTAATTCTATAAAAACAATTTATACATGTTTACCGAATTAAATTTTATATTAAAATATATAACCTATATTGCAGTATTTCAATTATGCCTTTAACGTTTTGTAACTTCAAGTAAACAATGTAGTAAAATTCTGACATCTAAATTACATGAATATTTACATTTTACAGAGTTGCAGCGTTTATATTGTTTACATAAAGTTACAGAATACATAAATGGTTTACTTACAAGTCTGTTTTGACACCACGTATTTCTTCAGCACTGTAGCATTCATTATTTTTCATATATTCTATGAGCATAAAAGCATCAATGTAAATTATCACTCTGAGCCCTTACAAAATCTTTATCTGCCATTTTAATAATAAATGCGTGAAAAATTATTTAAAAACAAATACAAAACTCTCGAACAATACAATATACACACGTAAAGATTGTTGTAGTCTAGGCCGTCTAGGGTTTGACGTCATGCTTCGTATTTACTCGGTAACCTTCGCGCTGTGGTCGGCTTATTTCAAATTTACAATATTTTAATTAAAAAATTTGGCTGTAATATTAATTAAAATGTGATTTCTGTTTCGTTAGGTGATACAACTAACATTAACACATCAAAAAAATGTAGTTTTAAGGTAATATAAATTTTATGCGTATCCCCTATTGACTCAGTTTATGGATTATTATTGTTTATTCCTTCTACTGGGTACTGATCGTAGTGATTCCCCCAAATATATCGCGTAATCACAAATGCATAAGACCTGCTACTTAACGTGGGTTCTGAATCACTTTAATTGTTATAGGTATGTTAGGTTGTTATATTTTTTATTTTTGTATTTTAAAGCTATTTCTCTATTACCTTTTTTAATTTATAAAGTAGGAAATCCATGAAAATAACTAAGAAAATGACATTGTTAATTGTTTGGTGTTCTGGCTAGTGTCAATCAGAGAAGCGAAACGCTGTAAAATTAATTTTCTGGGTAAAATAAACAAGTTTAAGATGTTTCTCATATGAAGCATGTAAGAATGACGCCACAGCTCTCTAAATATAGTTATTCACGTTGGATACCTTGCATGCATTCAACATACCGGCACTGGATTCTAATTAAGTTGAAGAATGCCAGCGAAAGAAACGTCCATATCAAACGAAATTACCAATGTAGGATCAAAATGTAATATATCAAATTCTGACAGATTTATGAAATGGTGAGATGGGTGTATTAAATGCATTTTAAATTCAAAAAGGATTGCAAATTTGACTTACATATTAGATACCAAGTGAAATGTTACAAAATCAAGTTTTAAACCTGATTATTTATTGTAACCTAGATTTAACATGAGTAGGGGAGATTGACCGGTTCTAGACTGGAAAAGTCGCCACAGGTACGGGAGAAAATGCAACCCACAACACACTGATCATGGGCAAAACCAAATCCGCAACACACGGATCAGGGGGGAGGGCAAAAAACGCAAAAGTGACCTAATTTTATCAGCTACCTGATCTTGTCACCTGATTTTATCAGGTAATAACCGATTTTATCAGGTACCTGATCTTGTCATCAGCTCTCGTGCTGCGTTTTTCGCCCTCCCCTCTGATCCGTGTGTTGCGGATTGCTCCTGATCAGTGTGTTGTGGGTTGCGTTTCTTGCCCCCTTATGTGTGACGTCACTTCCGGTCTAGAACCGGTCAATCTTCCCTACTAACATGGTTCTTAATGAAACAAAATCTCCGGAACCCGTTTCGCTAGAGTGGTGGTTTCCAATCATTTTTAGGTAACGGCAGTGGCTACTCGTAACAATATTGAGTGAGAGGACCAATCTCCTACCCCCCATTTTACCCAAAGTTTTGAATCAGCTCAGCTTGCAGTAATTTATTACCTCGTTTATTACCAATTACAAAAACACTGACACAAAAATTTTAATGTAGACAAATTGTGAAGTCATTTAAAAATGAAATATACATTAAGTACTTATCGCGGGTACTTCTCTACGTAAATATGGATACTTAAATTTAATGGAAGTGACTTACCAAAATCTCAGGTAACAGGTTGTCTTGTCAATCGAATACTATTTATGATTATGTTTAAAACATACCTGTTTTTGTCAACTCTTGCGTTTCTATAGGCTGAGTTCAACTGGGTTGAATTATTTGATTTGTCAAGCATAGAAAAACCAAAAACATTTTTCATTTCATATGTACCTTCGATTTCTCATGCCTGTTGACTTTTTCCCAAATGTACACTAAATCCGTAATACCGTTCTTTGTTCATGTTAATTCTCCTCCGAATAAAACGCAAGGAAAACATTAACAGCATGCCTTTCGTCGCATCCGCAAATCCAATTGTTCTTTAAGTAAATGTTCCTATTAAATTTTCTTGTCCGAGTTTAAGAAGCAGAGGCAGAAACATTCTAAATTTTTGAAATGTCCTAATCCAGTATCGGTCTTCCCAATTGTTTCATATGGAGTTTTGCCTCGAGGGAATACGAAGGAAATGTTTTTTTTTAAAGGTTACTGATCTGTTCATTTCTATTAGTAACACAAAACAACACACACGACATGGCATAGTAAAAAAACAAATTATAATACGCGATGCTTTCTATATGCAACCGTAACTTGAACTAACGTACCAACATCCAGCTGGCTTGCTTTTAATGTAATTCTACAGCATCAACTGATCACCGCTCTACTCGCCAGTTCTCCGTGAAAGCCATCAAACCGTCTGAAACCAGCAAGTTTCGATTTGGCTCGCCTGCTTAAATAAATACAAAGCTTGCTTCGTCGCATCAAATGCATGGCAATAGCAGCATTCCATACTTAAACGCGTGTATGTTTCTTTGTATTTATCAGTATTTTTAAAGAAAATAAATCTTTACAATACTTAATTTGTGATGGTGTTGTCATAATTTTACAATGGTAGGGCCATGGTTTCTTGGCTCTTCATGAGGAGCCACCACTGGGCAACGGCTGCCTAATACAAAGTGTTCACACGCATCATTGTCATCTTGATAAGTTTACTAAATTCGTACATGACGTACCAGAGTTTATAACTAATTTTAAAAATAATTTACGCTAAAGCTGTACAACATGTCAATATTACTCAAGAAGTAACTAAAATTACAAATTTGTCTTTTTTAATGTAAATTTTAAAACTTTTTTAAATTATATAACCCCACGATTTGATCATTTGACGTCTTTTCTACGTGTATATCTGGTGGCGACAGAGCGATTTTCCGACAATAGCTTTTCGAATATTTTTAGTGCTGAAAGTTGGCATTTCTCAGCAGTGAAAAGGCGATTGTAAGAATCACTTTTAGGGTCAAGACCTTTCAAACGTCCGACATTACGATGGATTGCTTTAAAAATAGAAAAATTTCAATATATTTTTCTTAGTAATTTTCACGTAAATATTTTCTGCAGATGTATTATGAATCAAATTAATTAAGCAGAACGTTTACTAGCTCATAAATTATTTCATAATAAATATATCTGCCTGGTTTCTAAAACGGTACTAAAAAAATTTCAATCGAGTTTTTTTATGCAAATTTCTTATATAATAAATTTTCTAAATAATAGAATATCTACCAATGCAAATTTTTAACAGTCATGTACAGCAAAACTATATAATTTGTATTAAAATTACTATATTTTAAACTGAGATTAACGTATCACGCAAATGATCAAAAAAATAAGTCATATTTTCTAGGATTTCTTGTTTAGAAAGTTTAAAAAGCACGCCATGTTATTTTTGTAAGATTAAAGTGAAATATATCCCAAAATAATACCAGAAGTTGTAAAATTTTTTGGCAGGATTATATAAAATTTTGGCAAAGTTTAACTGTAAAAATAAGTTTTATTATTTATTAGTATATGTGTTTACATTTTATTTTAGTTTATTGTTAAATAGCAATAAACCCTCTGTTTTGTTACCGGAAAAAAGTAATCGTAGCCGGTTTAGACAGAGCCCAAATCAGAAAGTCTTAATAATACCTATACCTGACACTTACAAGTTTCTTAAACAAAACTAACATTCTATAAGTTGGTGTATATAATGCAATTTGTTTATTAACAGTTACATAATAATTAAAAACACCCTATAAGAAATATAAAAATTCACTGTAAAATTTGATGTATATATAATAATAATAAATATATTTTATTACTTTCCCTCCATTTTTCTTAAGAAAAGAAAAAAACTAAGATGCCTATCTTAGTCCTCTCTTCAATGACAACCAAAAACACTACAATTTGTTCTACTTTTATAGTTTTTCATGACTTCTATCGACATTCTAACAAAAATTCAACACTAGAACATATGTAATACGTTCAAACAGTACTAGAGCTCCTAGTACAATATTTGACCACCAGACTGCCTAATCGAGCGTGTCAGTTCTCAATATAGACGCTCATTTATATACTTGGCATAGATTTTATATATATATATATATATATATATTATATTGTTACTGATTTTATTTCAGATTGTGAGTTTTATATAAGAAACTTTTAATAATAGCCAATGAGAAAGTCAATTATTAGATCACAAAAAAATTAAATTAATTTCAGCCTGTACAATCTGGAATTTCTGTGAAAATTTATAATTTTCTTCAGCATACAAGCTGCAGGGAGAAAAGCTACACTCTTTTAAGTCCGTTATATAAATTAAGAAATGTAAGAGTCCAAGTACAGATCCTTGTGGTACACCACTATGTAAAAGCCATTGTTAAGATAACATCCAATTTTGATTTAAAAAAATAAGTTAAGAAGGCTTTATTCCAATGCAGTATTTATAAATTCTTTATTCCCAGGTCTTGCGGCGTTCAGGGTATTAACCATTACAAAAAATAAAACAATCAATCCAAAAATAAATAAATAACAATCCAATACAATTTACAATATTTTTTCTATCTTCTTGCTCCAATGTCCCTCTCCTTCTTCCTGTTCTCCTTCTGGTTTCCCTCTCCGATCTCCTTCCTTCTTGCTTCCAGTTCTCTCGCCCATTTTTGATTTATTTTATTTCATTCTTTTCCCTTCCAACCATTTCTTCGCCCCTCCTCCTATCTCCCTTCCTTCCTCCCCATATTTAGGTAACCTCATCCCCCTTCCTTTCTTCCATTTCTCCCCTTCTGCTTCCCACCGCATCTCCTCCTTCTTTCCTTTATTCCAATGCAGTAGTGTTTTACGTATACCATAATGTTCCAGTTTGTTTAACAATCGTCTGATTAGAAATTTGTAGAACGCTCCCGAGAAATCAAAATAAATAATAGGCAGAGGCATAAATCGAGCATGAGCCTTTGTTCAGGAGTCGGTTGAAGACAGCATATAAGACATAAATGAGCGACCAGGAAGAATACCAACGAAAAGAATCTCAACAATAATTCGCTCCATAAATTATACCCAACACTTACAGGGCAGTAATTGCTAGCTAATAGTTTGTTACTTTTTTTAAATAAAGGTGTAACATGTGTTGATCTCCATGGCTTTCTTTCGGGTAAAATTCCCTTTTATAAAGATGTCATCCTCATCTTGGTTCTGCCGGTGTATGATTGAACCTTTTTAAGACTACATATAGAACATTCTGACGCCGATGATGTGTGTATTCTAGCCCAGGATGTAGATTTAGTTTTTTTGGGATCCATGACAAAAGTTAAGAGGCCCCACCAAAAATTCAAATGAGGACGGAGTGGTACAAATTGTAAAATTTTAAATGAGTTGGTGAAGGTAGAAATTTATGTGGAGGTCCCTAGAAGGCGTCAGGTCTAATTCTCATTAAATTCCAACTCTGTCAGTTCTTAATTAACAATTTAATAAATTTTATCCAAAAATATATTTAATGCTCTCTTGCAGTTATGTATTAATAATGTATTACGAACGTTCATACCTTCGTTGTACGAAATAATGTTAAATATTACAGTATGTTTTCTTGCGCAATCATATACTTCATGCGTGTTACATATTACTTATTAAACGGGTTGATTTTCCTCGTTGTATCCAATCTCGACTTGTTCTTTCCACTTTACCAGTTCATTCGTTTCTTTGTACATGTTTTATAATGAATGGGTGTAAACGACGAAAGTTCCTAGCTATGTTGGTTTTTCAAACAGTTTAATGTTTCTTTTCAAAACTATTCTATAGTATTTGGAGCGGAGAGAACATTTTAAACATGGTGTTTATTGGCAGAATAAGGCAATTCAAATTTTACTATTTGTACATAGTGTTCAGAAAAGAAATTACTTAGAAATAAAACTGACCGAAAAGAATGTACTCTTAAAGAATTTATGTTCAAAGCAAATTAGATCATTGCGTTTATTGTAACAGAGACAAAGATAAAACGACAGTGACGGATACGGAGAAGAATAAATAAAATCAATGATAAGGAAAAGGAGAGACAAAGAAAAACAGAAATGAAATAAAATTGGCAGGAGAGGTATTCATTAAAGGAGAGAGAGAACTAGAGATGGCAGTGAAGAGTTAATAGATAAGCAAGTGAGCAAAATAGAAAATGGATGATATAGAGTAGTGGTCCTCAAACTTCCAGGGAATTCTTTTCAATGTGAAAAACATTTCATGTATGTTTTATGTAAATAAAATAAGTACATAAGCCCGATAGGGGCAATTTGAGTCCGGAAGGGCAACATGAGTCCAGTAGCAACATGATTCCGGTAGGGGCAACATGAGCTACACAAGTTCAGGAGGGACTACACAAGTTTGGGAGGGACTACACGAGTTCGGGTGATACTACACGAGTCTAGGAAGGACTGCACGAGTTCGGGAAGAATTGCTCGAGTCCGGGAAGGACTGCACGAGTCTGGGAAGGACTGCACGAGTTCGGGAAGGACTGTACGAGTCCGGGAATGGACTGCACGAGTCTGGGAAGGACTGCACGAGTCCGGGAAGGGCTGCACGAGTCTGGGAAGGGCTGCACGAGTCTGGGAAGGACTGCACGAGTCCGGGAAGGACTGTATGAGTCCAGGAAGGACTGCACGTGTCCGGGAAGGACTGCACGCGTCCGGGAAGGACTGCACGAGTCTGGGAAGGACTGCACGAGTCCGGGAAAGACTGTATGAGTCCGGGAAGGACTGCACGAGTCCGGGAGGGACTACACGAGACCGGGAAAGACCACATGAGCCTGTGTGGAACTAAATAAGTTCGGGAGGAACTACATGCTCCCATAAGGGACTAAATGAACCTGGGAAGAACTGCATGCTCCCAGGAGGGACTTCATGAGCTTGAGAGGAACTAAATAAGTTCGGGAGACAGTACATGCGCCCAAGAAAGACTTCATGAGCCCGGGATGAAGTAGATTAGACAGGTATTATAAGGGAAAAAAACAGGTGAAATTTTTGCCACCCGCAGGAGAGAAAATCTCTCCCAGGTACCCGTTTGGATTCAACACTTCATTGCACTATTTAATTTTCTATCTGTATCGACTTATTTTTGTGAATTGTCATCTAGCAGTTCAAGTTGGCAGGTTAAATTTTCGGTTGACCCACCTAAACTGTCATTAAATTCATTTAGCTGGACATTGGAGCGGTCAGTAAAATCGTGTTTGCATTCGGGTATTATCGAGTTGAACAGTGCCATACGTAGCAGAGGCTTACAATCACATTTCGTTGTTTCTGACAACATAAGCCATAAATGAATAATGTAAATTTACGTGTAATTTTAGTAGCGTTCAACCGTTATGTTTTGTAATAGCATTTACGCATATTCTCTTTAATTCAAAGCGCTCGTTCCGGCTTTTTGTTGTTTAGAATTTTGTACGGTCCCCTTTTTCTTTCACAAAGAAAATTATAATATAAAAGAAATACTGCAATATACCGCACGGAAATAATATAATCACTTTATTATAAGACTAATATAGGCATTTAATTACTCCCACCTCTATCAGTAAAATTACTAACAAACAAAAAGAATCGCTAATTTTTCAATTTCTAAATTAAGTTTCTCCACAACATTTCATATAGAAGTTCAAGTCAATATACAGCATAGAGATAATAAAGAGAACCATCGTAGCTTGAACATGTCTTCTAAGCATGGTGGATACCATCTTGGTCCTGGTCAAAACATTAAGTGACAGTTGTATAAAGCGTTGTTAACCATGTCGTCAGGAATCAAGCCGTCAGTTGATGACATTGTCAAATATTTGTAAATGTCATGATTAAAAGCAATTGATTGTGTACTTAGTAATGCTTTCCGCAACACTTGGCAACAGGATGCATAGTTAAGTACATTGTCAGACTCAACAAAGCTTTATGCAACTCAGCCTAAGTGTTTTAGATATGATTTTTACCGACCGTCAACATATATAAGGCAGGTATTGTGATCATACCGATTTCGACATTTCGAGATTTCGATGGATCTCCACGAATTGAGGTCCCTACATAACGTTTTGACTATTTTTAGCATGATGTCTGTCGGTCTGTCTGTCTGTCTGTCCGTCCGTCTGTCTGTCTGTCTGTCTGTCTGTCCGTCTGTCTGTCCATTTGTCTGTGTACTTGTGCATGTGATAGTATGAAGAAAAAACCTAGGTTTTGAAGACCAGGCAAATGAAACAAGATTCTCGGTCTTTTTACCCAGATCTTACAGCTGACGCGTCTTTGTCTTTTGTTTATGTCAAAATATAACTGTCATAATTTCACGATGTGCGCATGGGTAAACAAACAATTTCCAAGTCTTAACTAATATTCAAATACCGTGTGATATGTCAAGACCTGAAGACTTGGATCCTGAAAAAAAACCTACAAAAATAAGACTTGGATAGCGCTCTAGTGTGATAAGGCCTTTATATGTAACGTTTCCATGGCCATGATAAATAATATCTCTGTTAGAAAATATTAGGCCAAGTTATTTCTACTCTGCTGCTAGAATGTATTTTATATAAGTACTTTACGATGGCGGTCGGTCCTGTGGTGGCCACAGCTGATTTTTTAAGTAATGTATACCATATTTTTGGACGGACGGAGGGGGTATTTGTTTATTATTTATTTTATAATTAAAAAACTAGTACTTATATTTGTGTTTTCTTTTCATTTTGTGCCTTCCATATTTTGGAAGTAAGATGTCAGAAATAGTATCATGTCTAGTTGGCTAGTCATAGTTTACTTTTACCTGTGTATTTTTAAAATATAATGACATGAAAATCGGGTCACACAGCTGACAAAATTATTTTTAGTCTCCACTGAATTTTTGAAATTTAATTAAAATAAAATAAATAATTGGGTCATATGTCAACGTTTTAATTAAAAAAATTTATTTTTACACATATTTAATATTTTCACAAGAGAAAATTGAAATAAACTACATGTGATAAAAATGGAAATATAACCTAGGAGATAAAACAGCAGATCGTAAAAATGGAAAATATTGCAATAAGATGTCGGAGTTTGTGGTAAGGTATGAACACTGACATGCACTTAGAGTTGCTAGTCGCTACTCACAGACAAAATTACTCAAATTGTCTCACTGTTGTAAAATAGAAGATTTTACAGGCCTCATTGTAAGACATGCGACAAGAAAGATGTGCAAAATAATTCAGTTTGCTCGACTTTTGCCATTATATTTAAAAGTGTTCCATCTGGCTCTATTAAGTGTCAACTCTGCCATATTCCACTACTCACCAGATACTCTGACAATTAATCTCACTATGAGAAAGATTTTTAGTTAGGGTTCCAACTTCGTCCGTGTCCTCGAGCGTTATGGGGAGAAACCCATCAGTTTCTCACTCTCCGTGCAGTTTAAATTGATTACGTAGGTCAAAACTTCAGAGATATATTGACATAATATTGACAAAAAGTGTAGACCTAAAAAAAAAAAAAAAATCCGCGGAGCATATTTCTATCATGCACCGATATCGTGTATTGGGTAATTTTCTGTTTTTAAACGTAATAGTTTTTGTATTATAAAGTTTGTGGATGATAAGATTATTATAGTGATGTATCAATTATTTTAGAATAATAAATTAAACCATTTTACGTAGAATCATAATGTATTCATGATAAAAATAAACTAATGTGTCGTCTGCAAATATATGAATCTGAGAAAAAAAAAAAAAAAATAGCACAAATAGCCATTGCAGCTATACGCCAAAAAATAACTAACTAATCTGACAAAAAGATAAGCTTCAAGATAAATCATTATTATAAAGTATAAATATTAGGGGTCCAAAAAGGTTTCCTTGTGGTACCCCAGCGAAGTGGACTTGGGAAAAATATTCCAGATGATCAGTGATGCAAAGATCAAAGAGGGTTCTTTGTTCTCAAGTAAGAGAACTGATTTAAGATGAAAACTTTGAAGGTCAGTCGAACTAGAATGAAGAAGCTGCATGGAAGTTTTTAAAATTTATTTGCTTGCTCTTTTATTTGCTTGCTCTTTTTAGGGAAACATAAAGCATACAACTACTAAGGCTTAGTGGGAGAAATTTTTAAAATCTTACAAAACCATGTAACATGATTAAAAAAAACAATTCTTGAATTCGCATCTGGATTTCTTCTCAGCAAATCTTGAAACAGTCAATGATGAGCATGGTGAGTGGTTCCACTAGAGTATTTCTAGAATGAAATGTGGTACCAGTGCAAGTAAAGTTGAAGTATGCTTGATCATTGTTAAACCCTTAAAAGGGATGTTTCCGAAGCAAAAAAAAAACAGCAGAAAATCTCACATTTCTACATTTTAGGTCAGAAAGTTCTTTGCTACGTCGTGTTATAAATAAACGTAATTCAATAAACTGTAGACGAGTAGCACTCAAAATTCTTACGTGATAGAGATATTCTAAAAAGATATTTAAATTCAGCACAAAAGATATTATTATTTCACTTTTGGGACAAAATATGAACAGCAGTTAACAGTGTAATTAATGGCTCCTCTCGGCCTTCTTCGTTGACGAATGTTTTATCTTTATTCCAAAATTTTTACTCCTCGGACTTTTTCATTTCCATTACGTGGCCTATATTACTACAGGTGTCTTCTTCTCACTTCTTGGCTTATTCTTTACTTAAAGTGTTCGGTTATTTTAAATCTTCCGACTTTTTTATTACCATTTGGGTTAGATAATGCGTTACTCTCAAGTATGATTTCTTTTCAATAAGAGCTTTGAATCCATATATAAGAATAGAGGTACACCTTTCTTCAGGAATGAGAATTGTTGAATCACGAAATCAGTTGAAACAAATAAAATTTTACCCATTTTTCGCCAAAGGAGTTTTCGGTATTAAGAAGAGAATGAAATCGGAGCGAGACTATTATTAAAATTTAGCGAGATTTACAATTTGTGTAGCTACATGTGTCTGTTATTATGTCTATTGTGGTAGTGTTCGCTGTTGTGTCTATCTACCACTTGGAAAACTTAGTAGTTAGTGCTTCCCTCCGTCTTGAAGATCCGAATTTACGCCTTAAGGGTTTTCTTTGAATGGTCTACGTCCGTAAAGAGGGAAGAAGTTGTCCTAATTTCTTAAGCACCTGTTTTTGGAATTTAAATTTAAGAATAGTAATTTTAATGAGCTCAAATAAAATGAATTAGCAGCTTTAATTGTAAAATGAGTATCGTTGAGACCGATAGCTTTAATAAATTTTAATTCTGGTTTATGTACTTTGTTTATATACTTATGAAAGTATTGTTAAATATAATCCTGTAGTTATAAACATGATAGGTTTTATAAAATCTTTTGCAGGCTTTTCTGTAATAATACCGGCCGTTCACACCCCTGTAATCCGTTTAGCGTTGCCGCGTTACCGTCAACCCGCCCAACAGACATCAACCGTTATTACATTATGCACATGTGCAACACTTCAACTGGTCAAATTTACAAAATTACAACAATATGGAGGGCGTTTTAATATACAATATGGAGTACAGGATATTCATCTTATAATGCAACATACAGTACAAAATAAAACGCTTAAACTTTGTTCAATCCTTCACTGTTAACTAAATACTCAATCTCATTTCAGGATTTCGTTGAGATTTTGTGATAAACAACTTTTGGATCATCTTTGATTGTAATGACGGTAAATACAATTTCTTATAAATCAATTTACCTTTGGTAATTTAACACTTGATACACACAATTTTAATTAATTAGAATGTTTTTATTTATGAAATAGTTACAAAAATCTAATAAAACAAAAATATTACAAAAAATTTAAATTTAACAAGGACGTTTACAGCCACGTCCTTGTTAAAATTAAAATTTTTGTATTGTTCTTTGTTTTATTAGATATTTGTAACTAGGTATTTCATAAATAAAATCATCCATAGTTTGTATGGAACATGATAATATTGTTTGTAATCGTTCCTTAAGATCAGCGTTTCTCAAATTTTTTAAAATTTCCGGCGTGGCGGACCCTTTAAAAATTGTTTGAGAGCTCGCGGACCCCTATTAATAAAAAAAAAAAAAGGAAAAGTACAGTGAATAAAACATTTATTTTATAAACAATTATGTATTCAGAATATTACATAAAATATTACATGCTATGTAATCGTTAAATAACAAATAACAATTTTAATGGGATGGATGCATTCGCTTTGCCTGAACTAATTCTTCTATGTGTGGCTTTGTTTTGGCCAGTGCGACTCTCATGTCATTTGTCGCGCATAATCTATTTCGAGATTTTGTCTTGATACTAAGTAGTGTAGAAAAAGCCGACTCACACTCATAGGTGGTTGCAAATGGAATGAGGACTCTTAGGCCCGGTCTTTCCACCTTCAGTTAAAGTTCCAAGTAACTATCTGACAGATAAGGTTATTTGTAACTTCATCTGCTGAATAAATGTCAATACCAGTCAGTGAATCCAATACGTCAGTCTCATTATCCGTTAGATAACTATCCGATAGATACATTTGTATAGAAAGAAGGGATGACATTTACTCAGCAGATGAAGTTACAAATAACCTTATCTGTCAGATAGTTACCTGGAACTTTATCTGAAGGTGGAAAAATCGGGCCTTAAAGCCATCTTTGCAACATCAGGATAGGACTGTGCAGTTCAGTCAGTTATATAATATAAATAAATATGCGTTCGTTTTTCACGGACCCACCGAAATCCCTTCGCGGACCCCACTTTGATAACCGCTGCTTAAGATGAAGTTTTGCCTTATTAATGTGCGAAAATTATGGTTGCTTCTAGACAAGTTTGCAATGTTGGAAAAACTTTATCAAGGGTTTGTATGTTTAATGCATTAAATGCATTTTGTACGCATTCAATCAGTTCGTCAATTGTATTCGGTGAAGCTATATGTTGTAAGAATTATATAAAATTGAAAAAGCCAAGATCAAATACATTAAAATCTGAACTATTTGGCGGTTGTGGTTTAAGTTAGTTAGTTAAAATTTTTGGCGCACAGCAACAAAGGCTATTTGCGCCTAACGCAGCCCATTTACAAGACTACACTATATATTTAAAAAAAAAAATTAAACAATAAATAAACAGATAAAATCAGTAAATTTACGCTTAATAAAAGAAAATCTTGCACTGACAAACAAAAATAAATAATTATGTATGAATAGTCTGTTCGAAAATTTGAACAGACTCAAGGTGATGGTAAGAGGTTGTAAAGGGGCCAATTACCATGGAATATCACAGTCAATAACTAGGAACACATTAAAATAAGGTGCAAGATTCACACATAAAATTGTTATTTAAGTCGATTTGGAACTTCTTCCTTGCAATTCAACACAATTTTTATCAAAATTCGCCATTTTGCTAGAATAGCGGGTGTCATTTGTCTAAAATACGCGTTTTTTTTTTCTTTCTGTAAATTATTTTCGACATATGCAAAATTTTTGCGCGCCTTTTTTTATTAGTTGCCTAGCAATAACTTATTTAGAAATAAAAACAAAAAAAGATCAAAATTATATTACTTTCGTTAATCCCATATTTTTTAAGTAATTTAATAGTATATTATGTTACTAGGAGTAGAACGCGCTCTTTTTTGTGCTGAGCTCAAATGTTGCTGCCGAGGCGCAGCCGAGGCTTGCATATTGAGCGAAGCACAAAAAGGCGTTCTACTCCGAGTGACATATACTATTTTTTCTTCAAGCGTAGGTATTAAAAATTTGCAACCATAAATACTTATGACTTTATAGTTTCAGATGCTATTGCTGCTAATTCCGGCGGTGTACATTGAATTGGTTGAGACATTTTTTAATTTTTGATCTTTATATTGTGTATTTTGTTACTAATCACAGAATGATCACAAAATAATAATAAAGTAACTCACTAATAACGTAACTAACTTTTGAATTCAGTATAAACCACGCTACAAACATATTAAATTGACAGTTGTTTTGTTTATGGCGACTGCTGACATCAGTGCCATCTGTTGATAACTATATGAACTATATACTAGTATAAAAATGTTCACATTTTGTTACTAGTAAAAAAATGAATCATTTCTACCGAATGTATTGAACAATGTAATGTTGGCATTATAATCCGCTTTGAAGAAAAACCATATTTTCCGACGGAGGGAGTATAATATACCTACACATGCATACATAGATATATACCTTCGAAACCCTAAAAATGGAACTGTCAAGATGGAGGTCTTTTATGGTTAAAAAAACTTACTGATGGTGATCAAAAATACCCTTTTTTTGTATTTTGGCCATTTCCTGTTGAGTAGTTATTAAAATTGCAATAAACAATTATACATTTACGAGGAAGGAGTTGAGTTGAATTGAGCTCAAATACAGGACAGACCCTCCTACATTCTGAACTTTTAACGCGTCATTCCACATCTCATTACTAATACATATTTTTCAGTTAACGCAGCGTTTTCTAAAAAAGTTTATTGTCAATTTTTAATTAAACAAAATTGGATAGAAGAGTAGGGTATTTGTTTATTTCCTTTAATTAACTGTAAAAGAAATTAAATAATTGAACAACTACTAGCTTCGTTCGTGGATAAAATTTCTAACAAGGTACTATACTCCATTTTTTAATTTGTCCTTTTTTGTTTTTGCATTTTTTTTTTCTTCTTGTTTTGTATTATTGTTTATATTGGCTTCGTGCTGTATTATTAAATTAAATAAATAAATATTAATAATTAATTCAACGTCGGCAAGTCGTTTTGATATACAGAAAATTTTCATGACAACGACAGCCATAACTTCAAACTGTCAACCTCAAAATTCTGTCAAAATATCAGATAAATTAATCACATGATTGGTTTTCAGATGCAACATATTTTTAAATTTAATACTTGTAGGAATGTTACCTTTAATTTGTAAACATTAAAGCTGCATTCAGAGCTCAGTAAATTAACACTCTGTGCGTTATGGATAGTTTTTAAACGACTGCAATTGGTATGATCGGACAAGCTCGTACTATATCGCTCAACAGTAGTATAGCAACGACAAAGCACGAGCATGTCCGATCATACCAAATGACCTGGTTTAAAAATTATCCATAGCGTACAACGTGTTGATTTACAGAGCTCTGAATGCAGCTTAATGGTTCTTAAAATGTTCTAATGTAAATCTTCCTTTTGAATTTACTCCTCGGAATTAAAAAACAGATTATAAAACAATTCATGAACAGTTTTACAGAACATGTTCCACTTGAGATCTGTTAGATAGTTTTGTTAGCTCGGAAGATCAATTTGTCTGGGTAAGAAAATTGTAATCACTGCGTAATTTAAGTGGGATCATTTAATTTACTAACCAGATTCAACAAAACTAACAGTGCGCATGTGTTTGAGTAGGAGTTCTTGCTCTAACCTTCAAACACTTGTAATTGCATGAACCGGTTAAGTAACTGTTCTAGGGCTAGCGCAAAAAAACAAACATCTTGTCAGAATCAGGAATGAAGTACAGGCCCACAAAGGCCGTGGTGAAGGCGGGCCCCAGTCATGAAAGAGCCTCACTATGCCCGGAGAAGTACATTTCTTCAAAATTTACCAGATTTTTTATTTAACCCCTTTAGGGTTACAATGGGACAGTGATTTTCTTAGTATATTTTTTTAAAAAATCGCATTAAAATAAAAAAAAAAAATGGAAAACTACTTTTCGATCCACGATACAACACAAATTATGTTGACAAATTAACATTGTACAAATATTGTATATTTAATAATTTCTGAAATAATGAACGTTGTAAATTTTCACTATTTTAACCGCTTAAGGACTAAGCCCGAGTATACTCGGCCGGCTATTATGTGCGAAAATTCCCACACCCGAGATAACTCGGGCAAGCTTTACCTGCAGAAAAGATTACTCCCGAATGTACTCGGGCGAAAATAAATACGATTCATGGTATATGGAAGCGAGACAAAAGACAACTACGATGATTCAAATGAGGTACGAGAGAAAATGAATATTTTTTTATGAATTACTTTTATTTCTCGACCCACACTATGCATCATAATATCAACTTTCAATCCCATTTTGTGCTCTAAATGGCTTTTATGACGGATATATATGGTCAGTAAATAAAATTCATTCATAAAAAAAATGTGCTTTTTTTCCATTTTTAAATTTTTTAATGATTACTGAAGGGGTTAAAAACTTTTTATAAAATAGTGAAAATTTATAATGGCCGTTATTTCAACAATTATTAAATATTTTTTAAGGCCACAAAAAGAAAAGAATGGAAGATACATAGTTAAGATGATAATTTAATGATTTTTTGATAAATACCTGCAAAACTCTAAAAAAGGCAACCACTTCACAGCAATGCGCACCTCCAATACACGGTGCACAGGACACGTGAGATATGTCACGTGTCCATACCCTAGATATGCCCCTGATAACCAATAACACAACGGATTTTTATTCTGTTATTGATCCTTAATAGTTTCTCCCAAACATTCTTAAGTTTTTATTCAACATCCTTTTCTCTGTTGACAAGTGATTATTTTCATTCAAAACTTTTCTTCCGTTCTAGACTTATTTGAAATCTCTTTATTTTTCTGTTTATATAATTAAAGGATTTGAAGCGTCTGGTAACGAATTGTTTGTGGTTTTAAGAACATTTACTGTCGCCACCTTCAGAATTCTAATGATTTCGAACATCTGCACTGTTCAACTGCAGTACTTTTCTATGCAAGAGCAATTTTCTTCTTCTAATATTTCAACTGTAGCTTGAATTGAACTCGGATACTCTCCTATTTAAATCAAGAAATAATTTAATTCTAGAAAGAAAAAGAGGATTGTGTAATCTTAAAGATTTAAAAATGATTAGCGTTGCTATAGAAACTACAATAAAACTTAAATAACACATGGTAAATTTCAACTGGATCTGAAAACATATGGCATATTTTTTATATGGCATTTTGCCAAACGATCACAATTAATGACAAAGTTTTGAGATAAAACGAAGAAATATTTCTGCATGAGTTGTTGACTGAAATGACATATTTGGCAAAGAAAGCAGGGATGTTTCAGAGTTTACAATTGGAATTATGCCCACTATAGGCACTTTGATCAAAATTAATTAAAGGTGAAGCAATAAAATTAACCCTCTATCAAGCGCAATAATAAAATGAACGAATCTGACCAGTGGTAAATGGTCCTTTATAATTGAATTTCTACCATTCTTGAACCCAAGCTTCTTACAGATTGAAGCAATCTAGATGTTGACTACAATCCTATGGATCGGTAGGTCAGTGTTCTTGTCTAAATTAGTTTTTAGCCTATGGAGAGCTTGATATCGTTATAGGTGTGATGGAGCGGTATGGATTACTACTGGCAGTAACTTCTTGAGGGTAGAATGTACCGTTCTGATTATTTCTTTCATTGTCGAGTTTAATTGATTGTCAATTTTATTTACGTAATGTTAAAGCTATGGTTGCTATTAACCCATTAGCTCCCAGTGTCCTATACATAGGACAGCATGATAAAAAAATCCCTACAAGAAAACAATATTATTTATGGTTAAGTTTTCCTATCAGTATGAATGTTCAAGCCCTTATTAACATACTAACATGGTTTTAGTCAATGTAATTAAAATATCAGATAAAAAAATACATATATATAAAAAGCGAATATTTACTGTCCCTGTTATTGTTTGACAAATATTTATAATTCATAATAAACAAATGTTTAAAAAATATTATGTAGCTCAATTCTTGTTACCAAAGTATGTAGTTCTCAGTATCCGTATTTAAATTTAATTTTTTTTTTCCTTTAGTCCAAATATAAACCAACAAAAATGCTGTCATATGTATAGGACACTGGACAGATGTGTTATCTCTCTGTTCGCTGACAGGAACAAATCTGCATGCTTGTTTATATGCAAGTCTATGCGAATCTATTCAAAACTTAGATCATTTCAAAATTGTCTCGCAAAGAGTTAACTAGTGCAGTATTTTGGAATATATATATTATATTTTTAGTGAGTGTGTTGGTTTTGTATTCAAGGAAAATAATACAAGGTATGTAAAATTTTTAACTTTTGCAGGTATTTCTGTATATTTTTAGTTTAATTTATTTAGAAAATTGTGTCAAAAGAAGCGCTCACTCTTCAATAAATGGAAGAAATTATAAATGATGATGATTTTTGGCTTGATCTTGACGATAATCGTAAGACTGTAGATGTGATTCTGGTACCACCAGAACCAGATAATTTGACCGACGAAGATGAAGGCGATGATGATGAACTTGGTTTTGTGGAAGTTGTAGATATTCCAGGGACAGTGGAAGTTGAATTTGACATTGCTCAACCCAGCACTTCACAACCACAAAGCTATTGCTACAAATTTATATTCTACACTGGAAAAGAGACGAAAGAAACCCCAAGTCTGAACTTAGGCTCAAGGGTTGTAACTGAACTACTTACCTGTGCACCTACAGCAAATGAACACGCTATCTTCTTTGATAACTTTTTCACAAATAGAGACTTATTAGTACACCTAGCAAGTTTGGGATATCGAGCAATCGGTACTGTGAGGGAAAATAGAACAGACAAGTGTCCACTAAAAACTGCTAAAGATCTGGCCAAGGAATCTCGTGGTTCTTTTGATTACAGATTTGATGTTTCATCAAACATACTTATGGTCCCGATAAGTATGGGACGATAATAAAGATGGAAAAATAATAAGTGCGTAATCGTTGCAAGTAATTATGACGAAATAGAACCTGTAGCTAAGGTAACACGGTGCAGTCGTGAAGTAAAAGAAAGGATTGAAATTCCTCAACCGAAACTAGTGCAATCTTAAAATAAAAATATGGGGGGTGTTGATCACCATGACTGGCTAATAAGTAAATACGGAATTAAAATACGAGGGAAAAAGTGGTACTGGCCGATGTTTACTCGCATTCTAGACATGGCGTTGACAAATGCATGGATTTTGTATCGAAACATACATGGTCGTGAGGCTTTGAATTGTTTAGAATTTAGAAGAGCTGTTACAGTATCGTATCTCAAACTATTAGGTTCAGGTACGAAACGCAAATCTTCAGCACAAACACCACAAGAGACTGTTCGGTACGATGGCAGAGATCATCTCATTCAGCATCGCGACAAGCAAAGAAGATGCCAAAGACAAGGGTGTAAAAGCAAATCTACTAGTTTTTTGCCGTATCACATGAAATAATTTCCATATTTTTAAAAGGTTAAAATTAAATTTTGACGTTTTCTTTCTATTATTTTCTGTTTATTATGAATTTTGTATTACTTTTTTTGTAATATTCTGAATAAATGTTATAATAAAGGGGGATGGAGTGAACATATCCACCCCAATCTTTAGAAATGACAATGGTTTTACTTTTAATCTAAGAGTAAATATGTATTATATACGTTCAAGTAAAATTATTCATAAATACATCATCATACGTCACAAATATATCATATGTGTCCAGTGTCATATACATAGGACAGGCATTTCTAATTAACCTGGGTACAGTCAATTTTTTTCAATAATTTTCTCGTGTTTATAGTATTAATATTACCTCAAAATTTGATTTTCATTGCATAATTCAAAAAAATATATCTCTGGGCGCTAATGGGTTAAGACAAATGGTTATGATATAACCATATTCTGCAGTTGGATAGGATAATGCTAAGCTCGCTATCCTTAACGGTGTTGCTATCCCTGAAGCTATCCAGGGACATGAAAAGGCCTGACAATTAACAGATCAAGATTGAGGAATCACGTGGGTGAAAGCAAAAGCTAACCCGACTGACAATGTCCAAAAAGGAAGAAGAAAATGCGGTGGAAAGTCTTTATTGATCAACTCTTGCATTTCTGATTAAATATAAGGTGGAGATTTTTGTGAGAAATGATCGCGCTGTGCATTGCATTCGCATAATTCTCTTTTGTAGAGTCACGTATTACCTCAGTTTCATAAACTCGAGTCTAAACAAAACAAGAAATCGTAGAGCAAATAACAAACAGCGTCCAACATAAAACACATTCTTTTTATAGTTTTTGGAAAGTGAACAATTTTACTGCATATTTCAAGATTTTTTTCGTGAAATATTCATTGGTAAATTTTATGGCTTTTACGATAAATGTTTTTCGCATAAAGTTTTTAAAATATGTTGTAAATATTATAGCTATATATATTAAAGTAACAGATTTATTTTTTGAACAACACGTTTCTAACAAAAACATGTCATTAAATACACTACATTATGTCTTTCCAGAAACTTTGTATATGTATATACATTGTCGGATTGTTACAATTTACTATCAAGCAACTGTTCTTAAAACATTTTTGGATATTGTCAGTTACGAACTTTTATTTCCGTCATCAGCTTTAACCTTTTCTGGTAAGGTGTAGTTTTTCTAAATATCTTGTCTAGTTGTGTGAGTTGATTTTCCCAACTTTTACGTCATACTAATGGGCAAGCGTTGTTCTTCCTTTTTACATATTGTTACAAATATGGCTCTCCAAAAGATTACAGTAACCTTGGAACGGACAGCGACCTTCGAACATTTAAGAAATGTATAGAAGGATCTAGGCTACTATAAAAGATGCGTTCTACTTAGGACTAGAAGTCAGTCTTAGTCAAGCTGTTCAGTCCAGTGAATCAATCAAGGTCGTCAATAAGTCAGTTCCATGCAGTTTATTGCAGAGTAGAGTTAGACAAGTGATTGAGTTCAGTGAAGTTACTGAATTAGTGTAGTTCGATACAGAGACTCAGTGATTTCTTCTTCTAACTGGTACGCTATCTACTCCGATCATCGATAAATGATTTCTCAATCTCTTACGAGGTCCTCCCACTGAAGAACGGGTATTCAATATTCTCTACCATATCCTCCTAGCCATTCTGCTTATTCACATCCAGGGTAATATCCACATGCCTTGAGTACAATTTTTAGATATCTGTTCTTTCAGATTCTACATTCACCATTAATTTGAATAGGACCAAAGATTGACGTTATATTTTATTTTCAAAAGTGTTTTACTAAGTAAAAAAATCTCTATCTGTAACGATTGAAAAGTAAAATATTTTTATTTACAAGCCTTCCAAGTGTCTTTCATTTTTATTTAAATACTTTCGCATCTTTATTCTTGAGCTCTAAATGGCTTTCTTGTTAAGATCCATTTTCCGTAATAAAAAAATTTGTATTGCGTGGAAAGGTGTTTTAATTTTTGAATTGTAATAGTGTAGTAGCTTTTTATTTGATACAGTTTATTCCGTGTTCTCTTCAATAAATTATTCGTATTATCGTGCGAAATGCATGGAACCCTCCCCCTCTATTTATTATAATATTATTTATTCATGCAATATAACGCGTGAAAAATTCAGTTTAAAATTTTAAATATATAATGCAGATGTGCAAATTTAAACACAAATACATTACAGGCTCCACTGCGCCTTTCAAAATATTTATATTTAAATTTATGTATTTTTAATTTTAATGCTTTAGCATGTTAATGAATTTTTATTAAAAAATAATTTTTGGAAATAAAAATAGAACAGATAAATTATTTGGAGATGAGATACAAAATTTAGGTATGATATTTTGTGTATTTCATTAAACCAGTGTTTCGGAAACTGTTTTGCGGACTCTTGATAGTCCAAATTTTGCCAAAAATTTTGATAAAAATTTCTTGACTTCAATTTTAGCCAAAATATAGTTTTAAGCTAATTTTTATATGAAGATTATGAAAAAAATATTTTAAAAAATCATGCATTCCCAGTTTTTAAGTTTTGAGTTGAAAAAACTCTAAAATTTTGATCAAAAATTTTTTGTTTCCGATTTTAGCCAAAATATAATTTGAAGCTAATTTTGAATTGGGGATTGTGAAAAAAATATTTAAAAAAATAATACCGTCTTAGTTTTTGATTTACAGTTGATTTGGGTCAGTTTTTAGCCTATAATTCCAAAACTTTTGCCCAAACTTCAAAATAGACCAAATTTTGTTAATCTATGACCAAAAATACATATTTGTACCAATTTTCAATAAAATCAGAGACAAACATTTTTTGCTTCAAAATCACGATTTTTTTAAGGTCTACCCCTTACGATTTTTTCGATTTTTGGCCGTTTTCAAGCATTTCGGATTACTACCCATACAAAACTTAATAATTGGTTTATTAAAACCCAATTTTTTTTTTTGTAGACTAAACAATGTAGTAGAATTTTAAAAATTCAAACCGTAATTTTTTATCTCTAACCTTTCTTTAGTTAGGATTTATCAAAATTTTCAAAAAAATTTTAAAAAAATTAAGAATTTTCAAAATTTTGTTTTGTTTCAAAATATGGTTACAAGTCAATTAGTACCTCAAAATTTAAAAAATTTCAATCGCAGGTCCTTATCGCATTTCGTTTTGGAGATACTTCCATGCGAAGATGAAAATTTTTATAAATCACGCCTTATTAAAATTTGTCATAATTTTAAAATACGCAAAACGAATAAGGGCTCAGATTTTTTCTAGATTAAATAATCTATGAGGAATCCAAAAATTCTAACCTCAGGTCGTTTTCTCTAACCGTTTTTGCGTTGTGATTTGTTTAAATTCACAATTTACACATTTATATTTTGCACTATTATTTAGGAAGCAGGGGGAGTGTTACCTATAAGATATATATAGCTGGTCCATAAATTATACCATTAAAAAAAAGTCATAATCTTAAGACGCATTAAACGATTAAAGCCCCTATTTTTTTCTTTTCTAAGCTTTTTATTTTAGATTTGTGCTTTTGTGTGACGGTCAAGGATTCAGAGTCACTTTCTACTGTCACTTTTTTTATCTCTACCAGTTTCGTTACATTTAATAATTTTAAATTTCTTTTTAAAAAATTCATAACGGATGCTTTTACAAGATGTTAAATTTTTATTTTAATTTTTTTCTTTACACCTCTCAAGTTTCAAGTGAGTCATTAAGAAAGTTCAAAAGAATTCTTTAATAAAACAATGACACAGATAATTTTGGTTGGTTCATTATCCTTCCACTTGTCCTTTTCCCCCTTTAATCCATCCTTAAAGACCTTTCTTTCATCTTCTAGAAGTACTTAAAAAGAAACTCAACAAGTCGGTCAGTGGGTTATAGCCCTAAATGTCACAAGAAAAAAAATTGAGAGGAAAGGGAGACAATATTAAAGTTGTTAATTAAGAGTTGAACAATGAATTAACAATAAAACAAAAGTATTACAGATGTTGTAAGCTACATTTGCGAACAAATATAGAATACTAGGGATACCTTTTATGTTTTTGCAAACGACCACTAGATGGCAATATTGAAATATGTCATTACTAAATTCGTAACACATTTGTTATTGTGAAATCAGTGGCAGCTTATAAATTAACCGAGTAGTTTGTCGACAGTGAGCGTTAAAAAAACAAGTTTGTGAAAAAATGGATATTACTCGCGAAGGTTTTCGTTGGATGATTTTTACGACTTTATTAAAGGCCTAACTCAACAACAATGCATAGATTCGATTCGTTCAACTTTTGGTAATGAAGCACCATCAAAAAAGACTGTTTACAATTGGTTTGCAGAATTTCGTCGTGGTCGTGCATCTGTCAGTGATAAATCTCGTGAAGGTCGACCAAAATCGGTTGTGATTCAAAAAAACGTCGATGCTGTACGCAAAATGATTGAAGAAGATCGGCATGTGACTTACCGTGAGATAGAGGCATCCTTTGGCACATTGCAGACTGCAATGCATTTAATTTTGCATGAACATTTAGCTGTGAAATAGATCTGTTCCCGATGGATTCCACATAATTTGACCGAAGCTCAAAAAAAGTCTCGTGTTGATTAGTGTAAGGGAATGCTAAAAAAATTCAACCTAGGCACTGCAAAATCCGTATACAACATCAGTACAGGTGACGAAACTTGGAGTTATTCATATGAACCGGTAACTAAGAAACAATCCACTGTTTGGGTCTTCCAAGATGAACCAAAACCCACAAAAGTTGTTCGTTCACGAAGCACTTCTAAGAAAATGATCGCTTGTTTTTTCAGTTATACTGAACATATCACAACCTATAAAGGATCGGAGATCAGTTAATGATGAATGGTATGCAACAATTTGTTTGCCAGAAGTCATCGACAAAATCAGGAAAAACAACCAAAAACTTCGTATCATTCTTCATCATGACAATGCAAGCTCCCACATAGCATGACAATTGATTATTAGAAGGAGAAAAACATCGAATTAATGTCTCATTGCCCATTTATCCCCTAACGACTTTTTTTCTGTTCCCCATTGTCAAACAAAAAATACGTGGACAGCGATTTTCATCACCTCAAAAAGCCTTAGAAAACCTTGTTTTTGAGATACCAATTTCAGAGTGGAAAAAGTGTTTCGGGAATTGGTTTGAACGCATGCAAAAGTGTATAAATCTTAAAAAGGTAAAAACTCAAAATGTAGTCCTCGTATTCCTGGACATCCAGTATTATGTTGGCTTCTTACATTTATTAAATACCTACAATATCCTGAAATGTGTGAAAATTCACACTTCACATAAATTTTTACATTTGGTAACCCTACTTCTCAATAGCCTCTGTTGATTTTACTACTTTGATAATGATTTATTTGTTATACCCTTTTCACACTAGAACTTTAAGACGAGTGAACTTAATGTTCACTGATGTTTAACATCGGTTTGCTTCCACACTTGATGTTTAAATCTCCGGTGCTGTCATCAGATACAGTAATTTTGTCCTTAAATTACTGTCATGAAATTACCAATTTTGAACTGTCTGCGCAGACGCACATTTTGAATTATTATAAACAAATATGGATATTTCATTTCATTCTACAATAAAGACACTACAATAAAGAATATATTACACCTGTATTAACATGTAAGTCGATACATTTTATCTCAATTATTGTAGCTCTGTATTTTATTAAACACATTATTAAAATAAATAATTTTATTATAACAAAAAGTATAAACTTCTTATAACGTCGATATAATACAGTATTCTTGTTTATGATAATACAAAATGTTGACAGCACAAATTCAAAGAGTATTTTTTTATAATAGAAATTATATTGGTAATGCGGACGATATTTAAGACGCAGATCTCTGTCTTAAACATCGCTTGTATTTAGACGAGGTCATACGTTTTCACATTAGCGTTTAAAGACACATTCACTTTAACATCCGATCTTAAAGTTCTAGTGTGAAAAGGGTATTAGACTATGTATTCAATTTTGCACCGAATACCCTTAAAGATAATGATGTTGTTTCCTAATAAAAATTGTTTATTTTTAGTTTTTCCATAGTATGTGTGTCATGCATACGTTTTCCATATAGTGAGTGTCATACAGGGAAAGGGAATTTTGCTTGCAATGTTATAAGGTCTGTAAAGTTCACCCTAGCACTTTAGTGTCTGCACGTTCTAGAGAGCGAAAGCTCGGTAAAGCATTCTAATTTTGTCATTCAATCACCCCGTTAAGCTCTGTTCACTATTCACACGAAGGTGTTAACGAAATCAAGTGGTTTGACGCTGAAACTCCTGTATACTTTACATAGGGCATTTTCAAAGTCGAATAGCTACAGTGCCTTTCATTATTCCAAGCCTCGCGCAAATGTCTTCAGTTAATTTACTTGTGCGTTTTGTGCGAATTAATTTAGTAAGTGATTCAATATCTTGGCATACGCATATTTCCGTGTTTAGCTTAATTAAGGAGATACCAACGGGAGAAACTGCCGCTAGTACACCCTATCAAACAATTTAATATTGTTAGAATAGGATAGTTATTATCAAAAATACGAGGGTATTGATTCCCCAGATATCAATGTTGACGTCGATGGTAAAATCGAATGTTTTGTATTGAAATTGGAAAAATATCAAACAGAAAACATCGATGATTTACAACATACAGTGGTACCTTGACTTAGGAGTGTCCCGACTAAAGAGTTTTTCGAGATACGAGCCGTCTCTCGGCCAATGTTTTGCTTTGAGTTGAGAGCTAAAATTCGAATTACGAGCAAAGGAGGTTATCTCTACAAGTGAGATGAACGAAATGTTGGGAATCTTAGGTTATTATTAATTGGTATTGTATTTTATAAGATATTGTTGATAATATTTCATTGTATGGGTATTATGTATGTTGGTGGTAGTCTATATTTGTTTGTATAGTTTTGTGTCTGTTAGAAATTTATGTAGGATTTTTTTGTTATTGTCGTTAAGTGCTTCTTGTATGGTGTCAGGTATTTGGTGTGTCTTATTGTGTCATATTTGGTGCATTCTGTAATAAGGTGTTGTACTGTAATGATTGTGTTGCAGTCATTACGCAATGGGGGATCTTCTTTCTTCATTTTGTAGCTGTGTGTTATTCTTGTGTGTCCAATTCGTAGTCTGGTAGTGGAAGTTTGCTCACTTCTTGTTTCCGAGAAAGACCATTTCTTCTTGTCGGATTTTGTTAAATATGATTTTGCTGTTCAGACAAAGAGAGATATATGTAGATTATTTGTAAAAACTAGATATAGATCCGAAATCATAAAAAAAAAAAACAGATATAGCTTTCAGTTTTATTAATATAGATAAATAAAGAGGGTGACTGTAGTGCAGTTGGTTGGTGTATAGCTAGCTGTGCATACGGTACCACAATCAAAACCCGGTGACGGCAAACATTTTTCATTTTAATTGCCCAAGAGAAAATATTGTAGCGATCCAGTGGATTATGGGATACCAACACTATAATAGATTGAATACATCAGTAAGTTGGATGTACAATTGTAATTATTTTATTTTTGATATTAATTGGTATGTAATATGTACGTAGGCATACAGTAAATAAATAAGAAATATCGATGACTAAAAAATAAGTATTTAATACTTATAAATGAATACCTGTTCATAATAGGACCGGTCTAAACGTCACACTGACCACGTGGTTTTCATATCTATGACTGGCGGTCTAGAAACGGAGAGCTTACTCTCTCTGCCCCTTATACGCTTATCTAGGCGTTGGAAACCTGTTATTATTTATTTATTTATTTAAAAAAATAAGTAATATCAATAACTAAAAAATAAGTAATATCGATAAATAAAAAATATCAACCACCATACTCTAACAAATACTCTAAGAAAAGTTCTTTTTCTTTGATTTGACTACGTCTGTTTTGTTTGTGTTGTTGTGAATCTGTTCAGTTCTTGTTTAACAGTTGTGTAAATAGTCGTAGTTGTAAGAATGTTTAGTAATTCCCATTTGTTAACATCTGTTGCGTCAGTGGAGGGCAAACAGACCGGACCTCCGAACACAATTCGTGTAAACACCTCCATAGCTCACACACTTTACTAAATCTTACCCTGTCATCAATTCAGTAGAAAGTTCAGACATGAAATAGATCTTTGTATTTTTTAAGTTTCGGACATAAAAATCAGATGAATTAATTTACAATAAATATATTTCAGCCTGACAACATCCCTTGTGATTTTTTGCAGTTCTTTGCACGGGATAAGTTCAATTAAGTTGATTATAAAATAAATAATCATATCTTTTATAAATTCTTAGGATGCATAAAGACCATATATGTTGTATACATTTATGGTCTTCTCACGTGGTGCACAAACGAAACAATCTATGCTTTTACTCACCCTTGAACACACAACATAGCCGTGGAACAAAACAGCTCCTTCTTAAGTCCCTCAATATTTAATGTGTACAAATAATAATTATTTTAAAACTGTAGTAATTTCTGTTAGGTCCACTAATTTAATAATTTTTTGTTTCATTCAGTGGTGATCAAAGAAGACAAAATTTCTAAGCACTTTGTAGCATTGACAAGACTCTAAAAAACAATGTAAGGCATTAACAATGATTATAACCCCCACAGATTATAAGTTTCTTATAAAAAGCTAATAATCTGAAATAAAATTAGTAACAATTTATGCATCAAAATTTGCAACGAATTTTTATTTACCTAATAGGATATTTTTAATTTTACAAAAATATTATATAATAATAAATATATATATATATATATATATATATATATATATATATATACATATATATATATATATATATATATATATATATATATATATATATATATATATTTTTTTTTTTTTTTTTGGGAGGTTTTACTTGGCCGATGCCTGTTAGTAAAAGGGTATGGTTCAATCTAGAATATCAAAATTATTAGAGATTTATTAATTTTCATTTATTATATTAATTGTTTTGTATGAGACATCAACAACCACTATGCGTGGTCAATAGGGGATAGGCATGATTTTTTAATTTTTTTTTATTATATTCCTTTTGTTGCATATAAACATAAAAAACAGTTTTGCATTTTTTTTTTTTTTTTAATTTGAAGGCTTAAAAAGATTATAAATGTATGTAGCGCGCGAAAACAACGTGTGACGTCATACCCCAACTAAGTACAGCCTACCCAGTGTACTGCGTACAGCCTGGGTTATGATGTATAGTTAGAGTGATTTTAATTAAAATAAAGTTTAATTCTATACAAACAATTTATACATGTTTACCGAATTAAATTTTATATTAAAATATATAAAATATGGAAGATCCAGGCCCCAGTACTTCGAAACATAGTCGAAAATATTGTTTAGTACCGATGTGCACAAATAGTTCAATAAATCAAAAAAAAATAATTTATATCATTACCTGATGGCGAAAAAC
Organism: Liopterus haemorrhoidalis; assembly: GCA_963971575.1. NCBI lineage: Eukaryota > Metazoa > Arthropoda > Insecta > Coleoptera > Dytiscidae > Liopterus > Liopterus haemorrhoidalis. Next base: position 3,203,632 of record OZ020618.1, read on the forward strand.
AACAGAAAAGGCGAAATTTGTGGCTGAAAGCTATGAGGCGAAATAAATCCGATATTTCAGAAAAAAGTAAACTTTATGTTTGTGAAGACCATTTTAATGTGAGTACATATATTTTATAAATTATTTTAATAATAAATGCGTGAAAAATTGTTTAAAAACAAATACAAAACTCTCAAACAATACAATATACACACGTAAAGATTATGTTTAGTCTGTATCTGTGACGTCAAACCGCAGCAGTCTCAGTCGTATTTACTCGGCAACCTTCGCGGCGTGGTCGACTTATTTCAAATTTACAATATTTTAATTAAAAAATTTGGCTATAATATTAATTAAAATATGATTTTTGTTGTGTTAGGTGACATAACTAACATTAAAATATCAAAAAAATGTAGTTTTAAGGAAATATAAATTTTATGCGTATCCCCTATTAGAGATATCTACGTTATTTTTACAATAATTGATATTGAAAAAGAAATATGGCACTTTTTCAGTCGCTATAGTCACAGCTGCAGTAGAAGCTCTCTTGATAAATAACACACATACGTTTATCTGAATATTTTTAAATATTGGATACAACAATGCCCGATGGCGGCGCTACGAGCGCTGTGAACAGCTGATTGAAACGAGTAATGTGAAAGTTGTCCATATTTGTTTACATGTTAAATCATCGATTTGCAATGGATAATAAACAGCTATCCTTATTAAATTATTTAATTTTTTTAAGTGCAACACCTTCTTCTAGGTGTGTAGTTGAAGGAGAAGAGTTGTTAAACGCCGGAAATCTTATGTTGTGCGGAATTTTGGACAAAAATGATGAGCATGTCGACATATGTGGGTTATGTTTACAAACAAGCAGTTTGAGAACACCACCTCACGAAGTCACTGGGAAATTAAAATTTAGTAATGATGTTGAAGTTTTAAATATGTCCTGCACATGTAAAGCAGGAACTACATGCAAACACATTTCAGCTATCCTATTATTCTGTGCCAGGTGGTTAACAAACCAAAATGAAAGAAGCCAAGATCAGGGCATTGATTGATTATAATATTTGATTTTTCTTTTTTTTTTGTGTGGTTTCTGTTGGTTTTTCTTTTTGTTCCAGAAACAATATATTTAATATGGAAATATTAACCAGCACATATTTAAAATGCCTGTGGTCTACTTTTAAGAAACCTGTCTTACAACAGTATGAACCGAAACCTCTGTTAGAAACTCCTTGCCTAAATAAATTGATTAAAAACAAAAGCAGGCACTGAAAGTTCAGTGAAAATGTATTAGAAAAGCTGCGTACAGAATTTGAGACCGCTTGCCCTAATTCTGCATTAAAATTACCCGGGTACATATTTAATTATGTTCGAGAAGGATTTTTATAATTTAGTGTTTGTTTTTTATTTAATTTGTTTAATAAATACTAGTTTGTTATTATCACTTCCACAGCACCAAATTTATTAACAGTTCACAAATTGTTTCTCATTTGGAAAATAGTGGAAGTAAATATTTTTGTTACTTCCTTTTCTAGAGTGACAGCCAAACACACACCAATTTGTGTTATAATAACTCATTATAACATAAAGTAATATAAAAAAGAATAATAATTGCTATCAAAAGTTAATATAACAAACAAACTGCAACACTAACTTTTAAAAGCAATACAAACTACACGAGAAAACACATGTAAACCAGATGTAAACAATAAACTATTACTCGTTTCGCTAAGTTCAGTTATAGTCCGCTTGGCGTCACTTCATAGCGCTGTTGAGCCCAATAACAAACCAAGATAAAAACTACGGACGTATGTTGGGGTACGATTAGCTCAAATACGTATTGATAGTGTGAAATATATATTTGGTCAGTTCTCTGTCGATCAATCACCACGTAGTGTCGTCAAATATACCTTCCTTCCGTATCTTAAACAACTTTAAATTGAAGATTTAATATTTTTTCTTACTCATATTTCCATTTGTCCACGTAGAGTCTATTGGAAGGTAATATCTCTCGAATAAAAGTTTGAATAACATTACATGAATTTGATTATGCGCTCGTTTTCAAGCCTTACATTTGAGTATGTGACAAGACTATTGAAATACGATCGAGTCCTGGTATTGTTTTCATAGTGTTCCGATTTTATTTGATTTAAATCCAACAGGAATTCAATAAAACATCCACAGGATCACATTCCACGAAATCTCAACATGTAAAACACTATAAACCTTTATGAGGTACATATATTCACACTACCGACAATGACGAATAAAAAAATTGATGTGAAGTGTGAATTTTCACACATTTCAGGGTTTTGCAGGTATTTAGTAAGTGAATGATGATTATTTGGGGTGCCAAAACAAATTTTATGACAAAATATTTTTTTATGAATTTTAATTCGAATGCCTATTACCATTATTTAAGTTTTTAAAGATGTGCAGTATTTTTTTTTTTATATATCAAGGTTCATTAAGATTTTGAAAATTGCGCCTATGGCTTCCATTGGTTGTTTTTAGTCATAGCTCCTCCCCTTTGATTTCGTGTACATTCAAATATATAATTAAATTATAATTTCAACAATTTCCACTGGTTATTAAATTTACGCTATTAAAAATTAAATGCAACAATTGCCAAAATATAATTAAAATTTTGAAAAAATAATTTAAACAATATAAACATGCAAAAAATAAATAAAAAATAATATTGTCTCCTCACGTAGGACTCGAACATGAGTCCGATTACGAATTCTTGGACAGAACGCAAGTATCTTAGCCACAGCACCAAGAAACACGTTACTGTTGAGCGTATTATATAACTATAAGTTGTCAACATTATTAGCAAAAAAACACAAAAAATGCTTTTTTTTCCAAAAACATAATCTGATCAAAAATTCCTGTTGAACTATTCCGGTTCACACCAATGTACATTACTTAGAATTTTTTCAGATTTTTAGTTTAAACCATCTGGGCTACAGGGTGTGGGACAAAAATTTTTTTGCACAATATTGGCAAAAATCGCTTCAAAATAATTTATTTTGGAAAAATAAAAATTTGATCGTTAATTCACGTACCAAGGGCTTTCATTTGATACCCTACTCAGAATTAAAAAAAAATATTTTTTTTTTCGATGAGCACATATTTGTTTATATTTTTAGGGGGATATGTTTTTTAGATGTTTTGGTATTTTTCCTATGTGCGGGTCAACGAGTTGTATAAGCATGCCAAATTTCAACTCTCTAGGTTTAGCCGTTCGGCTACAATTTTTACCGAACAGACAGACAGACAGACAGACGACAAAATGACGGTATAAGGGTTTTTTGGTCATACCTACAAAACCCTAAAAATACTTTTAGAATAGATTGTTCACATTATACATAGTGTGAGAAACCAAATAATAGATAAATGATAGGTCAAGGTTGTCTGATTTATTTGAATATAATATTGATATACTGCTTTTGTACTTTGTACTCAAACTCATAATGAGTTCAAATACCGCTAGCGGTTTCGGATATGAACCCTCCCCGGGTCCGCATACTGGTTGCAATTATTCTTAGAAAAAGTTAAAGGTTGTTGAATTAACAACTTCATTGATTATACCTTACAAAATCGTAATAAATGCAATGCGCTACAGTTTACTGTTTGAGTGTCACTGTTCTATATGATATTCGTAATGCTTCATGACCTATATTTTTACGTGGTTCTACCCTGTATCAACAATATCTTTGTGTGGTGTCCACTATGAAAGCGTCATTGGCGCAATTGTCCTACTCAAAATAATTTCAGCCGAGTAAATTACAGTCAATTCGTTATGCATATGTACGGTACTGTAGCCTCGATGCATGAATAACTAGTCTTCTATATAGTTACACATGTATTCAGGTTGTGAAACCAACAATAAATCCTAACAATATCCAATTAGGAAGGGCACATTTTATTACGTATGAAGATATTATAATATCAAATATAACAGATCTAAACAGTTCCGGGTAATTAAACATTTCACGAAAGAGGAAAGAGAAGTTGCCAATAAAAAAAAATTGATGTGAAGTATGAATTTTCACACATTTCAAGGTTTCGCAGGTATTAAGTAACTGAATGATGATTATTTGGGATGCCAAAACAAATTTTATGTCAAAATATTTTTTTATGAATTTTAATTCGAATGCCTAATACCATTATTTAAGTTTCTAAATATGTGCAGTATTTTTTTTTTTTTTATAGCAAGGTTCATTAAGACTTTGAAAATTGCGCCTATGGCTTCCATTGGTTGCTTAAATCATAAGCCCCGCCCTCTGATTTTGTTTACATTCAAACATAGAATTAAATTATAATTTCAACACTTCCCACTGGTTATTAAATTTACGTTTTTAAAAATTAAATGTCACATTTACCAAAATATAACTAGAATTTTGACAAAATAATTTAAACAAAATAAAAATGGAAAAAAACAGAAAAATTAAAATTGACAGAAATCGAACTCTAGTTTGCAAATTACGAAGCGACGACACAACGCTACGAGCGTTTTATTATCTACTGTATTACATAGCAAAATAAATATTTAACATAATTTAGTTAAAAACACAAAAAATGCGTTATTTTCCGAAAACATAATCTGATCAAAAATTCATGGTGTACTATTATGGTTCACACCAATGTACATTACTTAGAATTTTTTCAGATTTTTAGTCTAAACCATCTGGGCTACAGGGTGTGGGACAATTTTTTTTGCACAATTTTGGCAAAAATCGCGTCAAAATAATTTATTTTGCAAAAATAAAATTTTGATCGTTAATCCACGTACTAAGGGTGGATTTCATTTGATACACTACTCAGAATTTAAAAAAAATAATTTTTTTCGATGAGCACATATTTGTTTATATTTTTAGGGGGATATGTTTTTTAGATGTTTTAGTATTTATCCTATGTGCGGGTCAAAAAGTTGTATAAGCATGCCAAATTTCAACTCTCTAGGTTTAGTCGTTTGGTTATAATTTTTACCGAACCAGACAGATGACAAAATGACGGTATAAGGGTTTTTTGATCATACCTACAAAACCCTAAAAAGTGTCGTAATGTATCATTATTTCATTCTTGCCATAAGCACAATACAAACCCAGCGATACAGTTTTGGGGTCTAAACGTGTTTTCTGTGGGAAGAGGTGTCTAACTGAAAATTTTATATCTGGAAAAGAAATTTGGCCGTATATTACACAAAAAATTTCATACAACCCAGCAGATTTCTCCATCTTTTGCTTTTCAAAGGATCTTTTGCTTTATGGAATATTATCCTGATATATTCAAAGTTTTTAATGTAATTTATATTTCCTGGAAGTTACTAAATATTTTCTAATGTCTTCAAAAAGGAAATTCAATTTTTCTTTGTTCTTCAGGTTATATCTAAAAAATAACCATATTTCAAATTCAGATGAACTAAACAATTTCTTAGTTAGATTCACAAGATAAATATTTAACGGAAATTATAGTCCCGGAGACATAAATTTGTTTGCAAAGTTATCAACTTTTTACCTGTTAAATTATGACATCAACGAACAAAAATAAATTAATTTCATTCAAATAATACATGTATAAATAGTGGAAAAGATGCGACTAACATAAAGAACTATGAAAAGGTAAATACTGGGAGTTTGGACAAAAAGATAGATAGAAGGCATAGTAAACTGGTGATACACACCTTGCACAGCACTGACGTCCGTTTTACAGTATAACGGATGTTTTAAATGATGATTAAAGTAAAAAAAAAAAAACTATAATAACCAGATCTGGTGTGTCCTTACAAAAGAGAAAATAGTATATTATTGTCAGACAAACTCGATCATATAATATAAACCAGTGGCGAAGAGAGTCCTCCGGTAGACTTGCCCTCCCTTAAAAAAAAAAATTATAATAAAAAAAAAAAAAAAATAATAAAAAAAAAGATTTACAATACAAATTTATGTTCAAAGCTTGGTTTACTAGTTATGCTACACTATATATGAAAATCATGTCATACACATAATTTATTAATCATAAAACATTAAACATATTATACAATATTACAAGAGGCACAAAAATACAAAAAGAATATAATAAATACTACACAGCGTTGTAGTCAGCAACATTATAGATGGTATTTTGTAATAGGTGGCGTTTTACTTGAAATTTGAAGCTTTGTAGGTTTTCGACCTTTTTAAATTTCTGAGGAAGTGAATTAAAGTATTTACAGCAATTAAAGTATGCTCCTTTTTGGTAACCAGATGTATTATGAGCCTGTGGAACAAATAGATTTCTGTTTCTTGTATCGTGAGAGTGATTGTCGCTTAACGGGAATAAATTTCTATTTTTATACAGCAGAATGACAAGGGAGAGGATATATTCTGCAGGGACTGTCAATATGTTCAATTTTTTGAAAGATTGTCTACTTTAAGGAGTCCTTTAGATGGGCTGAATAGGCGCAAACAGCCTTTGTTGCTAGCGTCAAAAATTTTAAAGAAACTCTATTTTAAGTATTTCTCAAGGGCGCTATTTTACATAATTGCCAAGGGCGCCAAAAACATTGCTACGGCTTTGTTCGTCAAATTAGTTTGACAAAAGTACACTGGTGCTAGTGTTGCTGACGTCACTTTGCAAATATTTTATTTTCTCAAATTTTGGGTGACAGACTGATATCTTTTGCAGCCTGGCCTAAATTTTTTGATTATAAATTGTAAAAAAATGAAAAATCGTAACATTAGTTGAATTGGTTTCTTTTTTGCTATTGTAACAATTTGCAAATGGTAGTATAATTTGGTAAAGTGTGTGTGAATTTTTAATATGGAATTGTGAAATGATTGAAACATAACACTGTACGCAATCAAACAGTTTGTGAGTGACGTTTATATTTAAATTATTTATTGGTATTTCCATATATTTGTATAGTTCGTTACATGGCTTTTCTCTCTTAGGACAGTATACCAAACATGACAGTTTGTCAATATCCATTGTTCAAAAACCTATAATTTCTATACAGTGAGTTACAAAACACGCGCTCTTCATTATTCATATTGTTGCTAAGATAAACAACACTGATTTTCATCTATTTAAAAAATTATAAACACTCATTATATTTAATTATTACTCGAGAAAAGTATGTCAAAAACACGTGCAAATGTCAATAGTCCTATATAACTACGGTGACCATAGGTCTGTTCGTTTGTCTTGTTCTAACTTGTCCCCGGGACCCCCCCCCCCCCCAGAAGGAAGGAAATAAAAATAAAAACATGTGACCTATAAAACACCGGCTATAGGTTTATTTAGTCTTTTGTGGCTAGCCTTTAAACAGCCGAGACGGTCGTGCGGTTCCAAAATTAGATGAAATTATAAAAAAAAATTAAGGGCGCCAACTGGTCTGAAATAAAATAATTGGGACCGACCAGTAGATCCCACGCACAGACTAGATTTTAACTAAGACTGACCAAATCAGTCTTACTAGGCGAAACCTAACCTAAAACGAGATATTTGGGACATAAGTCAATAACAACAACTGAATATAGTAAATATCAAAACAATAAAATTTATTATAATTGAAAATTGAAATGTAAATAAAATATATAGATACCAAAAATAAATTTAGAATAATAATATTATAAATTACAAACAAATAATAAAAATATTAATTAAAGGTAAATTTGGTTAAAGCGATTTTACCAGAATGCGCTGGATTACAAAGCTTTCTCGGGTTGGTCGACCAGCGCCACGATATTCCTACACATTCCGAATAAAATCTAACGTATAAAAAAAATATATACAACTGATATTCAAAATTTAAAATAAACAATATATAAACAATAACACAAATAATTTTGATTAAAAAGGCTTATCTGGATATTTTTTTTCTTGAAGTTTCCTCTATCCTTGCCTTCTTTCGACGCTCGGTACGTCCAGCCCCAAATTATCCAAACCAGTACGCCAATGCCGTAAGCTGGCTCTGGATATTTCCAGCGACGCACCAAGAGTGAGAGAGAGAGAGAGAAAAAGGAGAAATACTGGGAAGGAGAGCCTAAAATAAGATCATATCCATTAAATTTCGGTAAATGCTTGCGTTTTAAGCGCCGCATACAATTATACAAAAATATACAAGCAATACAACACAATAATTTAGATTATTACCTTAAGATGTTATGCGGCTCTCTGTAGTGAATTTGTATTGTGGCAATATTAATCCGAATAAATCGTAGGAACTCAATGCCCTTTTCACCTTTACGTTCTCAAAACAAATCCCTTTAAAGGTCTAAATACTTATACTCTTCACCGTATAATAATATTCTTCTGTTGAGAACGAAGGTCTGACCACATACTAAATGATTTTCACGAATAAAATATTGTTTGTTACTTGTATATTATTGTGTAATCATGGTTACCGAAATCTATGCGATATTGTCTTATTTTAATAAAGTAGGCTGCTGTACATTAGCGTACCGTATTAAATTTGTTTATAAAATAAACAAATTTCTTTTAAAACGTTACATTCCCCCCTTTACTTCAAGAAAAATACTTTCCCTCAAGAAAGATTTCCACTAAGCAATATCTTTCTTTTTTTTTGTTTTTATTTACTATATTCTACTCTATACCTAAACTAACGTTAATAATAACTAACATTATTTAAAATTAACCGAAACTAAACCCTAACCAAAATCCTGTTCTTTTATTAATTTTTTTAAGTCCTTCGCATGCCATGTTCCTTTATGAACCCCAAATTTATCTTCTAATATAAACGTCCATGGCGATAGTTTTTCCTTAATGTAAAAAGGTCCAATAAATTTCGGTGCTAACTTTGCATTATAATGTTTACTAGCGTCCGAGAGAGAATAATTCTTACGTAATACTTCATCGCCTATTTCGTAAGTGTCTTCTCTTCTTCGTAAGTCATATATTTTTTTATTTTTTTGAAAAGACTTGTTCAAACGTTCGCGAACTTTCTTGTACACCTTATTTAATACCTTTGCTCTTATTTCTGGTGTTCCAAGAACTTCTTCATCTGTCTCTTCATTGTCTTTCCGGTAGTATGCACCATTTAATATCTGTTCCCTGCTGAAATTTAGAAAATACGGTGTGTGTCCAGTTGTTTCGTGTACACTTGTACGGATCGCACATCCAATTTTATCTAATTCAGCATCCCATTTTCTTTGATCTTCGTCGATGTAACAAGATATCATGGTTTTTACTACTCTAATTATTCTTTCCGCTGGATCTGCTTGTGGATGGTAATACGGTGTAAAACGTATTCGTACATCATATTCTGCACACAGTTGCTTAACAAGATTATTAGCAAAATGTTTCCCGTTATCGCAAATTATTATTTGAGGAACACCAAATAACAAAAAAATTTCGCGTTCAAGTGTCTTCTTAACATTCTGTGCAGTAGCACTCCGCATAGCGAATAACCTAGTAAATTTTGTAAAACAATCTGCTACCGTTAAAATAAACGTATTCCCATTCGAGCTTCGCGGTAATGGTCCCACGAAATCCATGCAAATCATCTGCCATGGTTTAATTATTCTGGGATGACTCAACATTAGACCTTGTTTTGCTTTTGACTCTGGTTTACGAGTTTGACATGTCATACAATTTCTGACATATCTAGCAATATCTGGTTTCATTTTCGGCCAATAATATCGTTGACCTATTCGGTGAAAAGTTTTAAACACTCCAGCATGTCCTGCAGTTGGGACATCGTGAAACTGCTTAAAAATTTCCAGTCGCTTTTCTTTTGGTGGTATGATTTTCCATTCGTCCGTTTCGTCCGACAGTTCAGGGATCTTAGGTGTAACGTGTTTAAATATAATGCCGTTTTCTATTTTATACAATGGATACTTCTGCGGTGAATTTCTTATCTCCTCCATCAACTTCTTGTACCACTTGTCTATTACGACTACATTTTTTTGTATACAATCTACTTGTGGTACTGCTCGCGATAATGTGTCAGGAACTATATTTTCCTTCCCCTTTCTATGAACGATATTAAATTGGAATTGCTGCAAACGAACGGCCCACCTCGCTAAACGTCCTGTTGGGTCTTTTAGATTATTGAGCCACAACAATGAACTGTGGTCCGTAATGACCGTAAATTCAACCCCTTCTAAATATGGTCGTAATTTTTCAATGCTCCAAATGACAGCTAAACATTCCCTTTCGGTTGTACTAAAATTTCGTTCATTTCTAGTTAACGATTTACTGAGATAACAAATCACTTTTTCTTCTCCATCAATAATTTGGGTTAACACCGCCCCTATACCATAACCACTAGCGTCACATTGTACCGTAAAAGGTTGTGTAAAATCCGGACAACTTAATATTGGTGCTGTAACCAAATACGATTTTACGGTTCGCAACACCTCCTCGCATTCTTCGGACCATCTGAAATTTGTATTTTTACGCAAAAGTTGGTTTAGTGGCGCAATAAGTGTTGAATAGTTTGGTAAAAATCTCCGATACCAAGATATCATCCCTAATATCCTACGTAATTCCTTTACCGACTTAGGACTCGGAATAATTCTTACCGCCTCAACTTTTTCAGGGTCAACACGAAGACCGAATTTATCTACAATGTAGCCTAGATATTTAAGTTCTGGTTTGCAAAAATTACATTTGTCTTTACTAAGTGTTATGCCCGCCTCTTTTAAACGATTTAGAACCTTTGATAATACGGTTAGATGTTCCTCAAAAGTGTTACTAACTATAATAATATCGTCTAAATAGGCGAATGCGTTCGGATCTAATTCGGGACTAATTATTTTATCCATAAGTTTTTGCCACGACGCACCTCCAGAATGGAGTCCAAAAGGCATGCGACAAAAATGAAACAATCCACGTCCCGGAATAGTAAATGCCGTAAACTCTTTGCATTCTTTTTTGACTGGGATTTGCCAATAAGCCGATTTAACATCCAGAGTAGTAAGATACACCGCGTTCTTTAATTTATCTAAAATGCTGTTTATCATTGGAAGAGGATAAGCACTAGGTTTAGAAACCTTATTAAGTTTGCGATAGTCCACACAAAAACGATAAGAATTATCTTTCTTCTTTACTAATAATATCGGTGACGACCACGCGCTATTCGACGGTTCTATTACTCCTAGTTTTAACATTTTATCTAACTCTTCGTCGATATGTTTTTGAACGTAGGGTGATACCGGGTAATACCTTTGTTTTATAGGAGGATGGTCACAAATGATCTCATGTTCTATCCACGACGTTTTACCGAGCTTATCTCCTATTCCATCAAAGTATTTCGTAGTTAGTTTTTCGAGTTTACTGCGTTGGTCCGATGTTAAATTACCGACATCTATTATTGCTGACTGATTACCATCAACAGTCATAACGTTTGTCGGTGTCGCAAATCTCCAATGGTTACTACATAGATTTGGGACGATTTCCATAACCCTCCAAAAATCAATACCACATATTAACGAATGACTTAATTTCGGGGCAATTATAACGTTAATTAATTTTTCCCTATTTTCCAATTTCATTGGTACGTAACAGGAACCAATACTATATATAATTTCCCCGTTTCCCACAGTACAATTAAATTTATTATTACATTCTAATTTAAATCCCATAGAATGTAATACACTCCAACCAACTTCGTTCATGAAGGTATGAGTCGCACCCGAATCTAACAAACCTAAAAATTGCTGTCCTAAAATATCAATTTCGACATAAGGTCTTTCATCGCCTCGGGCGTGATTCATAATAAATTCTAAAATACATTTAATCGGATTTTCCGTTTTAGGGGTACAAGACAATAACCGATTTTCTATTGCCTTGACGTCTCGTTTCCCTCCTTTGACGAACATGAAGGACAAGTATGTATAGTGAAACCTTTTTTATTACACTTGAAGCAATGTTTTTCGCGCGGTTTTGAACAATTATTAGCAAAATGCCCCGCTTCATGACAAATATAACATTTACGTACCGATTTCTTATTTGCCGGTTCGACTGAATGACAGCTACTGTTATAGCTAGATTTGCTACTATGAGCGTATGCTAAATCAGATTCCATCATCCGGTTCGGTGGTGGTGTATAATTTTTTATTAGCGTATTTCGATGCTCTAATTGCTTGCAGATTTTTCGCAATTCGTTTATATTTTTAGGTTCTACTAGACCTATTTGGGTTTGTAAATAAGGCAAAATATTTCGCGAAATTATCTTGAGTTTTGTTGCCTCAGGTAATGGTATCGACATTCTATCAAATAAATTTAACATTACAGCAAAATACATCCCTACCGACTCATTTGCACCTTGTGTACGACGTTTTATTTCTTCGAATAATTTCTCGTCATAGTCTGGAGGTTGAAATTCGTCCTTTAAGGCATCTACAAGTTCCTCCCAGTTGTTTACAGATTTTCTTATGACTCGAAACCAACATTTCGCCTTTCCTTCGAACAAGTCTAGTGCCGATAAGAATAATTGTTGTCGCGTTACATTCCTAGCAACGCGCATTTCTTCAACGCTTTGCAAAAATGCGTTAAGTGATTGCTTGTCTTCACCATTATATTTTAATTTCCATTTATAAACTGGCACCGAGTATGAGTTTCGATTTGACATTGCTAAATTTTTCAAACTTTCGCGAGTATTATGCAAAGACTCATCGCTATCTGATGTTTCCGATTCGTCGTCACATAAGTTGATATCAATAGCTGATAAATCTACTGGGACTTGATCATAAATTTTGGTGCTGGACTTTCGAAAAGATTTTTGTTTTATATCTGCCAATGATGACAAGTTAACAATTTTGAGTAAAATATCGTTCTTTTCTTTTTGCAAATCATGTTCCGAATCCCCTATTTTTATCCTATTGATCCTACCTAACGCGTATTCTATTTTTGAACGAAATTTCTTGTGAACCGACGATTCCACATCTCCGTCCATTTCGGAATTCAAATTGTTAAGTTCGTCAACTGTTAATTTTAATGCTAAAATATCCTCCTTCGGTTCGTATGGATACATTGGCATTTTTATTTCCGTACCCTTCCGTTCGAGTTTTAATAAACCCCGTAATGCAACACGCATTTGATCTACCGTTCCTACATCACGCAAACCTCTAATCGTTAATTCATAATCCAATTCGTTATGATTTAAACGATTTATTTCGTATCGAATCTGTTTCTTTATTTTACCGGCCATATTTACGGGAATACAAAATAATAGCCAACAAAATTATAAATTTACCTAATTTTCAACACTACAACAAAATAATTATTAGACGTCTATTTTCCAACTACGTTATCCTTATTATCCCAAATACTCACTAAAAATCACGTTGGGCGCCAGTAATGTGACCTATAAAACACCGGCTATAGGTTTATTTAGTCTTTTGTGGCTAGCCTTTAAACAGCCGAGACGGTCGTGCGGTTCCAAAATTAGATGAAATTATAAAAAAAAATTAAGGGCGCCAACTGGTCTGAAATAAAATAATTGGGACCGACCAGTAGATCCCACGCACAGACTAGATTTTAACTAAGACTGACCAAATCAGTCTTACTAGGCGAAACCTAACCTAAAACGAGATATTTGGGACATAAGTCAATAACAACAACTGAATATAGTAAATATCAAAACAATAAAATTTATTATAATTGAAAATTGAAATGTAAATAAAATATATAGATACCAAAAATAAATTTAGAATAATAATATTATAAATTACAAACAAATAATAAAAATATTAATTAAAGGTAAATTTGGTTAAAGCGATTTTACCAGAATGCGCTGGATTACAAAGCTTTCTCGGGTTGGTCGACCAGCGCCACGATATTCCTACACATTCCGAATAAAATCTAACGTATAAAAAAAATATATACAACTGATATTCAAAATTTAAAATAAACAATATATAAACAATAACACAAATAATTTTGATTAAAAAGGCTTATCTGGATATTTTTTTTCTTGAAGTTTCCTCTATCCTTGCCTTCTTTCGACGCTCGGTACGTCCAGCCCCAAATTATCCAAACCAGTACGCCAATGCCGTAAGCTGGCTCTGGATATTTCCAGCGACGCACCAAGAGTGAGAGAGAGAGAGAGAAAAAGGAGAAATACTGGGAAGGAGAGCCTAAAATAAGATCATATCCATTAAATTTCGGTAAATGCTTGCGTTTTAAGCGCCGCATACAATTATACAAAAATATACAAGCAATACAACACAATAATTTAGATTATTACCTTAAGATGTTATGCGGCTCTCTGTAGTGAATTTGTATTGTGGCAATATTAATCCGAATAAATCGTAGGAACTCAATGCCCTTTTCACCTTTACGTTCTCAAAACAAATCCCTTTAAAGGTCTAAATACTTATACTCTTCACCGTATAATAATATTCTTCTGTTGAGAACGAAGGTCTGACCACATACTAAATGATTTTCACGAATAAAATATTGTTTGTTACTTGTATATTATTGTGTAATCATGGTTACCGAAATCTATGCGATATTGTCTTATTTTAATAAAGTAGGCTGCTGTACATTAGCGTACCGTATTAAATTTGTTTATAAAATAAACAAATTTCTTTTAAAACGTTACAAACACACTAAAAAAATTTAAAAATAGAGATGAGGATCTTTTTTTATGTCGTCACTTGTATTTTAGAAGTGAGGACCTTTTTTAGGATTTTGTAGGTATGACCAAAAAACCCTTACACCGTCATTTTGTCGTCTGTCTGTCTGTCTGTCTGTCTGTCTGTCTGTCTGTTCGGTAAAAATTTTAACCAAACGGCTAAACCTAGAGAGTTGAAATTTGGCATGCTTGTACAACTTTTTGACCCGCACATAGGAAAAATACTAAAACATCTAATAAAAATATCCCCCTAAAAATATAAACAAATATGTGCTCATTGAAAAAAAAATATGTTTTTAAAATTCTGAGTAGGGTATCAAATGAAAGCCCTTAGTACGTGGATTAACGATCAAAATTTTATTTTTGCAAAATAAATTATTTTGACCCGATTTTTGCCAAAATTGTGCAAAAATATTTATGTCCCACACCCTGTAGCCCAGATGGTTTAAACTAAAAATCTGAAAAAAATCTAAGTAATGTACATTGGTGTGAACCGGAATAGTACAACAGGAATTTTTGATCAGATTATGTTTTCGGAAAATAACATATTTTTTGTGTTTTTTGGTTGACGATGCATATAGCTTATATTCATATAACACGCCAAGTTGTTAAGCGTGTGGTGGTCTAGAGGCTATGTGGCGCGCCAACTACACAGATATGTTATACACCACGCAGCTTCGTTCCTGGCTTGTAGAGTCAATTTTTTTTTGTTTTTTTTTTTTAATTTTTATTTTGTTTAAATTAATTTGTTAAAATTCTAGTTATATTTTAGCAAATTTTGAATTTAATTTTCAAGAGCGTAAATTTAATAACCAATTGGAATTATATTTTCATTCTATGTGTCATTTATACGAAACCAGAGGGGCGGAGCGTATGATTTAAGACAACCAAGCCATAGGCGCAATTTTCAAAATCTTAATGAACCTTGTTATATAAAAAAAAAAATGCTGCACTTATTAAGAAACCTAAATAATGATATTAGGTATTCGAATTAAAATTAATAAAAAAAATTTTTAACATAAAATTTGTTTTGAAAGCTCTGAGATTAACAGACGATAAATTATTTTAAAAAGATCGTTCATTTTGCCGTGGTTACTACAAAGCAAAATTTGTCCTACACACTCAGCATGCCGCCTTCACTTATTATATACCTGCAAAACCCTGCAATGTGTGAAAATTCACACTTCACATCAATTTTTTAGGTCATCACTTGTATTTTAGAAGCGAGGACATTTTTTGTTTTAGGTCAACACTTCGTATTTCCGAAGCGAGGACCTTTTTTAGATCATCACTTGAAATTTAGAAGTGTGAACCTTATTCATAATTTAAATAATTTTATCTTACGCCCCCAACCCAACAAACATTCCTGGGTGTGCCACTGGTTGGAATGACAATATTTCCGTCAGAAAAACTTCACCAAAATCAAGAGATCTAGTTAAGTATTACAAAATAAAACATCCAATATAATATGTCCAAAAATATAAACGATATTTATTAAAAAATTAGTCAGTACCTACCAGTATATATATATGTAGGCCGGATACCATGCTGGGATTCCGCCCCTTTGCTAATTCATCATTATGTCTTCAATGGAAAAATGCAGCTGAAGATAAGAACAACAAACCGACAGTCACTTTTACACAATCAGTTTATAAACAACGAAAACTAATACACTTTCAAATTCATTTACACAATATTTACTGTTCAGTACACTTCGATACGCACAAAACTTGAATGTAACACAGTCAGGTCACAACTGATAAGCCGTGTCTTAATGACCAACATTTCAATTAGTAAATTCTTGATTGATATCTCATTAAAAATTATCTTAATCTTTCTAATTCTGTTAATAATCCTTTAGTGTCGACAAATATATTGTTTTTCATTTTTGGTTGTGATAAACATTTATTGCAATTACCTAAGGTATTAAAATATTCAAAAGTCAACTTTTTAGGATGAATTTTATTATTATAACAATTAAAACAAATATAATACGTGTAGGAATCAAATATGAGGCCGAAAAAAACAAAATTAAAAAATAATAAATAAAAACAGATACTCAGATCAATTCTGTAAAAAGTTACTGTGTAGTAACGTTACTACAACATAAAATATTATAAAAAATACAATGACTTTCATTCATGATAGTAACTGACCTTGCTCATAGTGACGAATTTAGTAACTATTATCATAGTAACAGAGTTACAGAATTGGTCTGATAGCCTTTTATTTTATTAATAAAGATAATATAAACATAAACATGCCATAAGACAAATTAATAATGCTCCATATAGAGCCCATTGTAGACCATTGTTTATTCGCAATAAAATTATGACTGTGTATAGTCTTTTTATTTATAATTGCTTATTGTATGTAAAAGAGAACCAGACCAAATATGTAACAAACTCTGATAATCATTCCTATGATACGAGACGCAAATTTGATATTCGCTGCCCAAAAATCCGATTAACCAAATCTAAAAATGGTATGTATTTGGCCGCTCTCTTCTACAACCATCTGCCTGAAAGTTTTAAAACTCTTGAAAAGAAAACCTTTAAAAACAAATTAAAAAATATTTTAACTGATAACTGTCTTTATGATTTTGATGACTTTTATAATATTGTATTTTAAGATCATATTTGACTTGTGTTTTACTATTTTATCTTAACATGTTGCTTTGTAATATCATTTTAAAATTTGTACTTTTTATATATTTTAATTTTAACATGTTGTTTTTGTAATATATATTTTTATTATTTTTTTTTTTTTTATATATATATTCTCATTTTAATATGTTGTTTTTTGTAAACTATTTTAATTTTTTACTATTTTTAACTATTTTAAATTTGTACTTTTAGTATATTTTCTTTTTAACATGTTGTTTTTGTTTTTGTAATATCTACTTTTTTAAATTTGTACTTTTTATATATTTAATTTTTTTTTTTTTTTCATTTTAGCATGTTGTTTTTTGTATTATCTATTTTAAATTTGTACTTTTTTTTATATATTTTGACTTGTGTAAACATTTTCTGTAATGTATTTAACACTAAATAAATATTATTATTATTATTATTATTATTATATAAATAAAAAAATCAATGACCGGCGATCTATAAACGGAGAACTTACCTTCTCTGCCCCTTATACGCCTATGTTGGTCTTAGGATTTTATTATTTATTTTAATAGATTATGTATTACTTTATAAGGATAGTTAAGAAAAGGAGGCAGGCTAATATTTCATCGGCTCTGAACCTTTTTGTGGACTGTTTTTTTTTTACTTTTTTTTGCAACTAATGTCAAAATTTTAGACCGTTACTCAAAAGTGACCATATATTTGTGAACTAAAGCAAAAATATAAGAGTATACCGGTTTTCTAACAAAATTAAAAAAAAAATTTTGATCAAAATTTTTTTTTGAAATTTTGATCTAAAATTTTTTTGCCCAGAATTTAGCCAAAATGTAGTTTTAAGCTATTTTTGAGGTAAGGATTATGTAAAAAATATTTAAAAAATGCATGCTTTCCTAGTTTTAAAGTTAGAGCCAATTTGGGTCAGTTTTTGGCCTATAATTCCAAAACTTTTGCCCAAACTTCAAAATGGGCCAAATTTTCTTGATCTATGGCTAAAAATACATATTTATACCAATTTTCAATAAAATCGGAGACAAAAATTTTTTCATTAAAAATCACGATTTTTTTAAGGTCTACCCCTTACGATTTTTTCGAATTTTGGCCATTTTCAAGGATTTTGGATTACAGCCCATACAAAACTTAATAATTCGTTTATTTAAGCCCAAATTTTTTTATAGACTAAACAATGTAGGAGAATTTTAAAAATTCAAACCGCATATTTCTATCCCTAACCATTTTTTAGTAAGGATTTATCAAAATTTTCAAAAAAATATTAAAAAAATGAAAAATTTTCAAAAAATTGTTTTGTTTCAAAATTTGATTACAAGTCAATTAAGACCTCAAGATTTCAAAAATTTCAACCGCAGATCTTTATCGTATTTAGTTTTTGAGATACATCCATGCGAAAATGAAAATTTCTATAAAACACGCCATATTAAAATTTGTCAGAGTTTTAAAATACGCAAAATAAATAAGGCCTCAAATTTTTTCTAGGCTAAATAAACTACGAGGAATCCAAAAATTCTACCCACAGGTCGTTTTCTCTAACAGTTTTTGAGTTGTGATTTTTTTTAAATTCACAATTTTCACAAGTGATGTAAATTATGCCATTAAACAAATTGTCATAATCTCAAATCTCATTGAACAATTAAAGCCCCAATTTTTTTCTAGACTATATAAAATACGAATAATCCAAAAATTTCAACCGCAGGTCGCTATCTCTAACCATTTTTGAGCTGTGCTTTTTTTAATTCATAGCTAAATTTTCAAAAAAAAATTAAAAGAATTAAACATTTAAATAATATTTTGTTTCCAAATCAATCAGGACCTTACGATTTCAAAAATTTCAACCACAGGTCTTAGTCGCATTTCGTTTTCATTTACATCTCCATAAAAAAAAAATGCGGTTAAAATTATCCTATTAGATACATACAAATTCGCTGCCGAATTTGATGTATAGATTGTTACTAATTTTATTTCAGATTGTTAGATATGAAGAACCTGTAATTTATACAAATTACAGGTTTCTACCTGTAATTTAGGTCAACAGTAGGTCGCTATCTTTAACCGTTTTTGAGTTGTGCTTTTTTTTACAATTAGGCTTATTTATACCGGCAAAAATAAGTACAAACCGTCTTAAACATAACGTACGATCGTAGAAGATAGAAATTACAAAAAAAAAGTATGACCAGACAAAAAAATGCTGCAAAATATGGCCCGTGAAAAAAAATTTTTTTTTTAAATATTACTGAATGCGGCCCGCGACGTAAAATAGGTTGCTAATCCTTGATATATACTATAAGAGATCATGTAGTATAAGTAACATTCAAATTTAACTTTATATCGTATCTTCAATAATAAAAAAGTTGTGCACTGGTAAATTAAATGTACATTTGTATATTCAGTTTTTGGAAAAATTATTCCGAAATATCAACCAAAATTAATTTAATCGAAAATAATAGCATCATAAAATCTTTTATTATGTCTAAATCCGTCTTATAAAGATTTATACTATAAATTATTGCGAATAAATTTAGTGGAAAAAATCTTGTTTTGAAACGTGCGTATTTTGAGAGGTGAAGATTTTACAACGTTGTTTTCACTCCGATTTGAATAACTGTTACAAGGTTCCTAAAATACTACGAAATGGAAAATTTTCAAATTTATATTCACACAAATTTTTATGAAACAGTAAAGATAAAAAGAATATTTTAGGGTGGTAAAAATTCAGTTTCAGCAATTTTAAATTTATTTCAATTTAGAATAAGACAAATGATTAGTGGTGGCTACGTGGAAAAACGATTGTTTACGTAGCACAGGAATGCGGGATTGATTCCTGATACTGATAATTTAAATTTTGCAATACATCTTTATTCTTCCTTAAGAACATAATTCGTTCATATCAAATCATTCCTAAAGAGAAATTTCATTACTCGAGGACGGCAGAAATGATGGCAACATTGATTATTTTGAGATTTACAAATCATTTGAATCAGATCTCAAAAAAAAAAAAACGTTCACAAAGATTCGTTCACTAAGATTAATTTATAAAAATTCGTTCATAAAGATTATTTTTTCTGGAAACATTCTTATAAATTCAAAATTTTCAAGATAAAAAATAATAATTTTAATGTTTCTTGGGGGGGGGGGCGCAAGGAAGGATAAGGGGGTATCAGTAAGACTCTTCTTTTGAGCCCCAATAGTAAATCTCAACTAAATCTATCAATAAATAAGAGTAACAGTCGCTTTTCAACGTTGGCCTCCTGCGGCCCTTGTTCAGTTTATATTCTATTTTCCTGCATCTATGCTTAAAATTTACCTAATTTCACACTACTGTACCAAATCCGAGTGATATCGGTCCATAAATAAGCGAGTTACAGTTGTGCTCCAATTTCAGCAAAAACTGGTGCAGCGTTTTGCAAAATTTATCAATGAGATTCTACTTTTGATCCCCGATAGTAAATCTCATCCAAATCAGTCAATAAAAACGAGAGTTATGCACAATTAAAAGTTTTGGGGGCCTCTTGAGGCCCGTGTGCAACACATATCCAATTTTCGTGCACCTACGTTTAAAGTTTAGCTAATTCTGCACCCCAGTGCAAAATCTCAACGATATCGGTCCATAAATAAGCGAGTAATAGCCGTGCTCTACTTTCGCCGAAACTGGAGCAGATTTTTTTGTCAAAGTCCGAATTTGGCACTTTTAAGGGTACAGATAGAAGCACCTTGATGTCCTGATTCCAAAAGTGTGATTTTTTTGAAAATCGGTTCATAAATAAGGGAATTATAGGTATTTGAACTAGTTTTCACTTAATCCGCGGTCTAGTTCGTGGATTAAGACTGAAACTAGACCGGATTAAGTGAAAACTAGTTCAAATGGCTATAACTTTCTTATTTATGAACCGATCTTCAAAAACATCATACTTCTGGAATCAGGACATCAAGATGCTTCTGCCTGTACCCTTAAAAGTGCCAAATTCGGACTTTGACAAAAAATTCTGCTCCAGTTTCGGCCGAAAGTGGAGCACGGCTATTACTCGCTTATTTATGGACCGATATCGTTGAGATTTTGCACCGGGGTGTAGAGTTAGGTAATCTTTAAACACAGGTGCACGAAAGTTAGATATATAAAACGCAGGGGCCTCTGGAGGCCCCCAAATTTAAAAATTTTCTATAATTCGCTTATTTAACGGGCAGACTTTATTTAAATTTTTTATGAGGTCACAAAATTACTTCTGTGATGTAAAAAGATGATAAAAATGTAAAAAACTTGCTCCAGTTTAGACCGTAAGTGGATCAGAACCTTATCTCGCTTATTTATGTGCCGATATCACTGGGATTTGGCATAAGGGTGTGGAATTCAGTAATCTTTAAACGTAAGTGCATGAAAATTTGATTCAACGAAAACAAGAGCCTCAGGGGGGGCCTCAAATTTTAAAATTGTCCTTAACTCACTTATATATGAACAGATTTCGTTGGAATTCGGTATGAAGGCTCAAAATGGATACTGTGATGTAGAAAGATGTTGAATACTAATTAAACGTGCTCCAATTTTTGTAAAAGTAAATCAGAGCTATAATCCACTTATCTATGGATCGTTTTTGCTGGGTTTTAGCACAGGGGTGTGGAATCGTACATATATATTTAGCTAGTGTGTGTTTGTGATCTGGGTAACACTGTGACGTCATTTTTCCTAAGGTTCTCGTGATTGGTTAACTGGGAACTCCTGAGGTCTCTTGATTGACAGGTATTTTGCAGATTTATTCTGTAAGAATCTACGAATATAATTACGTATAGAAATGTGTAGGATTTCGTAGGCATAAACAAGACACTCTAGACACTCCTATATCCTATAATCGATATGAAAAATATTTTGCAGATTTATTTTCTAAGAATCTGCGAATAAAATATCATATAAAAATGTCTAGGATTTCGTAGGCATAAACAAAAAACTATAGACATTCCTATATCCTTTGACTGATATCAACAATATGTTTCAGATTTTATCTCTAAGAATCTACGAATATAATTACAAACAGAGATGTCTAGGGTTTCGTAGGCATAAACAAGAATTTCTAAACACTCCTATATCCTACGATCGATATGAAAAATATTTATCCTAATAATCTGCGGATAAAACAACCTATAGAAATGTCTAGAGTTTCGTAGACATAAACAAGAAACTGTAGATACTTCTATATCCTTTAATTGATATGAAAAATAATTTGAAGATTTATTATTTAAAAATCTGCGGATAAAACAATTTATAGAAATGTCTAGAGTTTCGTGGGCATAAACAAGAAACCTTAAGATACTGGTATATTCTTTGACCGATATGAACAGTATTTTACAGATTTATTCTCTAAGTATCTACAAATATAATTACATACAGAAATGTCTACGGTTTCGTGAGCATTAACAAGAAATTCTAGACAATCCTATATCCTTTGATCGATATAAACAATATATTGCAGATTTATTTTATAGGAATCTACGAATATAATTACATACATAAATGTCTAGGGTTTCGTAGGCATAAACAAGATACTCCTAAATCCTTTAACCGATATGAACAATATTTTGCAGATTTATTCTCTAAGAAACTGCGGATAAAATAACATATAGAAATGTTTAGGGTTTCGTAGTTATAAAAGAGACACTCTAGACACGCCTATATCCTTTAACCGATATGAACAATATTTTGCAGATTTATTCTCTAAGAATCTACAAATATAATTATATATAGAAATATCTAGGATTTCGTAGGCATAAATTAACGTCTCAAATTATTTTTAGTTTTAACAATATAAATGTAATGTACTGAATAAAAATTAATCGTTTTCCCATCTTAAAAAATTCGTGAATAAATAATCTAACTATATAATTAGCAAGTGTCTGTATGTATGTAACATTATGATGTCAATTTTTCTCATGATTGGCTAACTGGGGACCCTGTCTCTTGATTGGCTGACAGGTGATACCCTCTCCCGTGATTGGCGAACGGGTGATATCCTGTCCCGTGATTCGCTGACCAGCGAACAAATTAAGATACGTTAAAAAATAAAACCAAATACACATACAAACAATTGAAAATTTTATATTATAAATCCGTCATTGTTGACGGGTTGTATAATATTTAACCGTAGCTGCACGAAAATGCTATATGTAGAAAAGAGCCTAAAGATAGATTTTGCTGTGTCTGTTTTATATGACATCATAGTAGTGCAGAGCAATTTTTACCTAACAATTTAATTTTATTTTCGGCTATGGAGCTGTGATTATTGTTCACGCTAATCTACCATTAAATCCGACCCTGTTTAATATACTTTTTATAGTATTGGCCAGTCAGATATCTCCCCTAGCGATTTCCAAAATTCAATTAATTTTAATATGAAGTGAAACAAGCACCCATTAGTAAATGGAAGTCTAACTTAATCAACTGGACAATACTGGTCTGAACATGAACGGAATAGACACCTGCGGAGGATGCATTGTGGTAGCTGACTCTATAACCCATCAATGCATATTTATGAATTTAAAAAAAGCGATTAATATTGGAAAGAAAAATTTACATAATATGCAGAAACATGGATAATGCAAGAACTCCTATATAATATGCAAATTTCTTTACCGACAACGAAATTAAAATTATAATTTTTTGGTAAAGTCATAAGACCACAAAAAAGCTCTCTTATACGTGATTCAAAACATTAAAACTATTATTCATGATAACCTATTGAAAATTGAAGTCCTGCTTTAAAGCTTCTGGCCACATTAAGAGAGTTGCCTTTTATATTTCGAGATTTTAGATCAAAAACAATTATTTATCAACAAAAGTGGCTTTATTATTTTTCAAAATATTCTCCATGAAAGTCAATACACTTTTGCATGCGTTTGAACCAATTTTTGAAGCTCTTTTTCCATTATAACAGGCATTTTTCACTCCGGTTGTCAAATTATGTGGGATCTAACGCGAACAAATCTTTTTGATGGCCAAATGTTCATGCAATATTGAATGTACGCTGGTCCTACTAATGCCCAAGGATACCTTAATCTCACGATAAGTAACATGACGATCTTGCAGTATCAGTTCACGTACAGCGTCAATTTTTTCCGGAACAACAACCGATTTTGGACGACCTTGCTTTGAATTGGTTTGCATCCAACAATATGAGCCTGAACATAGAGAAGACCAATAAAATGGTTTTTAGTCTCAACAGAAATTTTTCAAAGAATTTTTTACTATATGCAAATAATGTTAAATTTCTAGGTTTTTATTTGGATTCCCAGTTAACCTGGAAGATACAGACAAATACTCTTGAAAATAAAAGTGAGTGGTGAATCACATATCACTTATACCCTTTTCACACTAAATCTTTAAGACGAGTGAACTTAAAGTTCACCGATGTTTAAGATCGGTATGCTTTCACACTTGATGTTTAAATCTCTGGTGCTGTCATCAGCTACAGTAATTTTGTCCTTAAGTTACCGTCATGAAATTACCAGTTTTGAACTGTCTGCGCAGACGCACATTTTGAATTATTATAAACAAATATGGATATTTCATTTCATTCTACAATAAAGACACTACAACAAAGAATATATTACACCTGTATTAACATGTAAGTCGATACATTTTATCTCAATTATTGTAGCTCTGTATTTTATTAAACACATTATTAAAATAAATAATTTTATTATAACAATAAGTATAAACTTCTTATAACGTCGATATAATACAGTATTCTTGTTTATGATAATATAAAATGTTGACAGCACAAATTCAAGGAGTATTTTTTTATAACAGAAATTAAGTTGGCAATGCGGACGAAGTTTAAGACGCAGATCTCTGTCTTAAACATCGCTTGTATTTAGACGAGGCCATACGGTTTCACATTAGCGTTTAAAGATACATTCACTTTAACATCCGATCTTAAAGATCTAGTGTGAAAAGGGTATTAGAGCAGCTAAAACGGTATACTTCGCGCGCGTTCATAGCCTAATATCATATGGCATCATATTATGGGGAAATTCAATAAATTGGAAAAGGATTTTTAATCTAAAAAAAAACGCCATTAGAATAATTACGAACAGTGCTTGGAGGGATTCGTGTAGACCATTATTTAGATCCAGCAACATCCTTACTCTCCCGTGCCTGTACATACTGGAAGCGCTCACATTGGTCAGAGAAAGCATTGGCGAGATGGCCATATATGGAAATGGTCATGAATATAACGCCATAATATACTTAAGCCCCGTCTTAAGTATAAAAAATCTTTATGTTTTTGTAACAATGTAGGTATAGACATATTTAACAAATTACCGTTAGAAGTAAGGAACTACAATGGGCGTAAATTCAGGCCTACCATGAGAGCTTACCTCCTCGATAATGCGTTCTATAGTCTACAAGAATATATGAACCATAATTTAGATGGTGTAATATAGTTTTGTATTTATAATACCGCACCCCTACAAACTTCAATTGGTGCAAGAATTAAAGCCCCAAGATGCCAGTCAGAGGCTTAATTTCGTAAATCAGGTGATTGAGCGATTTTCAACGTTTACCAACATTTTGTTTTCGGATGAAGCTCATTTTCATCTTAATGGCCACGTAAATAAGCAGAACTGCCGCTACTGGAGTGCAACGAATCCGAAACGCAAACATCAGAAACCCCTACATTCGCCTAAATTGACCGTATGGGCTGCGATGTCGGCGCGAGAAATTATCGGCCCTTACTTTTTTGAAGACGAAGGGGGGCGTGCAGTTACAGTGAATTCAGTGCGTTATGTGGAGATGTTAGACAACTTCTGGTACCTGAACTGCAAAACTTTCCTGGCTATAACCAAAGAACATGGTTCCAACAGGACGGAGCAACTTCACACACGTCCAATATGTCTCTGCCACGTGTTCGTGAAATTTTCTCAGGCAAATTGATCTCCCGGAGAGGTGACATAAATTGGCCTCCACGCAGTCCAGATTTAACCCCTATGGACTTTTTCCTATGGGGGTTATCTTAAATCTAAAGTTTACGCCAATAAACCGACTTCACTGGCGCATTTGAAAGAAAATATCCGTCACGAAATGGCAGCCATCCCTGAGTCCACCTGCCGAGACGTCATAAGTAATTTTACTGTTCGATTAAATGAGTGCCGAGAACGCGAGGGTATACATTTAGACGATATTATTTTTAAGAAATAAATCCCCAAAAAGTGTATTTTAATAATTAATAAACATTTTTTCTATATACGGCTTACTTTTTTTTTAATCGATCCACTAAATATAAAATTTCTTTTGAGACACCATGTATATTGTTATTTTTTTTTTTGTCTGACTGGATTTATGTTCATATTATGTATCTAATGTTCCAATAAATCTAATCTAATCTATTCTTAATATGTTCCATTTTTCTATATATCACAGGATCTTAAGTTTTGTTTGTATTTAAATTAACCATCGATAATTTTGTGTCAATGTGCATTGCTCCATATTGCACCATATTAGTTGGTAGAATGCAAATAGCACTGCACAGGTCTCGGAGGGTACCCCTGCGGCCACACCTCCCATATCCCCTGATTGATACGTGTTAGTATTGTCTCTGGAGCTTCGCGTTATTTCTAGGAATCACTTAACTCAATTATTAACACTACCACGGGATCCTACCACCAGAATATATTATCGTAACTGAAATAGAACAAATTTACTTCGATTCCAATACATTTTAACAACAGGGTATAATTTTAATGTCAGTTGGAGGATTGAATGGAACTGAAAATTTGGATGTATGGCAAATTTGAAAATAATAACAAATTGCTATATTTTTAGTCAGAATTAATGAGAAAGAATTGATGGCAGTAGATGAATATTGGTATTTACGGTCTTCTTATTTCTTGTCAAAAGAAGGCGAAAATCCTTAAAACACCTTTATAAAAGTTTTATAATAAAAGAGATATTATTTTTTTTAGGGTTAGGGTTAGGTAATTTTTGTGGTTTTTCCGCCATAACTCTCCAAATATTTATCCAATCAAAAAAATGCATTTAGGTAAAAGATTTGTCTTCTTGTTTTTAGCAATATTTGTTATACACACACCGGAAAATTTAACGGAACAGACATATACATATAATTATTTGCCTTGTAGTTTACATATTAGACCGGGAGCTCATGACAGTTTTTGGTCTCCGATTTCATACAGCATGCCTTTTGGAGGAGAGAATATTTACCTTGTGACAACAAAAAAGGGATGGTACTTAACCCATGCACGCTTTCCGGTCATAGGGAGAATTGCATTTCCACTTAAACACAAAATTTTTGTGCTTTTCTCTGATTTAATATTGCTTGCCCTTTTGTCAAAAGAAAGTTATAACAAATTTAAAGTCTATTAAATATATGCATGCGATTCGGAGGTTCCCAAAGGGCTCAAACGGTCATGTGATCTTGTAATAAAAAAATATGATTTTCCGTGTTTTCATACAGCATGCCTATAATTAAAAGACTTTAAATTTGTTATAACTTTCTATTGAAAAAAGGGCAAGCAATATTAAGTCAGAGAAAAACACAAATTTTGTGCAAGTGGAAATGCAATTTTCCCTATGACCGGAAAGCGTGCAGGGGTTTAGTACCATGCCATTTTTGTTGTCACAGGGTAAATATTGTCTCCTCCAAAAGGCATGCTGTATGAGATCGGAGACCAAAAATGTCATGAGCTCCCGGTCTATATTGTTGATACCTCTCAGATAATTGTCTAGTACGATGTTTTTTGGAATAATCTTCAATCGGGTTGAGGTCAGGGGAGCACGCTGACCAACCCATTGTTGTTATACCCACTTGATTTAAAAAGTCTGTTACACAGTGGGCGACGTCTGGACGCGCATTATCCTGCATTAGGGTGGAATTTTCTCCGATATATTGGGCAAAGGGTAAAACATGGTCTTGAAGAATATCTTTGATGTACCTATCTACAGTTAACGCTCCGCCATCAATCACTTACTCTGTGCGAGCTCCCAAACATATTCCACCCCACACCATAATTGAACCTCCACCAAAAGATACAGTGGTAGCAAAATGAAATGGTGTATTTTGTTCTCCTTGGCGTCGTTACAATCTTCGTTCATTGTTTAGTAGAGCATTCAAAGCTATCTAGATATAGGCTACAAAATAATAAAATTTAAAAAACAAACATAATTTTCAATCTGTTCCTTTAAATTTGCCAGTGTGTGTATAAATATTTGCTGTTAAATCAATAATAAGAGACTAATTTAAATTTTTAATTTTTGGGGTTAAAAATTAAAAATTTACATTAAAAGGGGCTCAAATCATTCCCAATGAGAACCTATGTCGTAGAGGTTTTATTTAAAATACTGTTTCTTTTTCTTTTTTTGTGTTGTTTTTATTCTATTGTTTGTATTGCAGATGAAAATGAGTAAGGTGGGCAACCAGACCAACTCACAAGATCCGCAGGCGGTGAACTCTCGCGTGTTCGTGGGTAACCTCAACACCTTCCAATGCTCCAAGACAGACGTCGAGAGAATGTTCCAAAGATACGGACGTCTCGTGGGTAAGATAAACTTTATTACCTCTAATATGCTAAATATCTCGACAAACTTACACCAATAAGATACTTAGAGAGAAATTAATTATTATTTATGTTCACATCCACTGCCAATCATATCGGTGGGCAGTTACTTCCAATTATTAGCTTTGGCAGTGGTTAGTTAAGCAAATTATTACGTAGAGCATTTGAAACATGATGCTAGTCAAGGACGAAGAGCGATCTTTAAACATTCTTGAGCGATTATAAGCAGTGGTATTCTTGTCACAAGTCAAAGGAGTTTGACCAGCATTGATACAGACTTGTTCAAGCATGTTAGCACCGTATACACGACGCGCACACACTTGTTATCACATCAGTCGAGAGTGTTGTGCTCAAAAGGAAGGTTATACCCATTTTAAGGGTTTTGTAGGTATCACCAAAAAACCCTTATAACGTCATTTTGTCGTCTGTCTGTCTGTCTGTCTGTCTGTCTGTTCGGTAAAAATTGTAGCCAAACGGCTAAACCTAGAGAGTTGAAATTTGCCAAAATAAATATTTTTTTAAAATTCTGAGTAGGGTATCAAATGAAAGCCCTTAGTACGTGGATTAACGATCAAAATTTTATTTTTGCAAAATAAATTATTTTGATGCCATTTTTGCCAAAATTGTGCAAAAAAATGTTTGTCCCACACCCTGTTGCCCAGATGGTTTAAACTAAAAATCTGAAAAAAATCTAAGTAATGTACATTGGTGTGAACCGAAATAGTACAACAAGAATTTTTGATCAGATTATGTTTTCGGAAAATAACGCATTTTGTGTTTTTAACTAAAATATGTTATCTATTTAATACGTTGTGTAACATACCACATCAGTAGCTCTCGTGGCGTGGTTGGATTTGTCGTACGGTTAATCATATAAGTTAACTTGCAAACTAGGGTTCGAATCCTGTTAATTTTATTTTTTATTTATTTTTTTTTGCATTTTTATTTTGTTTAAATTATTTTGTTAAAATTCTAGTTATATTTGGTAAATGTTGCATTTAATTTTTAAAAGCGTAAATGTAATAACCAGTGGAAAGTGTTGAAATTATAATTTAATTCTATGTTTGACGAAATCAAAGGGCGAGACTTATGATGTACGCAACCAATGGAAGCCATAGGTGCAATTTTCAAAATCTTAATGAACTTTGCTGTATAAAAAAAAATACTGCATATATTTAGAAACTTAAATAATGGTATTAGGCATTCGAATTAAAATTCATAAAAAAATATTTTGACATAAAATTTGTTTTGGCATCCCAAATAATCATCGTTCAGTTACTAAATACCTGCAAAACCCAGAAATGTGTGAAAATTCACACTTCACATCAATTTTTTATTGCTTAATTATGCAGTCTACTTAAGTAAAAAGTAATTTTTTATACTTTTAATCCAATTTAAATATCAAAAGCAAGGTCGAAGCTGCAACCATAACCTCACTTTCACTGTCAGACGCTATTTTATAGGGTTTTGTAGATATGACCACCAAAAAACCCTTATAACGTCACTCATGTGTCAGTCTGTCTTTCTGTACGATAGAATGAAATTTCAGATGACTCTGTTAGAGTATTTGGAACTTCAGTTCAGTATTGCTTCAGTACTGCTTCATTACTTATATTTTACTTCATTTTACTTCCTTCTTTTATTATTTTTTTTTTTATTATTTTTTATTATTGTTGTTTATTTTTCATAGTTAATCGTAGAATTTAAAATATAATTATTTCATATTGAAATTTGGTCTTTTCTTTTTATTTGTATTTTATTATCTTGTACATAATATTTAAATTGTCATATTCACTAATTAATATATTTGTTTTATATAAGTGTCATGTATATAATATTTTTCATGTACCATTTAGGCATTGGCCTGTAGTGTACTTAAGCCAAATAAATAAATAAATAAATAAATAAATAAATAAATTACTGCTACTGTCAAAATTAAGGAATCGTTATTATCTCTCTCAAGACTACAAAAGCAAACTTTGATGAAAGTGTTTATATTTTTTTATTGTTTTCATGCATGGCAAATAAAAAAAATCAAGTGTGAATTTTCACACATTTCAGGGTTTTGCAGGTATTTAGTAAGTGAATGATGATTATTTGGGATGCCAAAACAAATTTTATGACAAAATATTTTTTTATGAATTTTAATTCGAATGCCTATTACCATTATTTAAGTTTTTAAAGATGTGCAGTGTTTTTTTTTATATATATCAAGGTTCATTAAAATTTTGAAAATTGCGCCTATGGCTTCCATTGGTTGTTTTTAGTCATAGCTCCTCCCCTTTGATTTCGTGTACATTCAAATATATAATTAAATTATAATTTCAACAATTTCCACTGGTTATTAAATTTACGCTATTAAAAATTAAATGCAACAATTGCCAAAATATAATTAAAATTTTGAAAAAATAATTTAAACAATATAAAAATGCAAAAAAAAAAAATAAAAAATAATATTTTCTCCTCACGTAGGACTCGAACATGAGTTCGATTATGAATTCTTGGGCAGAACGCAAGTATCTTAGCCACAGCACCAAGAAACACGTTACTGTTTAGCGTATTATATAACTATAAGTTGTCAACATTATTAGCAAAAAAACACAAAAAATGCTTTTTTTTCCAAAAACATAATCTGATCAAAAATTCCTGTTGAACTATTCCGATTCACACCAATGTACATTACTTAGAATTTTTTCAGATTTTTAGTTTAAACCATCTGGGCTACAGGGTGTGGGACAAAATTTTTTTTGCACAATTTTGGCAAAAATCGCTTCAAAATAATTTATTTTGCAAAAATAAAAATTTGAGCGTTAATCCACGTACCAAGGGCTTTCATTTGATACCCTACTCAGAATTAAAAAAAAATATTTTTTCTTTCGATGAGCACATATTTGTTTATATTTTTAGGGGGATATGTTTTTTAGATGTTTTAGTATTTTTCCTATGTGCGGGTCAAAGAGTTGTATAAGCATGCCAAATTTCAACTCTCTAGGTTTAGCCATTTGGCTACAATTTTTACCGAACAGACAGACAGACAGACAGACAGACAGACAGACGACAAAATGACGGTATAAGGGTTTTTTGGTCATACCTACAAAACCCTAAAAATGACTAACTAAACTCAAGAACAATTTGGCTTTGTTTTTGTTGATCAGTGTTATTAAAGAATAGTCCAGGAAATAAATTAAAATTAATACAGTATTAATGATGATGATGAAGATGATGATGATGATGATGATGATGATGATGATGATGATGATGATGATGATGATGAATCTTGTTTTGTAAATAAAAACATTTAATTTAGTTTCTACGTATATCTTTGTTAAGACAATTGTTGCAGTTTGTGTAACACTTGAAGCTCTCTTGTACACGTAAATAACATTATATTCAATATTGAAATCTCCAGAGCATATACCGGGCATATATCAACTTTATGTCAGATCAGGGACTTCAGTACATGGAGAACAATCACATATTCATAGGCATGGACGCCTGTAAAGAAATACTCGGAATTTGAAGAAACAGAAATAAAAACATTTCAAAAATCTCTCACTTCCTGGGTATTGTTAAATATCTTGCATTTTACTTCCTGCGGGTCTATTCTGTCATTTGTCCACAGTCAATTTCACGCTGTCTAGATCAGTGTTTCTCAACAGGTGGTCCGCGGACTGGTGGCCCTTAAAAAAATTTTAGTGGTTCGCGAAAGGATTATAAATTATTATTTTTGAGATTTCTTGCTCATTTTTTTATGATTTTTTGTTCATTTTTTGTGTATTTGGTTCAATTTTCAGTGATTTTTTATTACTAAGATATATATAGAGTTTACATATACAATTTGTTTAATAGTACATTTATTTTTAGGGGTCCGTGGTAGAATATTAAATATTTTACTGGTCCGCGATACGTTTTCAGTTGAGAAACACTGGTCTTGATCATTTTTATGCACAGGGTACTGTAGAAATTTTCGACAGGTCACTTTAAAAAATTTGTCGAAAAGCTTACCGAACTGAAACTGTCCTGAAAACAATATAATAATAATAATATTTATTAATGTTGATACATTATAAAAAATGTTTACACAAGTCAAATATTTAAAAAGTACAAATTTAAAATAGATAGTACAAAACAACATATTAAAATAAAAATAAAAAAAATATATAAAAAAAGTACAAATTTAAAAATGATATTAAATATAATAAGTAAAGTAAATAAAATTACAATTTTTTACAAAGGTCATCAAAAGGATAAAAAAATAAATAAATAAATAAAAGATAAAAGATATCAGGTGTCAGAGAACAAGTTAAAATCGTCCACCAGGTACTCGTCGAAATTATAGAAGGCCTTTTTGAGTAAAAAATTTTTAATTTTTGTTTTAAAATGACTTTTATCAAGACATTTGACCTTACTCGGTAGCACATTATAAAATTTGGTGGCATAGTAATTTAACGAGTATCTGGTATAGATGGGTCAGTCACTTACAGATACCAATAAGAACAATAACAAAATAAAGAACAAATCTTTCTACATATTTTTGAAGGATGATGTCGTCTTTTACTTACTTCTCCCACTGGTAGATGGAAGTTTTTTCTTCTCATATATTTTTTTTCAGTTTTCTGTACTACTTTCGTCCTTGTTTTTCTCACAGAAATATCTCTTTTCTATATCTTTGGGAAGCTATGGGGACAGTTACCTATAAAAGAAGTATCTCATTGAAATTATATACAAAGGAGTGGTTTAGAAAAAAGAAATGATTATTTTGTGTTCTACTTCAAACTGCAATATCTCACTTATCAGTTCCGTTACGGAAAAAATATACATTCAAAAACCGTACAAAGTATGGGCACTCCAGCTTGTTGTCTTGTAACTGTTCGAAACGTGTAGAAACCAAATATGATGCGGAAAAAAAATTAAAAACAGATATAGCCTTAAATTTTATTGATATAGATAATAGATAAAAAATAAGAATTAGTTTATAACGATTGTTTAAAAATGGGGACAGGCTAATATTTCATCGGCTCTGAGCCTTTTTGTGGACTGTCTTTTTTTAATTTTTTTTGCCGCAAATGTCAAAGTTTTAGGCCGTAACTCAAAAGTGACCATATATTTGTGATTTAATGCTAAAAATGTATAAACATACCAATTTTCCAGAAAAATTTAAAAGATAAATTTTGAAATTTTAATCAAAAATTTTTTGACTCTAATTTAGCCAAAATATATTTTTAAAGTAATTTTGGTGTGGGGATTATGAAAAAAATATTGAAAAAAATCATGCTTTTCTAGTTTTTGAGTTAGAGCCGGTTTGGGACAGTTTTTTGCCTATAATTCCAAAACTTTTGCCCAAACTTCAAAATAGACCAAATTTTATTAATCTATGACCAAAAATACATATTTGTACCAATTTTCAATAAAATCGGAGACAAAATGTTTTTTCTTCAAAATCACGATTTTTTTAAGGTATACCCCTTACGATTTTTTGCCATTTTCAAGGGTTTTGGATTACTGCCCATACAATACTTAATAATTGGTTTATTAAATCCCAATTTTTTTTATAGACTAAACAATGTATGTGAATTTTAAAAATTCAAACAGCGGATTTATATTCCTAACCCTTTTTTAGTTAGAACTTATCAAAATTTTCAAAAAAATTTAAAAAAAAATTGAAAATTTTCAAAAAAAAATTTTTTCCCAATTTTTGGTTTTAAGTCAATTAGGACCTCAAGGTT
The DNA here is from genome assembly GCA_963971575.1 of Liopterus haemorrhoidalis. Classification (NCBI taxonomy): domain Eukaryota; kingdom Metazoa; phylum Arthropoda; class Insecta; order Coleoptera; family Dytiscidae; genus Liopterus; species Liopterus haemorrhoidalis. The sequence continues at coordinate 3,238,137 of OZ020618.1, forward strand.
TCAAAAATTTCAACCACAGGTCTTTATCTCATTTAGTTTTTGAGATACGTCCCTGGGAAGATGAAAATATTTATAAATCACGCCATATTAAAATTTATCATAATTTTAAAATACGCCAAACGAATAAGGCCTCAAATTTTTTCTAGACTAAATAAACTACGAGGAGTCCAAAAATTCTAACTTAAGGTCCTTTTCTCTAACTGTTTTTGAGTTGTGATATTTTTAAATTCACAATTTTTACAAATGATGTAAATTATGCCGTGAAAAATATTATCATAATCTTAAATTTATTTCCCTATAGATCAGTGTTTCTCAACCAAAAACGCACCGCGGACCAGCGTAATATATAATTTTCTAGCGCGGACCACTAATAACAATTGCTGGTTAATTTTTTGCAAGAAAAGAAATATATTTAATGTGCTTCTAAATACAATTATTTTATTTGTAGAAAACCACAGAAAGTTTACAGAAAATAAACTAAATATAAATTATTTACATAAAAAATATGCATAAAAATAAAAAAAAACTTCAAAAAATACATATAAAAACTTTCGCGGACCACTAACATTTTTCTGGGGACCACTGGTGGTCCGCGGACCACCTGTTGAGAAACACTGCTATAGATATATATATATAAGTATCAAGTTGATTTCAAATTTAACATTGTATCTTCGATGACAAAAAAATTAAAATATCTCATATTTCATCTACCATTTCTTCCTTTTTCAAGTGACTGCTGTTTGAGGCTGCCCCTACAGATAAAACACTTATTTTCAGTAATATAAAAAATATTTAACCTTCTGAATATAACTCCATTATCGTAGTTTTATTGTGGGTTTAATTTAGTGTCTCAATTGTAATTTTCTCCCTATTATTGGAAATGAAATGAACAAATAGCCTATGAGACTCGGGAGTAATACTGGAGCAATTTTTCGTTTATTGCTTTGTGATTATTTTCTTATATGTGTCCCGCGGTCTAAGCCGTAAGTCATTCTTCTCTTCTGATTAGATTCCAGATGGGTAAACACTAAATTGACCTTATATCTTTCACAGTTAACTTCGTTTATTTCTTATAAAGTATTTCAAATTAGATTGCAACCATGGGGACTTGCCCGTTTGATAAATTTAATCTTATATTTCAAGATGAACTATCACAGAAAATATACTAACTTAACCTGTACATAAACAGCTAGAGGAAGAGAAATAAAATTGTTCGCCCTAAATCTAAATATACTAGGTTTGTGAAAAAAACACAGGGCTGCTGCGCGTGAAAAACAATAAATGAGGACCCGGATTTCGGGAAAAATATAATTCCGAACCCGGGTTCTAGCAAAAACATTCCGGGATCCAGCAAAAAAATTCCAGTTTCCGGTAAAACAATTCCGTGCCCGATAACAAGAAAACTGAGTGTAGATAGAGATTGTTCAAAAGCAATATTTTTTATGGTTTTATAGGTATGACCATTAAATAACGTCACTCCCTGTCTGCCAGTCTGTCTGTCTGTCTATATGTTTGCCTGTTCTGAAGAAATTGTAGCCAAACAGCTGAACATAGGAAGTTGTAATTTGGCATGCTTATACAACTCTGTGACCCGCATATAGAAAAAAAACTGACAGTTCAAAAAAACATAACTAAACAACGGTTAAAGAAAACGACTTGGGGTTAAAATTTTTGAATTTTTCGTAGTTTATTGAGTCTAGAAAAAAATAGAGGCCTTAGTCGTTTTGCGCATTTCAAAATAATGACCAATTTTATTACTTCATGAATTATAGAAAATTTCATCTTCGCATGGACGTATCTCAAAAACGAAATGCGATAAAGACCTGCGGTTGAAATTTTTGAAATATTGAGGTCCTAATTGACTAGCAACCAAATTTTGAGACATAGAAGTTGAGGATAGTAATCCAAAACCCTTGAAAATAGCCTAAAATTGAAAAAATCGTAAGGGGTAGACCTTAAAAAAAATCGTAATTTTCAAGCAAAAAAAAAAATTGTGTCCGATTTTATTGAAAATGGGTACAAATATGTATTTTTGGTCATAGATCAATAATATTTGGTTTATTTTGAAGTTTGGGCAAAAGTTTTGGAATTATAGGCAAAAAACTGACCTAAATTGGCTCTAACTCAAAAACTAGCGAAGCATTAATTTTTTAAATATTTTTTTGATAACCCTCACTGCAAAATTAGCTGAAAACTATATTTTTCTTAAAATCGGAGTCAAAAATTTTTTGATCAAAATACCAAAATTTTTTACCTTTTATACTGGCGTGTTGATGGTATGGATGTTTGTATTTGTAGTACAGTCGATTCCGCTTAATTGGGACACATCGGGACTTAGACATTTTGGCCCAATTAAGCGGCTGCCCCAATTAAGCGAATTTCACATAAAATTAAACAATGCATATTTTTCTTTCAATAATTTTATTTTATAAACTCTTGGACAAAACTGTAAATTACATATAACCAAAAAATATAAACTTTTAAGAAAAAATAATAATAAATTTCAAAATAAAATAATAAATAGGTACATACAATTTAATTCAATGCAAAAATGCATCAAGCGTAGTCTGTCTTTTGTTTTTGTAACATTTCACTTCTACAAAATCAGCACAGGTATTCAGTGCGGATGTAGGGCTCCCTTCATTTCCTTCCTATATAAAATAACGCTGTAACACGGCCATACATTTTTTTGCCTCCTGGTTAGTCACAGGCACAGGTGGATCATCATCATCATCGTCATCTTCGTCTAATTTTTCATGTTTTGATTTAATGTTTTCTACAAATGAATCCTTACAATCTTCAACTTGATATTTGCTAGTTTTTTAAATATATTTTTTCATATTGTGAATCAAAAAGATATGAAGCGCATCATATTAAATTCTTTGTACATATTTTTTCTTAAGAATATCTGTAACATAATATGTACTGTGATCTTAAATTTACTGTCCCAATTAGGCGGAATGTTGTCCCAATTAAACAGGTAAATTTACTGTTGGTTCCTTAGTTTGGTTTCTGTTCTCGGAGATTTGGCCCAAATAAGCGGCTGCCCCAATTAAGCGGTGGCCCAATTAAACGGAATCGTCTGTATATAACTAAAAACCAAAAAAACTTAAATCTTGGTTAGTAGCCATAGTTGCTAAGACCAAATATATAAATTTAAAAAAAAAAATCCTTGGTAATAGGCCCAAACCTACATTGTAAATAAACTTAGTAGCTTTAGCCAATCTTTGTATAGAAAGCTTGTTTTTTTTTTTAATTTAATGGCCTTTGCTGCTGTGGCAATTAGCCAGGATAATTTTTATTTATGAAAAATTCCATGCCTGGACAGGATTCGAACCCGAGACCTTAGCAACGCAGAGCTGATGTGTTACCACTACACTACGTCGGTCGGAAGAAAGCTTGTTACTCAATCTTATAGTAAACGACTTTTGGTGGTAGCATTTAAAAATTTTCTCTTTCCAGGTATTTCAATGCATAAAGGCTATGCTTTCGTTCAATTCACAAATCCTTTCGACGCCCGTAGCGCATGTTTGGGAGAAGATGGCAGGACTGTACTAAGTCAAATTCTTGGTAAGTGTTCTTTCCATTATTCTGCTTTAAAAGCTTATTAAAAGTTTTATAGAACTAAATTTTAAAACGACTTTTATACAATACCTTCTTAAACTGCCAAAGGCCATTAAGTTTAACTAAGCAAAGCTTAATTTTGTTTAACAATTTTTAAATTGTGTTTAATGAGAACACTAAACTAATAAAGATTTTTTTTTTAAAGTTATTAACACCAACTTAGAAACTTTTATAGATGTATAAAAATTATTATACCAAAACAACTTTCTACTTTGGTATTGTCTGTTGATAATTTTTATTTTAATAAAATATTTAATGAAAAATCACACGTCTAGGCTGTTAAAAACTGTTAGTACTTTTACGTTACGCTACGTTCTGATCCAATTTTTTAATTTAAACTTTTAAATTAGTTTTATAAGTTTGTAGGATTAGTGTAATAAAGAAATATTAATTGGCCGTTTGCGATTCAAATTAAGTTTGAGTAATAGTAAACTATTAGACTGAAATTAATATCGTTTTTGTTCTTCTACTTTTATTGTTTGGTTGTTTTACGTGTTGCATGCCTTTTGTTATCGTAAATGAGCATTTATAGTACAATAGAAAACAGGTTAGGGTCAAAACATTAAGTTACCTACAATCTGTATTGGGTACAGACAGGTCACTTGACTTTTAGACTTTTATATCCGTTTTCTTTTTGAACCCACAGAATATTGTTTTTTCGGGGAGTTCCGGTACCGGTACCAATTTTTAAATTTAAAGTTTAGGATTAAGATTAGGATTAAGATTTAGTTGCACAAACATATCTCAGTAGGTTTTATTATTTAAGTGAGAAATAGTGGAAATATTCATCTTTTTAATCACTCATATTAGTCCATTGTTTGTGTACGCAATTTACTGCATATGTTAAAATATATAAATAATAAATACTGCATTGAAAATAATAGTATTTCATGTTTTACATTTAATAAATGTCGGGCATTATTTAAAATATGATAATGTTAATTAAATATAAAAAACATATTTTTGATATTTACATAAATTAAAATGCATCAAAGAAATAAATTTTATAATAATTAAACAATATATGGCTATTATAAATATCCAATGTTCTAGACATTTAATTATAAAATATTAATTGTGAATTTTAAAATGTCAATTTATATTAAAAAATTAATAAATATATCATCAATAATAGAATTAATCAAAAGGTTTGAGGGACATTAATTAAATTTTATGCTAAAATTTAATTTGTTGTTGCTTCGTTGGTGGTCTACGAAACATAGAGACACGAGTTCCAATCCCGTTACCTATTTTAGAATTTTATCTTCCGATATTATGCAATGGACTCAGTCTCAAGTATTTAATACTTAAAATACCTATTTATGCGGGGGATAATAGGATCGTTCGCACTGTCAGACTGACCACGTGGCTTTTATATCTATGGCCAGAGGTCAAGAATCGGAAAACTTATCTTATCTGCCCTTTTGCACCACCTAGGCGTTGGCGCTATCTATCTTTTCAACCACTAAATTTCAAAAATATTTGAATTATATTACTGGCCTATTAAATTAGTTTCACCTGTAATTTTATATGTTCCAGAAGAGAAAAAAAGATCCTTTTAGCATATATATCGGCAAAAAATTTAATTCTTTAATCGTTTTGAGATTAGGATATTTATTAATAACATTATTTACATTATTTGTGAAAACTGTGAATTAAAAAAAGCACCACTCAAAAACAGTTAATGATAGCGATCTGCGGTTGAAATTTTTGGATTTTTTGTAGTCTATTTAGTGTAGAACAAAATTGGGGCTTTAATCGCTTAACGAGTTTTGAGATTATGACATTTTTTAATGGCATAATTTACATTATTTATAAAAATTGTAAAAAAAACACATGTCAAAAATGGTTAGGGATAGCGACCTGCGATTTAAATTTTTGGATTCTTGAAAGTTTATTTAGTTTAGAAAAAAATTGGGGCTTTAATCATTTAATGCGTTTTGAGATTATGATTTTTTTTTTAATGGCATAATTTAAATAATTTGTGAAATTTGTGAATTAAAAAAAGCACAACTCAAAAACAGTTAGCGATATTAACTTGCGGTTGAAATTTTTGGATTCTTCAATGTGTATTTAGTCTAGAAAAAATTTGGGGCTTTAATCATTTAATGCGTTTTAAGATTATGTAAATTTTTTTAATGGCATAATTTACATTATTTGTGAAAATTGTGAATTCAAAAAAAAATCATAACTAAAAAACGGTTAAAGAAAATGACTTGGGGTTAGAATTTATGAATTTTTCGTAGTTTATTTAGTCTAGAAAAAAATTGAGGCCTTATTCGTTTTGCGTATTTTAAAATAATGACCAATTTTATTATTGCATGATTTATAGAAAATTTCATCTTCGCATGGACGTATCTCAAAAACGAAATGCGATAAAGACCTGCGGTTACAATTTTTGAAATTTTGAGGTCCTAATTGACTTGCAACCAGATTTTGAGACAAAAAATTTTTTTGAAAAATTTTCATTTTTTTTAAAATTTTTCGAAAATTTTGATAAATCGTAACTAAAAAATGGTTAGGGATAGAAATTTGCGGTTTGAATTTTCAAAATTCTCATACATTGTTTAGTCTATAAAAAAAATTGGGCTTAAATAAACCAATTATTAAGTTTGGTATGGGCAGTAATCCAAAACCCTTAAAAATGACCTAAAATCGAAAATATCGTAAGGGGTAGACCTTAAAAAAATCGTGATTTTGGAGCAAAAAATTTTTGTTTCCGATTTTATTGAAAATTGGTACAAATATGTATTTTTGGTCATAGATCAAGAAAATTTGGTCCATTTTGAGGTTTGGGCAAAAGTTTTGGAATTATAGGCAAAAAACTGACCCAAATTGACTCTAACTCAAAAACTAGATAAGCATGAATTTTTTAAATATTTTTTTGATAATCCTCACTCCAAAATTAGCTGAAAGCTATATTTTGGCTAAAATCGGAGTCAAAAAATTTTTGATCAAAATACCAAAATTTTTGACATTTTTTTTTTTTTTGTTTTATTAGAAAATTGGTATACTTATACATTTTTAACCACAGATCACAAATATATGGTCACTTTTGAGTTATGATCTAAAATTTTGACATTTGTGGCAAAAAAAAAAGTAAAAAAAAGTCAGTCCATAAAAAGGCTCAGAGTCGATGAAATGTGAGCCTACGACCTTTTTTGAACTTAATAAACTAAAAAATCTTAATAAATTAGTTCTGACTTCTTATCTATCATCTATATTAATAAAATTGAAGGCTATATATATATATATATATTTTATTTTTTCGGCCTCATATTTGGTTTCTCAAACCTAACCGAGGGTTATTTATATACCTCACAGAGTCGTAGCAACGGCCTGGCATTGGGGCACTTGCCACGGGCTCGAGGTTTATGAGGGGCGCTTGGCCTGATGAGGGATGTATTTAGTCATTAAAAGAAAAACCTTTTTTTTGCTCTTCGTTGTATTTGGGAGTTAAAGACCTTTTTTAGCTCATCACTTGCATTTGGGAGGTGAGGACCTTTTTTTGCTCTTCAGTTGCATTTAGGAGGTGAGGACCTATTTTTGCTCTTCAGTTGTATTTGGGAGGCGAAGACCTTTTAATTTAATTTACTTTATTTGCCAAGGGCGACAAAAATAGTGCTACGGCTCTGGTACCTTATAGCACAGCTTCGAAGTTGAAATTAACTGAACCGAAAACCGAAATTCGAAAAAAACCGTTATTTTTGTCGGAATGAAAAAAAAAATATCGGTTTATTTCGGTTCAGATAATGTTTATGGGAGTGAACCAAAATATAAAATACATTTTATTTAAGATTATTTTTCAAACTGATGAGCAGAAAAAAATCGTAATTTTTTAACTAATAAGTAACAAAAAAAATTCTATTACTTCAGGGGGAGGGCACGTCCAGACCCCCCCCCTGGCAGCGGTCTTTGTATGATTATTTCAAAATAAAGAATAAATTTTTCTCCTAAATTATAGTAGAAAATAAATTTCTAATACAAATAAAAGCATTTAAAAATTTATCATTCGGAACTGAACCGAAAACTGAAAAAAACCGTTATTTTTGCCGGAACGAAAACCGGAAACGATCTGATATATATTTTTTTAATTGAACCGGAACAAAAACCGAAACGAAAAAAATAACGGTTCGAAACGCTGCCTTATAGCACTTATGACTACACAGCCGTGGGTACGTATGTACCTCGTAGTACACAATCTGTTAATATTATCTTAAGATAGTTTCCGTAAAATCTTTCACTTATAAATACACCGTGATTCACTGCTGTAAAGTAGTATAGGGAGTACTGTCTTGGACATCATTATTTTGGTTCACAGGAGCACATGATAGACCGATAACTATTTCATAGATTTATTTTCGGTGCTAAAAGTCAACATGCTAAATTAATGGCATTTTAATTTAACCCTTCTGCCATTTCTCATCCTACAGAAATTTTTATGGACGCCGCTGTTTTATAGTTTGTAAATTATATCCTTGTACATGGAATGTTATTAATGAAGTTCTTTGAAAACTTATGTATACAGTTCCACATAACATGGATAAAAACAAATAACAATATTTCATAAAATAATTTTATTTTTTCGGATTATTTTGTTTAAAATACAAAAACATATGAAATGTGTGAAATATTGTAAAATTAATCTCAATATTCCCTTAAATTTTTAAAATATCTATTATTTTCATCGTTATGTATAGTTATAAGTTACAATACATTAGGTGACGTCACACTTATAACTCATTAACGTTAATTGAAAGATTATAGGTTTTTGATTAGATAAGCTAATCAGTTGTCGTCTTGCGTTTTAAGAGTGAACACAAACAAAAAACTGTCTTATATGTGATAGGTGTTTTATTTAAACAATTGTTTTTTTACCTAACGCTGACATGAGAAGTAATAGTAGTTTATTCTCATAGTGGTTGTGAAGTGAATTGGCTTATCCTCATAGTTGTTGACAAGTGAAAAATGGTTAATTTTCTTAATAGTTTAAAAGTGGTAAACGGAAGTGATGTGTTCAAAAAATTAAGTGCATTGACATTGATGCTCTACAATAGTGTAAAAAAGAAAAAACGAAAGGTTAGTAAATATTTTGCCACTTTTTTGGGTGAAAACTTTTTGATTAATCTTTACTTAACAACCTGCACCTCTTTTTTTATGCAAACACAATTTTTGTTGATTCGAAGGTAAATTTGAGCCAATTTTTTTACAGATTTTTCAGGGTTAAACACATTTTTGTGTAATTTTGTTGGTTTTGCCAAAACGATTGATAATTTACACATTTGAATCTATTATTATTGAAAGTGCACATGTTCATTTATTTAATTTTTATACCTGAATCATTTTGTCGTGATTTTTTTGGGATTTTTAAATTGGAATCGGTAAGCCATATCCAGAGTTGGACATTTTGTTACTCAAGGAAATGAGTAATGAGTAATGATTAAGACATCATTCCTGATCGAGAGTGATGAATGATATTCATTTATCGTTACTTTTGCTTACTTGGGAGTAAATTACTCATCACTCATCATTCATTACTCTAGTATTACTATAGAATATTATCATTACTTACGGTTTAAAGAATTAATAATGTAATAGGTATAATGTAGTGGTTTTCTTAAAAGTAGAAAATTATTAAAGTTAAATTGTGATTCGAAATCACGTTGTCCCTTTTATAAAAATTTGGTGCACTGAAGATTTTATGTCTAAGACTAAGCATATAGTGAAGCAGAGAGCAAGGCAGCGATGAAAGCGGAGAGCAAAGCGGCACAAGAATGTCGCGCTTATAAAAGAGTGTCTACACATAGTGACGCGTTTAAAATCGAGCAGAAAGTTCAGAAAATTATAATGGATTTTTTACTAACAGAAAACTCTTCCCTAAAAATTTGGTATTTCGATAAATGGAATAAAAACGTAAGATAAGTTAGACGACATTTGAAAAATATTTAAACACTCTTTGAAGAAGAAAATAAAATCATGAAATTAAGAAAAATAATTTATTCGAAAAACTGACTTAAAAATAAATGCTTCTGAAGGTGTTAGTATTCATAATCTTAGTCGCAAGCTTTAGTTGTTGTTGATCATTCAAAAATGGTGTCGTAGAAGCCTTTGTAGAAGCCATCTTGTTCGGTCGCAAGGTAGGAATTTGTGTCCTGTGACTGAAAAATACTGTTTGGTTCCCATATTTCACTTAATAGATAGTGCCAATCAGGGCCGCCGAGAGGACTTCTGGGGCCCCGGGGAGAAACTTTCTTTGCAGGCACTGGGGAGAAACTTTCTTTCCGGGCCCCGAATAATGATCAATTCTATACTCGGGGCCGTCAAGAGCGTGAAAACTAATTCTTTTAGCTCGGACTCTGGACCATATACAAATGAAGCGGGAATTTTTTTTATTATAATACAGGTGAAAATACAACTGATGATCTAAAAAAAAAGATCCTCACTTCCAAAATACAAGTGGGTGACGGCCACGCGCTCCTGGCATTTTCCCCGATACCAGGCCGTTCCTACGGCTCTGCCCACGTCCCCAGGGCCCCGGGAATTTTCTCCGGCTACCTCACCTCTTGTCGGGCCTGGTGCCAATAAATATCTCAGAAGAGTATAATTTTTGGGGAAAAAATATGCTATCTATCTATTTCGTGTATCAATAATAGCTAGATCTCTTATTAACTGTTCTTAACGTCTTTGAGAGAAAAGGTATTCTTTGTTTTCTTACTCGTATTGTCCACGTAAGTCGGTTCGTGGTTATAACCGTTTAAGAAGCACTGTTCTAACCCTATATTCGATATCCATGTATGCTGAATAGTGGAAATGTAGCGCAAAACACAGTGCACATTGAATGAAACCACATGTCTGTGTCGATATATGATTATTTAATGAAACTGATGACAACCGTTAGAGTGTCCGTGCCTTTGGACCCGTTTAAAGTACCGACCAGTTACATAGATATGCAGAATAGGCAAATGACGTCAAACTCATCACTGATCAATAAATCATAATCAAATTGGTATGCGGCGTCCTTTCACAACGGAACATTTCGCAATTTATTGCGAATAATTAACAATGGGATTAATTTAGGTCCGTAAAACGAGCGCTTAGCGACACTTTATTACAGGAGAGGACGATAGATATTATTACTGCATCTAATTTCATCTTGAATTACTGCTGCATCATGCTAATCGATTTTACATTTGTTTCACAAAAATTATCACAAAGAAATTCATCATCATCTTCATCGGAAAATAGAAATTGTTGCCTGTTATTTCTCTAAATTAATCATTATTGAAAGGGGCCACTTTTTGAAGAAAATAAGGTTTTGACGTGTTATCATTCCTGAATTATAGGTCTATTACGTATTAAAAGGTCTCAATGCTCAATAAACACTGTAGAATTTGATGAACAATTGAAATTATAGTCTGTTTTTGAAAGGTAAATACCAAATAAATACCTTCTATGAAGTTATTGCAAAAAAGAAGAAAACGTTACCTTTTATGTTTTTACAAACAACCACTAGATGACAATATTGAAATGTGTCATTACTATATTCGTAAAATTTGATATTTGTTATTGTGAAATCAGTGGCAGCCGATAGATTGACCGAGTAGTTTTTGATAGTGACCGTTTAAAAAAACAAGTTTGTGAAAAAATTGATATTACTCGTGAAGGTTTTCGTTGGATGATTTTTTACGGTTTTAGTAAAGTCCTAACTCAACAACAATGCATAGATTCGCTTCGTTCAACTTTTGGTAATAAAGCACCATCAGAAAGGACTGTTTACAATTGGTTTGCAGAATTTCGTCGTGGTCGTGCGTCCGTCAGTGATGAATCTCGTGAAGGCCGACCAAAATTGGTTGTGATTCAAAAAACATCGATGCTATGGATAAAATGATTGAAGAAGATCGGCCTGTGACTTACCGTGAGACAGAGGCATCTTTAGCATATCGCAATACATTTGATTTTGCATGAACATTTAGCTGTGAAAAAGAACTGTACTCGATGGATTCCGCATAATTTGACCGAAGCTCAAAAAAAGCCAAATAATATACCAGACACAACAGAGTTCCTCTTCCACATCCGCATTTTGAAGTATTTCATTAGTTTTTTGTACTATAGAGTTATCACTTTTTTATTCTAAATTGATAAGCCAATCATACTTGTTGTTATGAGTTGATATTAAGGGTGTGAGGGTGCGTGTTTGAAATGTGACTGGTACGGGGTTGTACGATGTACGGTGCCGTGAGAACTCACATCAGCTGTTGATGACAGTGATACTGATGGCTCGACGTATCACCATTAAATGATATGTCGATATAGAGATCAACTGATTTTATTATTTCTTTTTTGAAGGTGTATTAGGACATCAACGTAAGTGATCACTCGATTTAGACTAAAAATATATTTCAAAACAACTTATTTTGTCTATTTGACATGAATATTGACTTCTGTGAACACAAATTCATACAATGTAAAGAATTGATAATTTAAATTTTTATAATCACGCTTAAAAACACTTGTTTACTGTGTTCATAATGCAGAAATATTTATAAAATCGTATGAAAGATTGAAGTTGCTACCCTATTGGCTGTTACGTCCAGTTAGCGACACATGAACAACGAAGGATGAGAGAACAACCAAATTATCACTTGGACAGTGCGTGATTAATATCTATGAATTCTGAACAGAGTATAGTGTTGATTTTTTTAAGGGAATGCTCCGTTGGTACCAGTTCTAAAATATAGAAACAGTGGATGAGTAGGTCTGAATGTTAGTAAAAAATTGATGTGAAGTGTGAATATTCACACATTTCAGGGTTTCGCAGGTATATAATAAGTGAAGGCGGTATGCTGAGTGTGTAGGACAAATTTTACGTTATAGTAATCACGGCAAAATGAACGATATTTTTAAAATAATTTATCGTCTGTTAATCATATAATAAGACTGGTTATTAAATTTACGCTCTTAAAAATTAAATACAACATTTGCCAAAATATAACTAGAATTTTGACAAAATAATTTCAACATAACAAAAATGCAAAAAAAAAAACAGAAAAAATAAAACTCACTCCGTCCGTACTCGAAACCCTTCGTATTCCAGAGAATTTTAGCTTCCGACACCAGCGCTCTAACCCGTTGCGCCATCGGACGCTTTGTGTATGAGTGTCTTACATTGGTATAACTTTTGTACTTTGTGAACCAAAAACCACAAAAAATGCGTTATTTTCCGAAAACATAATCTGATCAAAAATTCCTGTTGTACTATTTCGGTTCACACCAATATACATTACTTGGAATTTTTTTAGATTTTTAGTTTAAACCATCTGGGCTACAGGGTGTGGGACAAAAATGTTTTTGCACAATTTTGGCAAAAATCGCATCAAAATAATTTATTTTGCAAAAATAAAAATTTGATCGTTAATCCACGTACTAAGGGCTTTCATTTGATACCCTACTCAGAATTAAAAAAAAATATTTTTGTTTTCGATGAGCACATATTTGTTTATATTTTTAGGGGGGTATGTTTTTTAGATGTTTTAGTATTTTTCATATGTGCGGGTCAAAGAGTTGTATAAGCATGCCAAATTTCAACTCTCTAGGTTTAGCCGTTTGGCTACAATTTTAACCGAACAGACAGACAGACAGACAGACAGACAGACAGACAGACAGACAGACAGACAGACAGACAGACAGACAGACAGACGACAAAATGACGGTATAAGGGTTTTTCGGTCATACCTACAAAACCCTAAAAATGAAGAAGAAACACAGTAAGAAGAAAACTCAAATTCATCTCTTATCTTTAATGTAATCTATCACCCTGCAGTGGCGGCTCTATGACTAAGCAACTGGAGGAGCAATCAATGTTTGAATAAAAAATTACAAAGCTTACCTTATACAGTTTCGTTTTTATATTAAAGATTGTCCAGATTAACCATGTGATACCATGAGTTCAAAAAGAATCTACATAAGGGTTGGTTATGGAAAAATAAAATAACGTCTACTGCAAGCTTTATATAACAATTGACTAACTTTTAGGCACAGCTTTTGTAATCATTAAAATTGGAAATTATAATCTTTCATTTCACAGGTACTGAAAAATAAACATAAACTATAGAAGCTGTTCAAAATGACCACCGTTTTCCAATTTACTCGTTTTTAGGGTTTTGTAGGTATGACCCAAAAACCCTTATACCGTCATTTTGTCGTCTGTCTGTCTGTCTGTCTGTCTGTCTGTCTGTCTGTCTGTCTGTCTGTCTGTCTGTCTGTCTGTCTGTTCGGTAAAAATTGTAACCAAACGGTTAAACCTAGAAAGTTGAAATTTGGCATGCTTATACAACTCGTTGACCCGCACATAGGAAAAATACCAAAACATCTAAAAAACATACCCCCCTAAAAATATAAACAAATATGTGCTCATCGAAAAAATATATATTTTTTTAAAATTCTGAGCAGGGTATCAAATGGAAGCCCTTAGTATGTGGATTAACGATCAAAATTTTATTTTTGAAAAATAAATTATTTAGACATTATTTCTGCCAAAATTGTTCAAAAAAAATTTTGTCCCACACCCTGTAGCCCAGATAGTTTTAACTAAAAATCTGAAAAAATTCTAAGTAATGTACATTTATGTGAACCGGAATAGTTCAACAGGAATTTTTGATCAGATTATGTTTCCGGAAAATAACGCATTTTTTGTGTTTTTTGCGTAACCATGTAAACTATTTAATGATATTATGTAGCACAGTAGACAGAGCGCTTCGATGGTGTAATGGTTACTATACAAGCGTTCTAATCTTCAAACTCGAGTTCAAATCGGCCGCGAGGCAATTCATTTTTTCTGTTTTTTTTTGCATTTTTATTTTGTTTAAATTACTTTTTCAATATTCTAGTTATATTTGGGCAAATATTGCATTTACTTTTTAAAAGCGTAAATTTAATAACCAGTGCAAATTGTTGAAATTGATTACTATTGGACTTACAACCAAGTAACTTAAAATATAACGTAACTATAAATATATAATACCATGGATACAAGTTAAAAAAAATGAAATATATAAAATATATGTTATGTCATGTGTTATAATGTCTGTATCATATTAGTGCCTAAATATATTACTGCTATACTGCTATTTATATTCCTACAAATAGACGAAAACAGAAGGGCGGAGCTTATGACTAAAACAACCAATGGAAGCCATAGGCGCAATTTTCAAAATCTTATTAAACCTTGTTATATAAAAAAAAATACTGCACATATTTAGAAACCTACATAATGGTATTAGGCATTCGAATTAAAATTAACAAAAAAAATATATTTTAACATAAAATTTGTTTTGGCATCCTAAATAATCATCATTCACTTACTAAATACCTGCAAAACCCTGAAATGTGTGAAAATTCACATTTCACATCAATTTTTATTTCGTACTATTTATAAGAATTTGAGGAGTTACATTGGCACACTGTTCGGTAATTTTGCTTTGCAGTTCCTGGATATTGTTAATAAGGGTATTGTATACATTATTTTTCAGATGAGGAAATATTAAGTAATCTAAAATAGTCAAGTCTGGTGATATAGGTGGAAATGCTGGATTTGAACGAAAACTAATTATTCGATCGTCAAAAAAATTACGAAGGTAATTGAAGGTCTCTTGAGCGGTGTGGTTAGTAGCGCCATCCTGTTGGAATTAGCCTTGCTGGAGCTCATCCTCATAAAGCTGATTACAAAATTAACGTTTAACATTCCGGTATCTCTGACTAGTAACAGTTTCGTGGAAAAATATGGGTCCAATAATACATCTTGGAGACACAGCAATCTAAACATCAACTTGGAGAGTTTCGCGAAAAATATGAGGATTTTGAGCACTCCATAACCTCATATTTTGTGAATTTATACACCCTGAAAGCCTCGTCAGAAAAAAACGTTATATTTAACAAATCATCATTACTGATTAAATTTTGTTGGAACCAGTGGCAATACACAATTCACCTATTGTGATCTGTTGGCAGCAACTCATGGAAAGCAAGAATTTTATATGGGAATAGCTTTAAATCTTTTTTGATAATAGTATGGCAAGTTCCTAATGATAAACCAGTCTCTTGCGAAAGTATACATAGTGATGTAGTGAGTTGTTTGTTCATACGTTAACGAACATCATCAACTGTACTTTGAGTACGAACTCTTGGCCTTCCAGTTCTATCTCTATGAGTAATGCTCCCTGGTTCTCGAAATAAATCAACACATCTTCTAAGTGCGCTGTAAAAATCTCCGTCAAGGACAGCAATATCTGGAAATTGTAGCCGAAATTCCTTTAAACATGACACCACACTGTAAATCCATTCGACGTTCACCCGAACACCATTTCGAAAATATGATTCAATCATAAATTTTTTGTTTTCTATACTAAAAACCATTATAATTTTAACTTAATTGAATTTTCAATATAAGCTTAAGACAACAACAACAGTGATGACAGTTAATTTGTTCTAAAGCTTAATGTTGACTACTTTTATCTTCCATATGGTATTCAAAGAAACTCATGGTATAAAAAGAAACATATTTCTTGAGTTGCATTGCCTATTTGCCTTTACATAAAAGATTCCTTTGGAGGAAACCAGCTGAACCCTTGGTTTCCGTAGAACGCAGGTTAAACTACTGTTCTAGCGGGTATATAGCTAGAGTAACACAAGGCGCTTTCCTGTTACCACTTTACTTAAGAAATCTAAGCTAAGCTAAGTTAATCTAAGTTGTAAGAGCGTTGCATTTATAAGACACTGGCTAAGATTAACTCAGTTTTTTCCTCCCTCCTTTCCCTTGCTAAGACGTTTGACTAACTTCTTAGCTTAGCCAAGCATTTTAACTTGTAAAAGGAAAGCAGCTACAGAGTTTGTTTGAGTAAAGCCAAAAATCAATCCTAATTTCTGAGGAGAATAGTATGAAACATGAATGTTTTGAGACATCACAGGCGATGCCCTTAAAACAATTGAACATAATCAAAATAGTAGTAACATGGAATATCCTGTCTCCCTTTACATTCAGCCATATCCGGTTAGTTCCAGTTTAAATTTATCATTTAGAATAATAATGTCCAGCAAGTTAATATCATTTTAGAAGTGTACATTTACACGCTAGATAACAATTGGATTTACGATACTGCATTGCCAGTATACAACAGTGACTCTTACCACTAAGTATACGTTACCACTACGGTCTAACGTTATGCTAAACATCTACGTATGTAAAGGAAGTGTTATGTGAAATGGAGATATCGTAAGGAGTGATTGTGTGTTCTTAGCAATTAAAACGAAGATGGTTTATAGTAAATTTATACAACTTTAATGGTTTCAACGGAATTAAGATCTTGTTGAATTCAGACACAAATATGTTTGGATGAATTACAATGAACTTTGAACTGTTATTTTCCACAAAATTATAGAATTTAATCCAATGAATACGTATTGTAAGATTGCAAGTTTACAAAAGCAGATGGCATTTCACATATCCAATAATACGCTTAAGATGACATATATAGTTGAAAGTAAAAAGCAAACGACGGTAGTCCAGAAAATGAAAAACACCTTAATGTCTAGTAAGGTGTTTTTAAATTGCCTACAAACACATAATTCCGAAAAATCCTTTATGTTGAAAAATGTCTAATCACCATCGCTTAATTATCCACCCCTAGGTACATAGAGCAATGTATTTACATTTTGTAATTACCGTCCTACTGAAGATACATGTCCAAGAAGCATACCATGTCTAAATATGCATTGTGAAGAAAATACACGAGGTGTGTAAAGTAAGTAACCGGACTGAGTTTTATTTATTTATTTATTTTTTATTCGAATAAAATTACAATTCAATACTGTTTACTTCAAAATAACTTCCTTGAGAAGCGTCACAGTGCTGGAGACGGTTCTTCCAATCCTCGTAGCAGTTCTGGAACTCAGATACTGGATTAGTTTTCAGTTGGTCGGTTACGGACGTTTGAATGTTTTCGAGTGTACCAAAATGACGTCCCTTGAGGTGATTTTTCAATCTTGGAAAGAGGAAAAAGTCACAAGGACTCAAGTCAGGCGAATAAGGAGGCTGAGGAGCCACAGAAATGTTTTTACTGGCCTAAAACTTGTTTATTGAAATTGCTGTGTGACTGATATTTTTCCCATCCATAATCCATTGGTCAAAATCTGATGAACGGTAGTGTGAGTCAATTTCAACTCTTCCCCGATCATTGTGACTATCAACCGACGATCTGAACGCACAAGATCCCGGATTCTGTCGACATTTTCATCGGTTCTTGAAGATGAATCAACTCTCTTCCTTCTAAAAATGTCTTAAACCTCCAAAAACCTGGGTCCTTGACATAACACTGTCTCCGTAGGCCAGCTGAAGTTTTGCAAAAGTTTCCAAGTGTGAAGCATAACTTGATAGCACACCGTTGCTCGAAATGAATGTCACTCATTTTTAGAACGCGCTAGAAAAACCTCTTTCACGAAAAATATCGTTACGGACAACAAAATTACTCTAGCGAGTTCTACTCGTATTAAAGGCATATCGCATGTTCACCTGCTACCTCTCCCAGTCCCGCGTCCTAAATTTTGCCAGTCCGGTTCTTGAATTACCACACCTCGTAGCTGTAATTTCTTTATTAGATTGTTCTGCTTTATAGTGAAACATGATTATAAACTATGTTTCGTTGCACAATTTCTTCTGATTTTGATGCTCTCTGACATGTTGATACTCTCCAGACACGAAGACATTCAATGAAATATCTTAAATTGAAAAAAGATTTGGAATGGAGTCAATCCCTCATAATTAGTTTTTTATGGAATAAATCAGCCCTTAATGTTGAAACCGAATCCTTTTTTATAACTAGACATTTATATTATTAGGGTATTGGAGGCTGTTAGGTTAATTATTACATAATCACACCACACTATCATCATCATTATGATCGGTTCTATTATCCTTGTATAAGCAGATCATGTTAAGTATTAAACACTTGACCCCAGGCTGACTGCACAATATCGGAAGATAAAAATCTGCAGGAGGTGGGGGATTCGAACCCACGTCCCTGATATCCGTAAGCAACTGTCTTCCTACAGAGCCACAGCATCTTTTATAGTATCACTGTAGGTTTGAAATTGAATTCTCTTTTATAAAACTAATTATTATGATTTTTGTAGATACGATTTTAGGAACCAAACGAAAATCCATATAACTTGTCCCTTATAATGTGCTTAAAAAATATGGGTGGTGTAGGAAATTAGTATTAATAAAGGGGTGTATTGAGGGGTTGTTTGACCCTTTTGTAATTATCATTTTTACTTAATAAGTCACGTATCTTACAACTGTGATACAACTGGTCGAGACATAACTGGCGAACGGGTTGCTTGGCGATGTCAGGGCTTGGCACCAGCTCTGCCACCCCTCATTATAATGCTGCCCCCACCTAATCATAAATATTCCGACACGCTCCAACTACCATAGACGCATCAAACAACAGAGGAAAGACAATATCCACTACAAACAAAGTTACTTACCGATTTTACATAATCTCGGAAGTGTATGCTCTTGTGTACTATATGTTTATGATTCACTGATGAAGGTCGTATCTGAAGTTTTATATGTTTATGATTTTGCACATAGATAAACAGACAGATGGACACACTTTAGCATCTTGGTGTATTTTGCTCTCTGAACCGCGACAGGTTTAGTTAGACAGAATATGACTTGCGTATATCAAAGTGTGGATATGTTTGTAATATATATTGGCAAATAATTGGCAGACAGTCAGAGAGATAGACAAACAGAAAACCAGACAGATAGATAGACAGACAGACAGATAAACAGACATGTAGAAAATTATGTCTTGGTGGATAACGTCTTCCCAACTTAAATTGTTCTTTATCATTTCTGTAATATAATATATAAGATATGTTTAGGTGATGTACCTATTGTCCACCTGAAAGTACAGATAGAAACGTTATAAAGAGATCCAAAAAACTGATAACTGATGACAGCTAAATACATAAACAAAGTGTACAGTCAAATCTGGCCGGACTATTTACTATTATATCTATAATTACTTATTAAAATTAGCTATAGTATGTCTCGCACTTATGTATGACTCCGAAATGTGGACTTGTGGAAATGTGGAATAAAGCGAGGTCGACAGCACCTCATAGTTTTCGAGGTTTAATTGAGATAACTCCTGGTTTCAACATAACAAATGTATTAAACATTTATCAAATTTATAATATAATGTTTGAATTGGCCCATGGAGTTGGGGAAGTCTTCGGTCGACCCCGTGTTGGCCAGGATTGGCTTGGAACTATCTCCGAGGAGCTTGGAGAAATCTTCTCCCACTCACATAGTGACTTCTTGCTTGGCTTCACCCTCGGTACAAGTATCTGGCGTCAGTGTCTTGGTCGTCACCTTATGGACTAATACGTGCAGCGGAATTGGCTATGTAACACTGCTTCCATATTCTGTGACATCCAGCCTTTTTGTAACGAAAGTTAACCCAGTTCCAATATTCATTCGTCATGACAAATATTTCCTCATTACGAAAATGCGGCGTATGCATTTCGTAATCAGGCCACATACGTCAGACGCTGATAAATAGTTTTTCAATCAGACAGCTGACCGTCACAATGTCTAGATGTCTTAATTCTGACCTAAGATTACCTATGTGACAATATTACGCTCAATCTTTGGTCCCGTTCAAATTAATTGTGAATCCGTAAGAACAAAGACGAGTATATTCGAGAACTGTAGTCAAGACTGACAGTGCTCAAAGAAGAAGACGTATTACAATTACCCACAAAGAAATTAAGTACCAAAATCACAAATAAAATTGAATAGTGATGTAAGAGAGTTGCCGTGGCTCCGTGGTAGGACGGTTGTCTACGAAGTACAGGTACACGGGTTGGAATCGCCCACCTGTTTCGGATTTTTATCTTCCAAAATTGTATCATCTCTGAGGTCACCTCAGCCTCAAGTATCTTATACTTAAAATTAGTACCTGTTTATATACAGATAATGGGATCGGTAGAAATATCACACTGACCACGTGGCTTTCATATCTATGACCGGTGGTCTATAAACGGCGATCTTACCTTCTCTGCCCATTTTACGTCTATCTAGGTGTTCGGTTACTATTTATTTTTTATTGTTTTAGTGATGTGTAAAAAACAATCCGTGGTAATTTGCACCGACTTCCCCCGTCTCTTGATACCCTTGTTTATGAACTGACATAACTACAAAACCCTAGACAAAGTCTAAAGAGTTCCGAATTTTATTTTTATAGATGTGTGCAATTTTCGGCAATAAATTCATATTGGACAGTAATTTCAAAAGTTTTTATTACTTTTTTATTAGTTGACATTTGCTCTTGTTTTCGAAAGGTTTTATAAATTTGGTTAATTTCGTAAAATTCCTAAGTTATACACCATAAATTTAAATAATTTCCATAATGTTCCATATAATTACAAAAACAAACATTTTCCAAATAGTTAGCTAATAAGGGTAATAAAACAAACAATTTAACTGTATAATATCCTTATGTTAATATTTAAGAACATTGCGTGTATTACTTAATATTTTTAATTACAATCCGTAAAATTTATTCCAGCTTCCTTAAAAGAGAAATTGTATAGTCGCATGCAATTCATTTACATGTGAAATGATTGTATAATCTGTTTTTAGTCAAGTAGGATCGATATGGTAACTAACATCGTTAAAGCGCTCCATACTTTGTTTGTAAATGCCGCCCTGTTATGAATTTTTAATTTTACTAAATGAGAAAAGTGTAATAAAATATTATAAAACTGCAGTTACATTGTTACCATCGTAAAAAGTTAGGAATTATTTTATTTTATACATAAAATATAGAAAATAGTTTCTACAACATTATCTAAACATTGTTAAATCGCTTGCAGAACTACGAACCACAGAAATGAATATTATAAATATTCAATTGTGTTTTGAAGATTTAAATCTATATATATATATATATATAAAAGCGAATGCCCTAACTGACTCGCTCATCACCGCCCAGTCCGAACCCCTGGGCCTAAAAACTTGAAATTTGGAGAGTATATTCCCTCTACGACCTAAGCACTCACTAAGAAAGGATTTTTCGAAATTCAATCCCAAAGGGGTGAATATATGATTTCATGGATTCTTTAATATCTCTTAGGACCGATGGGATATCAACTATGATATTGCTTACAAAAGATACCCATTAATAAAAAAATCTATTTCAGGATTTTGTTCTAATCCACCCCTAAAAAGGTGAATCTACAATCGGGTGAATTATACATCCCGTCGTATTTCCTGTGTTTGTTGAGTTATAACATTCCTTTATGGCCACTAGGTGTCATTTTAAAATATCTCGAAATGGTTTTGACAGTTTTTCTTTTTAATTTCACGCCTAAAGAGTGAAAAGGGGTGAAATGTGATTTCGAGGATTCCTTAATATGTCGTAGGGCTGATGGGATATCAACTAAGATTTTGCTTACAAAAGATATCCATGCAAATACTGAAAAACCTATTTCAGGATTTTGTTCTAATCAACCCCTAAAGAGGTGAATTTACTGTCGGGTGAATTATACATCCCGTCGTATTTCCTGTGTTTGTTGAGTTATAAGATTCCTTTTTGGCCAATAGGTGTTATTTTAAAATATCTCGAAATGGTTTTGACAGTTTTTTCAAATTTACCCCCGAAAGAGTGAAGAGGGGTGAAATGTGCTTTCGAGGATTTCTTAATATCTCTCAGGACCAATAAGATATCGACTTTGTTTTTGCTTACAAAGATTACCCATACAAATGCCGAAAAAATCTTTAATAAAAAGTTTTAATCAAGCCTAAAAGGGGTGAATCTACAATTTGGGGGAAATATGTATACGTCGTATTACCTGTGTTTGTTGGGTTATAACATTCCTTTTCGGAACTTCAATATGAAACGAATATAACGAATATTAATATGAAACGAATATTAATCAAACATGAATAAACAAAAATGATGAAATATTTGTAATAATTTCAGAGTTTGGTAAGTTATAGTTAGTGAAAGAGGGCAATAGTGTTCAAAAAATTTTAAAACAGATTCTATTAACATGTTGACTACCAACTACGGGATAGTCAACGGAGTGGCCGAGTGCATTAAGTCGTGCAGTTTGGACTGGTGGAAACAGTCTGAACTGTGCGGTCGGTGGTTCGATTCTCCTCCGTTGGTGATATTATTCTGGCGAGAATTATTTGTTTACATTACTCACATTTCACAATCATTCACCCCTCATCTAGGTGCAGGACCTCGTCCCCTGGCATCGGCGATTAGCCTCGTTGCAGAAATAGGTCGATGTACAAAAAATAAAAAAATAAATATACTCGTAGCTAGAAATTTTGCCCAGGACGCCGACTAGGAGAAAATTCGTAGTGCTTTAACTTAATACAATATGATTAAATCAAATTGACTTCTGAGAGCAAAATCTTGAAACTTGCCGTGGCAGTCAACGTGTTAAACTATGATATGTATAGACAGACATATAAGTGATTGTAAAAGATTATTTTGGTTATATCGCCGAAACTAAAAATTTATTCTAAAATGATATTTTGTATTTTCACAGCTGCGAATTTGCGAGACTATAAATCATTGACCTGGCGTATCTTAACACAATGGCTAAATGCCCATTTAAATGTAAATAAGAACCATTTGGTCTTACCCAGAGTCATTAGTGAGTGTTAACTCGAAACACTCTTGATCCTCCTGTCATTTGTCCTCCCAAATTCATGGACAATTATTTAACTAACGCTGCATCTACGGGCGTATCTAAAAAATATCGAAAGGTCGGAATTGGTAAAATTACAATACTTCTCTTTCTTTATGTGATGGTTGGTAAAACTTATTATAACCAAAATAATTAAGTTTTCAACGTAAACGTTGTGCAAGTGAGTGCATAGTTGTTAAGATTTTCTAAAAATAAAACAGTAATGTGCAGACTCTCGCAGTAAGTTGATTAAATAAACAAATAACAGATACCGCAGTAAAAAAGATAACTTTATTTTAGACTTAACTACTGCTAACACTATATATCAATAAACGTTAGCTGATTGTAAACAGTTCTATTACGCTCTACGTTAAACTAAGACGCAATGGGAGGTAAAGAATTTCAAAACAGTGCCTCTTAAAATTTATATTGATGGGATCAATGCGAAAGTGGTGTAATACCCTTTTCACACTAGATCTTTAAGACGAGTGAACTTAAAGTTCCCCGATGTTTAACATCGGTATGCTTTCACACTTGATATTTAAATCTCCGGTGCTGTCATCAGCTACAGTAATTTTGTCCTTAAGTTACCGTCATGAAATTACCAGTTTTGAACTGTCTGCGCAGACGCACATTTTGAATTATTATAAACAAATATGGATATTTCATTTCATTCTACAATAAAGAAACTACAATAAAGAATATATTACACCTGTATTAACATGTAAGTCGATACATTTTATCTCAATTATTGTAGCTCTGTATTTTATTAAACACATTATTAAAATAAATAATTTTATTATAACAATAAGTATAAACTTCTTATAACGTCGATATAATACAATATTCTTGTTTATGATAATATAAAATGTTGACAGCACAAATTCAAGGAGTATTTTTTTATAATAGAAATTAAGTTGGCAATGCGGACGAAGTTTAAGACGCAGATCTCTGTCTTAAACATCGCTTGTATTTAGACGAGGCCATACGGTTTCACATTAGCGTTTAAAGATACATTCACTTTAACATCCGATCTTAAAGTTCTAGTGTGAAAAGGGTATCAGTCTCAGTGAGTGAATCTCATTCACCGGTTTACGGAGCGATGCTGGTCCCCGGCCACATTTAACCAAACTGAGAAAATTTATAAAGCATTTTACGGTTAATACGATTTATCGTACGAGAATTATTGTATCGTGTACTACAGTATTTTTGTATGAAACTGAAAACCAACCAATTTTATTGTTCGGACCTAAAATATTGGATAGAATGAACCGATAACGGTGCAGTAGGATGCCATATTCATGTGACCGTAGCCAACAGCTTTTAAGCCTGGTTTATAATACGAGGTCGGATGCGAAACGTGGACACTTTCAAGAAGGGAACAGAATAAAATACAAACTGCAGAAATGTATTTAAGAAGGGTGAAAGGAGTGACCAAAATGGATATAATTAAAAGTACGGAGGTAAGGAAAGAACATAGAGGCAATAGATAATTTCATAGAAAATAGGCAACTAAGCTGGTGGGGACATATGCATAGACTACAAGAAACAAGAAAAGTGAAGCAAGTCTTGGAGACAAGAACATACGGATAGAACAAAATAGGAAGACCAAGAAACACACGGGATAAAACATTAAAAGATATATTAGAAGAGAGAGGAAAAACGACTGTAGAAGTCAAAAAAATTACGAAGAATAAAAAAGAATGGGCTAACTTCGTATATAAATACGTAACGCAATAAAATAAGACAAAAAAGAAAGGAAGAAAGAAATGCAGCCTACACCATATATGGTAGAAGACTTATATATATATATATATATATATATATATATATATATATATATATATATATATATATATATATATATATATATTTAATATATAATAGCTATAATTAAACGTTAAAATTTTTCAAATCAAAAATAAAATCGTTGCAGTCTTGTAGTATAGTGTAATATGTAAATTTTACACACGTAATTGTTAAAAATTTCTTGAACACTGCGGTTGGTTCGTCCTGTTTGTGTTCTTAAAATATAAAATAAATATATATATAATACGAGGTATGTAAATTAAGTAATCGGACTGGCAACATAGCGATTGATCTGGTAACATTTAGGATGCGGGACTTGGAGAGGCGGCAGGTGAACATGTGGTACACCTTCAGTATGAGTTTGAACTCGCTAGAGTAATTTTGTTGTCCGTACGATTTTTTTCGTGAAACAGTTTTTTCTAGTGCGTTCTAAAAATGCGTAACATTTATTTCGAGCAACGGTGTGCTATCAGGTTTTGTTTCAGACTTGGGCACAGTGCAACGGAAACTTTTGCAAAACTTCAGCAGGCCTACGGATACAGTGTTTTGTCAAGGACCCAATTTTTTGAGAAATGATTGAAGATGAATCACGCAGCGGAAGGCCTTTATCTTCAAGAACAGATGAAAATGTGGACAGAATCCAGGATCTTGTCCGTTCAGATCGTCAGTTGACAGTCAGAATGATTGCGGAAGAGTTGTACTTGACTCACACTACCGTTCATCAGATTTTAACCAATGAATTGGGGATGAGAAAAATCTGACAATGCGCCTTGTCACCCAGCAATTTCAATAAACGAGTTTTGCCAGTAAAAAAATTCCTGTGGCTCTTCAGCCTACTTATTCGCCTGACTTGAGTCCTTGTGACTTTTTCCTCTTCCCAAGATTGAAAAATCACCTCAAGGGACGTCATTTTGGGACACTCGAAACCATTCAAACGTCCATAACCGACCAGCTGAAAACTATTCGAGTATCCGAGTTCCAGCACTGCTATGAGGATTGGAAGAACCGTCTCCAGCGCTGTGTGGCTTCCCAAGGAAGTTGTTTTGAGGGAAACAATATTGAATAGTGATTCTAATCGAATAAAAAAATAAATAAATAAATAAATCAGTCCGGTTACTTAATTTACATTGAATTCTATTCGAATATATATTTAATCAGTCCGGTTGCTCAATTTACACACCTCGTACATTAATTTTACATCCTGTTTTTCTGAACTATATTCGCAATGCAATAATTATCATCCAACAAATTCAAAACGAGAAATTGCATGACATTAAAACAGGTAAAAACGTTTAAATAATCTGCAAAAGTTTTCACACTTTTCGAAATATATTGATTCAGATTCAGAGGTGTAATTTAGTGTAAATTTCTTGGTATTAAAACAAATTTTAAATTATTTCTACCTTGTGTTTAAATTGATGTATATTTTTGTAAGATAATAATAGTTCTGAACCCTTTCCGTGAGTGTTAAGAACATTTTTGAGTGAAGGCAATTTGCAGCGTCTTTTTTTAGAAATATACTTTTTGTCTTGCATTAGTAATCTAGCTGGGGTTATCTAAACGAAGCAGACAGAAGCCATAAGATCCATTTACCTTACAAAAATGGTGAGATGGCGTGTCAGCTCGTCCAATACGTAAATATCCCGAAACATTGGTGTAAATATCTTAGCACGTCTAAATAAAGCTATCGTGAATGTCGATAATGTTATTTTTTCACCGTCAAAAAAGCACATTATTTAATACTGAAGGAGTTGTTAAGTTTAGCCAATAGATGGGTCTCGTGTTTATCGAAGATTTGTAATTCAAACATTTCTAGTTTATATTCTAGAGTCTTTCGATATTTCATGTAGTTTCGTGATGTTGCCAATGATGTTGATAACATTGTTTGATGCTAGAAGCATCATTGAACATTTATCATTTTTTATTACCGATAATACTTCTAAAAAACGACCATTTTAAATGCATTTTCTATATTTTACGTTGGAGTTTCATTAATATTCATTATGGCTGGCATTGCATTCATTCACTGATTCGGGTTATGGATCATTTGTAAAAATTAAAATGCAATTTTGTTTAGTGCTTAGCTCTGTTGAAAGACATTTGTTTTCATTTACTAAAATTAATCTTTTAAATGCTAGTTTTATTCCAGTCAATATTTAAATCTCAAATCAGCGATATGACTATTAAATGCGCATGAAAAGTAAAAATTAAAATTAAGTAGTGCTGAAACAAATAAAAGTTATCAACTATACTCTATTTTTAAATAGGTGACACTACTATCGCGGAACTTTTTACATGAAATACTATTAGAAATACTACTGGACTTGACGAGAATAGTATAAATTTGATGGCATCCTATCTAGAAAACAGGAAACACATTGTTCAATTTCAAGATGTTTCGTCTAATCCCTTAACTGTTATCTCAGGTGTTCCGCAAGGATTCATTCTCGGTCCTCTACTCTTTCTGGTCTATATCAATGAATTCCCTTCATACATTGTTGGAACCAATATTTTATACGCTGATGACACAACATTATTACATAATTTCAAGATCGTCAACACTTGCTGAAGTTATGACTGAAAAAAAATTGCATTATCATTATTAAAATATATGAAATAAAATTTTGTAAATTCAAATTTGATATTTTAAAATGAATGATTAAAAATAATAAGTAATAATTTAAAGGTATAAATTGCTGTTAATGTTTATTTCTAAATAAATTGTAAAATGTAGTAAAAGGAACAGTGGTCAGCGGTTGAACATTAAGCATATAAAAGCACAAAAACTTCATTGCGCATGAGCGAAAACAATACGTCTTATGGTACATAGGCGTACAAACATTATTTTATTTTAATTAAAATGTTAATCTTAATATATACAGTCGCGGACAAAATCAAGTGGACACTACCTACCTTGACTGGTTATCTGGACAAACAAATAACCATATTACCAAAAGATTACTACAAAATCTTCTTTAATTTTAAATTTTGATTTTGTACATATATGTATTTTAAAATTAATGTAAAACATATTTTTGGAATACATAAACAATATTTTTGAAAAAAATAAACAAGTTCATTTCTTTTAAGAGTGGATAAAATTGATGACCGGATAGAAGACAATACTATGAACATGTGAAAGGCCAGAATTAAACTACTGAACAGATTTTTTCAATTCTAAAGTATATAAATCTTTTACCAACCTTGCCGCTAACGAAACCTATGTTGTCGCTGATAATTTCTAGAAAATGCGTTAAATATGAATGGAAAGCATTGATTTCGTTCTACCTGTGCGCACATATTTCATTTGGAACTTTGGAACTACTAAAGCTATTTTAATAAAACACAGCTGAAAACCAAACCAGTTGATGTAGCTATAGAAAAAGAAACCACTTGAAAATCGGCAGTTCTTGTGTGAAAAGCGCACATATTTGCAGACAGAGAGACAGAGAAAAAGGCAGACAGACAGCCAGACAGACAGAGAGACAGGTAGACAATGAGACAGACAGACAGAGAGACAGGTAGACAAAGAGACAGGCAGACACAGAGACAGGTGCCAGACAGGTAGACAGACAGGCAGACAAACAGAGACATGTAGACAAAGAGACAGACAAACGGACTGGCAGAGAGAGATATTGGCTTTTATTTGTATAGAGATGAAACGATAAGGACGAATACAAAAACCATGCCCGGATCGGGATTCGAATACTAGAGCTTTGGTTCGTGAAGTAGGATCCTCTGCGCTTCCACAGCCAGCATCTGTCTATTGGTTAGTTAATTGAAATTTTGGTTGTACAGCAACAAAGCCTATATACGTTTGCAACTATCTGTTGTAACTCAAACAAACTTAGTAATGTTTAGGTGTATAATATTCACACACACAACTGTATTGTTTTACTGTAATGTGGTAGTATTAAATCTACCTTGTTCGTAATATCTAAAATAATTCAGTGTAGAATTACTGTTCATTAATGTAGCAAAAAGTACAAATATTTGAGTAAAGTTTAAGATAAATGCTGTATGCCTGAAGTTCATAGCATGAGA
This sequence comes from Liopterus haemorrhoidalis, assembly GCA_963971575.1. Taxonomy (NCBI): domain Eukaryota; kingdom Metazoa; phylum Arthropoda; class Insecta; order Coleoptera; family Dytiscidae; genus Liopterus; species Liopterus haemorrhoidalis. Next base: position 3,267,384 of record OZ020618.1, read on the forward strand.
TATTATCTCATAATTGCAACACTTTCCCTGCATTAATTAGAGCCAGTTGCACTTACTGAAACTGCAAAAACTAATGCACTCAACCAACAAACTTCGCTCCTTGCATATATCAAATTACAACTTTGTTTTCAAGATCATAACCAACTTTATTAACAACACCTTGTACCTACAATGTTCTAAAAGATTATTTATAAAATAAAAATCACACCAAGAAATCTTCAGTATAACTTAAGTGTCAGTAGGGTGCGGGAAAACTTACCCTCCTACACTTAAATAAATGCAATTCCTAATTTTAACCATAAGTTTATTAAACAATTATCACAACTGTATTTTATGCCCTGGGTGCTGGGGAAAGTCTTCCGTCCACACCGTGCTTGTCGGCATTACCTTGAACCTTCCTCCAGGCTATGCTTATCCATCAGGTAGTGGAGGAGCCTGGTGAAGTGTTCCCCCGCTCACATGGGAACTGTTTACTGGTCTACCTGGAAGGTAGTGGTATATGGAGTCAGACTTGTGGTCGTCACCGTAGTTGAGTGGAACCTCATAGAAGAGTTGGCTAGGTTCCTCGGCATTTCAACCCAATTGAGCAATATTCCAAAAACATCGTACTGGAAGTTTACCTGAGAGATATCGACAATATGTACACTACAGGGAAATTAATTAGATTTTTATATCTGTTCCTTTAAATTTTCCGGTGTATGTATATTAAGGAAAGAGCAGAAAGTAACGACTTACGATATGTGCTAAACTAATTTAAAATATTTTATTTTATACATAATATCCATATATATAACTCGAGCCATACAATTAATTTATTTGTTTTGGGTGATAAGCATGTCTTCATATTCAAAATCTTCTTGTCTTCGTTTTCAATTTAAGTAATAATTAAGGTTTCCAAATATTATATTCTAGTTTCTTGGATCGTTAAGGGCTCATAAAATTATTTCAAATATGCTTAAAAGTTACATATCTAAATGAAATATTTTACAACTTCTAAATAAAATAAACAAATATTTTAATGTCCCTATTATTACGTCATAAACTATAACATATTCTAAACATATTTTCACAACATTAAAATTTCCTAAACGACCATCATAAACCGCAATGTTTCCTTGTTCTCGAGTTATGATTACGGGAGTGCCAACATAATAGGTTTCAAAATAAACCTATTGTAGTAACATTGTAAACTAACCTTATGTAGATTTTACAAATGTGATTGATATGGTTGTCAATTGTTCATATTTTTAAGATTTTATTTTAAATATGTGGTAGTTTTCTTCAACAATAATACACTTTCTTTCAACTTCTTAAAAGCTCCAAACCAATCTACTTTTGGAATACCTTCAAAATAAGCATGAATTCGCAGTAAATTAAATGTTGATCGTGATGTGGGTGTGATCTTCAATGGTGTTGGTAGCTGGAATCTAGCCAAATGGTGATCTGTTTAATGTAACCACCTCTTGGTGTGAAATACTTAACACATCACCATCTTGACTTCATTTTGGTGAAGTGTTGAAGCATTTAAAAAAGTTATCAGTCGTTTTGTACCACGTTGTCTTTCTAATTTCAAAAAAGCGGAACCTTCTCAGAAATTCTTAAATGTTCCTGAGTGAAAGATTTACAATTTTTTGCGGCACATCCGGTGTACGCCTCTCCGGTTGAGAGACACTGATACAGCCTATAGCACTTAGGACGTTCTATGTCAGAGTTTCCCAAACTTTTTGAGCCGTGGAGCACTTTTCACGAGAAGAATTCGTCGCGGAACACTATCGTTGCTATACATAGCACCACTAGTAGATTTCGGAGCACTAGTAGACGCTCGCGGAGCATAGTTTGGGAAATTCTGCTCTATGTTATACAACAAAGAAAGAATTTTTCAAATCGGATCAATAATTTATTTTTGTGGTGTACCAGGGCGTCGCGCTTACCTCTTTCAACCAGAAAGGTCTAAAATATCCACCACTGAAAAAAGTTTCCAAATAGGTTCTTTTAATTGGTTTTGCGGCACACCATGGATTGCGTCTCATTAGTTTAGAAACCTTGATATAGCTTATAACACTCAGAAAGGTCTAAGCTAAATAATACAACATGAAAAGAATTTTTCAAATTGGTTCGGTAGTTTCTGGGATTCTCCCGAAGGCACAAATAAATTAGCTGCTTTATAAGAATTATAAATAAATAAATACTCTAAAAAAAACTTTTATTATCCAATGTACTGTCCATTATTTTCTATCAGTTTGGACAAACGCTTAGGCAATTTCATAATGCCATCTCTCCAGAAGGTTCCGTCCTTGCTCTCGAAAAATCTGTCCAGGGGAATGTTGATATCGTCCACAGATGCGAAATTTTTTCCGTTAAGGGAATTTTGTAGAAAGCAGAACAAATGCTAGTCGGATGGTGCGATGTCTGTACCATATCACAATCACCGTTTAACCTCACAAGCCGTTAAACACCTCACAACATTCACAGTGTTTAACCCGTTATCGATGTTCGTGCAATTCATTTAAACTGTCCTCAACACTTCCAGACTACTCCTGGTTCACTACACGCTACTGGATTTTTCAACCAAAAATGCTTAGGAGGTTCGTCCGACTCCGGTGATGGTTTACTCACGACTTCCTGTCTCTCACAGGATTTTCCCAGCCCTTTTCTTAAAACTAATAATTTGATCCCTGAACCCATTTTTTGTGGTTGTAAAAATAATCAGCTCTCCAATTAACTATAAAAACCTTTTAATCTTGAAGACTCATACTTCTACCTCAATAATTCATAAACTCAAATAATTAATTTTGAGTCTAATTACCTTCGAAGTCCATATTACTGAAAATAATATATGGTCGCATATCAACATCTATGTAAACATTCAACCATGTATCTTAGCCCATATATTTTAATTTTAGTTACATCTTTAATGTACATATTAGTGTATTGTATATTTGGCTAAATAAATAAATAAATAAATGTACTTGAGATAAGCGGTGACAACATTTTAAACAAATTATATAATATACGATCGTAAATTCTACCCTTGTCTTTCAACATATAACTAAAAATATATATGATAGCTCAACTAATCTTTGAGGATGTTTATCTTAAAATAGATTAGTTATTATATTTAAACAATTTGAATATTTTTAACTAATTTAATAATTTTATTTTAAATACAAGCTGTCTCAAAAGAAATTTTATATTTATTTAGCTTACTGCGTGAACGCAACGTATCCGAGGGGCGCGGGGGTTATGTCAATCGGTAGCCTGGCTCTTGGGAAGTCAGTCGCTATGGAGCGTTTCTCGGGAGCAGACCGCGCGTTATGCGTGCGAGAGTTTTACAAAAACGGTGATTCGGCGACTGTAGCGCGTAGAAAATTCTGCAGTATTCGAGGTTTTCGCCACTTAAATGATGCGCCAAGCATTCCTCTCATTCGACATTGGGTTAAAAAGTTTGAAGAGACTGGTACAACGCTGGATAAACCAAAATCCGGGCGACCTAGGTCATCAAGAACGGTAGAAAACGTGGAGAATGTTAATCAGTCTGTTCGTGACGACCCGAACTTTTCAATTCGGAACCGCGCAAGTGCTTTAAATGTGCATAGATCATCATTACATCGCATTATGCACAAAGACCTAAAGCTGCACCCCTACAAAATTCAATTGGTGCAAGAATTAAAGCCCCAAGATGCCAGTCAGAGGCTTAATTTCGTAAATCAGGTGATTGAGCGATCTCCCGGAGAGGTGACATAAATTGGCCTCCACGCAGTCCAGATTTAACCCCTATGGACTTTTTCCTATGGGGTTATCTTAAATCTAAAGTTTACGCCAATAAACCGACTTCACTGGCGCATTTGAAAGCAAATATTCGTCACGAAATGGCAGCCATCCCTGTGTCCACCTGCCGAGACGTTTCTTTTGAGACACCTTGTAATAATATAATTTTATTTCTGAAATTACCGTTCCCACAGGTCACCTACCCTTATTCTTAGTAGTTTTTCTTGTTATATACCGTTCTTAGATTAAGACGTTTAAATTTTTGATAAAGGCATTTTCAATTTTTGTAGTGATTTGAAATGGCTCTTTTAGTGTTGAAATCTAAGTAAAAAAGTTGTACTTTTAGTATGATGCAAGTATAAGAAATATCTTAACGTTCCATTTCTGTGCTAACGATTTCTATTCAGAAGAATCTTTCCCGTTCGCTCATCTTCTTTTCACGTAGTAAATCTAATTTATAACTGGTTTTAAGGTTAAGGTCTGGGTGTAAAGGAATCTTTGTGAAAAAAATAAAATAAAATCAAGAGCAGGTACGTTGGAACGTTAGTTCTGAAGAGTAACATTTAATTAAAGTTAGAAGTTCTAGATGGTTTCTCTCTCGTGGCAATTTTAAATTAAATGTCGCCGGATTTAAACCAATAAAATAAGCAGGGTAAGTAGAAAAATGCTACGTCACAGATTCAAAAGAATATAGAACACTGAACTAATTTCTTACATCACTATTGATTACTACATTCTTCCGAGTTGCTTAACTGTAATTCATTTTACTGCAAACCCTCGATTTAACGGACTAACAGGGAGGCAGGAGTAGACAACGCAAGTGTAAACAAATACACTCGGATTTGTCTACATTTGAGATCTTATACACAGCTTTAAGAAACTAAATCACCATTAAAAAATCAGCTGTGGCAATCACAGGACCGACCGCCATCATAAAGTACTTATATAAATTACATTCTAGCAGCAGAGTAGAAATAACTTGACCTAATATTTTCTAACAGAGATATTATTTATCATGACCATGGAAACGTTTACATATAAATATGAAAAAATTGAGACTTGGAAAAAATTTCGAAAAATTTTATAGAAATTATTCGAAATTTTTCGTTTAATCAAAAAACGTCTCAAATAAAAGTTATTAGTAATTGCTTTTATAGCAACTTTTGTTCTATAAATTTTTTCGAGATATTTTTCTGTTGTGAAATATTCGCAAAAATCTTAAAATCGACGCGAGTAAACTCCCATTTTTAGTCAACCGATTTTTACCAAAAGTTGATTAACTCGTGCCATTGATGGCAGAAGCTTAAATATGAAGTTTCATAAAAATCCTTTCAGCCGAGTTTGCTCTGCACGTGTACACAGACAGACGGACAAACGGACAGACGGACAGACAGACGGACAGACGTACAGACGGACAGACAGATAGATGGACAGACAGACAGACCGACAGAAATCATGCTAAAAATAGTCAAAACGTTATGTAGGGACCTAAATTCGTGGAGATCCATCGAAATCTCGAAATGTCAAAATCGGTATGATCACAATACCTCCCTTATATATGTTGACGGTCGGTAAAAATTGATGTGAGGTATGAATTTTCATACATTGCAAGGTTACGCAGGTATACAATAAGTGAAGGCGGCATGCTGAGTGTGTAGAACAAATTTTGCTTTGTAGTAATTACAGCAAAATGAACGACATTTTTAAAATAATTTATCGTCTGTTAATCTAAGGGTTTTTAAAACAAATTTTATGTTAAAATATTTTTTGTTAATTTTAATTCGAATACCTAATACCATTATTTAGGTTTCTAAATATGTGAAATATTTTTTTTTTTTTATATAGCAAGGTTCATTATGATTTTGAATATTGCGCCTATGGTTTCCATTGGTTGTTTTAAGTAATATGCTCCGCCCTTCTGGTTTCATATACATGACACATAGAATGAAAATATAATTCCAACAATTCCAAATTTACGCTCTTAAAAATTAAATGCAGCATTTGCAACAATATAACTAGAATTTTGACAAAATAAAAATTGAAAAAAACAAGAAATAAAATTTTCTTCTCTGCCCGGCAGCGAACTCTAGTTTGCTGCGTAGCAAGCGTAATAACCATTAGCTTAGATCAAGAAACGCCTTCTAGTGTGTAACTATAACTTTTGTACATCGTCAACCAAAAAACACCAAAAATGCTTTATTTTCCGAGAACATAATCTGATCAAAAATTCCTGTTGTACTATTCCGGTTCAGACCAATGTACATTACTTAGAATTTTTTCAAATTTTTAGTTTAAACCATCAGGGCTATAGGGTATGGGACAAAATTTTGCTTGTTCAATTTTTCAAAAATCGCATCAAAATAATTTATTTTGCAAAAATAAAATTTAAATCATTAATACACGTGTATTAAGGGCTTTCATTTGATACCCTACACAGAATTAATTATTTTTTTTCGGTTAGCACATATTTGTTTATATTTTTAGGGGATATATTTTTTAGATGTTTCAGTATTTTTTCTATATGCGGGTTAAAGTGTTGTATAAGCATGCCAAATTTCAACTCTCTAGGTTGAGCCGTTTGGCTACAATTTTTACCGAATAGACTAGGGTGACCATTCGTCCCGCATTGTAACATTTTGTCCCGCATTAAGATGCGTCCCGTAAAAGTCCCGCATTTTGTAACTTATATTTGAAGAAATGAGGACCTTTTTTTTTGCTCTTCACTTGGATTTGGGAGGTGAGGACCTTTTTTTGCTCTTCACTTGAATTTGGGAGGTGAGGACCATTTTTTTTGCTCTTCAGTTGGCTTTGGGAGATGAGGACCTTTTTTTGCTCCGTCCCGCATTGCCTTCTTAAGAAAATGGTCACCCTAGAATAGACAGACAGGCGACAAAATGACGGTATAAGGGTTCTTTGGTCATACCTACAAAACCCTAAAATTTGATGTCTTCATACCTGATAAGGATTCGAACCCGAGACCTTATCAATGCAGGGTAGGTGTGTTTCTACTACGCTACGCCGGTTGGTAAAATGTAAATTATTGATTGTTCAATAATTTTTATCTAAGATAATTTATTTAAAAAATGATTAAACCTGTTGAAAACTTCACATCCGCTATTCCAGTAAAATTATAAATCAAAAATATAATATTTGACACTTCAAAAGAGGTTTAAAATTTATATAAATAACCTTGAGGATGCTATAGAGTATCTTTATGAACCATCTTGAAATTTCCTAATTAATTTAAAGGTAATTAATGGTTCTAGTTATTAAAACACAACCAACGTTGACGTTTGGATGTATTGCAGAAAAATACCGCAACAGATGTTACCTCACTGTCAAATAACTGAAAGTTTAACACTGTGAACTCAACTGAGTTATAAATACATAGACTGTATAAATCAAAACGATAACGCACGTGAAAATGATGTTTATAAAGTACTCCGTGAACTACAGTACATACATATCTTACTTTAAATTTCATATTTAAATATGTAGATTTGTTACGGAATTTATAGAGGGCCCCAGACATCAAAACGGTCTCCAGATTCAAATCTAGAATAAAAATTACGCTCTTGAAAAAATTTAAATAGATTTTTTTAAAGTCTGGTGAAGACTGAAATAAAAGACGATGACTATGTTTAGTTAAATTGGAGATGATAATTATTACAGTAGATAGGACGTGTTTTTAGAAAAAAAAAATCCATTCGTCACCAATACTCGACAAGAAACAACAACACGTACTTTTTGGCATCTCGTGAAAGGGCGTTAGTTAGTTAGTTAGTTATTTTGGCGCAAGCAACAAAGGCTATTTCCGTCTAACGCAGCTCATATAAATAACTACACTACATATTAAAAGCAATAAATTAAACAATAAATAAATAAATAAAATCAATAAAATTACGCATACTCAATAAAAGAAATCTTGCACAGACAAACACATATAAATAGAATAAAAAGTCTGCTTGAAATATTGAATAGACTTAGGGTGATGGTAAGAGGCTGTAAAGGAGCCAATTACCATCGAATATCACACGTTAATAATAAAATACATTAAAATAAGGTGCAAGACTTCACAAATAAAACAATAAGTTCGATTCACTCAGGAAGAGTATCAGTCTGTCCATGAGTACTCTTTCGTCACCTAAAGCAACTGACAGGTCATATCACAGGCCTAACCTCTCCCTGACATCCTCGAAGTGCACACATTCAGTTAAGTGTAACACAGATTTGTCTGTGTTACACGTTTCACATAAAGGGGACTCTTCACCTCGAAGGAGGTTTCCATTGGTCCACCAACAGTGGCCTATACGAAGCCGTGTAATGGCTGTTTTCTCCCTGCGGTTAATCCTGCAGAAAGAACCCCATGATTTAACGTCTCCCTTAATTTGTTTTAGCTTAACGTTCTGTATGCTAATCCACTCATGCTGCTACATGGCTAAAACCAAATATTTCAGATGACTCTTTGCATCTGAAAATATGAAACTCACATCAATCATAGGTCTGTGGGAGGCGGCTTTTGCAGCTTCATCAGCAGTTGCTTTCGTATAACACCAACATGTCCCAGTATCCAAAACAGCTCTACGCTCACATTCTGAGCATTCAGATTGTGGCGTAACAACCGGATTTTTAGTACATGAGAATGCATTGGATCTGGATCTGGGATACAGTTCAGAGCACTCAGCGAATCCGTCAAGATAACACTTGACCGACTTTGCTCTGACGAAACAAAACACAGGGCTTTGAAAATAGCGTACAGCTCAATAGTGCACACACTCGTTATAGAGTATTGATGGAAGCGTCCATGGTGGAACAGCACACAAAACGAAACTTGCCATTTCGGGCATATTAAAATCAATATCACTCAAAATGTCAAGACATCTTCAGACCAAAAGGCCTATTGGCTCTTGGTTTTCTGTTGTAAGTCTCTGTATGTCTATTTTGTAAAATAGGGTCATACGCGGGATGAACTGGCTTGGTACTGAGTGCAGCCATATATCGCTGGGATAGAATATTTCGACGATTGTACAGTAACGGCTCGCCTGCTTCACACAACAGGCTTGGTATTGGGCTGGTGCGAAAAGCACCAGTTGCCAATCGAACCCCAGTGTGATGTACAGTGTCAAGAATTCGTATCTCTCGGTGTTTGGCTGACCCATAAGCTAGACACCCATAGTCCAGCTTAGAGCACACTAGAGAACGATATTAACGCAACATGACAGTGCGGTCTGCACCCCACTATGATAGACAAAGACAATTACAGAGAACAGCCAAAGAATTGGTCATGCCCTTCTAGTTAATTTGCTTATTCTAACTTTAAAAACGCTATTATCTGCGTTAGTAGATGAAATCTCTGACAGGCAAATGGAAATTATGCCTTCTTAACAACAAAAATTAAATCGAAATATCAGGCGCTTTCCATTTACCACTTTACTTACGAAATCTAAGCTAAGCTAAGTTAATCTAAGTTGTAAGACACTGGCTAAGATAAACTTAGTTTTTTCCTCCCCCCTTTCCCTTGCTAAGACATTTGACTAACTTCTTAGCTTAGCCAAGCATTTTAACTTGTAAAAGGAAAGCAGCTATCAATACTTATAATTGTAAATCAGTAATGTGCATTTGAGTCATGCTCCAACATGTCTGGCAGTATATCCGTGGATATGATGTGAAAATTGGTGCTGTGTGGCCGTTTAAAAATTCCCTAGATGGGGTCCTGTATTAAACAGGGATGAACTCTCAATAAAAAGTGGTAAAAATGTAGAGTATTCATGCATGTCCGCAGTAGTGGAGGAAACGAAACACCTACTGAATAAATGCATATCAGAACGATATAGAATGGAATTGGAAAACAAATTTTCAGTATTGCCTAGGGAAATATCTACTTGTAAAAGAAATAAGAATAGATAAATCCCAAACAGAGGACCACTGTGAACTGATTTCGAAACTTAAATTAGTTTCTTGCGGTAACGCTAGAGGCCAGGTAGGAAATAGAGTTTAGTAATAGATATTTACGAAATGCCGCATTTATGTGACACGTTTAGTAATAAATACAGACAGCTTAAATTTCTAGTTTGTTACACTTAAATACACTAAGACGAGGGGAAAGGTTTAGTATTTTAAACACAAGATAGGAGACAGGGTCCGGTGTTAGATTTACTGTGTTTACTTTGGAGTTTCCTTTAAAATAAACACAACTCCACTAACTTTCATAAGTTGAGACAATAAATCTTCGCCTCATTATTTGACAGAATTACAACCACAAAAACATACTTGCTTATCTTAATAAAGACACAAGAGTAACAACAAAACTATAATTCAGAGACCAAATGGTACAACTGAAATAAGAATAAAAAATTACACAAATGATTCTTTTTAAAACATCTCATAGTTTTGAAATTAAAGATGAAGTAAACAAACTGAATATTGGATACAGAAACCTAAAACTAGTGAGCATAGCTAAAAGTACGTTTGTAGATGACATAGAGATATGCGCCAAGAATTAAGAGGATTTACAAGCAAATATATGGAAGAAGGCGTTACTAAATATTGAAATAAACCACACTAAAACCAAGGTAATGATCATTGGGAAAGAGGAAGACAAGCATTTGACTTTGGATGCAGCGAAAATTGGACATGTCATCAGCTGCAAGTATCTAAGAACTCGAATAGAAAGCAAAGGAGCTTACGAAGAAGAAATAAGAGTGGAAATAAAGCTACAGTAATTGAATGCCCTGAACAAAATCATAATAATTAAGAAAGAAATAAGTAACACCACAAAACTCGAAGTATACAAAACGATCCACCTGCCCAAATTAACGTATGGATTCGAGTTGTGGGTATTCTTCGGTCAGTTCAAAAACAAAGTGCAAACTGCAGGGACGAAATTTCTAAAAAAAGTTAAGGATGTCACTTAAATGAACAGTTAGAAGTGAAACAATACAAAAAGAGCTACAAACAAAAGCAGTAACAATAACCTCCAGGAAAAAAACGACCAAGAAAAACAAATAAAGACTCAAAGGCTCTCAAAAAAAGCTAGAGTTTTGAGCCCTGGGCACCAACAAACAATAGAACAAATAATACCTCAATTAAAGCAAATTATAAAAGACCAACCAGACAAATATTCACTCTCCGCTGAAGAAATACAAGACTTCCTTGAAAATGCCCTTGGAGCCAATGATACCCTGAGTATTGCTCAAGATTATACAGACGACCCCCAGGACATAATAAATATTCTAGAAGAACTGAAGAGAAAATGCAGTAGAACGAAAAAGAGCACAATATCCAGACAGATAAATAAAATCAATATGCAAATAGAGGACCAAGATGAATCGGAAACAAGTAACTAACCCCAAAAACTGTAACTTTGGGTGTGTGTTTGTGGGTTTGTATATGTTTATAAGTATATGTATATATGTATCTAACTTAAACAATGTATAAGTTGTAAGAACATGAATAATATTATGTAATTTTTTTGTAATAATATACTAGTGCTAATGACCATTGCAGTCAAAGCACTTTAGGATCAAATAAAAAAAAAAAAAAAAAAAAATAAGCAGTAAAAAAATAATAGGCAGAAATTAAGATGGACACGTTGAAAGAATAAAGAAAAATAGACAAACAAAATATATATGGCTAACCAGAATTAGTTAAAATTTTTGGCGCACAACAACGATGGCTATTTGCGCCTAACGCAGCCCATGTCTAAACAAAACTAAAGAATATAGACTAAGAGGAAGATTAAATAAAACATGATTCACACAGTGCTACAAATTATAGATAAAAAAGGATTGTCATGTAAGGAAGCAAAAAATAAAGCTAACAATAAGAATGGCGCAACTTCATTAAATAATTAGACTTAGAAGAATAACCTCTACACCGAATGTTAGAAGACGTTTCTTATCAAATATGAATTTATTTGTTTTATAAAACGAATTTATATATCACGTTATAAATATGTGTATGTGCTATAATAAAATAAATAAATTAACGTATATTTATATATGTATGTGTTTTTAATAATAATAATAAATTAATTAATTAAATAAATTATAAAAATATTAATAGCAATGCTTCTGTACAAGCGGTTAATACGGGAAATATTAAAAAATATATATATTCATCAATTTTATATTTCTGTATAAATTTTTCTATTGATTCTGGTGTGAACAATTGATTTGTCCATCTTGTTTCATGAGTCGTAAAATTTAGCAGTTATTTTTAATTAAAATCGTACAAATTTCATTGTTGTTGGAGTTAAATTTACTTCATAATTCTTCTTTCTGGTCCCGCAAGTTCCTTGTCCGTTTGACAATGAATCAGCCGGTTTGGTATCGACATGAGCTCTGACCCATTCGAGCAGCGCCAGCAGCAATTGCTAGCCTGGTCACGGATACCAGTGTGCTTGTTCTGACGGAACACAGGATACTGTATCCAACCACTGAGAACTTGTTCCTAACAATTTACCACTTGTTTGAGTTAGAAGATAATACCATTAGTTGATATCAAGAGTTGAATCAAATTTATTAAATTGTTTCTTGATTTTCACATTCTTACAACGATGGGAAATTGCAAAAAATCAATGGAAATAAAGTATTTAATATTTAAATACAAAACACTATTGATTAAGAGTAGTATAGGAAGGCAAGTTTGAAAATTAGTACCTAGAAAATGGAATTTAATGCGTTTTGGAAAAGATTTGATTCTAGAAAATTGAGAGAAGTTCCTGATAGTACCGAAATATAAATATCTAGGAGTTTAAATGGGTATAAATAATAATAACAACCAACTGGAAAGTTAAGGAACAAAATAGGAAATTATGGACGACAATAGTGGAAGACGCAATGAACCAACAAGCTCTGGAGAGCTAATAATATATATATTAATGGATAACACAGATAGGAGTAACCAGGAAATCAACTTCAGAATCAATAGCGCACGACAAGTAGCAAGGTTCATAAATTCCATGCTGAGGGATATAATGTAGACAAAAAATTGTCGGCCTTGGTAGCGTAGAGGTAGTGCTCCTCCTTCACGAGCCAAAGGTCCCGGGTTCTAATCCCGGTCAGGGCATGGATGTTTGTGAGCCACAGTATAATTGGGACGTTTAATCCTACTCTGTGGTTAAAAAAAAAAATTAAACGTCAATAGTTCAAATGATACTTATGGATGTAACAACAATAGCAGAAAAACAAATAAATTATTAGCTACGGAAATGGATTCTTGCCGAAGGGGCTGTTAAAAATCATAGCTGGACTGAATAAGAAATGATGCATTTAGAAAAACAACAAAAATACAAAATAATGTAATTGACACCATCGCAACCAAACAGCTAATCTGGTTTGGTCATGCAAATAGATTGACAGAAGATAGATGGTCGAAAAGAATACTAACCTGGTTACCAGGCAGTAAAAGAAAACGAGGAAGACGAAGCTGGAGAGTTGGAATCGAGGAAGCAATATCTGCGAGAAAACTAGCAGAAGACATGTCAAAACAGAAGTGTCTGGAAACTAGGAACGGAGAAGTAGCGTAAGCCGCATTAAATCCGGAACATACATACTGTTAGGTATTTAACAATCAAATACAAAACCAATGGTCAATAAGTATAACTTTATTTATTGATCTCATTTACAACACAAATACTAGCAGCAGTTGGTCACAGGCGTACGGTAAAAGAATACGTTTCTTATAGCACGACAGCTAGCGATTAGTTTTTATTATCTTATCAGCACTACTTAACAACACCAATTAATAGGGATTACATCTTTTTGCTTTACGTAAAGATATTTAATCATAATAATGTTACATAACAATAATGCATATTTCCAAATACTTTTGAAACAATAAAAACCTGAATACTGAATTCTTACTCCACAAAGAACGCTTTATGCATCGTTCTCAAATCTATGAGATTTTATTCAATCAATTTCAGATTTATATCACCGTAGATTGCGAAAGGATTGATCTAATCATACTCTTTTGTATTAAGTCATAGAAAATATTCAGCGAATGATGCAAAGAGGTTTTCTAGTATTTTCTAAATTCTTGGCAATAGTTTTGTTTGGAGATGCGTCTACTCCTGGGAAGCAATCAAGTTGAGAATTACTTCCTTTTTTGATCCACACCTGAATTACAACGTTTATTTGTAAGAAATTACGATTGTGCAGGAATCCTAAAATAATCTAGCAAATTAGAATATTTTTTAAAATTTCCGCAGTATACCTGGAATCTCTTACGGTAAACTGGTTTGCACTCTACACAATTTGGCATTAATTGATAATAATAATAATAATAATAATAATAATAATAATAATAATAATAATAATTTATTGGTGTTATGTACATTATGAAAAAATGTTTACACAAGTCAAAAATTACATACTGGTCAATTTAGATAAAATTACAATAGAAACAGATTACAATGATATTACAATATATTAAAATGAGGTTAGTTAACAATTAAAATATTTTGAAAAGTCGATAGTATAAAATTCACTCACATTATATAAACAGTTTTCCGTCAGTATGAATTTCATTTTGAGTTTAAAGCTCTTTATGTTTAAAACCTTTATCTCCTCAGGTAAATGATTGTAAAGGATTGCGGCTAGATACGTACCATTTTTAGATTTACTTAATCTTAGTTTTGGTAGCCTTAGATTGCATTTACTCCGGATGTTATAATTGTGAGTATTATACATTTTTGCAAAGTTACAGGGATTTTCCTTTACATATATCAAACAGGTATATACAAATAAACTGTAAACAGTCATTATATTCGATTTAGTGAACAATTAGCAGCAATGAGCCCTGTAGGTCGCATTGTTCACTATTCGTATGGCCTGTTTCTGTATTTTAAAGATGCGCTCAAGAAAACTGCTACCACCCCAGAGTAATATGTCATAAGACACACGTGACTGGAAAGTGGCAAAGTAAAAAATGCGTAAGGTTTCGTATGAGACACACGATTTAAGTTTTCTCAGCGCAAAATTATGTTTCCTTAACGAAGACGCAAGAAAAACAATATGTTCCCAATTTAATTGGCCGTCGATAAATAAGCCTAGGAACTTGACTGGTTCGCCAAAGGTGATGTCATTGGCTATGTTCCGGTTTAGCGAGAATATTAAATTATGAGTTTTATTCTCATTTAGGGTAAGGAGATTGGCAGAAAACCAATCTTTGGCTTTGCTCATCGACTGCTCGGTTATTTGGTGCAGTTCTTCAGGAGAGGAATGTCTGGATAATACAGTGGTGTCATCTGCGAATAGGATGACATCAGAACTGCCAGAGGAAACATATTTTGATATCAGAGTTGAATCAAATTTATTAAATTGTGTCTAAATTTTCACATCCTTTCAATGGTGCAAAATTAGAAAAATTCAATGGATATAAAGCATTTAATACCTATAAATCTAATAATATCCTACAGAGGAAAGACGGTGTTTGACAATGTTGGAATGTTGAAGACAGTGGAAATTTAACACTATACATCATGCGCATCAACTATATCTATTTGAGTCTAACGCAACCCATCAAAACAACTATTATTAAGGACGAAAGTGGGATGTTCGTTAAGTGTAGTACAGAAAAACCTAGACATACCTTATCTAAATATATTTTATATTAAAATTTACAAAATTCCCTTATAAATTTATAAAGAGATGCAGAAAATTCATGAATAAAATTTTAACAATGTAAAAACTAAACAAAAAATATAAATGTTATAGGATATTTGGCTTCAAACAAAGATATGAATACCTCCCTATGTAAATGTGGCGTTTGTTTGTATTTTTGAACACTAAAAAAAAACAGAGAGGCGCGAGATCAAATCAATAGAGCTCGTTAAAAACAAAGTAGCTTTAAATTTGTAACATCATTAGTACACATCGAACATATCAAAGGGAACTGATTGAAGAAAAACTCACATTGTTATCATAAATCTATGGTGCTAATGATGGAAAAATGTAAATGATTGGTAGATGCTTCTGTTTCTTTAGTTGAAAAATAAAAAATTTAAAACAATTTAAATTAAATTGTGACGGAAAGGAAGATAAAAGATTTTTTCAGTTGTTAATAAAAAAAAATGGTTTTAACAATTACAACATTTAAATTTCCTTTTGATTAAACCCAGCAAACATTTTTATCCGGACCAGTACTGGTAAAGCACATACTCGCCGGCATTGAAAGTAATGGGCCAGTGCTGGCATTTCGTACTGGGCCAGTACCCCGGTGTCCCGTGGCCCTTAGCTGGTCCATTGATGTATCAGTTGCTGGCCCAGCAACGGTAAAGTGCATTGAAAGTAATGGGCCAGTGCTGGCATTTCGCACTGGGCCAGTGCTGGCATTTCGCATTGGTCCAGTGCTGGCATTTTGCACTGGGCCAGTACCCCGGTGTCCCCGTGGCCGTTAGCTGGGCCATTGATGTATCAGTTGCTGGCCCAGCAACGGTAAAGTGCAAAATAATCGCATTAGTTGCAAGATTTATTTCTGACAGACTAGTGCTTATATTATACCCACTCTCTAGTGTTTCAAATGTAATATATGTGTACTTACCCAGTATTAAAATAAATTAATGGTTAGGTGCAAAATAAATACTCATTTGGCCATTTTCACCATCGTTGAATAAATTTATTTAACAAGTAAAGTTGACAATATCGCATCGGTTTTAAACTATTAATGAAGAAATTAACATTGCTGTCAATAGAATGATGAGATATTGTTAACTTAAGTTGTTAAATAAATTTATTCAACGATGGTAAAACTAGCCGATTGTAAATTGAATTAACAGTTATAATTTATTGATTTATTTATAAATATTAAATAAATATAATTTCAGGAATAACAGGAATTAGTTTATTTAATTTATTAATTTAATGAAGAATTTTAAGAAAATGGTTTTCTGCCATTTCGGTCCAACCAATTTCATCCTAAAGATAAGGGGTGACTAATAATTTTCGCCAATATTCGTCTTGTATTATCTACCACATCTTTTCCCCCTGACTTGAAGAGTGCCAACCTAAAGAAATCATACTTGTTAAAATAAATTCAATAAACAAATTTTATAAGCATTAATGCTATAAGCTGTTCACTTTTGTAAGAACAAACTAGATCTGGTTATTTTGGTGATTTTTTATAGTGTATTACTGACTTTTAGAAACTTGGTTATATTGTAAAAAAAGCTTTACAGTTTTGGATTAAGTTTGTATTATTTTAGGTTAGTATTATATTTACAAAATATTTAAGATGTCACTATTCAAAATGAAATATGACAAATTATATTTTTTAAATGACATATTTATAATCTTGTATCAGATTTATTAATAATTGAAAATTTTATTACATGAAAAAAACTATGATTGAACTAAACTAAAAATTAAACAATTTAATATGAAATAGTTTGTGTAAACTACGTTCTTAAATCTAACAAAACACACACAAATCACAATAAAAAACTGTATTATGCTCACAATCAATAACTATTCAAATAAACATCTTTAAAAACTGTTCACCAACACGTCCCAACTTGAACTCACAGAATATCACTTGTACCGACCCTCGAAGGCCACGCCATTAGGGTGTTTTATGACTAAGAACGGTCAGACTTTTCAAATTATTACATTCAAAAAAAGTTATAAACATAAGCACTGGCCCGCTAGAAATAACCTTGGATTAATACAAATAAGGAATGCTTATAAAATGCTGGTAAAGTACTTCGTATAGGCAGAGTGCGAAATACAAATGTGAAGTACATTATTAATACTGGCATTGCACTTACTTTTGGTGCCAGCAATGTACCAGCGTAAAAGCAGTTTGCCGGCGTTCGGCCGTTAGTTCAATGTTTGCTGGGAATATTTTAAACAGGTCGTTTTACCCTTTTTGTTGATAAAGCAAATAATAAAATAACAATTACTAGAAAACTGTGGTAATCGAATAATCAAAATAGGATTGGGCAGATTACACTGCCTTGAGATACACCGCTTGTATCTGGATGGTATCTCGAAAATGATTTATTTATACGGACTTTAAAGGTACCACGAAGAACCACAGTAGTAATTTTCTGTGAATGCCAAAATTCTCAAGCTTAGACAATCAGATCAATTCTGTAAAAAGTTACTGTGTAATAACGTTACTACAACATAAAATATTATATAGTCAACGTAGTGGCTGAGCGCATTTAGTCGTGCGGTTTGTACTGGTGGAAACCCAGTACGACTGTCCGGTCTGTGGTTCGAGCCTGCTTCGTTGGTGATATTATTCGGGCGAGAATAATATGTTTACATTACTCTCATTTTCACAATCATTCACCCTTCATCCAGGTGTAGGAGCTCGCCCCCTGGCATCGGCGATTAGCCTCGTAGCAGAAATAAAGGCCGATGTAAAATAAATAATATAATAATAATAAAATATTATAAAAAGTATAATGGCTTTCATTCATGATAGTAACTGACCTTGCTCATAGTGACGAATTTAGTTACAATTATCATAGTAACAGAGTTACAGAATTGGTCTGAATATCAATTGAAAAGCAACTCTATCAAAAGTCTTGACGAAATCAAGATATTTATACTACATCTATATATAATATAAAGCAGAGTTTTCCAAACTATGCTCCGCGAGCGTCTACTATTGCTCCGCGATTTACTATTTTTGCTATATATATAGCAACGATAGTGCTCCGCGACGAATTCTTTTCATGGAAAGTGCTCCGCGGCTCAAAAAGCTGAGGAAACTCTGATATAGAGTAATTCCGCTCTTACGAAAAGTTTACATAATACATGGGAGTTGGAATTTGGATAGATTCAAATATCTTGGGTGCATGACCTCAAAAATATCGACAGAACAAGAAATAAGTAGCCGACTGAGACAAACAGAAACAAGGATTACGTAGATAAACCTAGTTCTCCGGAACATAAAAATTCCAAAATTTCAAAAACTATAATAAACAAAACTAGGGTTCAAAGCATTATGACATATGGAGCAGAAAACTGGGCTATGAACAAAAGGATTCGAAGTTAATGACCTACGGAAATAGAACACTGGATATTATAGAATCACAAGAATGGATAGGATCAGAAATGAAGAGATAATAAGAAGAATGAATGTAAATAGAAGAAGAAACACATATAGAACAAAAGAGACTTATCTGGTACGGCCATGTTAGGAAAGCAAATGAATCAAGATAGATAAAGAAAATAGAACAAAGAAAAGAAGTAGATCAAGAAGATCGTTTAGATGAAATAGATTTGACCATGGAGAGGTATGGAAGATAGAGAATAGGAGGATACAAATTATTGGAGATTTATCCTGGATAAAGAGGAAGGCAAAAGAAATAAGCAATTATTTCATAACTGGTCCAATATTACGTCCAATATTATTTTTCATAAACTTTGTTCAAAAACATCTAAAATCAAGAGCACGTAAAAATAAGTTACTTATGCAATAACCGATAGCATAAAATTACATGAACTCCTTTTAAAAATTCTAATTTTAAATAAATACTTTTCTGACTTTTTCTGTGAGTATTTTTCTTTTTATTTTTCAATGTTTTCTCCCCAAATTTTAATCATTAATGCATTTCATTAATTTATTCCAACATTTAGCCGTTTCCAAGCCATTAGCAGACTACCCTTGCGGTCTGTATTCAAACTAGAGACATGCATGTTTCTTTTCCAACCCTTTCTAACAAACAGGTCTTTTTATACACCGAAAATACAGGAAAGCTGATTTAGAAATGGTTCAAGAGAATAATCCTAGGGCTATATCCTTAATTACAACTTTAATAATTAATTATTATTAAAGATGTAACAGTATGCGTAAACTAATCTTATACCAAAATTTAATACACAAGAAAATAAGTCAAATTATGAAAATATTTGAGGTTTAAGAAAAAAATTAAGTTCTGATTAAAGGGGGTAGATTGATATTTCATCAGCCCTGAAGACGCTTGAGATTAATATCTTGCTATTGGTTAATTTTAATTTGAAGCTTTCTGACTGGACAAGAGATAATTGTTTGCTATTGGTTAATTTGAATTTAAAGCCTTCTGATTGGTTAAGAGTTTAATTGCTTGTTATTGGTTAATTTGAATTTAAAGCCTTCTGATTGGACAAGAGATAATTGCTTCCTATTGGTTAATTTGAATTTAAACCTATCTGATTGGTCAAGAGATAATTGCTAGCTATTGGTTAATTTGAATTTGAAGCCTTCTGATTGGTTAAAAGTTTAATTGACTGCTATTGGTTAATTTGAGCTTGATGCCTACTGATTGGTTAAAATATAATTGATTGCTATTGGTTAATTTGAATTTAAAGCCTTCTGATTGATTAAGAGTTTAATTGCTTGTTACTGGTTAATTTGAAAGCCTTCTTTTTGGATAAGAGATAATTGATTTTTATTGGTTGATTTGAATTTGAAGCTTTCTGATTGGTTAAAATATAATTGCTTGTTATCGGCTAATTTGAATTTAATGTTTGGACAACAGATAATTGCTTGATATTGGTTAATTTGAATATAAAGCCTTCTGATTGGCTAAGAGATTAATTGCTGGCTATTGGTTAATTTGAATTTGATGCCTTCTGATTGGTTAAAATATAATTGCTTGTTATCGGCTAATTTGAATTTAAAGCCTTCTGATTGGATAAGAGATAATTGCCTGCTATTGGTTAATTTAAATTTGAAACCTTCTGATTGGTTAATAGATTAATTGCTTGCTATTGGTCAGTTTGAATTTAAAGGCTTCTGATTGGTTAAGAAATTAATTGCTTGCTATTCGCCAATTTGAATTTAAAGCTTTCTGATTGGATAAGAAATATTTGCTTGCTATTGGTTAATTTAAATTTGAAACCTTCTGATTGGTTAATAGATTAATTGTTTGCTATTGGTCAGTTTGAATTGAAAGGCTTCTGATTGGTTAAGAGATTAATTGCTTGCTATTGTCCAATTTGAATTTAAACCTTTCTGATTGGATAAGAAATATTTGCTTGCTATTGGTTGATTTGAATTTAAAGGCGTCTGATTAGTTACGAGATAAATTGCTTGCTATTGGTTAATTTCAATTAAAAAGATTTCCGATTGAATAAGAAATTAATTGCTTGCTACTAGTTAATTTCAATTTAAAGCCTTCTGATTGGTTAAGAGATTAATTGCTTGCTACTGGTTAATTTGAATTTGAAGCCTTTTCATTGGATAAGGAATTAATTGCTTGCTATTGGTTAATTTGAATTTGGAACCTTCTGATTGGTTAAGACCTAATTGCTTACTATTGGTTTATTTGAAGGCTTTTGACTGGATAAGGGATTAATTACTTGTTATTGGTTAGTTTGAATTTGAAGCCTTCTGATTAGCTGAGAGGTTACTTTATTCTTACTGGTTGGTTTGTATTTACAGCATTCTGATTGGCTAAGAGGTTAATTGTGTTTTCCTTCATATTTCTCTTTTTCTTTCAGTTTATTAAAATTAATAGAATCGATTCATTGAGTTATTGTAGTTTATTTCCGAAAGAATATTTTTCAGTCATGTAAATTGCTCCTTCTCTCTTTCTATCTTTCACTCTGATCTTCTGGCATCACATCATATTCTGTTATGCTTTTTAACTATGTTTTTTCATCATCCAACTTTAATAATTTTTGTTATCGAAAAGTTGTGTGGTAAAGCGCGTGTAGAAGTGAATGTGACAGGGTATATTGTATAGGAGAGGTGTTATGAGACCGTATGACAAGTGACATAACCTCCCGAGTGCCATAACCTCCCGAGTGCCATCCGCACAAATGAACAGTGTATGTAGATAGCAGGTCGGGTCGACAGTGCCCCATACTCATGTTATCTTCAGGTGATCCCAATCCCAGTGGATTTCAACCGATTTCCCTGACATCTGACGTACACCAACCCAAATGAATTATTGCGAACATGTTTTAGATGTTTCGCAGAATATGCGGTCACAGAAAAAAAGTATAAACGTGAAAGGTGAATTATTAAATTAAATTAATTCAGGGTTTGTCTTTTTGGAATTGTACTTTTTAGGAAATTATAAATATTGTAGCCTGTTACTCTGGTTTAAGCGGAGTAACTCAATTCCAGTAACTTTTACAGATTATGTGAAGCATTTGATAATTTTGTTTAGCAAGAGCTCACTTCAATCCTTAAAAAAGATCAATTACAACTTAGAAAAATAAAAATTCCAGTTAGTTTCGCTAAACGTTTGAAGAGCTTATACATCATGGGTAATGAACAAACTCACATAGTCGAGTCTATTATGTACCTTTTTTGGTTAAAAATATTAGGTTAAAAGTGATGGTTAAAAAGTAACATTTTAACTAGGAGTTAAAATTTTAACCTTGTTTCTTATTCTGTATCTCAGGTTATAACCCAAGCGTTAAGTTCTAACTTTTTAACCTTATGGTTAAAATTGTGTTGTGATATTATCTACAAGGGAAGGTATTTAGCTTGTGTAAGTGTGGATTTAATGTAAACATGTGTTATGGTTGAATCGAGAATCAACAACGATCAAATATAATAAATCTATATTGCGCAAATGTACAATATTTGCGCGTTTTTTTTTTTTTTATACATAAATAATTATGGGTGCAGAAAGTAAATTTAATATTACCATAACATGCAAATGTATCAATATTTTTTATCTCTTTTCTTTCTTCTGTATTAAGATACTTTTATTTTCAGGTTATGTTTACCTTATTTTTAAACAAACAGAGAAATCAAAATTTATAAATGTATCACAATTTTAAAGTTTTAAATATTTACTTGCAATATATTGGGAAATCTTTTGGTTCTTCTCGGATTTTCAAACAACATTTGTAAAACGAGATATTCCGTACAAGTTTTAGACAAATGAAAATATTTTTTCAGCTAAATTAAAAGGGGCACTCATATCACGCAGTTGCCTTTGTTTAATTCGAACTGATCTCCTAAAAAGCATTTTTATATTTTTTTTATTCACCTATATTAAGTTTTTACTTATTAACCTCTTGATGTTCAATTTGTTCTAATAATAATTAGTTTAAAATAAACAGACTTGCTATAATTAATTCTAAAAATGCATTTTTTTCTGGCTATTTGACGTTTAGAAGTTAAAATTACAGGTGGTTAAAAGTGAACGCCATGTATTTGGCTGGAGTTAAAATTCCGATTATAACCTACTGAATTAACCACATCGAGGTTAAAATTTAAACGTCATAGAGTTACAGAATAACAAAATATTGTAAAGCGTGGTTAAAATTTTTTAACTTCGACCTTGAGGTTAATTTTTTAACTTCGACCTTGAGGTTAATTTTTTAACTTCGATCTTGAGGTTAATTTTTTAACTTCGACCTTGAGGTTAATTTTTTAACTTTTTAAGATACAGAATAGACCCGAGTATCAGTAACTTTTTAACTCAAAATATATTGCCATGCCTTCCTATTGTCCATAACCAAATCTTTTGCAATCTGAACTTAATATTAACTTTCCCTCCATTTTTCTTAAGAAAAGAAAAAAACTAAGATGTCTATCTTTTTCCTGTTTTGAATGACAGCCAAAAACACTACAATTTGTTCTACTTTTACAGTTTTTCACAACTTCTATAGACATTCTAACAAAAAATCAACACTAGAGCATATGTATTAAGTTCAAACAGTACTACAGGCGCCTAGTACAATATTTGACAGAATGTTTTATACTCATTTTTCTCGTAACCGTATTTTTTTGCCTCTTCACTTTCAAAATAATTGTAACAACTTTTATTTGCTATTCACTTTGTTAAGCTATACTTAAAATTGCATAATTTTACATTGTGGGAATTTTTGTCCATTTGTGGGAAATTTTGTACCTTGCTGTGGGAATTTTCTTCACAAAGTGTTGGCAACACTGGCGAGGTCCGTAGCATGTGCTACATTTACTACAGTCTTAATCACAACCGTTTTGGCCTTTTCACACAAACAGCAGCTAGAATTTTATTTTTGATCATAGTAACTTAACATAATAACAAACAGTGACATAGTGCATTTTATAATTAACTTGTTTTATGAAAAATCTACGATTCTCATAATGAAAACAGTAACCAATTGAAAATATAATAAATGACTTTTCAGTTGTCGCTTTTAGATTTATCACAGCAAACTAACAATGTGCACAAAAAACAATAACAATTGTTTAGTGCATTTGAAATAAAATACATGGTTTTTGGGTGTCGTCGACTGGCCTCAGGGATTTTCGTACCCCCTTGACAAATATACAAATTAACTAACAACGTGAGATAGGTGGTTTTTTGTGTCTAAAGCAGGGGTGTCCACATGGGAAAATGAACTTGTCACACAACAAAAAAATTTGGTGTAAGTGAAATCTCTTGTACCAATATAAAAACATGATGATGTTTAAATAATTCCCACATAATATGTTATTTCAATTTACTTTAAAAAAATTGGTGTGCTTTCATTGATATAGTGAAAAAATCACAGCAACTAGACCTAAACATCAATAAAAACAAAATAAAAGTAATGACAAACCAGGAGAAAATAGTTAATAAAATCTAAATGGGAACGCACTGGAAGAAGTAGAGCAATGTCTACTTAGGACAATCCATAAGACCTGGAAAAGTATATCTAGAAGCGG
This sequence comes from Liopterus haemorrhoidalis, assembly GCA_963971575.1. Classification (NCBI taxonomy): domain Eukaryota; kingdom Metazoa; phylum Arthropoda; class Insecta; order Coleoptera; family Dytiscidae; genus Liopterus; species Liopterus haemorrhoidalis. The sequence continues at coordinate 3,291,747 of OZ020618.1, forward strand.
AAATATATCACAGAATCAAGCTTTGCTGGGTGGCATATGGCAAATTGTCTTTCATATTAATATAATGAATAAAATCTAGATGAGAACGCACTGGCAGAAGTGGAGCAATGTCTACTTAGGACAAACCATATGACCTGGAAAAGAAAATAAAGAAGCGGAAATATGAGGTGTGTAAATTAAGTAACCGGGCTGGCAACATAGCGTTTGATCTGGCACCATTTGGGACGCGGGACATGGAGGGGTGGCAGGTGAACATGTGATACATCTTCAGTACGAGTTTTAACTCGCTTGAGTAAAATTTTATTGTCCGTATCGATTTTTTTTGTGAAACAGTTTTTTCTAGAACGTTCTAAAAATGAGTGACATTTATTTCGAGCAACAGTGTGCTATCAGGTTTTGCTTCAGAATTGGGCACAGTGCAACGGAAACTTCAGCAGGCCTACGGAGACATTGTTTTGTAAAGGACCTAGGTTTTTTGGTGGTTTAAGGCATTTTCAGAAGGAAAACAGTTGATTGAAGATGAATCACGCAGCAGAAGGCTTTCATCTTCAAGAACCGATGAAAATGTCAATAGAATCCGGTATCTTGTGCGTTCAGATCGTCGGTTGACAGTCAGAATGATCGGCTTCAATAAACAATTTCAATAAACCAGTTTCTGGCCAGTAAAAGATTCCTGTGGCTCCTCAGCCTCCTAATTCGTCTGACTTGAGTCCTTGTGACTTTTTGCTCTTTCCAAGATTGAAAAATCGCCTCAAGGGACATCATTTTGGGACACTCGAAAACATTCAAACGTCCGTAATAGACCAGCTGAAAGCTATTCCAGTATCCGAGTTCCAGCACTGCTATGAGAATTGGAAGAACCATATCCAGCATTGTGTGGCGTCCCAAGGAATTTATTTTGAGAGAGACAATATTGAATTGTAATTCTATTCGAATAAAAGAAAAAAATAATAAAAGATCAGTCCGGTTGCTTAATTTTCACACCTCGTACCTCAACATTTAAAAACTATGACAAATGGGTTTTACCGAAGCACAAACATTAAGAAGGAAAATCGACGATAAACTAGCAATTAGAAAGACAAATGCTATATATCACCTTGAAAAATAGAAAGACCAAGGAATGGATACGAGTGAAGATAGAGGTAAAGGGCGTCAGTGAAAGGATTGCAAAATTAAAATGGTAGTTTGCGGGAAACGTCAGACACACAGACAACTGCCACAACAATAACTCAGCTGTGGCGTCCTTGGGCTGACAGAAGACAAAGAGGAAGACTGCAAATTAAATAGGGTGATGATATCAAGCCAAATGCTGGATTTGCATGGTATATTATGCTGTATTTGCTGTATATATGCTGTATTTGCAAAATGATCTGGATGTCGTAGCAGCATGGTGTACAAGTAATTGCCTTTCTCTGAATATAGATAAATGCTCTTCGATATGTTTTTCGAAAAAACGTAACCCCTCATCGTTCAGCTATGTGGTTAACGGAGTCCCACTCAAGCAAGTGGATGAAGTGCGAGATCTGGGAGTCATCTTTACTAGCAACCTTTCCTTCGAAAAACATATTGATTCTGTGTGTAAAAAGGCAGCGAGGATGTTAGGCTTCGTTAGGAGGACCACTACGGAATTCACGAACTACACTGCTATCAAAACTCTTTATTTTGCTCTAATCAGAAGCCACCTCGAATATGCTAGTGTGGTATGGAGCCCATACCAGTCCACACACTGCTATCGCTTAGAGAATGTACAGGACAAATTTATTAAAATATTTCTCTACAAAGTGGGAATCAACTACACTTTGTTATCTCGCGACCAAAGAAGACAATTAGTAGGAATCGACACATTAAGAAAGAGGCGTGATATCAGTGGGTTATGTCTACTCCACAAAATTATAAATGGTGCGATACCATCACCTGAAATCTTAAAAAATATTCTAATACGAGTTCCTACACGCTCTACTAGAAACCAAGATGCATTCTTCGTGACCCAACACAAGACCAACTATGGGAAGGATGTAACTATTGACAGAATCTGCCGCCTGTACAATTCCATTTGTTGCAGAGACCTCAATACTGTTGATATCTTTGACTCAGTTTTTAGCCGTTTTAAAACTTCACTGACGGCCGCTTATGAAAATTTTTAATTCTCTGTTATATTTATGTATTATTTTGAAATGTTCTTCTTGTATTTTTGTTTCTTTTGTAATGTATTATGTATTATTTGGGGCTTACCCGTAAATACGTTGTTTGTTAAATAAATAAATAAATAGATTGGCCCACAACATAGAAGAGTAAAAAGAAATGGGAGATGCCTATGTTCAAAATTGAACGAAGACTCGTGAAGAAGAAGTGAGTTTTCGTGGTTCCCTCTTTAAAAGGTTACGAGCTCTTGATTCGTAATCCAGGGCACGTGGTTTAACATCGCTTCGGAAGAGACGATATTCAAAGTGACATTAGCAACACAAGCGCCTGTGTGCTTTTGGCAAACTAATCTTATAATTATCTCATTTTTACTTATAATTCACTGTCGGAGTATAATTAATTACTTTATTTTCAACGACGACGGTGTACCATTGTTGGCATTTTGTTGCCATTTTGCTTTTTGGCACTGTCTCATTTATTTTTCTTTCGGTTTTGTTTCTATAAACATTTTGTTTGGTATCTATTTTGTTATGTGGTATTTTGTTGGTTTAGTGTGGACATTAGAGTCTTATAACAGTTGATATTGATTAGTTTTAAAGAAAGAAAAAGAAACACATATTGAATTTTTCGAATTGTATTGAAATGTGAGTATTTTGTTTCTATTAATGCCCATTCATTTGTCACAAAATTAGTCATGGCCAACATACGTACATTCTTTAATTTTCACCCGTACAAAGTTCAGTTGCATTGCGTTTTAATTAAATTTTTCCATTGGACTCTTCAAAAAAAACTTTTAAAAAATAGTTTGAAATAAAAACTGCACTGCAGAGTGTAATAATAGAGACAAGTGGTAGCATTTATTTCAGCGATATTGCTAAAACGCAAGTCTTTGCTAATTTATATTTTGCATTACATTTTATTTTTGTTTAATTTTGTTTGGAATAAATTAAGGGTTAGGTCAACCAGAAAAAAAAATACAAAAATTTAAATAAAAAACTAAAATAAAAAGAAATATATCATGATTATTTTTAAATATAATTTTATTTAAAAGAACATAATATTTTAAATATTCTTTAGACAGGCTTCGGCGGTGTCTCCTTCATCATCATTTTTGCAACAGTGTGACTCCGATTTTCTCTGACTATTCCTTCTTTTTCCTTCGCCAATAAGCACAATTATTGTCTTGCCAATAAAACAAAGTGTTAACGAAAAAAAATATTAAAATATAATTTATGAAAAAACATTAATATGTGCCAGGGTAAACGACTTATAGTGTGGATTGTATATCTGATACACGGTAGCTCAGGTAAAATGGACGTAAATAAGTAGGTAAAATGGATGTAAATATGGAGTTAAAATTTGTAACACGGACAAATCTGTGTTACATGGCTCACAAATAGGGGACTCTTCACCTCGAAGGAGGTGTCCATGGGTCCACCAACTGTGGTCCACTCCCTGCGATTAATCCTGGAGGAAGAACCCCATGGTTTAACGTCTCCCTTAATCTGTCGCAACTTAACGTTCTGTGTGCGGCTCCACTCATGTTGTCACATGTCTAAAACCAGGTGTTTCAGATGACTCTTTGCGTCATCTGGAAAAATGAAACTCACATCAATCATAGGTCTGTGGGAGGCGGCTTTTGCAGCTGCATCTGAGGCTTCGTTTCATTTAATACCAACATGTCCTGGTATTCAAAACAGCTCTACCCTCACATTCTGAGCATTCAGATTGTGGAGTAGCAACCGGATCTTTAGTGCAAGAGGATGCACTGGATCTGGATCTTGGATACTGTTCATAGCGCTCAGCGAGTCCGTCAAGATAACACTTGACTTTGCTCTGACGAAACAAAACAATAGCGTACAGCTCAGCAGTGTACACACTCGTTATGGAGTGCAGACGGTACTGAAACTGTTGGCGTGGATTCAAAACAACGAACGCACACCCAACCCTAGTTCCGGATTTTGATAAGTCAGTAAAAATGACAGTATCCTCGAACCTAGGGACCGACAATGTAGAGAAATATACAAATATGATAATAGCGAGATGGAATTCAACTATTACCTATTATACCTGTATTATACACGTCAAATACAAGGCCGCTAGATCAGGTAGAGCTAAGGAGATAAGCAGGGATTCCATACAAAGATTTATAGAGCGGCAAATTTTTATTTACACATTATATATTTCACTCACGATTGAATCTACAAAATTTCAAATTAAATTTTTACCCGTCTCCAGAGAAGGTTCGCCATCAGTGGTCTAGCGCATAAATACAGGTGTAACTCGATATACGTCGGTTCGATTTAAGTCGATTCACTTTCACACCTGAATTAATTATCGTATGCCTGGAATTTCCCGATCGGATCGAGAAAATACCACGACAACTGGACTGGACGGCGTTCTAATATCGCGTAGAAGTATCAAAATACAAAATACGGAGAGAATATGCATTACAAAAATTCGAGTTTAGATAGTTCACCGTCTTCAAAATCCCCAAAGCTTGCTTCGAGTAGAAAAATTTGACTTAGAGAAGTTCGAGATAAAGAAACAATTTTTTATGTAAAATGCTATCATGAAGCAAAATTTCGAGATATGGAAAAATTTGACTTATAAATGTTCGAGTTATGGAAGTTCGATTGTAGTTATAAAAAACAGTCAAATATTTTTCGGAAATACTTTTTAAGCACATGTTGCGGCTTAGGAAAGAGCTACCAACCGTTGGGAGCCAAAAGTAACGACTCGGTAATGCTTGCATCTTAGTTACATTACATTCTAACATTGGTAACTAAATACCCCAAGTATAACATTATTTCATAGTTATCGTGAATACACTTTACATAATCCTAAAAGCATATTCTATGAATCGCAATTTTAGAGAAAAAACTATTCTTCAATAAATCTAAAAACTTGGTTGTTACTACTCTTTTACCACCATATTCAGATTTATTTGTTTGTTCCTGTGAATTATTTGCTTGTATTGTTTGTGATCAGAGGTAGGAGTGTTCTAAAAGAGGTATTTTTCCGAGTGGTGCTATCGATGTAACAGGATGACAGCGACACCTCCCTCATATTACTCGGTTCAGTTTCTCACAGTCACTAATGCAGTAGCCATGTCGAGGCTCGGAATCGCCTTTACCACCCTTCTACCTCACCTCACCCCTCTGCACCCACACTAGGATAATGTTACTAACGTTTCTATTCAATACGAAGTTTTTAGGAGGAAAATCTAATTTATTGCCCGGCTTTATATACATTTGTTTCATGTTTAAAATGCGTAGGTCAATGTGTGGACAATGCTTCTAGGTGAACTTTAACTAATAAAATGTACAAAAAATAAGTAAAGTGTTAATTTTTACGCATTAAAACTACAGAAGGCCATTTGAACGCGAATTTATACCATACCATTGATATAAACTATATAGCGAACCTGTGATATAATGTAAATATGTGTTTACTATTTTAATTTTTTAAATTAAGACGATTTAACGTTCATCCAGCTTCTAATATAGCATCACCATATTCTCGTTAGCCTTCTTGCTGGACGGAAGAAGCTATTAAATCGTAACCAAGTGTCCGAAAACAATTTTTTAACATTAACCAAAGTTTGAATATAAAGGCCTTATCACACTGGAGTTATTATTCAAGTCTAAACTTGGAAAACTAAAGTCTTGGCATTCGAATCGAAGTCTTGTGTGTGTGATAGCATGACAAAAAACCTAGGTCTTTAAGTCTGAGCAAATACATCGAGATATATTTCCCCCGTCTTTAGAAGACAGACGAAATCCAAGTCTTCAAATGCGCGTGCGCTGTCTCGACCTCTCAGTCAGATCAAGTGAGATGGGTGTATTGTTAACGTTATGTACGCAGAAGCAAGTCACTTTTCCCTGTTTCGCGTGTGATAGCTGAAGACGTGAAGACTTGAATCCTCGAAAAAGACTTACAAAATAAAACTTGGATAACGTTCTAGTGTGATACGCCCTTAAAGATTTTAGTTTAAAACTGAAGTGAGATACCTGACTAAGGAGTTTGAGTTGTGGGGGCATTTCTAGGATCGGTAGAAACGTCAAGGTTGGCTAAATGAATTTAAATAATTTCATTGTACTTCATGCTACTTACTTGAAAGGCCCTCCACATAGTGGATTCCAAGACTTGCGAGCGGTATCAAGTGTAAAACCCTAAAGGATGCGCCAGTCGGTTGCTTAGATTCTTTATAAGAGGAATAAGGGTGTTTGAATTAAAGTCTGCATTTTACTTAATCTACGTTTAATGTTTAGTTAGAATCGAAGGTTATTAATTACATTAGAACTTACAATTTAATGCTGGCTGTAAAATCCCATGAGAGACACTCAAGCACAAAAACCTCACAATCACCTTTATTACCTCACAAGCCGCTAAACACCTCACAACACTCACAGTGTTTTACCCGTTAACGAGGTTCGTTTATTTCATCAAACTGTCCTCAACACTTCCAGATTACTTCTGGTTTACCCACTACACGCTACCGGGTTTCTCTACCAAAAATGCTTGGGAGGTTCGTCCGTACACGGTGACGGTTTACTCATGACTCGTTTTGTCTCTCACAAGATTTTTCCTGCTCTTTTCTTAAACTAATAATCTGATCTCTGAACCCCATTTTTTGTTGTTGTAAAAATAATCAGCTCTCCAATTAACAACAAAACCATTTTAACTTATCTTGAAGATTTATATTTCTATTACCAATAATTTATAAACCCAATTAATTAATTTTGACTCTAATTCTACGCAAGCGGGCGGAGCAAAAAAAAAGGTCCTCATCTCCCAAAATCTAAGTGAAGAGCAAAAAAAAAGGTCCTCACCTCCCAAATTCAAAATGCGGGACAGTGCGGGACAAAATGTTAAAATGCGGGACTTTTGCGGGACGCATCTTAATGCGGGACAAAATGTTAAAATGCGGGACAAATGGTCAGGGTGACACGTCTAGTATAGGGTATACTAGACGTGAGTTTTTATCCAGGGTTCAATATTATGGTACGTGAATTAAATGATATATTTTTGTTAGTTACCAACTGACAGATTTGGTATCTGTTTTTGGTATCTGTCTTTGGTACCGGCTTTGCTTGGCACATTACTGGCAATCTTACAGTTTAAAATATATTGGTTGAACATAGATTGTCAATATCAGAATCTTTGTGAATTAATTACGTTTGACCGAATTTTTAAAATTAATTTGTTCGTTAGTAAAGTTTTCTAGATTATATTACAAAAAAATTTAACTAAATTATAAATTGGTTTTGTTTATATTTTAAATAAAATTTGAGTGGAAAGAAAAATCAAACATTTCTGTTTGCGAATCCATACTTAAAACGTTGTTTCCAAAACAAAAATAAAATGCAAATAAGAAAAGTTTTGGTAAAAGTTGTGCTGTTTACAGTAAGTCAGATGTTTTCTTAAGAAACTGCAATGGAAGTATCATTCCGCATCGAGCAAGAAGGGAATATACGAGTTGGAAGAGCCTTCTTTAAACATTTATGTTTGGTGGTATGTTTGAAATTAACTTAATGTAATGGAAACAAGAAACAGTGTAACTTTCTTCTAGTTTACTTGTATCACTACACTGTTTTAATGTCTAATAAATACAAATAACTCACCTAACTTTATTCGTCTAGCCAATAATATTTATGTTGGATTCTAACATAGATTTTTTATAAACGACAAAACCTTTGAGAGAGTACTTCCAATTTTTCTAAGCATTTTAAGAAAATCCTTATATTGTCACTTGTTTGTCTGTTAGTTCGGTGGAAATTGTGGCCAAACAAATAGCCCCTGTACGCCATTGTGTCATATTTTTAATTCTCAGAAACCATACCCGAATCATTGATTTACAGTTTTTCATCTTGTTTGCGGATGTTTTGTCGATACAAAAAGATAATTGAAATTTCGTCAAAATGTCCGATGTGTCGTTTTTTTGAGATGAGTTATGTTTTTGAGAGGTTATTATTTTTGACTAACCTCAGATGAATTTTTACAGATGTTAACATGGTAGCTGAACCCAAACCGCATCAAACTGGACGAAAACGTCAAAATGTTGCTAAAACTGGAAATGATTGGTGAGTTTTAATTTTTATTTATATTAATCTTGAGTTCAGTTTATTTTTTTTGACTTAAACTGATACTACCTATACCAGCCTTTCACATTAGGTCCCCCGTTCGCGTTTTTTTTAGGGTTTTGTAGGTGTGACCATTTTATAAAATATGATATATGACTTTGTAAAAAAAATCAAAGATACAAGGTGTCTCAAAAGAAATTTTATATTTATTTAGCTTACTGCGTTAACGCAACGTATCCGAGGGGCGCGGGGGTTATGTCAATCAGTAGCCTGGCTCTTGGGAATTCAGCCGCTATGGAGCGTTTCTCGGGAGCAGACCGCGCGTTATGCGTGCGAGAGTTTTACAAAAACGGTGATTCGGCGACTGTAGCGCGTAGAAAATTCTGCAGTATTCGAGGTTTTCGCCACTTAAATGATGCGCCAAGCATTCCTCTCATTCGACATTGGGTTAAAAAGTTTGAAGAGACTGGTACAACGCTGGATAAATCAAAATCCGGGCGACCTAGGTCATCAAGAACGGTAGAAAACGTGGATAATGTTAATCAGTCTGTTCGTGACGACCCAAACCTTTCAATTCGGAAGCGCGCAAGTGCTTTAAATGTGCATAGATCATCATTACATCGCATTATGCACAAAGACCTAAAGCTGCACCCCTACAAAATTCAATTGGTACAAGAATTAAAGCCCCAAGATGCCAGTCAGAGGCTTAATTTCGTAAATTTTCTCAGGCAAATTGATCTCCCGGAGAGGTGACATAAATTGGCCTTCACGCAGTCCAGATTTAACCCCTATGGACTTTTTCCTATGGGGTTATCTTAAATCTAAAGTTTACGCCAATAAACCGACTTCACTGGCGCATTTGAAAGAAAATATCCGTCACGAAATGGCAGCCATCCCTGAGTCCACCTGCCGAGACGTCATAAGTAATTTTACTGTTCGATTAAATGAGTGCCGAGAACGCGAGGGTCTACATTTAGACGATATTATTTTTAAGAAATAAATCCCTAAAAAGTGTATTTTAATAATTAATAAAAAAAATTTCTATATACGCCTTACTTTTTTTTTAATCGATCCACTAAATATAAAATTTCTTTTGAGACACCTTGTATAACAAATACAAGCAAACTCATATGATTTTTGGGATCGTAGGTTGAATTTTCAAGTTTAAATATGCAATATTAAATCAAAGGTTCAATATAGAATTTATATTCACACCTCCATGTTGAAATTGCCTCCTAATATTTGACGTTTATAAAAATTGATGAGTTCTTTCATTCTCTATTGAGTTAGTTCTCCATCTTCATTAACTTTAGCTCTCGTTCTTATTGCTATCAATACACGTTTAATTTCAACCTAAATATGAAATTGAGAGAATTATTTTCATGTCAATAAATCCTATTGGGTCCATGATGGTTTGTTCGACGGTCAGATAAGAAATAAAGGGATGAATTGGTTATTTGTCCAGTGGAAAGGTTTGTTCGAACGTTCACTGAAACTTCACTCATCTGGTAAATGGGAAGCATTTGTTTCAAATCACAAATGCGAATCAGATGGTCAGTTTCAAAATGTCACTAAACCCAACAAAATAAAACAATACGCGCAAACCTCGCTATGTAGCGATTAGTAAATTTTGTGCATTGGATTGTGTTCAATTATGATTATTCCTGTAACTGCAACTAAAAATCATTTCGAATATAAAAACTAAAGATACGGTTATTAAACGTGGAAACTGTTTAAAGACCTACCAAATCATCAACAAGTCTTTATAGCTGCTTACGCAAAATTTTGCGTATAATCTGCAGAAACTTCTACGAACATGTTGTAGCAATGATGACTATAGTGCTGTTGGTTAAATATGTACTGTCGTACAGATACGTAACTTAGAAACTGTTTAAAGGTCTAGCAAATCATCTGCAAGTCTTTATAAAAAGCAGCGTACGCAACATTTTGCGTGTAACCTGGCCAGAAACTTGTACGAATCTGTTGAAGCGATGCCGTAGATGACTGTAGTGCAGTTGATTAAATATGTACTGTCGTACAGATACAAAACTTAGAAACTGTTTGATGGTCTAGCAAATAATCTTCAATTCTTTATAAAAAGCAACGTACGCCACATTTTGCGTATAACCTGGCCAGAAACTTGTACGAACCTGTTGAAGCGATGTCGAATATGACTGTAGAGCAGTTGATTAAACATGTATTGTCGTACAGATACGTAACTTAGAAACTGTTTGAAGGTCTAGCAAATCATCTGCAATTCTTTATAAAAAGCAGCTTATGCAACATTTTGCGTATAACCTGGCCATATATTGTCATACAGCTATGAATCGTGGAAACTGTTTAAAGGTCTAGCGTATCACTTCTACAAGTCTTTATAAAGAGCTAAAGAGCAACATTTGCGTGTAATTAGGCCAGAGACTTCTACGAGCCTGTTGTAGTTATGTCCGAAGACTATAGTAGCTCAGTTGATTAGTGAATGGCTACCTGTGCATCAGATACTATGTTCTACTCCCGGTGCAACCAAGCATTTTGTAAATGGTTTCCCAGTTCTCCCTCGGAAAGCTGTGAGCTCGCTATTTAGGTACTTGCCTATGAAATTTACTCAAAAACAAATAAAAGTTGTCGGAACTCACGATCCGTTACTGTACGTTTGCGTCACTTGGAGTAAGGGTGACGTAGGTACTTCAATATATCCAACACATAGCGTTTGTGGAGTCTAATATGTTGAGTAACAAATATTACTAATGCGTACACCGTTATTTTGCAAAATAATTTCACAGATATTATAAATATTAATAACAAAGCTGGAATCTATGTTAAATTGTAGATTCCACCTGTGTGATATACACCAGTGTTTCTCAAACCTTCGACAGTTGCGGACCACTTTCAGAATTCCACACTAACCGCGGACCACCAACGTCAAGAAAAACATTTTTTTTTGCGTAAAGGTCTATTATTAATGCTAATGAAATTTTGTGTTCGCGGACCACCAAATACTGATCCACGGACCACTACTGATGCGCGGGCCACCTGTTGAGAAACACTGATGTACACAACACCACTAGCCAGGTGTATTTGGGTAATCTGCCACGTTCAGTACTAAATAAAACAATATATAATTGGAGCTATATGGAAAGCGATTGGTCTAAATTAGAAGACACAAGTGGAATTGAGTAAGAAAAATTTTGCGGAGTATCGACATTACTAAGATCTAACTCGACTGAAACTATCAAGAAAATCGAGGACGAGGACGTCCAAAAAGCACTGGTGGGACAACGATATTCAAAGATGTGGAAGAAGTAAATAAAACAACTACAAATTAAATAATTATACGTAAATATATTATGTACACTGAAGAAGGGAGAAAAAGTTTGATAAAAAATTGATATTTACGTCAAACTACTACTCCTCCATCCTTATAACTTAACAGCTACACTCAATTCTAGAAACATCTTAAGTGGACAGAATAAGTCATTTGAAAACCAAATGAGAAAAGGCCTAAAATAGTGAATTATCGCTCAGCAGTAGAGATCGGATTAACTGCACCCTTGGTTTATGTATTTAGCTGTCATCAGTTATCAGTATTTCGGGCGTCTTTGTGGCATTTCTGGACTTGGCTTGTGGACAATAGGCACGTCAAGTAAAGATGTCAGTAGTATAACTAGGTCATACCTGTGACACTTTGACCTTGAGTAGTGCGGTTGGCTTCGTTCACCTGAGACGTGTCGATTTTAGTTGAAACCAGATGTAAAAAGATGTGACTTTTGGAGACTTGATCTGGATAGTTATATAAAAGCGATATGTATGTTTATAACTGAAACATTGTAAAATGCAGTTTGTTAAATGTGGGTCCCTGAAAGTAATAAATTTAAATGCCAAAGATATTCATACAGGTGAACGTCGTCATGGATATCACTTACCTAAGAGCATACGACGTATCATATGGGGTCCGTTAAACTGCGGTAAAACTAACGTTATGTCAACTTTGTTAACGCACCCAAAAGTTTTAAGCTTTGAGAACATCTATTTGTATTCTAAGTCGTTGTTTCAACCGAAATATCAATTATTAGCTCGAGTATTGAAAAAAGTGAAGGGAATAGGATATTTTCCATATGAAGACAGTGAGGATATTGTTTAATTCAAAGAGGTGAAACGAAATTCGGGCATCATGACCGTAATTACTGTTCCGAAAGTGACCCAAAATTATTGTTTTGCTCCAGTCTGGACCCTCTTTCGACGTCCCTGTCGGATACTACAAAACATAATCAATGATCCTCTGAATCAATAATTTTACCCTTTTGAAGTTCTTTTAAATACATTCTCTATAGTGCTGAATTGCATAATTTTTATTCCCCCATTTAATAAAAAATAATTTTAAAAACCCTGATCATGTTTTAGGAAATAAATAATACGGCAGATTTTTCTGACAGAATGCGTTAATTTATCTGTCTGGTTAAGAATTACGATTCGATATTCTTGAACCCATCTTGACCTTGTTAAGAATAAACTTTCGTTTATAATTAACTAAGATGTTGTAATAAAATGATATATACCTCTAGAATTCGCGAGGTACGAGAACTGAGTTTCATTATTCCAAGCACTTGAACATTGAGCATAGAACATGTTCAAACCAAAAGCTTTTGTATAGAACACTCTTTACTTGAATTTAACAAAACTTTATCCCTTATTCGATAACAAAGGGTTTATTAAATCTAAATAGGCTCTTAATTAAGCCAAGACTAGATCCAATTAACATGGAGAAAGGTAAAAGTTTCCAACTGTATTATTATAGACATATGCAACGGGAAATTTGTTGAAAGATATATGCAAACTTGCGTAATGCAACTTTAAATTAAGAATATCGTGTCTGCCAACAAATGACTACACAGAAATGAATTTATGATTATGAAACGTAAAATTAGGTTTCCAATAAGCTTATAATTATGAATGTGGCAACAAGAAAACCACTTCACAGTATGTCGATTATTTATTTGGGAGACAAAACGAAAGCTATGACGCTTTTACAGTACAGAACATGAAAGAAAGATTTAGAGCTGAGCAGTAACATAATATATTGAAGTTTAAGTCTACTTTTTTCAGTTAATGTGATGGTAATGTAATTATTTTCTGATGTGGCATCCATACGATTGTCAGCCTTCGTGCCGGAAGGAATAAATCGAAGACCAGTGTCTGTTCTGACAATTTTGTTATCACTATGTCACAGTGAATTTAAGTAGGCTAATTATTACTTCCATAAAAACGAATCAAAAGAAGATTTTGGTAACGCCATTATTATAGTACAGAAAATGAAGGAAAATTGTAAAAAAATCTGATATTGTATTAATACTTATTTCGGCTAACTTGCTTATCTTCAGAAGAAGGCCCATTCTGAAGATGGCGTAGTAAGCCGAAATACGTATTAATACAGTACATTAAATTTAATGGAAGCATTAACCAAGTGTTTTTATTATTTCCATATTAAAGTTTGCACGTATTCGAAAACGTTCAAACTGTAAAAAGGTTCGTTATATCAAGACTGAATTAGAATAAAAATTTCCTTAGAAACGTTTAGTTTTAATTTATATGACTAATCGTTATAGAATAATACACGTTTATGCATACGGGAATTAGTAATTTTTATAGTTACGGTGTTTTACCATTCAATTCATCACCTGAAGTGGCATCCGCACTATTGTCAGCCTTCGTGCTGGACGGAGGAAACTAAAAACTGAAGCAAGTGTCTCTTTCGTAGACAATATTATCATTAAAGTCAAAATATATATATAAACAATGATATTCTTATATTAAAACTAGGTTTATGATTGGCTGACTTGAGTCTATCTAGTATTCAAAATTATATTAGGTGAACCAAGTGATTTAGCTACCGACGAATTGGCCATCTTGGAATTCAATACTGTTGGTAAAAAGTGTTTTTAATTGAAAGTAAATTCAATAAAATTCGATTTATGTTAGTAGAATATTGGAATAAAAATAAGAAAAATTTAGTGTTGGGTACTGTCAAGACTAAACCGGGCAAACCTAAAAAAGTTAGAACAAGCCAGATACACCACCAGATACAAAGAAAAACTCTTATAAAAATCCTTAGCTAGCGTACGAATATAGCGTACGAATTCAGCGTGCGAATACTTAAGCTGAACGCCTGTTAGTAATATAAGAAAACACTGAATAGTGAAAATAGATACTCTGGTTATATGGTTTCAACTAAATCAATGATAAATGGAGCTACTATAATGAATGAACTTGATTGCAGTACTGGCAACTTTGATGAAACAAAAATGAGAGATGAGAAAGTAAAAGGATATACTGGTAGAGAATTTAGACATCTCAAAAGATGGAAATAGCTGAGAGAAGAGCTAGCAAGTATTAATATGCCAGATATCTGAAAAGCTCGGTCATTTCTGAAATCAAGATGGAGGATTTGTATGATTTGCCACAGACTCCACCAAACTGTAGTATATATAATACTCATGTATGTCCCCAATGCATTTTTAATGAAGTAAGTTTAACGATACACAGTTTTTAAAAACTACTTTAAAAAATTTGTCTAATACAAATAATGTACCAACATCTCTGATATTTTACCTTCTATTTCGTCCCTATTTACAAGAGTTTCCTGAAAATTGTTGCAGTACGTGCATACGACCTTGTCCCGATTTCGTATCTAGTGCAAGAAAACATCCATTATTTAGATCAATCTTAGTTTGTTTAGAACTCTTTTGTTGCTAAAATATTCTGCCTGTAAATATTTTAAGTTCCATGCAGGAGTATAAATTTTATAAATATTATTGTCCTCCAGAACTGCGTTGCAAATACAATGCAGATGAATGCAGATCTGAGAACTTTTAATATCGAGAACGGTCTTAAGAAGATACCAAACCGGATCGAGTGGAAGAAGATAGTAAAGAAAACTAGGGCCTATACAGGATTGTAATGCAAAGAAGCAAGTCAGTAAGGACTTGCTTAGGAACAAAAGTAGACCAATAAAATATCAACGGACGATATTAAAAGAATTGACGGAATTTTACTTGTTTTACCAAGACAGAACGATTTGGAATCGAAAGACTGGCTTAATTCGCTTGAATTTATTAATCCTAATTAACTGAAGTGACTGTAAACGAAGGCGCGTATGTAGATGTAGAAATCAAAATTCTCAAAGCAAGAGATGTATCTATCCAATTTAGGCCCGGTCTTTCCACCTTCAGATGAACCTAGGTAACTATCTGACAGATAATGTTATCTGCAACTTCATCTGCTGAATAAATGGCAGTACCAATCAATGAATTCAATACGTCTCATTATCCCTTAGATAACTATCCGATAGATAAATTTATATTGAAAGACAGAGTGATATTTATACAGCACAGAAAGTATCACATTAACATTTTCAAAATTATCATTTTCAGGGCATACGTACAATCAGTACGTCTTTACTGCGAGACTTGGTTCGTTACAGATGCTGTCAAGAAAAGTACGAGTATTTTTAAATCGACGTCTTCGAAGAATTCTTCGCAGATATTGTCCACGTAGAATAAAAACCGCAGAATTGGGCGAAAGAACTGATTAAATAGACATAAACTTACAAAAAGAAGAAATTATGGTAGCCATCATTGTGCCAATCGTCGAAAAAATCCGTCAATGGACATAAACTTCGAAGAACTCGACTAAGGGCCAGTTTTACAATTCATGGTTAGCATGGCTAACGACATATTTGCAATATAATAACTACCATAAGTTTCCACAGTAACCACTAGCCAGAGCCTTAACTACCAATTGTAAAACTAGCCGTAAGAATTCTTAGCGAGGTGTGTCACTATGCACTAGCAAGCAACCATATGCCAGTTGGAGAAGAAGACGACACAAGAACACTTGGTGTCACTCAACACCGTCAAAGATAAATACATGGAGCTCTTCAAATCAAGACAAAAGACTCTACAATAACATCAATGATTTGAATCAATAGCAGCTAGATGAGTTTGTTCGAAATCTATTGTTGACAGCATATGGTCTTTTTAGAGGTTGTCCAAAATCACTCGATGATGGACAATGCATGATGATGATGAGGACTATGATGATGATGATGAAGATGTTGGTCATGATGATGATGACGATGATGATGATAACATAAGGATAATGGTATAATCACCATCATTGTCAACATTTACTCGATATTTAATATTGATGTTTGATTTGATTTAATCGTTATATCTGTGTTTATATTAAAAATAATATCCATTGTAGTGGTGGTAGTTATAAATTTGTGAAACTAATCTTGTAGCTGGAGTTATCTTGGGTCCGAAACACCACAAAAGTAACCAGATTTAGGTAGCAAGTTCTCATATTTACCCTAGAGAATAAACCTTCAGCGAAATTAATAATTAAAACAACGAAACTTAGTATTTGCCAATCTGTGGTCGTTTCTCTGCAACCCGAACAAATATTAATCTCCAATTAAATATTTAACATATTACCAGAATAAATAGGAGATTCTTGCATGAATTACACCTGCCAACATTACCTGCTTTACAATTTACAACAAATTCATATGTTGGATAAACAGTACTCTAGCTTAAAAGTTATTTTAAATCTTTTTGAATTAATTATATTTATGAAATGAAAGCTTAAATTAGAAACTGGTCACGTGGGGTCAATCCTCGTTGACAACAAATTTTTTATTTTCCCAGGCACATACCCAGTGGGGGGGGGCTTATGGGTTTGAGTGAGATTTTTGAAGTTTATACGTAGAGCTCAGCTCCTTATCCTACCCAATATTTATCTTATTCAACATAAAAGAAATGTTCCTTAATTCTAAAGAAATTTTCTTATATGGAGTTTTGTTAAGTGAATAATAAGTGAAATATTTCAAGATTTTAGTTTTGGGATACCCCACCGTAACTCCCCAAATCTCATCCAGTTGTAAAAACGCGTAGAACAAAAAATATTTGATTTCATATTATGAACAATTTTTGTCATATTAGTTTTTACTGTTAAGTCAACACTAAGGCCCGGTTTTTCCACCTTCAGATAAAGTTCCAGGTAACTATCTGACAGATAAGGTTATTTGTAATTTCATCTGCTGAGTAAATGTCATCCCTTCTTTCTATACAAATGTATCTATCGGATAGTTATCTAACGTATAATGAGACTGACGTATTGGATTCACTGACTGGTATTGACATTTATTCAGCAGATGAAGTTACAAATAACCTTATCGGACAGATATTTACCTGGAACTTTATCTGAAGGTGGAAAAACCGGGCCTAAGAGAGATATTTCAATAGATTAGTTTTAGGGTGTCTCTCCTTAACTCCCCAAATATTCATAATTGAAAAAATTCTAATTGAAAAAATGCATAAAATAAAATTTTTGTTTATTTATAAGCATTTTTTTTGTATAGATTTTCCTGTAATGGCAATAATGAGGGAGATATTTTTAATTTTTTACTATTCAGTTTTAGTGCTCTTATAAGTTCCTAGCCATCTTAACACCTCCTTAGAATAAAAAATTGGGATACTATATTAACTAATGTTTTAAACCTGATTCTACTCTATCACCATACCAAATTTCGTTCAAATATGTCGATGCGTAAAAAAAATCGTTATATTAGGCCGAGAAAAAAAATAACGTCTTTGAATAAAGTTGGAACATTAGGAGTAATCATAATTTTTGACACCACAGAGCTATTGAAAAAATTTAAATGTTGCTTTAAATAGTTAGTTTTAAGACAGAGATATTGAGCAAGCCTGTGATATTATATAAAGTCTGATCTCAAACTGAAATGAGATTCCTGACTAAAGGAGTTCGGGTTACTTGGCGTGAGTGTTATCCAGGGTTCATCATTACGATATGTGAATTAAATGATATGTATTTGTACTTACCAACCGACTGAACAGGCATCTCGTAATTAGTCTGGATCTTAGATGTTCACTTAAGTTCTTAAAGGTGAAGGTTTACACATGTTAAGTAAGACGGTTTAAAATTAATGAATTTGATTTATTATAATATACTATTTACAAAAGATTAAAATATAGGTATTAAGATAATGAAAAGATTAAAACAAATAGAATCGGATAGTCCACCAGGATGCCGACACAGTGCCTCTAAGAATTCAACAACTTAGTTGTTTACGCTAACCGGACCGAATACTTTCTGATCCCATCTACAGAAAGACTGGTGTCTATATAAGAGAGCTAGTAGCGCTTCTAGGAAAAAGGGTTTAAGCATTGATCAAGGAGATGCTAGTGTTCAAAGTTATTAAGTAATAACTCTGATCAAATGTCTCCATGAACAATGAACCATAAAAAATATATTTCTAAATTTCCGAGCTGAAACATAAGGTTTCTAATTTTATTTTATTATTTAAATTCTCAGAAATTTTGATTGTTAAGTATCGTTTAAAATCCAGAAAAACGATTGCAGCCTCTTTCAAAGAAATTCTCGTGCCGGATGGTTTGTGAAAGTTTGTCATAGTTCGTCAAAATTTTCATAGACAAAAATTCTTTTTTTTTGCTGATATTATCTAATAATCATCTAAAACTTGTAAAAACCAAATATGAGGCCAAAAGCAAATAAAGTTTCCAATTTTATTAATATATGAGAGATATGCGAAATTAATATGAAATGAAATTATCATTGGGACCGGAAAAATTTGGATCTTGAAACTTTATTATGGGGATTGACTGTTAGGAGCCTGAAAACTCTGAAAAATAATTTTTTATTCTGCCCAGTTAACGTTAGTCTCCAGTGTAACCTCCACACTAATGTCAGCTTTCGTTCAGGACGTAAGCTGATCCCAAATTCGTACGGTTGTTTCCCTTACGTCACACAGTTATAGAGAATCTATTAGAAAAGAATATGCATTAAATATTTAAAAAATTGTCTTACAATTGACAAACTTGCTGGTAAAAATGATAGAGAGATAGTCGTTTAGAGAGTTTTTGTATTAAATAACTGTGTCCATATTAAATCAGGTAAGTTTGGTAGAAAGTTGAAAACAGAATCCAATCATCTGATATTTTCTGTATTGCATGAACTGAAGTAATATGGTCCAGTCGCCTGAATTGAAATCGCTAATCCGTAATTTGATCTCAGTCAGAGTTGCAAACAATCACTTAAATAGCAATGATATTAGGGGCATTTGTGACCACATATTGCAGTGTAGCAAGTGCTTCATCAACATTTGAATAATTCAAGATTCTCTTGTTTCAGGGACTACTATTACGACAGGTAAGCTGAACTGCATTAATTATATACCTGAACTGTTTGGAGATGGTGTCTTGTGAGCATGCGCGATTATCCTAATGCGGATACACGAGCTGGACTCTCACTGCTGCAATCTATGCTACATTTGTACCTAATTGTTTCTAGGAGATGTTACTGCAATTTGCCATTAGTAAGTTCTTAAGAGAGAGCTCTGCATTACTCTGTCTAACAGTTTACCTGCAAACTCCTGTAAGACATATACATTCACAAAGCTACAACACTTCAATAATACTATAACAAAAGACACGTTTTTCAGATTATGACGGACAATATCAACATAGAAACACACAGGGCCAGTTACATAAAGAGCTGTTAACCATGTATTCAGTTAATCACGCCGTCAATTGATGACATTTATAAATATTTGAAAAAGTCATGATGAAAAACAATTGTGTACTTAGCAATATTTTCAGCAACACTTGACGATATGAGTCACATAGATGAGACTACATAGTTAACAACGCTTAATGCAACTGGGATACAGAACCGTAGTCGCAAAATTAGCAGAGCAAACTGTACATACGAGGTCTGTTCAAAAAGTATCGCGAATTTTGTGTTTTTTAAAAAATTATTTATTTATTCATGTATATCTATTTTGCCCCTTTCAAAGTAATCCCCACCAGATATTATACACTTGTGCCAACGTTTTTTCCAATCCTCGAAGCACTTTTTTTGTGATCTTGTTCAGCTCCTCCTTCGATGCCGTCTTTATCTCCTCACTCGTATCATAGCGTCGTCCTTTCATGGGCCTCTTCAGTTTCGGGAACAAGAAAAAGTCACAGAGGGCCAGATCTGGGGAATACGGTGGCTGCGGCATTATTAGTGTGTTGTTTTTGGCCAACAATTCGCGTACAAGCAATGATGTGTGGGCAGGGGCGACCCGTCTCATGCCCAAATCATTGGTAAAAATCGAATGACACGAGCCAATCGATATGTTTAGGTCCTCAGCAACTTCTCTAACGGTGATTCGATGATTGGCCAATACTATTTTCTTCACTTCATCAATGTTTTCGTCTGTTGTTGACGTGCTCGGGCGTCCGGCACGCTTTTCGTCATTCACATCTTCTCGGCCCTCTGAGAACATTTTGTACCACCGATAAATGTTGCTTCGGTCCAAGGTAGCTTCACCATATGCCACATTCAACATTCGAAATGCGTGTCAATTTAGTTTTTCCAACAAAATTTGATACAGATTCTTTGATATTTTTGGTATAGGCAAAAATCGAAGACGAGCCAAAACACGTGCAAGCAAAGCAACTGTTAAAAATTAACTGAACATTCAAAATGGCCGAACTTGTCGGCATAAGTGAGAGATATGAGTACCAACATAACGCCACAAAAAAATCGAAAATCGAATATACCTACGTAACCCGCGGAAATTCAAAATTCGCGATACTTTTTGAACAGACCTCGTATATCATGAAACTACATTTTTGTAGGTACAGGTCCCCCGTTCAACGCGGGGGATACGTTCTGGACATGATCGCGTTAAGCGAAATTTCGCAATCAACGAGGGATTTATGAAAAAAACATTGTAAAACTCGAAAAACACTTTATTTATTAAATAAACATTAAGAATAACAAAAAAGCATACATTAAATAATTAATAATTTATTTATTTTGTTCCACGTTGCAAAAAGGAATTTAGATTCCCTTGTTTGGCCTCTCTACGTTTATTGCGCAAAATTTGCCGATAACTGTCAAGTAATGCATTACAGCCACGTTTAACAGCACTCACCCGCTCGTATTCTTCGTCGTTCTCTTCTTAAAACTCCATGCATTGATTGTGAAGAGAAAGGGCCTTTTCGATGATTTTAAAAGTTAAATTTCGCATCGGAACAGATTCGTCATTTTCTAGGGACGTATGGCAGTCCATTTCCTGCAGCTCTTCATTTCCGGAGATGATATCGTCGTGTTGACCACCATCGAAACAACGTTGCCAAGTGGTCGCGTACCAATTGTAGCTAATGGGAGAAGAATACGATAAAATCAATTAGTGAAATATCTTTTAAGTGCTACGAACATATCTTTCTTTTCATGGTGCTGTCGTAAATCTTAGATTATGTTTTAAGAGTGGTGTGACAGAAGTATATCTGCAGTTGTATACTCATTGTTATTCTAGTCGGTGCGGCAGACAAATAAAGCAGCTAAAACCGCAGCTTTCCCAACTTGCATTATGTACAGAGCACGTTTGATAAAATCGAAGAGTTCGTTGACAACTCAACATACTCTTAAATGTTTGTTGAAATTCGATACAATAACACAAACATATGATTTACTGTCTTCAAAACATAGTATCAAAACTATGTACATATAAAATGTAGTTTCAATTAGTGCATAAAATAATGAGGGGGTAAATGGAAAAATATGATTTTGAAAGAATGTTCTTTCTAGGCGAATTGGATGATCTAGAAAAAATAGAAAGATCAGCTATCCGAAATACGGGAATTGGTACACAGTATACAATCCCACAAAGTTTCCCTGATTCCAGGTAACGAGTTCAGTGCCAGATGTCCTGCACGAAAGCTGACAACTGTATGGCTTATGTCACCTTTGGCAACCTACTTTACGTTGTAGGTCGCATTGAATAACAATTTTTTTCTTTTTAAAATTGTGCAAAAAAATATGTCCTACACCCTGTAGCCCAGATGGTTTAATTTAAAAATCTGAAAAAAATTCTAAGTAATGTACATTGGTGTAAACCGGAATAGTAAAACGGGAATTTTTGATCAGATTATGTTTTCGGAAAATAACGCATTTTTTGTGTTTTTTGGTTGACGATATACAAAAGTTATAGTTATGTAATAACACACTATACTAGAAGGCATATCTGGTCTAATGGTTAACTTGCTCTCTTGCTACGCAGCAAACTAGGGTGCGCTCCCGGGACGAGACATTTTTGTTGTTTTTTCCATTTTTATTTTGTTTAAATTATTTTGTCAAAATTCTAGTTATATTTTGACAAATGTTAAAGTAAATTTAATAACCAGTTGGAATTGTTGTAATTTTATTTTCATTCTATGTGTAATGTATACAAAACCAGAGGGGTGGATCATATGACTTAAAACAACCAATGTAAGCCATAGACACATTTTTCAAAATCTTCATGAACTTTGTTATATAAAAAACAATACTGCACATAATTAGAAACCCAAATAATGGTATTAGTTATTCGAATTAAAATATTTTAACATAAAATTTGTTTTTAAAGCTCATAGATTAACAGACGATAAATTTTTTTAAAAATATCATTTTGCCGTGATTACTACAAAGCAAATTTGTCCTGCACACTCAGCATGCCGCCTTGACTTATTATATATCGGCGAAAGCCTGCAATGTGTGAAAATTCACACCACCTCAATTTTTTATTTTACTATCTTAAGTTCCTGTTTACGCCAATTTTCACCAATTTTTCGCATAGTAGCTAACTCCTAATCTAATGTGTTCATATATATTACAGAAAAAGCTAGCAAAAGGATTCTGTTAAGGCCTTATCACACTAGCGTTATTATTCAAGTCTAAACTTGGAAAATTAAAGTCTTTGCATTCGAAAGTCTTGTGTGTGTGATAGCATGACAAAAAACCTAGGTCTTTAAGTCTGAGCAAATACATCGATATATATTTCCCGTGGCTCTAGAAGACAGATGAAGTCCAAGTCTTAAAATGCGCGTGCGCGGCGTCTCCCTCTCAGTCAGATCAAGTGAGATGGGTCTATTGTTAACATTATGTACGCAGACGCAAGTTACTTTTCCCTGTTTCCAGTGTGATAGCTGAAGACTTGAATCCTGGAAGAAGACTTACAAAATAAAACTTGGATAGTGTTCTAGTGTGATACGCCCTTTATGTTCATCACTGCGTACTTCTTCTGCGTTAACTTCTTACTGCATTATTTTTTTTATGCAGAATTGACTGCATCCCTTCCTAAATTCCTCCTAATCTTTTATCTATTTCAAAATGTCTTTGAATAAAATAATGTAGGTAATAAAATTCCCATTATACCAGCGAACAAAATGCAGAGAAATTTTTCAATTGTGGCTTGATCCCCCCAAATAGCTAATATAACTGCAGAGTAAGCCCCCTTAAATCGTCACAAATATCCCCCTTCATAACCTGCCTCAAAATACTGGTCATATTCTTTATAGTTATTTGCCATATGAATATGTTAATAACATCAAAAAAAAACCGAAGATCACTTAATTTTAAATCCATTACATGAATATTTGTGTGGTGCGCGTGAGTTTTTCCGCGGAGGTGTGGATCTGAGAGGGAGTGGAAGCGAGCCACGGCCGATGTCTGATCCGACCATTAAAGTTAATTGAATTTCCCCGGTGTCTGCATGCTCTATGTTCAACCACCAAATTGACTTGGAAATGGCCTGCGAGATGCGAGCAACGATGAATATGTTTGGAAGAATATTTGTTCAAGACGCATTGTGAAACCATTTTTAGAAAGAAAAGTACTCAGACGGAACAAAAATTTAGATACAGTAAAGCAGTGGTTTTTAACCTTTGATCCACGGAACACTAATGTTTCGTCATATTGCTACAAGTGTTCCTTAAAATTATTAATTCGAATATCGTTTTAATAAATCGATGATGACAATTGAGGTTTGATATTGGGGAATAACAAAAAGTCGTTAGGGGATAAATCAGGTGAATACGGGCAATGAGACATTAATTAGATTTTTTTCTCCTTCAAATAATCAATTGTGCTGTGTGGGAGCTTGCATTGTCATGATGAAGAATGATGCGACGTTCTTGGTTGTTTTTCCTGATTTTGTCGATGACTTCTGGCAAACAAATTGTTGTATACCATTCAGTATTAACTTTTCTCCGATCATCTAAAGGAATAGCTGCGACATGTCCAGTACAACCGAAGAAACAAGCAATCACATTCTTGGAAGTGCTTCGTGAACGAACAACTTTTGTGGGTTTCGGTTCATCTTGGAAGACCCAAACAGTGGATTGTTGCTTAGTTTCCGGCTCATATGAATAAATCCAAGTTTTGTCACTCGTAACGATATTGTATACAGAATTTGCAGTGCCTAGGTTGATTTTTTTTAGCATTCCATTACACCAATCAACACGAGCTTCGGTCAATTTATGCGGAATCCATCAGGAACAGATCTTTTTCACAGCTAAATGTTCATGCAAAATCGAATGTATTGCAGTAGGCGATATGCCAAAGGATGCCTCTATCTCACGGTAAGTCACATACCGATCTCCTTCAATCATTTTGCGCACAGTATCGGAGCTTTTTTGAATCACAACCGATTTTGGTCGACATTCACGAGATTCATCATTGACGGACGCACGACCACGACGAAATTCTGCAAACTAATTGTAAACAGCCATTTCTGATAGTGCTTCATTTCCAAAAATTGAACGAAGCGGATCTATGCATTGCTGTTAAGTTAGGCCTTTAGTAAAATCATAAAAAATCATCCAACGAAAACCTTCACGAGTAATATCCATTTTTTCAAAAACTTGTTTTTTTAAACGCTCATTATCAACAAAATAATCAGTCAATTTATAAGCTGTCATTGATTTCACAATAACAAATGTCAAATTTTACTGATATAGTAATGACACTTTTCAATATTGCCATCTAGTGGTCATTTGTAAAAACATAAACGGTAACCCTCGTATGACTCTAGTATACTCAGTTTTGCCGATTTTGGTCGATAAGTGGTTTCTGAAATAAATGTTTCAATTAGTTTGTAAGTGCACATAATGTTGAAGTACTACCTACCAACTGAAATTAAGAATAAAGATGTATAGTGAAAATTTCCCTATTTTAAAGTAGGCAAATTTTCTTTTGCTTTTACCTTAAGCTTGAGTTGACATAACGTGAGATTTATAGCACTCAGAAATGATGAATTAAGACTGTTTTAATGTCTTTTTGGTGTTTCTACTTTTCACTATTTCAACACATGCACACTTAGAAAATGTTACCACAAACAAAAAATGAACAAAACACATAAAAACTCTGTGCCACATATTTCTTACTTACAAACATTTAGTAATCCATTTATGAATCTCCTAAATAATACATAAAAGACAAAGGTAATAATAATGCATTATATTGTCAAAAAATGTTTAGTTGCTAAAATTTAAAAGCCAATAATGGTGATAAATAAAATTAAACTATGACGAAATTAGCGACATAACGTCAACTGTTATACAAGAGTTGCCACTCAAATTTCGGGATTGCGCTAAGTTATTGCCGCCATCTGGTAACTGACGCTTCTATCGTAAAGTTTGACATTTTTTAGGATACACGTACTCAGAACACTTTGGCGTACGAGCGCTATTTGTGTTGTTTACAGCAACTTGAAAAAAATCATCTCTGCTAAAAATGGAATTAAATCGTGAACATTTTCGAGCGATTATTTTTTACAACTTACGATGTGGATTAACCCAACAACAGTGCATCGATGAACTTAATTCGACTTTTAGCGATGAAACACCATCAAGAACTACTGTTGGTACCGATGGTTTTCCAATTTCAATCGTGGCCGTAGTTCGCTTAAGTACGAATTTCGTGAAGGTTGTCCAAAATCGGTTATTGTTCCGGAAAACATTGATGCTGTGTATGAACTGATACTGCAAGATCGTCATGTGACTTATCGTGAGATTAAAGTATCCTTGGGACCATTCCTGTGGCTCCTTAGCCTCCTTATTCGCCTGACTTGAGTCCTTAGGACTTTTTTTTTCCCAAGATTGAAAAACCACTTCAAAGGATGTCACTTTGGGACACTCGAAAACATTCATACGTCCGTAACCAACCAGCTGAAAACTATTCCAGTATCCGAGTTCCAGCACTGCTATGATTGGAAGAACCATCTCCAGCGCTGTGTGGATTTCCAAAGAAGTTATTTTGATGAAGACAATATTGTATTGTAATTCTATTCTAATAAAAAGAAATTAAAAACATCACTCCAGTTACCTAATTTACATACCTCGTATATAGAAGCAGTTTTTAGGCTTTTTCGTAACACGAGTTTTTTGGTAACTGTTTTTTTTTTCACATGTCGATGCATTTACTGTACTGTAATTTTTAAGAAAATCCCATTTCCTTAAATTGGAACTGTGCCCTTGTTATGTCAAGAATTTTTAACAGTTGTTTTCGTCAGTTCAATAATTAATGTGTCACCTAAACCAACCAATCATAGAGTAATTTCAACTAATAGGATGTCAGAGTGACTGAGAAATAACAATGTTCCCTGGTGACAGTCTTAATTACTACAAAGATTTCTTATGTGAAAAAATCAAGAAAATTGATTGGCCGTTCGAAACACACGAGAGAATATCGTTTATATTCATTAACGACTGATGAACATCGTCTAGACGA
This sequence comes from Liopterus haemorrhoidalis, assembly GCA_963971575.1. Classification (NCBI taxonomy): domain Eukaryota; kingdom Metazoa; phylum Arthropoda; class Insecta; order Coleoptera; family Dytiscidae; genus Liopterus; species Liopterus haemorrhoidalis. Next base: position 3,318,608 of record OZ020618.1, read on the forward strand.
TATTTTTTTAAACTAAAATTCATTTGATAATTGTTAATTAGTATTAAGTGAATCTCGAGAAGTATTGTACTGTTAGAAGTTGGGTAGAATGCGGTTTTATCCGTTACTGAAGCATTACTTGCAAATAAATACGAATTTTACAGACAAAGCTCATCATCAATCCTGGCTTTTGTTCCATAATTATTCAGGGTAAGCTTTCTAATCTACAGGTGCTACGTTTTTAGATTGTCTCAAGTGTAAGATCAAGGATTTTATGATCATTGTCGATCAAACCACGTTAGTATTGATCATCCTCATCCTCTTCTCTTTCGTTCTCCAAATCCAGAATTTTTCTCTTCGTGTGGGTATTTTGCATTCTCTTTACGTGGCAGTACCATCGTAATCGCATTTCTTTGAGTTTATTAGATATTGGAGTTACTTTAAAGCTTGTTACTGGATTTATCAAGTCAGACCATCTAAGCATTTTCATTTCTAATACAGGAAGCTTCTGCTCGTCAACTTTTGGTGTCAACCAGCACTCTGATTCGTAAAGCATGGCTAGTCGGACGGCTCTTTTATATACATTTGTAGTAACCTTTACAGGTATTTCGTTAGACATTTCCTACATTCCCAGTATCCTAGATAGAAATTAGTCAAAGAATATTTCGGTTTTCAATTTGAGTAAAAATAAACAGACAGCAGATATACAGACTTCCGTATTGGGTAATGTAAGGATGATATAATTGTCTATAATTTTTATAGTGATTTAACGTCCAATCCGCCGACCAGCGTAGCGTAATGGTAACACATATGCTCTGCGTTGCGAAGGTCTCGGGTTCGAATCCCGTTCAGGCATGGAAATTTTCTCAAATAAAAAATTGTCCTGGCTAAATGCCACAACAGCAAAGGCCATAAAAGTAAAAAAAAAAAAACGTCCAATCCAGGCTGTTATGTGATTCAATCCACACTATTGTCAGCCTTCGTTCCGGACGGAAGTGAACCTATGACCCGGAGGCAAGTGTCTGTAGATTTTTTTTTAAAACAAACTAAATAAGAACTGATAATTTCATATTGTAATGAGATTTTTGAATAACTCTTTCGCCCTTATTGAAACATATGTGTCCTTAAAGGATTTCAAAAAATTCCAAAGGGTTTAATATGTACTATGTGCATGTGAATTAGTGTCCCGCTCGTATAATGCTTCTCTATGTGATCTAAACACAAATGGACTTCATGACTTCGATTCGATTTTTTGGACACAAATGTCCCAGACATATTTTCGAAATTTTTAATAAAAAAAATTTGAAAATTGGTCTACACTTTTTTTATAGTACTCCCTCCGTTCCAAAATAAGTGTCCAATTTAGGAATTTTGTTTCTTGCAAAATAAGTGTCTAATTTTATAAAAAAAAAATATGTAAAGAGATATATAACGTATATTTTCACAACTAAACTAAATGTGAGGAAACTTTTAATCGTTGCCTCCTCTATGAAGCACGGTCCATTCCATACACTTCTGCAGTGTAATGAAACAATTGTCCAGTTTTATCAATACTGGACGGGAACTCTTTGTGTTGTAATGATTGAATGGCGTTAAAGAAACCCAAATTGAGGACTAATGTAAATAAAAAATTACTGATACATTTAATTTCATTATTTCAATAATCCATTAAAAAAACTAAAATCGGACACTTATTTTGGAACGGAGGGAGTACATAAGATTCAATAATAACAAAAAAAAAACAATATTTTCATGAATAAAAAAAAGTTGGCGCGAAAGGGTTCGAGATTTTATATTTTATGTTCAAACGGGTCTCAATATGCTCTGATGACTTATTTTGGAGTTAAATGATTTAATTTAATCTGTAATTTTGGAACTAGTTTTTGTTTGCACAGTATATCGAAGCCAAACTGGCACATCAAAAGAATTAAAAACAAGCCATACTACGAGGGATGTTTCCTAAATTCTGGGAATTGTGCTATAATTAAATTACGCAGAACTTATAGGAAATGTTATTGGTGCCAGACAAGTCTTGACATGTTTATGCAACTATCTAGTGCAATATTGTTCAGTCTGATTTAGGTGTTCGACTGATATAGACGCGTTTTCATAGCACTGTTATTGTAACCATGGGTGACGCAGCAAAAACTCAAAGAGCAATAATTTTCTTTTTGTGGAAAGAAGGTGTGAAAACATCACAAATAATTCAGCGTCTGCAAGGAGTATTTGGTGAGTCTGCAGAATCCAAAAGTACTGTTTATCGGTGGATCGATCGTTTTAAAACCGGTAGAACATCACTAGAAGACGATCCACGCAGTGGGCGCTTAAGCACGTCGGTAAATGAAAGAAAAATTACTGCCGTCGAAGACCTACTGAAATAGGACAGGCGAATGACTATTCGTCAAATTAGTGTGCGCCTAGGGATAGGTACACGACAAGTTCATGACATCTTGCATGATTGTTTGGGCGTTAGCAAGGTTTCGCCGCGCTGGGTGCCAAGGCTGTTGGAATAGGTGGATTGAGGAAACACCGAAAAAGTTCTTAGAGGACGGCTTAAAAAAATTAGTTTATCGTTGGGATAAATGTATTCAGTTAAATGGAGATTATGTTGAAAAACTACATTGTAATATTGACGAAAATTAACAAAATAATAAAAATTATAGCTAAATTCCCAGAACTCTAGAAATAACCCTCGTATTGCAAAATTTTTAATAACGTCTTTTGATGTGAAGCCGAGTGAATTATTTATATAGCCATGTAAAATATTGGGTAACATACACGTATTAGTCTTTTATAGTTAAGATGATTTATGTCCAATCCTGCCAACGATGTAGCATAATCCATACTATTGTCAGCCTTCATGCCGGCAGGGATCCTATTAACGGAAGAACAGTTTTTGTTCTGTAAACATTTTTAGCGAAACCAAAATAGATAGATATATATATATGATAATTTCATACTGAAATAAAATTTTTGAATAAAGAATTCTGATTATAGGTTCAGAGTGTCTCATTAGGCTCCAACGAATAATTTTGGAGTTTGTTTTTTACTGTAGAGTAAGTTGATGCAAAACCAGACAAAACAAATTAAGTAACAACAAGCCATAGACTATTTCAAAATTGTTAACATTTTTAATAATGTCTTTTAATATAAAGTCAAGTAAATTATTTATGTGGTCATGTAAAATATTTACATTCAATACCCTAGTGTACCATAAAGCGACATAACGTGGTTAGCATTACTCTCGGTCATATTTTCTCCATATAACTCACATACAACTTTATAGTTTCCTATAAAAATCGCATTTACTACATATACCAATCAGTTAAAAAGTCTCAAGACAGACATTTCAGACCATTTTTTATGGTGAGGTTAATTTTCACTTTTGGATATAAATGTTAGAAATATTTCCAAACATAAAATTAACTGTACAAAAAAAAAAAAAACGACAGATACTGACAGCCTTATGTGTGTCTGTTTGTGTGTGTCTGTGTGTGTGTATACACGATAACTCAAGAACGGTATAACCTAGAGAGATCGTTCTGGTTCTAAAAAATTTCCCTAATAATTGGGAAGAGTCCTATTGTTTTTTATAAAGATTCGAAACCGGAAACGGAAGTTATTAAACTTTAAAATTTTAAAAATTCATAACTAGTAAACCAAGCCTAGGACAAAAATTTTTATGAAAAATAATTTGAAGTATTTTTAAAGGTTTACTTAAATATATATTTTTTTTAAACATTTTTTTTTATATATTTTTTTTTTTATGGGTGGGCAAGTCTAGCGGTAGCCTCCCTTCGGCACTGGTTTTCTTTTTGTTTTTTTTTTTAAACCACAGAGCAGAACTAAATGTCCCAATTACACTGTGTCTCACAAACAGCCATGCCCTGACCAGGATTCGAACCCGGGACCTTTGGCTCGTGAAGCAGAAGCACTACCTCTACGCTACGAAAGCCGACAACTTTTAATCTTTCACTTGTATATAGGTCAATTTTAAGGTGGGGAGTCTAAAAGAGGTATTTAAAGTGCCTTGTCATTTGTATTTTTTGAAATATGGCCATTTTCTGTCGGTTATTTTGAATATATTCAAAAACGGTAGACCATAGCTTATAATGGAGATTATTTTTGAGATCTACGACTCAAAATACATAAGTATACACATTTTGAAGTAAATCAGAGAGAAACAATTTTTTCGATTTTCGGCCATTTTCAAAGATTCTGTTTGACGATTCGTATTTATTGTAAAAGTTGGGTTATTAAGGCCCCAATTTTTTCCTAGACTAAACAATAAACGAAGATTTCAAAAATTAAAACCGCAATTCTCTATATTTTACTGTTCTTAAGTTAGAATTTTTTGAAATTAAAAAAAAAAATGTTAAATTAAAAATTTTGCAACAAACTTTTTTGTTTGGGTGTTGTTTCAAAATGAGTCCTAAGGCCTTTAAAGACCTCATAATTTCCAAAATTTGTTGTAAATAAATTAATCATAATTTTCGGTTCAAGGCAATTTTTAATTTTCTACCAAAATTACATTATATTTTTCAATTTTGGTAGAAAATTAATGATCATAGCAATTTAAAATATAAAAATATATTTGTGTGCACTGCGGGTTGCATACTATCTAATCATAGTTCATATTACCACGAATGTTGCAACTATCGCTGTCCAAAGCCGTAATGTGGGAGTCCGCTATCTTCCTTGTTTTATAATTTGTGACAGCAAGCTTTAGAATTAATTAACTGTCATCACTGTTGCTACTGTCATAAGTTAATATTGTTATATAAATCTTGCAGTAGACATTATTTTATTTTTCCAAAGCCAACCCTTATGTAATTTCTTTTTGAACTCATGATATAATACAAGGTGTCACAAAAGAAATTTTATATTTAGTGGATCGATTAAAAAAAAAGTAAGCCGTATATAGAAAAAATGTTTATTAATTATTAAAATACACTTTTTGGGGATTTATTTCTTAAAAATAATACCGTCTAAATGTAGACCCTCGCGTTCTCGGCACTCATTTAATCGAACAGTAAAATTACTTATGACGTCTCGGCAGGTGGACTCAGGGATGGCTGCCATTTCGTGACGGATATTTTCTTTCAAATGCGCCAGTGAAGTCGGTTTATTGGCGTAAACTTTAGATTTAAGATAACCCCATAGGAAAAAGTCCATAGGGGTTAAATCTGGACTGCGTGGAGGCCAATTTATGTCACCTCTCCGGGAGATCAATTTGCCTGAGAAAATTTCACGAACACGTGGCAGAGACATATTGGACGTGTGTGAAGTTGCTCCGTCCTGTTGGAACGATGTTCTTTGGTTATAGCCAGGAAAGTTTTGCAGTTCAGGTACCAAGAAGTTGTCTAACATCCTCCACATAACGCTCTGAATTCACTGTAACTGCACGCCCCCTTTCGTCTTCAAAAAAGTAAGGGCCGATAATTCCTAGCGCCGACATCGCAGCCCATACGGTCACTTTAGGCGAATGTAGGGGTTTCTGATGTTTGCGTTTCGGATTCGTCGCACTCCAGTAGCGGCAGTTCTGCTTATTTACGTGGCCATTAAGATGAAAATGAGCTTCATCCGAAAACAAAATGTTGGTAAACGTTGAAAATCGCTCAATCACCTGATTTACGAAATTAAGCCTCTGACTGTCATCTTGGGGCTTTAATTCTTGCACCAATTGAATTTTGTAGGGGTGCAGCTTTAGGTCTTTGTGCATAATGCGATGTAATGATGATCTATGCACATTTAAAGCATTTGCGCGCTTCCGAATTGAAAGGTTCGGGTCGTCACGAACAGACTGATTAACATTCTCCACGTTTTCTACCGTTCTTGATGACCTAGGTCGCCCGGATTTTGATTTATCCAGCGTTGTACCAGTCTCTTCAAACTTTTTAACCCAATGTCGAATGAGAGGAATGCTTGGCGCGTCATTTAAGTGGCGAAAACCTCGAATACTGCAGAATTTTCTACGCGCTACAGTCGCCGAATCACCGTTTTTGTAAAACTCTCGCACGCATAACGCGCGGTCTGCTCCCGAGAAACGCTCCATAGCGACTGAATTCCCAAGAGCCAGGCTACCTATTGACATAACCCCCGCGCCCCTCGGATACGTTGCGTTCACGCAGTCAGCTAAATAAATATAAAATTTCTTTTGAGACACCTTGTATAACTTTTAGTCACATTTTTATTTCTTGGACACCTTACGACCAACCCCACTGCACGACACTGAAATCCACTGATCCAAATATTAAAATATAAAATATTTCTCCATAATATATCTTGTGAACATCTTGGCTATTAGCGTGGTACAATTAAACTCTTCTAACAATTACATATTCGAGGTATTCCCAGTGAAATTACTTGTGTTGTGACTTGAATTCCTAAGTTTGTTCTGTAACGGAAGTAGCGATGAAAAGGGCTGGATTACACCAAGATTCTACGCCACATAAGTGGGTCATTTTGGATTAAGTTCGGCAGTTAGACATTCCTGTGTTCTGATTCTTGCATTCCAGAATAAATCTAACTGAAATTATTACATAGAGATTATGGGAAGATAGAACATGATAATAATAAGAACTTAAGGTTTGTTCTGTAGTTTAAATGTTAGAAAGGAATCTTACATATCGATTTTCTCCCAAATGACCAAACAATAAATGAAAAATACTATGCTGATCTTCACAACTATAAAAAATTCACACCATTTTTATCCCGTCCTCGCATATCATTGGTTACACATATTCAGCCTATTCCCTTTTTATGTTTTGGACCTTAAGTTTCTATCTCCAGTTCCGTGTATTAATTGGAAGCTGTGAACTTGGAAATTTCGATCAAATTCCAGTTTTCGTCAATAACACTGATGGCTGATTTACGCCTATTTCCCTAAAAGATTCAACTTGACCAACTGAGACCAACAGGTGACTTTTAGCATCTTTAATATACAAGATGTCTCAAAAGAAATTTTATATTTATTTAGCTTACTGCGTGAACGCAACGTATCCGAGGGGCGCGGGGGTTATGTCAATCGGTAGCCTGTCTCTTGGGAATTCAGTCGCTATGGAGCGTTTCTCGGGAGCAGACCGCGCGTTATGCGTGCGAGAGTTTTACAAAAACGGTGATTCGGCGACTGTAGCGCGTAGAAAATTCTGCAGTATTCGAGGTTTTCGCCACTTAAATGACGCGCCAAGCATTCCTCTCATTCGACATTGGGTTAAAAAGTTTGAAGAGACTGGTACAACGCTGGAAAAATCAAAATCCGGGCAACCTAGGTCATCAAGAACTGTAGAAAACGTGGAGAATGTTAATCAGATACAAGTCCACGAGCAACACGTCCAATATGTCTCTGCCACGTGTTCGTGAAATTTTCTCACGCAAATTGATCTCCCGGAGAGGTGACATAAATTGGCCTCCACGCAGTCCAGATTTAACCCCTATAGACTTTTTCCTATGGAGTTATCTTAAATCTAAAGTTTACGCCAATAAACTGACTTCACTGGCGCATTTGATAGAAAATATCCGTCACGAAATGGCAGCCATCCCTGAGTCCACCTGCCGAGACGTCATAAGTAATTTTACTGTTCGATTAAATGAGTGCCGAGAACGCGAGGGTCTACATTTAGACGATATTATTTTTAAGAAATAAATCCCCAAAAAGTGTATTTTAATAATTAATAAACATTTTTTCTATATACGGCTTACTTTTTTTTTTATCGATCCACTAAATATAAAATTTCTTTTGAGACACCTTATATAATTAAAATTCAAACGAAAGAGTCTTTTGGTCCACCCTGTAGATTTGTTCACCATTTTAGAATTCTTTTTGTTACGTTGTCTGAGACAGACACGTATCTGAACTAGGTAAAAACACGTCCATTTCAGGACGTTTCTGGATGTTCTTATATTTCAACTCTTGTTGCTCTTGAATCCTGTTTTTCTACAAATGATATGTGCTATGAGACATATTTTATGGAAAATCGAACATGTATTTGCTTTTGTATATACAATGGCTAGATATACTTTTTTTTTTGGCAAATTTCTAGAAAATACTATCGACATCAACACTAGACAAAAAAAAATGTTCTTGTTTGATTATGGGTGAGTAAACAGTTATGTTAAAATATAAAGAAAGGTGACAATTTATGTCGCTTTAATTAGATATATTTTTTTCTCTCTAATTTTGCAATGGAACGAAAAATTTACAAAAAAACTTTTTTGCATATTTTTGCAAATTTTTCTCGAAATTGCAGTTAAGAATTTTAGTCGCAATGATTTCGAAAACAGCAACTCAAGTAAGGTAAAAATTACGCTATTCAGCGCTACTTCCGTCATAACTCAGTTATCGGACAGGCAATATGCGTGCTTGACCTCTCAACCGATCCATAATAACGAATTCTACAATACTAAAGTACAAAAACAGTGAACTAATACCAATACCAGACCGACAAACACACAGACAAACAGAAAGACAGACAAACAGACAGACAGACAGATTTCATGTTAAAAATAGTCAAAACGTTATGTAGGGAGCTCAATTCATGGAGATCCATTGAAATCTCGAAATATCAAAATCGGTATAATCACAATACCTTCCTTATATAATAATTATAATAATAATAATTTTATTAATGTTAACAAATACAAAATATTTTTACATACGTCAGAAGTAAATAAAAGTAATAATGGGGAAAAAATACTACAAATAAACATAGCATAACAATAATATATTGAATTTAACATTAAAAATAAAATCTTGATTAGATGAGTTACGTCCGTAAGTTAGTAATTATAGTTGAAGGTAATGGGATTCAGACCAGTCAGAAAATAAAAACAAATTTATTAACTTCGCTAACGTTTCGATTTTTATTTTAAATCTTCATCAGAGCTTAGTTAATAGTCACGAAATAAAATAACAATTGTAAAATTAATAACGAACACATCATATTGTCCGATTATTGAACTCAGAGATAAGCAATGAATATATTCATATTCGTGTCCGTTATTAATTTTACAATTGTTATTTTATTTCGTGACTATTAACTAAGCTCTGATGAAGATTTAAAATAAAAATCGAAACGTTAGCGAAGTTAATAAATTTGTTTTTATTTTCTGACTGGTCCGAATCCCATTACCTTCAACTATAATTAAAAATAAAGTTACAAAATTACACTACAAGTCATTAAAATTATTAGCGAGGTATTGGTCAAAGTTATAAAATGCTTTAGTTATTAAATATATTTTTACGGTCTTTTTGAATTGCTGGTTGTTTAACTACTTTATTGCCAAGGGGACTATGTTGTAAAATAAGATACCAAAATAATTGAAGGACTGCCTTGATTTGGTCAATCTTACGTATTTTGGTCTGATTATATAATTTTTTCTTGTAAAATGAGCATGTATTTGATTTTGCTGTTCATAATTAATCAGGTTGCAATGTACGTAAACGAGACATTGAAATATAAATATACACTGCAAGGTAAGGATATTCAAATCAGTAAATCAGTGTTTACAATCTGATCTGTAGGATAAGTTAGCTATTATTCTAATAACGCGTTTTTGCAAAGAAAATATTCTTGGTGAAAAGGGGGAGTGTCCCCAGGCAAGAATCGCGTAGAACATGTGACTATGAAAGAGTGCATGATATGCTGTGAGTAAAATATTTCGGAACACTCTATGTCTGAGATTACGCAAACAAAAAATTGCTTTACAAAGTTTATTAGCAAGATGATCTATATGAACTTCCCAGCTAAGATTAACACCAATATGGACACCTAAGAATTTAATTGATTCTGGATTTTCCATATGTGCTAATCAAAGTGAGAAGATCATTTGCTGAGTTTTTTGAGCGTTTAAACTTAGGTTATTAGCAGTGAACCACTTACGACTAAGTTTTAAATTGGTGTTATTTATAGATGTTTCTCCAACGTCCTTGAAATTATGGTGGTATCATCCACGTACAATATTGTGTTTGTAGTTTTGAGGAAGGAAGGCAAATCATTAATATAGATTAGGAAGAGGAAATGTCCAAGAATAGAGCCTTGAGGGACGCCATATTTAACAGTTTGAACTTGTGACTTAACACCCTTTAAGTAAACAAACTGTTTCCTGTCTTTTAAATATGATGCAAGAAGTGAACAGCTATATATAAGTTGGCAGTCGGTAAAAACGAATGAAATTTATCGAAATAAATTAAATTTATTGATAACCATTGTTAAATAACAACACACAAACGACACCGTAGTATTCTACGTAGCAGATGAGTTCTTGATACTACCCTGCCTGAATTTTTAATGTTAACATTTTTTTTGGGTTTTTTTTTTAAGGATGTTCCTGGGTCTTTTTGCACTGCACTGTCTATAATTGAGCTGCCTATACCCACTCAGATGACATTACTGTCATTCTGCGAATATCTATTTCCCAATCCGATATTCAGTACGCTCCCAGTACTTGCAATAATTTAAAACATCTATTCACTATTCACACAATACTCAATTTGAATTCATTAAAGTTTATTTTTATTTTTCTCCGAATGCTATTGATTACTTTTTTCTATTTTTTTAATTCAATGGATTTCGAAAGGAAATAAAATTTTATAAACCGAAAAAGAGTGAAATATTTTTAATTTAAAACCCGATTAAACATTTATAACAAAGCGTAATATGATACATATTAATAATAGCAAATTTCCAAATAACTGAATGTATAATAACATTGAAATAATAAATACAGAACTATCGTTTCATTTCTATTGTTTTATTAAATCAATTTTATGTGTTTTATAAGGATTCACTGGGTATTCATTTCAAAGCTGTACATCTGAAAGTTTCACAAAATAAACTTTTGTTTCGTATTATAATACTATAAAATTTAGCACTGAAAATGTTTCACCATTTTACAGAACTGTTCGAAATATTGATATAAAACGCACTATACACATAATTCATTAACGATATTTCCACCTCTGAGTAGATTAGTATTTTTGTTGGTAGACACAAAATATAAATAAATATGAAAATAAAATAATTCTATTAATTTTAATTCCAAGATATCATCAGGTGACTTTCAGGTGAAAAAAAAAATTAAAATATTGTAGGTCATGAGACAATTATTTAATTTTATTACGCACAATTTTATAGTAGGCTTAAGTATGGAATATGCTTCTGGGGATCATCAACTATGACAGATGACATATTTATTTCCCAGAAAAAAATAATACGTTGTATAGCAAACAAAAGACGCACTGAATCATGCAGACCACTTTTTGCAAAATACAAATTATTAACAGTTCCTGGTATTGACATCTTAGAGTTGCTGGTCTATGTATTTAAAAATCAAATATACGTTGCTCGCCATTTGAACCAGCATTCATATAACACCAGAGGAAAAGATTGTTTCAGAACTCCAGCAAACATGCTGGAACTGACAAAAAAATCACCCAAAACTGTTGGTATTAAATTATTTAATTCACTGCCATTTCATGTCAGAAATGAAACGCAGTTTGCTATATTTAAGAGGAAGATTAAGGTATTTCTTATAGAGCATTGTGTATACTCAATGAATGAATTTTTGAAAATTTGTAGACTGGTGTCATGCCAATGGGGAACATTAATTTTGGGTAATTTAATATATGATTTTGTTGTTTTATTAATTGCATAACTTGTATTACTGATCAAGATCTGTGCAAAATTGTAAACTCATGTACTGACATATCCTACATGCAGTCCTGCATTTAAAGGATTAATAAATATTATTATTATTATTATTATTCTATACTTTTTTGACTTTATCTTTCAAAATGAAAAAATTATTCTCATTAAGTGATCCTACCGACTGCGCCATGTAGTGCCTTATAATGTTAGGTTAGTATTTTTGGTGGTAGACACGAAATATAACAACATGTGAAAATAAAATAATTCTATTAATTTTAATTCTAAGAGAACATCATGTGACATTCTATGCTTCGACTTTTTTGACTTGATCTTTCAAGATGAACAATTTATTTGCATTAAGTGATCCTACTGACTACGCCATATAATGACCATTTACGGCTTACTTCATTCCACTCATCTTATTTAAAGTGTTGCGTTATTGACCTTGAAAGCCCAACTCAAGATATTACAGTTTATTAGACATGATATCAAAACAACGTAATCACGCAAAATATGTTTAATTCCATGAATACATTTTTAGGGTTTTGTAGGTATGACCAAAAAACCCTTATACCGTCATTTTGTCGTCTGTCTGTCTGTCTGTCTGTCTGTCTGTCTGTCTGTCTGTCTGTCTGTCTGTCTGTTCGGTAAAAATTGTAGCCAAACGGCTAAACCTAGAGAGTTGAAATTTGGCATGCTTATACAACTCTTTGACCCGCACATAGGAAAAATACTAAAACATCTAAAAAACATACCCCCCTAAAAATAAAAACAAATATGTGCTCATCGAAAACAAAAATATGTTTTTAAAATTCTGAGTCGGGTATCAAATGAAAGCCCTTAGTACGTGGATTACCGATCAAATTTTTATTTTTGCAAAATAAATTATTTTGATGCGATTTTTGCCAAAATTGTGCAAAAAAAAATTTGTCCCACACCCTGTAGCCCAGATGGTTTAAACTAAAAATCTAAAAAAATTCTAAGTAATGTATATTGGTGTGAACCGAAATAGTACAACAGGAATTTTTGATCAGATTATGTTTTTGGAAAATAACGCATTTTTTGTGGTTTTTGGTTCACAAAGTACAAAAGTTATACCAATGTAAGACACTCACATGCAAGGCATGTGATAACGTAATGGGTTAGAGCACTGGTGTCGTGAGCTAAAATGCGCTGGAAAACGAAGGGTTTCGAGTTCGAGTACGGAGTGAATTTTATTTTTTCTGTTTTTTTCTGCTTTTTATTATGATGAAATTATTTTGTCAAAATTCTAGTTATATTTTGACAAATGTTGTATTTAATTTTTAAGAGCGTAAATTTCATAACCAGTCTTATTATATGATTAACAGACGATAAATTATTTTAAAAATATCGTTCATTTTGCCGTGATTACTACAAAGTAAAATTTGTCCTACACACTCAGCATACCGCCTTCACTTATTATATACCTGCAAAACCCTGAAATGTGTGAATATTCACACTTCACATAAATTTTTTTCTTTCGCAAAATATATAGACGCATCGTGAAAACGTACGTTATTCTTACGAATCTACTCTTTCACCTGAGTTACGTTACACTTTAAGTGGTTTAGACAAATTAACTATTATATTTGATGGTATCTTCACTAAGGTAAAGATGTAGTTTTTGTTATAATTTATTTTAATGTCAGTTTTCGCCTCAATAACTATAAAATCACAATTATCTTTTGCGCGGTCTTCTATTGTCGTGGACGCACCATTTAACAGAGATTGCAGATTTCCGAGCCTGTAAACAGATGTGCTCGAGTGTTGCATATTTCTTCCCCACAATTACACACGTACAGCTGCTGACTATATTGTGTATCCGAACATTCATTCCTTCCATTCCCTCTACTTCTACCTACGAACACCGGACTACCGCCGCTGCCTAGATGCCGTTACAGCAATTTATTTCGAATAGGAGCTTTTTTTGTTGAATCAATATTTGGTTTAAAAAATGTGCAGTTCACTACACCGGTTATTTATATACGCTAAATGTTGCAAACGTTTCAATTTTTTAACGTATCACCAGATTTTATATTTTAAGTTTATTGAACCAATAGGAAATTGGTCATAAGGGGGACTCTACCTGGTGGTTTTGTATTGAAATAATCTAACAGGCATTGCGTCGACATCTTGCAATGCATTGAAAAGACATTTTTAGGGTTTGGTAATGCTTTAGGGCACTGGTTCTGAACCGGTGCTCCGCGAGCTTGTTGCAAGTGTTCCGCGAGATTTTTAAATCCGAATTATAGTGTTGACTCTAATCATATCTTATTACCCAGATAGAGCATTGACTCTATATAATGGGTGTTTTTTTTAGAGGTATAGAACTTTAAATTGCAATAAAACAACGATGGATTATTCGATTGACATGAATTTTTTTTTATTCGAAAGATAATCTTGTGGCATTACATTTTAAATATGATTTCTGGCATATGACCGCCACGGCTGGCTCGGATGTAGTCCAATCTGGACGTCCAATTTTCGATGACTTTTTCCAACATTTGTGGCCGTATATCGGCAATAACACGGCGAATGTTGTCTTCCAAATAGTCAAGCGTTTGTGGCTTATCCGCATAGACGAATGACTTTACATAGCCCCACAGAAAGTAGTCCAGCGGTGTTAAATCACAAGATCTTGGAGGCCAATTCACAGGTCCAAAACGTGAAATTAGGCGGTCACCAAACGTGTCTTTCAATAAATCGATTGTGGCACGAGCTGTGTGACATGTTGCGCCGTCTTGTTGGTATGATTTAATGTAATGCCACAAGATTATCTTTCGAATAAAAAAAATTCATGTCAATCGAATAATCCATCGTTGTTTTATTGCAATTTAAAGTTCTATACCTCTAAAAAAAACACCCGTTATATGTAAAATTGATTATGTATAATCAATGTTATTTTTACCTATTTTGTAATAATTATGTTTAATTTTCAACAAAAAAGATGTGTTTGTTTTGATGTATTTGTTTGTTTTTTGCCTTTTTGATTTTGGTGCTCCGCGAATTTATCTTATGGTCAAAAGTGCTCCGTTACTTCAAAAAGGTTAAGAACCACTGCTTTAGGGCTTGGGTATGACCAAGAATCCCTTATAACGTCAATCATGTGTCTGTCTATCTGTTCGGTAGGAATTGTAGCCAAACAACTGAACATTGAAAGTTGAAATTTGACATGCTTCTACAACTCTTTGAACCATATAAGGCAGTGGTTCTCAAACTTTTCGATTCCCGGCGCCCTTAATGTATCAGAATTTTTCTGCGGCGCAGTCAAAACATTGGCCTAACTAACGCAATTGGAGGAATATTGAAATATTTCCACGGCACACAGTTTGGGAATTGCTGATAGAGATAAGAAATGAGTTTTAGTTAAAAAAATTGATGTGAAGTGTGAATTTTCACACATTTCTGGGTTTTGCAGGTATTAAGTAACTGAATGATGATTATTTGGGATGCCAAAACAAATTTTAAAAATATTTTTTTATGAATTTTAATTCGAATGCCTAATACCATTATTTAAGTTTCTAAATATATGCAGTATTTTTTTTTTTTTTTATATAGCAAGGTTCATTACGATTTTGAAAATTGCGCCTATGGCTTCCATTGGTTGCTTAAATCATAAGCCTCGCCCTCTGATACCTTCAAATATAGAATTAAATTATAATTTCCCACTTCCCACTGGTTATTAAATTTACGCTTTTAAAAATTAAATGCAACATTTACCAAAATATAACTAGAATTTTGACAAAATAATTTAAACAATATAAAAATGCAAAAAAAAACTGAAAAAATAAAAATTGACGGGATTCGAACACAGTTTCTTACAGTAGTTTCAACTCACTAAGCGACAACACTACCACTGTGCTATACAGGATCACTCGTTTAGTACGTTAAATAGCGGATTAAATATATTATTTTACTTAAAAACACAAAAAAATGCGTTATTTTCCAAAAACATAATCCGATCAAAAATTCCTGTTGTACTATTCCGGTTCACACCAATGTACATTACTGAGAATTTTTTCAGATTTTTAGTTTAAACCATCTGGGCTACAGGGTGTGGGACAAAATTTTTTTGCACATTTTTGGCAAAAATCGCATCAAAATAATTTATTTTGCAAAAATAAAAATTTGATCGTTAATCCACGTACTAAGGGCTTTCATTTGATACCCTACTCAGAATTTAAAAAAAATATTTTTGTTTTCGATGAGCACATATTTGTTTATATTTTTAGGGGGGTATGTTTTTTAGATGTTTTGGTATTTTTCCTATATGCGGGTCAAAAGGTTGTATAAGCATGCCAAATTTCAACTCTCTAGGTTTAGCCGTTTGGCTACAATTTTTACCGAACAGACAGACAGACAGACGACAAAATGACGGTATAAGGGTTTTTTGGTCATACCTACAAAACCCTAAAAATGAGCACCATGAACTTTTTGGCTGATGGTACCACTTTTGTCTTTTTTAGAGTCAAGAAACCGCGATTAATCAACGGTTTGAACTATTCCTTGGACTCTGGCGTGTAATAATGGACCCATATCAAATCCTTGGTCATAAAGTGACGCAAAATATCCACCGGAATTTTATTAAACTTACCCAAATCCCAGATGGATTTTGGTTAGGTGTATATAATATCAGCGATTTTATTTAAATACTGAATGGCACTAGATAAAATATGTCTTTATCCTTATCAGTGAGCAATGATGACGATGAAGACTAAGATGAAGATTAATTAAAAAATTAGTGTAACATATTTACGCTTAGTTAATTTTTGGCTTAGTTTTGTTCTAATTGTTCCACAATTTATATTTGAGACTGTGAAATCTATTTTAATTATAAATAAGTGCTCCAAGGTTATAATTGCATAGATGACGCAGATTTTCATCAGAAATAACATCAAGATACATCGCTGTTGTCAAATTCGGTAATATAAATGTGCTTTGGCAGCTTACTCAAAGCATCACGCCAACTTTAACATTAATTTTGATAATTAGTGGGCTAATGAATTTCACCGAAGTCAATGTGTACGCTGCGTAAGATATAATACTAATAGCTGTACATAGTTTGTAAAAATCAAGGTGTTACAAAGCTGTAACATGGGATAAGAGTCAATACATCACCTAATGTAAGCATAAGGTTTACGATATTCAGTCGAAACAAAGCAGAAGATAAACGCCATATAGTTTCCACTATAGATTATACCATGGGCAAGAGATAGACAACACTGCGAAGCAAGCGTTGGACTGGAAACCGCAGGGAAAAATTCGTGTTTTATTTATTTACTTATTTATTTATTTAAAGAAACGTCAGCTACTTCGCTATTGGTGTCTTTGTTAATATATTACAATGGTTTTTAGGTAGGTATATGTACTATATTTGCTTAAATATATTAATTGACTGTAGGAATTGCAGAACGTTGTTGGTCATTGCTGGGTCTGGTTTTAGTATGTCTTTAATGTCGTGTGGTATGTTGTAGTTAGTACATACAGTAGGTGGCCAAATTATTAGGGACAGCACACCCCCCCTGTAATTTTCAAGTTTAAATGAATTTTGTGAGAAAATAAATTCTTTTTAAATCATTTTTCTTCTATATTCTTGTTGCTGGTATCATTATTATTTTAAAAAGCGGGGGATCGCCAAAGAAATCATCACCACCAAGCGGCTATTTATAGAAACCCTTATCAGAGAGTGGCATCACAACCCCAATCTCCGACACAACGCAAAATTCTGCATAGAAAACATGCCCAAACGCCTGGAAGCCGCAATCGCAGCAAAGGGTGGCATTACAAAATATTAAGATTTTACTTAATTTGTTAAATTAACTCTTTTTATACAAAAATAAATGGTTATGAATAAGAAATTATGTCGTTTTATATTCTAAATAAAGCACTCTAATGAATAAAAATAAATACGAGACCCAAAGCCACTTATTTCCTCATTAAATTAATTTGAAAATTACAAAAAATCTGCACTGTCAGTTTCTGCTTGTCAGTCTTGACAGTCAGTTAGTATGTGGTTAACAGTCAATTGTTCGTCACATGTCTCGCAAATTTTGCTCTCTATTCATGAGGTGTTCATGAGTAAGTCTGGTGTGTCCGATTCTAAGTCTTGCCATGATTATTTGTTCACGTCTGTTGGTACCTGAGGTCCAGTTGCGTATGTCGTCTTTGATTTTTCTGTTCGTAGTTCTGAAGTTTGCTGTTCGTAGTCTCGCACTACTTATTCAGTCTAGTCAAATAGAGTCTTGTCTTGATGGTCTGTCTTAAGTAAGCCTTGTTTGGGGCAACATGTTATGTTTCATACTGGCTGCTGTTGGGTTCTCGGGCTGCAGAATTCGTGCGTTCGTTTGCCTCAATGCCAGTGTGGGTAGGCATCCGGATGATGTGCACAAAGACGTGTTGACAGGTCAAACTAACTTGGCGATGGTCAAGAGGTCAATAAGCAGAGGAATGCGTACGAGAAAAACTAGAATCAGATAAAAGGATTAGAACAAAATCATACCCGATGGAGGCACTTCATTAAGGCCTCCTGCATTACCAAATGTAGGAGTTATAAGATCCAATATATGAATTTTAGTCTTCTCTTCGAGACACAACGTTTCTGGTGGCAGTGAGGAGATGAAAACTACATTATCCTAAAAAGCATTTTTAAAACTTTTAGTTCACTTAAACCATATTCATCTTTGCAGTGTTGCAGGTGCATCTTTAAAAACCATTGGCATTCTGGTAGATCATACAACTCAAGCTCATTCTATTTTTACCAGTATTCTAAATCAAATTATATGTAAACTAATCTTCATTATTTATTTTGGATCCAATAATATAATTAACTTGTTTTTGGGAATCGATATTTTGTGATTATTCGTGCATTTGGTAATTACCACTCATCTGTCAAAATCTATTTTTGGAAAGGAAATTGACTCTGGAGTAAAAGGAAGTAGACACGCTTACAAGACATTAGCCAACTATTTTCATAACAGAATTGAAACAAAATCCCTTAGCTCAATACCAGGACATTATATAATTTAGATACTCAACATTATTATTTAAAATAATATATTGAATCAGTCTATAGGTTCGTGATTATTTTTTAGGAAACGTTTAAAAGACTTAACTTGCGTCGGATTTTTATTTTCTAGGATACAATAAATTTTAGTTAATAGTAAATTCTTATTTTACCATTACATTTTTTTTATTGACCACAATACCTTACAAGTAAATCGTTTACAGTCAGTCAAGAAAAATAGTGTAGATTTACACAAAAAAAGTTACACATAGATACAATTATTACTTAAATCAGATACAAAAACAAAACTAATGATAATTCTAAAAATTTAAATCACAATACTCAGACACAGAGTACAATGGATTTTGAATTAACACATCCTTCACAAACGCTTCAAATTTATTTTGGGGTAAAAGTCTTACTGACTCTGGCAATTTATTAAAGAATTTAATAGCGTTGTAGGTAGTGTTATTTCTGGATTTTGATAGACAGCAGAATTTATGATATATACCATTCTTGTTTCTAGTATTATGACTATGAATCTCATTAAACGATTTAAAGTTGTTTTATTTAAAAAAAAAAATTTAAACAAGCAAAAATATAGAGTGATGGCAGAGTCATAATTTGCAATGATAAAAAGATTTTTGACAGTCTGCTCTGTAAGAAATGCCGTCAATGATTCTCACAGCGCGTCTTTGCAATGCAAAAATTCTATCAGCAGAGGACGAGTGTCCCCATGCTAAGAGGGCATAAGAAATATGTGATTGAAAAAGTGAGTAATAAGCTACTAAGAGCACATCTTTAGTTACTATGCCCACAAGCTTTCTCAGTAAGAAAATTGTTCTACATAGCTTACCACTCACATAATCAACATGGTGTTTCCAATTTAATTCCTTGTCAACATATACCCCTAAAAATTTAATAAAGCCTGGACTCTCAAATGTAAACTTTCTTAAAGAAATAACCATACTTTCACATTTGTTCGTGTTTAGAGACAACATGTTCGCCGCAAACGATATTTTTCGTCGATTGTTGTCTTGTCAATATCCACGTGTATTTCTGTTTGTTACATGTTAATAATAATATAGTTAATAATATTAAATAATAACAGTAAATGTAAATTGTTTTGGATATAATATTAAATAGCCAGAAATATTCTTTAAATACGTAAATACAAATTTGTAATTATTTTCTGTTTAACATAAATTTCAATATTAATTATTAATATATTATTGTTTCGGTCATTATACGAGTTAACACATTATTCAATAATGTTGATATTAAATTAATATTGCGCAGTTTCGAGTGTATACTTAACATAAATACTGTTTTGATTTTAACATAAACATTTTCCTACTAAATTACAGATATGTCTCTGTTAACAAAATACAGACAAATCCATATTATATCTGTGATATTTTCTTATTTTTGTGTTGGTAAGTAAGCCATTTATATATATATAGCGAGTGGTTTACGGCTGGCGCCGTTTCTCGCTTCCTTTTCGCCAGGCGACTCTATCCATCCAGTCGCCATCTTGGAGACCTCTTGCCTCCCGCACATCCTGAGCCCAGGTCCTTGCTGGTCGCCCTGGTCTTCGTCTGCGCGCAGGAATCCACTCCCAAATCTTCTTGGGCCATCGGTCGTCAGGCATACGCTGGAGGTGCCCATACCATAAGAGTCGTTTGCTTTCTATTGATTCTATAATGGAGTTTTCAACATTCATAGTTGCTCTTATGGTATCATTACGAACGTGCTCGAGTTTGGAGATACCGCAACTCCTTCTCTAAAAGTCCATTTCCACGGCGCTCAGTCGGGCTTTATTTCTTTGTGTGAGCTCCCATGTTTCTGAACCATAGGTACAGATACTTTCGACAATAGTTTTGTAGATAACCGTTTTCGTTCGTTTGGTTATATTGTCGTTCCACAATACCGGGTTTAGTTGCCTTACTACACACTTCCCTTGCCCTATTTTATTGTTGATATCATCTTCACTCTTCCCTCTATTTGATAGGGTAACACCTAGGTATTTAAAAGACTGGCAGTTTCTGATGATTTCATCATCTATTTTGAGGTCTCTTCCCTTCTCACCAACAACGAGGTATTCTGTTTTCTGCGCATTCATTTCTAAACCCCATTTCTTATATTCCTCCCTTATTTTCCTCACCATATAGCTGGAATCATCTTCGTCTTCAGCTATCAGAACCTGGTCATCAGCAAATAATAGGGTATACAGTGGATTGCCTTCAATATCTATACCCATATTACTGCATTTGCGCCTCCATGCCTTCTAGGCCCCTTCAATATATATCTTGAAGAGGGTGGGAGCTAGCGTGCAGCCTTGTCTGAGTCCTTTCGTTACAGGGAACTCGGGAGAGAGTTTCTTCCCCAGCTTGACACAGCTAGAACATTTTTCATAAAGATTACAAACAGCATTCACATAAGTCTCACTAACACCAATTTTTCTCATGCTTCCCCATAGTTTACCCAGAGGGACTGTGTCGTACGCCTTATGAAGATCTACAAAGGTGAGATGAGTAGGTTGATTCCTCGCCAATCTTTTTTCAACTAACTGCTTTAGGACAAATATACCGTCCACGCAAGACCTTCCCGCTCTAAATCCATTTTGATCTTCTGCAATCTGAAGATTTGCCTCTATTCTCGCTTTCAGCACTTTTCCATACAACCTGGCCATAGAACTGATGACGCTTAATCCTCGGTAATTCTTACATTCCAGACGATTACCTTTCTTGTGCAATGAAGAAATATATGCCTTCTTCCAATCATCAGGAACTTCAAAGTTGTTTAGGCACATATTGAAAATCTATGTTGTCAGTTCTATTAGTTGACTAGGGCCAGATTTTATAAGCTCGATGGATAAATTGCCTGGACCTGGAGCTTTGCCGTTCTTCATGGATTTGAGCGCTTTTAGCACTTCTTCATAAGTGAAGTCGGGAACTGTGTCTTGGGAGCTAAGATAGTTATTATTTTCCATGTGATTATTATCCAAAAATTCCGTCCTACTTTTGGTTAATAACTGCTTGTAGTAGGTGCACCATGTATCTGTGTGAATCAGGTTAATACTGCTCTTGTCCTGGTTTTGTGTTCTAAGTGTTTTTAATATACTCCAGGCTTTATTGGCTCTAGTATTACCTGTGCATTTATTAATTTCTGTGCCAATATTCCGCCATTGCTCATTTTTGGCTTTGTTCACAGCTATTTGGGCATCTTTCCTACATTTGCAGTATAAAGCTCGATCCACTGTGTTTTGTGATGACAACCATTTCATTTAAAGTAAGCCATTTACTCTCTAAAAATAGAGCTATTCATAAAATTAGGTATGATGATCCAAAGTTAGATATGAACAGAGACAAAGAGTCCTACTTTACAAACTTCTCATTTGTGTAAATAAATTTACGAATTTAGTCCATTGAAGAAAGTTTTCTTAAGGAAACATTGCTTAGATTCTGAGGTAAAGTATGACACAATAGTCTGAGATCATAAGAAACTCGACAAAAGTTCTATAACTTTCAACTTTTTACTTATCTCGATATTCTAAAAGGTTCCAGTTTCCTTCTTTTTACACATTCAATACCGTTTGATACGCATATTTGAATACTCTCAGATTACTGTTTACTTTCTGTACCTGAACTACGTTCTTACTTCCATTTGTAACTTCATAATATGAAACAATGCAAGCATTTCCTTTTTGCAAAAAATCAAATTATTATATTTACGATATTACTCTAGACCGCTTATCTTCCGGAAACTGTTATAATACTAAACAGAAGGTATGCGCATATAAAAACTGCTGCGAAAAGTAGTGGGAACAAAATAGGGAACTAAATCTCTTACTATACGAACTATTGGACTACTTTTCGGCTGCAGAGTACACTTGTCCGGTATAAAGTCGATCAAAACACGTCGAAAATGCAGATGTGCCTTTCAATAAACATGTCGGTTGATCAGTGGTTGTCTAAAACTGTCGAATATAAATAAAGTGCCCACGCTAGTAGAGATTGCACCACTTCATCGAACAAGAAATTTTCGAAATTAAACTGGGGAACAGAATGCAACGAGTTCTACGGCGCGTTGACGGAGTTTGAAGGGCGTTATCTGTCACAGGAAAGTTAAAATCAAGCTGTCCTACGCAAGTGCACAGAATAGGCAACGTCCTAATGGCATTTCAACGCCGTTGTTACTGAATGTTCGTCTACTTCCAACTTTTGACGCCGTTGAACGTTGACGTAGAACACCTAACCTCAGTTTTTACTGAATGGTAAAGTGTTTGTATGTATAAATAACTTGCATACAACATAAATAACATCACACACAATTCTTCATTATCCTTTATAATTTTAATAAAAGAAAGCGCATCTATAAACACAGATATAGGTTGTCACTTGTTACTTTGACGGCGTTAAAAATTATTGCATTGTGTGCAGGCGAAAATTCAATGCCGTTCTCAACAGCGCTAACGCAACGCCATCGCAAATGACGGCGCGCTGACGGCATAGCGCGCTGTGCATTTTGTTCCAGGCTTAAGGAATTTTTAAAGCCATCCATGATATTTCTCCTCCAGTCTATGGATATCGCCTTCAAAGAAAACGATTAAAATTTCGAAAAAGTTCCAAACTCGGAAGCTCCGAACCATCAAAATCCATTTCTGCTAGAAAAATCGAATGTACATTCTCACCTTTTGAACTAGATGGTACCCGTAGAACAGTTAACCTCAGGACATGAGCAAGACTTGAGTGTGTGGAAAGATTTCAACAGATTGTGTGTTGGATTAGCGGGAACAAAAGACAATCGTCACAAATGGGGTATATTAACCAAGTTTTCGCTTAACCCGTTATCGAGATTCGTTCAATTCGTTAAAGACTGTCCTTAGCACTACCAGATTACTTCTGGTTCGCTACACGCTACCGGGTTTCGCAACCAAAATGCTTGGGAGGTTTGTCTGATTCCAGTGCTGGTTTACTCACGACTCCGGTTTGTCCGTAACCGGTGAGGGTTTACTCACGCGTCCGGTTTGTATACGGTGACGGTTTACTCACGACTCCGTCTCTCACAAGTTTTTCACAGCCCTTTTCTTAAAACTAATAATTTCATCTCTGAACCCAGTTTATTGTAGTTGTAAAAATAATCAGCTCTCCAATTAACAACAAAAACCTTTTAACTTATCTCGAAGACTCGTATTTCAACCCGCAATAATTCATAACCCCAAATAAATAATTTTGACTCTAATTACCTACGAAGTCCATATCTGAAAATATATAGTCGCCTATCAGCATCTGTGTAAACATTTGCCCATGTTATTTGAGATAAACAATAACCATCTTTTAAACAAATCATGTAATATACTACCGTAATTCTCTACCCTTGTCTTTCAACACTTAACTAGAAAAATATATAATAGCTCAACTGATCTTTGAGGATGTTTATCTTAAAATAGATGAGTTTTTATATTTAAATAAATTGAATAATTTTATTTTAAATAATAATGTAATTTTATTTCTGAAATTACCGCTCCCACAGTCTGTCTGTGATAATTTCCGCCCATTTTTATATCAGCAACAAGCTCACTTTAATTTTAATGGAGCATATTATTAATGATTACTTATTCTTCTGTTATATTATGATATGAATTGCATATTTTTAATAAGAACTTATATTTAAATATATCTAAACTTTGCTAAGTATTGCAATTTGCGTAATTATCAATTATACTTCATATTTCAATAATTTATTTCTTCAAACCAATTACGGTAGTTGCAAATTTCATCGTCTACATTTTAACACACAATGGATAATCGAATATAATCTTAACTTAGTGCATTCAATATTGAAATAACTTGAATTATCCTAATTGGATTACTATAAATACTGAATTGTTCAGAATATCTATTTCAAGAGAAATATACCCACTGTATGCATTAGGATTGTTTCACCAAAAACGTATAAAATAAACAAACCACACATATTAATATAAAAAAGATCAGTCGTTTAATCAACGCAATTGGACATTTTGCGTCATAACTTCAATGACAAACTTACTGGCAAAAATAACTAAATCGATTTTTTTATGTAAATTATAGTCTAATATTACTCTTCAATCTTTTATTTTACTCAAACATACCATTTTGAAGATTTATAAATTTTAAAAGTGTTTCTTTAATATAGGGACATGTGTATTGGTATCCCTGAATAAAACGATGTTTACATTTGTCATTTAATAATACGTCTGTTGTGTTTTGATACTGACTTGTGTTCAAATATCTAACTTATAGTAATTTCTAAAAACCTTTTTTATTTAGTTTATTCTTTATTTAGCAGTTTTGTGTTTAGTTATATATTTTTTATAGATTTTCTTATTTGATTTTGTGTGTACTGCATAGTTTTCAGGTTATGTTCAACTTATTTTTGTTTTATTTTCTTTGATCATATTTTTGGATCACATCAGTCCTTTGTAGGACTATTTTGCCTATTAGAATAGTTTATTTGTTTCTGTTCTGTTCTTATTCTTATATTTTCATTTCATTTCGATACAAGTGACAGCTTACAAATATTACATTCGTTAAATAGATGAATGTAAACGTACTAAACCTGACGTCACATTTTTTGTGACGTTTCAAGTGACGCAACTGCATTGTTTCGCCAATTTCCCTATAGTATGGCAACAGTAGTAGACTTACCTATAGAGACATTTGTATTGGTATCGCTAAATAAAACGATGTTTACATTTGACATTTTATAATACCCTCTGATAAGTTTTGATACTTGTGTTCACACATGTAACTTCTAGTAATTTCTAAAAACCTTTTTTATTTAGTTTGATGTTTATTTAGCAGTTTTGTGTTTAGTTATATATTTTCTTATAGATATAGATTTCCATTTGATATTGTGTTTAGTGCATAGCTTTTTAGGTTAAATTTAACGTATTTCTATTTTCTTTGATCATATTTTTGGATCACATCAGCTCTTTTTAGGACTACTTAGCCTATTAGAATAGTTTATTTGTTTCTATTCTGTTCTTATTCCTATATTTTCATTTCATTACGATACAAGTGACAGCGTACGAATATTCGAATTCCAAAATTATCTACAATGTTTACGTTGCAGTTCCTGTTTCCAGAAGAATTTATATAAAATCAGAACAAATTTCGTTTTATATTTATTATAACCAACTAAAAATATGATCAGTCAAATATCTTTCCTGAAAAAATTAATTTTCAGTTTATATATATAATCAGCTTAATAATAAACACTATTATTTTCATAAAAGACTTATCCTGTATCGTTTTATTCAAAACTATTTTAAACTAGCCACAATCCTTTGGCCAAACTCACCAAATTCGCAAAAGCAATCAACACTGCTGATAATACTCCGCGTGGATTTCATTCACACACATTCTCTTAAGCTTCTTTCTCTAAATAATCCGGAAAATTTTCAAACCAACCAATTGGAGTCATAAAACCGCAATTACCGATATTTAAAACAAACTTTTAAAGGAAATATCAGAGAAAACTCGTTAATTATTTACTTTATGTCTCTACACAGATGTATACCGTTTATATATTTATTTTTGGTTTAAAATACTGTTTTTTATTTTTGTGTAAAAATCTAAATGAGTTTTTATTTAAGGTCCAATTATCACATTAAGTTTGATAAAAATCTTTTTCGGTGTTGAAATGGTGTGGTGAAAATAAAGCCAAATAACCCTTCCTGATTGTACATCCCTGGCTTGTATTATTGCCAGGGGCGTAAGACTGTTATCGGTCGTGTGTAAACTACCGTGCGTGCTAACACATGAATATGTAGAACTACAACAGTGAAGGAGAAAAAGGGATATTTCACAACCCTGCCACCAAAAACAAAGCGCAACGTTAATACCAAATCAATAGCAAATGAAGAGCACACAAGAAAGATATGTAAACACTTAAAATATCACAGTAACCAGGCGATTATAGTGGATAGAATACGGGATGAGGATAAAATATAAGAAAATAGTAGATAAGTCTTTAAGAAGAGAATAATAAATTGGCAATAGTCTTGTCACAGAGTCATTTTTTATTCCATTTTTATATATCAGCACTGTATTTTCATATATAAGCACTGTATACAAGCATTTTATTTTCCCAGTCATCAACTTTTAGGTTTCACTGCAAAATGGTCCTTCTAATTTCGAATTTCCCCTGGCATCCTCTTCTTCTGTGTTTAAGTGGCATCCATGGTAGTTCTTTATTGAACAATTGATGGTTTGCCATCCATTCATCACACCCGTACCATTTTAACTGATTATTCTGCATACATATTTCCTATACCAGGTGCAAACTGTCGCAGCAAGCGCTAAAATAGTTTTTTTTTTGTCGTTGACTGCTGCAAGTGTATGGCAGTGGGTTCAAATCTTGACCATGTCAAAAAATTTGTGCAAAAAATATTTATACAAATTACGGGTTCAGCTTGGCCGTTTGCAACCGGCTATAAACTGCAGGTGCTTTTCTGGGTGTGGTAAATAAAAAAACTCTGCAATACTGACTTGATATAGATTGAAAAAGGTTCATGAAACCTGGAAACAGAACCTGCTTCGGGCTATCGCGCCAATGATACTGATGATATTATCAAGTTAAAAAAAAAATGATTAAGAAAGCTTAGTATGATATACGAGGGATGTTTCCTAAATTCTGGGAATTGTGCTATAATTAAATTACGCAGAACTTATAGGCAATGTTATTGATGCCAAACAAGTCTTGACATGTTTATGCAACTATCTAGTGCAATATTGTTCAGTCTGATTTAGGTGTTCGACTGATATAGACACGTTTTCATAGCACTGTTTTTGTAACCATGGAAGACGCAGCAAAATCTCAAAGAGCAATAAATTTCTTTTTGTGGAAAGAAGGTGTGAAAACATCAGAAATTATTCAGCGTCTGCAATGAGTATTTGGTGAGTCTGCCGAATCCAAAAGTACTATTCATCAGGCGAATTATTTGACAGGCGAATGACTATTCGTCAAATTAGTGTGCGCCTAGGGATAGGTACGCGACAAGTTCATGACATCTTGCATGATTGTTTGGGCGTTAGCAAGGTTTCGCTGCGCTGGGTGCCAAGGCTGTTGGGACCAGAACAGAAACTCAATAGGAGACACAGAAAAAGTTCTTTGAGGAGGGCTTAAAAAAATTAGTTTATCTTTGGGATAAATGTATTCAGTTAAATGGAGATTATGTTGAAAAACTACATTGTAATATTGACGAAAATTTACAAAATAATAAAAATTATAGCTAAATTCCCAGAATTTTGGAAACATTCCTCGTATTTTTACCAAACGACAGAATTTTTGATATAACGAAGACATAGAAAATGGAGTCAAACGATTATTTACAATTTGGGTGGCAGGTAGCTGTCTTCTGTGTTTGTTATTTTGTGCATCGCGCAAGCGCTTTTTGCTTGCGTTGTTCCATTGATAGCCTTTTTATTTAGTGCTTCCCGTCGTCTTCAAGATACAAAATTTCACGTTAGAAAAACATTCTTTTTATTTTCTGTTAGGTTCTTAAAAAATTTGTATGGTTTATTACTAAATCTAGTATTTCAACAACCCCAAAATGCCTTAGTTCTAAACCCAAAGTTCTTTATTCTGTATTTTTGTTTATTTATTTTAATTTTGGTATGACATTCTTTCCACCTAAGATATATAGTATTTTCTCGAAAATGATCAATGTTTCTGCATTACACTTTTGGAAGGAGTTTAGCATCCTCCATGATTATTCTCCACTTCTTCCTAATACTGCTTCTTTCAATTGACCACACTGATTGCTCTCAGATCACCTGTTATATCGATCCATCTTTCCCGGGGACATTTACTTCTGGGCTTATTTTGAATGAGATTTTTTGACAACCTAGAGTCTGGTATCATCTCAACACGACCTATCCACCTTAAGCTTTGATCCTTGTTGCTATGTCCGGTTCTCCGAATAATATATAGTACATAGTTCATTCTCATTCGCCACCTTTGTGGTTCATCTTCAAGAAGCCCGTCTCACAATCCTTTCAAAGGTGCTTAAACGTCGCTCATTATTCTTGGCTAGAGTTCATGTTTCACACGCGTAAAGAATCATCAATAGTTACTAAAAAATTTCGAGTTTTGTGTTATTTTTCTTGAGTTTCACTGTTTAAAAGTTGTGATTCTCCGCCTCTGTGATTATTTCTCCTCCCTGTTTAAACCATAACTCCTCTTTGTACCCTCTTTCGAGTCAGGATTAAATGAAATATTCATAAATGTGCATAATTACCTTACAAACGATAAAATTCTATGTAAAAACTGGTTAGATGTATGCTACCCACAACACAGATCCACGTTTGACTTCATGACCCACGAATAAAATAAAAAAAAAAGAGCTTGGCTTTTTCTTTGTTGTATATGCGTCGATTGTGTTATGTTTAATTTACATTTTTTGTAGTAAGGGATTTTGATGAATTGTATTACTAAAGTAATTTCACCTTTTTGTTTTATAGCTTCAAGAACAGAATTTTAAATATTTTATACTCAAACACACTTTTAAATTTTTTACACAGATTCAGTGGAGTGCCTAGAATTAATTTATTTTGTATATTTATTAGGTATTAATCGGAGTCTAGTAATTTACTGAAGTTGTGTATTTAGAGTATAATTTTAACACTTGTTTTCTTTTACAGTTACTACTCGTCAACATTTGCAGTGGCTCCTCCAAGATTGGTTCCTCCAGTGAAAAAACAACGTCTCATGAACACAGCAAGAAATGGAAAATCAAATCAAAAATCTGGAATTGAACAACTTAAAATATACAGTAAGTCGAAAGCCTTAGGTTAGTCTCACACAGAAATCGATTACGTACGACTGCCGACTATGGACGACTATCGTATCGTTATCGGAGCATACTTGTTGGAGTGGTTTTTCCTTCACAGGTGGTTATTGTGTTGTGGTTCCCGTGAATTTTGATTCAGTTTTTTCGAATTGGTAGGTTTTATTCGTTAACGAATATTTTAAAAAGATGAATGGGTTGTTTTACCTGGCTGAAAGTAGTAGTTTGTTGATGAGGCGAAGAAGAAGACGTTCTAGAACGGAATGGGTTAACCAGATATTCCTGAAAAGACAAGAGCATGGCGAGTTTCACCATTTAATGGACAATTTGAGGCAATGCTAATCTGGAATTTTCTGATTCCACAAACACTTTCTTTCTTGAATTAAAAGAATTAATTTTTCCGTGTCCATGATTACGTCGTACATAATTCGTGCGTCGTGCGCACAAAAATCCGAGCCTGCTGGTATCGAGTCGAAGGTTTGAAATTAACGCACGTAGTCGCAAAACGAAGTCTCTTCCAGTGTGAGAGTGCTGATCACATTTCCAAAATAGGTTTGTAGGTAGTGTGACTATGTACGACCAAGAGTTGCAGGTAGTTGATTCCAGTGTGAGACCAGCCTTAAGCGTCTCTTAAGTGCCTCTCCTTGCACCTTAAGTGGGAAACAGAATGCAACGAGTTTGACGGCGCGTTGACGCCGTTGGACGGCGCAAACTGTCAGCGCAAAGTTAAAAGCAAGGCTGTGCTTTGCAAGTGCACAGAATGAACAACGTCCTACGGCGTTCGAACGCCGTTGATACTGAATGTTCGTCAACTTCCAACTTTTGACGCCGTTGAACGTTGACGCAGAACACCTAACCTCATTTTTTACTGAATAGGAAAGTGTTTGTATCTATAAATAACTTGCATACAACATAAATAACATCACACACAAGTCTTCATCATCCATTATACTTTTAATAAAAGAAAGCGCACGTATAAACACAGATATAGTTTGTCAAGTGACACTTGACGGCGTTAAAAATTATAGCATTGTGTGCAGGCGAAAATTCTCAACGGCGCTACGCAACGCCGTCGCAAATGACGGTGCGCTGACGGCGTAGCGCGCTGTGCATTCTGTTCCAGGCTTTACTGCAGGCGTCCATGCTCCTGTGTCTGTCCACATGTCTGTCTGTCTGAAAATTATTTAGAGTTGGAAAAAATACATTCAAAAATATGTATTCAAAGAAAAAGTATGTATATATATATATATATATATATATATATATATATATATATATATATATATATATATATATATATATTGCAATATTAGGTGTCAAATGTGTGGTTTAAGGCGTGGAAAACCAACAAATTATTGGAAAGCCACTTACAGAAATCCAGGCACTTAGTTACACAGTACCAAAATTAATTGTGTCATTTCTAAAAATGAAATGGTAGTTGATCGCTCTCAGTATAATCAATAAATATGATAGTCGTTAAGAAATTTCTTTTCATTTTCATGAAAAATGAACCAATAAAAATTATTCGTCTAAAATGACTTGTCAAAACACAATTTTAGCTCTACAGTCCAGGAATCCTGAGCATCTCTTTCAACTTCTTCCGCTGCTATTTCCAAAATTTTCCTTATCTGCCTGACTTTATTTCTTGCTGGACTATTAATATATGTTAGTTAGTTAGTTAGTTAAAATTTTTAGCGCACAGCAACAAAGGCTATTTGCGCCTAACGCAGCCCATCTAAATGTCTACACTACATATTAAAAACAATAAATTAAACAATTAATAAATAGATAAAATCAATAAAATTACACATACTCAATAAAAGAAATCTTGCACAGACAAACACAAATAAATAAGATAAAAAGTCTGTTCGAAAATTTGAACAGACTCAGGGTGATGGTAAGAGGCTGTAAATGGGCCAATTACCATCGAATATCACAGTTAAGAAATAGAACACATTAAAATAAGGTGCAAGACTTCACACATAAAACAGTAAGTTCGATTCTCTCAGGAAGATTATCCGCCTGACTATTAATATATGATTCTTTTTATTGATTCTGACATTAATTCTCTCACATAAAACATTTCAAAGCATATTTTTATAAAATACATCAAGGTAGAGTTAATTATAAACAATAATTTATATCAGTTTTATTTTCAAGACCATTCAACTCCATTATACAGGGTATTACAAAAAAGACCAGGACATTAACATGATTAATTATACAGGTGAAAATTGCACAACGCAGACTACCTTAACTGCTATGATACAGTAAATATTTAGCTGGATATTACGTCTGTTTTTCATTTGTTATTTTTAACACGGGGTTAAAAAAAAACAGTGGATTTCAACAGATTTAGAACTAGATTTAAGTATAGTTTTAAAACCTGGTATTTTAAACTTAAAACTGTAATTGGCATTTTAGTCGTTTTAAAATAAATTGACTTGCTGAAATTTAGGCTTACCAGATTTTTGGATTTTGTCGAAAATTTTCTCGGCTGTCTCCGGATTCCGATTTTGGCGCTTTTTGTCCTTTTTTGGTCGTTTTTTCTATTTTCTCGCTAAAAATTCCTAATAGATCTGCTTCTAGAAGTCTATTAATTCGAATGTATTACATTTTTATGAAAAGTATGACATTGTTACGTAATTGTCAAAGTTGCACAAATGAAAGCGAATAGTCTCATTATGTTTTTGATTTTGTACGAATCTAATGACAAAATCCGGCTCGAAGGACCACAATACACGTCCCTTTTCTAATGTATTCGATAGAAATATTTATGTTGAACCACGATTGAAATTTATTTGTTTACTGGTTTTAATGTTTAGTTATGCACCAGCATACATTAAATCGTACAAAAAATGTTTGCTTCACTGCCAATTTGGAGTCACTTCACTGAAGATTTGACGTTGTTTCACTGATGATTTCAGAAAAAATAACTATACATGACGGTCGATAAAACTGGCATCTTAATCTCTAGATTTTTAAATATAAAAAGTGTAACTCTACTGAAATTAATTGTATGCAATTTTTACTGGTTTGTTCTTTTCCAGTATTTTTTAAATATCATTAATTTTTCTGTCTTTCTTGATCTTTTATCCACAATTTTCCATTCCATTTTTTATTTTAGATTTAAGTTTTAACCTCCTTTAACCTCAAATTCAGATTTTATCACATTTCTGTTTCCAGGTAATCCTGATATCTTGATCTGTGGAAACTGCCGTGAAATGTTCACTGATTTGCAAGAGCTTCTCGATCACAAGAAGACATACTGCAAACTACGTTTCACCTGCAAATGTCACACATTAAATGGTCTCAGTGACTTCAGTAAGTAGATATTAACTTTAGAGATAACTAGAATAGGATTCATGAAAGGAAGATTGGGTTTGACATATCGAAAAGACGAATAATGTTAATTGAAATTACTAATTAAGTTTCCTAAAAAAAAACATATCATAACTTATAGGATTCCTTTAAAATCAGCAGATTTAAATCTCTTAAATATACTTTTTTTAAATCTAATGGAAATACGGAAACTGCTTCTAGAACTGTTTAAGGATATATGGATATTTCTAAGACATTTGGTTCTAGAAGTGTAAATATTCAAAGAGGATTCCATTTTTACGCGATTCTCAACGTTGTACAAATCAAAGCGAATAGTCTCACTATACTTTCGATTTGGTGCAAATCTAATGGCAAAATCCGGCTCGAAGGACCACAGTATCTGCCAGAGTGTCGTTGTATTTTCTCCTAAAGAATGGTTTGATTAGTTGACGGAATTTATTTATTTTTATTAATCTAAACCTGAGAATTAGCAGTTAGCGAGGATATTTTACTGCCTCTTTTCGTTCTGAGACTTTCACTGCTAAAAATTTCTAATAGATCTGCTCCTAGAAGTGTATTAATTCAAAAAGTATGACATTTTTACGTAATTGTCAAAGTTGCACAAATGAAAGCGAATAGTCTCATTATGTTTTTGATTTTGTACGAATCTAATGACAAAATCCGGCTCGAAGGACCACAATACGCGTTCACAGTACCGTGGTATTTTCTCTTAAAAAATGATTTGATTAGTTAATGAAATGTATTACTATTTATTTATCCACATTTAAATCGGTAGCTAGCAAGGATATTTAACTGCCACTTTTCATTCTGAGAGTTCCACTGCTAAATGGTTCTTAGAGGTCTGCTTCTAGAAGTGTCTAAATACAAATAGTATGCAATTTTTACACGCTTCTCAATGTTGTACAAATTAAAGCGAATAGTATCATTATGTTTTCAAGTTTGTACGAATATAATGGCAAAATCCGGCTCGAAGGACCACAGTATATAGCCACATTATCATGGTATTTTCTCTTAATTAATGATTAGTTGATGGAATTTATTACTTTTTATTAATCTAAACCTGAGAATCGGCAGTTAGCAAGGATATTTAACCGGCTTTTCACTCCAAGAGTTACAGCATTAGCTTCATTCGGCACGATCTTGTGTCTTAAATTTCCAGTTCCCCGCAACTCTCTTTACGTCATCCGTCCACCTAGTTGGAGGTCTTCTTCTGCTTCTGTTGGTATCTCTGGGTCTCCAATTTAGGATCCTCTTTGTCCATCTCTCATCTTGAAATCTAGCCACATGTCCAGCCCAGTTCCATTTAAGACTAGCAATTCTTTCGATGACGTTACATAAAGTCTGTTTCTTTGGTTTAGGCGGAACAAGATTTTCAATTCTAATTACTTTTACAGATTAAGTGAGGCTATTGATAATTTTGTTTAGCAAAAGCCTATGATTTGAACAAGTGGCGGCTGGTCTAAAGGTGCTGCAGAGCTTCAGAACTGCCAATAAATATAATAAAAATATAGTTTTTAAATTATTATTTTTATTGCATAATATTTGAAAAATTTCTAGTATTCTGGAAAACGCATTGTATCTGTAGCGCAACGAAAGACAGCACGTAGCTTTACAGTGAGTTAGATAATTATTGTACATTCTATTCACTCCGTTTCTCTTTAATAATTTACTGACGAACTACGCAGTTCTGTGCTCAGAAATATCCTCTTTCGTTACTATTCGGCTGTGGATCGGGTCCATAAATCTTCCGAACGAAAGTTCCAATGAATGGCTTTTGAGCTGCAATGTCATGCAGATCAAATTGTCACGTGTCGTCAATAGTAGAATATTTGTTATGCTGATATTTCGTTGTTATATTTTTATGATTATTTTAGTGAATGAGTTTAACGTGTAAAAATTTAATGTTTAGTAGATAAAAATGGATGTGATTTTTAATTTAAATAAGGAATGTCATAAAAGAGAACTTTCTGTAATATATTCAAATAGTGAATGCAAAAATATGTGGCGCTGTGTTTAATCCTAAAATTAATAATTTTAAATAATTTAGATGAATCGATGGCGGAGACAAAGAAATTGTTACAAATTCTTGTAACAACACCTATTTTTCCACTATAAAACGGATAAAAACTTTTCTCAGAAACTCGGTGTGTGAAGATCGTTTAAGGGCCTTTTCAGCGCTATCCATAGAAAAAAAAAAAACATATCAACAATACCGAACTTTACCGATAAAGTTATAGATAAATTTGCTGCTAAGAAAGACCAGCGTTTTGCATTAATATTCAAGAAATTGCATTAAGAGAACAACATAAGCATATAATGTTTACACTTATTATTATTTTATTTTTTTCTTCCTTGCAGAACATCCAAACATTTTTGTCACGAGCCGCCACTGATTTGAACATAAAAGACGAGCTCATGACAACTTACAAAAAAGAAAATTCCCGTTAGTTCCGCCTAAACGTTAATAACCTATACTTTTGTTTACTTTCGAATGCACTGATTTGTTTTTCGATCAGTTAGTCTAATTGCTAGTATTGATCCCTCCATCAATCTTTGGGCCTCTTAATTTTTATATATAACTTAATAACAATAGGTCTATTCTTTTCGCTACCTTGCGTCCACGGTTTACGGCGGCGTCAATATTTTGTGTTCGTTTGAATTGGCAGTTGGCGTAAATTCTTACAGCCGCAGAAATAAATTTAACGCCGCGTCAATACAGCCGCGTCTTGCAGTAATACGCAAGGTAGTGAAAAGTATAGACTTATTTTGTCATTTAACACATTTCATAACTCATTTTAAAATCGCCAACTTGATCGAACAAAGACAAAAGCATTCCATGGCTACTGATATATTTTTAATTAGTGAATAGAATATAGTACCTATCAAATAAAATTGAAACTCACCGAACATTTGTTTAATTTATTTCATTATTGTTCGAAATTGTTTGTCATATTTCCTTTGGCGAACGCTTGTGGAGTTTTCAATTTTATTATTACTGTTAAGTCGATAATGTGATATTCTATTGTGTGTCCATTGACAAGCTGTATCACATCTCGATTCTCTCTGCGTTCACATGTTCAATATCGATTTTAACTGACAAGCATTCATGTGACGAACAGAATGGTAATAGAGAGATGTTTAAGACATGTTCCATATGTGTACAGGCCCCGAGCGACATTGCCTGCAACTGTGCGGCCACTACAACCATTCCAAGCTCACCATTAATACAAAAGGACAATACGATAGTGTTTAGGATGACAAAGGCGATCAGTTACTAACTGTACTACTATCTTGATATTTTACACTGAAATCTTTAATTCAATACATGTTTACGCAGATACGAGGGTTACCTTTTATGTTTTTACAAACAACCACTAGATGGCAATATTGAAATGTGTCATTACTATATTCCAAAAATTTTACATTTGTTATTGTGAAATCAGTTGTTATTGTTGACAGTGAGCGTTTAAAAAAAACATGTTTGTAAAAAAATGGATATTATTCGTGAAGATTTCCGTTAAATGATTTTTTACGATTTTAGTAAAGGCCTAACTCAACAACAATGCATAAATTTGCTTCGTTCAACTTTTGGCGATGAAGCACCATCAGAAAAGACTGTTAACAATTGGTTTGCATAATTTCGTCGTGGTCGTGCGTCCGTCAGTTGAATCTCGTGAAGGTCGACCAAAATCAGTTGTGATTCAAAAAAACATCGATGCTGTGCGCAAAATGATTGAAGAAGATAGGCATGTGTCTTACCGTGATATAGAGGTATCTTTTGACCTATCGCAGACTGCAATACATTTGATTTTGCATTAACATTTAGCTGTGAAAAAGATCTGTTCCTGATGGATTCCGCATAATTTGACCGAAGCTCAAAAAGGCTCGTTGTGATTGGTGCAAGGGAATGCTAAAAAAAATCAACCTAGGCACTGAAAAATCCGTATACAACATCGTTACAGGTTACGAAACTTGGATTTATTCAGATGAACCGGAAACTAAGCAACAATGGGTTTTCCAAGATGAACCGAAACCCACAAAAGTTGTTCGTTCACTTAGCTTTTCCAAGAAAATTATCGCTTGTTTCTTCGGTTGTACTGGACATGTTGCAACCATTCCTTTAGAAGATCGGAGAACAGTTAACGATGAATGGTATACAACAAATTGTTTGCCAAAAGTCATCGACAAAATCAGGAAAAACAACCAAAATCGATTGATTATTTGAAGGAAAAAAACATCGAATTAATGTCTCATTGCCCGTATTCATCTGACTTATCCCCTAACGACCTTTTTTGTTCCCCAATGTCAAACAAAAAATGCATGAACAGCGATTTTCCTCACCTCAAGAAGTTGTTGAAACCTTCGAGATCCATGTTTCTGAGATATCAACTTCAGAGTGGAAAACATGTTTCGAGAAATGGTTTGAACGCATGCAAAAGTTTATAAATTTTAAAGGCGAATTATTTTAAAAGCAATAAAACAGTTTATTACAAAAATAAAATTCTTTCTTAGTTTTTGTAAAAAAAAATGGTAGCCCTCGTAATAGGACTGATCAAAATCCATGCTAACCGCGGAGTTATTTAAGCTTCTTCTAATGTTTCTCACTTTGGTTTATGCATGTTCCTTCGAGCCGGATACTACATACTTATCATGCTCAAACAAGCCGGTATTATAGAGCTCTAGCCAAAAATTATTTGAATGTTTTCATGTTCTTCTGTTCCAATAGAAACTTCTGACAACGAAGAGGTATCTGCAGCTTCTTTAATGTGTGTCCAGTGCAAGGACAGCTTCCATAACGCTTGGGATTTAATGGTTCATGCCCAGGCAGCCCATATGCTTAACATCTATGAGCTGGGACTCCCAGGACAGGCCCAGGACAAACAGATCCAGGACTCACCAAGTCTTTCGCCTAATATGTCACCTAGGCCCAACTCACCAGATAAGGTAAGAGAAACTTTAAAAAAAGGAGTAATGAAATAGGTCTATTACTAATTGCTAGTTTCATTGAATCTGTTCAATAAACTAGAGTGTTCTCACTTTTAGTTTCTTCCCAAATTTACTACACCGTTATTATGATCTTGTCGATCAAACAAATTTAGCATTCATGGTGACAAGAATATCTCAAGATCCAGTTGACATCCCCCCACACACGGTTGTGGATTGTGGACCTTCTTCTTTTCTTCTTCTAACTAGTTATTGGACACTGCCAATTGAAGTTTTTTATTTTCACTCATACATGTCCTCCCTTTGCTCAAGAATAAATTTAAGTGCTGTTTTTTAATTTTATGCAGAATTTTTTCTTCTCCAAGAATATTCTTTAAACAATTAATTCTCCAATTATCCTCCAATTATGTTGGATATCCATCTAAATTAATAATTCTCATTAATCTTTAATTAGTTTCCACACATTCTAAACAGTCTTAAGATGTTGAATTGATTCAGGTGAACCGCAATTAGTAGAGCCCTGTGTTTCACAAATCTCCGCTAAGTACGAATTAACAATATTGACACAATTACATAATTCCATTTCAGAGAACCGAATCAACGTCTACAGAATCTTCGATCACAAGTAATGGCTATGGAGAATTTGCAATTGAACAGCAGTGAATTAGATATACCAAAAAAATACTTTGAAATAACACTAAACAAGTAAAAATGAGTCGGCATTATATTAAGGCACTTCAAGATGGTCTGGTCAGGGCCGTTTTAGGCCATGCAGGGGCCCTCGGGCACACAGAGTTTTGGGCCTTTTTAGAAAGTCAAAAAAATTTGAATTAAAACATGTACTTTTATTTAGTGACTTTATTGGTTACAGTAATACCCCGCTACTCGACGTTAATTCGTTCTGGAAAAGCGTCAAGAAGCGATTACGGCGAGTGGCGAATCGAATTTCTCCATAATAAATAAAGGGAATCATATGTACATATATACCTATAAGGAAATACATATATGGATATGTTTTCCTTTTAGCTATGCTTGCATTTCTATCCTTTGGACCCATAATTATAAATATAAATTACTTATTTTAGCAAAAAACAAAAAGATCACAGCTGCACTAAATCTGAGTTGTTGTCGTCAAGATATCTAGGCGCGAACTGCTGGCCATGCGTTCATTTTGCTTTGTTTACCAAAATATGTATCATGTGATCGGTACTCGATCACGCGTCGGATAGCGATGCTTCCGTCGACTCTTAAAGCCTGGAACAGAATGCACAGCGCGCTACGCCGTCAGCGCGGCGTCATTTGCGACAGCGTTGCGTAGCGCCGTTGAGAATTTTCGCCTGCCCACAATGCAATCATTTTTAACGCCGTCAAGTGTCACGTGACAACCTATATCTGTGTTTATACGTGCGCTTTCTTTTATTAAAAGTATAATGGATGATGAAGACTTGTGTGTGATGTTATTTATGTTGTATGCAAGTTATTTATACATACAAACACTTTACCATTTAGTAAAAACTGAGGTTAAGTGTTCTGCGTCAACGTTCAACGGCGTCAAAAGTTGGAAGTTGACGAACATTCAGTATCAACGGCGTTCGAACGCCGTAGGACGTTGTTCATTCTGCCCCTAGCGCACTAAGGAAAAGGGCGCTGACGGGCTTGTTAAGGGGCGCCATTGCGAAGATGAGGACTTTTTTTTTTGCTCGTCACTTGGATTTTGAAAGGTGAAGACCTTTTTTTTTGCTCATCACTTAAATTTTGAGAGGTAGAAACCTTATTTTTATTTATCAAGGGCGCCAAAACACGGTTCTGTCCCTAGCGCAAGTTTATCTTACTGCGGCTCTGAACCCAAGCAAGGTCCCTTCTCACAACCTAAAAAACAAAATTCCTATTTAGTTCCGCCTAAAAGTTTGGAAGAGCCTGTAACCAACCAATCTACATGTCAGTCAACCCATAAATTACAGCTGCAGCATATCAAGTCGCTACTTATCTTATGACTGCGTATTTTTTTATCAAAACTCGTCTTTTTTAATTTGGAAATTAATTTTAGAATACTAAACTCTAAAATGTATTTTACTGCTTTTTTTGTGTCTTATGCCGACCATTTTATAACAAATTGTCCAAAATTTTGTTACGAATTTGTGACAATCTTAAATTCAAAATTAACAAAACTTCTAGACCTATTAGAAATTTTCAAAATAGTTAAAAATATAGAAATATTATGAGTGAAAAAGAACTGAAAATAGTTTTTTACAAAAACAAAAAATATTTGGAATTAATATAGGGACCTAGAAAGGCAATCAAATTATTTAAAATTAAAATTTTAACTGACAAATGTAATAATTTAATTTTCAAAAATTTTATTCAGAAATTTGCATATAAAAATTTAAATAATTTGATTGAACATGTATTGTCTGTTTCATTTTATATGAAATAGATTTGTGAAATTATTTAGTCTATTTTATGATCTTTTGTACTGACTATAATCAGTTTTTCTCTAAGTGCAAAAGATTGAAAAGAGACTTGTAAATATTTTTTTTGTGATTTGTTTACTGATTTTAGAAATAAATGTATATATCTATTAAAATTTGTGTATCAAGCTATTAATGTACATATTTTTAATTTGTTTAAACATGTAAATGTTTATTTAATAAAATATAACTACTATCTATTTCAAAATCGTTTTAAAATATCCCCATAGTTAAAATTTCAGTTTGTCAGGTAAGTGGATAATCCATAAAGTGAAGTACTATTTTTAACACAATAAAGCTGCGTTCAGAGCTCTTAAATTAGTCGACTATAGACTATAGCTTGTGCACTGTCGATTGTCACTAGCTGTCACAAGGCCGTCAAACTTTCAGAGTTCCAAATTAAATGATTATGCGTATCTATTGTGCATGATTTTCAAACTTATAGCTAGTGAGTTGTTTTAATGAGACAGACATATAAACACATTGGCTATCTCAGTCTACATCGGTGAGAACGTTCACGTTGTTGCCATATATATGTCAGACCGAAGACTTATTGCCTGCGAGTTTTTAACTGTCTCTAGGTAATTTTTGGGCACAGAATTCAAAATAGTCGTCAGATTTGGTCTATCAGATCTAGTTTTTGAGATACGGCTATATTGGTCTCTTTTACAATAAAATATCTTGTTTCTTAACATGTGTATTTTTCACGTTATTACTGTTACTATTTGCTCCAACTGCCAGTTACAAAGACAAAGTAAGGTATTTATTTCACAAAGTAGATAAATATACATTCATCACTTATCACTTTAAAATGTTCTTTTGTACGACTTTCTAGCATGGAGTTTAGCAGAACAGTCTTTCTGAAGACTCCAACAGTAGTAGGCCACCATATGGCTATCTTATCTTCCTTGATATCTATCTTCCATAGTTTTATGTCCTGGTGGAATCTTTCCCCTGGTTCTTCACTAAAATCACCTAGGTTTTCTGGTAAGTGCTTATAATACAACCGAGAATATTAAAGTTGGGAAGCATATTTTCCACCAATTCTCTGCCTTATGATTTCCAAGAAAATTTTGTACTACTTGAATAAATGAACACCAAGAATTAGATTCAATCTCGTTCATTGATGCGGTTGGATTGGATTTTGGATTTTCAGTAGGTTGCCTTATCTGAGGACCATCAAATATTCTGGCTTTCATTTTTTCAGAGTTAATTGTAGGAAATTTACGTGTCAAGTAGCCTACATAAAGTCCATCTCGATTTAAAGCCTTCAAAAATTGCTTAAACCCAAACTTGATATGCAAGGATGGAAACATAATTTTCTCTCTCGCAACAAAAGGTTCGTTGACA
The DNA here is from genome assembly GCA_963971575.1 of Liopterus haemorrhoidalis. Classification (NCBI taxonomy): domain Eukaryota; kingdom Metazoa; phylum Arthropoda; class Insecta; order Coleoptera; family Dytiscidae; genus Liopterus; species Liopterus haemorrhoidalis. The sequence goes on from OZ020618.1 coordinate 3,360,200, forward strand.
ACGTTTTGTTTTTCTTGAATTATGACATTTCTTAATGGAAATCACCCAATTTCTGTTAACACAGTGCTGATCCTTAGCTCTGCTGTCCCAAAGACATAAAAAACAAGGATATTTTGTATATCCACTTTGCTGTCCAAGGAGGAAGTTTACCGTTTTTAGATAAAAAACTAAAATCAATTAGTCTGTATTTCAAAAACTAGAGCTGCTACGAAAAAGAGTCAGGTATTTTTGGAATCAGCACATCAAAAATATTCAAAATCAGTTCTTACTTTTCCGGCACCAAGATAAAAAAATTATTTTGTTGGGCAGTGTTATCAAAAAAACTGTTGATTTTGATGTGATAAATATACCTAGACATCCAGTATTATGTTGGCTTCTTACACTTATTAAATATCTACAAAACCCTGAAATGTGTGAAAATTCAACTTCACTACATTTTTAGGGTTTTGTACGTATGACCAAAAAACCCTGATACCGTAATTTTGTCGTCTGTCTGTCGGTCTGTCTGTCTGTCTGTTCTGTAACAATTGTAGCCAAACGGCTAAACCTAGAGTTTAAATTTGGCATGCTTGTACAACTTTCTGACCCGCACATAAGAAAAATACTAAAACATATCCCCCTAAAAATATAAACAAATATGTGCTCATCAATTAACGATTAAAATTTTATTTTTGCAAAATAAATTATTTTGACGCGATTTTTGCCAAAATTGTGCAAAAAAATTTTTGTCCCACAAAAAAATTGTAGCCCAGATGGTATAAACTAAAAATCTGAAAAAATTCGAATTAATGTACATTGGTGTGAACCGGAATAGAACAACAGGAATTTTTGATCAGATTATGTTTTCGGAAAATAAGGCATTTTGGTGTTTTTAACCAAAATATGTTAAATATTTAATTCGCTATGTAACCCGGTAGATAAGTCAGTGCTCATAGCGATGTGCGTTTCGTCATTGGTTTTCTAATTTGCCAAACAGGTAACTTGCAAACTAGAGTTCGAATCCTGTTAATTTTAATTTTTCTGTTTTTTTTGCAGTTTTCTTTTGTTTAAATTATTTTGTCAAAATTCTAGTTATATTTTGATAAATGTTGCATTTAATTTTTAAAAGCGTAAATTTAATAACCAGTGGGAAGTGTTGAAATTATAATTTAATTCTATGTTTGATGTATACGAAATCAGAGGGCGGGGCTAATGATTTAAGCAATCAATAGAAGCCATAGGCGCAATTTTCCAAATCCTAATGAACCATGCTATGTAAAAAAAATACTGCACATATTTAGAAACTTAAATAATGGCATTAGGCATTCGAATTAAAATTCATAAAAAAAATATTTTGACATAAAATTTGTCTTGGTATCCCAAATAATCATCATTCACTTACTAAATACCTGCAAAATCGTGAAATGTGTGAAAATTCACACTTCACATCAATTTTTTTCTACAAATTTCATCCTTGACGACCTAATATTTTGACACATGGCGTGGTTTTTCATGGCCATACCAATTCACTCCATTAACATTCCACAATATTTAGGGATTATATTAACTCCTTATCATTCACTAATGAGCATGAGCATGATCTAATGAATTCGGGATTACTGATTAAATAAGCCAGTCAAGATTTGTTATCAAGGTGAAAACATGCTGTATTGCAAAGTTCAAATGTTGTTAAGTGAGTTTTTTTGTGCAGCATATATGGCTATTAGTTCCTTATGAAGTAGTAAAGGTGGTAGGTATTATTTATAATATATTTATATTGTTAATATATATGCAAACATACAGATATGTATATGTTTTTTCATTTTGCAAGGCTGTATTTCAAAATCTAAAATAGATAGAAACCTACGGTTTGAATTTTTGAAAACTTCAGGTCTTGTTTAGTCCGGAAAAAAATTGGGGCCTTTGGTGTGATAACAGTGTTTGATTTCGGCAATTTTCAAAAAAAATTAAAATATACTATTTTTGCATCATTCAGTTACTAAATACCTGCAAAACCCTGAAATGTGTGAAAATTCACACTTAACTTCACATTTTTTTCTATCCTGTTCTTATATCTCATTGTCTCAGACTATTTCTCCATTTTCCTGCATTATTATCGAGTTGTTCTATCCTTGAATCCATTATCCATTAATTCTAAACAATCATAGTGACGTTCATCTATTAAATGAATTTTTAAATAATCCATTTAGAGATTTTCAATAAGGTAAGCCATTTGTCGTATGACGTGACTGGGCTACTAGAAAACCAGGTAAGTATACATTAAATTCAGTCTGAGGCAGTAAAAGTATAATAGCAGGTGAGGTACAGTGCCTGTACATAAAGTCTCTGGATTTACAGACTATAACAACGCCCGTTACACAGTTCAGAAATGCAAGAATACTATTTTGTTTTGCTTGTCAGACGAGATTCAAGAAATCGTAAATTTTCTTCAAATCTTTATATTAGTTCCGTGATGATAATAGAATTTTAAATTTTAAAATTGAAAAATAGAATTACTGGAAATAGAAATTCTAGATTTATAATAATAGGTTTACAACACAGAAGTAGGACATACGGAAGAGATGGTAAGTTCTTTCTTTATTGACCTTTAAGACAGTTAATTTGGTGAAAACAAATATGAGGCCGAAAAAATAAAAAAAAAACAGTTACAGCCTTCAATTTTATTAATGAAGATGATAGATTATAAAGAGAGTTTATAAAGAGAGTTTAAAAAGGGGACAGACTAATATTTCATCGGCTCTGAACAGATCCGTAGCGACGCCCTGACATCAGGACAAGTGCCACGGGCGTGAGGACTGAGGGGCGCCATTGTGCGTTTTGTTTTTGGTCATTACCTGTATTTTAGAAGTGAAAAACTTTTTATTTTGTCGTTAATTGTATTTTAGAAGTGATGACCTCAATGAAATAATATTGTTTCGATACTGTACTATTGGCAAACATTGTTAACTAATTGTAAGATTTTTGTTGAATAAATTGTTCTTAAAAAAAATGATGACCTATAATTAGGGTGACCAGATTTCAGTGAAGGGAAACCGGGACACAGGAAAAAAAAAAGAAGGTCTTTGTTTCCTCCCAGATCCAAGTGAAGAGCAAAAAAAAAGGTCCTCACCTCCCAAATTCAAAGTGAAGAGCAAAAAAAAAAGGTCCTCACCTATCCAAATTCAAACTGAAGAGCAAAGAGATTCAAAAACCGGGACAATCGGGCGTCCCGAGGACAGTCTTCGGGACACCGGTGCAATCCCAGAAAACAGGGACGGATGGTCACCCTACCTATAATGCTCTTTGTTTTTTTTTTTTTTAATTTAATGGTTTGCTACCGGGCAATTAGCCAGGATAACTTTTTATTTGAGAAAATTTCCATGCCTGAACGGGATTCGAACCCGAGAAATGCTCTTTTTAAATATAATGAAAAGAGATAAAAAGGGTGCTATTATATGTTAAATTAATTTTATAAATTTATTTAATTTAATTTTTAATTTTATTAATTAAGTGTCTACTTTAAGTATTTGCCAAGGTCGCCAAAAACATTGCTACGGCTCTGGCTTTGAGCCTTGTTGTAGACGGTGCTTTTTTTGCTTTTTTTTGCCGCAAATGTCAAAATATTAGACAAAAAATGACCATATATTTGTGATCCAAATGTTCAAGTCTACCAATTTTCAAAAAAAAAAAAATTAATCCCTAAAATTTTGAAATTTTGGCCAAAATTTTTTTGACTCCGATTTTAGTCAAAACATAATTTTAAGGTAATTTTTCGGTGAGGATCATGAAAAAAATATTTAAAAAATTCGTTCTTTCCTATATTTGGAGTTAGAGCCGATTTGGGCCAGTTTTTTGCCTATAATTCCAAAACTTTTGCCCAAACTTCAAAATGGACCAAATTTTGTTGATCTATGACCAAAAATACATATCCATACCAATTTTCAATAAATTCGGAGACAAAAAATTTTTGCTTCAAAATTACCATTTTTTTAAGGTCTACCCCTTACGATTTTTTGGATTTTTGGCCATTTTCAAGGGTTTTGGTTTACTCCTCATACAAAACTTAATAATTGGTTTATTTAAGCCCAATTTTTTTTATAGACTAAACAATGTAGGAGAAATTTAATAATTCAAACCGCAGATTTCTATCCCTAACCATATTATAGTTAGGATTTATCAAAAATTTTAAAAAAATATAAAAAAAATTAAAAATTTTCAAAAAATTTTTTTGTTTAAAAATTTGTTTACAACTCAATTCGGACCTCAAGATTTCAAAAATTTCAACCGCAGGTCTTTAACGCATTTCGTTTTTGAGATACGTCCATGTGAAAATGCATATTTCTATAAATCACACCATATTAAAATTTGTCATAATTTTAAAATACGCAAAACGAATAAAGCCTCAAATTTTTTCTAGACTAAATATACTATGAGGAATCCAAAAATTCTAACCTCAGGACGTTATCCCTAACCGTTTTTGAGTTGTGATTTTTTTAAAAATTCATTATTTGACAAACAATGTAAATTATGCCATTAAAAAAATTTATTCAAAAAGTCATAATCTCAAAACGCATTAAACAATTAAAGCCCCAATTTTTTTCTAGACTAAATAAACCACGGAAAATTTAAAAAAATCAACTGCAGGACGTTACCTCTAACGGTTTTTGCGTTATGCTTTTTTTTATTTCAAAATTTTCACAAATAATGTTAATTAAACCATTTAAAAAATTGTCGTAATCTCAAAATCCGTTAAACGATTGAAGCTTCAAATTTTTTCTATACTAAATGAACTACGGAGAATCCAAAAATTTCAACGGCAGATATTTATCTTTCACCGTTTCTGAGTTGTGATTTTTTTTTAATTCACAATTTTCACAAATATTGTAACTTGTGCCATTAAAAGAATTGTCATAATCTCAAAACGCGTTAAAAGATTAAAGCCCCAAATTATTTATAAACTAAATGAACTACAAAAAATCCAAAAATTCTAGCCGGAAGTCGCTATCTTTCACCGTTTTTGAGTTGTGTTATTTTTTAATTCACAATTTTCACAAATAATATAAATAATTATAGTTGATAGATAATGGGATTCAGACCAGTCAGAAAATAAAACAAATTTATTAACTTCGCTTACGTTTCGATTTAATTTAAATCTTCATCAGAGGTTAGTTAATAGTCACGATATAAAATAACAATTTAAAATTAGAGATGAGTACTCTCTCTGAGTTCAATGACCGGACAATATGATGTGTTTTTTTATTAATTTTAAATTGTTATTTTATATCGTGACTATTAACTAAGCTCTGATGAAGATTTAAATTAAATCGAAACGTCAGCGAAGTTAAATTTAAAAAAAAGGCCGGTTCCCATTATCTATCAACTATAATTACTAACTTACTGACGTAACTCATCTAATCAATATAAATAATGCCATTAAAAAGATTGTCATAATCTCAAAACGCGTTATAGGATTAAAGCAGAGCCGGATAAAGGTATTCCTGCGCCCGAGGCATAGTACCAGTCTTACGCCCTCGTCCTTGAACATAACCTAATATAAAAGAATGACGGATAGAAATTATAACCAAAAAAAGGGTGTCGAAATGATTTTTGCGCCCTTACCAACTTTGCACCTGAGGCGAATGCCTCCCTCGCTACTCCCTAGATCCAGCCCTGGATTAAAGCCCCAAATTTGTCCTAGACAATCAATGAAGTAAGATGCATTATTTTGTAGTTGGCGATTTTCATTTATATATAACCAGATCTAACCCTATAAATCTGTAGTCGACAGTATTCCAGTCTGATATGTTAGTTTATGAAAAGTGACGTATGTAATACCGACTAATTCATAAAATATTAATCCGGGGCATGTCGCGAGGGCGAGATAATTAGAAGAGCTCCAATAAATAATAAGACAAGGGCGTGAGTCAGTAATATCCCAGGAGAGAACGCCAGCGCCGCCTATGAGCAGATTATGTTAAGAACACTATACGTCCACTTCACCATATCATATTCATTTATCAAACTGATTGGACACACAGACACGCAGGCCACCGTGTTGAATTATATATTTATTGCTTTATAATTATATTATAGAAATCATTTTATTACGTCATTTAGATTAGGGAGACTCAACATTGATTTTAAACCACGGATATGAAGGAACCGAGTAGTCTTTCAACTTCCTTCATCAGGCGCCATGTTTTTGAATTATAGAAGACGATAGGAATTATTATATGTAAATAGATAGATAGATAGATAGATATATACTTTATTCTTGCCTTTCGGCTTTGAATGGAGTACAGTACCTACATTAATTTCCCAAACTATATAAATAATGAGATGTATTATGATCTAACTATTAATATTGTAATATAATAAACATCTAAAAAAATTGATGTGAAGTGTGAATTTTCACACATTTCAGGGTTTCGCAGGTATTTATTAACTATGTGATGATTATTTGGGATGCCAAAACAAATTTTATGTCAAAATATTTTTTTATGAATTTTAATTCGAATGCCTAATACCATTATTTAAGTTTCTAAATATGTGCAGTATTTTTTTTTATATAGCAAGGTTCATTAAGAGTTTAAAAATTGCGCCTATGGCTTCCATTGGTTGCTTAAATCATAAGCCTCGCCCTCTGATACCTTCAAATATAGAATTAAATTATAATTTCAAAAGTTCCCACTGGTTATTAAATTTACGCTTTTAAAAATTAAATGCAACATTTACCAAAATATAACTAGAATTTTGACAAAATAATTTAAACAAAATAAAAATGCAAAAAAAAACTGAAAAAATAAAAATTGACGGGATTCGAACACAGTTTCTTACAGTAGTTTCAACTCACTAAGCGACAATGCTACCACTGTGCTATACAGGATCACTCGTTTAGTATGTTAAATAGCAGATTAAATATATTACATATTTTACTTAAAAACACAAAAAATGCGTTATTTTCCGAAAACATAATCTGATCAAAAATTCCTGTTCTACTATTCCAGTGCACACCAATGTACATTACTTAGATTTTTTTCAGATTTTTAGTTTTAAATTTGGGCTACACAGTGTGGGACAAAAATTTTGTTGCACAATTTTGGCAAAAATCGCGTCAAAATAATTTATTTTGCAAAAATAAAATTTTGATCGTTAATCCACGTACTATGAGCTTTCATTTAATACCCTACTCAGAATTAAAAAAATATATTTTTTTTTTCGATGAGCACATATTTGTTTATATTTTTAGAGGGATATGTTTTTTAGATGTTTTAGTATTTTTCCTATGTGCGGGTCTAAGAGTTGTATAAGCACGCCAAATTTGAACTCTCTAGGTTTAGCCGTTTGACTACAATTTTTACCGAACAGACAGACAGACAGACAGACAGACAGACAGACAGACAGACAGACAGATAGGCAGACAGACAGACAGACAGACGACAAAATGACGGTATAAGGGTTTTTTGGTCATACCTACAAATGACAATAAAATAATTTTTGTATCGCACTTGTAATATTTTAAGTGGAACTAATTGGATTTTTTTAAGTTGTCATGAGGTTTTTTATTAAGAATTGAAGTCAAGTTTTGCTAAACAATATGATCAAAATCCTCACTTAATCGGTAGGAGTCACTAGAATTGGAAATCCAGTTCCTTTTAAACCAAAAATGAGGTTTGAAACTTATAATTTTTGCCATTGTATGACGCCACTGAAACAGATCTAAACAGGTCTGAAACTTGATTTAGCTATGACAGCATTCAATTTGTTTTGAACAACGCACTTAACTTATATCTAGTTTTAAAGTTACACAGTTGTAAGTAAAACTGGATATAGGAATATTTTATACAATCGGGCGTTAGAGACTTATAAGAGATTTGAACAATATAGCGTGAAATTCGTGGAATAAAAATAAAAAAACTCGTAGAGATTAGTGTTATCCATTCATTGTATAACAAGAGTACATTGTCCGCAAAATTGGAAAATATAAATAATCGTAATAGTACTTTTATTACACACGAAGTCCATTTTATTAAGAGAATGTATATTTGATGAGAGTTTGACGATGGACATTGTACGGGCATGCGTTACGTTGTTCTGTGCAAGCGACCGCTCGACTCCGCATGAAAAGGAATATCTTCGCTCTGTGACTTTGGGATTACTTTAATGCATACTTAAGTAAGAGTATATGAAATGCCAACTTTGGGACTGTACCTTTGCAGGCCGCATACAGTCCAAAGCATGGATCATAAAAAGGGGAAAATGAGTAGCAGAAAGCGCAGATTTTCTACTGTCGGCACTAATATTTCGTTTCATATAAATTATTTATTTCCCCACAGAAATCTCACAGAGTTTGAACACACGTTTCTACATACAAATGCTGTATTTAAAGAAACACAAAAAAAAATCTGCGCAAATTAAAATATATGTGACACACAAGACCTAATGTAACTACAATCGTAAATTGAATTTTTTAGTTCCTCGTGCGTTCTGCAACTGAGTTATTAAATTTTAAGAATGCATGTTGCTTTTACTGCTATATCTGCTGAATCAGAACTAATATGTTGCTTTTAGAAATCTTGTTTTATTACGAGAAGAGCCTAGGCCTCTTGTTTACAGGTTTCGTGTCCATATCTATGTACATTCAGGAATAATATGGTCAGTATTGCGTCCATTTTTAGCGTACACAGAAAATTCTATTTTATTTATTTTTAGGTTTTCTCGGTATTCAGTTGAAGACCCCATTCTTCACTCTTTCTCTGTACAATTTTTGACAATCTGTATAATTTCTGACAATCCTGCTTGTCAACCTTATTGTAACATATGTCTTATGCCGGGTTTACATTGGTAGAGTAAAAGAGCTAGTAACTAGCGCAAGTAACTAGCAACTAATTACTATCCCTGTGTAAACAGTTGACATTGTGACTAGTAGAGTACTAGCGGCCAGTAGTTGGGCTAGGATAGCAGCTAGCTCGTCGATGTATTTACTAGCTACTGTCTTTTCCCCCACTACGCAAAATTGATTTATTTCAAATTGACGGCAAGCGGTAACCTGTCATAACAAATAGAAAAAAACCCATATCAGGTAAGTTACAATTTATTTACATAAATTGCATAATATTGATTTATTAATTGATGATTTTTGAAATCATCTGTGAAATAACTGCCTTTGATACACGAAAAAGATGTTGTAGACCAGTGTTTCTCGACCAAAAACGCACCGTGGACCAGAATAATATATAATTTTCTAACGCGGACTACCAATAATAATTGTTGGTTTATTTTTTGCATGAAAACAAATATATTTAATGTGCTACTAAACACATTTATTTTATTTGTAGAAAATCACAGAAAGTTTACAGAAAATAAACAAAATATAAACTATTTACATAAAAAATGTGCAAAATAAATTAAAAATAAAACTGCAAAAAACTTTCGCGGACCACTAAAATTTTTCTAGGGACCACTGGTGGTCCGCGGACCACTTGTTGAGAAACACTGTTGTAGACTACAATAACTATTTCCTGTGACTAGGAAATAAAGCGTTAATTCCAATTTTATTTTTGCTGGATTCGCGTCCCCTATTAGTGTATCAGTTCGTTGTATTAATCGACTAACTAAATTTAATAGCCTATTAAAATCATCTGGTGTCATTCTTAAACCCAGTCTGTACTCTTTTTGATCTTCCACGGCTAATTCACGAAATAGAAGGACTGATGCGCCATGGGTAGTTCTTCTATTAATCCATTTTTTAACCCATTTTTGTTTAGGCTTATATTCTGTACCGAATACTTCAATAAGACAATCAATTATTTCCTCCACAAGAAATGATGTAATACAAAATACCACTTCTTTAATGGTATCACGCCGGCGACGATGTATATCCACATTCATAAACTATTTTTTGCAAAAAGATAATTTCACTACAAAATCACAGTGAAGATGTCAAATGTGTTTTGACACTTACTATCCAGAAAATAAGATATGTATGTCAATTGCGTATGAACAACTACTATCCTGAAAATAAGATAGTAGAGTAAAGCGCGTAGTACTTGCGCTAGTTACTAGCTCTTTTACTCTACCAATGTAAACCCGGCATTAGGGTGGGTCGCGAAAAAATATTACAAAATATACTGGTCCTTTATTGAAAATTTTGGAAAACGCTGACCTAGGACATGTGATACGTAAAATATACGAGATATTATAGCTAATAATTCAGAGAAAATTGTGGAAAAAAATGACCAGGTCGCTAAAGAACTTCCTGGTTGAAAATCTCCTTGTTAATTACCAACCTCTGAAGATGGCACTAGAAGAAGATATATTGCGTTAAATGGGGACATACAAGTTCAATAAATGCCTTGAATTTCGTCCATTCTTGACATACATCCGAGATCTAGTCCCTAACTAAATGTAAGAGCATCGTAAAACTGTATTTTTACCTCCTGTCACTATTAGTGGTTTTCTCAGGTATTCGCTAATTAGTTCTTTTTCACGTGTGTTGAATTACACACATCAAAAACGATCATTAATGTTCCAGCTTGATGTACGATTATGACTGTAAGTATTTATATTTGTAGCAGATTATACTTGGCATTTCAGATGATATATATTTCGGACGTTATACAAATAGACAGATACGATATAAATTTTTTATAAATTCTATAAAAATGTCTTTGAAGGTAGAAAATTGCAGATGTAGCTGTTTTAAAATGAGAATTTAAAAAAATATATCCTTAGTAAATAGTTGAAAACATTGACATGAAGGTCTATTATATGATTTACTATTCACTCATTTACATTTTTTACATATATATATATATGAAGCTATAAAAAACATCTGTCTAAAAACTAGTTTAAAATTTTAAGTTTTGTGGTCATGTAATATTTCACATCTGAACCCCTATTTCTCATAAGCAAAACAGTGTTGTTTGTATGTTTTCTTCATTACGGCACTGGAGATAAATGTAGGTTTATTTCTGTACTTCAGTCCCTCCTATAATATGGGTACAGGACCGCTGGGTAAGCGTTGCCCGTAGATTAACACTGATTACATGACGACGACAAAATTATTATACAAGGAAAAACCTTATGCAGAAATACCGACAAAAATTTATTTACATGTAAAATAGAAGTGATCTATTGGTAAATAAACTACCTTGGCTAGTGTTTATTAACCTTTTTATCATCGCGGGCCCTTTGTGATGTCTTCTGAAGTTGGCTCTAACCAAGGGGTACACATATACATGAGCTGGGTTTGGCAAGCAAGCTCGGAGTGTTCTGAGTCACTCTGTTCAGACATGCATGATTGATGTTATAAGAGTTTTTAGAAAGAGGTAATAGAGAGGAGAAAGGAAATCAAAGAAAAAGAAAATAATAAGAAATAATGCAAAATAGATTTCAAGCCAACAGGCAGAAATTAAATTTATATTTTAGTTAAAATTATAATGTAAGGAATAAATATATATAGAATAAATTGTAATAGGTAAATCAAATGTAATAGTATTAATTAAAATAAATTGAATTGAATAAATAAGAGTTTTTAGGGTTTTATAGGTATGACCAAAAAACCCTTTTTACCGTCATTTTGTCGTCTGTCTGTCTGTCTGACTGTCTGTTCGGTAACAATTGTAGCCAATTGTAAACCTAGAGTTGAAATTTGGCATGTTTATACAAGTCTTTGACCCGCACATAGGAAAAATACTAAAACATCTAAAAAATATATCCCACTAAAAATATAAAAAAATATATCCTCATCGAAAAAAAAAAAATTTTTTACAATTCTGTGTAGGGTATTAAATGAAAGCCCTTGGTACGTGGATTAACGATCAAAATTTTTGCAAAATAAATTATATTGACGCGATTTTTGCCAAAATTGTGCAAAAATTTTTTGTCCCACACCCTGTAGCCCAGATGGTTTAGACAAAAAATCTGAAAAAATTCTAAGTAATGTACATTGGTGTGAACCGGAATAGTACAACAGGAATTTTTCATCAGATTATGTTTTCGGAAAATAACGCATTTTTTTTGTTTTTAACTAATATATGTAAAATATTTAATCCGCTATTTAACACAGAAAACGAGTAAACGTCCGTAGTCCAGTGGTAAAGTTCTCGCTTCGTAAGTTGCAAACTACTGTTCGATTCCCGTCAATTTTATTTTGCATTTTTATTTTGTTTAAATTATTTTGTCAAAATTGTTATATTTTGGTCAATGTTGCATTTAATTTTTAAAAGCGTAAATTTAATAGCCAGTGGGAAGTGTTGAAATTATAATTTAATTCTATGTTTGAATGTATACGAAATCAGAGGGGCGGCGTTTATGACTTAAACAACCAATGGAAGCCGTAGGCGCAAATTTCAAAATATTAATGAACCTTGCTATATAAAAAAAAATACTGCAAATATTTAGAAACCCAAATAATGGTATAAGGCATTCGAATTAAAATTAATAAAAAAATATTTTAACATAAAATTTGTTTTGGCATCCCAAATAATCATCATTCACTTACTAAATACCTGCGAAACCCTGAAATGTGTGAAAATTCACACTTCACATAATTTGATCATACCTACAAAACCCTAATAAAAAATCAAAGTTGTCTTGGATACTTCCGGTTTACTGGGGTGTATGATGCCGGTGATTGCTTCCAATTTGTTCCAGAAAATTTCAATACTATTATTCAATATTTTTGTTGGACTTGGGTAAACAATTATTATTTTTTTAATTACTCACACATCGCATTTTCGAGAAAAAAGGGTTGAACAAGTGGATGATATACCATGTACTTAATCCCTACATTATTTTCTATTTGAAAGCAATTTTTAATAATAATTTTCACACCTATATCACACGATATTTACCGATATTACTCTCAAAGTAAATGTTTGAATTTCTGTTCAGCTGGTCGAGATGAAAAGCTATCTGATATATACTTTTAAAAATCATCTTTGCAGTTTTGTAAAAATATTTTTCAATTCGTTTGATGCAGCCTAGTATATAGCGCAGGTAAAAGCATTGGTCATCGATATAAAACATGAAAAACCGTCGGAAAACTTGGAAAAGACAGATATGTGTATTTATGAGTACTTGCAGAATTTAATATTAATTTATAAAAGTGAAGCGACATCTGAGACATATCTAAACAGTGGTACTCAACAAGTTTACCATGGTAAGTGACGAATATGACAATAATTTTAAATAAATTGATAACTACAATCTAACGAAAGCAATCAAATAGAAATCATGTTATGAAATACAATACACAAGAAATGTTAATTCGAATAACAGACGATACTTTTCAAGAATCACGAATAACCAAGTCCTATTGTTTGGTTAAAGACCTTATCACACTAGAGTTATTATTCAAGTCTAAACTTGGAAAATTAAAGTCTTTGCATTCGAATCGAAGTCTTGTGCGTGTGATAGTATGAAGAAAAAACATAAGGTTTTGAAGACCAGGCAAATGAAACAGGATACAATTTCTCGGTCTTTTTACCCAGGTCTTACAGCTGACGCGTCTTTGTCTTTTGTTTATGTCAAAATATAACTGTCAACTGTCATAATTTCACGATGTGCGCATGGATAAACAAACAATTTCCAAGTCTTAACTAATATTCAAATACCGTGTGATATGTCAAGACCTGAAGACTTGGATACTGAAAAAAAACCTAAAAAAATAAGACTTGGATAGCGTTCTAGTGTGATACGCCTTTAAGAAAAAGCAAATGGCATAGTTTTATTTTTATATTGTTATTACTTTCTTTAAAGACACTAATTAGGAACACTGTTTAAGTTCTAAAAAGTTACTTTGACATTGAATAAAAATTTTGGGACGTACCTGAACTTTTAATGCGTTTTTCGACTTGGTCACTTTTCGCAGTAAGCTCATTATTTTTTTCTCATTGGTCGTTGCCGATTAACTAGCGTCTATCGTGGTTGGCAGCAATCTTTCTACGTGTTCGTACGCTAAGAATCTAGCTTGAACTATTTTACGGGATATATAAGAATTATATAAAGCCCTAAGAGAATTGAGAATTAGCCAGAAACTAATAAATATGGTACAATTAACATTGCAAAAAACGATGAATAGAATACAAATAAAAAATAATACATCTGAAAAATTCGAGGTTAAAGAGGGAGTCAGACAGGGCGACCCAATGTCATCTGTACTATTCAACTTCATTCTGGAAAAAATAATAAGAAATGCGAAAATTAATAGAACGGGACTACTATACCAAATGAGACACCAATGCTTGGCCTATGCTGACGATCTAGTAATCATGACCCGAAGTAAACGGGAAATAAAAAAAGTAGTAACGAGACTAGACGAAGAAGCAAAAAAAGACTGCAGATAAACGAGACATAGACGAAGTTTATGTCATGGACAGATCAGGAATTCAGAAAAGGGCAATACTTAAACATATACACGGAAAGAGGAAATATTTTGAAGAAGTAGAAAGTTTCACGTATCTAGGAACAGTATTTACACGTAGTCCAGAGATAAAGATTGAGATACAGACAAGATTAATGGCAGGAAATAAATGTATCCACGCACTAGGTAAACTACTAAGAAGTAAGAATATCTCCAGAAAAACAAAGGTGAGAATCTATAAGACAGTGATACGACCAATAGTGACATATAGAAGCGAGGCGTGGACTCTAAACATATCAGAACAAAACAGTGTTAAAATATGGGAAAGAAAATTGTTTACAAACACCATGTTTCTGAAAGCGTAAGATTTTTAGAAAAATGGTGGACGATATGGTTACGAAAGACAAACCAGGAAGTAGAAGAAATGTATGGAGAAGCTAATATCGTAGCAGTCATAAAATCTCAACGTCTCTGCTGGCTGGGACATGTGGAGAGAATGCCAGAAACTAGATTACCAAAGTCCGTGATGCAGAGAATAATTGGTGGCAAGAAAAGGAGAGGAAGACCGAGGACGAGATGGTGGAAGGAGGTGGAAAAAGATCTAGAACAGCTGAAGATCACTAAATGGAAAGAAATAATTTTAAATAAGAACGAGTGGGGAAGAACAATCAATCAAGCCATGGGACTACTAGCCTCGCAGTTCTAATTTATTATTATTATTATTATATGAGAATTAATCGTACAAGATAGAACACCGCTTCATTGTTCTAATTTGTTTATTTCATTTCTCTAATGATACATTTCTGAAATGTTATTAATATGATATTCAGGAAAAAGTTTAAAGTCAAAAGCGTAGACATTAATAATAATATTAACTGCAGTACGCATGGTAATCCCCTCATAAATATTAAAGCTGCTTCAAAACAAGCCCAAGTGAAGATCCGCCTCGCACGAGAGCTTTCATCGTAGGAGAGGTAAGAGGAAGAGAAGCTTTATTTGAAAAAGCTTGTTGTTATTAAAACAACCGCAGTAGCGTTGGTGTTTAATCACATTCCGGAACCGGAATGATCTGTGCGACACTTGGGGCTTTTTGGGGACATGAAGGGGTGAGGTAATAAACCAAGGGTTGCAGGGGGTTGCTATGAAACACGGACATTGTCCAGTTAAACTTACGAACCATGACTATAATAAATATATTAACACATATTTTGTGGAGAATTTTTTTGTGTAAAGTGAGATTTTAAAACAAATTTTTAGTCCACAAAAAAATTAATTAAAAAAGGTTTTACAAAAACAACTAAATAATACGAGATGCGGATATTAAATAACAAAAAAAAAACTGTTATAACTACTGTTAAGCAAGGTACGACGCCAATCGTTTGATACGGGGCAACGACCATGGAACTTTCTAGAAATCGCATTGTAATATTGGGTCCTGACTTTTGGGGATACTGTTACCTGTAACCAGGACAAGTCAATCGTGCAAACACTCCAGATTAAGTAATCTCCGACACAGTTTTGACGAGGGAGGTAAATGCGTTCCACAGAAGATTTTGGGTGAAGACTTCGGTTGATGTTCATGATCTTTCTGGTTCTCCTGTTCAGATCCTTAATGCCACGAACATTCCATTTCATTACAACAAAACTGTATGAAGTCTGTATGAAAACTGTTATCAATATTGCCTCCATCAAAATAACTTCCTTGGGAAGCCACACAGCGCTGGAGACGGTTCTTCCAATCCGCATAGCAATGCTGGAACTCGGATACTGGAATAGCTTTCAGCTGGTCAATTACAGACGTTTTCGAGTGTCAAATTGACGTCCCTTGAGGTGATTTTTCAATCTTGGAAAGAGGAAAATTTCAAAGGACTCAAGTCAGGCGAATAAGGAGGCTGAGGAGCCACAGAAATATTTTTACTGGCCAAAAACTCGTTTATTTTTCACACAGATTTTTCTCCTCCCCAGTTCATTAGTCAAATTCTGAACGGTAGTGAGTCAAATTCAACTCTTCCCCGATCATTCTGACTGTCAATCTACGATCTGAACGCACAAGATCCCGGATTCTGTCGACATTTTCATCGGTTCTTGAAAATGAAAGTGATTCATCTTCAATCAACTCTCTTCCTTCTGAAAATGCCTTAAACCACTAAAAAACCTAGGTCCTTGACAAAACACTATCTCCGTAGGCCTGCTGAAGTTTTGCAAAAGTTTCTGTTGCACTGTGCCCAAGTCTGAAGCAAAACCTGATAGCACATCGTTGTTCGAAATTTATGTCACTCATTTTTAGAACGCATTAGAAAAAACTGTTTCACAAACAAGCGCTACGGCAAAAAAATTACTCTAGCGAGTTCAAACTTGAACTGAAGGTGTATCACATGTTCACCTGCCTCTCCAAGTTCCGCGTCCCAAATGTTGCCAGAGCAAACGCTATGTTGCCGGTCTGGTTTCTTAATTTACATACCTCGTACTTGCTGCGAAGAGCCTGCTTAATGAGAGTGACATCTCTCTTACTGATGCCCAAAAATATGAACACCCCATTATTATTATCTCTCCCTCCTTCTCCTGACTAGCCCATCATCCATTTTTGCGATTCTTTGAAAGATAACTTCGATATTTATCTTTAATTCTTATTATCATTATTGTCGCTGTATTCCAACTTTTCTCTGAGTGTCCTATTATTTCCCCTCTCATTTTTGCCTAACCCTTTTTCTTTTAAAATTAGTTTTTATTTATTTATAAGGAAAGTTCTAGTTCTTCAAATGTTTGACTGGTCGCCGACATTTCTTGAACTAATGACAACCCAAGAGACGAAACAAAAAAGTAATATAAAATGATTTTAATGAGATGTAGAAATAATAAAGTTTTATGATATAATAAAGTAAGTTCAGGAATGAAAGAATGAGTTGTAAATAATAAACATCTAAATAGATTCATTTCATTCTCTTCCCTAACTTTAATATTCAATTATTGTTAAACTAGTTAGAAAGTTATAAAAGTATTTCAATTTATCTGCTTGTTATATTATGTGATGTGATAGGGTAGTTCTGTGCAGTTGTCTGCCTTCCCCAAACTATCAAAAAGTTTTAACTAACATTACTCTTGGGTAAACATTCTAATCTAAATATTACTACACATGGCAATTTCACCTAAATTGTTTATCATGGGGCGAGCGACAAACAAATTGCATTTCTACCACTCAACAACACTTTGTTATACAGGTAGAACTCGATATACGTCGGTTCGATGTACGCCTGCGTTACATTGTACATTGTACACCTGGAATTCCCCGATCTGATCGGGAAAGTACCGAGACAATTGGGCTGGACGTTCCAGTATCATCGCGTATAAGTATCCTTCTACACGTCTGGGGTATACCTAGTTTTATTATTCGTAATTAAATGAATTTATTTGTTTCTATAAAATTGGTGTTTTTTGGGTATATACAAAAGGGTACAGTAAAACAAATACCATATCTGAGAAGAGGAGAAAGGAAATGTTAACTCAAGAAGGACCTGAAAGAGCTAAAATTTCTATCACCCTTAAGAAGATGGAAGATATTAGACGAATGGAAAGTGGGGAAATGTCCAGATGTCTGCAGGATAATGCATTTACCGCCTTCAACTGTTACTACCATTATGATAAATGATAAAATTAAACAATCTACTCAGTAAACTACAGAAGTAAACGTTAAGTAAGAGTCAATGAGTAGTAAGTCAAATAAAATGCAGTTATACCCTTTATGTCAATTGATTACAATTTTAACAATTAGATAAATTAAATTAGAAACTAAAGGAAAAACGTCCAAATTTATTTAACCGAAAAGGAATAATTTTTCATCATGACAATGCATGTTCTCACTCAGCAAAAAAATCAGGACTTAATTTGGGAAATTATTTCACATCCACCGAATTCACTCGATCTCGCGTCTTACGATTTATAGTTACCGGGTTTAGGTTTATTAAAAATATATATTTTTTTTTTCGGGTTTTCGATTCGGGTTTGGATTCAGCTTCAGGTCTCTGGTCAATCATTTTGGCAAAATAATGTGTTGAAACCTGAAAAAGCTGTTAAAAAGTTTTTATCCAAAAACGTCGCAAAATCTTTACGAACGTTAGTTTTGTTTTTGCACCATTATTATTATTTTATTTATTTTACATCGGCCTTTATTTCTGCAACGAGGCTAATCGCTGATGCCAGGGGGCGAGCTCCTACACCTGGATGAGGGGTGAATGATTGTGAAAATGAGAGTAATGTAAACATATTATTTTCGACCGAATAATATCACCAACGAAGCAGGCTCGAACCACCGGCCGCCCAGTCACGCCTGTTTCTAACAGTCTAAAACCGCATTTTTTTTGCACCATTATAGTGCATCAATATCACAGCACTTAACTCTTCAAATTATTAAAACCTATCACTTACGTTTACCACTTTCATACTATTATGAAATTGGGCCATTTTTTACTTCTCAACAACTATGAGAATTTGTCAATCCCACTTCTGATGTTAGCGTTAAGTAAAATATCAACCACAAGGTTCGGTTTCGGTTCACGAAAAATGCAGGTTTTATTCGGGGTTTCAGTTCAGATTCGGGTTCAGCTTCAGGACACTGGGTAAAACAGAAAGCAAGATATAGGTAGATATTGTTGGGGTGTTCCTGCGGTAACATCAGAAGCAACGGCTTGTAGTGTGAACTGTATGTACTTATCTAAGCCCATAACTATAATGGACTTATGGGTTTCAAAACTCCAAATATTTAAACACTTTTAAAGGATAAGAAAAAATGTTTGCTTCTGCGCTTCCTAAGGCAAAATTTGGTTTTTAATCCTCCCCCCAAAAAAATTCTGAGTGCGCTTTTTTGAACACAGTTCTCAGATATGTTCATTCTTGTGCCTTGATGCTTTCTTTGTTTTAAAACTTGAATTATATTGATGTTACTTGTAAGATTCTTCATTAAATTAAAGCAAATCCTAGAAAATATTCTTGTTGATGAATATGTATGTGTAGTGGAAAGAGATCAATCTCGTAAAGCAATTATATACAGGGTAAGTTGTGTGTCGTCTATCTTGCGAAATCTTCCTCACTTCCAATCTTATATTCGCGTTCATTCTCGTTTCTCCTCCACGATCTCCGTGCCGATATAAATCCGCTCTGGATTCGCGAGATAAATGTTTGAAATTGTTGTTTGTGTTTTACACGATGCTTTGTTGATTTCATTATTAATGATAATTACGCACGAATTTCCATTTTGGATTCAGTTTAAATGTGTTGGCGTGAGAATTGTATATGTGTTAGTTAGTTTGTTTTAAATAATATGGTAATTTGATAATAGATTTACACTTTTAGTATAATTTTATTATTTTTATTCGTGATATTAATCTGTTTATTTTGTAAATATTACAATGTTCCATTTAACAGATTTATACGGGAAATATTCTGAATTACTGAATTAAGATCAAAGATTAGAGTTGTATGAATTAACTAATAAAGCCATTTATTAAATTGGAGATTATAATAATCGATAATTAATTCGAAACAACCAGCATGGCGTCAATTACAGCGCATTTTCAGTAATTCTCACGTTCTTTTTAGGGTTTTGTAGGTAGAACCAAAAGAGCCCTTATAACATCACACATATGCTTGCCTTTCTGTCTATCTGTTTGTCTGTCTATACCAGTGGTTCTTAACCTTTTTGAAGTCACGGAGCACTTTTGACCATAAGATAAATTCGCGGAGCACCAAAATCAAAAAGGCAAAAAAACAAACAAATACATCAAAACAAACACATCATTTTTATTGAAAAATAAACATAATTATTACAAAACAGGTAAAAATAACATTGATTATACATTATACATAATTAATTTTACATATGTATAGATTCTATCTGGGTAATAAGATATGATTGGAGTCAACACTATAATACGGATTTAAAAATTGGTCAACACTATAATACGGATTCAAAACCACTGGTTCTGAACCGGGAGCACCGGTTCAGAACTTATACCCTTTTCACACTAGATCTTTAAGACGAGTGAACTTAAAGTTCACCGATGTTTAAGATCGGTATGCTTTCACACTTGATGTTTAAATTTCTGGTGCTGTCATCAGCTACAGTAATTTTGTCCTTAAGTTACCGTCATGAAATTTACATACGATACATTTTATCTCAATTATTGTAGCTCTGTATTTTATTAAACACATTAGTAAAATAAATAATTTTATTCTAAAAACGTAACAGGTATAAACTTCTTATAACGTCGATATAATACAGTATTCTTGTTTATGATAATATAAAATGTTGACAGCACAAATTCAAGAAGTATTTTTTTATAATAGAAATTAAGTTGGCAATGCTGACGAAGTTTAAGACGCAGATCTCTGTCTTAAATATCGCTTGTATTTAGACGAGGCCATACGATTTCACATTAGCGTTTAAAGATACATTTACTTTAACATCCGATCTTAAAGATCTAGTGTGAAAAGGGTATTAGTGTAAGACTCACAAGCGGACGCGGTAGCGTCCATGGTGGAACAGCACACCAACCGATATTGCCATTTCGGACATATTAAAAACAATATCACTTAAAATGTCGAACGTCTTCAGACCAAAAGGTCTATTAGCTTTTGGTTTTCTGTCATAAGTCTCTGAATGCCTATTTTGTAGGATAGGGTCCTACACAGGATGATCTGGCTTGGCACTGAGTCCTCTAAGAAATGTTTTTGGATTCTGAGCTCTCTAAGAAAAATGTTTGTCTTACGACTCGAGCAGGTACTGACCCAGAATTTTGGGTGTGCGCTTACTCATCACGACTCCTCAATACTGAGAAAATCGATTAGAAAAAAGTTGTGAGAAACCAGTGAAAACTTTGATATTTACACATCCCTTAACTGTATTGTGAACGTCTGTGTAATATTCGTTTAACAGTAGCCATGAATCGTAGTCTTAACTCAAACAATAATCTGAAATATCAATATTCAACTTCATGCAACAGTTGTGCCCAAGGCTTGACTGTTGTCACCAAGATTTTCAGACTTCACTGTTATCTCGGCAGTTCGTCACTTGATAAATATCCCTGGCGTGACGTGCATTCAACATAGTGTTAAGTATTTAACACCTACTATCACTCATAACTCATAACACTAGAATAGAACAATAGACAAAAGCACACCGAAAGATTTATACATGAACATTAAGACGTTAACGACACTATTTAAAGATTCAAAGTAGTATTAACTTGAAAATATATTGTTTAAAACAACATTGAATTTATGGTGTATTGGATACATGGCATCTCATCTCTGTTGGGGAACAGAGAGAAGAAAGTACTATGAAAGAAATGGATATGGCCTGGAGGAAGTAAGGAGAATGCAGGAAGAAGGCGAGGATTACCTGCAAAGGATGGTGGACAGAGACACGGAAGTACAGGACCAAGAAAGACAGAACAGAATAGACAAAACAAGATATAATGAAGACTACCAGAAGATAAAAGGCGAAACATTACCAAGATACTTGAGAGACAATAATAGACACCGAGAAGATGATTGCCAGATGTGGGAACGAGGTGGCAGTCAATCAATTTTGTTGAAGATACTACGTTGCCTATTGAATACCAACATACCAACAAAGGACATTGGTTCCTAGGTTCAAGGATACTATCATGTGTACTGACGGAATAGGGAGTAGGGTTGGGTGTGCTTTCGTTGTCTTGAATCCACGCCAACAGTTTCAGTACCGTCTCCAGTCCATAACGAGTGTGTACACTATTGAGCTGTACGCTATTTTCAGGGCCCTATGTTTTGTTTCGTCAGAGCAAAGTCAAGTGTTATCTTGACGGACTCGCTGAGAACAGTATACAAGATGCAGATCAAGTGCATCCTCTTGTACAAAAGATCCGGTTGCTACTCTACAATCTGAATGAGCAGAATGTGAGGGTAGAGCTATTTTGGATACCGGGACATTGGTATTAAAGGTAAGGAAACGAGTGATTTCGCTGCAAAAGCGGCCTCCCACAGACCTATGATTGATGTGAGTTTTATATTTCCAGATGACGCAAAGATTCATCTGAAACTGGTTTTAGCCAGGTGGCAACATGAGTGGAGCAGAAGATGTTAAGCTAAAACAGATCAAGGAGACATTAAACCATGGAATTCTTCCTGCAGGGATTACCGCAGGGAAGAAACCACTATAACACCCTTCCATACAGGCCATTGTTGGTGGAACCATGGGCAAATCCTTCGAGGTGAGGAATCTCCTAAATGTGAGACGTGTAACACAGATTTGCTTGCCTTCTTCATTGGTTGATTGTAACGATTTCAAATTTATTTTTGCAAATTTGTAACTTGTTCATTATTGACTGAACTACGGAGTGATTTTATCTACAGGGGATCATCTAGATAATCTAATAAAATTTCCAATTAATTCTAATTTAATTTAGCATCTAATGATATATGAAAATTAATATTTTACTTGATTAATTTCTGGCAAATTGTTATTAAATTCATTCCAAAAATATATTCTTTGCTTAAATGCCTTAAATAAATGACAAGTTTCCTGTTGATCTTGTGCCATTTAATTTTCTAAAAAGTAGGATTAAAAATAAAAATATTTAATCTGGTTGGTTACGTATTAAGATGAGCGAAAATTTAATCGTTTTCACGCGTAATTTCAAACGCATCACTTAATGATTTCAACACATGGCCTAGCAATAAAATTAATATATTGCATTTACAAGATTTCTTTTTATGGTTGAAACGTCTACTCTCCTAGCTTTAAATTACATTATTTGTGAAAACTGTGAAATAAAAAAAATCAAAAAAGGTTAAGGAACACGACCTGTGGTTAGAATTTTTGGATTCCTCGTAGTTTATTTAGTCTACAAAAAATTTGAGGCCTTATTCATTTTGCGCATTTTAAAATTATAACAAATTTTAATATGGCCTGATTTATAGATATTTTCATCTTCGCATGGACGTATCTCAAAAACGAAGTACGATAAAGACCTGCGGTTGAAATTTTTGAAATATTGAGGCCCTAATTGACTTGTAAACATATTTTGAAACAAAACAATTTTTTGAAAATTTTTAATTTTTTTATAATTTTTTTGAAAATTTTGATAAATCCTAACTAAAAAATGGTTAGGGATATAAATCTGCGGTTTGAATTTTTAAAATTCTCTTACATTGTTTATTCTGAAAAAAAAAATTGGGCTTTAATATACCAAAAATTAAGTTTTGTAAGGGCAGCAATCCAAAACCCTTGAAAATGGCCAAAAATCGAAAAAAACGTAAGGGGTACCCCTTACGATTTTTTCGATTTTGGAGCAAAAATTTTTTCTCTCTGATTTTATTGAAAATTTGTACAAATATGTATTTTTGGTCATAGATTAACAAAATTTGGTCCATTTTGAAGTTTGGGCAAAAGTTTTGGAATTATAGGCAAAAAACTGATCCGAATTGGCTCTAACTCAAAAACTAGGAAAGCATGATTTTTTAAAATATTTTGTTCATAATCCTCTCCCCAAAATTAGCTTAAAATTATCTTTTGGCTAAAATCTGAGTCAAAAAATTATTAATCAAAATTTCAAAATTTTAGGAATTTTTTTATATTTACCACAAAAAAAAATAACATTCATCCTCGATTAAGGCTTCACCTGTTAAACATTTCACCAAAAATGCTTTTTTCAACATTTTTTTTTACTATTTTAAGTTATTTAAACAAATAAAATAAAGTCAAAAAAAGTTAAAGAGTGACGTCACTATCTTATTCTAACTTGTCCAAACTTGTATTTCCTCTAGACGTAGTACAGTTTAGACAACTTAGAACCTGTTCTGAACTGACAAACGAACAATACTTGGACAGTTCAGAACATACGAACGCTTTTTTAGAATTTAGACAACTTGGAACAGTTTGGATAACACAAACGAACACACCTAATGACTCTGGGCTACGATTTGGTTAGTTAGGGGCAGAAATTCAACATTTGGATCTCCAAATAATTTTTCCAAACTTACTAATTACCTGCGAACCCTCAAAATATTTCTAAATTTATCAACTGGTGGTATTTTTAGGTATGATGCTTAAGTTAAAGAATTTTTAATTATAAACTCAAAATTGTTTATAAAAATGATTAAAAGTATGTTTGCGTTTAAAAATTTAAATGTAATTAACAAAATGGAGCATTAGTTTGTTACGACACCTGACTAAAAATCATAAAAGTAAGTCATGTTAAAAAATGTTGTTGCCGGTGACAAGTTGCCATGAAAAGTTGAAACGAGTGATGTTACCTTAATAATTATTCGCGGGAACTTTACTAATGAAAGCAGAAGCAGCTGCTACCATCCATGTTAGGTCCACGCTAATTTATATTCATTACACATATTCCGTTCTAAAACATTAAAAATATTATATTTTAAATATTGCATTTCAAATTTTACCAAAAAGTTTTAGCCATTTATTATAAAACGTTTAGAGAAAAGATTAATGGCCATATAATTTGTTAAAAGTGATACAAATTTCTGTCTCTATCTATTTACTGTCTCGCTCGCTCTATTTCCTTCTATATCAGTCAGTCATTAAACGTTCTATCTCTTTCTTCTTCTTCCAAATTACACGGTCCTTTGCTACCTTCAACCAGTGTTTGCCAGCTTAGAGGGTTACCTTTCATGTTTTTACAAATGACCACTAAATGGCAATATTGAAATATGTCATTACTAGACACCGGTAAAAATATGCAACGGTACTTTTGCCATAGGCGTGCTATCTTAAACTTTATTTTAACAAAAAACCAACAAAAAAACAAAAGAATATAACACTTGTACCGCAATGAATTCTTATCTTAATAACGACACCTCATTATTTTGGGATTATATCCGATATAGGTAATTCCGGTCATACCTTTGCCATCGGTTAGTTTTTGATAAGATATTTTATTTCTACAGATAACACATGTGCCGATTTTTATCGAAAAACACCTAACTAAAGCACCGTTGCATATTTTTGGTGGACTCTAGTCATTACTATATTCGTAAGGACATTTGTTATTGTGAAATCAGTGGCAACTTATAAATTGACAGAGTTCTTTTCGATGTATATACTTCCTTGAAAAAAGAAAAAGACCTCTCTACATCAAAACTTGTTATTGGTGCATAATTATAAAAAGTACAGAGTGATTATTTAATGGCGAGACGACGTCACCGAATTATCAAATAAAATAATAGAAAATCAAATAAAAGAATGGCAGGAAAACATTGATTCAATAATTTGGAGATGACGGAAGTGTCTACTACGCGCATGCGCGCATAATCGCCTGCTACGATGTGTATGAAACGGCTAATTATTAAAACTTCCAGTGACGTCGTCTCGCCATTAAATAATCACTCTGTATATATTTCTTTATATTTATTAAATATATCCTGATTTGATAATAAATTGATAGAAAATTGTAGTAATACTTGTAGGTCAGGATTTTTATTAAATATACTATCAATTTTTGCAGACAAGTGCAAACCAAACTCGCCGGGAACAGATTTCAGTTTGTTTACTGTCCAATAAATAATATTTAAAGATTCTGACAACGGCCGGTTTTGTTTTTCTAATTTTACTATGGTTGAAGGAAGAAATTCAAAATTAGTATTTATGAACTTTAACTCTTCATAAATATTTGGTTTTTGTATAATATTTTTTTGATATTATAATGCTTCGAGCATCCGGAGTTAGATTGATAATAAAAAATTTTAAAACTTGAAAATTGTTAACATAAAATAACGCCGCTTCAAGCGAAGTTCCCCAACGTGTCACAACAGGATTTGGTGGTAAGGGTAAATTTGGACATAATTCTTTATATAAGGATACTCTTAGTGGCACTACCCTTTTTTACCAATCTCCTATATCAAATAGGCTCTGAGAAAAGAACCTGGTATAAGCGTTGCACTTTTGTAAGAACAAACTAAGAGGAAATTTTGTTTTGAATAGTTTCCATCTTTGAATTTGTATGTCATGTTGGTACTAAAAAATGTCACTTTTTTAAAATGTCGATCCATTTGAAATATTTTTAATTGACATTTAAAGTCAGTAATAAACTATAAAAGTAACCAAAATAACCAGATCTAGTTTGTTCTTACAAAAGCGAACAGCTTATATACCCAATACAGTCTATATATAGAATGCTGGGAAGAAAGAATGAAGGAAGAACAAAAGGGTAAACTGTCGGAATGGGGAGAAACAAGGAAAGAGTACTATTGGAGATGTGGGATGGACATAAGGGAAGCTGAGCGAAAGAGAAACGGAGGAAGAAACATAGCAGAAGAAGAGGAGAGACAAGGAGGTACAGGAGCAGGAAAGAACAGTAAGAATAGACACTTCAAGGAATGTGAAAAGGTATAGAGAGATAAGGACGGTAGGAATACCTAAATATCTGAAGGGGAGGAGAGGAAAGGCAGGGGGCAGAGTTAGAAGGATTGCCAGATTAAGATGCGGAAATGAAGAACGGAGTAACAGGTATTGGGCAAAACCAGAGGATAGGCTATGCAGAATGTGTAGGGAGGAGGAAGAATCCTTGGAACACCTAACAAGAAGATGTGGAAAGATGACAAAATGGGAAGGAGAGATAAAGGAGCTGTTGAGTGGAAAAGGAAAGAGAGAAAGGTGGGTGAGAGTACTCGAGGAAAGAAGGAAGGAATGCGGAGAGGTAAGACAGAACTGAGAACAGGAAGGAAGAGAGAGGCAAAGGAGGAGGAAAGAAAAGAGGGAAGAGAAGCGAAGAAAGAGGGGAAGAACAACTGGAGTCAAGAAGGAAGGAGACCGGAGACGGAAGCTGAAAAGAGAATAGGAAGAAAGAGAAGAACACCGGAAGAAGAATGTAGAAGAAGAAGAAGAAAGAAGTCATAAAAATGTATTATATTATTATTTTATTATTATTATGATTTTAAATGTACTGGTTAAGACCCTAAACGCCGCAAGGTCTAGGGTAAATACAGAATTATATATATAGTATGCTAATATCAGAGAGAGCGCTTTATAAGTAAAAAGAAGTTAAAAATTATTACAGAATTATTCGTTCAAAATTAAGTTTAAAATAGCACGCCTATGGCGAAAGTACCGTTGCATATTTTTGCCGGGCTCTACTAATTACTTATTGTAGATCGTTAGGAGAACCTTTTCTTTTGAACTGTACAAATATATGTATTATTGTATAACGTATATCATTATAAATATTATTGTATATTCGATCTATGAATAAAAATTAAATAAATATATTGGCTCCAAAGGATTATTAACAGAAACAAAAAGATTAAGATAATTTTTAATGAGACATCAATTAAGAATTTACTAATTGAAATGTTTGATATTAAATCTCATATAACCAGTTGTGACCTGACTGCCTTTTAGTGAAGTAATGTGCAAAGACGAAGTACACCGAATAGTAAATACAGTTTAAATAAAGAATGTGATAGTGTATTGGTTTTCGTTGTTACTAAACCGATTGTGTAAAACTCATTATTGTTTTGCTGCTCCATTCTTCACCTACATTATCGCATTAAAGAGAAAATGATGAATTAACGAAGAGGCGGAATCCCAGTATGGAATTCGTGTGGACATATATATTATTTAATTTTCAAAATATCAATATATTTTTCTTCGTCTCCATACACCTGAAATAATAAACACTATAAAATTACAGTTCGATTGGAGAAAATTTAACATTCAGTAAAATTCGATTAAACTCAGTCGTCGATCCGAATACAACCGACTTTACCCGATCAACATGTCGGTGTATTAGAAGCGTCCTGACGGTGTTTACGTCGCGACGCTGCAATTTGTCGTTAGTTCACAGCAGCACTTGATCGTGTTCGGTTGAATTTTAACTTTCCAGTGACAGAAAACGCGCGCGATATTTTGAACAGTGACAGAAAAAAATTGTTTTTTTGTGAAAATAAATTAGTTAGAGTTATAAGTGATTTGATTATTAGTTTGGAGGAGTTTGATATAAAAGGGTAAGTTTTTAAAACTATTTTAAATGCCGCCATTTTTAAAGTTAAAAAAAAAATTAACTAGTATAAAAAATATTATCTGTCTCATTTTTTAATACGAAACTAAGAGGAAAATTTCATTTTTTATGTTGTATGTTTAAAATATCATCTTAAGGTGGTAATTCTGAAGTGGCACCTTTCAAAATATTTGACATATCTATCACAATTTTGACATGTCAATCGCAATTTTGACATGTCAGTTTGTTCTCAGACATACATAGTTTTTGAGTGAATATAACCTCGAATAATAAAACTTAACCAAATATTTAAAATCCAGGTTTACAAGTTCACATGTTTCCATAAAAATCTATTTACACCACAACAGTCACCAAAGTAACCAGATCTAGTTTCGTATTACAAAATGAGACAGTTTATACATTTGTAGGAAAAATTTAATGCCATTCTTTAGACTTGTAAAACTGTTTTAAAATATTTTCCTATACCCAGTAATGATGAATTAAATTATATGTAAAAAAAACCGAGCGTACTATTATAGTTCACATCAATATGCATTACTTTGATTTTTTCATGTTTCTAAACCAACCCCTAGAAAAGAAGTAGGGACACTTTTGACATATTTTTAAGAACCGCGTCAAAATATATATTTTTTTAAATTTTGTTAATACACATAACAAGCACAAGCATCTAATACCGCACTCAAATTTAAAAAAAAAATCGAGCAATGCATTTTGATTAATTTTTTTTCTGTTTTTTTTTAAATATAGTTGTATGATCCTAGTTTTTTGCGTATATACTACGTGTCATTTGATATGCATGCCAAATTTCAGCTCTCTAAGTCAAGGTGTTTCGCTACAATTTCTATCCTACAGGTACATGAATAACGGTATAAAGATTTCTTAGTTTTACCCACGAAAACCTGGATATTTAATTTTGTTTTTCAAAAATGCCCCACCAACACATTTTGGGTTTGAGTAAGCATCTTCTGCCCCAGGGAAATCAAAAATGTATCTTTAAAATTTAGGATGGTTGAAATTTAAATATTACTTTTTTTTACTACAAATTTTTGACTTTATTTGTAAATAATTCTTTTATCTAGCACAGCGTTTCCCAAAGTGTGGGTCGCAGAAAAATTTTGCCGGGTCGCGAAAAAAATTGTATAAACACAAAAAAGATTTTTTTGTACATATTATTTTTTTTTACGTCAGTTAATCACTAGAAATGTGTGTATTTGTACTCTTTATTACTATACTATATTTTTTATTACTATACTATACTCTTTATTACTATTTATTACTCTTTATTGCTATAAAGCTACTGCTTTAAAATAAAATTTGTTTTGTAAATAAATGGTTTTTTTTTCATAAGGTGGGTCGCGAAAAATTTTAAACCTCGTACCGGGTCGCGGTCTAAAAAGTTTGGGAACCACTGGTCTAGCATCATCTGGAAGTGTAGAAAGGAATATGATAATAATGATATTTCATTGTGATACAACTTGCGGGAGCTATGTGGAATTTTGCGGAAAACGGTCGTCCTCTTACCCTTAGACGTGTCAGTGTATCACTACCATTTCACAATATAAAAACTGTTGCAAATTATATGAAAATATGTAGGTATTTAGTCTCGAGAAACATCTGGTTTTCATGAAATCTGTTAGATTTGATTATTTTTTTGTTTATATTATTTGATTCTGAAATATTTAAACCATTTCTAATTGTATATTTGTTCAAAATTTACTATTTATTAATTTCAAGTGTTTGTTTACGTTTTTGTGAGTGATGTATAAATCAACATAAAACAAAAATCATCATAATAAACTTTTTCTGTTTTTCCAGATGACTTAAAATCTGTGGATTATACGTACCGTTAAACAGTTGATTTTCAGATCCACTTTTCTTCTTATATTTATAGGGTTTATTTGTACAATTTAGTACTTTTTATGTCATCTTTGGGGTGTCCATTTTGGTAAAAAATAAATCTATAAATACGGTTTTATAATAACTATAAAATGTACCCTTTCATAAGTGGAAGTCACCGCTATTTTTTGTCCCAGTGACTGCAAAAATATGTGAATTTCCTTCTTCTTTATACTCATTTATCAAAGATCCCATCCCTTCTCATAAAAAATATAACAAAAAAGATGCAGAATAAAAATGACTCAAGAAAAAAAATGTGCATTTTTATACATATTTTACATATAGACAATTTTTATAATATCAACTCATATATATGATTTTCTCCGTCAAAAAATATATATATTTTAGAATTGAGTTTATCAAATAATTTTATTGAAATGGGAGGCAGGATATGGCAGTAGATTCTATGATGATTAAATAGGCGCACCATAACCATACAAGAAAAAAATCCACATAACAAAAAGACAGTAAGGCAATGTCTACAGTCACTGAAGAGTATTAGGTATTAAGTTATTCGTATCGTCTGGGTTCCCATAAAATTTCTAGATAATTAGAAATATCCTATTTGATAGATAAATTGCTGCTAATTTTGATATATAGATTGTTACTTACTTTATTTTAGATTGTTAATTATTTTCAAGAAACTTTTAATCTCTCTGGTAGAGATGGCAACGATTAATCGAACGATTGAAATAATCGATTATTTTGTTTCAGTTAATCGATTAATCATATGATATTTTTGGTTTCGATAAATTAATAATAAATCGATTAATTTATTATTTATCGATTATTTTCAAGAAATTACTTAGTTGTATTGTTGAAATATTGGTCGGTAGATGACTTTGTTCTCTTCTTTTCAATAAAGTCGCTTTATAACGTATTGATTAGAGTTTTTAGCTACATCTAAAACACCAGCAATATTCCAATACTGCGGCCATCTTTGTATAATGATGCAGCTTGTACAACATCTTCTGGCCACATTTGGCTTCTTTAAAACTTCCTTTACCTATTGTTGTTTGTTTATAAATTTTCTCCTGGTTGGTTTCGCAACCTATAGAAAAAAAATTATTTTACGCATCTTGTAGTAGACGGAAGAAAATGCTGGGATAAGCTACGGCTATTGTATTTATAGATATTCATTCTTAGGACTTCGTAGGAATAATTCAGAAACCATGCCATTATACCATGATGTGTCTGTCTGCCTAGATGGTAGATATTATGGCCAAGGGGCTAGATAGTTAAGATCTTTAATTATTTGATGGGCATCCGGGGCATATGGGAACGAAAAATCTGCAGTATAAAGGGCGTAAAATGTACAGTTGTGTGGGGGGGCGCAATTAGACTAAACTTTACCACTGATACGCAGGTATATATTTGCATTTCAAAAAATAGATCGCATAAATAGTAATTATTGAAATTTTTTTTTTTAATTTTCATGAGAATCGATTGAAATATCATGATGCATGGATAATCGACCTAATAAAATAATAAATTAAGTAAAATAAAACAAAAATAATAGGTTCCCAATGTCTAGATAGGCGTATTGGGATAGAGAAGGTAAATTCTCCGTTTCTAGACCGTCGGCTATAGATATGAAAGCCACAGGGTCGGTGTGACGTTTCGATCGGTCCTATTACCCCCCCCCGCCCTGTACAGGTACTGCTTTTAAGTATTAATACTTGAGATTGAGTTGCCCCCAAGGCTGACTACACAATATTGGAAGATATAAATCCGAAGGAGGTGGGAAAGGATTCGAACTCGCGTCCCTGTACTCCGTAAATAACCTTCTTACCACAGAGCCACGGCAACTTAAACAAACTTTTTTAGAATTATTTCAACGCGATTTTTGCCAAAAATATATTTTTCGTCTCCCACTCTTAGAGGGTAGGTTTTAAAAATTTGAGAAAAAAGCGAGAAAACAAAATAATTAAAAAAATAATTTTATCAGTAAATGATGGTCTGTTTCTGTGGTTTAAGCGGAACTAGATTTTGAAATTTAGTAACTTTTCACCGTTGATTAAGGCTTTTAACCATTTTATTTAACAAAAGCTTCACTCAATAGTTAAAAAGTGAGCTCATTACAAGTTTCAAAAATTAAACAACCTACCGGATAAATTTAAAAATAAAAAAGAAAACACGGCACTCAGTACCCATTTCTTCACCACTAACCACAATTTTAATTTTGAACAAACTAAAATCTTAGATAAAGTAGACAATCTCAGTAAAAGGTTGATTACTGAGAGCATACATATAATTCAGAACCCTAAATTAGTTAACTTTAAAACCGACTGTGATAATATAAGCGCCATCTATTGTAATATATTAAAAAAATTCTAAATCTAACATATTTCACCTAATAATCAAATTCTAATTTATTAATAGATAGCATTACTTACCTGTTTCAACCATCTCAAACCCTTTTTCAAATTCATACGTGGCTTATTCATATGCTTATCTCTGAGTTCAATAACCGGACAATATGATGTATTCTCTATTAATTTTAAAAATTGTTATTTTATATCGTGACTATTAACTAAGGTAATGTAAATTTAACATTGTTTTTTATTCTTTAACTCATATTTGATATGTTTTTATTATTTAATAATTATTTTATGTTATATTTTAAATTCCGACAATATTGTAAAGCTTATTTTAACTACTTGACTTGTTAAATTTGAACACTATCATAATTTTATACATGTAAACTTACCAATTTAATAATTTTATATTTCTATATATCTTTGTAGCTCTGATGAAGATTTAAATTAAATCGAAACGTTAGCGAAGTTAATAAATTTGTTTTTATTTTCTGACTGGTCCGAATCCCATTACCTTCAACTATAAAAATATTGTTGTTATCGGAAGATGAAGTGGAAACCCGGCCATGAACCCGTCTTCCTACGTCCCGTAGGCTCTATTTTACCAGTTATCCATCGCTACTATTAGCTCATAGGTCAATGTGCTGACAGTTAAATATTATCATCAGATTGTTTGTGAAGTAAAAAATCAAAATAATATAAATATGATGTAATTGTAGAGGGATGAAGTACGTTGGTAATTAGAAGTATATTTTTTAAAAAAGAAAAGATAATAAGTATTATTAAAACCGTACTTTATGGTACTTCAGTGTAGATCAAATTACCGTGGGGTCTGGCTAACCAACACACTTGCTATTGTGTGCTCAGCCAACTGTTTTTTCCATGCACACTTTTACAGAATATAATTAAAAATAAAAATTAGATACTAGTAGAACCTTTGTTGTAATTTTATACTATGAAAATATCTAAATTTATAAAAAAATATCAACCAATGTGAAATAAAACAAAATTTAAACATTGTTGAAACAGAAAAAATTACGGAATACATGATCGGCTAAAAAACATAACAATATAGGTGTAATAAAAAACTTCAAAACACTGGATTGGATATATAGAATGTTGTCAGCAATATACCTTTAACGCTACTTATAATCCCGATTATAGAGATGGCAATAAAAATTAATTAACCGATTAATCGAAATGTTATAATCGATTTTCGATTAAATTGGTAGAAAACAATCGATTAATCGATTTATCGATTATGAAATAAAAAAAATATATACACTGGCCAACAACAAAAATTAGACTGTCTTAATGTATTTATAATAGTGCCATTTTAAAGGCTGATCAAAAATTATTTTTCCGTTTATTCGGAAAATATAAGTAATAGGAGGTAATACAATGTCTGCATAAATAAATATTTTTTGTTGCTAATTAAACAGGCTGTAACAATAATAAAAATTTTGCCATTAGTTACCCATTTTAGAGATTTATAAACTCCTATAAATCTTTTTTTTGTGCAAAATTAAAAGCCAAAAGCCAAAATAGGTAGAAGAATCTATAAGTAAACCATAACGTATAGAGAAAGGTATAGGCAAACCAAAATAGGTTGAACCTATAAGCAAACCACAATAAGCAGAAGAAGCAAACAAGAAACTACTTCGCCAGATATCGTTCTCGGTGGAGAAATATTGTTATTAGAATGGTAACCATCTCTAGAAAATGGATGTAATACTTGGCCATATTACTCCTAAATGTACACATATTGAAAACATGGTCATGAAATCTGGAAACAGGAGGCCTAGGTACCTCTCATGTTATCACTCCAATTTTATTGAGGATGTCCACCACATCCCTTAGAAGACAGTAGAAAACACTAGCTCAGGATAGAACTGGAAAGAATCTATTTGAGAAAGTAATACCCATAAAGGATTATCGTACGAGGGTTAATGATAATGACAATTAATTTATAGAGGACCTAGGTTTACTTTTGGTCTGAAATTTTCTAGGTACTACCTGGAAAGAGCATTTAAATTGAGCATTACAGATTTGTTTCAGTTATGTCAAAAATCCAACCTGACTGACATAGTCCAAGAAGTGAGTGATTATATAAATTGTTGAATAATATTAAAATATGTTATAATATTTCATTCATTCCATTAAAATTCCATCGTAGGCGATGGTGTGCTACAAGAGTGTGCGTGTCGGCGACATTACACCCCTGATTTCCGTTTCCGATTACAATACATTGTACCAACACCGTGTTAGGAATAAGGTTATCGCGTTTTTTTCAGATATAACTTCCTTGCATTGATAAACTATTCAATTTTCTATCACTTGAACCTTGACCTGCAAAGTCACTTTTATTTTCATATTCATAGGATTGATTTGTACATTTTAGAATTCTGCTTAGTTTCGAGTACATGAAAGCTGGTTAATGCCGATTGTAAATGATATCTCCAGCATTGCTCTAGAATTGAACCCTGAGGGAAGCCATTTTTGGAAATCAACAGCACTAAAACCAATCCATTTGAAATTCCAGGCAAAAAAGTGGAATTAAATTGGTCTTACTCTCCGGAAGACAGTAAATGATATCTCCAGCATGGCCCTAGAATTGAACCCTGAGGGAAGCCACTTTTGGAAATCAACAGCACTGAAACCAATCCATTTGGAATTCCAGGCAAAAAAGTGGAATTAAATTGGTCTTACTCTCCGGAAGACAGTAAATGATATCTCCAGCATGGCTCTAGAATTGAACCCTGAGGGAAGCCACTTTTGGAAATCAACAGCACTGAAACCAATCCATTTGGAATTCCAGGCAAAAAAGTGGAATTAAATTGGTCTTACTCTCCGGAAGACAGTAAATGATATCTCCAGCATGGCTCTAGAATTGAACCCTGAGGGAAGCCACTTTTGGAAATCAACAGCACTAAAACCAATCCATTTGGAATTCCAGGCAAAAAAGTGGAATTAAATTGGTCATACCCTCCGGAAGACAGTAAATGATATCTCCAGCATGGCTCTAGAATTGAACCCTGAGGGAAGCCACCGTAGAGGCCGTCTTGTATTTACATGTAGAAGGACGATACATGTATACAGAACTACCTGGCGCTAGGTGAAGATGCCTGCTCTTCAGTGAACCCGATGTCGTGAGGCCCCATGCTCCAAAGATCTAAGACACAATATAATGTATATTTTATCCTCACGCTCTATCTTTGACGGCTACAAATGTATCTTGTCTGACAAAGAACCTACGTTTTTAATAACCTTGTTCCATTATTTTTGTGTTCCTCGTACAACAATAAATATAAAAAAATCTTAAAAATCTCTAATAAACCAGTTATGACTTGTAACGTCCGTACAGTGTCTCCCTATAAACTGTGTAATGTGGAATAAGAAGTACATTACTTCATTTGTTGATGTGTTCGCGTGACCAAAGCTCTGTTCTAGCCCGCCTGATGTATTATTTAAATCTATTCCACCCATAAATATCGCGATGTATATGAGTTAGTAGCTTATTTCACGCGTGTCTCTTAGCAAATATTCTGTTAATAGCAGGAGGGCGGTATTGTAATTAGTGAATATTTAAAATAAGGGAGGGCCAAGGTGAACTGTTAACTCTACAACTGTAAATGTGAATATTTATCTTATGTGGTGCTCCAATTTATACTGCCGTGCGCTGATATAAAATACAACTTGATGGATTCCAGTAACAATATTTTTTGGAGAGCCAT
Organism: Liopterus haemorrhoidalis; assembly: GCA_963971575.1. Taxonomy (NCBI): domain Eukaryota; kingdom Metazoa; phylum Arthropoda; class Insecta; order Coleoptera; family Dytiscidae; genus Liopterus; species Liopterus haemorrhoidalis. The sequence goes on from OZ020618.1 coordinate 3,396,504, forward strand.
ACTTGCTTTTGTAGTATCTATTTTTATTTTCGATACAGTGAATTTATTTTGTAATGCTTCATGTACTATGTCATTACCATGGATACAGTTTTTGACAGCAATATAAATCGTGCTCATTTTCATTTGCCACATAGAAAAAAATCATATTCACTTGCAAAATCAAAATATTTTATTGAAAATACAAATAAAAAAATATAATAATAAATAAATAATTTATAAAAACTTATAATAAATGTTCAAAAGTTTCTCCGTTTACTTACATACAAAATGTTAAGCGATCATAAAAATGATTCAAAACATTCAGCAATTGCTCTTGAGGTATATTGTTGGATGTTTGAACAATTTTGTCTTGCAGTTCAGCAACATCCCTAAGTTCTCCATTATATACTTTCGCCTTTAAATATCCCCAATAAAAAATCATTGTGTGCCAAATCCGGAGATCTCGCTGGCCAATTCATCGACCCTCCTCTTCCAATCCAGCTATTTGAGAAAGTTCTATAAATATTCTTAAACTATTCTAGAATAATGGACTTGTGTGCCTTCAGTTTGAAACCATACTTGTCCATTAATATTCAGGTTTCGCAACGTAGGTAATATTTGGTTTTGCAAAAGGGCTAGATATTTTGCGGCATTAAGATTACCGTCAATTAAAAAAGGCCGTATAATATTGGTTCCTATTATCCCTGCCCAAACATTTAATTTTTGCGGCCTTTGAGTTTGGGAGGAATGAAACAAATGTAAATTTTCTCGACTCCAGGATCTAAAATTTTGTCTGTGCACTTCACCATTTAGAGTAAACGTTGCTTCGTCAGTAAATAAAATTGAAGCATTGTTGGGTCGGAATTAATTTTTTCAAAAATTTCAAAACAAAAATCCATATGTACTGCTGCGTCCTTTTCTAACAATTTTTGATGATTTTGAAATTTGTATAATCGAAACTTTTCTTTTTTTAAGAAGTTAAAAACAGATCCAATACTGACACCAACGGTTTGTGCAATTGATCTTAAAGTATTTTGATTGTTTTCTTCCACTTGTAATAATATTTCCAACTGCTTCTCTTCTGTAAGTACGTGGGATGATGTTCTTTTTTTTTATTATGTTTTGACTTAAGATATCCTTCGCGATGAAATTTATTAACTAGTCTTGAAATTGTAGAGGGATTTGGTATTGGCCGATCTGGATAAGTTGCACTAAATACAGCAGAAACTTCTCTTAAACTCATTTGGGAGTTATACCAAGTTACCATCATTATTTTTTCTTCATCTGTATACATGTTGATTAATTTTTAAATAAGCCATGAGCAAAAGTATACACACTAATTGTCTATGTTGCAAATGAAAATGAACACGATTTATATTGCTGTCAAAAACTGTATCCATGGTAACGACATATTACATGCATTAAAAAATAAATTCACTGTATAAAAATAATATTTGGATATCCTAATAATGATTTTGCGAAGTGCTATTCGAATACATTTGTATTTTCCATGAATTTACGTGGTGATACACAATACTTACACAATACAATATCGAATACAAGTATTATCTTTGACATGTAACGTATGTACAAAGCTCTTTGCTAACGTACTATTGTGTATTTGTTCTAACGAATGCAAATGCCATTATTAATATTAAAAGTGTTGTCTTATCTGGAATTTGTAATGAGAATGGATTTATGGAAGGACGGTGAAATATATTTGCATATACATACTCAAAGCTGAAAGCTATTATATAATTTTTGTATATTCATTGCGGCATTATTATTCCACATGAAAGAATTAATTAGACATGTATTAAGAATTTTTAACATACTTTAATTTCCTAAGAATGTTGGAATAATAAGTAGAGATTGATAAATGTTTTTAGATAGAGTAAATTTGCATTGGCGCTATCAAAAAAATATCCCACTACAATGAAGGTTTTACGTATCATTATCGTCACTATTATTCATCAGACATTGAAGTAAGGATCGGTTAAAACGACTCTGACCACATGGTTTCATATCTCTGGCTGGCGATTTATAAACGGAATATTTAGCTAACTCCTTTGTAAATTCTACTCGATCAAGGTGACGACCACGAATCCAACTACATACAGATACATCCGTGTGAAACCATGGTTAACATCCATGCTTAACATAAGTATCTCTTTGCATGTACGAGGGATGTTTCCTAAATTCTGGGAATTGTGCTATAATTAAATTACGCAGAACTTATAGGTAATGTTATTAGTGCCAGACAAGTCTTGACATGTATATGCAACTATCTAGTGCAATATTGTTCAGTCTGATTTAGGTGTTCGACTGATATAGACGCGTTTTCATAGCACTGTTTTTGTAACCATGGAAGACGTAGCAAAATCTCAAAGAGCAATAATTTTCTTTTTGTGGAAAGAAGGTGTGAAAACATCAGAAATTATTCAGCGTCTGCAAGGAGTATTTGGTGAGTCTGCAGAATCCAAAAGTACTGTTTATCGGTGAATCGATCGTTTTAAAACTGGTAGAACATCACTAGAAGACGATCCACGCAGTGGGCGCCCAAGCACGTCGGTAAATGAAAGAAACATTACTGCCGTCGAAGACCTCCTGAAAGAGGACAGGCGAATGACTATTCGTCAAATTAGTGTGCGCCTAGGGATAGGTACACGACAAGTTCATGACATCTTGCATGATTGTTTGGGCGTTAGTAAAGTTCTCCGCGCTAAGTGCCAAGACCAGAACAAAAACTCAATAAAAAAAGTTCTTTAAGGACGGAAACTTTGAACAATATACTCTGTTTGCGCGGCATGTTTGAAAAAAATCCGCATTTCATACTTGTAGACCTGGTATTTTATAAAACAATATAAGAGTTATTACTAGCAAAATATAAAAAATTACAGAATTAGCATGCTACTGTCAATTAATAACAATAATTTTCTTTCTCTCCGTTAGAGTATAATTAATTTAGTTTCATTTCACTCAAAATATAAGTTAGCTTAAACCAATGAAATTATATTTAGGGACACTAACGTAATTTTGTATTTTTAGATTTAATTTAATTTTTTATAATTTGGAAAAAACGAAAACGATGAGAATAAATTCTTTATTTTTACGAGAATACTCTTTAAAATAAACTGAAAACGTACGTGATTTTAGTCCGGATATCCGCATTGCTGATAGCGTTATATCAATAAATTTCAATATTGCTAAACTTATTTAAAGCATATTTAAAAAGTATACATAGAAGCGAATAGTTTTACGAAAAGATATTGTCGATAATTTATGACTAAATATTTTCAAAGTTTATATAAATTGAACAAGTTTCTAAAGTAAACTTACAGAGGTAAATGATACGGTCTGGGTCTACAAAGTTTCCTGCAAATTTCATTCAAACTCAATACACTGACATTTAAGGAATTTCAAGAAATGACGCGCATAAGATAAACACAAATTTCCATCATTTTGTCGAACTCCTGAGCTAGATAAAAATATACCAATATACGAGGTGTGATAAAAAAATACGGTGAATAATTTAAACAAAACAATACTTAATGTTAACGCGTTGTTCGAAATACATGATGCGCGACAGACATGGTAGACACAACCTCACTCTTCCAGCTCTGGAAGCCGACAGACAAGTCACAACTTGTTCAAACTGATCAAACTGTTCAAACGGATCAAACTATTGGACTTTACTTCAAATGGATGTAGCGTCAGCAGCTGCTGCTATAAAAATTCATTCGCCGTTTTTATCACACCTCGCGCTCAACCTGTTCCGCCCTGTGTCGTTTTTTAAAAGGAATTCGCTGCACTTGTCTATGCAGGACATTATTGGATGGCAAGAGCGCACAACAAAGTTTACAGACGACACCTCATGTCTACAGTGCAATCAGCCGATAGATAGACTCGTTGAAAAAACTAACAACAATATTGGTATGTCCGACTGGTTCTAAAACAACAAATTAGTGCTCAATAAATCAAAGACAGTTACTATGTATTTTAATATAGCCCATGAAGATAAGATTAATATTAAGAAACAATTAATTTTGTTCTTGGGGATAACAATAGACAGCAACCTAAACTGGAAACAGCATATTAATAACATTAGTCCGAAACTTGCCAGAACCTGTTTTTGTATGAACAAAATTAAACAACTTAGTAACACGACTGCATGTAGGATCTACTACTTTTCAAATTTCCACTCCATTCTCACATATGGAATTATATGCTGGGGTATGGTAATGGAAACAAATCGATTATTCGTTCTTCAAAAAAAGGCTTTAAGAATACTATGTGGGAAACCATTTCGTTATCCATGTAGAAATCTATTTAAAGACCAAAAAATCTTGCCACTACCCTGTATTTACATACTAGAAACTCTATTATTTATTTTCAAAAACCTACAAGATTTTAAATTAATAGGTGACCATCACAATTATAACACACGCCATGGGAAATGCCTTATGATGGTCCCTACTCATCGAAGTACGCGATATGAACGAAGCCCAAATTATATGGCATTAACTTTATTTAATAAGCTCCCATATAATTTCCATGACATAACAACATATAAAACATTCAAAAAAGAGGTCAAAAACTTTCTCCAAACCCATTGTTTTTACTCCATAAACGAGTTCCTCCAGTAATTTATGGGACACAACCAACTAGAGTTGATAATTAATTATATTATGTAATTCGTATTTTATAACTTTTATTTTGATTTTGTATATGACAAGTCTAATTTCTACAATATGTATGATCCTATAGACCAGGGCTTCTTAAACTGTGGGTCCCGACCCCCCGGGGGGTCGCGAGGCTACTGAAGGGGTGTCGCAAAGATCTGCTACTTTGGGGTAATAATAAATAAATTTTTAGAATCTACAAGGTAGATTCTACAATGTCTCGATATTACACCTACATCTATGGTCAATATTAATTTCATTAGATGGTGGGTCGTTTAAAATTTCCTAGGCTTAAAGGGGATCGCTGTATGAAAAAGTTTAAGAAGCCCTGCTATAGACAATAAATAATAATTATTATTATTAAAGGGGAATAGAAAGAACTACAGGAGACTTACATCCGACGATGGCTGACATAGTTGATGATGTTGATGAAAATGATGATGATAAAGATGATGATGATGATTCTGATGATGATGATAATGATACTTTAAAAAATTATTAACTTTGAATTAAATGCCAGGTAAATTACTACTTTTGTATTTTGCCTACCTAATTTATTTATTCTTAATAATTCTAGGCTCACCCTAGAATTATTGCTTTGTACTCGTAAAGTAATGCTTTGAATTTTTATATTGATGTGTTTATGTTGCTTTTAAGTTTTCCTGGTCATCTTGTCTACAAGTTTATAAGTTGTGAACCCAACTTAGACTACAGCAATCCCCTGGAATTTGCGGATAGTACTTGAAACCGCTGTTTGAATTCCATTATTAATGAGAAAACTAACTTAATATTGTTAAATATCAAAAAGGAATTAATTCGACAAATCTTTAAAATGAATCGAAAAATAACATTCTTTTCGTTTAATACAGAATCTTTTCTTTATTTGATTAAAGGAATTTGAATAAAATCACTTCTTATAAATGCAACTCGAGGAAGTAAAGAAATGGCGACGGATCATATTCTTTTCCACTTTTACACACTTAATTTATTCACCGTTTCTTTTATTTATCAGGTTTATTTTTACCTTTAAAATATTTTGAGGATCTTTGAAAAAGATAGTATAGCGGAAGAATTTTATTTATTTATCTATTTGGTGTATAAATTCAGTGCATTGATACTGAAATATAACTCTAAGCCCGAAACTAATAATTAATAACTAATAATAATTAATTTTTTAAGAAAGTATTTATGTTGTATAATTGTATTTGTGTTACGTCATTCTTGAATGACAGAATTCATTCTTGATTGATTTGAGCAAAACAAAAAAATTAATCCAATAATTTTTCCATCAATAAATTCCAATAAAAGCTCTCTATGACTTTAATAATGAAGGGTTGTAGGTCAATGGGGATGTTCAGTCCACACGCATAGTGTCATTGGTAACCACCCCTATGATTCAGTACAGTAATAGAATATCGAGAAACCGTGTTTTCGATATCGAGTTATAGGCAGGCGTTCACCAGCTGCCTGCAAAGAATATACTCATTTACTTCTTAATTGAACATTTATAGCTAGTGGGGTGTTACCAATAGTAATTTTCTTCGAGGGGTTGATTACTGAATTATATATAAATGTTGAACATGGTAAAATGAAGGACTTTTATCAACGATGGCTAAAATCAAACACTTGTGAAGGCCAAAAGTTATTTATTCAATTTAGTGTTTTATAAAAATTCAATTAAAGACACTAGGTAGGTTTCAGTAATATATTTAATTTCTCAATATGTATTTCGGCCATTACGCAATTTTTAAGAGTTTACAAAATAAGTAAATACGAGGGCATATTGAAAACTAATGCCTCCATGGCTATAACTTTATTAGTAATTGATATATGGTTTACATATAAATGTGAAATAATAGTATAAACTGTCCTCTACGCACTGATATATTCACTTTTCCACATAATCGCCATTGACAGTTACATTTACACTAACGTGGTACGAGTTTTTCAAGTCCGTCACGGAAAAAGTCTGAAGACTTCCCACGGCACCATTTCCGCACCTCCGCTATCACCTCTGCATCCGAAGAGAAACGCTTGCCCTATATATCTTCCTTAAGCTTTGGAAAGAGGAAAAAGTCACAAGGCGCAAGATCTGGGCTATAAGGTGGATGAGGTAAAACCTGCCTTTTACCATATACAGACACTGGTCGGCCACTGCGTGCCCGATCATGGACATCCGTTTCAGGAGGACTTGCGTCTTTCACAGTCCTTACCCACATCCTAACAATACTCACATCAACACACGCCTCACGGTAAACAGCACTTAACCTTCGATGGATATCAATGGGCGCTACACCCTCCGCAGTAATAAATTCAATGACAGCTCGTTGTTTTAACCGCACATCCATGCCGGCCGCCATGTTTAGAACTGTTATGCGCAAACGCGATGTTGCTGAGAATCTCCGCTAGGAGGACTTATGTACAGATACTTGAGGTAAATGGCAAACCACTTTTGACACGGTCTGGCCCGTTATTATAAAAGTTATGGCCATAGAGGCATTAATTTTCAATATCCTCGTTTAATACATAGAACAGATCTTTTAGTAATTTTAATACAATTTCTTTGACAGAATTAAATAAAATAGTTCAAAGTTTGAAAATAAATACTAATCCTTCGGATATATTTAATTCTAAGATTTTAAAATCAATTACCACAACAATCGGTCATGTATTTTTGCACTTTGTAAATATGTCTTTTGAAACTGGCTACTTTCCGGAACATCTCAAATGTTCTACTATTACGCCTTTACCTAAAGTTTCAAAAGCTCTAGATGCCAGTAAATACAGACCTGTCAAGTCGTTGCCAACATTGGAAAAATTATTATAAAAAGTGGTAAGTAAACAAATTACTGAGTTTTTAGTAGATAATAAAATCACAAATCAGTCTGGATTTAGAAGCAATCATTCGTGTGAGACCACTTTAAAAGGTATGTTATCCGAATGGAAGTACCAGTTGGATAATGATTATTTCATTGTTGCAATATTTCAAGACATACGTAGAGTCTTTGAAACTATTGATAGAGGAATACTGATAGAAAAATTATTTAACTATGGGATCCGTGGCACAGCATTAGAGTGGTTTAAAAATTATTTAATAGACTAAAATAGGCAATCATTATTCATCTAGATTACGTAACAATGGTGGTGTTCCACAAGGAAGTTGTTTAGGACCGATATTATTTCTAATTTATATTGATGATATTGTCAATAATGTAAATTTTGATTATATTAATTTATTTGCAGACGATACCTTGGTTGCCGTCTATGATAAAAATCTTAATAAAGCTATAAATAGAGTAAATATAGAACTAAATAAATTATAAAATTATTTTTGTTTGAATAAATTAAAAATTAATATAGAAAAAAACCAAATGTATGATTCACGTCAAAATATAAATATTCTAAAATTAATTTAAATACAATAAATATTAAAGTAGATAATGAAAAACTTGAGCATGTGTCAGAAATAAAGCATCTTGGTTTTGTTGTGGATAGTTTTTTAAATAAACATCTAAATTACATAATAAATAAAATATCTCAAAAAATAAATTTCTTAAGTAGATTATCAAAGAAACTTTCCATTTCCACTCTTATTACCTTATTTAAATTTCTAATACAACCACACTTTGATTACTGCGGTACTATTCTATATTTAATGAATAAAACTTCCATAGATCGTCTGCAAAAGCTTCAGAATCGTGGCATGAGGGTTAATTTGAAAGTGTCAAGGTATATACCTATTAAAAGTATGCGTAATATGTTAAACTGACTTACTGTAAAAGACAAATTATTTTATGGAGCTATGTTGTTTATCTAGAAATTTTTAACAGGCGTATTGCCAGAATATTTACAAAAAAAATATAATTTTCAATAAAGATGTGCACAACTACCCAACTCGAAGTGCTAACGACCTGAGAGTGTTAAAAAATAAAAGAAGTACAAATGATAACCAGATTTTTTGTAAAAATTTTAATGAATTTAATACTTTACCACCTAGCTTAAAATTTGAAAGTAGCAATTTAAAGCAATTTAAGAGGGATTTGTTTTCATATTTAATAAATAAGTGTTAATATAAAGACTAAATTTCTATATATATTAGGCTCTGCCTATTTTTGAATAAATTATTATATTATTACATCATTACTGTTGTCATTTTTAAAAACAATGATAAAACTATTTGAGACTGAATTTTCTTGTGTCCAAATTGGACGTATTGCTAGAGCGAATCAGAATTAATTGCTGCTTTTATTTGGTAACTGAGCAGAAAATTGTAAGGCAATTAGAAAAGACGTTGAATAATGTTTAAAGAGATTTATATGAACATTAACATCGTTGAAAATATTGTTAAAAGTGTACTCATTTGCAATCTCAAATTAAATCACTTAGAATAGTTCAAAATGAACTATTTAAAAGAGTTTTGGGGTTAATTTTATCCTATTAAGCTCAAACTTGGAGTGAAATTGTATTTTATTTTTTATGATGCAAAACTTTTCGATTGCCCTATTAATTCCTGAATCTTAGGGAAGTTTCATCCTTACTCCCTGGCTCATGCCCTAATTGGAATGTGTGTTATTTATTAGAATGTTTTTCAAACTAATTTATTCTACAGGTAAAACCTGGAAAGCAAACTTCTTTAAACCTGCATTAAAGGTGATGTTCTCATTACTTAGTTTCTAGAGAAATTAAAGCCGATTATGTATTTAAAAAAATATAACAGCCATTATATTGTGGCAACGAAATAACACTAAAAAAAGGTGGTAAATGTAAGGTTTTACAGCCCTGGTCATATTGTCACGTGGGTGGTTTGATTGAGACACAACTCCTCGTTTCAACATAACAAATTTATTAAAAATTTATCAAATTTACAATATAATGTTTGAATTGGTCTATGGAGTTGGGGAAGTCTTCGGTCCACCCCGTGTTGGCCAGGATCGGCTTGGACCTATCTCCGAGGCGGGGGCTACCCATCCGGGAGTCGAGGAGCTTGGAGAAGTCTTCTCCCACTCACATGGTCACTACTTGCTTGGCTTCACCCTCGATACAAGAATCTGGCGTCAGTGTCTTGGTCGTCATACGTGCAGCGGAGTTGGCTATGTTCCACTATTTCCATATTTTGTGACTTCCAGCCTTTTTGTAACGAAAATTAACTCAGTCCCAATATTCCTTCGTCATGAAAAATATTTCCTCATTACGAAAATGCGGTGTATGCATTTCGTAATCAGGCCACACACGTCAGACGCTTACAAATAGTTTTTAATCAGACAGCTGACCGTCACAATGTCTAAATGTCGTAATACTGACCTAGGATTATCTATGTGACAATATTAGTTGCATTATTTTTTTAGTCTTTGCACTAGTATTATAATACGGCTCCAAGAGAATACCATATACTAAGTTACCCAAAAGATTGTTGTACTCAGAGTTGGATGGAGGCTGCAGAGATGTGGGAGTTCCTAAGGGAAGCTATAAAGGCAAGCTAAAAAATATCCTCAAGTTATGTCAGCTGTTCAGCCCTGACTGGGAAGAAAAAAACTTTGTCGAAATACATGGCGCAATCTAGTTACAAACGGAATACATCAGTACAAACGGACATGTATAGAGCGTGCCACATCAGACGCTGCTGCCTAATTCTGCGTTTAATAATCTCTTTAAAATAACACTTTCTTTTATCGTATACTTAGTTTCTTAAATCCATTTTGTTCCGAAATTATTATATCGTCAAGGAAGAAATTTGTAGTTAATAATACTGCCAACTTTAACAGCTTATTATTTGACATTGGCTTAATATTTTACCTCTCTTTTTTTTTTTTGGAATGTTACATATATCGCTTTTTTAAAGGAATCATTGTATGCTCTAAAAAATAACAAAAACTGTTTTAAATTATTTTGTTGAAAATGGAACTGTCGGAAATTCTCACTATTATGAGTTATGAGTTCTTACGTGGAACTACGGCATCGCAGACTGCGCGAAACATAAATAGTTTATTTGGCTTTAGTGTTAGTATGCAGCAGACAATATCAAATTGGTTCGCGAAATTTCGTAGAGGTAACTTAAAACCAAACAAAAAAAAAAAAAACCTGGCTCGATCACAGCAGAAATATACTGCAACTAACTGGACGAAATAATGCAAAAACTTAAAGAAAAACAGCCTAGATTGGTGAACAGATTGACTCCTATCTTATTGCATGATAACGCTAGACCATAACATTGCACATATGTGGCAAAACTACAGGAGTTGGAACTTCTTTATCATCCTCCATACTCACCAGACCTAGCCTCCACTGACTACCACTTCTTCCGCAATTTGGACAACTTTTTAATAGGAAAACAGTTTAATTCCGACAATGCTGTAAAATGTGGAAGTAAAGTGTCTGTGACCTTGAAATGAGCCAGTACGATCATTGCTATACTACTTCTGGCCTTCCAGGAATTCATTGACTCTCGTCTGCCAGGGTTTTATAGCACTGGCCTGAACAACCTACCACTTAAATGGCAAAAGTGTATAGACAATATGGGTGCATACTTTGATGAATAAAATAATTCCCTATATCTGTAAGTTATTCAACCAACTTTGCCTTTTTTTCCACAAATTTCATCTTTGACGACCTAATACTTGATCATAAATTGATAGTCAGATATGAATCCGAATGAATATGTAGAGTGGCTGATTAAAAGATAAGTGGCAAAAAACTGATTCTTACAAAGACTCAACTGATAAAATTATTTATATAATTATCAGCAGAAGAGATGTTAATTGCATGCCAAGACGAAACCGCCAAAGAAAACTTCACTAAATATTTAAAATAAATTTAAATAGTATTTTTGCCTGCCTAAGTAATTAACAAAAGTAAATTAATGCATGATCAATACTATCAAATCTTCCCCTTTTATTCACCAATGTTCAAGGATATTAGAATTAGAATTAACTTTATTTGTAATTTTGGCTTATTCGCCATTTACATGTTCAAGGATTCCTTTTAGGCATCTAACAATAATATTAGTAGTGTCTGCTGCCAACCTGAATTATACTCAAACATTTGTAAAAGACTTTTTTTATACATTTTGAAAAATAAATGAAAGAAAAATTTGGAGCGATGGTATCATATTTTGAATTATTGGAAGTAATACTTAAAATTGATTTTCAATATTTCGTGATAAATATAAATGAACATTTTTTTTGTTTTGGTTCAACGTTCATTTCTAAAATTAATGTTTGACATTAAATTTATTTTCTACATTTATTAGATTCTGTTGAATCTAATGGTACAAATAAAAATTGTTCAAAACCTTAAATTCCAGAGAAAACATTTTTAAAAAAATTTCAGTTCCCAGTTCTGTAGTTCCGAAACAAAATTCGTATGTTAGAACACAATTATAGACATAACCTGTACAGTTGTCGATGTGATGAAATATTCAGGATAAAAGAAGTGTTTCCTCCAGGACCCTTGTCCTGAGGTCAGAAGGACTTGGGTAAGGAAGGGAAAGATATGTTCTCCTACGGGAAATGTTGCGAGTTGCAATGCCTGTCTGATATATTACGGGTAAAACTACCTGTGTTCATATACTCTGAATTATTGTAGAATGAATTCCTTGGTGAATGCAAAAATAGGTTGTTTGTGCAAGAAGCAGAATGCATCCCAAGATTTCTAATAATAACAATGGAAAATGATTAAAGAAAATCGAGAATATAAAAAGTAAAACAACTCATAATTATAAAACATCAAAAGGGAATAGAAATACAAAAAATAGAATTGAGAAAAAAAGTTTTACATCACATTTATGATTGGAAAAGAAATTATTTTGTAAAATACGAGTGTGATTCAAATATAAACGGTAATTGTGCTAGTGTACTCAGCAAGCAGTTGGATGATGTAGTGGGAGGTTGATGGTTGGTGTGTTAGGGAGGGCAACCTGCCTGGTAAGCTGCTCCGCTCTGTTCTGTCCTCAGTACAGCCATAAGTTCATTCGTCTGTTGCACAACGTATTATTATAAAGTTCTTAACCAATGAAGGGGTTAAACCCCCGGAGATTTTAACTCGTTTCAAGGCACAGTAAGAGGACGCTACACTGTCCCAGAACCGAGTGTTTACTTGGGCCAGATAATTTAAGGGCGGCCGAGGAAGTGTAGAAAACGAAAGTCATGATCGTCAAATTCAAGTCGTAGAGATGACAACATCCGTGCCGTTCGAGAGCTTGTTGAAGGTGATCGCCGGTTAATCATATTTATCTAACCGAAAACAATTTACCCAATTTAACAGTAGCACTTCCCAGTATCTTCCTTTGCATTTTGGAGTACCTAGAGGATCAGTTCTCGGACCGCTACTGTTCCTAATATTTGTAAGTGACATGTCTCTCTCTACAAACGCCAAAACAATTCTCTACGCTGACGATACAACATTATTAGATTGTAAAAATTATTTAGATTCTCTTGTTAAGGAAAATGTCTCTCTGATGAACAGTGTAAACTCTTGGTTTGTCTGTAATAAGCTAAGTTTAACTAAAGAAAAAAACTCAAGTTTTTCTGCTGACCACCAGAAAACATGATATTGCCAATCCCCCCACCATAAAATTTCTTGATATCCACGTTGACCCTCATCTTCGTTGGAATCAACACGTGGATATACTTAGCCGCAAACTACGCTCAACTGTGTATCTAATAAGGAATCTGAAGCACGAAGTCAGCTCAGATGTTGTATTGAAAGCCTATTTTCCCTCTTTGAGTCCCACCTAACCTATTGGTTAATAATCTGGGGACATTCACCTGCAGCAAACAGAATTTTTGCATTACAACGAAAAGTTGTAAGAATAATTGCCGGTGCCTCTTTCAGAGCTGATTGTGGAGTTTTTTTTTTTTTTTGTGAAACTCAAAATAATGACTTTGCCTTCGTTATTTATTTATCATTGTTTATTGTTTAAACGCAAAAATTTAAGCAATTAGAGTACTTTTGGTGGGACACATGATCATAACACTCGCAGTAAAAATAATATCCGGGGTAAATTTTTGCGTCTAAATAAATCCAGAAATTGCTCAAATTAATTTTGCTGTTAAATTATACAATATCTTGCCTGAGGGTATCAGTACACTACCACTAGACAAGTTCAAATTTAAACTTAAGAACATACTAACAAGTAATCCAATATATGTCATTGATGAATTTGAAAACGTCAATTTTGATTAAATTTTGTAACTTTGTATTTTAATATTGTATTTGACTGACTAAAAACATTTTTTGTAATTGTAATTTAGTCAATAAAATTATTATTATTATTATAATTGTTGACGAAATTGCGTCGGAAGTGGGTATCAGCATTGGGAGTACTCATACCATTATAAGTGAACACCTTGCCCATCAGAGATGTCATCCTTCTCCATGACAATGCTACTCATACCGCGATTTTGACAAGGGACAAATTTGAGGAAATGCACTGGGAAACCTTCGACCACCCTCCCTACAGTCCAGATTTGCCCCCCTGTGACTATTTTTTGTTTGAGTCCATGAAAGAATCGCTTGGAGGGGAACGATTCGAAAACAATGAAGATGTCGAGGAGCGTTGCGTAATTGGTTCAGGACGCGCCCTCAAACTTTTTCAAAGAAATATTCAAGCTTCCAAAATATTGGGAAAAGTGTGTAGAGCATGAAGGTGGCTATGTAGAGAAAAACTGAAGGTTTCACATGTGTACATTATTAATAAATAATGTATAAAAAAATACCGTTTATATTTGAATCACTCTCGTACTAATGGTTGTGTATAATTTTTTTTAGCATCTACTGCGAAATTTTCTTAGTACTACACTGCAGTTATATCCTCTAAATCCATGTGATTTATATTTTGAGCTATTGTTTTACGATTTCGGATTTCCGAATTGTCATTAATACCAAAGATATGTAGGTTTGACAGCGTGTTGACGGCAATGTCTCGTACTAAATGTCATCACATTTCCTTCACTAACAACGTATGATATGTTTATGCTGATATATATGTACAAGACAGTTAACAACGACTAAATAAAATAACTAGAAGCTGTGTCATTCTATAAGCTTTTGAAGGATACAACTCTAATGAAGTGACGACAACATAGATATCAACTTAATATAATCAAAGTCTGTGAAACTTATTATATCCATGATCACAGACAATGCAATTGATGGAAAAATAAAAAACGGATAACATTGAGGAAAACTATCGACTCTGGATGGTGTTCTATTGTCCTGAGGATTTTGTTTACATCTTTGCTTCTACTTAGAAACATATAATTCACGGTTCAAGCACACTTATTTAGATTAGTTTGTCACTGATATAATGATAAGAGTTCTCGTCAACTGTTAATAGAATGTATATCAAAACTAAGCTGACTGTATTGATTCAATGAAAATGCCAGCAAGATTCAATTGGACAGAAAAATCCAGAAAAGAAACGAAGAACAAGAAAACCTACCCAACTGAATATACTCTACACCCTGCAGCAGAAGAAACTAATAAAGACGAATTTGCCTGTTTATATAGAATGTATGTAGAAAGAAGCAATAATCTATTTTTTTCTGGTCAACAAAGTCCAGAATATAAAAAAAGAACAACAACAATAACAAAAACAAAAAACAATAATCGTACCTAACAATTCTCAACATCTGTTGTCTGAAAAATCTGGAAAATAAGAAAATTCAGCTTGTTATATGGTGATACATGAAGATGCAAGCAAAATTCAACTTGAAAATAGAAGCCCAGAATAATAACAAAAAAACAAAAGAAAATAATATACATACCTAACGATTTTCAACATCTGTTTCCAGAAAAATCTGGAAAAGACCAAAATTTAGATGCCTATATGGTATCCATAAAGACGCAAGCAATATTCAACTTGAAAACAGAAGACCATGATAAAAACGATGAACGAAATAAGGACAGTAGTATAACAATAAGATGCTCAACACTTGGCAGAATATGTAAAAGAAGAAAAATTACCTAACTTTATGGCATACCTGAAGATGAAAACAAGATTCAACTTGAAAGTAAAAGTCCAGAATAGAAATTAAGAATGAAATAAGGACAGTAGTGCCACAATAACATCATCAACACTTGGCAAAATAATCTGGAAGAGACAAAAAATCACCTACCTATAAGGAATTTCTAAAGATGCAGGCAAGATTCAATTTGAAAACAGAAGTCAAAAATAGAAACTAGGAACGAAATAACAACAGTACCACCAGCTGTTTCCAAACATTTAGCAAAAGAATAAAGATGATAAACGTTGATCCAAAACAGATACGAAATAACGACACTTAAATCATCAAAGGATCAACATTTTTGGCACAAGAAAAGATAAAAGACTATAGTCGACAAGCTGCAAGAAAGGCCCAACTGAAAATATAAACCCGGAACAGAAACGAATAAAAGAAGCTCTACAAAAAAACACTGGCAGACAAAAGCTAAGAAGACGCATAACTCAGTCGGTTAGATGCAACAAAAGATTCTTGAAAGATCCAACTCAAGAACACAGGGCAAAAATATTGAACACCGGGAAATAACAAAAAGAAAAACATAGCTGCGTAGATTAGCCCACTGAAAATGAAAAAATACACAATTCTTCAACATGCAGAAGAAGATAGGGACGACTAAAACTCTACAGATGGAGCTGATGTAGGTGAAAGGGAAGCCTAATTAGAGTTTGAGCTTAGAAACCTATGGTAGATGAGTAAGATCTCCAACCATACCAGAAAAGAAAGCGATAAAGTCAAAATTTGGATGGTGAAGATGTAACAAGGGTTCATCTGGAGGAGAGAAACAATATATTCATAAACGAATAGTTACAAAAGAGGAGCTGTAGAATTAGTGATATTTTTAAAACTTTTTTTTTCTAGATGTTTATAAACATCCTTAAAGTGTAGGTGTTCTTTTGTGGACTGATTGGAAGTTATACTCTGAAGGCAAAATTTGTAAATATCAGATATTTTGATTCGTTCATTCAAAATATTTCGATTCTGTTTCGAACACAACCTATCCAACTTCATTTTTGAAATGAATTGTAACAGAATTTTTTGAAATTGAAATAAAATTTTTCCTCTTAAGTCATTTAAAAATACACGTTTCAACATTTCTACTTTTTATTTTGTGCTAGTAAAGTTAAAATTTCCTGGTCAGGATTGATTTTCTACAGAAAATTTTCCGTCATTTTCTCTGCTTCTGACAGATGTATTCAAACAATTTCAAATACTCTCCATTCTCAATTGCAATGCATACTGTATAGCCTTTATTCAGTTTGATCGCAACTGGATTACTCAACGCATTCAATTCTTGTTTAAATTACTCCGGAACTCTTCCGGACAACTTACCGGATTATTTAAATACTACATTAAAAATATATTTACCATAAGAATACACCAAATGACTGGTATTATTTATTTCTTCGTGGCATTCTGTTCCTATTATCTTCCTGTATGCCACAAATCTCTAGATTTCGATGTTTTGTTTTGGTTGCTTGGTTTTTTGAAACGTTTGGTAGTGTAGTATTCCGTAAACATATCGAAATGCTTACGGTTCAGTTATAATTACGGTGATTTAACGTCCAAATGTGGTATCACCACACTATTGTCAGCCTTCGTGCTGGACAGAAGGGGTCTTTAAACCGTAGACCAGTGTTCAAAGACAATTTTGTAGTCTAATCCTAAACCAGTATTTAAAATTTCATACTAAAATGAGAATTATCAATGTAATTTTGAAAAAGAAACTTAGAACAATGTACAATTTTAATAATTTGAAACCCTAAAATATTTTCTGCATGACAAATAAAATTCAATGCATAATGGATTCACTTCTGAATTATTAAACGTTTTGTCAAGGTGATCTAAGCGATTCATCACAGTCCAGCACGAAGGCTGACAATAGTGTGATGATGCCACAGTGGAGTAGGGTTGTACATCGAAGGCAAAACATCGATGTTTAACATCGGCGCTTACTATCGATGTTGAAAAAACATCGAAGCAAAAACATCGATGTATCGCAAACATCGATGTTTTATTAATATTAAAAAAAGCTATTTATTTGTATTATATAGGATTTATTTTATAATGTTAAGATAAAATACGAAAAAAGTAACACATAATACACAAAAAGCATTTATTAGATTTTGAAATAGAAATATTCCTTTTTAATAGTAATTAATTTCACATTAATATTATTATACCCAACATAATAAACCTAATTTGTACCTACAGTCTATACCAAACGATAAGGCGGAACTAACCGCATTTTTCATTTTTGTAATTTGTCATTAAATATTTTTTTATATATTGAAGTTGACTTTTCCTGAACAAAATGATCAAAAGCTTCAATCGATCGGTAAAGGTAACTAGAATTGAAAATCTAGTTCCGCCTAAACCAAAGAAACAGACCTTACTATTTTTACATTTCTAAAATGAAATATTGGATTTTATTACAATACTAATATAGTAATCTTAATGTTAATTTTATATTATTTAACATAAAAATAACACTGTCATACAAAATTATTTTTATACTTTTTTAAGTTGAAATAAAGTCTGTTCCTTTGGTTTAGGTGGAACTAGATTTTCAATTCTAGTTACTTTTACCGATTAATTGAAGCTTTTGAACATTTTGTTCAGGAAAAGCCAACTTCAATAAATAAAAAAATAGCTAATGACAACTTACAAAAATCCAGGGATTGGAGGAATAACAACTGGGAAAGTGTCAACAAGATTCAAAAAGAAAAAGTGTGTTGACGTCGTTGGTCGTTCACATTGTTTGCAAAAATTAGAAGTTTCTTCTTATTTTTTCGTATTCTGCTAACTGCTAAGAAGAATAAGAACTAACACTATTAGTATTGTTATATCACAATAGATGGCGCTTATATTTTGTGTACTAATTTTAATAAAAATTAAATTTTTAAGATTCCAGTGCCTCTAGCGGTAGTTTCTGAATTTCAAAGTTTAAACATCGACATCGGTAGTAGACATCGATATTTTATCGATACTATCGCCAGCTGACCATCGATGGTAAAAACATCGATGTTTTTAAAACAAACATCGATGTTTTCGATACATCGATGTTTTCCCATCCCTACAGTGGAGGCTGGGTTGGATTATTTGACCTAATTTTGAACCCTGTCAGCAAAATTACGTCGGTTTCGCTTATATATCAACAACAGATAGATGTGTTACCTGTGTGTTGAGGGATGTTTAGTCTTCTTAAACTTTTCAGTCTCATCACATATCCTATCCCGTGTAATGGTCTCTCTTGTTTGATACGTAATTTTGAAAACATTGCTTCTTGTGGTTTTTCCATTTTTTATTTCTGCAACACTAAAATATCTTTTATATTTTTATTATGAGGGTGTGTATGTTTGCGTGGCAACATTGTAACCCAGCAGGGGAGCCAACATGGAGTCACTTATGGTCACTACGCCCGTATTCCCGTTATCACCGGCCGGGATTTAAAACACACATTAAAATGAACGTAAATTATCCCTCTACCGGGGTTAAGCACTACCATAAATTCACCTTCATTAGCTTTAAATTTTAAGATTGCATTTTTTACACCTATGTTCTAGCACGCATAAATTAATTACACAATTATAGAAAACTACAACTCTTTCACAAAATTTTTGAATTTTGTTAATTTTCACATTTCAGGGTAATCTAGTAAGTGATAAATTGGGGGTACATATTAAAAATTGTAAATTTCTATAATTTTTGAAAATATACCACGTACTTCGATCTAAATACATACTTGAAGCTCCTACTCGGGCGAAAATAAATACGATTCATGTAAAATATGTGGAAGCGAGACAAGGGATAATTATTAATTATGATGAATAAAAATGAATATTTTTTTATGAACTTCTTTTATTTCTCGACCCACACTATGCACCGTAATATCAACTTTCAATCCCATTTTGGGCCCGAAATGGCTTTTATGAAGGATATATAAGTTCAGTAAATAAAATTCATTCATAAAAAAAATGATTTATTCCATTTTTAATTTTTTTAATGATTACTGAAGGGGTTAATCTACATCTTAAGAACTTTTTTTAAACCACACAATGCAATTTAAAAAAAATATTTTCTCAGTTAAATAAAAATCCATATTTTCCGAAATAATAAGTTTATCAAAAATTCCTATTGATCAATTCCGGTTCCCATCAATATCCGTAATTGAATTTTTTTCAGAATTTTAGACCAACTTCTCTGGTAAATTGGGTTGAGGACAAAAGTTTTTTGAAATTTTTTTTGCAAAAATTGTATAAAAATATTTTTCAATTGTTATTTATGATTAAGGATCTTCATCTGATACCACATAAAAAATTTTTTTAAATATTTATATTTTCTTTAAATACATATTTGTTTATGTTTTTCAGGTTATGTGCTTTTTTTAACTCTCTATGTTTTTCCTATAAGTGGATCAAAGAGTTGTACAAGCATGGCAAATTTCAACTGTCTTTGTTGAGCCGTTTGGCTACAATTTCTTCCAAACAGACAGACAGACAGACATATTACTTACTCTAGAAGGGTTCTTTGATCATACTAGTCTTTTCACTAGTGTCTTTTCGTTGAACAATATTGAACTGAAGCTGGAAATGCCAGTACTGTTCGTCTATTCCAGATTTTTCACCACATTTTATTTTTACTTCCCTTTCTTCATGTCAATATAATTTGTTTTTGCTTTTTTTGTGATATTGCAGTCAATAATAATAATGAAACATATTTTTTATATTTAATCATCATAAAATGTAAATCCCATGTTTTTTGTAACGAATGGACGTGGGCATAGCAAACAAAACTATTTGCAAAAACACCTATTTATAGTATCAAAACTGACAAACGAAATCACTCGCATCACATGAAATTAACGATGTTGAATATTAATCAACAAATTTATCAAATGCACGAATAGTGTGTAAATATTTAACATATAGCACATTTGATATAAAATAGATAAAACTGTGAAGATATGGAGAGGAAATTTAACATTCTTTTGCCTTGGCTCATGACATTTTTGGTCTCCGATTTCACACAGCATGCCTTTTGGAGGAGAGAATATTTACCCTGTGACAACAAAAAAGAGATGGTACTAAACCCCAGCACGCTTTCCGGGAAAATTGCATTTCCACTTGCACAAAATTTTTTGTTTTTCTCTGATTTAATATTGCTTGCCCTTTTGTCAAAGTTATAACAAATTTAAAGTCTTTTAATTATAGGCATGCTGTATGAAAACGCGGAAAATCGTATTTTTTTATTACAAGATCACATGACCGTTTGAGCCCTTTGGGACCCTCCGAATCGCATGCATATATTTAAAAGACTTTAAATTTGTTATAACTTTCTTCAAAAGGGCAAGCAATATTAAATCAGAGAAAAGCACAAAAATTTTTGTGTTTAAGTGGAAATACAATTTTCCCTATGACCGGAAAGCGTGCAGGGGTTTAGTACCATCCCTTTTTTGTTGTCACAGGGTAAATATTCTCTCCTCCAAAAGGCATGCTGTATGAAATCGGAGACCAAAAACTGTCATGAGCTCCCGGTCTAGAACCTGTTCGCGCTTCTAGTGTAAACCTTTAAGTGGGGGGACTCTTAGTCTAACATTTTTATTCAGTTAGTAACAATCTAGCACTCGAACCAATCTGGTTAATATTCGTCTTCTCAGCTCTACCTGTAGCGACCTCTCTTCGGTCTCTTCTGCGTTGTTGCAGTTCACGAATGTATGTGAAATGAACTGGATCTAATTTGAAGAATTTTTGTAGCCAAATTACATCCTGTGACCAAGAGAAAGAATATGACAAATTGCAACAAATATTGCGTATTCTTGTGCAAATTTTGTTCTTTATAAAACTTTCTAGACAATACTTTTTATTATTTCAAATTTATTACTTTATTATTTCTAACTTTTAAACTTTCTTACGAGCAAAAAGTCTTATATGGTTTTGTACACGCGAAACATTTCCTTTTCTATAAAAATCTAACAACTTTAAAGAACTAAGTTTTGTTACAGTTCACCTTAAAACAGTGCTTAATATGTATAAATTATACTATCCTCCAAAATGTGTCCGGACAATTACAGCATCAAGTTTTTCATGAAAATATCATGAGGGTTTTTTCATGAGGGTTGGGTTTCCGTTTTGGCCATGCGGCGTTTAGGGCATTAAAAATTAAATAAATAAATAAATAAATAAAAAATTTGGATAATTTTACAATATATTTTTTATCTCATTTCTTTGCTTTTCCTCCAGTGCTCTTTTTTCCTATTCTCCTTCCGATATTCCTCTCCTATCTCCTTCCTTCTTGCCTCCAGTGCTCTCGCCCATCTTTCTCACTTGTCTTCCTCACTCATCACTTTCTTTATCCCTTTCTCCCAGACTGCCATCTCTCTACATCTTTTCGCTAAATGCTCCAACGTTTCCTCTTCTTCCTTGCACATTCTACATAGCCTGTCTTTGGCTTTGCCCAGTATTTTTCCTCTTTTCGATGCCGCATTTTCGTAACCAAGTATTATTTTTTGCTTAAAAAAATAACAAATTTCAATAACCTAGGATTTTTTTATTTACGACTAAAGAATTGTAACTTTGGAACAGATTTTAAAATTCTTTCTATTCTGCTTAGAGTATAAATCGTGTGAGAACTCTGCTGCCGGTGAAACCTATGTTGTCGTTGATAATTTCAAGAAAATACGTTCAATATGAATGGAAAACATTGTTTTCAATATACCCAAATGTGCGTGCACAAATATTATTATTATTATTATTATTATATTTATTATACTCACATCTTTACAAAATAAAAATGTACATACATATTTAAATTTACATATTTTGTCTATTAATTTGTGATATATAATTATCCCTTAACCCCTAGAAAGTTAAGGGTTATGCCACAAAATACTTGAAAGTATTGTGTGTGGCTACATATAAATTTTATACAAGAATGTCTTCAGCGTAACTGTAAATTTGTGTTTTATAATTATGATTTAAATATACACATATAAACTAAAAAAAACTATAATATATAAACCAAAATATTAAGTAATATTTACCACATTTTATTATAATTTCTATTATTTATTATTAAGTTGTTCTTGTTTAAAAAAATTTGAAAATTATTGTATATTTTAGGAGCGTTGTAAAGGCTAAAAAATCTTTGCCCGGCTGTTTTATAGAATTTTTTTGTTAATGCTAAATTTTTGTTTCGTGTTTCATATTGATGTTGCATTTTTTCAATGTGATGTTGATTTTTATTTATGTATTTTAGTACTGCCAATTTATATATCTGTTCTAATGTCATTATTTTGGATTCTTCATACAACTGTTCAGAAGAATAATTTATTGGTTTTTTTAACATAAATTTAATCTCATTCTTCAAATCAAATCAATTTTAATATCATTATTACTTTGGAACTACTGAACCTATTTTAATAAAACGCCACTGAAAAATTGACCAGATGATGTAGCTGCGGATAGAAAAAACTGCGAGAAAAACGGAGTAGCAGGTCTCGAGTGAAAAGCGCACGTACAGAGAGACAGACAAAGAGATAGAAAAACAGACAGGCGGACAGACAAGTAGGCAGACAGACAGAAATACAGATAGACAGAGAGACATACAGACAGAGAGAAAGACGGACAGACAGAGAGACGTTGCCTTTTATATGTATAAACTTAGAGAAAAATATTGACTGACTAATCAGAATGGTAGCCAAAACTCATCCTGTTTTATGGAGTGTTTATTTTGTCTATTTAAGAGTGAACCCATTTTATAGTGTTTCTAAATTGTCAATTTTAATTCGTTATTAAATCTGGTCTTTGTTTCTCGTGATAAGTTTGCATAAAGTGTATGGTAACGATATGCTGGTCGTTTTTTCGCTCAGTAAATCACGGTATATATCAGGGATGCACAAGAAGACGAGCATGGCAGCGCATACTCTATAAATTATCATTAATTCTCCCAACAATAGCAAGCTACCTGCAAAACCGGAGACGTTACAAAATACCTCAAACCACGTAAATTTATAAACTAGTTAATATCATAAAAATAATCAAAACCATAGGATTTTTATCAATTTATACATAATTTATCATTTTCTTATAATTTATTTCAATTTACTTCATCTTTAATTAACATTTTTAAAATTCATTTTTCATTTAAAAATTTAGGTATGTGATTTTGAGGAAAGATAAGCTAAGATGGTTGATTGGTGTTGTACTCAACGAATTCATAACAAATAACATCTGAGCGCAGAAACAAACATTAATCAAAAAAGCAATTATAATACAATGTCTTTTATGCTATAAATCAATGTCATTTTTTTATGTTTTTTCTCTGCAACGATAGAAAAATTTTAAGGAAAGACATAAGCGAAGATCAGGGAAGAATCAATACGGAAAATCAACAGTCATTAAAACTAAAATGTGCAAATGGAGAAATTACAGACAAGAAGATCATGAAAAAGGTAAATATAACTAGAAAGGAACCAGAAGAAAATACGGACTTATTAAATGTTGTATCCTCTCCTAAGAAATTATTTTGAGTGAGGCATCAGTTCTTCTGTACGGCTGTGAGACTTGGTTCATAACAGAAGCTATCAAGAGAAGAGTGCGAGTATTTGTAAATCGATGTCTTCGAAGAATCCTTCGCATTTATTGGCCACGTAGAATATCAAACGTTGAATTGGATGAAAGAACTGGTCAAATGGATATTAATTTGCAAATAAAAAGAAGAAAGTATGGATGGTTAGGGCACACTCTTCGAAGGGCTGCTAGCAAAGTGTGTTGATATGCACTAGCATACAACCCTCAAGGCAGTAGGCGTAGAGGGCGATCCAACAACACCTGGCGTCGCTCAACCCTGCTAAAAATAAATGCATAAAACTCTCAAAACCAAGACAAAAGACTTTATAACAACATCACCGACTTGAAGCCTATGGCAGATAGACGAGTTAGATGGAGAAATTTTATTGACAGGCTATGCTCTTTTTAGAGGCAGTCCAAAATCACCCGATGATGGACAAGGCTTGATGATGATGATCAAATGAAACGTGGATAAACCAACAAATTTAATTTTTTTTTATAGGAATTTCGACAAAATGATCAAAACATTTTTGTCCCCACCCTATTTCTCAGAGGGGTTGATCTGAAAATAATTTAATAATGTACATTGATGGGAACCGGAATAATGCAATAGGAATTTTTGATCGGATTAGTTGAAACTTCTTTCTATATTTTCATCAGAATCAATGTTTTTTTAAGTTTATAATTTTCTTAACCACCATTAACTAAACTAATTTGGATTCTTTCTAGAAATTCATCAAATGTGGCCCTATTAACCGATCATTAAGTTGTGATCTTATCGGCAATCTAAATGTTGAACATATCGATCAAGCAGGTCAATAGCAAGTCGTTAAAAATGGCTCGTTTGAAGTAATTACTCGAATCTGTGAAATGACGAAATAATATTAATGTATTTGGCACAGAACCTGGAGATATGGTGTTGAAATTTTAAATACTAAAACACTTATTAGTTTTGGAAACATAAATTACGTTTTATAGAGTACTTAAGTCAAAACAAAAATATTGAATGTTTCAAAATGTTCTTTTAAAAATAATGATCCATGAAATAGTATTAGGGTCTTCATTCTTGTTTCTTTTTCATTTTTAGGTTTTGTATAAAATATGAAGAAAGCAGCTAATCGAAAAGTATTGGTATGAGACAGCGATTTCCAACATTATTTCGTCGCGGAACCCTTATTACAATTTTCCAAATATCGCAGAACTCTTTCCATATATATTATTAAAGGATTTCTTATCATGCGGAATCCCTGGCATTTTCACGGAAGGGTTCTGCGGAACCCAAACAGTATAGGGCGTTTTTATAGGGCGTAAAATTATCTAAAAATTATAAGTAAAAAGCTAGTAGTTTCGCAATTCTAGTTTCGTAACGAGATGAGTCTAAATGTTATTTTAGTTTAACCCAGTATTCAACAGGAAAGTTTCGAAGAAAGCGACTAGAAGTTAAACCTTTAAACTTTAAAAAAACTCTCAAAAAACCGTTTCTTAAACTGTTAATAATCTCAACTAGAACTTAATATTTTTACAAGAACTTTAACTAGATAAATGTTGAAAGTTTTATTTGATCAATTGGCTGAAAATATCTCAAGGATAATTCCTTTTCAGTTGAGTCTATGAATTTAGTGAGATTCCAAGAAAGTTCCTGCGATCATCCTCAAAGGATCAGGATTATATCGGATTCTGTAAGGATGTCTAAACATGCAAAACAACAAAGTTATTTAGTCTCGTTACAAATACAACGGTAAGGAGATTCGCGAACTTTAAATATTACACGTTTCAAGGATTTCGCAAGGAGTGTGATCTTATTTACTTCATTTCAGGATAAAATTTACATTTTTTTATATCCCTGAATCTTTAGAATCTGTTGATAAGTTTCATTTGATATAAGAAAACATTTCTGAGATAATAGTCCGGTAATACACCTGAAAATCTGGCGGAAAATGACGCGTCGGTTCCCGGTAAAAAATCAGACAGTTGCGGTGATCTTTTGTAAAAAAATATAATTTTTAAAAAATTATAATTTAAAAACCATTAAAGATAAAGATCTTCGGTTTCAATTTGTAACATCTTCATTATTTATTTTATTTATAAACAATGATGTATTCAATTTTGCATGGGTGTTTATGGTTTAACAGCATTTCTTAAAAAAATCAAAAAAATTATATTTTAAATTTTTGAATGCCATTATCTCAAATACCAAAGTAGATAGAGACCTGTTTTTGGATTTGTTGTAATTCTGGTGTCCGAAATGCCTTGAGGCCAATTTTGAAGCAGTTATTTTTCGGAAAAATTTCGATTCGGTTGGAAAAAAATTAAATTTTTCAAAAATTTATATTTCAACAAATGTAAAAAATAGGGTCTTGCGGTTCAATTTTTTGAAATCTTCATTTTCAAGTTAGAAATGGAAGCTTATTTTGAAAAAATTTTCTCTTTATAAAAATTTTGATTTGTTGGAAAACCGTGTGAAGTGTATTTTATAATATTTTTGTTTTTTTATATATTTAACAGTGCATGTTGGGCAAATATTTATCGTGGATCGAGGATAATATAGTTTCCTTATATAGTTTGTCGCTTGGATAAAGTCTAGGATTATTAAAAATAATTGTTTTTTGGCATGTAATTTTTTTTATGTCTTTGTTTTAGCTAGCCCTCACCATCCTATCATGCCATATTTTATTATTATTATTATTATTATTTATTTAAAAAGAACTGAAGCCAATGGCTCTTATAGAAAAATTACAATATTTCACATTGTTGTGATACAGGAAAGTTGAAAGAAACAAAACAATTTGATAAACAACTAAAGTCAAACAATAACAAATATAAAAAGTGTACAAAAACAGAAAAATTCAGTTTATGGGGATAGTAGCAACTGATAGTAAAGGTCCAGTCTATTTTTAAAATTGTTCACACTTGGGGCAGACACTACACTTCCAGGTAGATTATTCCAGTCATTAAACACTCGGTTTGAAAGAAACTTGGCCCGAACGTTCTAACGGAACTTTTCGTGATATAACTTTAACGAATGTCCACGTAAACGAGAATCTACATTAAGTACAAACAAACCAGTAAGATCAGTATCAAAATTTC
This sequence comes from Liopterus haemorrhoidalis, assembly GCA_963971575.1. Taxonomy (NCBI): domain Eukaryota; kingdom Metazoa; phylum Arthropoda; class Insecta; order Coleoptera; family Dytiscidae; genus Liopterus; species Liopterus haemorrhoidalis. The sequence continues at coordinate 3,423,819 of OZ020618.1, forward strand.
GATAGAGTACACGGTAGGTAGTTATAAGATTACCACGACTTCTGCGGTTTTCCAGTTTGGGCAAATTAAGTCTTCTACTGTATATTGAATAAGACTGTGTACTAGTCCATAGTATACCTTACTAATAACATAAGTCAGCACAATTTTTGTCAATTTCGAAAACATGTAGTACATTTTATACAAGGTGTCTCAAAAGAAATTTTATATTTAGAAGATCGATTAAAAAAAAAGTAAGCCGTATATAGAAAAAATGTTTATTAATTATTAAAATACACTTTTTGGGGATTTATTTCTTAAAAATAATATCGTCTAAATGTAGACCCTCGCATTCTCGGCACTCATTTAATCGAACAGTAAAATTACTTATGACGTCTCGACAGGTGGACTCAGGGATGGCTGCCATTTCGTGACGGATATTTTCTTTCAAATGCGCCAGTGAAGTCGGTTTATTGGCGTAAACTTTAGATTTAAGATAACCCCATAGGAAAAAGTCCATAGGGGTTAAATCATGACTGCGTGGAGGCCAATTTATGTCACCTCTCCGGGAGATCAATTTGCCTGAGAAAATTTCACGAACACGTGACAGAGACATATTGGACGTGTGTGAAGTTGCTCCGTCCTGTTGGAACCATGTTCTTTGGTTATAGCCAGGAAAGTTTTGCAGTTCAGGTACCAAGAAGTTGTCTAACATCTCCACATAACGCTCTGAATTCACTGTAACTGCACGCCCCCTTTCGTCTTCAAAAAAGTAAGGGCCGATAATTCCTCGCGCCGACATCGCAGCCCATACGGTCACTTTAGGCGAATGTAGGGGTTTCTGATGTTTGCGTTTCGGATTCGTTGTACTCCAGTAGCGGCAGTTCTGCTTATTTACGTGGCCATTAAGATGAAAATGAGCTTCATCCGAAAACAAAATGTTGGTAAACGTTGAAAATCGCTCAATCACCTGATTTACGAAATTAAGCCTCTGACTGGCATCTTGGGGCTTTAATTCTTGCACCAATTGAATTTTGTAGGGGTGCAGCTTTAGGTCTTTGTGCATAATGCGATGTAATGATGATCTATGCACATTTAAAGCACTTGCGCGCTTCCGAATTGAAAGGTTCGAGTCGTCACGAACAGACTGATTAACATTCTCCACGTTTTCTACCGTTCTTGATGACCTAGGTTGCCCGGATTTTGATTTATCCAGCGTTGTACCAGTCTCTTCAAACTTTTTAACCCAATGTTGAATGAGAGGAATGCTTGGCGCATCATTTAAGTGGCGAAAACCTCGAATACTGCAGAATTTTCTACGCACTACAGTCGCCGAATCACCGTTTTTGTAAAACTCTCGCACGCATAACGCGTGGTCTGCTCCCGAGAAACGCTCCATAGCGACTAAATTCCCAAGAGCCAGGCTACCGATTGACATAACCCCCGCGCCCTTCAGATACGTTGCGTTCACGCAGTAAGCTAAATAAATATAAAATTTCTTTTGAGACACCTTGTAGATTCTTTTCGATAATTCTTCTATATGTTGCGTCCAAGACAATTGTTGATCTATAAAAATTCCTAGATATTTGACACGATTTGTTCTTTTGATTAGTTCACTAGTGGTTCCTACATGTTTTTGATATGGTCGCCCGAAAATGTCCGAAAATGTAATTTTCTTTTTAAATTAAATAATTTTCAATTTAATTTGTTGCCTAGCAACAGACTTAAACCTACATATGAGCTTAGTAACTCTAGCCAAGCTGTATATTAACTAAAGTATCGATTTAATTTTTGACATGCGTTTATCTCGGTAAAATCGCTCCAAATAAAAAGCCCTATAATTTCAGTTATTCAACCCTCTAGTGGAGGTAAATGTTGGTGTCCGCCCACAATTATCAATTGCTGGATCAGTTGTATGTTTAAGAGTGAATCATGACTTCGCTATCAGATTATCTCCTGGCTCGCGTGGTATGTCACAAAACTCCTGACGGGGGGATAGAAGAGGGCAGAAGGGGGTATACATAACTTAAGCCGTATTGTTACTCAACACGGAATAAAAACATTTATTACAAGCACAATTACATGTTTGTTTTTCTCCTAAATTTAGAAGATAAATTTTTAAAACAAAACTTAAACAAACAGAAAGAAAAAAATTTAATAAAATGCGAAGTAGTTAGTAGTGGCCAAAAATTAGTTTTAAATTTTATATGAGGTGCACACTCGAATTATTAAGGATAAAACACATTGTTCATATTTTTAAGGATTTTATTTTAAATATGTTCAAAGTATTATATTTTTTATTTTGAAAAATTGAAAATCTAGTTCCGCCTAAACGTTTGAAATAGCCTTTAGTAAAGTATAACCTGATTCTTTGATTTAAGCGGAACTAGATTTTCAAATCTAGTAACTTTTTCCGATTGATTGAAGCTACCGATTGAGAAAAGTCCACTTAATAAATAAAAAATTAGTGACTTAAGAAAATTTAAATTTCATTTAGATCCGCTTAAGGGTTTGGAATGGTATATTTAGCTTGTTTCTTTGGTTTAGGTGGAACTGGATTTTGATTTATTGTTACTTTAACCGATTAAGTGTGGCTTCTGATCGTCTTGTTTAGCAAAAGATAACTTCACACCTTAAAAAGAGAACTCATGAAAACTTATAAAAATGCCAGTTAGTTCCTCTTAAATGTTTAGAATAGCCTATATTACAAAATGAAACAATATAGTTTCCTTCAACAATAATACATTTGGCTTTTCCTCCCTTCTACTTCTTGAAAGCTCTCAACCAATCTTCTTTCGGAATACCTTCAAAATAATCATACAGCATCATCTCTTCCCCAGACGAAAACTGCACGTCGCACGTTACCAAATAAGATAAGTATGGCGGGCATTCTATTTCTTTTATATATATTTTATCTATTTAACAATACGATGTAACATAAACCCTTTCTCAGAAATTCTACTAAGCACTTTATGCAAAAAAAAAATTAGTTTACCAGCTGGCTATAACTGTTTTCTTTCCATCCAAATTAATTGCCTTTACCAGGCCATACTTTTAAAATAAACTGCATACATTGCATTCTTCAAAGCAGCTTCTTGGTTATTGATAAAAACATTTTTTAGTTCTTCTTGCGGGGAGAGGTCTCAAGCCCAAGCCCTCCCTGGGTAAGCGCTGTGATGCTAATATCCTAACTAGAAAAATATTCGAATCTATCGATGAGATGAGAGTTGCAGGTATGCGGTAAAGGAGGAGATTATTCAGCAAGGAAAGGAGAATTGATGATGACCGCTTAAGAACATCTTCCAATATCCTCTCTATCATCTGATATTTCCGTAGTGCTTCTGTGTCCATCCTCTTCTTAGAGCTGGACGATTAAACATTATTTAATACATAGTTGCGATTAAAATTTAAAATAAATCTACAGTTTACTAACATTTTGTTCAAATTTACAGTATTTGATATGTGAACGTTCATCATCAATGAATTCGTTATTTCGCGGCTCAGTTGATTTCCATGATGTGCAATGCAACATTGACCGCCAGTGCACAACTGAAACATAGATCTAACCCTACCTGTACGCAGTAAAACACACACAAGTACATTTAACTCCCCCACACATGCATGTGCTACACATATACGTTTATGTAACACAGATACCTCCATATAAAGCCCACACACACCCATAAACATATTTGAGTGTATATATACACTAACACCACTTTGTAGAGTATATCATATAGAAGCACAGCAATAAATCTAAACTGATGATGCTTTAAAACACGTTTGGAAATTGGAGATTTATGGTACACTGTTATTTGTCAATCATTTTGAATTTTTGAAGAAGAGTTCTTGGCCGAAATATTGTATCTCTCCGATTGGCAACTTTTTCACTATTAGAGAGGGTCAATTGATAATAGAAAATTAGTTAGGCCGTAGAAAGCTATCATTTTATGCAGTTTTATACCTGTCATTTGAAGTTGTAAAAGTAAAGTTAGTTAGAACTCAGTTAATTAATTTTTAAATTAGCTTTGTGAGTCAAAATATGGAATTTACCATACCATTTTTAAGTCATGATTTATTGTGAATTTAAATAAGATTTAAGCGCATAAAAAAATTAGATTTAGTTTTTAGTGAACCAGCACCTATATTTATATATGATATAAGGAATTTGAAGGATTCAAGAATTCTGTTCAGTACCAAAAAGGAGCAGGGGGTCCTCCTACAGCTCTTAAAAGTAAAATATTGCTGCTGTTAAGGATATAATTGAAGAAGGCAAAATAAAAATAAAACACTTAGGCTGTAATAGAGCATCAACTTAAGATTAGATCCTCTGCTATTAACAGAATCATACACGATCAACTGCATTTAAAAAAGTTGTCTGTCGTTTTTTTTTATTTTATTTTATGTTATTTATTAGGCTAATTTTAAATGTATGGAATAGAATATTAAAAGAATACGGTATGACAATGAATAAAAATAAAACGAAAGTTATGGTATTAGGAACAGATGAAATCATAAATATAAAAATAGACGACATTAATATTGAACAGGTAAAGAATTTCAAATACTTAGGAATAGAGATAAGAGAGGATGGAAAACAAGAAATGAAGATAAATACAAGAATAGAAAAGACAACAAAACTTTGACATAAAGAATACACTCATCAATAGGAAAGAAATAACAAGAACCACAAAAATAAACGTATTCAAAGCTATATACAGACCGGTACTGACTTTTGGCTGTGAGACCTGGACGCTTTCAAGAAGAGAAAAGAGTCAAATACAAGCTTTGGAGATGATGTATTTAAGAAGAGTAAAGGGTGTGACTAAGATGGATAAAATCAGAAATACAGATATAAGAAAAGAACTCAATATAGAACCGATAGAACAATTTATAGAAAACAGACAACTGACCTGGTGAGGACACATGCAAAGACTGCAAGTCACAAGACAAGTGAAGCAGATCTGGGAGATCAGAACGTATAGAAAGCAAAGAATAGGAAGACCAATAAATACATGGGACAGAACAGTAAAAGGGATACTAGAGAATAGAGGAAAAACGATTATAGAAGCTAAAAGAATGACAAGAAACAAAAAAGACTGGGCAAAATTCGTACATGAACCCTTACTGCCATAATATAGAAAAGAAGGAGAAAAGAAAGAAATACAGCCTACACCATACCTACTATGGTAGAAGGCTTTTATATATATATATATATATATATATATATATATATATATATATATATATAAATATATTAAGCTAATCTAACAGGACTAATATCCCGATTATAGGTTTGGCACTACATACTATACAAAAATTACAAACATTAAATTTTCGTACCTCTCAGCTTTCTAATTTCGAAAGAGGAGCGTGTAGGCATTTTCCAACATTTTGAATAGTGGCGGATATTTTTTTAAAAATTTGTGACAGGTGATGAAACTTTTTCCTTTTTTTAACGTACTTGCACGCAAAGACAGTATGGATTCATGAAGATGGAGAAACTCTAACAATAACCAAGAAGCAGCAAGCCATGAAAACTAATGTATGCAGTATTCTTTAAAAGTAATTCCTGGTAAAGGTTATTAAGCTGGATAGACAAAGGAGAGTTACAGCTAAATGGTACACTAAAAAATATTCCCCTGAAGTTATCAGTAGATTTCCAAAGCAAAGTATTATATTACTTCAAGATGATACGCCTTGCCATAGGTTTCAATTCTTCAATTTTTGGAAAAAAAATACAAAAATATCAAAACACTCAACATACTCACTTTATTTGGAAATAAATGACTTTTGGGCTTAAAAAATTGATGGCGTAGAATATTTTTGTCTGAGGAAAAGTTTGATGTTGCAATCCATAATTATTCTGAAAGAAACCTAGTTGGGAGCCTTTAAGAAGTGGAAGGAAAGAATGGCCAAGTATATTATTGTTGAAGGGAAACAACTTTGAACATATTTAAAATAAAATCTTAAAAGATATGAACCACGTATCTCATTCTCAATAATTCTAGCCTATAACGAATTATTGCCGGCCGCCGATTTTAATAGTTAAAATATTAAATTTCTGAAAAGAATAGACGTGTCCAGTAAATACAGCAACAAATTACTTCATTTGTTGAAAGAAAATCGAATATTCCATGGAAATTTTGCACGCAAACTATGAGTCATTTAAGGTGACGTGTACTGACAAGTAATGCCAAATGTAATTAAAAAAATACAGTTACTAAAATATAATGACTTCATATTTCAAACATCAAAGAAATTAACGTTCTCACAGTTTAATATGTAAAACTATCTTCGTCCAAAGAACATAGTCACTTACGTAAGATTCTCATATATATTTAGGATGTTGTTTGATATTTCTCTCTCGTTGAAATTGAGTTGGTATATGTCTCAATAGAACCCTAACTTAGGTATATATCTTTCATATAATAAACATATCAACGATTTTGTAGGCATAACTCATAACAGTGAATATGAATTTTGCATACAAGCGTTCTTATAAATCTTGGAACATCCTGAAAGATGTAAAATTTCTGGGCAAGAAGCATTGTAGATTTAACACATGCGCACATGAAAATTCACTGGAGTTCGTATAAATAAAAAAATGGTGAAACACGAACCTACAAAATTAAGATGACGAGGGAAAGTCAGTAATTAAAAAAATACCCAAAGAAATACTTAGCCGAAAATAAGTTTTATTTTTCAACAAAATCACCACCAACATTAATACACTTATCCTATTGCTTTATCAATGATCCAATGCCTGCTGTATAAAAGTCTCTGGTATGCAGTCTCAGTCACATGCGTACCTTTTGTTCAACATCGTTATCACCCGCGAAATGTGTGACGCCAAGATACTTCTTTGTAGACCAAACCATGAGAACATCCTATTGCAGTTGCTATGCTGTCTATTGTAACCTGCCTGTTAGCTCTAACCATCTCGTCCATCCGTCGCATTGTTGCATCATTCGCTATCTGAACGGGGCCCAATTGACACTTTCCGAATAACACTTTCAATTGACACTTTCAGAATTACAATTTACTAATCTGAAATACTCGTACAATTGTTATATTCTGAATTACAACTGACCCTTTTTGAATTACGACACTTTCTGAATTACATCTGGGGCTTTCTAAATTACAATTTACTAATCTGAAATACAATTGTCATTTTCTGAATTACAACTGACAATTTTTGAATTCCAATTGAAACTTTCTGAATTAAAATTACCACTTTCTGAATTACAATTTACTATCTGAAATACAATTGTCATTTTCTGAATTACACTGACACTTTTTGAATTACAATTGACACTTTCTAAATTACAGTTGACACTTTCTAAATTACAATTTACTAATATCAATTACAATAGTTATTTCTGTATTAAAATTGACACTTTGTAAATTACAATTGACACTTGTCGTATTAAGGATTCCACACACCAAAGCGGCCGCGGTGGCGGCCACGGTGGCGGCCACGGTAGCGATCAGGTCTCCTCACACTAACGCGGTGGGAGTGGCGGTAGCGGTAGCGATCAGTTAGTGAATCACGGTATATAGTTGTATGATAATATTGGACCTTGCTTGGGTTATTTCATTTTTCCCCTTTGGAATGTTAAAATTTAAAATTCCAACAATGAAACCATGGAAACGAATGACATATGTCAAACTTAAATTAATTTTCTTACATATTTTAATGACAAAAAATAAATAAATGGGATATTTGTATTAAGAATGACACAAAAAATCAAAATATAAAGAAAATGACATTTTAAAATGATATTAACCTTAACCAAAAAATGTTTGTTGCAAGTATGATTTACAAAGCTTAAACAAAACGGCTGAAAAGCATTATTTAAACGATGAAAGTAACTAGATTGCAAAATCTAGTTCCGCCTAATCGTTTGGAACAGACTTTACTATCAATTTCCAAAACTTTTCCCACACTTTATTTATTTTCCTAATATTCTTGTAATCAGGATGTGCTAAGTCATACAAAATTAAATGATCCTTTACTGATCTATGATTTTTTCTGTTAAATTATCTATTTTCGACATTATTTTCTTAAATATATTCACTCTGTGGTATATAAACAATGAATATCGCGCGGCCTAACGCAACTTGTCGAGTTTGGCCGCCAGTGTTTGGTGATCGCTAGACTGAACGCTGCAGTCGGTGGCGTTCTCAGATAGCGGAACGCTTGTATGTGCGTGGTCTCATTGTATTGTATAGGTTGCGTTAGGCCGCTGCATTATCGCCACCGTGGCCGCCACCGCGGCCGCTTTGGTGTGTGGAATCCTTTACAATTGACACTTTTTGTATTACACTTGACACTTTTTAAATTACAATATAGATAGTGTAATAAGATAGAGGCAACACGTTTTGTCTCGGAAACACGATGTGGGCCCAAGTTGGGGAAAAATGTTAATAACCAAAGTTGACCCATAGATTCGAATGGTAGTATTGATTTTTTTCAGAGCAAACCGAAAGTACAGGATATCAAGGACAACTGTTTTTAAATGCTTGATTTCGTGTGAATAAATCCAAAAGTCGGCTGACAATGCCCAAAAAAGATTTTCATCTAACGGCATTTTTTTTCATCAGCAATCCTTGTGTTTGTCCTTTCATAATTTTTTCTTCTCTTTTTTATCAATCTGAGCCATTTTAAAAGATTTCCAAATAAAAACTCTTTGAAGAATTATATGCTTCAGTTAATTTTTAAGATTTTTATCTAACGCTACATGAAAAGATCTTTAGTTTTTACAATAAAAGAAATGACAACAAAGATTCTGTTTTCTTAAATAACTTAAAATATTGTAAAAAATATAGCGTTCGCTCCACAGAACAGATCGCTACCACAGAATACGTAAACATATAAAATATACTTTAACATGTCTTCAAAATTTGAAAATAAAACAGCGTTCAAAGTCGGAATGATCAGAATAGCTCCCTTAAGCCTTGTTTATAATAGTCCGAAGATATAGTGCATGGGCATGTCCATAAAATTTCACAAAGAATGTTATTGCTCTGAACACCTGCAATAAACATAACAAAGAGATTATTGTGATTTTTATACTATGGCCATATTATGTGTTTATTATAAACGAAGCTTATACATGTCAATCGGTAAAAATTCTTACAATATTTAAATTTGTGCCCATTTGATTTTAGGTTAAACTGTTAATTAACAGCGTTCAAATAATGAAACAATTGAAAAAATATTGTCAATTTTCATCGCTAATTGGTTGAAAATAGACATTTTTACAGCAGAAAACGTTTACTGTTTCACTAATTAATTTAAAACAAATATTTTAAACAAAAAAATGTTCATATCATAAATAAAAAATCATTTTATTTCAAGTACCATTGATGTCTTCTGATTTGTGTCTGTTCTATTATTGATTGAAGGGTTTTAAGGGTTGGTGGTAGAAGTGGTTAGAAAGCCCTCCACCCTTCTGTTAGTCACATGCTGTCATTATGTCGTTTTGTACTTATAGTACAGTTTTTAGACCCCACACAAAGGGTGGGATTGAGAACAATTCAAACAGAATTGATATAAAAATTTTAATAACTCTTTTTTTCTTATTTGTATGCAATATGTTCATTTTCGTTTATCCAATATTTCTTTCTCGAGGATTATAATAGCTATGAAGTTGATTAAGTCAGAAAACATAAAAGAGTATCAATGAGCGAATCGATAGAAAGATAATTCAGAATTTACTACCATATACAGTCTATATAATAAGACAAATAATAAACAGGTTCAAACATGATAAAAACACTAAGACCTAATACACATGTTAATAAAAATTGTTTAGTTAGTGTTTTGTCTTTCAGTAATGCAGTGTAATAATGAGTGCTATTTATGAAAAACGTTTTGAAGCCGTATTTTTATGTACCCACTAAAAAGGGCCAAAAATGTCCTTTTCAAGTGCAGCAAAATATATGCACAAATCAGTAGACTTTGTGAAGTATTGGGTGAAACGTTATAAAATTAATAACAATGTTGACGATTTACTTAATCGTGGATTAAAAAAAGAGATCACTAAAAGACAAGATAAAGTGATTTTTAACGTTTTTAAAAATAATTCTATGATATCTTTACGTAAATATCAGGCTATTTTGTTAAAAAAAGAGCATTAAGTTAATGACCATGTGAAGTCGTTAAATTGAAAATGGTATTAAATTCTGGAGCACAAAACAAAAACCATTGTTATCGGTGAAACATGTCGAAAAACGATTCGCCTGGGCCAAGGAAAATTTAGACCGCGATTGGAGTGATGTAGTGTTCTCTGATGAATCTAGTTTTTACATGAAATATAAACTTTGAGCAATAAACGTTCAAAATTTGGATCAGCTAACACATCAAATACGGCAGATATGGAGATTACTGCCAAAGTATGCCGAAAAGTTGGTAGAAAGTGTACCGAAAAGATGCCAAGCAATAATTGATAATAATGGAGATTGGACCAATTAATAGGTTAAATAATTTTTAGATTTTCCTTTTCCCTTTTAAAGTTCGCCTAAAATCAACAAGGGCGTCTTATTATACAGACTGTATAGCCTGCCGAATAAATTCTCGGCCTAACAATGAAGACTGACTAAGTCCAAATTTTACGATTTTGGATTTTTCTGAAAAAGTCCATGCAACTTACCACATCTATAGCATAAACCTTTAAATACTCGTACCTGGATAACATTCGTTTCTTTTCCCCAAATGAATTTCCCATTTTGTGGTGAAAGATATATAGAGATAGTAGTATTTAGATCCCACCTTTGATATTCCCGTATGTGGAGTAATCACATTACGAAACATTTAGTACATTCCAGACGATTCTAATCTCATTTTAATAATTATAATTATGTTATGCGACCTCTGTATAATCTACACTCCATTTTACACTAACTTAACACTTTACGAAATTAAAATTTAGTATATTTAAGACCAAAAAAAAAAAACAAATTGGAATAAATTTTTATAAAATGTATTAAAACAATAAATAGCATTTTTATGGTATATTGGAAGTATATTTAAATGTGTATATGTATATTAACGGACAATTAGAGATTTTTTAAATTTTATTTTGACTCTAATGTGCCAAAAAATACTACTTTTGTAAGAACATAGTAAGAGGAAATTATGATTTCAATAGTTTGCTCCTTTGAAATTGTACGTCATGTTGTTACTTAAAAATGTCACTTTATTAATACGAGGTGTGTAAATTAAGTAACCGAACTGGCAACATAGTTTGAACTGGCAACATTTGGGACGCGGGACTTGGAGGGGCGGCAGGTGAACATGTGATCCTTCAGTACGAATTTGAACCCGCTAGAGTAGTTTTGTTGTTCAAAACTTCAACAGGCCTACGGAGACAGTGTTTTGTCAAGGACCCAGGTTTTTTGGTGGTTTAAGGCATTTTCAGAAGGGGATGAGAAAAATCTGCGCAAAAATGGTTCCAAAAAACCTTTCACAGGACCAAAAGGACATTGGCCAGTAAAATCATTCCTGTGGCTCCTTGAGTCCTTGTGACTTTTTCCTCTTTCCAAGATTGAAAAATCACCTCAAGGGACGTCATTTTGGGACACTCGAAAACATTCAAACGTTCGTAAGCGACCAGCTGAATGCTATTCCAGTATACGAGTTCCAGCAATGCTATGAGGATTGGAAGAATTGTCTCCAGCGATGTATGGCTTCCCAAGGACGTTATTTTGAAGGAGACAATATTATATTGTAATTCTGTTCGAATAAAAAAAAAAAATTAAATTAGTTGGTTACTTAATTAATACACCTCGTATGTCAAACCATTTGACAAATGTGATATCTTAATTATAATGATCATAACCAACAAATTTGAAGCCTGTTTTACAGTGTAAGCAATTTTTTAAATGATATTTAAAGTCAATAATACATTATAAAATTTAAAAAAATAACCAGATATGATTTGTCCTTACAAAAGTGTCCTTACATAATACATACAAATCCTGAAATATGCGAAAATTCCCACTTCGCATCAATTGTTTATAAATGAGTACACTTAGACAGTGGAACATAAATGGTATTTTCTCTTGTTTTAAAGTAATAAATGATTGGTCGAATTCCATTTTAAGACAAATAGTACTATGGCCAAGATTAAAGTTTTATAGTGCTCGGTGTTCCCCGGGGACTCCCAATGTCTGGTGATTTTAGTAAAACGTTACTACCCACTCTGGAAACTACAATAGTAGATACAATTGCAAATGTAAGATACTGTATTATTAGAAAAATAGAAACAAAAATACAGATAGAACAGACATTAGCTTTATAATTCTTTCTTCTTTAATCTTTATATAGAATTCCCTAGTTTATTTGAAATTATACCAAAACCACTGAAACAAGTTCACTGTATGATAGCTTGAATGAAAGAGATGGTTCCCTGGATGTCGGCAAAAAATAATTCCAATAAACAACAATAAACAATAACTAATTGCCTAATTATTATAAATGAATTAAGGTATATATGAGAGATGTATATACAGGGCCGGATTATCCCCTTAGACAAAAAAGACATTTGTCTAGGGCCCGGATTTGGGAGGTGAAGTCCTTTTTTTTTGCTCTTCACTTGGATTTGGGAGGTGAAGACCTTTTTTTTTTTGCTCTTCACTTGGTTTTGGAAGGTAAGGACCTTTTAAAAAAAAACATAGGTTGAGGGCCCGTAAATCAAAAATGTCTTGGGCCCGGCGAAGGCTTAGTCCGCCACTGTGTATATATGTTGTATATATGAGTTCCCAATAAAAATATTCATGCTATCCTCGTTTTTGAGTTAAGAGCCGATTTGGGTCAGTTTTTTGCCTATAATTTCAAAACTTTTGCCCAAACTTCAAAATGAACCAAATTTTCTTGATCTATGACCAAAATACATATTTGCACCAATTTACAATAAAATCGGAGAGAAAAATTTTGCTCCAAAATCGAAAATATCGTAAGGGGTACCCCTTACGATTTTTTCGATTTTTGGTAATTTTCAAGGGTTTTGGATTACTGCCCATACAAAACTTAATAATTGGTTTATTAAAGCCCAAATTTTTCTTTAGGCTAGTAAAAGTATTAGGATCTTAAAAGTTTAAACCGCAGATTTATATCCCTAACCATTTTTTAGATAGAATTTTACAAAATTTTGAAAAAAAAAATTAAAAAATTAAAAAATTTCAATTTTTTTTTTTGTTTCCAAATATGGTCTCAAGACAATTAAGGACTCAAGATTTCAAAAATTTCAACCGCAGGTCTTTATCGCATTTCAACTTTGAGATACGTCCATGCGAAGATGAAAATTTCTATAAATCACGCCTTATTAAAATTTGTAATAGTTTTAAAATACGCCGAACGAATAAAGCCTTAATTTTTTTTTAGACTAAATAAACTATGAAAAATCCAAAAATTCTAATATCAGGTCGTTTTTTCTTACTGTTTTTGAGTTGTGATTTTTTTTAAATTCACAAATAACGTAAATTATGCCATTGAAAAAATTGTCATAATCTCAAAATGCATTAAACGATTAAAGCCCCAATTTTTTTTCTAGAGTAACTAAACTAAGAAGAATTCAAATATTTAACCGGAGATTGCGATCTCCTCCCATTTTTGAATTGTGCTTTTTTTTATTTCACTATTTTTTCACTACATTTCACAATTTTCAAAAATAATGTAAATTATACCGTTATATATCAGTTATGGGATTTTCCCATAGACCCTTTACTTCACAAATTATTTTATTGTTGCAAGATGTACATTTCGGCTAAAAAATAAAAAATAATATTAGATATAAAAATATAGCAAATATGAAAATAATAATAATAAAAATAACAAATAAAAATAACATATGTTATGGCAACGATGGGGTGAGGTGATTGAAAGAATGGCTGTTAATGGGAATCGGGTGTCGGAAATTTTGTATGTAATTGTAAGAATAATCAAGTCAGGAAGAATATTGGACAGAGGGCTTAAATCGTTATTCAATAAGTAATTTCTATATTTTCTCATTCAATAACCTCACCCCAACATTGCCATAACATTTGTTATTTTTATTTTTATAATTTAGATATTTTTTATATTTTTATGTCTAATACTAGGTTATTACCCGTCAACAATGACGGATTTATAATATAAAAATTTCAATTCTTTGTATGTGTATTTGGTTTTATTTTTTAACATATCCTAATTTCGTCGCCAGTCTGCGAATCATGGGACAGGATATCACCAGTTAGCTAATCACGGGAGAGGGCGTCACCTGTCAGCCAATCAAGAAACAGGGTGTCCCCAGTTAGCCAATCACGAGAACTTTAGAAAAATTGACGTCATAATGTTACCGACACTACATACAGACACTTGCTAATTATATAGTTAGATTATTTATTCATTAACTTTTTAAGATGAGAAAACGATTCATTTTTACTTAGTACATTACATTTATATTGTTAAAACTAAAAATAATTTGAGACGTTAATTTATGCCTACGAAACCCTAGTCATTTCTATATGTAATTATATTCGTAGATACTTAAAATAAATCTGCAAAATATTGTTCATATCAGTTAAAGGATATAGGCTTGTCTACAGTTTCTCGTTTATGCCTACGAAACCCAAAACATTTATATATAAAATTTTATCCGCAGTTTCTTAGAGAATACATCTGCAAAATATTGTTCATATCGGTCAAAGGAAACAGGAGTATCTACAGTCTCTTGTTTATGCCTACGAAACCCTAGATATTTATTTATGTAATTATATTTTTAGATTCTTAGAAAATAAATATGCAAAATATTGTTCATATCGGTCAAAGGAAACAGGAGTATCTAGAGTCTCTTGTTTATGGCTACGAAACCCTAGGCAGTTATGTATGTAATTATATTCCTAGATTCTTAGAGAATAAATCTGCAAAATATTGTTTATATCGGTCAAAGGAAACAGGAGTATCTAGAGTCTCTTGTTTATGCCTACGAAACTCTAGACATTTATGCATATAATTATATTCGTAGATTCTTAGAAAATAAACCTGCAAAATACCTGTCAATCAAGTCAAACTGGGAACACCCTGTTTCCCAGTTAGCCAATCACGAGAACCTTAGGAAAACTACGTCACAGTGTTACGAAATCACTAACACACGGTAGCTAATTATATATGTACGATTATTTTTCCAATATTTGCAAATTGTATTATTAAATAATGCAGCAATTACCTGCCCGTGACACCAGTCCCCCCCCCCTGAATACGCTACTGCCCTGTATAGTGCCAGAAGTCAGGATCAAAACCAGGGATGGGGAGTCGGAGTCGGGAGTCGGGAGTCGGGAGTCGGTAAAAGTTATCGACTCCCGACTCTTTGACTATATATTTATCAAGGATGAGAACAATCCGAAAACGAAAGCAAAATACCATACTACCAAAATTTGTTAAAGCATGGAAACAAGAACGACATTTTTTCTCTGTTCATGAACGAAAATGAAATATTAAAAAATATTCAATTCTGGTTTCCTTCATGCTTTTCAGTTAAAAATTTAATTAATTTTTAGTAATATCTAATTTTTCTTTTTTTGTATACTTTGGTTATTATGTTAAAACGAAACTAAACTGGATTTTTATTTTCTCAAGTTGTAACGGGCTTTGTGATTATTTTATGTTTCATGTTGGCAGCTAAAATCTATATGTCAAAAGAAAAAAGTGACATGTTATGAAAAATAAAGTACAGTCTGTTCCAAACGATTAGGCGGAACTAACTGGAATTTTCATTTTTGTAAGTTGTCATTAGCTATTTTTTTATATATTGAAGTTGGCTTTTCCTGAACAAAATGATCAAAAGTTTCAATCAAACGGTAAAAGTAACTAGTATTGAAAATCTAGTTCCGCCTAAACCAAAGGAACAGACTTTATATAAAATACAAAACAATTTTTTTATAACTAATATATTTGAAAATTTGTATTAAAAATGACTCAATAGTCAAGATGAAATGAAAATAACATTTTATAAAAACAGCTCACCCCAACCCAAGATATTTAATGTAAGTATATTCTGTTTGCTTGGTTTAAGCGGAATTAGTTATCGAAATCTACTAACTTTTAAGTATTGAATGAAGCTTTGTATCATTTTGTTTAACAAAAGCCCACTTTAATAGTTAAAAGTAAACTCGTGATAATTTGAGAAAATAAAAATTCCATTTAGTTCTGCTTAAACATTTGGAATAGACTTTACAATTTACCAGTGAAAGGAGTCGGGAGTCGAAGTCGGAGTCGGAGTCGATTTTCAAAAATACCGACTCCGGAGTCGAGAGTCGGGAGTCGATAATTTTTCTGTCGACTCCCCATCCCTGATCAAAACGTACCTCCTTTACCCTCGGAGCTATTTATCCGTTGAAAATCTTTTATTAACATATATAGCATTAAAATTAGAAATTATAATTTCCATGTCAATTTTTAGAATTTTCCACTTTGTGACTTAGTTGCAGGAAGGTCCTGTCTAGGCAAGGATTCACGGTGTAGTTACTTCCTGTTTTCAGACTGGTGTTTAACTATAATATATTAGTTAGGAACACGAAATAAACATTTTCTAGATTCTATCTGCATAAAATATCAGTTGTAGGACAACCACATAAATCTTTTATAAATATACCTTAAGTATAGGTGAATTAATTTACTGCCCTATCACCTGTTTTTAAACTGTAATTTACAGGTTTACTTATTTAAATAATATATTGGAAGTAGGAGTTACTGACAGAAATACTACAAATTTACCGTGAAAATAAGTACCGTGAATAATTATAAATAAAGAACATCCAATTTAAAAATTAACTAATGGAGTAGCCGAACTTATTAAATCATGCAGTTCTGACTGGTTATAACATTCTCATGACTACGTCTACTAACAATGAGGTACTTGTTTTTTAATTACTGATGATGAGTCCTTTTTTTCTGGCTTCAACGTCAATAAGGTCCGTTAAGTAAATTATATCAACCTTATTTAAAATAATGTTATTGAAAATCAACTGTATACCTGCCAATGGAGTGACCGAGCTCGTTAAATAACGCAATTCTGACTGGTAATAACAGTCTGAATTGTGAGGTTGCTAGTTCCCCAAGTCCCTGTTGGTGATATTAGTTGGAAGAGAAGAATATGTTATCATTACTCCCATTTTCAAAATCATTAACCTCTCATCCAGGTGTTGGAGATCGCCCCCCCGCATTGACGACTAGCCTCGTCACAGAAATAGGCTGATATAAAATAAATAAAAATAAAACATTAAAAAAATTTTTAAATTAGAATTTTTTTCAAAAAAAAAAATTTTACTTAACACGTTCAAGTCTGTTGTGTGGCTAAGTTGAATTTTCAGTGAACTTGTGAACTAACTTTCATTGAACAATGTGAACAGTTAATAATTAGACTGACTTGCATAAAGACTAGCTCCATAAGAACGTGGTTTACGAAGTTGGTTCAAATCCCCTACTTCCTTCGGATTTTTATCTTCCGAAATTCAGCTCTGGTGTCGACTCAGCCAAAAGTAATTAACAATTAAAACGATTATCTGTTTATATATAGTTAATAGGATCGGTCGAAACGGCACGCTGGCCACATGGTTTTCATAGCTACGGGCGTCTAGAATTTAGAACTTACCTTCTCTGCCCCTTATACGCCTATCTATGCGTTGCGATACTATTTATAATTAAAATTTTATTTCCGGATAAATTTTCTTACAGGCTAGAGTACCATACGAGTGAGTAATATTCTTTTTAGCGTTCATGGATGAAAAAGACTATTTCTGACAAGATATTTGTTATTGTTAAATCGTTTGTATCTGCTATTTTACCTCTAAGCAAGCGCATGGACGTTACTTCAACTATTGCCTATGTCAAACCCTTTTTTATTTTGTTCAACATTTACATTTTGAAAAATAAAGTACTTTTGGCCAGCATTTGTTGGCGAGTAATTTCTCAATTCCTACACTTTTAAAACAATTTTGTATTCTGAGGCTCCCCTCCAAAGAAAAATTCCTGGGTGCACACCTGCTTCCCAGGTAATTAAAGGTGTTGACGTCTTCGATGGATTGACCATTAAAGAAAATATCTGGATTTGCCAATCCTCATGATTTGATTTTTTCGATATGATTAGATCAACTGCTTTTGCTTCTCTGGCGAAGATGCTAAGTTTTCTTTTTATGTTTTTGTCAGGGTAAGACATAAGACAAATGCATTGGGCATACTCTAAGTATTTCAAGTAGCTTGTTAAATTCCACTTGATCCAGTAATTGTAGTCTTCTGGTTCTATTATTACATCTTCCAGAACAATGTTGAAAAGTATGGGCGAAAGAATTCAGCCCTGTTTTACGCCAGCTCAAACAGGTATAGGTTTGCCTATAGGATACCTTTATAAAGTACTTGACAGGTGGAATCGTGGTATAGGAGTTGTATAGTTTGAATAAGCCTTCCTGGAATCCTACATATCTCAAAAGCTCTCCAGCATGTAGGAGGTTGTCAATTTTTAACTTATAGATATGCTTAACATTCAAGTCTTTTTCGACTTCTAAGTTGATTGTACAGTTTTAAAATAGTACATATTCAATGCTTCTGGTTTTTGTTATTGTTTCAGAATTTATTTTAAGTTAACATAGTATTCAGATAATTTAGTGTTTAAATATGAACGTTGTAGACTGTGGGATCGAAATTTTGAAAGGGTAATCAGGTCAGAAGCATAGTTCGTACAGCGAAGTTATTATTTAATTCAGGTCTCAGTTGTCAGGCTGAACGTCAGCCGTGACACTCGGCCTAAATTATTGATAGAAAAGGACGGTTTTACTTATTTATCCTCTCAAGGAATGTGGACATATCTCTCCTGATATATTTATGACGAAAAAATGTGATATGACGAAATTTTTTTATGAGAACCACGTGTAAAGGAATAATAGATCAATACTGATATCCTGGCTGTAGATTGTTCAATATTAAAGACAATTTTACCAAGACGAAGAGCATATTATTTATATGCCTCTTAAAAAAAAAGATAAAAATAAGTCTAAAATAAACTAAATTCGTTCATCTTCTTTGAACAAAATATATTTGTTTGGTATTAAACTTTTAAAAAATTTCACGCTTTAATATACTATAATTACCAATTTGCAAACAAAATATTAATAATTAATTTTATAATTTCTAATAGTAATTTGGACTGATTCAGCGAATATTTGGTAAAATTAATGAGTAATATAAATGCAAAATCATATAAAACATGAAACCACAAATGAAAATTCGTTTATTATATTATAAATGAATTGTATTAGCGTGGAATTAATAGAAAAAGTCCGTACAAAGTATTGTTCATCATCAAATGCGGTTGGGTAATATTGTTAATAAATTTTAATTACAAAATGAATTAAACACAATATATAACACTACAGGCGTTCGCTAGAAAATCTTTTAGTGTGCGGGGTACAAAGCAAAATATTATATAACAATTTTAAAAGAGAATTGAACTTCAATGGATGGTTGGAAGTCCTGGCATAAGAAAAAAGATTAGCTTCAAGATATAGCTACTAATATTATTTGATTGGTATTTAAATGATCAGAATTTACATCAGTAATTGGTCAGCAAAATTTCAAAAGTATGTGATCAGTTTTAAATTATTTTCGACCAGAAGAAAATATTGACTTCTTCAGAAAAATATTGTCAGCACGAATATTAAAAAAAAAAAAACCGAAATATGATCAAGAAACTTTTATTCTAGTGGTGACCTTACCAGACTTTTTAAACTTAATTTTATATATAAAAGAACCCGCTCGGGTTCTTTTGTACCAACTTCTTTACTCTCACAACCTAACCTGATCCAGCTTTTAGGTTCACAGCAGTTTTATGGACTGCAAAGTTAAGATTAAGACAGAGTTTATTTAAAAGACTTAAACTTAATCAGAGCCGCTCGGGTTCTTCTGTATACCGACTACTTTATTATCATAACACAACCTGATCCAGCTTTTAGGTTTACATTAGTTTTATCGATTTTAATGTCAAGATTAGGATAGAGTGTAGTTCATAAGTCTTTTTAAGCTTAATATCAGCCGCTCGGATTCTTTTGTACTAACTTTTTTACTATCATAATCTGACCTGAGCCAGCTTTTAGGTGCACTGTAGTTTTATGGATTGTAATTTCAAGATTAAGATAAAGTTTAGTACATAAGCCTGTTTAAGCTTAATTGGAGCCGCTCGGGTTCTTCTGTGCTGACTTCTTTACTATCGTAACCTAACCAGACCCAGTTTTTAGGTACACAGTACTTTGTATTATTAAATTGTTAATTTTAATTAAATTATTATTTAAACTCTTGAAATAAATAAATATAGAAGAAATGAACTACTTATAATCCATGAAAATTTGTAGGACTTGCAATTTGATTTTTTAAATAATTTTAGTTTACAATTACACCTTCGCTCCATACTAATGTATACACGTGAGACCATAAATGGTATTGCAGTCTAACCAAGATGTTTCAATCAATGTATTTTAAAGAAGGCCGTTTAAATATATTTTTTTTCTGGACGTAATTGGACACTACAGGTATATAGTCTTGATCATACCTACGAATTCCTAGAAGAAAAGAAATATTAGTAATGATTTTTTTACTTTTATTTTTAATATTTTAAGCAACATTTCTTCTAATCAAATCAAATTTTGTCAAGTTATTAATATTTTTTGAACAAGTCAATATTTTTTCTAATCAAATCTTTTTTTTTTCTGATCAAATAATTCTTTGCAAAATAAGTTTTATGATCAATTAAATATGTCCTTTATTGTTTTACATTAAAATCAAGATGATACCTCGGTATGATTTAATAAAAGGTCTACTTTGAAAAGTCCAGGAAAAGGAAGAGCAAAGCCCAATATTGGTCATTTTGGAAATATTCTTGTTAGTTCATCCTTTCGAATACGAAAATACTAAATCGAAAATACGAAAATCCTAAAATTTTTATCCAAATGAATCCAAGTAAAGTATTCAAGTTTTCAGAATCTTGTTTTACTTTCTTTGTGGCTGCGTGGTAAGATGGTTGTCTACGGAGCACAGGAACGTTTGAAGACCCTCATCTCCTTCAGAATATTTATCTCCCGATATTGTGCACCTAGCTCTTTATCAGTTTTTAATTATTGGTCTGCTATGACCCCATCCAGATTTTCCGGTGTTAAATATGTTCTCAGTACAGCTCTGTCCAGGTGACTGCGACTGACTTGTCATTGACCGTTTGTCTCTAAATTAAACTAATCTAGCCCAGTATTATTATACAAGGTGTCTCAAAAGAAATTTTATATTTATTTAGCTTACTGCGTGAACGCAACGTATCCGAGGGGCGCGGGGGTTATGTCAATCGGTAGCCTGGCTCTTGGGAATTCAATCGCTATGGAGCGTTTCTCGGGAGCAGACCGCGCGTTATGCGTGCGAGAGTTTTACAAAAACGGTGATTCGGCGACTGTAGCGCGTAGAAAATTCTGCAGTATTCGAGGTTTTCGCCACTTAAATGATGCGCCAAGCATTCCTCTCATTCGACATTGGGTTAAAAAGTTTGAAGAGACTGGTACAATGCTGGATAAATCAAAATCCCGGCGACCTAGGTCATCAAGAACGGTAGAAAACGTGGAGAATGTTAATCAGTCTGTTCGTGACGACCCGAACCTTTCAATTAGGAAGCGCGCAAGTGCTTTAAATGTGCATAGATCATCATTACATCGCATTATGCACAAAGACCTAAAGCTGCACCCCTACAAAATTCTATTGGTGCAAGAATTAAAGCCCCAAGATGCCAGTCAGAGGCTTAATTTCGTAAATCAGGTGATTGAGCGATTTTCAACGTTTACCAACATTTTGTTAGCCTCCACGCAGTCCAGATTTAACCCCTATGGACTTTTTCCTATGGGGTTATCTTAAGTCTAAAGTTGACGCCAATAAACCGACTTCACTGGCGCATTTGAAAGAAAATATCCATCACGAAATGGCAGCCATCCCTGAGTCCACCTGCCGAGACGTCATAAGTAATTTTACTGTTCGATTAAATGAATGCCGAGAACGCGAGGGTTTACATTTAGACGATATTATTTTTAAGAAATAAATCCCCAAAAAGTGTATTTTAATAATTAATAAACATTTTTTCTATATACGGCTTACTTTTTTTTTTAATCGATCCACTAAATATAAAATTTCTTTTGAGACACCTTGACAAGATATCTACATTCATTTATCAGAAATAATTTGCGTAGAATTAAAAATAAACCAAGCTATCAAAAAGAGGAAATTTTTGTGATATGGGTAATTGTCGCTTCATTTACCATCATTTTAATATCAACCCCTAAAATTTTTGACATATGAATTTTTTCTGTCCATGTACAATGAGTGCAATGTATGGGAAGTGACAAATTGGCAATTAAATCGTATTTGTCTGTGGTTAGTATTAGTAAAAATCAACAGAGGGCGCATGATTTATATGGTTTAGATGTCATGGCCTAACGGACAACAACAACAGATTGTACAGTACATGGCAGAGGCCCTGTTAGCGCGCGCACTTATATAGATTTGGTTTCATTACTCGCATTTCCTGTCATACCCTGCAGATTTATCTCCAGCCATATTATACATTCACTTGCTACTAGATAAATTTAGTCAAATGTTCAACTTTCACACCAGCATCAAATTTTAACACAGATAACAGCAACTCAAGTCACATGGATGTAAGGTACAAATGTACAGTTGTGGCGAACTAATTAAGAACGATCTTGTGATATGCATGTATTCATATATTTTGATTGGTTAAAAGGGCGCCGTATTTTTTTCCATCTGACTCCAATCGATTAACCTTCGTTTCATCGCTCCAAAATATATGCTTCCATTGGGAAATTGTCCAATCTTTATGTTCCTTGGCAAAAGCTAGCCTGTGCTTCCTGTTTTTTGATGAAAGTAGTGGCTTCTTTCTTACAGCTCTTCCAAATAGTTGGTTCTCATTCAATCTTTCTCTGATAGAACGAGCTGATAGTGCATTAGGTTCTTCAGCAAATATCTCCTTTTGGAGTTTTTTGGAGCTAAGAAAGGGATTAGTTTTTGCTAATCGAACTATTCGTCGATCCACCGCTTCGGAAGTTTTTCGAGGTCGTCGACGTCTAGCTACATTTTCTGTGGTGTGATGTTTATTAAAATGTTGCACCGCGTTATAAACCATAGTTTTAGAACATTTTAATTTATTTGCAATTACTCCATAAGACATATTTTCATTTAAATGCAGTTTTACTATGGCATCCCTCATGCCTGGTGCGCAACTAAAAAAAACTTAACCTGCAACACAAAAAACGAAATTGATTTTACCACTATCACCGTTGTATTAATAACACTATGCACCAAATTAATTTTTTTTTTTTTTTCACTGGGTTTACAGTATGTAATTATGATTCCCCACCTTAAAATCAATTGAGTTTTATAAATAAAATTGTCACATCACGTCAGGTTCCATAGAGAAAAGCATTTATTGTTTTTTTTTTTTTTAATTATATAAATTAGCGACACAAAACTTTATTTTTTATTAAAAAACTTATATTGTTTTGTGCGATTAGCTTTCCTCGCGTAGTCAGTTATCGCGGTATCCCTCTGAAGGCACCAACAGTAGTCTGCAAGTATGGCTGGTTCCTATCTACCTTGATAACGCTTCTCAAACTCTTCTTCAATAGAATTCGATGAACTTGATGAACTTGAAAATCGTTTTGGTACCGGAATGTCTAGAGAATGGGGTAGCCGCATTGATACTGATGGTACATTGGCATATTTCACTGAATGTTTTTATTTTTTAGAAAAACCCTTCACGTTTGTCAAACAGAAATAACAGTCGTCTATGTGGTTCTTGGGTTCACGCCACTGCATTGGTACACCAAGAGGCATCACTTTTATAGTACCATTGTACCCACCCGTCAAATATTTATAACATTTTAAACAACACACTTGGGGCACCCATGATTTGTCTTGATTTTTAATTACACTCTTAAAATAAGCTTGATAACACTTCTCAAGCAATGGAGAAATTGTTTTTTTTTTCACTTTTAGGAGTAAATTGACCACAAACATATCAAAATAAGTTAGGAGAATTAAGACAAACGCGCGGCATTTTGTAGATTTATAATTAATCTAAAGATTTTGATGACTTTTGTACACAGCAAAGATATATTTTTATGAATAGGCTCAAACAAGTTTTATCAAGAATAAACAAATTAAGATTTTACTTATCTATGTTTTGAGACGTGATATCTAAATAAAAATTTGTTTTTTTTTGCTTACTAGGTATACCTAATACGAATTACTATTCGAAATATTGGTGAATTTTTTAGTGTTGCATAGTGTAATTCTTACCAGTGTTTTAATTCTTACCAGTGGTTCCTAGATGACAGAGAAGCTCAGGAGCTTTAAAGTGTTCCAAGGTACAACAATCTCTCCTGAACATCATTCGTTTCTGACACCAAAGAACGATTTCTCGTAAAGCTGCTCTATCTCGTTGTTTTTTCTTAACTAATTTTCTTGAGTTTTTTTTCGAGGGCAACGTACGTTTATGAGTTGATGTATGATGCATATGGAATACAAGTCTGTTATTTAGAGTAGTGTCTATCCATCAGGCTAATGAAATAAATGGAAAGAAAGGTAGGGTGGCTATTGATTGGTTGCTGTGAAATCACGTGAATGTTCTACCTTTAATTAAACTTTACTGTTGAATTGATTAAATTAAAATTTTAATCACAAATGTGTTTTTTAATAATAGGTTATTTATAACTTTTAATGTATCGAAAATTTCAATTATTGAAATTTGTAATTATTTAAAGTGAAATGTTTAAATGACTATCGATAAATTTGAATTATTATTCAATACTTGAACCATTCACTTACTAACAGATAAATAAATCGATATATTTGAACTTAGGGCATTTTGATTGGCTGCAGGATTACTCTATTCCTATTGTCTATGTCGATTTATGTCGCGAACACAAACGAGTTTGTACCTGCTTAGATGTGTTCTAGGTACTTTTGACGCTCACAAGTATGGAAATTTGATAGAAAGTTTACAAAACTTATACTTTAACAAATAGTTAATGGTTTTATTCTTTTATTATTTTTCGAAATGTTTCGTCATAATAACAGTTCTTCTTGAAGTCTATATAAATATAAAATCTATCCAGATTTATCTATATACGGAGGCATATTGAAAACTAATGCCTCCATGGCTAAAACTTTATTAGTAATTGATATATGGTTTACATGTAAATGTGAAATAATAGTATAAACTGTCCTCTACGCACTGATATATTCACTTTTCCACACAATCGCCTTTGACAGTAATACATTTACGCCAACGTGGTACGAGTTTTTCAATTCCGTCACGGAAAAAGTCTGAAGACGGCACCATTTCCGCATCTCCACTATCACCTCTGCATCCGAAGAGAAACGCTTGCCCTTGAGATGTTCCTTAAGAAAGAGGAAAAAGTCACAAGGCGCAAGATCTGGGCTATAAGGTGGACGAGGTAAAACGTCATGAAACCCAAGCTTCTCCAGTGCTCCGCGCGTTCTCTGACTTGTGTGAGCAGGACTTGCGTCTTTCACAGTCCTTACCCACCTCTTAACAGTACTCACATCAACACACGCCTCACGGTAGACAGCACTTAACCTTCGATGGATATCAATGGGCGCTACACCCTCCGTAGTAAAAAATTCAATGACAGCTCGTTGTTTTAACCGCACATCCATTCCGGCCGCCATGTTTAGAACTGTCATGCGCAAACGCGATGTTACTGAGAATCTCCGCTAGGAGGACTTATGTACAGATACTTAAGGTAAATGGCAAACCACTTTTGACACGGTCTGGCCCGTTATTATAAAAGTTATGGCCATAGAGGCATTCGTTTTCAATATGCCCTCGTATATAAAATTGCTGAGGTGTCTGTCAAATGTCCTTCCAAAGATTTTTTGCGTATTTCCCGGTGACCTAGAAAATTGATATTTGGTATGCAATTTTTTGGGAACATTATTAAGATGAGAAAAATGCTAAACCTAAAAAATTCAAAAAGGGGACGAGCCGGCGAGCCAAAAAAGTTCCCATGTTATCTTAATAGGCCAAAAAATGAAGTTTGTTGCAACCGAGTCGGGCTGTTGTTAGTTTTCCGAAATTTTGAATAGCTACTCCGAAATCGGTACCCAAAAGATAGCATAAAATTTCAAAATCATTTTTTGGGGTTTTACTAACGAACATAATCCGGTTTTTAGAGTTTCGTATGACTATCTGCCTGCATCAGTGGTTTTCAACCAGAGTGTCTGCGCACCCTGCCGTGTAGGTATATGAAAGGCGCACTCCGTAGATTAATACGGCTGTCATGCAAAAAAAATGTGAGTAGGGCGCCTTGTATTTTTCATATTTTACATGAGTGCCGTCATCGAAAAAAGATTAAGAACCACTGCTATATTATATAAAATTATGAGTAAAGTATCAAATTAAAGCTTTCAGTGTAAACCGCTATCCTTTATAATTGTTTTACAGATGTTTATAGTTTATTTTTTAAACCAGTTTATTTCTTTTGCCTAACTGGGCGTTTACTTGACAATTTATTATATTTAGAAAGAAAGCCAGCTCTTCAATAAACGCCACCACTGGTCTAATTTTGTACCGAGAGTTTCTTTTTAATTCGGTGATTATTTTACCCCGTCGAATGACGGTCATTTCTCCTAGTATAAATATAAAGTTTATCCTAACCGAAAATTTCGTGAATTCAAATTTAAAATGATACAATTTTTAGCCGCTCTTTCATTTTTAGTATTGTATAGAAAAATGCATATTGTTGTTGAGTCAGTTTTATGTTGGTTGTTTTATGAAAATGCTTTCTATCGTTAAAAACAAAAGCATTTGTATTTCCCAGAAGCGTTATACCAGGAAGGAGGAAAAGCTCTCTATTATCCAGAAACAATAAAGTAATCCATATCAATATCTATGAATCGAAACGTGCGATAAAGGCCTCATTACACGTACCTATACATCAGGGTTGCTGGTATTCCTGTTAATGCTTCGGTCTATTAATTAAATGGTGCATAGTTGCGTCCCGAACTCGACACTACCGAGTTCAAACCCCGGTCAATAATGTTAGCTATGATATATAGTGCTACAAACATATACGCTTCCAAACGCACTGTACGCTTCAGTGATGAGTTAACCGGTAACGGTTACCGGTTCAACCGTTCGTTCTGTGACATTGAGTTAGGTGGGATTCAAACTAAATTGCTAACGATAAATTTTGTGTTTAGGATTCTGTTAAATACTCATTATTGTAATACTATTTAACAATTGATATTAAATAAGGAAAACATAAGCCAATAAGTTGAAAAATCTTTATTTAACGGCATTATAAAATATTTTTCAGTTATGTAGTACAAATACTTGCTAGATTTTAACCTTTGTGTAGGCTATCTTCCTGAAACAAGTAGCCATTTCAACAAAAACTACACACACCAACAAATTTAAAGGAATAGATTGAAAATTATGTTTTTTTTTAAATTTTATTATTGTGTAGCCTATATTTATATAGCTTTGTATGCTCTAATAATAATAATAATAATGTTTATTGACTAAATACTATTACATGGTAACGTTACTAGTCAGTCATTTACATAAAAATATAAGTTATTTAAAACTAAAGTTCTCGAACTCATCAAAGCTATACATAGGATTTACAGTCAGAATAGCTTTGATTTTTTCGTGGAAATTTTTGGGTGGTAGTTCTCTAATTTCCACAGGTATAAGGTTAAAAAATTTAATTGAAAAATAATTGATGGAGTTCCTCAATTTGTTAAGGCGTAAGAAGTTATTACGAATATTGTTTTTTAACCGAGTATTATGGTAGTGGGTTTTACTGCAGGTTGGGAAATTTTTTAGGTTTTAGTGAATTTGGAGTATGCAGTAAAAGATGAAAAGGGAAGGTAGGGACATTATATTGAGTTTTACAAAAAGATCACGACAGTCTGCTTGAAAAGTAGCAGAAGCAATAATTCTTACAACTTTACGCTGTAGGGCAAAGATTCTTTTGGCAACTGGTGAATGTCCCCAGATTAATAAACCATAGCTTAACTGGGAGTGGAAAAGGGAAAAGTAAGCTTTTAGAACCACATCGATACTCACCTCTAGTATTAGTTTTCTAATTAGATATATGGTAGACCTTAGTTTACGAGGATAATTTATTTGGTGAACCAGGAATTAGCTTTGTCAAGTAGTGAGAGATTTTCAGATTGAAGTATGTTTAAATTAGAGTTTGTAGTCAATATGGTTGTATCATCCGCAAAAAGAATTGATTTAGAATCCATGAAGGAGGGGGAGGTCATTAATATATATTAAGAATAGTGGGCCAAGTACAGAGCCTTGGGGAACGCCGAGAAGAAGAGGAAGAGGTTTAGATTTGTTAATGCCAATTTGGGTAAACTGCTGTCAATTTGATAAAAAGAACTCTACTAACAATCAATGATTGTATCGAAGCCAAGGAAAACAAAATGCAACATTTAATTTTGCTACTACTATATCTTTTGGTGGAGGTTCAATTATGGTGTGGGGTGGAATATGTTTGGGAGCTCGCACAGAGTTACTGGTGATTGATGGCGGAGCGTTAACTGTAAATAGGTACATCAGAGATATTCTTTAAGGCCATTTTGTACATTTTGTCCCATATATCGTAGAAAATTCCGCCCTAATGTAGGATAATGCGCACCCACACGTCGCCCGATGTGTAACAGACTTTTTAAATCAAGTGGGTATAACAACAGTTGGCCAGCGTGCTCCGCTGACCTCAACCCGATTGAACATTATTCCAAAAAACATCGTACTAGAAGATTATATATATCCTACCCTGTCGAACGACGATGGGTGCTTTGCAAATCTTCACATTCCTTCTTGAATGTGCCTTTTCATGACTGTAGAGTCCAATACGCGACACAAAAGTTTTTCCACACACAGCACAAATACTCTCCAGATGACACAGGCATACTATTAAGTCTGTATTTCCTTCGGGCACGAGCATTCTCGGCTAGTGTTATTCTCTGCTATTCAAACTGATTCACTGCACAAGACACCGAGTGTTTCCACTTGGAGCGATCAGTACATACCTTTTCCCAAGATGTAGGAGGTGACATGATTTGAGCGAACTCTTGACCATATCTTTATATCTTCTGTACGGGGCTCCAGGGTTTCTATTGCCATGTGATAGCTCTGAATACAGTACCTGATTAGGCATACGGTTATCTGGCATTCTAATTACATGTCCTGTCCATTGTTTCTGGATTAGGGTAGCTTCAATGCACAACATGCCTGCTTTTTTTAGAATGTCAGTATCAGGCACGTAATCCTGCAATTTAATCTTAGAATAAATCGTAAACATCTGATGAAATCTTTCCAACAATCTGATGTGTCTACGATAGAGACACCAAGATTCGCTACTATATAGGAGTACTGAGAGGACCACCGCCCTGTAAACCTTTATCTTGGTGTGATACTGTAGACCTCTGACATTCCAGACCAATTTCCTCAATGTTCCAAACGCTGCGGTAGCTAAAGTTATCCTCTCAGCAATTTTGTCATCGATCGTGACTACGAGAAGATTACTAGAAGATTACCATATCAACAATCAACAAGATTGTATAATTAGATTTTTATATCTGTTCCTTTAAATTTGCCGGTGTGTGTATATACAAAGTGTATCAAGATCGACGAGTTGCCGTAGCTCCCTGGTAAGATGGTGGTAAGACGGTAATCCCCACACCTCTTTCGGATTTTGAAAAAAAATCTTTTCATTGACGACGCAGCCAATTTTGATTTTGCACCATATCCATCACTTCCTGATTAGAATCAAATCTCTTGCCTCCCAAGAAGTAATGTTATTTATGTTTAAATTCCCAACCTTTCCTTTACAGATGCCATTTGCTCCGGATGAACTGGTCAAATTTCTGAATGTTCCCCTTCTGTTCTATCGAGGTGTTCTGTATATCCTGTTACTACATTTATTGACAGGTTATTTGATTCATATTGGTTTATTTGAATTTAAATCATTTTGATTAGTGATAGTATTACTATACAAGAGTCGGCAATTGAATTGATAAATCGGTCTGTATTCATATATGGATAATAGGATATCACGATAACCACGTGCCTTTTATATAGTTCCAGGTTTATAAATAGAAAATTTCCCTTCTCTATCCTGTGCCCTGTATTGTTGATATATGATTTCAATAAATTATCTCTGATTTGAGATTTTAGTAGTAATACCTGAACCTGATCAACTTATTACCTTTTGACAATTTGGATAAATGTAATTGAAGCTGTAATTAATTTTGTTTCAGCCACTTAACACGGCCTTTTAGGTAGATAATTGGATATTAATTAGAAATTAATATTGCAAATTTCGAGTACAAACGATGGTCAAATAATATGAGATTCTGGAACTCAATTATTATTTTTTGAAAAATAAAATTCGAAGCACTGTCCCTTTGAATTACGTCAAATACACAGAGACTACAGCAGATATTACGGGGCTCTGTAAGAGTAAGAACTGACTACATTTTTTTAACCATTTTGTATTGTGTATTGTGGTTGTAGGATCGTTCACAAATCCAAAAGGCAACCTCATACTAATGTGCAAACGCTAAGAATAAGCACAATAAGAAGACTATGGAACCCTGGGTGATTTCTCTGTTTGCCCAAACCTAAGTTTGGCCCTACATATTCACTAGTCCTTCATCTTGTTTTGTTTTGTCAAATTTAAATATTTAAATCTAATATTCATTGGATTGCTATTTTATTTACATCGATTTCTTTTTTTGAATCTTATAAGAATTGATTTAAAGATTTCGTTTTCTTTTCATAAAGAAAGCAATTACCAGCAGTTGCAAAGTCATCGTTTCCATTTCGTGTTTTGTGGTGTGCGTGCTTGATTCACCCTACCATAATCCTGTCAGGTTGAAATCCTGACAATTGACCTGACAATGCTAAACAAATCATGACCATGACAGACAGACTACCAAAGGTTGTGACCTTTAATAATACACATATTTTTATAATCGAAGAAATCGAATCATATACAATTCAACAAGATATGATTGCGAAAGTTGGGATTTAACAAAAAAAAAAAAAAACTTTTTTGAATAATTCCTTTTTATTTATTCAAAATAGTCTGCTTCTGAATACTTGATAGAGATCTAAAAGTGATTGGAACGAGTGAGCGAGCTCTTCTGTGGTGTAGCTTTTATAATACGCACCACAGCACTTTGACTGATGTTTACGTTGTGAAAACAAAATCATTTCTGTGGCAATTGCCACAAGGCACGGTGATTGGGCCTATATTGTTTCTCATTTATGTGGCCGATATAATTTCAAGTATAACCTCCAGCCACCAGATGTATGCAGACGATCTAAAAATATACAACGGTTGTGGTAACTGGTCGCTCTTACAACAGGACCTCAATGCAGTTGATAAGTGGTGTGACAATTGCTCGCTCCCTCTTAATACGGCCAAATGTTGCGTATTACATCATGACCGGAACAATCAAAATACATGTTATTACCTCGGTGACATCGCTCTGAAACAGACCGAATCTTGGGTTGACTTGGGTATTACAATCACACCTACCTTTGAATTGTCAGCACACGTCATCAACGTCGTTAGAAGAGCAAATAAATCCCTCTTCATTATTAAGAAATCATTTCCTGACCTAACCCCATGCTTATTTCGCCAAATGTACCTATCCTATGTCCGCCCACTCCTGGAGTTTGCTTTCGTAGTCTGGTCCCCGTACCTTCAACGCGACATTATATTACTGGAAAGAGTCCAGAGACGCGCCACTCGTCTTCCAAGGTGTCTCAGAGTTCTGTCATACGAAGACCGGCTTGAGAGGCTAAATCTGCCCTCTCTTGCAGCCCGCAGAGCTCGAGGTGACCTCATTCAGATGTCCAGAGCAACAACTGGAAAGATTTCTACGGACATGTCGCCTCTGTACTCCATCAACGCCGACCAACGACTTAAAGGCCATTCTCTAAAACTCCGCCACGACAAGTACAGAAAGCAGCTGCAACAAAATTTTCTAACTAATCGTGTAAAATTTCTACCTATTTCCCTTCAGTTTGTAAAAGTATGCCATCAAAATGTCCTCAAACTGGCACATATTTATTTCGGTATGTTCAATTTCGTTCATTTTTTCAGTCGTCCTCGAGGTTTATGCTTGCCTCATCAAGTCATTCGATGGGGAAGTGTTTCGGCGAGGGATTACTGTATACCTTAATTGTTCGAATGACAGACCCCGCTTGCGAATGATTGTTAT
Organism: Liopterus haemorrhoidalis; assembly: GCA_963971575.1. Lineage (NCBI taxonomy): Eukaryota > Metazoa > Arthropoda > Insecta > Coleoptera > Dytiscidae > Liopterus > Liopterus haemorrhoidalis. The sequence goes on from OZ020618.1 coordinate 3,456,151, forward strand.
AGGATGATCAAAGATATTTAGTCCTCAGACTTTCAAATAATATTCCGGTTGAATGATGTCAACAGTTTTCATTCTAAACTTTTGATTCTCTACTATTTATTGCTTGATTTGAATTGCTGCCATTGGCGATTGATTAAACTCATATAACCTTTCTGTGATTTAATTCACGGACCCCTTTTATAATTTTGTAAATGTGTGTGCATTTTGCACCAGTCTCTGTTTCGCTACATCACTCATCATTAGTAGAGCTCGTAGTCTGACGATTAATATTTCATGAGGTTTGCACAATGGAAAATCGATAGTGCGGTAGACACTGTAAAAGTCTTAGTATTTTTAGCTGTATCTACTATTGTTCTAATTAAACAAAATACATATATTTCTTGGTAATATTAGTAATAACATTAAATCTTAATAGATGCAACTCAACGATTGATTTATAACCATTACAGATTATCTTCTTTAATCAGTTAGCCTCACTTGTAGTTAGTCTTTTGTTTATGACATATTAACTTAATCGTAACAATGATAGTCGAATATTAATCTGAATGAAATCGTACGATTATGACAAATAGTTTGATTTGGACTACACTAGTTTCTTCTAGTATTGGTTCTATACCAATACTTAGACATTACCATAATAGTGAGTGTGTAAATTTAATGTTGCGAATATTGTTGGCGTTAATTTGATACCTTTTTCCCCATTACTTTCTGACTTCCTGTTAGAAAAAGTAAACAATTTTATCCTGTTACACTATCTTACATAAAAATTTATTAGGGTAGAAATATATTTATATAATGTTGGAATATAAAATGTAAAATAAAAAGCAGTACCGGAAACTGTTTGTTTTATCAAAGTCGTCAAAAATATTTTCTCTTGACAGTATATTGTCTAAAGTTCAGAATAAATGAGGCACGTCACAGGAAGAAGGAAAAAAAGGGGTTGGAAAAACAAAGTAGCACGCAAGACCTGTCGACTTACTGTACAACACACCAGCATAGACGGAGGGGAAAATTATTTTCAAATACATAAAGGAACAATTTAAAATATGTAGCAGTTTACAACAGGTGTAGAAGTTGTAGCGGTTGACATTCTGTGGATAAATTTACCGAATTCGTCAACCTGACATCATTCAAAGATGGAAGCTACAATATGTTGGTGTCAAAGAATGGTCACAAAGAGAAGATTGAAAAGAGAGGGAGCCCTGAAAGAACAAGGATCTCCTGGTTCGCTAACATGATAAATATGTGTCAAAGAACAGGCAGAAAGAGGAGACGATTGAAAGGAAGAGAAGAAATATATAACGTCTATTACGGCCAGACTGCAGCCTTATACAGTTGGCGTTCGACAGCGACCCAATAAGCACTCCAGTTGGTTTCAAATCTAAAATTGGGAAATATTATTTCGTAACAGTTGTGAAGTGACCATCCAATGATTATCAGCTGCCAAGGCCAAGGTAGAAGACCACCAGACCAGCCTAAAGGTAGACCTAGAATCTTAGAAACTCTAAAGACTAAGAATCTCCAGTGGTGGGATTACGAGTAATAGAATTCTATAGTTGGCAAGAAAACAATATTTAGATGGCAACCGTCAATAGAATTATGTTATTGACCAAGATACAATAGAATTCTATTCATCATATTACCACCACTGCTTCGCTATTCTGAGGAAATGGTTCCGAGTTACATCCACCAGAAAAACTATTTCGAAAGGCAGCGAACAAGTTATAGCTTGCCCTGATGACAGCCAATATTGTACAAAAAAGGGCATCAACTGATTCAAAGTGAGGCAAAAATTAAAAAATGACCACACTTTAAAAATCTGTGAAAGTTGCATAAAAATATTCTAGAAATTTTCGAGTATGGTACGACAAAAGACAGATACTTAGAGAGGCCGTAGCTTGGTATGAAGGTGAAAGAGAACCATAGGTTTTGGAAAGAAGAAAAAAACATGCCCCTTGGTTCAAGAGATAACAAAGATGATTCTTTTTAAACATAATGGTTATTCTCTTCTAAGAAGAAAGGCTAACTTTTGGGTATGCAAAGGTGACACAAAAGATGAACAGATCAACTAAAATGAGAAGATTAACGAATTAATTTTGTGCACCAATTAATCCACTAATCTTTCTAGACATCCCTGGAAAGAAACATTTATAAGAACAAAGGTAGTGTGATTGTGTCCAAAACTCAGACTGATAGTACCAAGGAAGAAGGCGAAAAAAAAAAATATCTAAAACTCAATAAATCAGTCTAGATCTTACTATTCTGATAATGGCTGACTCCTATTCGTGAGAAGATATCGCAAAAGATGAAGACATCAATTGGAAGAATTGTATGAGAAGACAAAATTCAACCAAAATTACAGTACTCAAGAAGTTTAAGAAGTAAAAGGAGACGAAAATGTCTAAAGACGAGAAAATTCCGAGAAAGAGACAAAAAAGACAAATAAGGCGAAGAATACGTCAAAGGCGATGAAAGCAAGCAAAATGAAGAAGATAATGAAGTCGAAAGAGTTTAGAATGCGAAGTTACGAGAATGGGAAAAGGATACGAGATGGCAAAGGTGACGAAAAATATACAAGAGACGGAGAAGACAAAAGAAACTAAGGAGATGATGTGGACAATGGAAACGAAGGAGACGAAGAAGACAAAAAGGAGGTAAGAAAGGGATCTTTATAAGAAGTAGAGGTTCCTTCAACATTAAAAATCAAATATACTTTGCTCGCCATTTGAACCAGCATTCATATAACACCAGAGGAAAAGATTGTTTCAGAACTCCAGCAAACATGCTGGAACTGACAAAAAAATCACCCAAAACTGTTGGTATTAAATTATTTAATTCACTGCCATTTCATGTCAGAAATGAAACGCAGTTTGCTATATTTAAGAGGAAGATTAAGGTATTTCTTATAGAGCATTGTGTATACTCAATGAATGAATTTTTGAAAATTTGTAAGGACTGGTGTAATGCCAATGGGGAACATTAATTTTGGGTAATTTAATATATGATTTTGTTGTTTTATTAATTGCATAACTTGTATTACTGATCAAGATCTGTGTAAAATTGTAAACTTATGTACTGACATATCCTACATGCAGTCCTGCATTTAAAGGATTAATAAATATTATTATTATTATTATTATTATTATTAAGGAGAAGGTGAAGGATATGACGAAACAAGATTTAAATTTTTGTCTGAGGGCGTACGATATTTATTAAAATTTTTACTTACTTCCTTTCTGTTCCAGCTTCAATTGAACCTTTTTTTTTCTTTAAATTATCACACTATTTTTCCCGTTTTCTGTTCCTTGTTTCTCCGTTTATGTGTCCTGAGTCCTGTTTGAGGTAATTATATGCACATCCTCGCGTGACCAATGCCTCTGTCGGCCGTCAGAGGAAGTTGTATTCTAATACTACGAACGTTAACGGCGATAAGCTATGCCCGTTATGTTTTAAATTGCTATGAATATATTCATGTCTACTAAAATAATTGAGATAAATACATACACGATGATGTATACCTGTTTCACAATTAGAATTTCATATATTGATAAAATAGGTCATTCAAAATATAAATCAGAGATAGTAAATTAACTAAAAACATTGAGAAAATTTTTAGTAATACATAAAGTAATAAACACGACAGAAATGAATAAAGAAAGGACTTGTCAAAGCAAATTAACCTACACAGATGTTAAGTGGATAAAGAAGAATACATAAATAACCACAAAATATTAAATGGATTGTGCTGTTTTAAAAAGAAGTCCTTTGAACACAAATTAGAGATGACTTCTAAGAAATAAAACGTAATGTATCTACAAAATTATTTATAAACAACTTCAGTGGGCGAATTTTGTGGACGGAAAGAATACAGTGCCGGAAAATTATCAATTCGGTCTCAATAACCCTATTTGGGACTCTGCCTTTTCAAGGATTTTTTAATATTCTGTTCTGTTTTAGCGACCGTCTTCCAATTTTCTACTGTTCACTTTCTTCTTGTTCTTTTCTTATTTGAAAAATTACTTTTTCTACCACCTATGAGTTTTTTTATAGTATTTAGGAGTCGTAAATTAATAGTCGTAACCTGAAAAATGCAACATGATAGCAAATGGCATCATTATCCTGGAAAGGCATATATCTCCTATTTGGTCTTCTAATACGAGGGTTATCTTTTAAGTTTTTACAAAAACTAAGAGAAAAAACATTTTTTTTGGGAACAAACTGTTTTATTTGCCTTTAGGATTTATACACTTTTGCATGATTTCATACCGATTATTGAAACATTTTTTCCACTCTAAAGTTTTTTTTTTTTTAATTAATTTTTGGTCTTAACTACTATGGCCATTAACCAGGATATCTTTATTTTTTATTATGGATACATTAGTAATTTTATAACAAATACAAACATCCATGCCATCACCGGGATTCGAACCCGAGCCAAATATGGTTTTCGAAGGTTTTAACAGCTTCTTGAGGTGTGAAAATCGCTGTCCACGCATTTTTGTTTGACATTGAGGAAGTTGTTAGAACCTCCAAATAATCAATTGTTTGATGTGCTGTGTGGGAGCTTGCATTGTCATGATGAAATCTGATGCGACTTTTTTGGTTGTTTTTCCTGATTTTGTCGGTTACTTCTGACAAACAAACTGTTGTATAGCATTCAGCATTGACTGTTCTTCGATACTCTAAAGGTTCATCTTGGAAGACTCAAACAGTGGATTGTTGCTTAATTTCAGGTTCATATGAATAAATCCAAGTTTCCTCACCTATAATGATGTTTTATACGGATTTTGCAGTGCCTAGATTGAATTTTTTTAGCATTCCCTTACACCAATCAACACGAACCTTTTTTTGAGCTTCGGTCAAATTATGCGGAATCCATCGAGAACAGATCTTTTTCACAGCTAAATACTCATGCAAAATCGAATGTATTGCAGTCTGCGATATACTAAAGGACGCCTCTATCTCACGTAAGTTACATGCAGATTCTTCAATCATTTTGAGCACAGCATCGATGTTTTTTTTGAATTACAACCGATTTTGGTCGATCTCTACGAGATTCATCACTGACAGACACTTGTAAACAGTCTTTTCTGCTGGTTCTTCATTACTAAAAGTTGAACGAAGCGTATCTATGCATTGTTGTTGAGTTAGGCTTTTATTAAAACCGTAAAAAATCATCCAACGAAAACCTTCACGAGTAACATCCATTTTTTCACAAACTTGTTTTTTTTTTAAACGCTCATTGTCAACTACTCGGTCAATTTGTAAGCTGCCACTGATTTCAAAATAACAAATGTCAAATCTTGCGAATTAGTAATGACACATTTCAATATTGCCATTTAGTGGTCGTTTGTAAAAACATAAAAGGTAACTCTCGTATTACTTTCTGGTGAATGTATGTATATTTGTTCCATGTTGACACAAATAATAAAAGTATTTCTGAAGCCACACTAAAGCAATTCCTGGTCGGTTCACGTAGATTAAAATCAACTGTAAGTTCCATACATCAAATAACTTAACTTTAATAATAAATTGCGCAGCTAGAAGCTAGAAATTTCGCTTTATAGACTTGTGACTCGAATTGCAACTTGGAAAATAACTTTTATAATTTGATCTTCATATTACGCGAGTTTTTCTCATTGCACTTTTGTAGAAATATATCATTGGCTTTGAAATGAAAAATACTAAATAACATGATATAAAAACACGGAAATTTTATCCATTGGATGAATTGGATTCATAGTATCTTAGCAACTCGGGAAATATCAGAAATATTAACTTGCAATAAAAAAATATGTCATTATTTCAACAAAAAAGAGCATTGATCAGATAGCACGCATTTTGAAAATTCATACTTAGGAGAAAATCAAATTAGAGATTTAAATAGAAGAATTAAGTACTCTTTGGAACCAAATTTTTGTTACAAGCTGCAAACATGTTTAATTCATATGTATTGCTTGGCATTCTCCTCTCATGACCGTATTATATGGCATAAAGGCTTAATCTTAAAATTAATTAAAATGATATTTTCCACTTATCTAATTCACTTAATAAATTCATACATTCACGACAGAATCTATAGAAAGTATCAATAGAAAACTGCAAGTCTACAACTAATAATAGAAGCTGGAGTACCACAAGGATCTATTTTTGGACCTGTCCTCATATGTTTGTACATTATCAACTTTCAGCGAGCTAGTAATGTATTTTACTCACTATATGCATTTGGCATAGACATTTTTACGAAATCCTGGATATTACTAATCGACGATGATATCATCCCACAGAAAAATACTTATGAAAGCTAAACTAAACATAATTGATCCCTCTTTAATTCTGTATGGATATATTTTTTTCGAATTTTGCAACGGAACCAAGATATTTGCTATATTTTTTACACGTGTCGAGGCTTTTTTCAAAGTTCGGGCAAAAATGTTAACCTTTCGTCCTCCGTATCCATCTTCACTGCAGATCTATGGTATTCTCATAACTAAAAAAAAAAAAAAAATAGAAGAAAAGAACACAGAACAAAGGAAATACATAATCTGCACTGATTCCTTAAGCTCAATATAAGCAATTTGCAACCCACACCCATACCAAACAGCAAAGAAAATACAGGACAAAATACAATCGTTAAGAAACAATAGCTATCAAATCATTCTTCTATGGATACCATCTCATATAGGACTGCGAGGAAACGAAAACGCAGATAAAGCAACGAAAGAAGCAATCACCACCCCTGAAATAAATATACCAATTCCAAAATATAATTACACATCATCAAGAAGAAGATACAAGAAGTATGGAACGACTATTGGAGGAACACTACCGGCAAATTCAGAAAAATAAAAGAAAATATTGAAAAATGGCCAGCAAGAGAAGACAGAAGAGAACAAATAGTACTCACAACACTACGAATAAGACACACCAACGTAACACACAAACACTTCAAAAAAACACCAGAAGTAAAATGCGACACTTGTGACACATCACTAACAGTAAAGCACATCATAACAGACTGTACAAAATACAATCACCACAGACAATTATACCACATACCAAGAGATATTGCACAAGCACTTACTCCCTCATCTACAATGGAATATAACATCATAAATTATCTTAAGGCCATAAATATGTACAATACTTTATAAAAGGAACCCTGTACCGGGTGTTAAAAGCCTAGATGATGAAGCACCCAAAAAATTACAATAAAAAAAATAAATTGGTCGTATAATGCGATAACGGTACCTCAAGATCTATTCATACCACCAAATTTCTATAAATATTGCTGCGGTTAAAAAACTGTTCGATGAAAATAGGCGAATTACATACAGGCAGATAGAGGAGTCTTTGCACTATATTGTACCTGCTATCCGACCAATTCTTTGCGACCATCTGGAAGGTAAGAAAGTTTGCACGTTATGGGTAAAAGTTAAATGGTGTCGAAAAAATTTTAAATGCTACTTGAAATACGAAAGCACCTTTGTGACAGAACGAAACATGGCTTTATTATTATGAAATCTAAAACTTTCTCCACAACCACTATTTTGGATACCATTGCACAACTTGATAATTTAAAAATTTGTTTTTGATTGGATTCCATGAATGGAAGCTATAGATTAAAGCGAGTAGCACAAATGTGGTGAGAACTTTCTTCTTTAGACTGTTTGGAAAACATCCTTGAAGATTTCCTTCAGCGACCAGTTTCTTGCTACGTTCTTCGATATGAAAATATTAATTTTAACATTTTCTTCTACATATCATGCCGTTATAATTTCCAGGAATTGCTCTGAAAGCTAACCTTCTAATCGCAAGCTTTTGAGATATTATTTTGACAAGTCATCTGTGCTTGGAAATTTATGATTGACAGATCAAAGTGAATTTACAAAAGGATTGTTTATATTTTAATACCTGTATGTTTGTATATAATGTCTGGTATATGATCATTCACGCTTCTCAGAGATTATTAATATTAATCAACAACATCGTTGAGATTTCCTCAGCTCTGCAGCTTCATTAAACTGCAAGCTGACACACAATGAAATTTAACATTGATGAGAAACTTGCTTGTTAATTACAGGGCTGTATATACAAGGGCTGCCTCACAATGAAAAATTTTAAATAAAATTGTATTTTTCAATATGATCTCTCAAAACGTCAATAAATTTATTCTAGGGATAATCCAAAGTCATTATCTTATCCTTATCTTTCTGGAGAGTCTGAAAAATAACCCACAGCTGTTATCATCATTTCATTTATTGGGAAATGTTTTCTACTCATGAATTTATTGAGATTTGTTCCCAAATGAAAGTCTGAGGAAGTCAAATTTGGTGAATAAGATGAATGTTCCACCAATTTGTACTGCAATCAAGGACCTAAAGCTCCATTTATTTAGGTTCAGGTTCGTACGTAAGAGGTGTGTAAATAAAGTAACTGGACTGGCAATATAGCGTTTGATCTGGCAATATTAAGAACTCGGGATTTGTAGAGGCGACAGGTGAACATATAATACGCCTTCAGTACAAGTTTGAACGCGCTAGAGTAATTTTGTTGTCTGTAGTAATTTTTTTCCTGAAACAGTTTTTTCTAGTGCGTTCTAAAAATAAGTGACATTCATTTCGAGCAAAAGGCTATCAGGTTTTGCTTCAGACTTTGGCACAGTGCAACGGAAACTTTTGCAAAACTTCAGCAGGCCTACGGAGACAATGTTTTATCAAGGACCCAGGATTTTTTTGTTGGTTTAAGGTTGGTTTTCAGAAGGAAGAGAGTTAATTGAAGATGAATCACGCAGTGGAAGGCCTTCATCTTCAAGAATCGATGAAAATGTCAACAGAATCCGGGATCTTGTGCGTTCATAACATCGGTTGACAGTCAGAAAAAACGGGGAAGAGTTGAATTTGACTCACACTACCATTTATCAGATTTTGACCAATGAATTGGGGATGAGAAAAATCTGCACAAAAAATCTTGTCACACAGCAATTCTAATAAACGAGTTTTTGGCCAGTAAAAACATTCATGTGGCTCTTCAGCCTCCTTATTCACCTGATTTGAGTCCTTGTGACTTTTTCCTCTTCCCAAGATTGAAAAATCACCTCAAGAGAGGTCATTTTGGGACACTCGAAAAGATTCAAACGTCTGTAACCGACCTTCTGAACACTATTCCAGTATCCGAGTTCCAGCACTGCTATGAGGATTGGAAGAACCATCTCCAGCGTTGTGTGGCTCCCCAAGGAAGTTATTTTGAGGGAGATAATCTTGAATTGTAATTCTATTCGAATAAAAAAAATATTAAATCAGTCCGGTTACTTAATTTACCCACGTCGTATATTACTATTGATAAATATTACTATTATCTTCACGCCGAAGCCTGCTCACGACCCACAGTGTCATTTTTCTTCACATTCGCGCGGGTCACATATCGAACCATCGTTACCTGCTAAATTGATAGCCCAAGCCCATTTCTAGTAACCACGTATCGAGGTAACTCTTTGGTAAATATATTTCTGTTTGTATATTTTAAATTGTAATTCTGTGAACCTTTGGCACAATTTAGTAACCAGAGACTGGGTTATTTTGCATGTCAGTAATTACCTTCTACGAAATCTACTGGCGTTTGAAGCGCGTTACTTTCCCTCGACGTCAAACAGTCTGGTAAAAAATCTCTGTTTGTAGACGAATTTTTAATTGGATTTACCAGATTGCATTTCAAACTATGTATACACTTTAATTAACCTTAGTTTTTCAACACGAATCTTCAATTTTAAACCTTAATAACAAATCTGTTTATTCTATATTCAGTAAATTACATTTTTTTTTTTACTTCTACACGAATTTTTATATACGAATAAATTTAAATTATATGAGACACTGCCATTTGAATAATATCAACTCTTACGTAAAGCAAGTTTATTCTTGCATCATTAAATTGACCATTCAAAATATAATAGATACACTGATAAAAAAAATTGATGTGGTCAGTTTATTGTTAGCAGTGTAAACTTATTTAATGTGTAATTGGTGTAAACACACCATTTGAATAACCGAATCTTTGTTAAAAAAGGCTAAATACTGGTTTGACACCAATAAACTATACTTCAACCTTAAAAAGACCCAAAAAATGTTGATTAACTTGCGCAAACATAACTTTGACAACACGGATAATGTTGGTATACATGTGGACTCTAATCTTACATGGAACCACCATGTTAACATCCTTTCCGGCAGATTGTGTTCCATAACCTTTTACGGAACCTCTATAATTCTGTTAGTGGGGATGTTCTTATGGTGGTATACAATGCATTGTTCCACAGCCAGATTTCATATGCCATATTAGCATGGGGACATTCTACAGCAGCTAAAAGAGTTTTCTCATTGCAGAGGCGTGCTATCCGAGTTCTCGCATCCACTCCTTATAGATCTGTAGAAACTCATTACCTTAAATAAACCTTAAAAATTATGACGCTATCATCTATATGCATTTATTATACCCTCTTATATATGCATAAAAATCAAACTGGACTTACTACCTTCTCAAAAGTTCACAATTACAACACAAGAAACAAGTCAAATATTTATCCCAATTTCTTGAAACTGACGAAATCAAGAAATGCTATTAACTACTACTCCATTAAATTTATTAATAAAGTATGGGTTAATGTGGCAAACAACTGGCCTTCAATAAATTTTAAAATGTCATGAAGGACTATTTTTTTAAAAAACCATTTTACTCCATAGAGGAATTCTTAAATCACAGTTTTATAAAATTATAAAATGACAAATCTTTTAATGTATTTTTAATGTAATCAATGTAATTTCTGATTTGTAAAGTTTATTATACTAATGAGTCTATTCTGTAAAAATATGTTTACAGTACTGTATCACTATAGCGCTGTAGTGATCTTTGCACTGTAAAGTGCCAAGTTACGGCGGCTCTGTAAATATTGAGCATTAGCTATTCTGTAACACATTCTGTAATTTCGGTCGATTTAAACTTTGCTTACATTGTAGCTAACTTCACTATGTTTATTTCTAACCTCAAAATTTGAGGTATTGATCAATGTCATCGATCGGTAAGTGTATATCATATTTGTATATACACATATATTCATGTTTTTTACGTTTGTAATTTTTACTAATTATTGTTATAATATGTTTATAAAAATAAAAGTTTCTCTTTGCATGTTATGTATCTTTATTCCATATAAACATAGTTTTTACATCAAATAATACAATGGACTGCTGAACATATAAATTCCTAATCTGCTTTCCTAAATTCATATCTTCATTAGCTGTTAAAAAAAGTTTTAAATCAGGTTTTGTAATTTTTAAATACTTTTCAAATGTTTTACCATTTGTACAGGATCTTCATTATTTTCAGGTTCAGGATCTTCATTATTTACAGGTTCAAGCTCATCATCATCAATCTCAGCATAATTAGGTATTCTTGCTTTTGTTGCTATATTATGCAAAACTAACCCTTCTTTCACTCCACGTTTTTCTTCCTTCATAGTGGGGAACTTTATATGAATTGGCATTAGATGTGTTGTTATCAGATAACAAATTTCTATTATCGATCTACTAACCATAGGCTAGCTCATAGAAGTGAAATTGTGAGCCCCTGTAGTAGCCTGATAGGATCCATTACTTAAAAAATACAGTGTTTCCAAAACCTGTATATAAAAATATATAAATGAAAACATGTATGCATGAAAAAAAGGACCACTATATAATCTTAATTCATTGATTGTGTTTATTACTAAATTTTTATGCAATCTAAATAACTTCATAAAATGATTTTCAGGGATAGAAAATGGATTTTCTCTATCCCTTAACAATCTTTTTTCGTACATAATTTCTAAAAAAAAAAAGTTTATGTGTTATCTGTTATGATCCTCTTGTAGTAGTTGCATTAGAAATAGGGTGAAATTTGGATCATTAATTTTTGTTTTTAGGTGACACGAACAATACAAACATATACAACTTGACTTCTATACAGTACTGTAACTGACTTACGGCCAGAAAAATATCGTCGTAACTTTACAGCGATATTTTACATTGGTGTAGAGTTTACAGAGCAACGCGTGTCAATACAAAATAGCACTTTCCTTACAGCGCACTATTTTACAAGGTTATAGCGCTTACAGCGGTAGAAAACTCATACAGAATAGACCCATAAATTAATATATTGTAATATCGACTGACTTAAAACACTGAGTCTGTAATTGGGTCCATAAACTTATTATTATTATTAATATGATTGAGTTAACACGACGAGATCATCGTGCAATAATTTTGTACAATTTCAAACGTGATTTGTCTGCGGAAGAGTGTATCTCCAAAGCGTATACTATTTTTTATTTTTAGGATTGTCCTGCTATTGTACTGCTATTTTACTGGGCACGGGTGTTTTAACTCTCAGTTGAAGATTAACATGTACAACTTTCACGGTAAATTGGTAGTGGTAACCCTAATCTAGGAGGTTGTCTGACTCAATCCATCAAGAAATTTATATTCTATTGTTTAATTTTTTTTTATGTTTCAGGTGAGTCTTCTTTTACTTCTGTGTATTGGTAAGACCCTAGATTTAATCTTTCGTGTGTCTAAATCTATCTATAAACTAAATTCAGTTTTTATATACATTCTTTATATATTTTTCACGAGATATATTAAAAAAATCTGTCGTTTTTAATTCAAGAATTGAACATCTCCTAAATGAAATTCTGCTTCGGCAGAAGTATCCGAATTCTCGACAGTTATTGGAGTTTTTGTTCCGGTATCAATACCATTCCCAACTTTCAGTGTGGATTGACAGTTGGCACCACAATTAAATAAACCACAGAAATGCCAACATAAAAAAAATATATAATCCAGTTCGGTATAATCTATTCATTTGATCAGATTATAGTATTTATTTAATAAAGTTGGAGAGTACTTTTTTTCGAGATTTCTAACTGTGATAAAATCGAACATTAAGCTACGACGAGGGATCAGCTTGTTGATTCTACAGAAAACACAATAACAATCCACTTAGCAGGTCCGGATTAAATAAAATACCCGAAATAAAAATCAAAAATAACACACATTTCTAACAGCAAAAAACGTTTTCGTCAGTTCGTAAGATTATAATCCATTATACATTACACTGAATAGTTTATTTATCTACGACCATCCAATAATAAATGGATAATTTATCTAATTGTAAATACATAAAGCTGCTCATATTGCATGTCATGTATAATTTTACGCGCATGCGTGCTGATCCGTGAATAATGGACGTTTGGTACACAGTTCTTTTTTTAGTAAGTTAGTTAAAATGTTTGGGACTCAGCAATGATGGCTATTTGAGACCCATCTTTTATAAGTTATAAAACAATAAAAATAATAGTACCTTAAACTTAGACTAGTACCTTAAAAGAATAGTACCTTAGATTGAAATCAGTTGGTGGTAAGTCATGTTGATGACATCAGTTATGAAGTTTTACAATTGCCGCTCAGAAATTTCATGTTTTTAAATTAAATTTACTATTTTTCTGATTGTAAAACGATATAGTTTTTTAATTTTTAACCCCAAAAATTAAAAATTTAAATTATTCTTATTATTGACTTAACAGAAAAGATTTATATAAGAAATATTGTTAAGAATAAGAAGACAAATCTTTTATCTAAATGCATTTTTTTGATTGGATATATATTTGGAGAGTTATGGCGGAAAAACCCCAAAAATTAAAAATTTAAATTACTCTCGTATGCTTATGCTTATTGATTATACAAAAAAGAACTTATGTAACAAATATTGTTAAGAATAAGAAAACAAATCTTTTATCTAAATGCATTTTTTTGATTGGATTACATTTTTCGAAATTCATTCCCTAAGAGGTGAAATGTGATTTCACAGATTCCTTAATATCGCTTAGGGCTGATGGGATATCAACTTAATTTTTGCTTACAAAAGTAACCCATATAAATGCCGAAAAACTTATTTCAGAATTTTGTCCTAATCAACCTCTAAAGGGGTGAATCTACAATCGGTTTGAATTAAACATCCTGTCGTATTTCCTGTGTTTGTTGAGTTATAACATTTCTTTCTGGAACATTAGTGTATTTTTTTTTAAATATCTCTATAATTTTGACAGTTTTTAAAATGTCATCCCTAAAGGGTAAAAAGGGGTGAAATATGATTTCAAGGATTCTTTAATATCTCTTAGGACCAATAATTATTTCAGTATTTTGTCCTAATCAACCCCTTAAGGGGTGAATCTACCATCGGAGTGAATTATACATCCTGTTTTATTTCCTGCGTTTGTTGAGTTATGACATTCGTTTTTGGCACATAGGTGTTTTTGTAAAATATCTTAAAATAGTTTTGATAGTTTTTTTAAATTTCACCCCTAAAGGAGTAAATGGCTATTTTTGACTCATTCTATCGATCTTATAGTCAAAAGAGCACAAAATTTTACTTAATCTAACCCTTAAAACACAATTTCTTTTTAATCAAATGAACACGAAAATTTACTTAAGCCAACCCATTTAAAGCCTAAAATACAATTTTTTTATTTATTCTAATTCCCACCAAAATGTACTTAATCCAACCATTAAAATATTTTTTTTTTTTCAAAAGAACACGCAATTTAATTTATGCCAACTTGTAAAATAATTATTTTTTATTTTAAACAAAAGAAGACTCTAGCTCTTATAGTTATGGCCCCAGTTGTGAAAAGCCCCAATAGTGAACGGCCCGAATTGTCTTACGGCCCCAGTTGTCTGGTTACCTAAAATAAAACTAGTTATGCTAACTATTTTTATTTTAATATAGGTTAAACTATTTTAAGAACTTTTTGTTGTTAATATTGACTCAAATTTTAAGTGATGATGGGTTCAATCGTCACTTTGAAACGTGAAATAACAAAGTGTTTTCTTTAATAACTGTCCAACACCTAGTTGGAACGTTTATGACGTATTAAAAATTTTATATTTTTAAAAACAAAATTTATGACACCCTAATGGTCGTTAAGGTATTTAAGTTCATTGCAACTAAAAATAAAGCATATAATTTTAGAATTTATAAAATTTTCTGTGAAATTTCTTACATTTATTTCAATTAATTTAATGAGATTTTTCCCAAATTATAAAAATTGGCCAGGTAACAAATATTTTGTGTCAAAAAATTATTTTAATAAATAAATTTAAGTAAACAAATGTGTTTACAGTTAATTTTATTTATTTATTTATATTTTTGATGAGTCAAACATTAAGAGATAAGTACGCAGTTTTGCTAAACATGGAATCGAATCTTTAATCCTGACGCAATAAATGAAAAGTCGAAGAAGAAAGTTATTCGAGCACTGTTTTAAAAACAACCCAGCAAACATTTTTATACGGGTCAGTACTGGTAAAGCACATACTCCCCGGCATTGAAAGTAATGGGCCAGTACCCCGGTGTCCCCGTGGCCGTTACTGGCCCATTGATGTATCAGTTGCCGGCCCAGCAACGGTAAAGTGCAAAATAATCGCATTAGTTGCAAGATTTATTTCTGATGGTTTTAAGTAAAAAGTATGAGTGAAGAAGAGTGCTTATAAAATGCTGGTAAAGTACTTCGTATAGGCGGAATGCGAAATACAAATGTGAAGTACATTATTAATACTGGCGTTGCACTTACTTTTGGTGCCAGTAATTTACCAGCATAAAAGCAGTTAGCCGGCATTCGGCCGTTAGTTGAATGTTTGCTGGGAAGAGACTCAATTACAGTAGATTAGTCACGTGATCTGGTTAAAATGAAATGGAATATCTCGCAAAAATCAGCTTTTTCGCTTAGTGTAGCATAATAGCACTGTTCAACTAGCATGGAACACCATGCATTGCACACTATGTTTTTTCTACGATTACAATTTTTTATTAAATAAAAAATTGGAATTAAGAAAAACAATGTAAATATTGTTGGCAGCCATTAATGCGCAACCATTAAGGAGTGAAAATCTTGCACAGTTGAGCATGCGCATTAGTGTGAATTTATTCTTTTCTGCATCACCTGCGCACGCTTTGTAGTAAAATTCGACTCCTTTTTGAATGTATTATTTTTGACTGTATTTGACTGTATTTTTGACTGTATTTTCTGTACTTTTTTTGCTAATGTCATCATTTTAAACCGTAACTCAAAATTGACTATATATTTGTGATCTGTGGCTAAAAATCTATAAGTATACCAATTTTTGAAAATAAATAAAAAAAAAAAATCCTAAAATTCTGAAATTTTGGTCAAAAAATTTTTTGACTCCAATTTTAGCCAAAATATAGTTTTAATCAAATTTTGGGGTGAGGATTATGAAAAAAATATTAAAAAAATTCATACTTTACTAGTTTTTGAATTAGATCCGATTTTGGTTAGTTTTTTGCCTATAATTCCAAAACTTTTGCCCAAACTTCAAAATGGACCAAATTTTCTTTATCTATGACCAAAAATACATATCTGTACCAATTTTCAATAAAATCAGAGACAAAAATTTTTTTCCTCAAAATCACGATTTTTTTAAGGTCTACCCTTTACGATTTTAAATTTAAAAATAATCTAAATTTTCAAAAAAAAATTAATAAACTGAAAAATTTTCAAAAAATTTTTTTGTTCCAAAATTTGATTACAAGTCAATTAGGACCTCAAGATTTCAAAAATTTCAACCGCAGGTCTTTATCGCATTTCGTTTTTGAGATACGTCCATGCGAAGATGAAAATTTCTATAAATCACACTATATTAAAATTTGTCATAATTTTAAAATACGCAAAACGAAAGAGGCTTTAATTTAATTTTAGACTAAATAGACTACGAAGAATCCAAAAATTTCAACCGCAGGTCGCTATCTCGAACCGTTTTTGAGTTGTGATTTTTTTTAAATTCGTAAATTTCACAAATATTGTAAATTATGTCTTTAAAAAAATTTTCGTACTCTCAAAATTTGTTAAATGATTAAAGCCCCAATTTTTTTATAGATTAAATAAGCTAAGTAAAATCCAAAAATTTTAACCGCAGGTCGCTATCTTTCACCGTTTTTGAGTAATGTTTTTTTTTATATTCACAATTTTCACGAATAATGTAAATTATGCCATTAAAAAAATTCTTGTAATCTCAAAACGCGTTAAATGATTAAAGCCCCAATTTTTTTCCTGACTAAATAAACTACGGAGAATCCAAAAATTTTAACCGCAGGTCGCTACCTTTCACCGTTTTTGAGTTATGTTTTTTTTTATATTCACAATTTTCACGAATAACGTAAATTATGCCATTAAAAAAACTGATGTAATCTTAAAACGCGTTAAACGATTAAAGCCCCAATTTTTTTCTTGAGTAAATAAACTACGGAGAATCCAAAAATTTTAATCGCAGGTCGCTATCTTTCACCGTTTTTGAGTTATGTTTTTTTTTAATTCACAATTTTCACAAATAATGTAACAAGACCATATTTCCAAGTTGCGTACATTCAGGAGTAATATGGTCAGTATTACGTCCATTAATAGACATAAGCCGGAGTTGAACTTACGTCCATACCCTTGCTTAGAAGTTGCTCTAGATCAGTATTTCTCAACAGGTGGTCCGCAAAAAAAATTTAGTGGTCCGCGAATGTTTTTGTAAGTGTTTTGTCCTTTTTTTTTTGGTACTTTTTATGCACATTTTTTATGTAAATAATTTATATTTTGTTTATTTACTGTAAACCTTCTGTGATTTTCCGCAAATAAAATAAATGTATTTAGTAGCACATTAAATATATTTGTTTTCTTGCAAAAAATGAACTAACAATTATTATTAGTGGTTCGCGTTAGAAAATTATATATTTTACTGGTCCGTAGTGCGCTTTTGATTGAGAAACACTGCTCTAGATGATACATGACACTTATTTCTAATTTTTTGGACACAAAACTTCTAAAACTATTTTCGCTTAGACCTGCAAGATATTGAGAACGTCTAGAGTTTCTTTGATGTTTTAGTTATTTTTATTCCTTGTAATTTGATGTTGGTAGCAATTACTTTTATAGAACTTAACCAAACATAACCTAATTTATTTTCCATACAGTTCATCAATCAAATTTTCTTCGCATAAAAAATTAATATGATTAGCAAATTATCGACCTGTCTTGCATATGTTGCAATTATGTAATGTTTTTATGATAATTTTGAAAAGTCATCGCTTGTAGGCAATGAAGCACGGTTCATTAACGCGCATGCAAATTTAGGTCTATGCAACAAATTATGAATATATTATACCAATAATTTTGCATTAACAATGAAGCAAATATGTGCTTTATTTAATAGGAAATAATAAACTAATTGTATGACAAATTCGTGCGTTACGTACATTTGTTTATTTACAGTAAATGTTATACAAGCATCCCTTTATATACAAGATTACACTGCCCAACAAAATAATTTTTTTATCTTGGTGCCGGAAAAGTAAGAACTGATATTGGATATTTATGATGTGCTGATTCCAAAAATACCTGACTCTTTTTCGTAGCAGCTCTAGTTTTTGAGATACAGACTAATTGATCTTAGTTTTTTATCTAAAAACGGTAAACTTCCTCCTTGGACAGCAAAGTGGATATACAAAATATCCTTGTTTTTTATGTCTTTGGGCAGCAGAGCTAAGGATCAGCACTGGGTTAACAGAAATTGGGTGATTTCCATTAAGAAATGTCATAATTCAAGAAAAACAAAACGTTATCAACGAACCTTTGGTTGCGAGAGAGAAAATTATATTTCCACCCTTGCATATCAAGTTTGGGCTTATGTAGCAATTTTTGAAGGCTTTAAATCAAGATGGACTTTGTGTAGGTTTTCACGTAAATTTCCTGGGATTAACTGCAAAACTGAAAGCCAAAATATTTGATGGTCCTCAGATAAGGCAACCTACTGAAGATCTACAATCCAATCCAACTGCATCAATGAACGAGATTGAATCTAATTCTTGGTGTTCATTTATTCAAGTAGTACAAAATTTTCTTGGAGATCATAAGGCAGAGAATTAGTGGAAAATATGCTTTCCAACTTTAATATTCTTGGTTGTATTATGACTACTTACCAGAAAACCTAGGTGATTTTAGTGAAGAACCGGGAGAAAGATTCCATCAGGACATAAAACTATGGAAGATAGATATCAAGGAAGATAAGATAGCCACATGATGGCCTACTACTGTTGGAGTCTTCAGAAAGACTGTTCTGGTAAACTCCATGCTAGAAAGTCGTACAAAACACTTTTAAGTGATAAGTGATGAATGTATATTTATCTACTTTGTGAAATAAATACCTTACTTTGTCTCTTTTGTGTTACTGGCAGTTGGAGCAAATAGTAACAGTAATAACGTGAAAAATACACAAGTTAAGAAATAAGATATTTTATTGTAAAAGAGGCCAATATAGCGTATCTCAAAAACTAGATCTGATAGACCAAATCTGGCTATTTTCGATTCTGTGCCCAAAAATTACCTAGAGACAGTTAAAAACTCGCAGGCACCAAAATTTCTGTTGGGCTGTGTTATTTACAGTCAAAATGACTGTATCCACTACACACTTTTTGTACTCGATTTTTGTTGTTGTTTTTAGTACCAAATGGTAGTCGAAGCATATGGTCCAGACATCGCACCATCCTACTACCATTTGTTCTGCTTTCTACAAAATTCCCTTAACGGAAAAAATTTCGCATCTGTGGACGATATCAAAATTTACCTGGACAGATTTTTCGAGAGCAAAGATAAGGCCTTCTGGAGATATGGCATTATGAAATTGCCTGAGCGTTTGTCCAAAGTAATAGAAAATAATGGACAGTACATTTGATAATAAAAGTTTTTTTTTAGAATGTATATTTTATTGAATAAAAGGTGAAAAATTAAAACGAACGGACATATGATGATAAATAAATAAATAATAATAATAATAATAATATGTAACAACCCAAAACTGGCTGATGAAATCTGGAATTGTATGAAAATTCACACTTCACATCAGTTTTTACCTTTCTGTCTGCTTTCATCCACTGCAATCGCCTCGTCTGATACGTGGTTTATTTTCGTTGTTGAAATCTGGTTGAAATTAACTAAATATAAATGATATAAGCTATTACTGGCAGTATATAATGTTACCTAAAATGAAAAACGAATGTACAGTCAGTCTGTTTTGACATAGATTAATTATAATTTATTCATATCACAAATAGTTTAGTTCCGTCAAGTTGTGTTTGAAATCTCATGGTGACTTGGCATGCGAGAGCTAATTAGCCCTTGTCCAAGAAGCTAACGTACATATGTGATTAAATTTGAATACATAAAACTACAGTTAAAATAGTTTTAGATGTTTCATTAACTGGATTAAAATCTTCCTTAATTTGTTGCAATTGGATTGTTCAGTTCCCGTTTCAAATGGAAATACATAAAATAACTACACTTACGTACAGCCAATGTTGTTTAACTACTAGTTATTTTGGCTCCTGCAACATCCTCAGATGAAATTAAAATTTATACATAGGTGTACAACTTTGCTTTCGCCGTTTTTTTCCGAAATTTATTGGGTTATTCATTTATGATTCAAAGTATTGTCCATCGCCGACCACTACTCTCTCCCATCTTTCGGGCAGTATACGAATCCCGCGTTGAAAAAACTGGTCATCTTTTGAAAAAATCCACGAATCGATCTAATTTTTTACTTCTTCATAAGACCGGAAGTGCTGGTCAACCAGGCCGTGTGCCATTGATCGATAGTCAGAGGGAGCAACGTCTGGAGAATACGGCAGGTGTGATAGGACTTCCCATTTCAACGTTCCAGGACTCACGTCTTGATCACTTTCGCAACATGGGGTCGAGCATTGTCCGTATGCTATGCCGGTCTGCATTCCACGAACTTTTTGACCTCCCCTCGTAAGATTACATTTGGAAGGAATAGTAGAATAGTATTTGACGTTCAATTTTGTATAATGGTAGAATTAGGAAATAATTTCATTCAGCATTTTGGACAAGTGGCGTTTATTTTAAACAACACAACGTTTCACCAACAACATTGTTGGCTTCCTCAGGTGCTATAACAATAACATAACAATAAAGTAACAATCTATATAATTATAAATTAATTTACCTATGTTAGTTAAACGTAACTCTAACAAACTGTTCATCAGTCATCTCCAAGGATGGTGAAATTGCAGAATATCATATGACAAAATATATGAACTTGAAGTATACAGAAAATAGGAAAAACAGGAGTTAAATTTTAAATATAATACTATGATAACCAAAGGTAGAGACTATTAATTAAACTTTACATTTCAAACAAGACTAGAGATAAATATACTAATGTCCAAGATTAACAAAGATTCAATAAATAAAGAATGATAGTAAGACTGACCAACGCATCAATATGACAGGCAGTCACACTATCCCCCCTGACAACCTGGTACGCACAAATCGCAAGGTTGACAGTGTCACCCCCTGTACAACATGATGCACTAATAACTCTTAAAATCATCAAACTTCACATCCAAATAAATCAGTGAAAGAACCCAGAAATAAGCAATGAAATCCGGAGCAATCATACAATTCGACGCACCAATCCCCCAAAAACAATGGTACGCACAAGGGTAATGAGAGAATGGTACCTCGAACGGTATATCAAGACCGAAGTTCAGAACTCTTTGAGAGCTTAACACCTATTAAAATATAGATACAATAATTGCAAATAATGTATTTAGTAATAATGTATTAGTTTTTTTTTAATGCCGCTATTTCCAGAATCCGCTGTCTGTTATGACACTTTATAAAACATTGGTAGAAGCCTTGAATTTGCTACCTTTTGTTGATCGGCCTAATACAGAATTCTTGCTGTACATCAAAGATCCCAATCTCGTTATTGATATCCTTCCATACTCCATGCGTCTATATAACCCGAAAATTTGCAACTATATTTGTTTATAGACATTTTTCTGTTGTTATATAAGATAACTTAATTCTTAATTAGTTAAGTGTGTCTATTTTTACTAATCCTATGACTGCTAGTCATGCTGTCTAGGTTGCAACATCATCAGGTGGGCAGTTTGGTTAAGGCGGGGAAGAGAAAATGAAAGAATCACTCACTTTGTATTAAGTTTGTGCCAAGTATTTAAAGCAATATCTCACATGTGGACCAGTTGATCTAAATTTCTATAGCACAAATTTTTAGGATATAAAATTGAAGATTTATGTAGTAAACAATCCAGAATTAATATTATAGAGCGCGTTCACAAAACGAAACTATTGAGAATCAGCACTCGACCTGTTTACTAAGTGATTGAAGTCAATTATTGCCAGTGCGATAGACGAACAGTAAGCGAAAAAAAAGTTTAGAAATGCATTAAAATAATAGCCTTCTTAATTTATTTTTGTCTTCGTAGCTGCCTTTTTGAGTAACCGCCTACAAGCGTGCACGCGTTTGTGCGAAGAAATGTTAGTTTTCATTTCGAACTAAACGTCAGTTGCCAGGTGGCAGCACTAGATTAGCGCAATCCCGAAATATAAGAGGCAACGCTTGTATACTTATTTTGATAAAGGCACAGGTTTAATAAATCAATAATTACTGGTTAACAAACGATTGAATAATAAAGTTTTGAGATGGAAGATGGCGACCGAAGAATCTCCAATGATCTCCAAGAGAAAAGAGAAGAAGAGGAGGACAAGCAGTGAAATAGAAAAATACATCAACAATTTGATGTATAAAAAATACTTATCTGAATGAAATTATAGGAGTCGATGGTAATTGCGACCAGCAAACCGGTAAATGGAAACTGCCAAGAAGAAGAAGATAATTATTGATACAATAAAAAATGCGCCCACCTCGGATTTTTTCTTGAGAAGGGGGCTGGCCAACGATGAAATTGTTTCCAAGACGAAAGAGAAGAAGAGATAGAAAAGATTTCTTTCTTGGGGGCTAGAAGAGAAAATTGCTTTATAATAATAATAATAATAATAATAATATTTATTGACCACAATACAATACAATCAAATTGTTTACAGTGAGTCAAACAAATAGTGTAGATTTATACCAAAAGAGTTACACATAGATATAATTATTACTCAGATACAAAAACTAATGATAATACTAAAAATTTAAATCAAAATATTCGGACACAGAGTACAATGGATTTTGAATTAGCACATCCTTCAAAAACGCTTCAAATTTATTTTGGGGTAAAAGTCTTACTGACTCTGGCAATTTATTAAAGAATTTAATAGCGTAGTAGGTAGTGCTATTTCTGGATTTTGATAGGCGGCTGAATTTAGGATATATATCATTCTTGTATCTAGTATTATGATTATGAATGTCATTAAAAGATTTCGTTAAAAAAAAAGTCGTTTTTATTTTTGTAAAAAAATTTTAAACAGGCAAAAATGTAGAGTGATGGCAGAGTCATAATTTGCAAAGATAAAAAAGATTTTTGACAGTCTGCTCTGTAATAAATGCCGTCAATGATTCTCACAGCGCGTCTTTACAATGCAAAAATTCTATCAGCAGAGGACGAGTGTCCCCATGCTAAGAGGGCATAAGAAATATGTGATTGAAAAAGTGAGTAATAAGCTACTAAGAGCACATCTTTAGTTACTATGTCCACAAGATTTCTCAGTAAGAAAATTGTTCTACATAGCTTACCACTCACATAATCAACATGGTGTTTCCAATTTAATTCCCTGTCAACATATACCCCTAAAAATTTAATAAAGCCTGGACTCTCAAATGTATACTTTCTTAAAGAAATAACCATACTTTCACATTTGTTTGTGTTAAGAGACAACATGTTTGCCGCAAACCAATTGCTAGCATCGTTTAAATGTGAATCACTATTACTAATTAAATCGCTAAATGATGTGGATCTTGAAATGATCGTAGAATCATCAGCATATAAAACTGTTTTAGTTTTTAAAAATGAGGGAAAGTCATTAATGTACATTAGAAATAGAAGCGGACCGAGGATTGAACCTTGAGGTACTCCACATTCCAACGGCAAGATATCTGATTGATTGTTATTAACAGCAACATATTCGGTATAAGGGCACGGATGGACTGAGATCTACATTTTTATCAGGAAACCCAAAAGGATTTTACCTTCAAAATACCAGTGATGACCCGAAAAAAAAACTCATAAGCTGTAAAACTCAAGTAAAGGAGTAAAACAAGTGTGTTCCTCAAAAACACGTGTTTTTTCAGTTTGGGGGGTCAAGCCCCTGAGCCCCTCCCCTGGGTTCTCGCCTGCAATAAATATATGATTTGTTTATTACTGTGCCCTTTTATACAAGATAATTTAATTTATTGTGTTTTGCTTTTGAGAAAAAAATCAATATTGCACTTATGACTCATGATTCCTTTCGCACACCTCGAAACCCTTAGGGGGTCCATGGACCCATGGTTGAGAAACGCTGCTTTATGGTTTTATATATAAAATCCCCTAGGAAATATTTGGACAAAAATTTTATTTTATTTTAGTGAATATTTTTTTAAAATATACAATATTTTTCAGACAAAAACATTTTTGTTTGGTAATATGAAACTAACAGCAAATATATACATATGACAATTTTGTACATGCCAGAATATATTTATTTAACTTGCATATTTGCTCAAACTTAAATTTGATATTTCCAAATGAAACCAACAATAAATAACAGTATGTCACATGGTGTTTCATGTTTTTGCTGTACAATTAATGTGTTTATAAAGCACCGACTGACAGCATACGATATGATTTGTTTAGATATTGCTTTTGTATTCAACGTTTGTACCAAGTTTCATATTTCTGCAACGAAACAATTTTATTTAAAAATTAACTGTATATAAAATATGAAAGTTGACAGATGTCTCCACATGTAACATATATTTGACTTTTTATTCTGGTTCTGGCAGGAACGATTTGTTCGTAATATATAAGGGATTTTTCGGCTTATTTCTTCAATCCTCGCTTACGATCGACCACATACAACCATGCTCTCACAAAAAAAACTTGTTTCCAATTCGACCTTTCTTTCATTTAACAACGACAGTTTAAACAGTTTTATTTAGGTTAACTGTTTGAAAATAACAATGTCATACAAAATTTTCTGAAAATTAATTAAAACAATTGACTAACAATCATTTTGGAGAGCCATCTCCTAGGATAGCTTGGCGATCAGCATGGCAATTTTATTCATGTACTAGCAGAATACTCATTTTTCACACAGGAAAAAGTCAATTACGTTCGGTTGAGTTGATATATATATATATATATATATATATATATATATATATATATATATATAGGTATTAAATAAAATTCTTATGTCATACTCGTCATATATTTATTAAAACAATTTTTATCGAGACGTTTCGATTGGTAATCCAATCATCCTCAGTCCAATATTATTGTCAAATGTATAAAATAATGTATTTCCACATTAAAATGTTTGGAACGGACAGGAACGGTTAATCATAGTCTAGCCGAACGGTCTGTCCTATACTTATAGGACATACATTTGACAATAATATTGGACTGAGGATGATTGGATTACCAATCGAAACGTCTCGATAAAAATTGTTTAAATAAATATATAACGAGTATGACATAAGAATTTTATTTAATACCCATATTAATTTCGTCAAGAACTTTCTTTCGAGTATATATATATATATGGTCAAGACAAGATACGTACTTAACATCACACCACATACGTACGGAGTGTCTACCACCGACATGAGTCATACCGACGAGTATATTCCAATTCTTGTCCATATGTTTCTAACGGAATTATTGGGACACGTTATCTTTGACACACAGTTTTTCAACTTCGAGTTGACTACGTGATGATTTTATTTTATCTGATTGACTGGTAAGTTGTCTCCATTTCTATGTTTTGAAACACTTATTATTAAACACCTACTGGTTCATAAACCAATTTTCTTAATGTTACACTTCGAATATCATAACTTAGTACAAATATTTTATAATCATGTTTTCATGTAATGTAATTTTATTTCATACACTTTAATTATTGTAGACTGAAGATGTGCATACTACCCATGGACGAAACGTTTCATATTTTATAAATCGACAAGAACATTTTAATAAACTGACGAATAAAAGAGAACCTGCGTTTTATTTCATATAATTCTCGTCAAGAACCAAATATATATATATATAAAATAATATTAATAAAAGAATAAAATTGCCATGCTGATCGTCAATATATATATAAAAGCCTTCTACTATAGTATGGTGTAGGCTGTATTTCTTTATTTTCTCCTTTTTTTCTATATTATGGCAGTACGGGTTCATGTACGAATTTTGCCCAGTCTATTTTGTTTCTTGTCATTTTTTTAGCTTCTATAATCGTTTTTCCTCTTTTCTCTAGTATCCCTTTTACTGTTCTGTCCCATGTATTTCTTGGTCTTCCTATTCTTTGCTTTTTGTACGGTCTGGTCTCCCAGATCTGCTTCACTTGTCTTGTGTCTTGCAGTCTTTGCATGTGTCCCCACCAGGCCAGTTGTCTGTTTTCTATAAATTGTTCTATCGGTCCTATAATGAGTTCTTTTCTTATATCTGTATTTCTGATTTTATCCATCTTAGTCACACCCTTTACTCTTCTTCAATACTTCATCTCCAAAGCTTGTATTTGACTCTTTTCTCTTCTTGAAAGCGTCCAGGTCTCACAGCCAAAAGTCAGTACCGGTCTGTACGTTTATTTTTGTGGTTCTTGTTATTTCTTTCCTATTGATGAGTATATTCTTTATGTCAAAGTAAAGTTTTGTTGTCTTCTCTATTCTTGTATTTATCTCCATTTCTTGTTTTCCATCCTCTCTTATCTCTATTCCTAAGTATTTGAAATAAAATAAATAATAATGACTTTTAATAAGTAGCATAACCTAAGAACTTTTTACTCAACGTTTCTTCCCTTGTGGTTTCCATATGGTTACTTAAAACTACTCCTTTAAATTAAAATATGTTTATATTAAAAAAATTTAATACACTATGCGTTGTCGATTGTAGATAGTTTTCCAAACTTTGTAGTTAGTACATTGTTTTAATGAGACAGACATATAAACAAACATAAGCTTTCTCAATTTACATAACCTAAAAAATACTGCACAAATTTCAACAAATTTCGTAAATCATGAAACAAAGAAGAATTGCTGTAGTTGCGGTTATAATTTTGTTATTAAAATTTAGTAATTGCATTTATTTCATCGTAGTTGGTTTGAAAAAACATAGATGTAACAACATTCGTTACGCATTAATTTTCATATCTTTTAACGCTGCCTTAAATGTTAAAACTGTCTACTAAATTTATCCAAAATGTACAATGCATAGTACACTAATTTTAGAGCTGTCAACGCAGCTTAAGAGATATCAAAAATGTTTAAGTAAAAGTTGTTTCTTTTCAAAAGCTCTATCCAAATATATCCAAATCGATACGTTTCCATTTGTAAAATCAAAGATGTCCTTGATATCTTGAACTTCTGGATTGTTCCAGAAAATTTCAATACAACCATTCGATTCTTTGGATAAACTTTGGTAATCATTTTTTCCCCCGTTAGTTTAGCGTTAATTTATTTGTAAATGTGTCATGTTTGTATACTACTGTATATATTCAGTGCTTTAGCTTATAATAGTTCATTTCGCGTGCATTTCCACCACAAAATTTCCTATTAAAAATATAATTTAAAATTTGCAACCTCTAATTACGTACAAAAATGTCTGCAACGTGCATGACATGGCTGCTTCTTTAGTTGCAGAGTTCCCAGAGTTTATTTTCATAAACATTTATGAAAGTGTAAATTGCATCTTTTGATGACAGAGTTATCTCTATTTAAATGGATTTTAAAGTTAAAAGTGGCAGAGAGTGGGGGAAAGAGTAAGCGAGTATCTTATTTAGAGCGGCGCCTCTTCACTCTCAAAGTTACAGTGTTTCAAAATGAGTTTATAAGTTCGTTTAAATAGGACGAGGATTTAAGGTGATTAATACACAGTACAAAACACTTTAATTCCAAATGAGATTTTAGTGAAATAGTTACACCGCTTTTTAAAACAGAGTAGGCCGAATAGAAGTGTAAGTGTAAGTATTACATTAATAATACGAGGTGTGGTCAAAAAGTTCGTGCAACTTTTTAATTTACAAAACAATATTTATTTATTCATTTTTATATTGTCCCATTCAAAATAGTCCCCAGCCGATGTAGCGCACTTCTGCTACCCTTTTTTCCAGACTTCAAAACACTTCTGTAACTGATATAAAAAAAAATCAGAAGGTCCAAAATTCATGTTTGCGTTTTATCTACGGTGTACCAAGGCGCTCGCATATCTCCTCTTACCTTCACTTGTCTACATGAAACAAAGAAGACTTTCGCAATCTCTTGTATTTTATCATAAATTGTTGATTCTCAAAACTCCCCCTTATTTGTACTACAAAATCACCTTCAGATCTGACGTAAATAATGTTAATATAAGATTTAAGGGTACTCATTCTCCACCTTCTTACAAAACTGTAACATTTAAACATAGCTTCTCTTTTGAAATTTGCGATAAATACAATATTATTCCCGAAAACCTTAAATCTTTTAGCTTAATCTCTTTTAAAACACAAATAAAGAAGCTCATCTGGGATAAAAGTTTATAAAAGTTTATAAATGTTTATAAAAATTTAGAATAATTTATTAAAGTTTAAAAAGTCTTAACAAAGTCAAATCTACTAATATGTTCATCTTGCCCTTTTAATTTCATGTCTTTTTCAATGTTCTTTTCAGCCTTAATTTTGCCCAAGTTAGGGAATGTTACATATTAACATGCTTCAACGTTGGTTATAACAACTATGGTATTGTCAATAGCAAAGAACCCTGGTTATTTATGTTAATGTGTTATATTTATATTTTTTATACCTTTTAAGGGCTCATGAGGAAGAACAGTCTTTGTATTCTTACAATGACTGATCATGGGCCTTTATCCAATGTACAAACTGCTATCATTTCTATTATTTGTAAAACATCTAATTATTTTATTGTACTTTGGATATAAATAAACAAATTTAATTAAATTAAACTATATTTTGGTATAGCGTTCAGCTCCTCAAGTAATTTTGCTTTTATCTCTTCTATGCCTTTGACTGCGTTAATCACGATATTTAACAAAAAAGCTTCTATATTACAAGTTTACTCCCGAAAGCATCAGTCTCATAGAGTCATACCTGACAAACAGGAAACAATTTGTACACGCAGGACACGAGATATCCCAGACATTGTATGTAAAACACGGAGTCCCACAAGGGTCAGTTCTGGGCCCTGTTCTATTCCTACTATACATCAATGATCTACCCTTCGTTAACATTGAGTTAAACACCATCCTCTTTGCAGACGGCACTACGGTTCTTGATAGCAACAAATCCCTAACGTCACTTATAGATAATAGAGAATTATCCATGTTCTACTACCACAACTGGTTTCTGGCAAATAAGTTAACCTTGAATACGAACAAAACCCAACTTACGGTCTTCTCTACTAGAAATCTACAGGACACCAACAATCCAGTCTCGGTATCCTTTCTAGGTCTAGAAATAGCAAGCTGACTTGGGATCAGCATTCTAACAAAATAGCCAAGAAACTTTGTTCGTCGATTTACTGCCTAAATAATTTAAAATGGTGTGCGTCTAAGGCAGTTCAAAGAACCTACTACTTTGCCTCTATTCAAACTCATTCCAGCCATGTGAGACGGCTATTTTCTCTACAACGTAGAGCTGTCAGGATTATGGGGATATCCAATACTGGTGCGACTGCAAGAAAGCATTTGTGGAGTTGGGTTTATTAACGTTACCTGCCCTGTATATTCACCACTGCATCCTCTACGTTCATGAAAACCAAACCAAATTCTTAGTCCAAAGTTCAGTCCATAGACATGACACTAGAAATTAAAACGAGATACGTCCAGACGTGGAATGTCCAGGTACAGTACCAATTTCTTCGCGATTAAATTTTACAATGTGCTTCCTCCAGCCATCAAAAGTCTCAACAGTTTACATTACAAAAAAATAACCAAAGATATTTAATATGCAGGGCCTTCTACTCCACTGATGAGTATTTGATAAACGATCAGTGACTTGAAGGAGTTCTATTATCACTCAGTTTGTCCAGCTAAATATCATGTACCTATGTATGAGATTTGTAAACTGCACATTTATAACCTATATATAAAATATAATATGCATCTTGTAATGTCCCCTACATATTTTGTAAAAGTGAAGAAGTGATAAACATCACTTCTCGTGATCGCTGAAGACAGAAATAGATTGTTGAGCAGTTTCCGAAACGTCCGAATTTATTTTTTATATACTCAACAAGTATTACATCTTTTTGATACTAATACTCACTATATTATACTATTCTAGCCTAGTACTATCTGCAATGGCAAACGTACAAAATAACGGTGTCCACATCGTATATATTTTCCGTATTGATCAGAGTATATATTAATAGAAAATCAAATTTCTTTAATATTTAGGGTCTAAAACAAAAAGCTGATTACACTTGCAAATGGTTTGATTTCTTTGTCTTCTCTGGGACATTTCTGATTTACTTTGGGTCATTAATTACGACATTTCAACAGTATATTTAGAGCAATAATTATTAAAGCATTGTAATACGAATGGCTACCTGCCTCTGAATCCTCATTTCGAATTCATGCATAAATATCCACTGAAATGTTATGGGCTCTTCTATTGTGTTCATTATTCACCGAAATTATGCAAAAATTATACGGAAATTAATTGGTGGAAAATTTTTAACGAATATCTGAAAATAACATTGTTACAAAATATCAAAAATATTATACTGTTGCTAAATTATGGGGCTTTTACTGAAATTTCAAATCAATGAACTGATTAAAAATTGATTTTTATTGAATATTATGTTAATTTACAATAGTTACATATTAAAATTTCATTTTCCATTGTTAATACATTTTTCAATCGACTGAATATTTATTAAAATTAGTATTGTAATGTACTCAATACAAAATGGTCGTTTTTTTAAAATAGTTCAGCCTAACATTATTGCAGGGTTTGCCAAATTTTTGATAACCATTCACCACTCAAGAGAATATGTGTACACAAAGAATCAATGGAGCTGAACACACATGCTTGCATCCCAAACCCTGGTGATAAGCAGTAGTGCTGGACCTAAATCCTTTATTAAGATAGTTCAAAAAAGGGGGTAGGATTTCATCAGCTCTGAGGCTTTTTATGTCTTTTTCACTGCCTTTTTTTAGTTTAGTCTCTTGACTATCTTTTTTTAAATTTTCTGTTGCCGCAAATGTCAAAATTTTAGACCGTAACTCAAAAGTGATAATATATTTATGATCCAAGGCTTTTAGATTTTTAATCTAGAAAAAAAAACTATTTTTCAACAAAATTTTTAAAAAAATCCTAAGATTTTGAAATTTTGGCCAAATTTTTTTGTCAAAATATAGTTTTAAGCTAATTTTGGGCTGAGGATTAGCGTTATAGCAATATAATATTGCTATTGCTATTAATAACGGTTATAACAAGGCTGAAATAGACAAAATTATTAGAAAAAAGCGCAAAAAACTTTTATTAACATATTTTTATCCCCCAAGTTTACCAGATACAAAAATTTATAAAAAAATACCCTTTCACGGCCAGGTTAGTTTCAAAATAGGATCAAAATTAAAGAAATCAAATATAACTCCAGCCTTTTATAATAAATACACAATTAAAAATTTACTCGTTAATAATAAACTAGATAAAACTGATTTACACAACAAAAGTGGAGTTTATCAAGCATCGTGCCAAGATTGTTCAACAATATATATAGGCCAAACTGGTCGAAATTTTGCTAAAAGATTTGGTGAACATTTGAAAGCCATCCAAAATAAAAAAGTAGAACAGTCCAACATAGCAGAACATATGATCTCCAATAATCATAACCTTTCCGTTAATGACTTTAAAATCTTACACATTCACAATAAAAGCCTTAAACTGAACCTTTTAGAATACCGAGAAATTCACAAAAATATTAACTCTGGAATTCCCTTAATGAATGACCAGATTGACGTTTACAACTAACCTCTAATAAATCGGCAAAAAACTTTTTTCCGTTATCTGCTAATATGGTTTACACTTGTATTCCCTACCATTAATATTTGTTCCCACTGAATGTATCTGTTAAAAAATAAGTTTAGTAATTTGAACTCCTGTAGATGGCGTCACTGCCGAAATACGTATAGAGTAATATTAAACTTATATTTGTGAAACTTACCGAGTGTTTTATTTATTATTCTTATATCTACAATATTTCTTTTATAGCTTAAGAATTTATTTCAGTGAGTTTTTTCAACAAATTATTCTAGACAAAATCAATAGTAGAATCATTATTTCCGACTTGAATGAAACAGAGGAGAATGAGAGTACTCGGGCACCCATGTTGACGTTAGCACCCCGCTAAAATTCAATGTATAATTAGTTAAATCATGTTGAGAGCGAGCGCTGAAGCGTTCGGTGATATTTATAAATGATTAGGTAGTGACTGCAAACAGATTCTAGCAAATGCCATAGTCATCGCTCGCAGCCATATTTGATTGGTACTGAATTCTGTTTACTGTCTTAATAGACCAGAAAAGGGATCATCTAACGACAATACAAACAAATAGGATATAGATTCATACTATAATAGGATGGAACAAATTAGAACAGAATAAAAATTAATAATCAACAGCTTTAAAAATAGCAAACAATATTATTTCAGATATTTATCCTGTTTCATGCTCTTTGTTACTGTTTCTTCTTCTTCTTTGGGCACTATCAGTCAGGTTGACTTTTGACCTCACTCACATAAGTCCTCCATCTCGATCTATTCGTTGTCAGGTCTTACCAAGTACCCTGTATACCAATACTTGTTAGATCTTCGGTTGGCAGATCTCTCCATCTCTTGCGAGGTCTTTCCACTGGTCGACGGGTATTCAATCTTCCTTCCCATATCTTCCTAAACATTCTGTCCTCCCTCATCCTCATAACTTGTCCTATCCACATTTTGACTGACTCTAAAAAGAGCATAGGCTGTCAATAAAATTTCTCCATCTAACTCGTCTATCTGCCATAGGCTTCAAGTCGGTGATGTTGTTATGCAGTCTTTTGTCGTGGTTTTGAGAGCTCCATGCATTTATTTCTAGCAGGGTTGAGCGACGCCAGGTGTTCTTGGGTCGCCTGCTACGCCTACTGCCCTGTGGGTTGTTAGCTAGTGCATAGCGACACACTTCGGCAAGTACTGGAAATCATCCACACGCTCGATTTGATGGATACCGAGCAGTAAAGGTGTATCGGTTTCTGCATTTATCCGCATTTTTCGTCTTGGAGCTATTAATTTTTAAACCAACTTTTGCAGATTAAATCGTGAGGTCATTCAGTTTTCGCTGCATGTCTCCATGCTTATGCGACACATTTATCATCTGCAAAATCCAGTGACTCTGGTCTTATCCAGTGACTGTTGGTGTTAGCGGATTCCCAATGATTCCTCTGGGTTTGTTGCCTTTCGATGGTCTACCCACGGCATCAAAAACTATCAAAAAAAGAAGCTGTGACATCACACAACCTTGTCTAACATCTGTAATGGTTGGAAATGGTTCTGTAAAGCTACCATTGTGTAGAACTCTACTATCTAATCAGAGATGTTATTTTATCAGGCATTTCAATATTTTGCATTTCAGCCCAAATGCATTATTTATAGACAGAGTCGATTATTTTTTCATAGTCAACGAAAATGAGATACAAAGAGGAACGGAACTCGACTGTCTGTTCGATGATAATCCTGAGGGTATTAATTTGATCTATACAAGACCTGCCTGTTCTGAAACCGGCCTGTTCAGGTCGCAATTTCATGTCGATAGCTGTTATTCTTTCGCGGATTATCTTGCAAAATATCTTTATTACTGAGCATAAGATGTTAATGCCACGCCAATGATTGCAGTCCAGCAGGTCCCATTTCTTGGCAATTTTAATCACAATGCTTTCTTCCCAGTCCGAAGGAAATGACTCTTGTTCCCACACCTTGGTGAAGAGTGAATGAAGACACTCAGCAAACAAGTTGTCTGTTTTAAGTACCTCAGCTGTCATATTATCATAGTCCTCAGCCTTGTTGGTATTGCTGTATAAAAAAGTCGAGGTCAAATCTATAAGGGAGGAGTTACGTTGCATTAAACAAAGTTATGAAACAGAGATTTGAATGAAACAAACATCTCGCAGTCTAAAAACGTAAAAACACCGAATCTGCTCCCATCAATAAACAATAAATTTATATTCTAAAGATCTAAAAATTCATTGTTTAGCTCCTACGTAATAAATGAAGCCTATTATGTATTCAATTTATAATTAAAGAGCAGTTGTAAGGCTTATCAAAAGGCTTATAATTTATGATAAAACTTTTCATAACCGTAAACATAAATCGAAAATCGACAAAGAGCTTTAACAAAAGCATAAACATATGAATAATCTATTCTCTTTCCAGTTTCTCAACTTCCTAAGATTCATGTTTAATAATTATTCAAAACAAAACAATATGTGGAAAGCATTAAACTGAAACTACAATTTCTTAGCAAGCAAACTGCAGATGTTTGGATAATTACTCCATCCTTTTAACCGATAAATATGAGTTGTGCATTTGAAGCAAAAGCTTGATCTCACGCAAAACTTACTTTTGTTTGTTTAGCTTTGAAGTTTATCCTTTTATGTCTATTATAATAGTTTTAGAATTAATTAATAGGATAAAGTCAAGTACATGAAATTTTATTTAGAAACTTTTACGAATGAAATTTAAAAACTCTTGAATTATAAGTTTTGTTAGCATAAAGTTATAATAATAGATGAAATGCAGCTACTAGCAAATCAGAGTCCATAAAACTGGTTAGTTAGTTAGTTAGGTTAAGAAAGAAAGGAAAACTACTAATCAAAAACATAATTAAAGCTGCTAATTCATATAACGTTGCTCTCTTCATTCCGAAACAAGATTTTACGTAACGCTATTTCTTGATTTGAAGTCGAAGGAAATTACTACGTATATTATTTTGTTTATAGTGCTAGCAGAAACAAAACGGGACAAAATCAAAGTCAAAACCGGGGCCAGAGCAGCAAAATTCGAGCATAAGATCAGACTAAGCTGCAACGAAATTCTGAAGAGAATGCAGGAAGGAAAAGGAAAATAACACGCAAACAACTTGGGGAACAGAGAGAAGAAAGTACTATGAAAGAAATGGATATGGCCTGGAGGAAGTAAGAAAAATGCAGGAAGAAGGCGAGGATTACCTGCAAAGGATGGTGGTCAGAGACACGGAAGTACAGGACCAAGAAAGACAGAACAGAATAAACAAAACAAGATACAATGAAGACTACCAGAAGATAAAAGGTGAAACATTACCAAGATACTTGAGAGACAATAACAGACACCAGAAGACAATTGCCAGATTCAGATGCGGAAACGAGGCGGCAACCAATTAATTTTGGAGGGATGAAGAAGAGAAGAAGTGCCGGACATGTAGAGAAGAACCAGAAACCATGAACCACTTAAGATGCTGTCCAGAAATAGGGAAAGAGCCAGCACGGTTGGAAAAATCTTAGAGGAGACAGGAAGCGGTATAGAATGGAATTTAAGTTAGAATTTTTGCAGAGTAAGGTAGTATCATCTGCGTAAAGAATAGGATTTGAATTTATAAAGAGAGGAAAGTCATTTACGTTCAGCAGATATAGCAAAGGGCCAAGAATTGATCCTTGCGGGACACCAAAGTGTGTAGGAAGAGTTTCAGATTTTTACTCTGCTATACCTAGAAATCCCTAAAAATGGCAGTAAAACTGAGGATTCCAGTCGTATTGGAGGGACTGAGATCCCTTTGACCTCCTCCTTGGTTGCATCACTGCTATGACGTCACTTTCTTCCACTCAATCTCCTTTCCAAACTAGCATATCTTTCTCCTTCCATTCTTCATGCATTAAACAATTCTTTGTCCACTGTTCCGAATTCGTAAGTCTATTTTTTGAGTCTACCAGTCTTCATGAATGTGGTGCTCGTGTGTTAAGGCCTTATCACACTAGAACGCTATCCAAGTCTTATTTTTGTAGGTTTTTTTTCAGGATCCAAGTCTTCTGGTCTTGACATATCACACAGTATTTGAATATTAGTTAAGACTTGGAAATTGTTTGTTTACCCATGCGCACATCGTGAAATTATGACAGTTGACAGTTATATTTTGAAATAAACAAAAGACAAAGACGCGTCAGCTCTAAGACCTGGATAAAAAGACCGAGAAATTGTATCCTGTTTCATTTGCCTGGTCTTCAAAACCTAGGTTTTTTCTTCATACTATCACACGCACAAGACTTCGATTCGAATGCAAAGACTTTAATTTTCCAAATTTAGACTTGAATAATAACTCTAGTGTGATAAGGCTTTTATACAGTCAAAACCAAGTCTGGTTTGAAGCTACTTAGTGTTATATATGTTGTTCTTATTTAATGGTAACTCCAGTGCTATTTGTGTTTATTAAAAAAATTTATCAGGTGATTTTTCTGAACAGATCAGATAAAAAATCTGCTCACGAATCTGAAAAGACATAAAGTAGTCTAATTACCATTAGCAGTAAAAAGCTAAAAACAATCAGTTAAGTAATTAGTTTCTATCCCACCACACTTACGTGCGGAGCGACTTAATTTTATGGATTGGGTACGCTAAAGAAAATCTCATTAACACGTACAACAAGATTACTAATCTCCGGATAGTTGACCAAAACTAATCGTCATCTTGTACACCCTCAAGTTACTGTTATCATGAGATAGAATACTTGCTAGAACGAATACACATCATATGAACATGGATGATTCGGGTCACGCATGCAAATTTATAATATAATAACACGGTTTGTTCGTGCACTCGTGTTCGCAAATGCCCGACTTGCTACGTTGGGGTTGAACGAGCCAGCTAAACAGATTAACTACCAGTGTTCATCACACGGAAATTGACTGGAAGGATTTTAAAATTGACACTTTGATTTATACCTTTATATATTTATCCATTTTTTATATTATTTTTACTTCATAATGTTGAAAAACATAAAAAATACTAAAAAATAGCAACGATGCTTTAAAAAATATTTTCGACATATTACAAGGGTTGTACAAAGGACAGATATTCATCGCTATATGTGTTATTATAATATACAGTTAGGTATATTATTTTAAATATTATTCAGGTCATCTGCATACTGTAGCGAGCCTGTGATATAATATGAATTCTGATCTCAAACTGAAATGAGATTCCTGACTAAAGGAGTTCGGGTTACTTGGCGTGAGTGTTATCAGGGTTCATCATTACGATATGTGAATTAAATGATATATATTAGTACTTACCAACTGACTGACCAGTAGGCTCCAGCAAAAATATGCAACGATACTTTAGTTAGGTGTTTAATCGATAAAAGCGGTGTTATCTGTAGAAATAAAATGTAATTATATATATTTGACAAATAGTGTAGCGTATAAAAATTTAATATCTTATTAAAAACTGACCAATGGCAAAGGAGTGACTGGAATTATCTATCTCGGATATAATCCAAAAATAATGAGGTGTCGTTATTAAGATAAAAATTCATTGCGGAACAAGGGTTTTATTATTTTGTTTTTTGTTGGTTTTTGATTAAAATAAAGTTTAAAATAGCACGCCTATGGCAAAAGTACCATTGCATATTTATACCGGTCTCTACTGATCAGGCATCTTGTAAGTAGTCTGCTCAGTTAAGTTCTTAAAGGTGAAGGTTTACACACGTTAAGTAAGATGGTTTAAAATTAATGAAATTGATTTATTATAATATATTATTTACAAGAGTAAGTTTGAAATATAGATAAAAATAATTATAAAATAATAATAAACAGAATCGGTTAGTCCACCAGAATACCGACACAGTGCATCTAAGAATTCAACAATTTAGATGTTTACGCTAATCGGATGACTACATTCTGCTCTTGTCTTCAGAGATACGGGTGTTTATATAAGAAGGCTAGTAGCGTATCTAGGAAAAAGGGTTTAAGCATTGTTCAAGGAGATGCTAGTGTTCAAATTTATTAAGCAATAACTCTGAACAAATGTCTCTTTGAACAATGAACCATAAAAAATATATTTTTAAAGTTACGTGCTGAAACATAAAGTTTCTAATTCTATATTATTATTTGAATGCTCATAAATGTTGATAGCAAAGTACCATTTAACATCCCTAAAATAACGATTGCACGAAACACATTTTTTTTTAAGAACGAAATGTTTTGGATCCTATTTTAGTTCCCAATCCTTTAATTTTACTATCCTTTTAATCGCAAAATAATGAATTTTTAAGCGCTTTTTGTTATTGAAAAATATCATTGTTAGCAAAGCTAATATTCCCTTAGTGAAAATATAATTATTGTGCGTGTATTACTGAAACCTCCAGCGTACAGCTATATTTAATCGTATCTGATAATATGCTACAGAATTTCAAGGACGTTATGGTAACACGTAACGCAAGGATTAACGCATACGTGTAAAAAATATTAAAAAAATATTCATCAAAATATATAAAATGATTTTGTTTTTATTTCAGATGATTTAAATTTTTGAATTATGTTACATTTCATTAATTTGGAATAAGATTAGATTATAGTTTATCTGTAATAATATTAGGTAATCATAGGGAATAGTGTGGATTTAAGTCCACAAGGCTAAGCTGAAATTCTCTTTCGTCCATTAATAAAATTATTGAAATGCGACCAATCTAGGACAATATGTTTTAATCCTACCTAATTGCAAAAAAAATGTTCTTTCTAATTTAAGATGATTAAAACGTTTAAAAGCCTAGTTGTGCCGCCCTCTAATCATTATCATCTACCATTATAATGCATTAGATCACTCGTCTACAATTTCAACGGCCAAATTGTTTGAATTGCGCTACGAACTGCTTCTTCATCCACTCTATTCTCCAGATTTGTCCCTCTGTGACTTTTTTCTCTTCCCAAACTTGAAGAAATAGCTCGCTGGAAAAAGAAAGTAATCGCAGGGTTTGCATTAGCCACATATCCGCAATTGCAAAGGCCAAATTATTCGAATTGCGCTCCGAACTGCTTCTTCGTCCACTCTATTCTCCAGATTTATCCCTCTGTGACTTTTTTCTCTTTCTGGACTTGCAGAAATGGCTTGCTGGAAAAAGAAAATAATCGCAGGGTTTGCATTAGCCATATATCCGCAATTGCAAAGGCCAAATTATTCGAATTGCGAACTGTTTCTTCATCCACTCTATTCTCCAGATGCAAATCTGGAGAATAAGATGGCTGAAGAATTTAATAATGTTAATTTTATGAAAGGGGAGGTAGATAATTGAGTTATCTCATTAAGGGCTTTTCCTTGGTCAATTTCGTTATCTCATGCGCCTCCAATAAATTTAATTTGTCATTCATTCACAACAAATCGTCTTAACGTCTTATTTCGAATCCAATAATCTCTTTAGTGAGTCACAGTTTGGTTTTAGGAAAAATAGATCCACTACACAAGCTATTTTGGAATTTATTCCCAAAATATCCAAGTTTTGAAGCTAAAGAGTTTTGCTTATCTACTTTCTTGGATTTAAGCAAGACTTTTGACTGTGTATCGCATGATATATTACTTGCTAAACTTGCTATGGACGGTTTCAGTCACAATAGCTGTTCACTTATAGAATCGTATCTAACAAACAGAAAACAGTTTGTATGTATAAATGATTCTAAGTCAGATTCGCTCAATATTATGTATGGAGTACCACAGGGTTTCAATTTTAGGTCCATTACTATTTTTAATTTATTTCAATGATTTCTCTTCAGCTATTGAAACGAAATCTATTTTATATGCCGATGATACGACCCTTATAACAAGATCATTGTCCCTGGAACACATGCAACATGTTTCTAGTGATAATTTATCTAAAGCAAAAGACTGGTTTCTATCATATAAATTATCATTAGATGAGGAGAAAACACAAAATTTACTTATAACAACAAAAAATCATAACTATAATAATCCGGATTGCATTAAATTTTTAGGAGTCCATATTGATCCTCATTTGATATGGGACCATCACGTTGCCCCTATATGTGGGAAATTGTGCAAAACCATCTATCTTCTAATAAACCTACAAAAATAAAGTTACAAAAGATGTTTTATTAATTACGTATTTTGCGTTATTTCAATCGCACATAGCATACGCACTTTTAGCATGAGGACACTCTGCCTCTGCTGAAAGAATTTTTAGACTACAGAGGCGTGCAATAAGAGTAGCGGGGAGTGCATCTTATAGAGCCGATTGTAGATTACTATTTAAAGAATTTATAATCATGACACTACCATCACTTTTTATGTGTCACTGTTTAGTATATGCCCATCAAAACCTAAATTCCTTTGTCTCTTATGAAGACGTTCACAAATATAACACACGTAATAAATCAAATATTTACCCCAATTTTACACGAATAAAAAAAAAGATATAGTATTAACTATTATTCTATAAAGGTTATGAATTTGTTACCAGTTTCCACCAAAGAATTAAGTTCAGTACAATTTAAAAAAACAATTAAAAACTTATTGACTGAAAACCCAATGTATAGTTTTAAGGAATTTTTTGAACTTAATTTATAACTTCTGTGTATCAATTATCATTGTAATTTATCTGATTGACTGCCCATTTATGATTATGTATTGTATGTGGACAATAAATAAATATTATTATTATTAAATGTATTATCATTCATTCACAACCAAAAGCCATAACATTCTATAAGATTTTTTTATAATTGTGTCAATATGTATTAATTTGGTTTTAAAAAAAATACATTTCGAAATCACTGGCTTATCAAACAACCCTCGTAAATTCATACAAAACTGGTGAATAATTTCACACTTCATATCAATTTTTGAACTAACCTTGAAATTTTTTGAAGCAACTTGAAAGCTGAAGCAATAAATTGTTGTAAAAGTTGTGAATAGTTAAATTTTTTAATGATTGAGTTTTGATGTGATTGAATATTTTGGCGTTGATGAATGTTACAAATTTAATTTGGGAGTGGTGGTAGTTGTGTTAGTAGCTGTTGAAATCGATGTCATTATTTTGTCTCGTTATCTTTGTCGTGTGACAGGGCAAAGTCATTTATCATTTATGCACATGTGTGAGGCTTGAATCGTTAGGGCCTCTGTCGAATATCATGTATACCCAATATTACCATAAAACTACCATTTTTTACTTAATACTGTACCCGCGAGACCCTTGTTCCTGTCAACATGTCAACATGAATTTACCGATAGTAGCTATGATGTATTAATTCTGAAGCATCTTACTGCAATTTTCATCTCATGTTACGATGCATTTATAGTTTAATATATTTTAACGAGACCGGAATGACTTTTAGATTGATTAGACAACGTTTTTTTATTTTAAAATAGATGAGTGCTATGAAAACTATAATGGAAACCTTGCGAAGAATTCGATTACAGGTTCACTCACCGCAATAACAACCGA
The DNA here is from genome assembly GCA_963971575.1 of Liopterus haemorrhoidalis. Lineage (NCBI taxonomy): Eukaryota > Metazoa > Arthropoda > Insecta > Coleoptera > Dytiscidae > Liopterus > Liopterus haemorrhoidalis. The sequence goes on from OZ020618.1 coordinate 3,497,728, forward strand.
GTTTGCTGAAACAGATCAGCGAAATTGTGATAAACAGGGTCATTTAAATATTGTCACGGGGTGGATTCAAGAACGGACATCTTTTCTACAAAATTTATTATATAATAATAATTTTACATCAGAATACAATTAACTGGCAGAATGGCTGCTGGTGTTGTCTGTTAGTAGCTGATATAAGTCCCGTTCTTGCCCCGGCTTCTCCAGAATCGGTCGAACCACCCCAGGTATCCGCACGAGGCGAACACGTGGAGAAGCCCTGTAGACGGCACTCACATCTCGGGTTGGTGACTTGAACAGTGCTGGTCCTTGGGTAGCGTGCTCACAAAAATGATCGAATGAATAACTACTGAATAACTGACTCCCGAATCTATTCCCTAAGACCATTTTATAACTGTTAACCAGGACACTATGACGTCAGGTCCTCAATTGTTTTGGAAACAATATTCATTTGTATAATTGTTGGCAGCAATTAAAGACAATAGTCGGCACAATTGAATAATGTTTATCAACACATTGGAAAGTAGTTCAAAACTTATGTTGACAAATACGCAACACTCTGCACATTCTTTAATTCCCAAAACTGCAAGTCAGCAACCGCGACCTACACCGCCTAAAGGCCGCTCAAGGAATCGGGACATTAGCATACAATTATATCATAATTGTGACAATATTACATAAATAGGGACAGCTCTCGATTAGTTACGTAACCAGGATGCCTTTATGAGGAGGGAGTTAAAAAACAGACATCCAAAGTAACGAATGAGCAATTGAAATAACAAACCGAAGTGATACAAATAAAAAAGGAGAACAGATCGAAGTGATAACAAAAAAATTGATGTGAATTTTCACACTTTTCACGGTTACGTAGGTATTTAATAATTGTAAGATGTCAACAGAATGGTGGATGTCTAGAACAATATTTCTTTCTATAATCACATCAAAATCAACAATTTTTTGAAGATATTTTTTATTTGTTATGTGAGCGCTAAGAACTTCCATTCATTTTTTTAAACTAAATTTAAACAATTTGGGAAAATTTTGTCACAATAAAATTTAAATTAAAAAATTCCAGCGATTTTTCTCTCTATTTGCTTCATATTAAGTATTTATTAAATTAATAAGAAATATATTGCTAAATTACTTATTTCTTAAATAAATTCATATTTAAAAATAATATAAAAAAAATAATTAAAATCATATTTCCATTAAATTCTTAAATGCGAAGTCCTGCAATGTTCCAAGACAGAGACATTGACAAGGTTCCTGCTCTATGGAGCATGTTCGCGATGTTCGTAAAGCAGGTCTCACGATCTAGATGAAAAACGCGAAATAAAACATCATGTAGAATGATGGAGATGGTATTAGATATATACAGGTTGATGGACTTACCTAGTGGTTGAAACGTCACGTAGCAAAGGGCCCTTCGAGATGGGCTTCGTAATACACCAGGTCTGGATTGGAGAGTTTGGACACGCAGCCACGATCGATTTAATAAGTCCATACTGTATTCGCGAAATAGACTAAACACACACGAATGTGATTGCATGTGTAAAATGCGTTCACGACAACAAAAAATTATCGAATTGAAGTAGAACAGGCTTAGTTCTACCTCTGCTTAAAGAAGCACGATACTTAAGTACATTAAGACACGAGACGAATGTATATGTAACGTACATTCATGAATATGACCTGCTGAGTATATATCGTTATATCGTTACTAATTAAAACATAACTTTGGACTAAGAATCTCCCACTTAAATACTAATAATTCACACGAGTAGTACGAACAAAATACATATTTGTTTATATTTATATCGCGATGTGTTTTTTGAATTCTTTATATTTTTTCCTAAATGTGGATCAAATAGTTGTACAAGCATGCCAAATTTTAAATTCCTATTTTCAGCCGTTTGGCTACAATTTTAACCGTACATACAAATACATGTGTAAAGTTCATAATTGTAGATTATATCCTTTTTTTCTGCAAAAATCGCATTTTTTTGCCAAAGGTTGATAGTCGATAACTGTGTATTTTAGCGAAAAATCCTTGTACCTCTTACAATAAAAAATGCAGCTAAAATCCCATATTTATATTTTGTAATCTAATTAAAAATTTCAGCCTTCGTGTCAAACTAATTTTTATCCATTCATAAGTAACATTATTTCTAAGTAGTTATTTGTACTTTAAACAAATGAGACAAGAATTAAAATTAATTAAATAAGTAGATAAAATAAGTACAAATAGGTCAGAACGTGAGAATGCGAGAATTTAAAAAGAATGCAAAAAAAATACTCTTTTTATTATTTAAATAGAACTGTTTCAACATGGAACTTGGAAAATTAGTTAATATTTAAACTCTAATTTTAAAAGTAGATCATATCAATAATTTACAGAGCAGATATTATAAAATGAAATAATATAAAAAAACAAAATGTTGGTGATTAAGTTCAGAGTGCAAAAGCCATTTAAGGACTAAGCATTGCAAAAATTCGGAGGTGTCTGTCTATTTAAGTTTTTGATATTTGGTTCTATAAAAATTTCCATAACTTTACTAGTTGGTTAATCCTTAGTTTGTCTTTAAAAATATTTTAATATATATAAGAAGGCTACTTTTTAAGTTTTTACAAAACTAAGAAAGATTTTTATTTTTGGAAAAAACTGTTTTATTGCTTTTTAAAATATTAGCCTTTAAGATTTATACACTTTTGCATGTGTTCAAACCAATGTTCGAAACATTTTTTCCACTCTGAAGTTGGTATCTCAAAAACATGGTTTTCGAAGACCTCAACAGCATTTTGAGGTAATGAAAATCGCTGTCCACGTATTTTTTGTTTGACATAGGGGAACAAACAAAAAAGTCGTTAGGGGATAAATCAGGTGAATGGGCAATGAGACATTATTTCGATGTTTTTCTCCTTCAAATAATCAATTGTTTGACGGGTATATGGGAGCTTGCATTGTCATGATGAAGAATGATACGAAGTTTTTGGTTGTTTTTCCTGATTTTGTCGATGATTTCTGGCAAATAAATTGTATACCCTTCAGCATTAACTGTTCGCCGATCCTCTAAAGAATGGTTGCGACATGTCCAGTACAACCGAAGAAACAAGAGATCATTATCTTGAAAGTGCTTCGTGAACGAATAACTTTTGTGGGTTTCGGTTCATCTTGATAGACCCAAACAGTGGATTGTTGCTTAGTTTCCGGTTCATATGAATAAACCAAAGTTTCGTCACCTGTAACGATGTTGTATACGGATTTTGCAGTGCCTAGGTTGAATTTTTTTAACATTCCCTTACACCAATCAACTCGAAATTTTTTTTTTTTTTGGTCAAATTATGCGTAATCCATCTGGAAAAGATATTTTTCATAGCTAAATGTTCATGCCAAAACGAATATATTGCAGTCTGCGATATACCAAAAGATGCCTCTATCTCACGGTAAGTCACATGCCGATCTTCTTCAATCATTTTGCGCACAGCATCGATGTTTTTTAGAACCACAACCGATTTTGGTCAACCTTCACGAGATCCATCACTGATGGACGCACGACCACGACGAAATTCTACAAACCAATCGTAAACAGTCTTTTCCGATGGTGCTTCATTACCAAAAGTTGAACGAAACGAATCTATGCATTGTTGTTGGGTTAGGCCTTTACTAAAATTGTAAAATATCATCCAACGTAAACCTTCACGAGTAATATCAATTTTTTCAGGAACTTGTTTTTTTAACGTTCACTGTCAACCAACTACTCGGTCAATTTATAAGCTGCCACTGATTTCACAATAACAAATGTCAAATTTTACGAATATAGTAATGACACATTTCAATATTGCCATCTAGTGGTCGTTTGTAAAAACACAAAAAGTAATCCTCGTATATTACGCCAGTTCAGTTTACGCTGGTTCTCCTAGGAACTAAACTGCGGCGTATATTGAGCTCTACCTGTATTTACGTAGGAACCTTTTTAAAAGTTATATAAGATCATCAACTATAATTTGAATTTTATTTCTCGTTTCTCTGTGTTCCTAAATTGACTTCATATCATCATATGTGTCTTTTTTTGTTAGATAATTGGTACTCTTCAGTTTTGGTTTTATCTTTGTTGTTTTTTTGGATGATCAAAAGATCTAAATATGTTCCTTTAACGACTAAAAAAATAATTGAGGAGAATGTTATGCGCGAAATTGGAACGTATGGTATGGTAGGCGTTGGTAAGAACGATCAAAGACGTGATGCATTCTCCACGGGCCTCATTACTGAAGCTCTTGATTTAAGTTGACGTGCTGCTATCGTATAACACCGATGACAGATAACCTCTCTAAAGGTTAGTTTACACGAAAAATGAGACGAACTTGATGATCAAGTGCAAAAAGTTAATATTGAAACTGTATACTATTGATTTTTAATTATTTTACGGAAAATTCTGCGGAAAATAACACACCAAGAGACATATAAAAACATACAATATCAGAGAAATAGCACAGTTATAGGAAACTAGTTTTTAAAAATGTTTAAAACCAAACATGATTTATAACTATTTTATTGACAGGATAAATTAATAATTATGAAAAATAAAATAAATTATTAGTAACAAAAACATTAAAAATGTCTTTAATCCCATATTGCATGCTTATTAGATCTTAACCACGCTTTTGAGCGAGTGGACAGGGGAAAACTGTTAGACAACCTTAAACGGAGAAACATTTGTCCCAGAATTATTAGTATACTGCACGAATGGTACAGAAAGGAGAAAAATAGAGTACGATGGGGCCCAGTGAAATCCAGTTCGTTTATGCAAGACATCGGAGTGAGACAAGGAGGACTTTTTTCACCACTTCTTTTCAACGTTTACATAGACGACCTGAGTAACCTGTTGAATAAGGAGAAGATTTTCTGTGTGGTTGGCACCCGTCATATTAACCACATTTCTTATGCGGAGGATATGATAGTCCTTGCACCGTTCCCAGCTGCTCTGAGAAAAGTCTTGGCTTAATGCGAGAATTACGCGATGGAGCACGGCTTAATTTACAACGTCAATAAAACCGAGTAGATCGTGTTGCAGCCGAAAGGGAAAAGTCGATTGAGTTCAAATTGATCACCAAAGAGACGATTACAGTGGATAGAAACACGTGAAGAACGTGCAAATCATTTATAGGTCCACGAAAACCCTACAAAAAATAAAAACATCAACTAATAGACTATACAAAAGAGCAAAATGGATTTGTGTGTGTGGCAAAAAATCACTAATCTTGAAGAGAGAGAGAAAAGTTGAAATAGCGAATAATTTTGTAAAATTGTAGCTGGCATAATGCCCAGTAATTACATATTCAAGGTTTATGAATTTCAAATTTATGCCAGGTTGCAAAAATATTTTCTAATTTACAAATTTAAGATTAGTACATTACATACACATTTCCAAAAACATTCAACATAAACTTTGTCATAAATTTTATTTTAAAAAATTGATGTGATGTGTGAATTTTCACACATTTGAGGGTTTTATAGGTATTTAATAACTGGAAACGAACTGTGGGCACATATTTAAAATAATAAATTTAGATAAATTTTGAAATAATAAATCACGTGCTTTCATCCAGAGACTTACAACCGCACTTGAGATGCGCTCGCATAAAGACAGCTATAGCTATCCCGTTCTTCAGTCAGCCAGATCAATATGGTAAGCACGGGGTAAAAAAATCGATAACTACAAAAATAATTATCAGATCAAAAATTCCTTTTTTTTATTAATACTCTTTATTTAACTAGATCTACATACATAATGTAACACATAGTTTTGATAATACAGTGTTTGTCAGGGTTTGTCACGTTGTGGGGTCGGTTCGAAGAACTCCCCTGTCACTTCATTTTATGTTTGTTGATTCGCTACTAATGTTTAATGGTATTGTTCGCTATCCGCACTATCACTGTCACTGTCTATTATAGTGTCTTGCGGTAATTTTCTCTTTAATCTTCTGTGGATTTTTCGCTTGCCCAGTTCATAGTGTGTGGCACCGGAGCACTGTCCAATTTTGTGGAAAAATGTTGTTGACAACTTTTTCATGAATTCTTGTATTGTCATTATACCCAGTTCCTCGTGTAAATGGCTGTTCCTGATAAACCACGGGCTGCAAAATCCATTTTTTTCTTGCATTCTTTTTTTCTTAAATACATTTTCAAAAACAAAATTATTGCTGGATCATCTATGCATTAAGATGCTTGATTTGATATCCAACTCAATTTTAAAAAAATATTAATTATTGTCTTTAAATACATATTTGTTTATATTTTTTCCGTTATGTGCTTCTTAATCTCTCTAATTTTCTTATATGTGGGTCAAAGAGTTGTATAAGCATGCCAAATTTAAAATTTTCATGTTCAGCCATTTAGTCTTAATTTTTACCGTACAGACAGACAGACTTATAAGCGTTTTTTAGGGTTTTGTAGGTATGACCAAAAAACCCTTATACCGTCATTTTGTCGTCTGTCTGTCTGTCTGTCTGTCTGTTCGGTAAAAATTGTAGCCAAACGGCTAAACCTAGAGAGTTGAAATTTGGCATGCTTATACAACTCTTTGACCCGCACATAGGAAAAATACTAAAACATCTAAAAAACATACCCCCCTAAAAATATAAACAAATATGTGCTCATCGAAAACAAAAATATTTTTTTGAAATTCTGAGTAGGGTATCAAATAAAAGAGTTCAAAGCCCTTAGTACGTGGATTAACGATCAAATTTTTATTTTTGCAAAATAAATTATTTTGATGTGATTTTTGCCAAAAATGTGCAAAAAAAATTTTGTCCCACACCCTGTAGCCCAGATGGTTTAAACTAAAAATCTAAAAAAATTCTAAGTAATGTATATTGGTGTGAACCGAAATAGTAAAACAGGAATTTGTGATCAGATTATGTTTTTGGAAAATAACGCATTTTTTGTGGTTTTTGGTTCACAAAGTACAAAAGTTATACCAATGTAAGACACTCACATGCATGGCGTGCTATGGCGACATGCGTTAGAGCACTCTTAAACTGGCTGGAAAACGAAGGGTTTCGAGTTCGAGTACGGAGTGAATTTTATTTTTTCTGTTTTTTTTTTTGTATTTTTATTATGTTGAAATTATTATGTTAAAATTCCAGTAATATTTTGACAAATGTTGTATTTAATTTTTAAGAGCGTAAATTTAATAACCAGTCTTATTATATGATTAACAGACGATAAATTATTTTAAAAATATCGTTCATTTTGCCGTGATTACTACAAAGTAAAATTTGTCCTACACACTCAGCATACCGCCTTCACTTATTATATACCTGCGAAACCCTGAAATGTGTGAATATTCACACTTCACATCATTTTTTTTTTTTTTAATAAAACCTACAAAACCCTAAATATGACATTAGCATTAGAAAGAAAATAATATGGAAATATATAGCAGTTATCGTTATACTTGAAATCTGGAAAGAAATGATTAAGTCACAGAACTAGAAATGTAAAATTTCATAGGTCGTGGTTATACGACCCAACATTAGTTTGTTTAGCAGTATTTTTGTTTCAGTTCCAATAAATCTTATCTTTACCTGATATTTATAAACATTTGAGTATTTCTTTTTCTTCTAATATAAACCTGACATTATTCTCTGCTATTCTTTATTGGAAACACGTTTATCGCCATATTTGACCTCGGCCATGTCATCATAACGAAAAGCTTATTTCTAATCGAAAAAATAAATACCACCAAGCCTCAAATCCCGTACACACGATATATTGTCATTTTTATGAGTTTTCGCACTCAGAATATATAGAACTGTCCTCAGCTTTACGATTCTACCAACCACAAATATTAACCAAAAGTCTTCCGCGATATTCATTATTAATTTCACGACACTGGAGAAAAAGAAATGGATCAACTGGTTTCGAATAATTTACAACAACGGTTCATATAGTACAGTGGTATTCAAACTCCGCGGAACCCTGGGATTCCATGAAACGTTTTCAAGGGTTCCGCAACTTTAATTAAATGGTTTTATTGTTTTTTTTAATGACTCTTTGCTTGGATTTTGGTAAATTTTGAAAATTTAATAACTTTAAACCTGAGGGTAAAACAACATTTAAAAAAAATCCTAAAATTTTGGTCAAAATTTTGGTCAAAATTTTTTTGACTTAGATTTAGGCCAAAATAAAATTTTAAGCTAAATTTGGGTTGAGTATTATGAAAAAAATATTTAAAAAATTCATGCTTTCTTAGTTTTTGAGTTGGATCCGATTTGGGCCAGTTTTTTGCCTATAACTCCAAAACTTTTGCCCTAACTTCCAAATTGACCAAAATTTCTTGATTTATGACTAAAAATACATATTTGTACCAATTTTCAATAAAATCAGAGACAAAATTTTTTTTCTTAAAAAACACGATTTTTTTAAGGGCTACCCCTTACGATTTTTTTGATTTTTGGCCATTTTCAAGGGTTTTGGAATACTGCCCATACAAAACTTAATTTTTGGTTTTTTAAAGCCCAAATTTTTTTTTAGATTAAACAATGTATGAGGAATTTAAAAAACCGTGGATTTCTATTCCTACCAGTTTTTGAGTTAGGATTTATCAAAATTTTCAAAAAAAATTTAAAAAAATGAAAAATTTTCAAAAATTTTTTTTGTTTCAAAATTTGGTCACAAGTCAATTAGGGCCTCAAGATTTCAAAATTTTTTACCGATGGTCTTTATAGCATTTTGTTTTTGAGATACGTCCATGCGAAGATGAAAATATCTATAAATCACGCCTTATTAAAATTTGTCATAATTTTAAAATACGCAACACGAATAAGGCCTCATTTTTTTTTTAGACTAATCAAAGTACTGGGAATCTAAAAATTCTAATCTCAAGTCGTTTACTTTAACCGTTTTTGAGTTGTGATTTTTTTTTAATTCCCAACTTTCATAAATAATGTAAATTATGCCATTAAAAAAATTGTCATAATCTCAAAACGCATCAAGTGGTTAAAACCCTAATTTTTTTCCTGGACTAAATAAACTACGGAGAATCCAAAAATTTCAACCGCAGGTCGCTATCTCTAACCGTTTTTGAGTAGCGATTTTTTTTAAATTCACATTATTCACAAATAATTTAAATTATGCAATTAAAAAAATTGTCATAATCTCAAAACGCATTAAATTGTTAAAACCCTAATTTTTTCCTAGACTAAATAAACTACAGAGAATCCAAAAATTTTAACTGCAGGTCGCTATCTCTAACCGTTTTTGAGTAATGATTTTTTTTAATTCACAATTTTCACAAATGATGTAAATTATGCCATTAAAAAAATTGTCATAGACTCAAAACGCATTAAACGATTAAAGCCCTAATTTTTTTTTTAGACTAAATAAACTACAGATAATCCAAAAATTACAACCGCAGGTCGCAATCTCTAACCGTTTTTGAGTTGTTCTTTCTTTTAATTCACAATTTTCTCAAATAATTTAAATTATACCATTATTTTTTTTTTGTCGTAATCTCAAAACGCGTTGAACAATTAAAGCCCCAAATTATTTCTAGATTAAATAAACTTCGAAAAATACAAAAATTCTAGCGGTAGGTCATTTTCTTTAATAGTTTTTGAGTTGTGCTTGTTTTATGTTAACAAATAATGTAAATTATACCATTAAAAAAAAATGTGGTAATCTCAAAACGGGTTATACGATTAAAGCCCCAAATTATTGATAAAAAATAATACTAAAATTTGCACGAGAAAATAACGTAGAACGATGTTACTCACTAATTAGATATTGAGAAGTGACACCCTCGAATTTACTGGTGGTGAAATGATTGTACTAACTATTGTAGTACAGATTGAACTTATTACGTATATTTTAGTGTTGATTTTTTGTTATAGTGTCGACAGTAGTTGTGAAAAACTATAAAATCAGAATAAATTGTAGTATTTTTGGCGGCATTTTATGTTATTAATTGAATTGGGACTAGTGATATTACTTTTATATATGCAATTCAAATAAATCTATTAGTATTGATACTGTTTCCTTTTATTACCTTCCAGTTTCTGGAAAAATGCATAATTCTAGATTCAATATAATATTTTTATATACTTGATATATAAAAAATTTAAATTTAATTAAACTTATTTTAATATTACATTAATTTCCTGATATTAAAATGTCAAATTGCCTTTTAACGATTCATTAAATTTTTACGCTGTTGCTTCTGTTTCATATTTTGTGTAAAACGTATAAAATCAGTGATGTGTATATAATTTAATTGTCTTACACAGCTTTATGAGTTACTGCAATAATATTTAATTTGCATTTTGCAAAAAGAAATGATAAATGTTAAAAAGCATTTAGCAATGTGACCAAATTGAAAATTAAAAAATTCTGCCTAACCAAAACGTAAAATACTAAGAAGGTATATAATAAAAGGACCAATTTATTGAATAACAATTATATGTATTGCAAATTATAGATCTGAATCAGATCTCCCCAGATGCCATGCAGTGGTTGGACAGCCTGAATTCTTTAACATTCATGAATTTAATTAGGTCGTCAAGGATGAAATTTGTAGAAAAAAAGGCAAAGTTGGTTGATAACTTAAAAATATAAGGAATTATTTTATTCATCAAAGTATGTACCAATATTGTCTATACACTTTTGCCCATTAAAGCGGCAGATTGTTCAGGTTGGTGTTATAAAACCCTGGCGGACGAGAGTCAATGAATTCCTGGAAGGCCAGTTTTACAGCATTGTCGGAATTAAACTGTTTTCCTATTAAATAGTTGTCCAAATTGCGGAAGAAGTAGTAGTCAGTGGGGGCTAAGTCTGGAGGATGGTGAAGAAGTTCCAACTCCAATTCCTGTAGTTTTGCCACAGTCGTTTGTGCAGTGTGTAGTCTAGCGTTATCATGCAATGAGATAGAAGTCGATCTGTTGACCAATTTTTCTTTAAGTTTTTGCATCATTTCGTCCAGTTGGTTGCCGTATATTTCTGCTATGAGCGATGAGCCAGGATTTTTGTTTGTTTTTAATTTACGTGTACGAAATTTGGCGAAAGCAATTGTTTTATTTTTATTGCATAATTATTTTACAAGCATTACTAGGATACAATAGCTTCGTGAATATTTTATTTCGCAGTTTATTTAAAGAGTATATTTTTTTAAATATTTTGAAATTGGTCAATTTTTTAAGATTTTACTGATTTAGAAAAGCAGGTATATTCTATACACTTATTGGTAATATAAAAGATATATATAGTCAAACCGTATGAGAACAGTGTTATGAATTATCTTATTTTGAAAAAATATTAATTTTATCTGTCATGTTGCTGTGCACATCATTCAAATTTATGGGGTGCGTATACGCACCTTTGGCCAAATCAGTGAAATATACAGGCGTGATTCATCATCGACAAGTCTCATCTTGTCTTAGCCATCTAACCTATTGTTCATTTCTATTGTGTGTTCTTTCATAGTTCAGTATATGTATTTACAGAATAAGTATAGTGAAAATAAAAATTAGTTGTACAGTTGTCAAATGATAATAAAATTTCTTAATTGGTCACGACTAGCAGTTGCTCTTATGAAGTATCAGAGTAATGCAGATACTGATAGAGAAGCAACAAATTCAAACTATGGGCGTCCTTCAAAAAACAGTTTATCAGATGTCATCAGATTTGATAATATTGGTCATCTAATAAGAGGCATGAAACGAATGTAAAAAAAAAATGCAGTTTGTGTAAGAGCAACTCCATTTATTTATGTGTAAAATTAAAGTACATCTGTGCCCAGAGTGTTTTGAAATGTTTCATTCCAAATAAGTTCATATTTCATTCATGAATAAAATAATTTGCTTATTACATGTTTACTTATATTTGATATTGTTATTAGCCAAGGGTGCGTATACGCATCCTTATATTCCTGTAGAGTTAAGCATATATATTTTTTTTTAAATGCAATAATTGTCTAAGTTGATGTATTTTAATTAATTTGCATTACAAGATTTGTGAAAAATATTTTTTCTTAATAGCTTGGCCAATAATGGGTTAATTATTTTCTGTTTTGTTTTATGCTTCTCATACGAAATACATATATATATATATATATATATATATAAATGCAGGACTGGATAGTTGTTCAGACACTTTGAAGTTCCCATGCTTTAGAAATTCAAACTGTTGCTGAAATCTGTCAAGATTTCTTCAAATCTCGCTACAAAGCTGGTCTCTCATTGGTTAGTCTTAAAGATGTTGAAGGCAGTTTACATCTTAAATTTTGTTATGTTTGTGTGTCATGTACGGGCTGTTAGCTGCGGGAGTTATGACACATGCAGACCAATCTGTCCATTCGAGCAGAAACATCTCCGGCGAATGGTTGATTTGGCTTCGTGTGCACATGTCAACTCCCTATAACATTACTCATCCACCGACCAATTAACGACAATCATGACAACACTCAACGTAGATATATTCCATGTTATCTTACAACGATGGCTTATTGATAGTTTACGATCAAAACCACATAGGTGCCATACACTCAACTGTTAAAAACTATAGTCGACGAGAATACTGATACAAGTGTTACCTTTTATATTTTTACAAATGAACACTAGATGGCAATGTTGAAATGTGTCAATACTATTCGCGACTGAAACTAACGTTGGCGGCGCTGCGTACAACAGCTGATGGCGGACGAGAAGCGTATAGGTATGTCAGAAGTTTTTTCTTAATATTTATCTGTTCAAACAATATTTCGGCAAAAAAGCACTGTATTTAAGTCACTATATTTTAAAATACTTCTTAATTCACATAAACTGCAGCACAACACGCTACAAATATTATCCAAATATACGCTTCTGTTTAATTTAGCCAGTCACCACCAGATATCTCACTATTATTTGCAGTCGCGAATATTCGTAAAACTAAACATTTTTTATTGTGAAATCAGTGGCAGCTTATAAATTGACCGAGAAGTTTGTTGACATTGAGCGTTTTAAAAAAAAGTTTGTGAAAAAATTGATATTACTCATAAAGGTTTTCGTTGGATGATTTTTTACGATTTTAGTAAAGGCCTATCTCAAAAACAATGCATAGATTCGCTTCGTTCAACTTTTGGTAATGAAACACCATCAGAAAAGACTGTTTACAATTGGTTTGCAGAATTTCGTCGTGTTCGTGTGTCCGTCAATCATGAATCTCGTCAAGTCGACCAAAATCGGTTGTGATTCAAAAAATAATGCTTTGTTCAAAATGGTTGAAGAAGATCAGCATGTGACTTACCGTGAGATAGAGGCATTCTTTGGCATCCAGACTGCAGTACGTCGATTTTCCATGAACATTTAGCTGCGAAAAAGATCTGTCCCGAATGGATTCCGCATAATTTGACCCAAGCCCAAAAACGACTCGTATTGGTGTAAGGGAATGCAAAAAAATTCAACCTAGGCACTGCAAAATCCGCATACAACACCATTACAGGTGACGAAACTTGGATTTATTCATAAGAACTAAGCAACAATCCACTGTTTGGGTCTTCCAAGATGAACCAAAACTCACAAAAGTATGTACAATTGATTATTTAAAGGAGAAAAACATCGAATTAATGTCTCATTGCCCGTATTCACCTGACTATTTTTTTTTTGTCCCCAATGTCAAACAAAAGATTCCTGGACAGCTATTTTCATCATCTCAAGAAGCTGTTGAAGCCTTAGAAAACCATGTTTTTGAGATACCAACTTCAGAGTGGAAAAAATGTTTCGAGACTTGGTTTGAAAGCATGCAAAAGTGTATAAATCTTAAAGGCGAATATTTTGAAAATTAATAAAACAGTTTTTTTCAAAAAAAAAGTCTCTTAAATTTTGTAAAAACTTAAAAGGTAGCCCTTGTATATATGTACATACATGTCGATGCCGAAAGATTATTAATACAATCAAAAGGATTAAGATACTTTTTAATGAGATAAAAGATAAGACATTAATTAAGAATCAGGTAATCAGTTGTGACCTGTCCGTGTTATAGTGAAGTACTGTGATGTGATGGTATACATTGAACAGTAAATATTGTTAAAATAAAGTTTGATAGTGTACTGGTTTTCGTTGTTAATAAACTGATTGTATAAAAATGACTGTCGTTTTGTTTGTCGTTCCTTCACCTACATTATTCCGTTGAAGAGACAATGATGAACTGATGAAAGTGAATAATCCCAGTATGGTGTACGTGCCAACACATATTTAAAATTCTGTTTTTTGTGTGACTTGTGTGTTACTTTCGCCGCAACATAACTGCACCTTATATTGTACCAAATTTGCAATCCGCATTTCAAGTGTTGTGTATTTGGCTTTAGATACGATGAATTTGGACTTGGTCTCTCCATATCTCGAGCTCTTAACGGTATGTATAACCTCCTCTGATAACAAGTTTTATATACAAAAGTAACAATCTGAAATATAATTAGTAAAAATATATATACCAACATTTGCAGTTAATTTTTTATTTAACAGGATATTTTTAACTGTAGAAAAAATTGTTTTAATAATGTCATCGCTCAATAACTTAGTGCAATAACTTTAATAGATATCAGACAATTTTTTGTATTTTTTAAAAATATATTTTTGGATTTCAAATAACTTATTTATGTAAAAATATTCGGCTAAATTGTAGTAACATAGGTCACTACGATGTGGTCGGTTGTATTTAACCCCTTACTATTAAACATTAAAGGCTGACTACTAGTTATTTTAATATATTTTTACATTTTATTTTTTATCAATTACACAAATATGTATTTTTGGAAAATAAAAAATGAGCAATAAACTTAAACATTTAAATAATTAAATATGGGTTTTTTAATTTTTAATTAGTACAAGTACTATAATTGCGACCTGTTGAAAATCATGATGTCCTTAAATGGCAGACCACTAGAATAATAACCCTATTAAATAGATAAAAATTCACTGGAAATTTTGATGGATAGCTTGTTAATAATTTTATTTCAGAATATTAGATTTGTATAAAACTTGTGAAAACTATACTGTTGTGCATCCCCTTAATGTAGGGTTACCATATGTCCCGGTTTAACCGGGGCAGTCCCGGTTTTCAATATATGTCCCGGCGTCCTATCCCGGTTTGAAATATGTCCCGGTTTTTAAGGTTTTGTAGGTATGACCAAAAAACCCTTATACCGTCATTTTGTTGTCTGTCTGTTTGTCTGTCTGTCTGTCTGTCTGTCTGTCTGTCTGTCTGTCTGTCTGTCTGTTCGGTTAAAATTGTAGCCAAACGGCTGAACCTAGAGAGTTGAAATTTGGCATGCATATACAACTCTTTGACCCGCACATAGGAAAAATATTAAAACATCTAAAAAACATACCCCCCTAAAAATATAAACAAATATGTTTATATAACAAATTCTAAGTAATGTATATTGGTGTGAACCGAAATAGTACAACAGGAATTTTTGATTAGATTATGTTTTCGGAAAATAACGCATTTTTTGTGGTTTTTGGTTCACAAAGTACAAAAGTTATACCAATGTAAGACACTCACATGCAAGGCGTACGATGGCATAACGGGTTAGAGCGCTGGTGTCGGAAGCTAAAATTCTCTGGAAAGCGAAGGGTTTCGAGTTCGAGTACGAAGTAAATTTTATTTTTTCTGGTTTTTTTTTTGCATTTTTATTATGTTAAATTATTTTGTCAAAATTCTAGTTATATTTTGACAAATTATGTATTTAATTTTTAAGAGCGTAAATTTAATAACCAGTCTTATTATATGATTAACAGACGATAAATTATTTTAAAAATTTCGTTCATTTTGCCGTGATTACTACAAAGTAAAATTTGTCCTACACACTCAGCATACCGCCTTCACTTATTATATACCTGCGAAACCCTGAAATGTGTGAATATTCACACTTCACATCAATTTTTTAGTATTAGTAAAAATATTGACAAATTCTATCAAGTTTGCGAATCATACATTTGGTAACAAAATTTTGAAAAGCTTCAAGAATATACTTGGACATTCGATGTATATATTCGATGTTCGAATTAGAATAATATTGAGAAAACAATAGAGCTAATTAATTTTAATTTTAATTAATTTTCCTATCCTGTTATTAATTCTGACAGATTATTTGATGAAGTTGTATACGCAAAAAAAATTTTTGATGACACTAACCGCAAAAATGTATGGCTCAAAAAAGGCACTAGTATCGAGGAAAAGTGGATACAATTATTTCAAGATTTTCAAGAAAAAAATATTTCAATTACAAATTTAAAGAAAATTATCTAATTTATTTTTTGTTGTCTTGGAACATCAACATCCATAGAGCATCTAGTTTCTATAATGCAAAGCGTATGGACATCTGAAAGAAATGTTGATGCATTATTATTTGTTAAAACAAACGTGAATTTAAACTGCACTGAATTTTATAAACACATTGAAAATAACTTTCTACAAAAAGTATTATCTACAGAAAAATATAGGAACATTTAATGTTTAATAAAATAAAACTCTGTGATTATTTTGTAATATCTAAAATATAATCAAATTATTATTTAAAACACGCTTTCGTAATTTTTACCCTGTCCCGGGCGAACAAAAAATATGGTAACCCTACCTTAATGCATTCTGACATATCGCACTTGTAAAAGAAGCACCGTCACAAAAATTCATCCCTCTGAGTAGATCAGGAAGTCTTAAGTGAAAAATATAAAGTCATTGTTTGCTTATTTAAGTTACAGCATATACTTCATTATACCCAATATGTCATTTATAATTGCAATAGCTACTTCTTAATTCAACGAAATAAAAATTTGCTTTTCCTTAACTCCTAAAATTTTTTATTTTTGAGTTGACAATAATCTTCTAGGTTTGCGATATGTTCACTCTTCCCATATCCTAACAATAACACTCAACTTTATCTCCTTGTCATCTAATAATTCTTATACTTTAATAAAAAAGCTTCTGTTTATTTGTTTTATGTGAAAAATAGTGTAATCTTTGTTTTATTAAATGTACAATATTGTTGTGTGATTCATATCTCGCGGTGTAGCCAAAGGTAAGTTTCTGACTCATCTGGCTCAGTCTCAAACGGAACATCTGTGCGTCTCAATGTTAGAACTTGTTTATAAATAACCACAGCGATACACTCAAATATTACAATAACGAATTGTGTTTCAACACTTAATCGCTTTTCTAAACAAACAAAATAGTCTTTTCATTTTGACGTTTAAGACGGAAGAGTTTACTTAAATTTCTAATTTGACAAGCTTGTTAACATAAAAAAAAATCATCATTAATAGTTATATATCTTTCTAGGCAGTAAAGTGATGGTTTAATACCGAGAATGAAAGTAATGCCTGAGATGACTCAAGGGATTCGAGGATATTTTTATTTGAGGGATTATTGGACTTTACTCCCGAGATGCATACAAAACTTTCCTCACGACGATCAGTTACAATTTAATCAATTTGAAATTTGAGTTCATATAATTTTCAAACAGAAATTAATAGACCTAGGTTATTACGATGGGTCTCCACGAATTGAGGAACATAACGTTTTGACTACTTTTGGCAGGATGTCTGTCGGTCTGTCTATACGTCTGTCCGTCTGTCCGTCTGTCTGTCTGTCTGTCCGTCCGTCTGTCTGTGTACATGTGCAGATCAAATTCGGCTAAAAAGATTTTTATGAAACTTCATATTTAAGCTTCTGACATCAATAGGCCAAGTTATTTAACATATTATATTACATTACATTATATTATATTACAGTACATTATATTATTTGCCTGGAATCTTTTCTTTCAAGTCTTTCCAGCACTTATTTGATCTTCTGTCAGCATAGTTCTTTACCTTTCCAGGACAAACTGATGTACAATCTTGTTTTTAAAATAATCTTTCATCTACACCACGTGTCCTATTCACTATAATCATCTGCCATTCTATTCTCATTCTGTTTTGTGTAACATTTTATAAATTTTCATATACTCCCTTTATTTTCTTGCTTGAAACATTGTTTTATATTCTGCGAATAAAATTTAAAGGTCCATTAGATTTTAATCAGAAAAAATCGTTTAAATATATTTCATAATAACGGCTTAGGGTTTCCTGAATTCTTCCACAAAGCCGTGAGATTCTTTTTCATCCTTATATCAGTAAAGTAACCAAATATATAGGTCTTTTGTCTCAAACAAAATTAAGTTTCACGAATGTGAATGTGTACTGCTTGGAAAAAAAGTAGAATAATGAGAAGAAGAGAACGCATTTGACTTTCAAAAAGCGTTCAGGTCACAAGAAGGGATATTCCTTGCACCTTTGAATAGTTCCCTGAATACTGAGGCTAATGAGAAAACTAAGACCCCTCCAAAATACGATTCAAACAAAAGGAACTTAATCTCTTGTGGATGATAAAAATGCAAGTTTTATTTTCAACCCTCAAATATAACTATGAGTTTATATTTCTCGAGAAATACAAAAGGAAATCTAGGATTTGTTACAAACAAAATATTATGATTACTTTAATAATTTTCTTCAATAAATTTGAATTCAACCTTAAAAATCTGTTAAGTGATAAGAATTGTTTTATATTGTACTGGACACGAAATTAAAGCAAGCAAAAATGTATAATTGAAACAACCCAGCAAACATTTTTATACGGGCCAGTACTGGTAAAGCACATACTCCCCGGCATTGAAAGTAATGGGCCAGTACCCCGGTGTCCCGTGGCCCTTAGCTGGCCCATTGATGTATCAGTTGCTGGTCCAGCAACGGTAAAGTGCATTGAAAGTAATGGGTCAGTGCTGGCATTTCGCACTGGGCCAGTGCTGGCATTTTGCAAAATAAATACTCTTGGCCATTTTCACCATCGTTGAATAAATTTATTTAACAAATAAAGTTGACAATATCGCATCGGTTTTAAACTATTAATGAAGAAATTAACATTTCTGTCAATAGAATGATGCGATATTGTTAACTTAAGTTGTTAAATAAATTTATTCAACGATGGTAAAACTGGCCGATTGTAAATTGTATTAACAGTTATAATTTATTGATTTATTTATAAATATTAAATAAATATAATTTTAAGAATAACAGGAATTAGTTTATTTAATTTATTAATTTAATGAAGAATTTTAAGAAAATGGTTTTCTGCCATTTCGGCCAAACCAATTGCATCCTAAAGATAAGGGGTGACTAATAATTTTCGCCAATATTCGTCTTGTATTATCTACCACTTCTTCCCCCCCTGACTTGAAGAGTGCCAACCTAAAGAAATCATACTTGTTAAAATAAATTCAATAATCAAATTTTATAAGCATTAATGCTATAAGCTGTTCACTTTTGTAAGAACAAACTAGATCTGGTTATTTTGGTGATTTTTATAGTGTATTACTGACTTTTAGAAACTTGGTTATATTGTAAAAAAGCTTTACAGTTTTGGATTAAGTTTGTATTATTTTAGGTTGGTATTATATTTACAAAATATTTAAGATGTCACTATTCAAAATGAAATATGATAAATTATATTTTTTAAATGACATATTTATAATCTTGTAACAGATTTATTAATAATTGAAAATTTTATTACATGAAAAAAACTATGATTGAACTAAACTAAAAATTAAACAATTTAACATGAAATAGTTTGTGTAAACTACGTCCTTAAATCTAACAAAACACACACAAATCACAATAAAAAACTGTATAATCTTCACAAAAACAATAACTATTCAAATACACTTCTTGACAAACTGTCCACCAACACGTATCAACTTGTACTGGCCCTCGAGGGGGTACTGGCCGTTAGGGCGTTTTATGACTAAGAACAATCAGACTTTTCAAATTATTACATTCAAAAAAAGTTTAGTTTTAAGTAAAAAGTATAAAAATGTTTGCTTGGATTAATACAAATAAGGAGTGCTTATAAAATGCTGGTAAAGTACTTCGTATAGGCGGAATGCGAAATACAAATGTGAAGTACATTATTAATACTGGCGTTGCACTTACTTTTGGTGCCAGCAGTAAAAGCAGTTTGCCGGCATTCGGCCGTTAGTTAAATGTTTGCTGGGAAGGTGCGCACCCAGAATTTATTCTTGAGGGGGGGGGGGAGGCTCAGAAGTATTTTTTTCCTTAGAGGCGTACCCTCGAAATTTGATTCGGCCCTCTCCAAGACAAAATCCTGACTGCGCCACTGGTAAAGGCAAATAATCAACCCGATCTGTAGTGTCTAAAATACAGAAACCTGCTCACTTAAAATATTTCGGCTCTAGAGATAATTCAGAATTATATAGAAATAAACTAACATGTTTCTATATTGTTACCAATTAAATGTATTTTAGTGTCCTTAAAACAAACTGAAAACATTTTCCTTATTTTCCAATACATGTAATTGTAAAATAAAAGTATCTCATTTTTATCGTGGATAAAATTGAAACTGTATAATACTTAAGAAAATAATCCTTGTATATTTAATCTACGGACCAATATAAAATTGCTTCAATTTCAAATTCTATTTCAAGTTGAACAATTTCGCGGCGATATCGTGGAGTTTATCACATTACCGTTGCAGTAGCCAATTATACATTTATGAAAGCGACTAGCCCGGTTGGAAAGCAAGCCACCGCGGCATTGCTCTACCAAGCTCATTCAGCGCCCTTCGCTTCTTACGGCAACTTTTATACCTAATTTATTAAATGTGAATTTTTTAATGGTCTCATTTGACCGCAAACTGAATATACGAATGCTTTAGCTAATTAGATGCAAACAAGCTTAATATTTGCTTGGTTATATTGTTGTACTTTTCATGCTTTATATACTTCAACGAAAAATTTACTTTTTTAATAAATATAAGAAAAATTGCTTTTATCTACGACAGTTAAATAATAAAAATAGAGCCGCTGGTCTATTGTCGAGGTGCTAAACTAAAATACAGTGGAACTCCAATATTCGTCATTAATCCGTTCTTGAGAGTAGGAGGAATAACAAATGAATTTTTCCCATAAGAATTAACTAAAAATATTAGGTGTACAAATGAATAATCCAAATTATTTTAAGCAGTTAAGAAATTAATTTTAGAATCATTTGATTTTCCCGTTATTTTGCGGTTATATAGTGTTAACATATAGTTATTAAAAATGAGAGTTGGTATGCCTGAAAGCCTAACATAACCTTCAAAAGTATTCAATTCAGTACAGTCGAAAATGGCAACAGATAAGGTGCATATCCGACACTGTATTCTTTACGAATTCAAAGAAAAAATGCTGCAAAAACGTGCGAATCGATTTGTTCTTTTCTCGGCGAAGGTATTGTATCGTACGATATGTGCGTATTTTGATTTACGCGGTTTAAAAGCGATGATTTCTGTCTGAACGACAAACAATGCCCTGGAGGTCCTCGAAAGTGCGACAACAATGATTTCGAGAAGCTGCTCGCTGAAAATTCGGCACAAACGCAAAAAGAGCTTGCAGAACAGTTGGCAGTAACGCAGCAAACGATTTCTAAACGCCTACATGAGATGAGACGCCCGTATACTGGCAAAGAAGAATGTCCAGTGAAATTGTTGCATGACAACGCCAAGTCGCACATTGCTTCCAATACAAAAGACACCACAATGAGTGTTGGCTGGGACGCCTTGCAGCACCCGGCGTATTTAACAGACATTGCTCCATCCGATTACCACTTGTTCCGGTCGATGGAACACTTGTCCGATATGCACTGCCAATCAGTGGATGAGATCCGAAAATGGCTTAACGACTTTATCGTGCCCAAAGAGGTAACATTTTTCCGAGATGGAATTCATCAATTGCCTGAAAGATGGCTTAAAGTTATAGAAAGCAAGGGCGAATATTTTGATCGAACAATTTAATTTACTTTCTTTTAAAATAAACCTTGAATGTACACCTAATAGTTTAATCCGTCCTCAGCCCCGAATTTTGCCTATCTATTCTCTAACCAAATCATGTCTATCTTTCAAAATTGGTTTTTTGCTAATAAGTTGACCATGAACAACAAGACATAGTATTCTCGACTAGAAACTTACAGGAGATAAACAACCCAGTTTCGGTAACATTTCTAGGACTTGTTATTGACTGTAAGCTAACCTGGGACCTCCAAATAAACAAATTAGCCAAGAAACTATGTACGAATATATATATTGTCTATTTAACCTTAAATGGTGTGCATCTCTGGCAGTGATGAAAACATACTACTTCGCGTCCATCCAATCTCAGTTAACATATACTCTTTTGATCTGGGGTCACTCTCCTCATACAACGTCTATTCTCGCTTCAACGTAGAGCAATTCGTATTTTAGCCAATTTAAGATACAGATCGGACTGTAAACGTAGTTTTGTTGAATTAAAAACTTAACCCTTCCCTATACATCCTTCATTGTATCCTATACGTCCGTGAAAATCTTAGTGAATTCTCACCTCATTCCTCGGTCCATAGACACGACACGAGAAATAAGAACGAAATTCGTCCTACCTATACTAGACTGGATAGGTCTAGATATAGTGCATATTAAAATGGAATGATTGTCCTTTACGTAGATTCTCTGGCAGTTTTGCTGAATGAGATCTCCCCAGATGGCAAGCAGTGGTTGGACAACCTGGATGTTGTCCTTTAACATTTATGAATTTATATTATTTACTCTTCGTTGTACTTAATTATTTTCTGTTTGGTTTTATGTTTCTCATACGAAATATTAATAATAAATGCATCATATGTCCAACTTTAAACATAAAGCAGTTCATATTGAACACAGACGTTTTTCAATTATCTGCAGAATAAATTTAATTATTTTGTAAAAATTAGCATATAAATCAGTTTTGGTTAAAACAAAAAAAAATAATAATAATAATAATGGAAAGTTTTTGATGCATATTAGAAATAGTAGTGGACCGAGAATCAAACCCTGTGGAACCCCACATTCCAACGACAAGATAACTGACTGTCATTAATAACAACGACAGCTGTAACACACATGACATTAAATGAAACTTCTTAAATTACAAAAACTTTATGTAGTATGTTTTCGAATGTAAAGGCCTTATCACACTAGAGTTATTATTCAAGTCTAAACTTGGAAAATTAAAGTCTTTGCATTCGAATCGAAGTCCTGTGCGTGTGATAGTATGAAGAAAAAACCTAGGTTTTGAAGACCAGGCAAATGAAACAGGATACAATTTCTCGGTCTCTTTACCCAGGTCTTACAAAATGCGCGTGCGCCAACTGGTTTTATCTCGCTCTCAGCTGACGCGTCTTTGTCTTTTGTTTACGTCTAGTGTTGTTAAATTTGTATTTTTGAAAAGTTATTTATTTAAAAAAAATGATATTAGAAGAAGAATTGATAAATTTTGTTTAAGAAAACCCGCCGTTATGGGATCCACAAGATCCTATGTATTTCTTCCTCATTCATTATAAAAAAAAACTTACAAACCAATTTTAAAATAACCTTTCAAAATATAACTGTCAACTGTCATAATTTCACGATATGCGCATGAGTAAACAAACAATTTCCAAGTCTTAACTAATATTCAAATACCGTGTGATATGTCAAGACCTGAAGACTTGGATCCTGAAAAAAAAACTACAAAAATAAGACTTGGATAGCGTTCTAGTGTGATACGCCTTTTATAAATCCCTCATAATTGGTTTTAATTATTACACCGCTACTTTCTGAAAAGGTAACAAGGATAATTACTAATGATATAGTAAACGTTATTATGCAAAGAAATATTTAAAATGCTGGTATTAACAACAAATCTGTTTGAGTAATGTAAAATCTGCAGGGCGATGATAAACTTATTACCATCACAGTTTGTATCGTTAAAAAATTTCCATACTCTGGCAACTATCACGAAATACAGTGCTCCTACCTATTAATATTAACTCGCACTTAACAAAAAAAATTGACTTGAGTATTGTATATTTAAAGTTTCTATTAATTTTTATTTTAAAAGCAAACATTGTCTGGAGTGAAGTACACAGATGTGACGGCTATATTTTTGCTATTTTTTAATTACAAACGTATATGCAAAATATGAGTTTAAAACAAAGAAAATGACTGCGGAGCGTAAAGAATTATGATGAATGTACAGTCACACTTGCTGCTCTCACATTGTTACGAATATAACAAATTTTAAATCAAAATACAAAGGAAGTACATGGTATTAAATCGCGGAAAAATACGAGCTTGGATTCCTACAGTTTGGTTAAAAATTGCCATTTAGTATAATAGGGTAATATACCTGAAATAAACTGACACAGATCAAGGAACTTTCTTTGTGTGAACGTCAAAAGTCTATGAAAAAAATCAAACTAATCTGAACTAAAGGGTTCTAAATAAAATCACGGCTACGAAAATGGATACTGGAGAAGATGTTGTTCGGTCACAAGAATGGATTAGATCAGAAATGAAGAAATAAAAAGAAGAAAGGATGTAGAAAAGAGCATTTTGACATACATAGCAGAAAAGAGACTCATCTAGTACGACCTTGTTAAGAGAGCAAATGAACGAAGATGGATAAACAGAGTGATAAACTGGAGCCCTTTAATTTTTTTTTTTTTTGATAATTGTCTTAATACAGGGTTTCTCAAAAAAATGTACTCACACTTCGAATGACGAAAATATTATTTATGAACATAGTGAGTGAAATGGAATAGCTTTGAATACAGAAGACAAATGTAATTGAAGAATTATGTTCGCAAATGTTCAAATTGATGACCATTGTTGTCCAGACAACGCTGATAACGCGAACCAAGAGATTCGCAAACTTCACGAAACAGGTCATTAGGAATATCGCAACAGTCTTTCAATTTCCAATTTCAATGCATCAATTGTTCTTGGTTTGGTGCGATAAACTTTGTCTTTGAGATATCCCCACAAAAAAAAGTCCAGGGACATGAGGTCTGATGCGAGCAACGGCGAGCAGCTATCTGTTTCAATATAATGCTGCCCTTTGCGTGCTTTAGTACCATCTTAGACATGCCTATGGTATTGATCCAATACCGGTTATAATTTACGTCCTCTCTGGCATAGGTGGTAGAAAATTCCAAGTGCCGAATTTATTGGAATTACTCCTTCCCCACCTCGAGGTTAATGACTGTCACTAAGCTGTGCATAACTCCTGGATATCGAAACCAAATAGATGTTTGTGACCGAAAAGTCCTGCTAAAAAAAATATCTTTCTCAAGAAGAAAGAAAAGAGGTGCAAGTATATGGATCTCTTGTCCGAGCTTAGAAAGCTGTTTCCAGGGTATGAGGCTAAGCTTGTAGTCCTAATAATTGTTATTTTGGATGAAATGAAAGCCTCCTATCGGAGGTAAACCCAGGCCATTCCTGCCGGCAGATCTTCTGCCATCTCTTTGATCTTCAGGCTGCAGAGAGCAGTGTTGTTCGAGTCACTCCACATTGTACCGGCACTGGATCTGGCGGTATTGCCGTAGTTTGCAATGTAGCCGTGTGTATTTAGCTCCACTAGTCTTTAGTATGACATGGCTCAAGAGGTTAGTGAAGATTGCGACTAGTGGATACTTGTCAAGACCTGACAAACCCAAAATAATAATCTGAATTACAATTGATACTTTCTGAATTACGATTTATTAATCTGAATTACAAGTGACTCTAAAAAACATCTGATCGTTTCTGAAATACAATTGGGAATGTGTAAAAAAATTATCTAGCGAGTGACTAAATCGTTATATGAGAAATGTCATGTCGCTTGTCGTTACTACTGAAATATGAAAATTTTTTAAATTTATCAATTTAAAATTTTCATTAAAGCGTTAATCAAAATAATTTAAATGTATAATTGTAGGTTTTGAGCATGCAGAACTAACATTTGGACCAGACATACAAACACAAAACATCAAATGAAATCACCGACGTCGCAATTGTCCCTGTCATAATAATTTCATAAAGCGAAATTGCGCTCGATTCATTATGCATACCCCGTTGAACACACACTAAAAACGCATCAATGCATCCTGCATCCCCAAATAACAAATACAACATTCGTTGCAACAAAACTTAAGCAAAAAAAATATTTCATCAAAGCTATAATAACAGTCGTGGCTCAATTAATTTGTAAGAGAGCTACTGAACAACGGACCCAAAGCCCGTTTTACCATAAGGCGAGTCTAGGCAATCACCTAAAAGTAGAGATGGGTCGTTCATGAACGAACCGGCTCACTGAGCCGGCTCAGTACACTGACCGAAGTAACACGGTTCACCAAATTGAAATGAGCCGGCTCACGGCTCACTGTATAGTTTCAAGTTTCAAGGATACGATTGGTCGGGCGATTGTGAACAGTGACCGGAGTGATCCGGATCTGGATCGATGTCATGTTGAACTTCGCGAGAACTTGGCTTGTAATGTATTATCATAAAATGTATTTTGTCATCAATTTGTAGGGCAGTTTATTTGAAACTAATAGGGTTAGTCTGTATTTTCTTACAACCATACTATATAAAAATATTAAAAATATTGCCCAAATCCCAGATGTCCGATTTATAAGGGCAATAAACATCGCCATAAACTTAACACATCTGGTTTAAAATACAGTAGCTACATAAAGTGAATTGCTTGTTTCAAAAATGTTAGATAAGAGTCGGGGCTAAGTGACGTTCTACCTACGACCGGACGACCGGCAACTGACTGACCTGTGTCTCAGGATCATGTTTAAAAGAACCGGCTCTAAGCAAGAGTCGGCTCTAAGCGACGTTCTACCTCTAAGCTCTAAGCGACGTTCTACCGAACGACCGACCGACCTGTGTCTCGGGATCATGTTTACAAGAACCGGCTCTGAGCAAGAGTCGGTTCTAAGCGACGTTCTACCTACGACCGAACGACCGACCGACATGCGTCTCGGGATCATGTTTACAGTTCATATATTGCAAGAATCGGCTCTAAGCAAGAGCCGGCTGTAAACGACGTTCTACCTACGACCGAACAACCGACCGACCTGTGTCTCGGGATCATATTTACAGTTTATATATTGCAAGAACCGGCTCTAAGCGACTTTCTACCTACGAACTAACAACCGTCCTGTGTTTCGGAGACATGTTTACTTAACCGGATCACTGAGCCGGATCAATAAACCGGCTCAACAAACTGAACGACCTCCACTGATCCGGTTCCGCAAACTGAGCCGAAATTCCCATCTCTACCTAAAAGCCCCCATGAGAATGGGTCACCGGAATGTCATGAAATTATGACTTTTATTTACTTACATGCAGTATGCAAAATTTTATTTTACTATTTTTCTTATACGTACCTCCAGTTAATAATATTTAGAGGGCACTGAATTATTTGTTGTATAGGGGTGGCGAATTATGATTTGTCTAAAGGCGTAAAAGCCTCTCGCCTCGGCTGTGAGCTGTTTAGGGTTCAATTCTCGGCACTTGCAAAAGATCTTAACATTTTTTCAACCATTTGTATGAGGGCTATTCGGAAAGTAACCTCCATTGTAGCGTGAGTAGTAGGCGGTGGAGCGCCGCCATTGTTATATCGGCGCGCGCAGTTATTCAGTAAGCTTCCAGCTGTGCAAGGGGGAGCGTCGTACTGAGTGTTCGCTTGTTATAACCTCAAAACATGAGTGCCGAAAAAGAATATTCCTCCAAATGTTAGAGAGAACCGTCGGATCACGATCTAGAAACTTCAAATTTCCTCATCCTCAAGTTTCTTGGACTGTTTTGTACGAGATAGTCACCGAAAAATTATATTACCGGAAGTTTTGTGCTCGTTGGGTAGCAAAACTGCTGACCAAGATCCACAAACCAAACGAATGGGTTCCGCCCTAGACTTGTCTCCAAGTGATTTCCACCTGTTCAACCACATGAAGAACTGGCTTGGATCCCAGCACTTCGCTAATGATGAAGATCTTCAAAACTCTGTGACAGTTTGGCTAAATTTCTCTGGCGGCGGCAGAGTTCTATGAAGAAGGAATTTCGAAGCTGGTTATACGCTATGACAAGTGCTTAAATTTAAATGGCAACTAGGTGGAAAAATAAAGGAAATATGTAGTTTTAAAATGTCTACAATAAGATATTTGTATCTATGCTGGTTTTATTTTTATAGCCAAACTGAGGTTGCTTTCCAAATAGCCCTCGTAGAAAAGCATCTTGCATCCAACCAAAGTATAATATCCCAGGATATTTTCCATAAAAAAAATTAAATGTTAAAGGAACCAAAGTTAAAGCTGTAGGTCCTAAACAAGTAATTTGGCGCGAATTGGCTTTAAAATTTTAATAAGAGTAAACTAAAATAATTGAATAGAATACATACTTTAATTTTTTTTATAATTTAATACTTATAAGTACTTGCAATTCTAGGACAAATACTTGTAAATGTAAGACTGTCCCACCAAAAAAGGATAGTTAGTTAGTTAGTTAAAAAAAGTTGGTGCAGAGCAATTATGGCTATTTGCGCCCAAAAGAAGGACACCTGGCAACCCTAGCGTTAGGTACCTGGCTGTGTTTGAGTTTTGAGTTTCTGCTGAATTTTTTTCCATAACTCTTTCTGTCTTTCGTCAAGGCTTTTGCGTTCATCCACTATATTCTTTTAACCGTATTCTTCAATTTTTCACTTTATGCTTTTCTAGGTCTTCCGCTGAGATTTCTCTTGTATGTTTTTTACTCTTTTTGCTTCCCAGTGATTGTTCATCTTATTTAAACGTCCATATGATCGTAGCTATCTATTTCTATGGTTTACTCCACAAGGTGCAAACCTAACCTTTATTTGAAAGTCTAGTTCCTGATTCAGATTTTTTATTAATTAATACAATTTTTCCAAAAATTTAATCAACACGGTCTTGTAAACAAAAATATGTTATAAAAAAATAATGAAATATACATGCTATTATGATGCAAAATGAAGTACAGAAGCCAGGTAGGTTTTATTCTTGATTAGCAATATGCCACTGGCCATGTTTTGTTTATTAATAATAATTGAATATCTAATTTTGCCTATGGCGTACTTTGGGCAGTTTTTTGTTACTTTATAATATTCAAATCAGTTACGCAAAAAGGACGTATTAAATATTATATGAACAAACATGTTTTGGCCTTTTTAATAAAAAAAGACGAGAGTATTAATAAAATAATATTATAATATTGAAAATGTGCATAACAAAAAATCGTCCATGAACGAAAACCATTGGAACCTTCAAAATGCAAAAGTGAGTGGTGTGTATCATATTATTTAAAATCTTCATGAGAAAATTGAAACAATTCGAGCAATCGAACATTTAATAAATATAAAAAATCACAAGAGAAACGTCTTGTATTTTATTACCACGTAAAACTACTGCCTAATTTTTAAAAATAGGTCTATATTTTTATTTCATTTCAACTTTATCTCATGTGTCAATATTTTCTTTTTTTGTTTTCAATTCCAAATCCATTGAACAAAAAAACAGTAATAAAATAAAGCAATAATTTTGAAAATCGACAAATACAATTTAAAGACATAAATTGATTTTGACGTCCATAACATAGTTATTTGTTTTAATATATTCCGATGATGAAAAAAATGCACAAAACTGCAAGCAATATAACGGAATCAGATATGAAATTTTATTGACCTTCCGGAACTTTTGTTTCAGTTTGTTCCGGTCTACTTCCAGTTTAGTTTCAGTACTGAATAATAAGTAAATAAAATTTCAAGCGTTCATATATGAATTTTTGTTGGGGATGAGGTTTAGGCTAACTCATACATTCTAGATTTTAAATGATAAAACTCATGACTGCTTTTAATCAAAGTGAGATTAGGATGGATTAGGTTAGGTATAAAATATATTTTAAGCAAAATAATTCATTGGTTAACAAACTTTTTATACTAATGGTCCCAAAAGTGAACGTAGTTAAATCTAATACTATTTTATGCTAAATTCCAACATGTTTTTAAAATTTGCTATAAACCAATATTTATTATAGCTTACTAGTCATTTGTTTTAAAAAATCCTTTGACAACTCATATTACTTAGGTATTTTTTCTATCAAAGCTATTAACACTAGATTGCCCAAGGAAGTCATTTTGACTGCTTTTTATTTTTATATTTTTTTAAATTATGTATATAATGATAAAATTTCTTAGAATTTTGTGACTTTTTGTACAACATATAAATGCGTTTATTAATAATTGTAGTTACCTCCCCCCTCATTTATTTCCGGTATATATGTGTGTTATACCTATATTGCCCAAAAGCAGTCGTTTTGACTGCTTGGGAAATTTAAAATAATCAAATGACTCTTATTATCAAATTGAGTAAATTTCTTTTATGGCCGGTCCGGCGCTGTGGTTAGGTTATGTGGAAGTTATTTTGATACTAGCCTCACAGCTTCGTCTCTTTCCGCATACCCTCCGGCCCTATCTCTCCTATTTTTTTTTTCGTGACGCTAGCATCAGAAACTCAATAAACTATTGTAGTACTTGTTATAATCTAGTGTTCGTATCTTTATGCAGTGATACTTGTTCTAACAAGTTGTTTATTTTATATCATTTACGCCCTAAATTCATGAAAGAAATGTCGAATAGAAGTGAGTTATTGGAAAAGCTAACGAACATAAGTGAAGAGTGCTCCGATATAGAATCAGATTCAATAAATTCTGAACTATCATCTGAAGATGAAACGGTTCATATTCAAAGTGAAACATCTGAAACTGAAGATAGCGATGAAGAGTCGATCACCAATGATGAAAATGAAAGTGTCATCAATATGCCCAGGAAAAGGTGTAGGGTGCTAAGTTGTTCAGACTCTGATGAAGAAACTGAAAACACCTTTCAGGAGACCGAAACAGCTGCCGATGTTACTGTGTGGTCAAAATTTGATGAAGGTGGTATTCCTGGAAGGTTACCATCTACTTGTATTTTCAAGTGTGTGAAAGGGCCAACACGCTACGCAAAAAGGAACATTATGGCAGATAATCTTATCAGTGCATTCTCGTTGATAATAGATAACCATGTTATCAAACATATAAAAAAGTGCACAGAAGAAGAATGTCAACGAATTTTGAGGCACGATTGGACAACATCATTACCGGAAATACGTGCATTTATTGGGATTTTATATGCTCGTGGAGCTTACGAGGCAAAAAATTTAAAATTGAGTTATTTATGGTCAGCAAAGTGGGGTCCCGAATTTTTTAGAAAAACTATGGCCAGAGAAAAGTTCAAGCTAATCCTACGATTTATTCGTTTTGATAAAAGAACCGAAAGAAGTAGGCGCCTACAAACAAATAAATTTGCCTTGGTTTCGGAAATATGGGATAAGTTCATTGAAAACAGTCAAGCTTGCTATCAACCAGGGCAAAATATAACAGTTGACGAGCAATTATTTCCTTCGAAAGCCAGATGCAGGTTTATACAGTATATGCCTAATAAACCCAACAAATTTAGCATCAAATTCTGACTTGCATCAGATGTTAGTAGCAAATATATTTTGAATGGTTTTCCATATTTTTTTATAACTCTAAATAATATAAAAAAATATTAAAAATTAATTTTAAATAAATTTCTTTACACATTAGTTATTCTTTCACAATGCAGTCATTTTGACTGCTTTTGGGCAATATAGGTATACACTAAGTTTCAGTCTTTCTAGTGTTAATTATTTTCTTCAAATGTAAAACGAAATATTTAACATAATTTTAACAAAAAGTTTTGTCATCATATATCATTCTTACCCCCACGTGTCAACTTTGCACGCAATGTCAAAAATATTTATAAATTCGTTATCAAATTTTCAACTGAGTTTGAAAACAAACATGACATAAGGGTCGACCTAAATTCATTCGCGTTTCATTTTTGGGAGATTGCGGTTTTTATTATGAGGGGAAAATAAACGGTGTAAACCATTATTAACATTTTACAATTAACAGATATAAGCAGACCACCCTAACTAAAGGAGCTAAAAGGACTGCACCGGCACTAGGGCGAAAATTCTCTTTTATATTTTTATTTATACCGTTAAGGCCCGGTTTTTTCACCTTCAGATAAAGTTCCAGGTAACTATCTGACAGATAAGGTTATTTGTAACTTCATCTGCTGAGTAAATGTCATCCCTTCTTTCTATACAAATGTATCTATCGGATAGTTATCTAACGGATAATGAGACTGACGTATTGAATTCACTGACTGGTATTGACATTTATTCAGCAGATGAAGTTACAAATAACCTTATCTGTCAGATAGTTACCTGGAACTTTAACTGAAGGTGGAAAGACCGGGCCTTAGAAAATTAAAATAATATATCCGTATATTTTAACTCGTTAAATAACAAGAATTTTTCAACATATATATTAAAAACCATTTGGTATTGTTCAAATTATTGCCTTCCCAACCAGGACCGTTCCTGGCAAGGGTTCATAAAGTTTCCTTGCACCTGAGCGGCCAAACTCAGGGGCGGCTGTAGATGTTTGTGGTGCGACAAATTGCCAGAATGGACTTATTTAACGAAATAGTTTTAGGGAAAAATTTCCCACTTCTACAGTAATAATTACTTTGAAGTACATAATAGACAATGAATTAATATCTTCATTTCTTAATTTTTCTATTTTTTTAAAGAAATTTTTAACTTTATCTGTAACTGTGGCTTCAGGTAAAATAAAATTTCTAAATTAAAATTAAAAAAAAATGACCTCAGATCGTCGATGTTCTAGGAAAGGCTAAAGCAATCTTACATTATTGTCAATAGAAAAAGATATCTGCGAGAAATTGATATGTCAAAAAAAATCATTTAATTTTCAATATATTTAATCTTAATAGTTTTGTCATGTATTTATATATGGAATAAAACATCCATCTTACATAAAACCATTTATTTTTAAAGATCTCTATTATGTTATATGAAAATAAGAAATAGAAAATATTTATTTCGCATGATAAATACTGGTAGCCCTCGATTTACGATGGTTCCATTTACACCGATTCAGAATATCGCTGGATGGTTACGTTGAATTAAATTTAGTTTAGTTGTTATTTGGGAAAAAATGATCTGCCAGTGTCCGTTTGTTTCCACTCTAATATTTTCCTAGACCATCTTTTATCTTGGAGTCTCGCTACATGGTCAGTCCTGTTCCTTTTCAGCTGAACGATTCTACTAACTACTTCACCAATCCTGGGAAGCATGTATATTTGGTTACTTAGTTAAATGTCTTACAAAATATTTAAATACTCTAAATCAGCGTTTCTCAACCGGGGGGCCGCGAAGTCATACAAGATCGAAACATGAAAATATAATAAAAATGCACATAATCATACAAGATATAAATTTTATTCATATTTATAAATTCGAGTATGTTATATTGATATTCATAAAAATATACCTTTCACAACATAAATAAAATAAATATTCTATTTATTTTTATACTTAATATACCTATTTTGACAACTAATTTAAACTACAGACTATTTCAAATGTTTAAGTTGTCACTAGCTAACTTTATAATGAGTAAATGGGCTTTTACTAAACAAAATGATCAAAAGCTTCAATTAATCGATAAAAATTACTAGATTTGAAAATCTAGTTCCGCTTTAACAAAAGAAACAGATTATAAGTAGACTATATCAAGGTCAAATAAATTGTATGTGTCGGTTAATGGGTTTCTCTGACAATAGTTCGCGTTGGAGGTACTTCAAGTATTTTTAAGTTGTGCTTTGAAGTACGATTTGAAAGTGCAATATTTGTTATTATATATTTTTTTTAATTGCTCTCCGAACTACATGTAACTCAAGAGTAAGGATACGAATGTGTTTAAATTAAAATGGAAGGCACTTTGAACACTTGTAAATAAAAATACTTTACTTTCAAGTCGTTATAGGGAATATAATTGTCATTTAAAAATATCACAGTTTTTTTGTCAACCGTAAATGGTATTCAAAAAATGTTTGAAAGAAAAAGTTGTTGAAAATCTCCATCCAAAGATATCCAATATGACATGCGTTCCCATTTAAACATTCGAAATTGTCCTTGATATCCTGTAATTCCGGTTTTTTCCGGAAAATTTCAATACTACCATTCAATTTTGTGCATAAATTTTAGTTCAAAATTTTCGACGTGTGAGCAACGTCGCCTTTTCGAAAAAACTCGTGTTCCCATTATCTTGATACACCCTATATACTATATACAATATTTATATAATTTGGGGGGTCCCAGGCCATAAAAGGTTGAGAAGCACTGCTCTAAATGGTACCGCATTGGACGAGAACTGGTATACTCAACATGGTTTGGCCGTTGCCATCCAGTACCAAATGAGTTTTATATGTACATACTTTTTGTATTGTTAGCAATGTATTTTTTTGATTATTTATGTTACACAATGGCTTTTAATTTTGGTAGCCCAAGTTGGTAAAATATCCTCAGTCGGACATAGATATGACAAATTTTTAGAGAAAAATAACAGGAACACTCAATGAAAAATTAGTTGAACTGGTTTCCATTCCAGATTTTCAATAATTCATTTTTAAAAAATTACTAAACAAGTAGGATATTTATTATCCTTTCTAATCCTCGCTTAAATAATAATTAAAGTATCAAATTGTAATCGTTTCGTGGCAGCTGAAGAGGCGATGTCTTGAATCTAAATGACTTGGAGGCATCTGTATGCCGCATTCAAACTAATATTAAATTTAGCGAGATTTTCAATAGCGTATTTCATTCAGTATTGTTTATATATAGCATCCGGAATATTAAAGACCGCCCCCTTTTCCCCTCCCAGATCGTTCAACAATGAAAAATGTTTTACCAAGTAATTTATGTACATTTTATATATTAAGAGTAGAAAAATATTACGCTTTTATTAAATTTAAAATTATTTAGAGACAAGAATTCTCTTTTACTCCTCTATATTTCTGCTAAGTGGTCTTTTCAAGTATCTTTTATGCCAATATTTAAGTGTTATCTTTTTCTCGTTCCACAAACCACGGGATGATCAGTTGAGCTACAAATTCTATACTCGCCGATAAAAGAAACACTCTAAATGTAGCATTTTGCTAGAACTACCCACTGCAACGTTTAACAGTAACTGCCAACCGTTACGTCTGCATCGTTACAGAAGATGGCTGAAGTATTCAAATATTGCTGATGTTTAAATGAAGCTAAAAACACTATTAATTATAATATGGGATTTCATATAGTCTTCGTTCAAGGTGAAATATTTATTGTTAGCGACAAAATAAATGTTTATGCAGGCTTGTTATATAGACCAGTGTTTCTCAACAGGTGGTCCGCGGACCACCAGCGGTCCCCAGAAAAATTTTAGTGGTCCGCGAGTTTTTATATGTGTTTTTTTCAGTTTTTTATTTTATTTTTTATGCGCATTTTTTATGTAAATAATTTATATTTTGTTTATTTTCTGAAACCTTTATGTAATTTTCTACAAATAAAATAAATGTATTTAGTAGCACATTAAATATATTTGTTTTCTTCCAAAAAATTAACCAAAAATTATTATTAGTGGTCCGAGTTAGAAATTTATATATTATACTGGTCCGCGGTGCGTTTTTGGTTGAGAAACACTGATATAGACTGCCGATTTTTATCGTTATCTAGTAAAACTTCAATAATTATTTATCAGCCTTTTAGTACAATCGTAAGTTTGTCCAATTTTTTGTTGGCGGCTTTAGTTTATTTTGTTTTCCTATGTAGTTTGTAATTTGTTTTTTTTTCGTATTCACGAGTTGCCCCTGTGTTGGTAGTAAGAGGTCACACCTATTTTCATGATGAATAACTCGGTGCAGTTTCATAATGCAACATATTGAGCAAGAAACCAGTCTGCAAGATATAAATTGTCGAGAATTCTCGAGCTTATAACATATGTGTTTATATATTTCAACATTAAAGGGATAATTCTAAATCTTCTTAAATAAACACAAGTTTATAATCCAGGACAAAATTCTGAAGGATATTCCCATTTAAATAACACAAAATATACGCTTCGGTTGATGAAGAAAAAGTGAAAAAGAAGTCGAATTTAGTCACATCCAGAATTAATCATTCCAGATATTTTGGTGAACGACTGTAGCACTGTTGGATAATAAGTAGCTAGCTGTGCATAAGATACCGCGATCAACTCCCGGTGCCAGCAAACATTAAAAATAGTTTTCTAGTCGTTCTCACACGTAAAGTGCAAAGCTCGCCACTGAGGTATTGCTACAGGTACAATTACCTTTGTTTCGTCGACAACATTAGCAGCGACATTACAAAGCTAAACACTATACTAAACCAGTGGCGAAGGGAGACCTCCGCTATACTTGCCCTCCCATAAAAAAACAATAATGAAAAAAATACGTATATATTTTTTTTTAATTTAAAATAAGATTTAGGTAAATCTTGAAAAATACATCAATATATGTCCTATACAAATTTTTGTCCAATGCTTGGTTTATTAGTTACGAGTTTTTTTAAATTTTAAAGTTTAATAACTTCCGTTTCCGGTTTTGGATTTTAATAAAAAACAATAGGATTCTTCCCAGTTATTAGGAGTATTTTTTAGTGCTAGAACGAACTCTTTAAGTTAAACCGTTTTTGAGTTATCGTGTATACACACACACAGACACACACAGACACACATACACACACACACACAGACTCACACACAGACACACACATACGGACGGCACTTCGAAAATAGGTTTTTTGGATTCCCTGGACCATGAAACGTGGTCATCAGTCAAAATCTCGACATCGAAATTTTTCGCGGTTACAATACTTGCCCATTAAATATTAAGGTCGGGCAAGTAAAAAATTTACCGAAGCATTCAAATGTGTAGTTCTTCAGGTAAATTCAAATTTTTGGTCCAAGACCAAAATAATCAAGAGATCAGGCAACTCACTGTTGAAAATAAACCCATCGAAATCGTAAACGAGTGCCTATACCTAGGTCATTTTATTCCGCTTGGGAAAAATAACAAAACGACCGAAATATTCTGGAGAATAAAAGATGGACTGCATTAATTAAATTTGTGGTCTTTTAAAAAGCCCAGAGATTCCCATATTAATGAAAGCCAAAATTTACGATTAGTACATCGTGCATGTTTCCACGATGACGTTGACAGCTAAAAGTGCTGACAGTCTGAGAAAAATACAAAGGGCAATGGAGCATGATGCTTGGCGTAAGTTTGTGGGACAAAAAAGGAAATTCTGATAATCGGATACGCAACAAAATTACAGACCATGTTGGGCAATCAATAAAAACGTGCCGATATGAATCATATCGGTTTTATATATGGACACGAGCAAGGAGAGAACACGATGGAAAGAAGTATGGAGAACAAGACCAGAAAATAAGTAAGTCGACTATAGCCTTATAAGGTAGAAAGGCTTCAGGATTAAGTAAGCATGGACACGGGTATTTCTATTTGCAAAAGTTGCGGATTCGAATATTAAAAATCGTTTCTACGCAAGTTTCAACGAATAACTCTGTAGCAAGCTTTCCATTTGCAGAGGAAGAACGGCAGATAAATTATTTTTAAACTGTTTGCCGGCAACATGAGTTGAACGTGGTACTTTATGTACCGTTTCTATATTTCCTTAATTGTTTTCTCATCATTTGGTTATTACTTTACTATTTCTTACTCCAGCACATTTTTCTTTTGAAATGACCAAGTAAGGCATTCATTTGGTTTAAATTCGTATTGTCAATATTTTAAATACAAACTCAAAAGTATTGATTCACTAGCGTTCTACCCCTGATTACTTCTGGTTTCGATTAACTTCTGATTGTTCCATTCTTCCGAAAGAATTAATGACAACTCCCATTTATATTTGATAATGTAATTACTCAAAGTTTCTATCAACTTTAGGCACTGTAGCTACGTGTAATTAACTGTTAAATTATTAAAGTACTTTCAAATGGTAAATAAACTTGAATTTTTACACATCAATTATTTGATTTCAGAGAACTAAGAAAGTTAAACCTTACTTTGTAAGATAAAGGTTCCGGGTTCAAATCACAGCTTAGGAATATATGAGGTCTGTTCAAAAAGTATCGCGAATTTTGAATTTCCGCGGGTTACGTATATTCGATTTTTTTGTGGCGTTATGGTGGTACTCATGTCTCTCACTTATGCTGACAAGTTCGGTCATTTTGAATGTTCCGTTAATTTTTGACAGTTGCTTTGCTTGCACGTGTTTTGGCTCGTCTTCTATTTTTGCCTATACCAAAAAATGGATCAATGAATCTGTATCAAATTTTGTGTGAAAAATAAAATTAAGTGCGCGGACGCATTCCGAATGTTGACTGTGGCATATGGTGAAGCTACCTTGAACCGAAGCAACGTTTATCGGTGGTACAAAATGTTCTCAGAGGGCCGAGAAGATGTGAACGACGAAGAGCGTGCCGGACGCCCGAGCACGTCAACAACAGACGAAAACATTGATGAAGTGAAGAAAATAGTATTGTCTAATCGTCGAATCACCGTTAGAGAAATTGCTGAGGACCTAAACATATCGATTGGCTCGTGCCATTCGATTTTTACCAATGATTTGGGCATGAGACGGGTCGCCGCCCACACATCGATGCTTGTGCGCGAATTTTTTGCCACTATAAATGCCGCAGCCACCGTATTCCCCAGATCTGGCCCCTGTGACTTTTTCTTGTTCTCGAAACTGAAGAGGCCCATGAAAGGACGACGTTACGCTACGAGTGAGGAGATAAAGATGGCATCGAAGGAAGAGCTAAACAAGATCACAAAAAATGATTTTTTCAAGTGCTTCGAGGATTGGGAAAAACGTTGGCACAAGTGTATAATATCTGGTGGGGATTACTTTGAAGGGGACAAAATAGAAATTCATGAATAAATAAATAATTTTCGAAAAAACACAAAATTCGCGATACTTTTTGAACAGACCTCGTATGGTTGGTAGGAAAATAATTGTGGTTTTTGTTTACTAAATTCAAACATTTTGTCATATGTTAAGTCGGCAGTTGTTAGAACTGTGATTTTTAATAAAAAAGTGATTAATATTCAGCAGTAGTAAAAATGTGGCGCATGTTATTTGATAATGTATGTGACATGGATGCAAGAAGAGAAGTTTTAGTATTGTTTTCATAGTCCTTCACACATCTCCGATTTTATTTGATTTAAATCCAAGAGAAATTCAATAAACCAGCCAGATTCCTGTTTCATGAGATCATACTAAATTACATTACAAACAGACAGCAAACATACAACATCGGGGAAAAAATATAGACGTACTTTCCAAACCTAGTTTTCTGTCTACGCTCACTGCGTTCATAACAAGGAAATTGTGGAATATAAACAAACCGCTTTCACAATGTCATATTTGAAATCCTTATAAACTAATATAAATATTTTTATTGTTATATAAAGGAATTTCTTTTCATATAAAATACCAATTTTATACATCAACCAATACAATAAGTAGAACAA
Organism: Liopterus haemorrhoidalis; assembly: GCA_963971575.1. NCBI lineage: Eukaryota > Metazoa > Arthropoda > Insecta > Coleoptera > Dytiscidae > Liopterus > Liopterus haemorrhoidalis. The sequence continues at coordinate 3,537,117 of OZ020618.1, forward strand.
TCAATTTGTGGTATAATAGGGGATACGCATAAAATTTGTATTTCCTTAAAACTACATTATTTTGATATGTTAATGTTAGTTATATCACCTTACAAAACAAAAATTACATTTTAATTAATATTATAGCCAAATTTTTGAATTAAAATATTGTAAATTTGAAATAAGCCGACCACGGGGCGAAGGTTGCCGAGTAAAAACGACTGAATATGACGTCAAACGATAGGGGTTTCACATCACAGATACAGCTACAACATAATATTTACACGTGTGTGTATTGTATTGTTCGAGAGTTTTGTGTTTGTTTTTAAACAATTTTTCACGCATTTATTATTAAAATGGCAGATAAAGATTTGGTTAGGGCTCAGAGTGATAATTTACCCAACATTGATGCATTTATGCTCATGGAATATATGAAAAATAATGAATGCTACAGTGCTGAAGAAATACGTGGTGTCAAAGCAGACCTGTAAGTAATTTTTATTTTATATTCTATAACTTTATGTAAACAAACGCTGCAACTCTGTAAAATGTAAATATTTATGTAATTTAGATGTCAGAATTTTACTACATTGTTTACATGAAGTTACAAAACGTTAGAGGCATAATTGAAATACTGCAATATAGGTTATCTATTAGATTATCTAAAAGATTAACTTTTAGGTTAGATAAGAAATACTAATTTTTTCTATACTTCTCATGAAAACACTAATTATGCTTTAAATTCACCAACTTTGCGTCTCTCTACCTTGTTCAACTTATATTCTTGTCATACTGAATTTCCAGATCTTTTCAACACAAATTTAACAAATTTTAAAAAATCTATATTACGCTGCTTATTATAATTATAATAATATTGAACCTAACACATACTCAATTAGTTTATATATTTGATATATCTAAATGTTTATTTAAATCATTGATGTGCTATCTGCTTATATATGTTAACAATCAGATAATAATTATATAATTTATGTAGTGCCACCCTATTATTGGGATCTTTAGTAGCCTGTTGGTGTGGCCAAAACTTTAAATAAATAAATAAATAAATAAATAAATAAATATAAAATTTAATTCGGTAAACATGTATAAATTGTTTTTATAGAATTAAACTTTATTTTAATTAAAATCACTCTAACTTTACATAACCTATAAAAGTTATACAAACAAATAAGTTCACAACAGACTATGTACGCCGGTAAGCTAGTAGTGTCATGCGTCAGTTAGAAGGGGTATGACGTCACACGTCGTTTTCGCGCGCTACATACATTTATGATTTTTTTAAGCCTTCAAATTACAAAAAAATTAAATAAAAACTGTTTTTTATGTTTATATGCAACAAGAGGAATATAACAAAAAAAAATTAAAAAAATCATGCCTATCCCCTATTGTTTAAAAACATGAATAAATAAATATTGCGAAGAACAGAAATTTATATCACTTGGAAAAAAAACAATAAGCACGTTATTTCCGAAGGATTAATAATTCGAAACAGTTTGCAATAGATACACCGTCATTATATGGACATCGTATTATATTACATGCTGGATCGGAAAACAGTTTTTCATTTGGTTTTTCAGTTTTTCATTGAGTGGCGAATTACTGCTGTCTGCAAAAATTGTAAAATTTGCAAGCCTAGCCTATTCTATACCTGGATAAATTGTGAAGGGAAGAATATTGTAACCTACAATGGAGCTGCAAAAAATCATCTAGTAATAACAATAGACATTGTCCCTCTTACCTGCTCAGCTAGTTGCTCGTTAAACAGTCAAAAGTTATTTCTTATTTCGAAAAACACAATACTTATCAACCTAAAAGCAAAAATGTATCACTCATGCATTCTTCCTGCAGTAAACTACATCTTGAAACAATGAGTTAAACGGTTAAATGTATCAATCAACTAAAGATCATCCAACAAACCATGGCTTAGCATAAGCTTAAGAGATGAGCTGAAGAACGAAGATATCCGCAAAGAAAACAATTTCAACAATATTGGACACAGAATTGCATCCCATAAATGGAACTGGGTTATTCATGCAACCAGACAAGACAATAACCAATGGAGAAACAAAATTGTTCATTGGGGTTCAAGCATTTTCAAAAGTAGTGTTGGCAGATTTCAAAAAATTGATGTGAAGTGTGAATATTCACACATTTCAGGGTTTCGCAGGTATATAATAAGTGAAGGCGGCATGCTGAGTGTGTAGGACAAATTTTACTTTGTAGTAATCACGGCAAAATGAACGATATTTTTAAAATAATTTATCGTCTGTTAATCATATAATAAGAATGGTTATTAAATTTACGCTCTTAAAAATTGAATGCAACATTTGTCAAAATATAACTAGAATTTTGACAAAATAATTTCAACATAATAAAAATGAAAAAAAAAACTGAAAAAATAAAATTCACTCCGTACTCGAAACCCTTCGTTTCCAGCGAATTTTAGCTTACGACACCAGTGCTCTAACCACTACGCTATCGTACACCTTGCATGTGGGTGTCTTACATTGGTATAACTTTTGTACTTTGTGAACCAAAAACCACAAAAAATGCGTTATTTTCCGAAAACATAATCTGATCAAAAATCCCTGTTGTACTATATCGGTTCACACCAATATACATTACTTAGAATTTTTTTAGATTTTTAGTTTAAACCAACTGGGCTACAGGGTGTGGGACAATTTTTTTTTTGCACAATTTTGGCAAAAATCGCGTCAAAATAATTTATTTTGCAAAAATAAAAATTTGATCGTTAATCCACGTACTAAGGGCTTTCATTGGATGCCCTACTCAGATTGAAAAAAAAAAATTTTTGTATTCGATGAGCACAGTTTTGTTTATATTTTTAGGGGGATATGTTTTTTAGATGTTTTAGTATTTTTCCTATGTGCGGGTCAAAGAGTTGTATCAGCATGCCAAATTTCAACTCTCTAGGTTTAGCCGTTTGGCTACAATTTTTACCGAATAGACAGACAGACAGACAGACAGATAGACAGACAGACAGACAGACAGACAGAAGACAAAATGACGGTATAAGGGTTTTTTGGTCATACCTACAAAACCCTAAAAAGGTGTTTAGACGAAATATAAAAGTGGGATTTAGCAATGGCATCAACTGGATAAGGGCACGAAATTATGGAAGAAAACACGGAAGGCCTATGTTTAGGAGAGGAGAAAATTTAAGGCTGAAAGAAAGTATTTGGATTTTAGTTTGGAAAATATGGCAAAAAGAACTGGAATGAATTATATATTAATTCACACGGTAGTAAAATTTGAATTGCGAACTGGTATAACAATAATAAATTTTAAAATGTATTGGCCATATTCCAAACTATATCATAAATTTAAAATATACATATATGAGAACTGATACTTTTGTTTTAGTGTCTATATGAATTGCTTTCAATATTTGACCAGAAAATTACATCACTCATACATTATATAATCAATATGTGCAAAAATTCACTCTAAAAATTCAATTTAAAACTCTAACAAAAAATTTAAAGTTAATATTGCAGAAACTATTTCTTTTGTTAGTATGTTGTTTAAAATAGTTGTGCATACCTCCAGATGTGTGAACCGATAAATTTTAATTAACAACTCGTCTCTTGCCAAGTGTAATATTGTCTATTGTCAAAAAAATCACATACCTCAACTGTTATTATAACTATGAGCAACAAAAGAGAATAGGACATGGCGTTTGTACGACATAAGAATGTCTCTAAATAGACCAACAGGAAAAATATAACAAGAAAATATAGTCTCTAAAACCATTACGACTAATTGTTTCTATTGAAAATCATCTTCTTGATCTCTGTCTTGAATTTTGATGAAGAATTATCCATATGGGAAAGACATAAAAGTTATAACTAGTTAGAAAATGTGTGGACAATAATGGTGGTTTGATCGAACATTTGTATTTTTTTTTTTTTTTTTGTAAAATAATTGTAAAAAGTAATAGTTTTTTTTTTTCTAAATAGTCAAATAGTTTATTTTGGAGATATTTTGTTTCTTTTTTTATTGTTTTCAAAGCTTGCTACGTTCAACTTTATAAAACTTATCTTGATTATTATTTTGTAAATAAATGGTCGCCGTTTTGAAATGCTTAACATAAAAATATGATTTTTTGGTGTCATTATAAAGCTAATTTAATGTACTTTTAGGAAAAAATATAAAATTATCGATTCCCTATGCTAGATCAAAAGTTGACATCATTTCCGGTGAAACCGGAAGTGCCTCAGAATTCTTATAGTAACCTTTAGATGGTCCTTTTTGTCTAGTTTAACTCTTGTTCTGAATATTTTTTGTATCTTTACAAATAAAGGAGATTTTCGGGGTGCCCCGTTTCAAACAAACAGCCTGTATATAGAAATCGACTTCAAAGCATTGACACAACGTTGAGGATTGCATTAACTAAATCAATTGAAGCAAGAATAAACAATTTGGTGACCGAGAATCAGGAGGAGAAGAGCCATTAGTATGTACTGGTATAAAATTATTACGTTTATAAAATGAAATTATTGTCCGGCGCTTACATAATTTTTTTCCAACGCACATGGGTCGTCTGATAATTTTGTTATTATTTTTGGGTCGATAGACACCAAAGGTTGCGGAACGCTGATGTAAAGTATCTCATCAAATAACCTGTTATTTGTGTGTTATAATGTATAGAATAAAAACTCCCATGTAGTGTAAAACGATCTTTATTGAAAGTAGAATAGTTGGTATGCGCAACATAATCTAACATGAAATCGATGTACAAAGAGTGCTGGTAACCGTATGCGGAAAGCTAACAGTAGAAGGAGCGTAGCACATTGAGGTAATAAATCTTGGCAGTGCCAGGTCGTAGTCGAGTGAGGACCCCTTATCCAGGTACCAACAAAGGGTACTGTGTTTAAATAACTTGTGGCTCAAATTACTAAATATTTACCCAACTTCCTCGCATTAATTAAATGTGCTCAAGCTCACCTAGATCCATCTAACGGTTAACAGATATAATTTACAGACTTTGCGATACTGACAAATTGTTTTATATTCTAGTATTTTAAGTTTACACGATAACTACAAGAATTATTACCTACTACCTTCAACAGCCATTTTTAAATCATAAATTACGAGTGATCGACCAGGAAAATATTTTATGACTGATTACAAATGCCCTTTAAGAAGATCCTGCACTATTAACACAAGGAAAACATTTCATTTGGATATAATTTATGAAGAGTAACGAATAACAAAAGCATAATACCCTTATTCAGTGAATAATTCAAGTCATATATTATTCGTAAATTCAGTTGTATGAAGAGGGGGGGAGAGGCTGATAACCACAATTTAAGCATATTTTTGTGATTTTTTTTCAAATCTATGGTTACATTTATTCATTTTCAAACTAAGTACATATATAAAGTATGTTTTGAAGAAGATACATAAAAACTTTGAAGGCAAAATATGGCGAAATGAGCCAGCTGTGGCAAATCTTCTCAGACTCCGGGAAAAAAAATAGATTTTGCGGTGACCAGCATAACTCGTCACTGGATCATCTGAAATCAAAAATCCAAAAAGATTTTTGTTAGTTTATGAGTTTGCCGAGGTAACGACGTTGAGATATTTTTTTTTCATGTTTTTTTTTTTATTTAACAATCACAAATATACTCATTTTTAGGTTTGTTTTTAGAGGGAATTAATTTTTTTTTGTCTTCTAAGTAACGCTAAAAACTGAAAAATCATTTTAAAAATAAAAACTCATCGTCATTACCTCGGCAAACTCATAAACTAACAAAATCTTTTTGGATTTTTGATTTCAGATGATCCAGTGACGAGTTATGCTGGTCACCGCAAAATCTAATTTTTTTCCCGGAGTCTGAGAAAATTTGCCACAGCTGGCTTATTTCGCCAATTTTGCCTTCAAAAATTTTTTGTATCTTCTTCAAAACATACTTTATATATGTACTTAGTTTGAAAATGAATAAATTTAACCATAGATTTGAAAAAAATTCACAAAAATATGCTTAAAATGGGGTTATCAGACCCTACCCCCCCTTAAAACAATTTGTAAAAATACACTTCTAACATTTCCACAACTTTGGTGTACCTCAGGACTCGATTTAAGGACCAATTCTGTCCTTGATTTATATTAATGTCTTGTCTTCACTTCTATTCATAAGAATCAATCTTCTTGCTCTATGGAGACGACTAAGAGTATAGGGGAAACTTCCTAAGCGCCCTGACATCTGGTAGCAATTTACGGAAGATACGAGAGTGACATTGTTTTGTTTTGTTGAATGGAGAAATACGTGTTTTTTTGTTGTTTGTGTTTTATTTTTGTAAATCATGGAAAAAAAAACAATCAATTTTGTTGTGTGCTGCAATGTAAATCGTGAATAAGGAAGAATCCTTCTTAAACATTTCATAATCTACCTAAATCGAAAAAAATATCAATTGAAACGACGTTTGGAGGCAAAAAGAAAGTGGATCGTAGGTTTTTATGGACCCAAAAACTAAAAATGGGCAAAAATCCAAGCCCATGCATGCATGTTTGCTCGTTGCATTTTATGGAAAGTGATTTTTTACGTCCAAGAAAAGACTGAAAAAAAGCATTTATCCCACCCAAAATTTGCCTAAATCATCAGTTGACATATTAAAAGGCCCTTCTAATTTTTCAGGCAGAGATATTAATTTTTACTAATATATTTACCATATTTTTGTTGTTATATTGACAGACAGTCAAAAAGAATTAAAAAACTAAAAATTTTCTTGAAATTTCTTTAGAATAGTATATTATTACATTTATTGCAAATCGTAGATTACTTTTAAATTAAAAAAAAGCTCGGAAAACAGGAATAAAACTCGTGTTCATTTTCACCATGTAAACAAGTACACGAGTAACAGTTTAATGTCACTTTCGAGTGTTCCAGCTTTGCCGCATATGGCGCTGCGATCTTAAAAAGTTTCCCCTATGGCCTCTATGTCCAAATGTTTCATCCGCATCCGCTAGATGTTCGGCCGGCCAATTAGAAGGACCACTTACCTTAGGTCTTTATGATATATTACATTAGATTTTCGAAGAGTTTTGAGCCATAACGTTGTTCTTATTTTTTGACAGCACTGATTGAAAATTATTAGGCGTAGTACTTTATTTGTAATAAAATTTAAGTGTTGATTATAATGTTAAAACAGAATTCGCCTCTATTTTTATTAAGAAAAACAATTAAAATGTCTCTAATCTGACATAATAGTATTGGTAACACAATAAGTGTTACCAACACATTCCAGATGTTTGTGTCATGATGAAATATTCCTAGAAGAGATGAAACAAATGACTTTAGTGTTAATGATGATGTGTCATTATAAAAGCGTTGGAGTATATTTAACTTTGAGTATGCGTGGGCGGAACATGCTATCGTTACATTTAATAAAAACAAAGCTATTTGTATTGCATGTCCAACATGACAAATAACATCGTATTTAGTTATGAATTTGAATGTCTGTCGAACTACATCGTGCATTGATTATTATTGTTCATTATTAACCTATGTTTCTGTCCGATATGGGAATTTAATCATTGACCACGGTAATGTATGTTTTATAAAAATTGGGCACAAATCAGGGTTTTGACGGAATGTGCCACGCTGGTTACCGGCATCCGTTAATTTGCCCCTGATACATTAATAAAATAATTAATACAGTGGCTAGCTAATCAAATTTGGAGAGGAGTGAGGGGGAGGGGGTGTGGGTATTTTTTATTGTTTTAGAAATTAGACTATATTCATCAACATACTCTCCTTGAAGAGTGATACAATCATTCCAACGTTCCTCTAAGTTTTCGATGCCTTCTTTGTAGAACGATTTGTTTTTGTCCTAAACATAGGACTCGGTTTCGGCAATCACTTCTTCATTTGAGTTAAATTTCTTTCCCTGGAGCATCTTTTTTAGGTCTGCAAAAAGCCAGTAGTCTCTGGGGGCTAGATCTGGAGAGTACGGTGGGTGAGGAAGCAATTCGAAGCGTAATTTAACCATCGTTTCATCGACTTGTGACGCTGGGTAATTTTCGTGTAAAATTATAAACACACTATCTTCTGATATCTTTAAGGTGTCAGCTATCTCACGCAACTTCACTTTACGATCTTTCAAAATTATTTTTTGAACTTTTTTTATGTTTTCCGAAACAACTACCGATTTTGGGCGACCAGAGCGTTCAGCATCATCGGTGTTTGTACGACCGCGTTTAAATTCAGCATACCAATCAGTAATAGTTGATTTGTCTGGTGCAGAGTCTCTATAAAGCTTATCATGCCACTGTTTGGCTTCAACAGTATTTTTTTCCATCAAAAAACATGTTTAATCAACACATGAAATTCTTTTTATCCACCCTTTTGAAAATTACAAAACTGGAGTCACTAAAACCACTGTAACCTCTAAACTAACTGTCAGAATATCATGAAATTTTCACACGTATCGTTTGAAGGTTGGTACTATCCAGAAATCATATGGGTCTGTCGACAGTGTTGCCATATATATGTCAGACCGGAGATTTATTGAGGGAAGTGTTATGTATCTGTTTCTCACGGATGTCTATTTACAGATGTCTTTCACATGCTTATTTGAATTTTATAATTAAGAGGTGATAAGTGCAAATTTTAATATATGGTCTGACATACCGTACATAAAATTTCAAAGCCAACTATTGTAATTTCTTTTTAGGGTTTTGTAGGTATGACCAAAAAACCCTTATACCGTCATTTTGTCGTCTGTCTGTCTGTCTGTCTGTCTGTCTGTCTGTCTGTCTGTTCGGTAAAAATTGTAGCCAAACGGCTAGACCTAGAGAGTTGAAATTTGGCATGCTTATACAACTCCTTGACTCGCACATAGGAAAAATACTAAAACATCTAAAAAACATATCCCCCTAAAAATATAAACAAAAATGTGCTCATCAAAAAAAAAAATATTTTTTTAAAATTCTGAGTAGGGTATCAAATGAAAGCCCTTAGTACGTGGATTAACGATCAAAATTTTATTTTTGCAAAATAAATTATTTTGATGCGATTTTTGCCAAAATTGTGCAAAAAAAAATTTGTCCCACACCCTGTAGCCCAGATGGTTTAAACTAAAAATCTGAAAAAATTCTAAGTAATGTACATTGGTGTGAACCGGAATAGTACAACAGGAATTTTTGATCAGATTATGTTTTCGGAAAATAACGCATTTTTTGTGTTTTTAACTAAAATATGTTAAATATTTAATTCGCTATGTAACACTTCAGATAAGAAACTCTGGTAGCTCAGATGGTTTCGTAACGCACTTTGTAAATTGCAGTGCGAACGTTGCAGAGTTCGAATCCTGTTAATTTTATTGTTTTTCTGTTTTTTTTATTGCATTTCTATTTTGTTTAAATTATTTTGTCAAAATTCTAGTTATATTTTGGTAAATGTTGGATTTATTTTTTAAAAGCGTAAATTTAATAACCAGTGGGAAGTGTTGAAATTATAATTTAATTCTGTTTGACGAAATCAGAGGGCGGGACTTATGATATAAGCAACCAATGGAAGCCATAGGCGCAATTTTAAAAATCTTACTGAACCTTGCTGTATAAATAAAATACTGTACATATTTAGAAACTTAAATAATGGCATTAGACATTCGAATTAAAATTCATAAAAAAATATTTTGACATAAAATTTGTTTTGGCATCCCAAATAATCATCATTCAGTTACTAAATACCTGCAAAACCCAGAAATGTGTGAAGATTCACACTTCACATAATTTTTTTTAACATATGTTACAGAAGTATTGACTTATATTATTTATTATAATATATTTATCATATATTTTCTATTGCGTTAGTAGCCAGAATTGCTGTACTGTAATATATCTTTGAGACTATAGAAGGCCTTAACTTGTAGTTGTTCTATTTTCTTTTGTCTATGTTATAACTTTAAAATTACCATTCTCACCAATTTTCTTAGTAAAATAATTATACGGAAGCAACCACATGAAAATGAATCCATTACCTTATTCAGCAATGTAATTATCATTTAACACATCTTAAATTTCTCCGTCTGCGACCTATTAGCATAACAAAACTTTAGTAATGTAAAGACATGAACGCACATTTATAATTCCCTTTGTTGCAGTGCAAGATGAAAATGAGCAAAGTAGGCAACCAGACCAACTCACAAGATCCGCAGGCAGTCAACTCTCGCGTCTTCGTGGGTAACCTCAACACCTTCCAATGCTCCAAGACAGATGTCGAGAGGATGTTTCAGAGATATGGAAGACTAGCAGGTAAGAATTCAAATTACAAAAAAATATGAGGTATTATTCCTTTTCTTTCTAAGGATTACAGATTGAGATTCACATTTTGAAATTAAATATTTTAAAAAATCTTATTTGTATATTACGGCCAATGACTGAATGGCGGACAGTGTTAACAAAGACCGGCCAATGACAGGCATAAAAAAATAATAGTCAAATTCCTTTAAGCTTACCTCAAGTCTTTTGGTTTCTGCTGTCTAGATTTTTACTAACTAAACCTAACTTGTCATTGGATGGTCGTTGTTAACACTGCCCTCAGTCGGCCATTGGCCATAACATTCTTACTAGCGAAAAATAAAAAAATATGAGTTTTATAGGATTTAAAGCCCTTTCTGATTCTAGATATAAATCCAATCATTGTGTAAGATTTTTTAAAAATATAATCAATATATATCTCAAATATCAATTTAGTATACTAGTGTTGGCGAATCAACGCAGTTACGTCACACTACGTAACAAACGACTGTATTGTCTGGAACAATGCAATCGTTTGTTACGTCGTTAGGTCGTTACTATCACCGTTTAAATTATGGTTGAAATCAATCGTACATCTGTTCCTTGTGAAGGATATTTTATAATATTTAGAAATTTACATATTTAATTTATCAATCTTTATAAAATGAGATACAGCTGGATAGACCTCTCGTGGCCGGGCGTGGCTTATGGTACGCATAGAGAGGGCACTATGAAAGACAGTGTCAGATGCAGAGAACAGTCAAAGAAACAAGTTCACATTCTTACACGTGTACATTATATTTATCAGTTAGGTACGTCTACAAACACAAGTTCCTCCCATTACAGTTGAACAACAAAACTATAGAAACGTAACTGCTTGATTTAAGTGATTACTGCATTTGACGTTCACTTTGTCGACTTGTTTATTGGTCAGAGCAACCCCGTCCCACGTCTTTTTCTCCAGCAATTTCAAGTAGATTGTAAATAATAAAGGCTTACAAAAATCAAAAACATTGATAATTATTTCTCGACTTTGACTATTAATAACACGTCCGACTAGTTTGCTTTTTGTCTCCATGATTTTAATATTTAATATATTTTGAATGTTGCGCTTATGCACTTGACTGTAATAGCGTGTGTAGGAAATAATGCAATTCGTCAAAGTTATAATCCTCACTACAAATTTCACGCGCATGTTTCACGCCCGGCCACGAGAGATCTGACTGTAATCTATTTAAATCAAGTTGAACTTGAAAACAATGTTGAAGAGATAAAATTTATAGCAAGATTTTTAGATGGTCAGCAAAGAAAATGAACTTACAGTAGTGAAAGCAAGAAATAATTTTATTAATAAAACTGATAGGGCCAATATGGTTTCCCTGAGGCACACCATAAGTAATTATTTTGACATTAGAATGGAAATTTTTAAAAATAGGTAGTATATATCATAATTCTATGACGCCAAGCGAAACGTTTTAGTAACATTTGGTTTTAACCACGGTTGGCATCATATGTATCGCTAGTCAGTTCTGGCTCCTTGGGTATCAAAATATAGCTCTTTCAACAATTGCAAGAATAGAAAATTTTTCGCCACCTGATATGAATTAATATGTAGTCGGATTTTTATAAAGATAATTACGTAATAAGTAATTGTCTATTATGTTTACATAATACTTCATACGTAATATGAATGCTGCAAAGATTAAACACCATTGCAAGCATTACAATTAAACTTTACTGCAGACACAAAAGAAAATTAAGAAAACACTAGAAAGAGACCGAGTAACAATTTCGAGAAGATTGCATGAAATGGGAAAAATTCACTAGGTTGAAAAGTTGATACACAAATACTACAGGTACGCGTACACGTGTTTTAAATGAGTGTGCGTCTACCAGCCAGCGCTACAAGCATTGCATTCGAGCAATTTCGACTAACATTCTCGACAAAGATTGTTTTTGAGTGTACTGGCGTTGAGGCTCTGACTTCACAGTAGCATTTATGCCCTAGTGCAGCGTTTCCTAAAGTGTGGGTTGCGACCCGGCACCGGGTCGCAGAAAAATTTTGCCAGGTCGCGAAAAAAATTGTAAAAACACAAAAAAGATTTTTTTTGTACATATTATTTTTTTTACATCAGTTAATCTCTAGAATAGTGTGTATTTGTGCTATTTATTACTATACTATATTCTTTATTACTATACTATATTCTTTATTACTATACTATACTCTTTATTACTATTTATTACTCGTTATTACTATAAAGCTACTGCTTTAAAATAAAATTTGTTTTGTAAATAAATGTTTTTTTTTAATAAGGTGGGTCGCGAAAAATTTTAAAACCTCGTACCGGGTCGCGGTCAAAAAAGTTTGGGAACCGCTGCCCTAGTGGATGCGTAGTAGCATCGTCCAAGTAGATAATAAAGTAAACAGAACACAATTATAATATCTGCAGTACTTTAACTGTGACTCAGTAGTTGCCCACACCCAAAAAACTCGCATGTTTTTCGCTTAATGGTATACATGCGCCCCGGTTTAGTAGGCGATTACTTTTACACAACAATGCCAAACAAGTCAACACGTGCATTTAATTTTTTGGCAAGTACATCAACAATTATGGTTAGATAACCTCTTCCAGGTGATTAAATAACAAAAGAAGCAGTAGTTGACCTATAATTTTAAAAATTCTAGCAATTAAGGATCAATCTAGCAATGTATTCTAAAGATAAATTAAGCAAGTAGATTGAAAATTTTGCTGACATACAAATTAAAGCACCAGCTCTATTTAAATTTGAGTTTTAGTTACGAAATTTGAAGCGTAAACTAAGTAAACAGGACAAAAATAGTAGCCTAATAATTCTTCTTAAAATAATACTAAAATACCGTACATTTTGACAAATTAAGGAGGGCGACTTTGTAATAAATTTAGTACAGTGATTTATTAATTTCTTAAAATAACAGATTTGCTTTTCCAAGATGTTATAAAGGTGTAATTTGAGTTCTAATGTTACATATTCTTTAATCAAATACCATATGCATACCACTTAATTTTCATTTAGTTTGTATATAAATTTCTAGAAAAGCAATCATAAATCCAAGAGGCTAAACATATTTTTCCGAGTTTGCCAAGCGATAAAAATTCTCTGAATACTAGTTGAACGTTAACTTTAAAAAGAATAGTTCTTTGCTTAATCTCTTTCACAGTTCATAACAATATATCGTTTTTAAAACTGCATGATACAAAAATAGAAAAATGGAAAAACACTTTTTCAACACATGTTCAATAACACACACAAGCGTACACACAGAGTTAAAGTATTTTTATAATACAAGGGCCGCCCAGAAAGGAAAGAACGTTAAATTATTAGTCAATATAATTTAATGAAAGTGTTGCTTAACATATAATTACGAATACGACCTTGCAAAGGACCACAGTAACCTTGAAACGGACAGCGAGCATTGAGTTACCAGAAAGTTCTAGAAATTTATGGAAGGTATTAAGGTCCACTATATAAAATGCGCTACTTTGCTGAAGAAGCATTCGCATTCAGGCAGTTCTTATCTGACTAATTCAATTAGAATGAGAATTTTAGAAATTTTTATTCTTACCCTAAGGCTTTGAATTGCATTGCATTTTACAACGGTGACAAATGTGTACAAATATAACATAATTTAATAGTAATCATATAAAGTAATTCAGTTCAGCGGGACAGTCAAGATCGTCAATAAGTCAGTTCCATACATTCAAATTCTGCCTAGAGTTAGACAAGTGATCGAATCTAAGTAGAGTTACTAATTTAGTGGAATTCAGTACGGTGACTGAGTGTAAATTAAGTAACCGGATTGATTTTTTTATTCGAATAGAATTACAATCCAATATTTTCTCCCTGAAAATAACTTCTTTGGGAAGCCACACAGCGCTGCAGACGGTTCTTCCAATCTTCATAGCAGTGCTGAAACTCTAATACTGGAATAGCTTACAGCTGGTCGGTTATGGACTTTTGAATGTTTTCGAATGTCCCAAAATAACAACCCTTGAGGTGATTTTTCAATCTTGGGAAGAAAAAAAAAGTCACAAGGCCTCAAGTCAGAAGAATAATGAGGCTAAAGAGCCACAGGAATGTTTTAACTGGCCAAAAACTCATTTATTGAAATTGCTGTGTGAGGAATTTTCTGATGAACGGTAGTGTGAGTCAAATTCAACTCTTCTCCAATCATTCTGACTGTTAACCGACGATCTGAACGCACAAGATCCCGGATTCTGTCGATATTTTCATCGGATCTTGAAGATGAAGGTCTTCCGCTGCGTGATTCATCTTCAATCAACTCTCTTCCTTCTGAAAATGCCTTAAACCACAAAAAAACCTGGGTCCTTGACAAAACACTGTCTCCGTAGGCCTGCTGAAGTTTTGTAAAAGTTACACTGTGCCCAAGTCTGAAGCAAAACCAGATAACACACCGTTGTTCGAAATGAATGTCATTTTTATGACGCACTAAAAAAAACTGTTTCACGAAAAAAATCGCTACGGACAACAAAATTATTCTAGCAAGTTCAAACTTGTACTGAAAGCGTATTACATGTTCACCTGCGACCCCTCCAAGTCCCACGTCCTAAATGTTGCCAGATGAAACGCTATATTGCCAGTCCGAAGTGAAACAATCGTAATGTAATTAATAACCTTTCGATTCTAACTAAACATTAAACGTAGATTACGTAAAATGCAGACTTAAATTGAAACACCCTTATTCCTCTCATAAAGAATCTAAGCAACCGACCGGCGGATCCTTTAGGTTTTCAGACTTGATACCGCTCGCAAGTATTGGAATCCACTATGTGGAGGGCCTTTCAAAGTAAGTATGAAGTACAAATGATATTATTTAAATTCATTTAGCCAACCTTGACGTTTCGACCGATCCTAGAAATGCCCCCACAGTATTGATGAATAGATACCCGACCATTGTAGCATAGTGGTAACACATATACTCTGCGTTGCTAAGGTCTTGGGTTCGAATTCCTTTCAGGCATGGAAATTTCAAAAACAAGAATTGTTCTGGCTAATTGTCGAAGCAGCAAAAGCCATTAAAATAAATAAATAAAAAAAATTGATGTGAAGTGTGAATTTTCACACATTTCAGTGTTTTGCAGGTATTTAATAACTGAATGATGATTATTTGGGATGCCAAAACAAATTTTATGTTTAAATATTTTTTTATGAATTTTAATTCGAATGCCTAATACCATTATTTAACTTTCTAAATATGTGCAGTATTTTTTTTACATAGCAAGGTTCATTAACATTTTGAAAATTGCGCCTATGGCTTCTATTGGTTGCTTAAATCATTAGCCCCGCCCTCTGATTTTGTATACATCAAACAGAATTAAATTATAATTTCAACACTTCCCACTGGTTATTAAATTTACGCTTTTAAAAATTAAATGCAACATTTACCAAAATATAACTAGAATTTTGACAAAATAATTTAAACAAATGAAAACTGCAAAAAAAAAAACAAAAAAATTAAAATTGACAGGATTCGAACCCTAGTTTGCAAGTTACCTGCTTGACAAATTAGAAAACCAATGACTAAACGCACATAGCTATGAGCGGTGACGTATCAACTTGGTTACATAACGAATTTAATATTTAACATATTTTGGTTAAAAACACAAAAAATGCATTATTTTCCGAAAACATAATCTTATCAAAAATTCCTGTTGTACTATTCCGGTTCACACCAATATACATTACTTAGAATTTTTTAAGATTTTTAGTTTAAACCATCTGGGCTACAGGGTGTGGGACAAAATTTTTTTTGCACAATTTTGACAAAAATCGCGTCAAAATAATTTATTTTGCAAAAATAAAATTTTGATCGTTAATCCACGTACTAAGAGCTTTCATTTGATACCCTACTCAGAATTTAAAAAAAATATTTTTTTTTTTCGATGAGCACATATTTGTTTTTTTAGAGGGATATGTTTTTTAGATGTTCTAGTATTTTTCCTATGTGCGGGTCAAAGAGTTGTATAAGCATGCCAAATTTCAACTCTCTAGGTTTAGCCGTTTGGCTACAATTTTTACCGAACAGACAGACAGACAGACAGACAGACGACAAAATGACGGTATAAGGGTTTTTTGGTCATACCTACAAAACCCTAAAAAGGATATATATACGAGAACTGACTGACATTTTAAGCAACTGTTTCTCGGAGACCCGTTTACACCGCTGGTTCAGTAATCTGAAACACAATCACTGTATGCAGGCCCACGAGATACGTTTTAATCCATAAATTTGTTTAAAGATTTAGATTAATAATTTTGTATGGTCAATTTCGGAGCGCAAATTGAACTCTTAATATCTTAGAACATACAATCAGTAAATCATTTGGAGTTATGTATGTGGAATTATGTGTGTAACGAGTTAATTTTGTCAAATATATCGTCGATACTTTCAATAAATCATCTAAAGATCTCCCTTCAAATTGTGGTCAGTCAACATTTTAATTTGACGCGTGAGTGAGAATCATCTGGTTCGTATAATGGCAGGTATCGACACAATACTCACATACCTATACAAGTTCACACATCGACACACACATACACACACCGAGAGATTACACGTACATACACACACACATATATATGTGTTGAGACCAATACAATGACATTTTAAATGAAGTTAGTGACGTATCGGTATTGGGCTCTGGTCTGTGAGCCACACTGAGCCATGTATCAGGATTAGCTGCATCGGTGTTCATTGCGTACAGCTTTAACGTGCCAAAGGATTAAGGGCTTTACCCTTTAACTATGTCCGAACATGCATAGGGCTGTTATGCTATGCTTTTGTGCAGCAGTGCAAGAGCTTCTTTAGCTCTCATCCGAAACATTCCCTCATAAATATTAGAACATTATATATCAAACAACTAGGACGCTAATATCCAACAAAGAGAGGAAGTATTATTATAAATACATATAATTCAAACAATATGTGTATTCACAATAAAGGGTGTACCTCGAAATGTAAGCCGTAGGCGTTGAACATGAGACATTCGTTCCGAACTAATAAAGTTTAGTTTTTAAGATAAATACTTATAATACATTCACGAAAATTCCTCATCTGAGTAGTTCATGTTATGATTTTGTTAGGCTGACAAAATTATTCATTAACCCTTACGTTACGGTGTCCTTTGGTTGCGGTGTGGGGTACAAATGTAGCCCATTTTTATTTTATCGTAAATAAATAATTTATTAATAATTTGTATTCAGGTTTACTATGCAATATATTAAAAATGTTTTTTAGCTGAAATTACAATTTTTTCATACGTCCAACATTCATAAAATCCTGTTTCATACTAACCAACTAAATTTCTAGCAAAGCATAGTATACGCCCAACCTGCTACGTCCGTCCTGTCCTACGTACTGATTCATACTGAATCGGGTGTTTAGGTGAAGCAGTGCTTTGCAAATATTAGACAATTCACCCGAGTTGACTCCGCCCTTTACTTAAAAATAACCAATAAAATTCATGAAAAATAAATTAATTAATATTAGGTGTTTAAAATAAAAAATGAAAAAAATATTTACCTACACTGTTTCATAAATAGGTAAATAAAGTATTTATAAAACTCAAGAACGATTATTTTATTCAAATTTTGCGGGGTACACTTTAAATAGCACCGCTCCGTAAGAGTTCAATTTTTTTTTTTTTTCACTTTGCTGTTGTAATTACAGTGTTTAACCCGTTAACGAGGTTCGTTTATTTCATTTAACACTTCCAGATTACTTCTGGTTTACCCACTACAAGCTACCGAGTTTCTCTACCAAAAATGCTTGGGAGGTTCGTCTGTACACGGTGACGGTTTACTCATGACTCTTGTCTCTCACAAGATTTTTCCAACACTTTTCTTAAACTAATAATCTGGTCTCTGAACCCCATTTTTTGTCGTTGTAAAAATAATCAGCTCTCCACATTAACAACAAAACCCTTTTATAAACTTATCTTGAAGACTCATATTTCTATTACCAATAATTTATAAACCCAAATAATTAATTTTGACTCTAATTACTACGAAGTCCATACCACTGAAAATATATGGTTGCCTATCACCATCTGTGTAAACATTTGACCATGTTATTTGATATAAACAATAACGTTCTTTCAAACTAATCATATAATATACGACCGTCATTCACTTCGTATCTTTTACCACTTAACTAGAAAAATATATGATAGCTCAACTGATCTTTGAGGATGTTTATCTTAAAATAGATTAGTTTTTATATTTGAATAATTTGAATATTTTTTTAACTAATTGAATAATTTTATTTTAAATAATAATGAAATTTTATTTTTGAAATTACCACTCCCACAATACAATAGTTTCCAATATGAACCTGGTACATCTCCAAATTTGCATTTTATGATTCAAGACATAATTTATGACTTATTGACAAGCTTCATCTCTTTCTACCTTGCTTTCAAGAAACTAAGAAGATAAATAAATACAGAATAAGATTCTAAAGAAGTAAATTTTCTAACTATTTTATTTTGGGTATTTTACAATTGCCGGGTTATTAGTAAAATAAAAAATTCGGTCATTTTTCGCAATAATCTCACAATATAGAACGAATTGCAAACGTAAAATTGAAATAGGCTGAACATGTAGCATCGAATGGACATCTACCGGACCTCTTACCAGATTGATGGAATATATTCAGAGAATTTCAGGAAATTGGCTATTATAAATAGTTATATTTCCGTTAAAGTACAGTTAGATGTCAGTTAAAATCGTAAAAATGTTACTCTATACGAACCTGAGGCTCATGGTCTGGCGACCTAACCTAGTTTTGGGAAGACCAATTTTAAAAACACCATAACAGTCAACCAAATCAGTGACCAATACTTAGTGTGACAGTATTAAAATATAGGACGAAGAAGTCACTATTATTGAATAATCTTTTGTTACAAGAACATCGTACAAAAGGAATGTTTACTTTGTTTTTGAATGACGTAAGAAAATGCATCGATCAATTTTTAAAACTCTTAAGAATGGCTGTAAAATCGTTTGATGCATTGTAAGGTTTATTCAAAGAATGAATTACTAATGAATCCCCGATTAATTGATAAATAGTTATTAATTATTTAATTAATAACTAGAGACAGGACTAAATATTCAATGACGAGTTAAAAATCTTATTAATACTTAATAAATAATAAAATCCAAGTATAACAACAATAAAACACAATACATACTCACCAAAAAGAAGAAATACTGGTTAGTGACACAAGTAGTTAGGACCAAAAAAGGGAGGAAACAAATATATGAATTATTCAGTATCCATGAACGAACTTTCTAAGCCTAAAAGAGGCATTAATTTAACCTTAGGTAAACCTAATAATATATAGCATATTTTTGTTTTAAAAAGTACGCTCATAGATATCAGTGGTCGTGGAGACTGTCTGTTGTCATGTAAGACTCTCGTGTTTATTCAATCGCTGGAAAGCATGACTCTATGACCATGTGGAAAACCATACATTTAAATTTTTGTATTTATTGTTCTACGAAAACTGTTGGTCTCCTGGATCTTCACAAGTAACACGATCTCCGGCACGTAACGTAAGGTACAAAATACCATTGCAGTTAACTTAAGATCAGTTGATTCTTAACTGGGTCGTCTGTAAAAACATACATTCTTTATATTTATGATTTGTTGGTATTAATATATTGTTTAAAACTGGTTGTGTGCTATTTTTTATCAACAACATTACCTTTCGGTACTAAAAGTGGCCCTACGACACAAGACAGAACGTTTTAATTACTTTATTTATTAAACTAGACATGTGTCTAATAATACAAAAAAGTAAGAAGATGAAGAGTAATCACATAGGCATCTTAGATATAGAGAAATATTAATTAATTACATATAATAAAGTAATACTTGAAGATAATAAGCAAGATGTTAATTTTCATGTTTTTTTAAACCTAGCCTGACTTGAGTTAATCTATATTTTTCTAACAAAATACTCAAACCAAGAAGTTATTATAAAATAATAAAGTTTTTTCTTGACAAAGTAGAGGTCAAACAATAATCTTACACAAAATCTAAAACAAAGTTTTGATAGTTTCCCTGTTCAGAGAAAACTTACAAGGTAATTATTACCGATAAAAAGTTTGTAAATACACCTGTTACACCTGAATAAATATGTAATATTTACATTGAACTGTTGTAAACATTAATTACACAAAAAGGGTAAAAGCAACATTTTATATTGAAACACTGTTGCAGACACCATTGGATTGTAATATGGACACAAATTAAATACAAAATGAACTTAACAAATCCGAAGAACAAGTACTTGCACAGTGTAACACATGCACATGTGTAACACAGATTTGTCTGTGTTACACATTTTAACTGAATGTGTACAGTTCGAGGATGTCAGGGAGAGGTTAGGCCTGTGCTATGACCTGTCAGTTGCTTTAGGTGACGACAGAGTACTCATGGACAGGCTGATACTCTTCCTGAGTGAATCGAACTTACTGTTTTATGTGTGAAGTCTTGCACCTTATTTTAATGTGTTCTGTTTTTAAACTGTGATAGTTGTTGGTAATTGGTCCCTTTACAGCCTCTTACCATCACCCTGAGTCTGTTAAAATTTTCGAACAGACTTTTTATATTATTTATTTGTGTTTGTCAGTACAAGATTTGTTTCATTGAGTATGCGTATTTTTAGTGATTTTATTTATTTATTTATTTATTGTCTAATTTATTGTTTTTAATTCATAGTCTAGTCCATTGGTTCTCAACCGGTGGTACATGTACCATCAGTGGTACATTAAAAGTTGATATGTGGTAGGGGAGATGTGGGGACGGTGGCACACATTTTGGTTTTCTGTACATAACATCTTCAATTTTGAATTTTTTAAATAAATCTTTTCGCCACTTAATACTTATAATGTCGTTGTTTAAATAACCTGTTAAAAATTAATGTCCTTATCACGTGCCATTTATAATTAATATTTTTGTTGACCTCTGCAATTGTGCCACTGTACATATACGTGAGGGTACAGTGAAACAGCATTAGGGATACAGTGGAACAGTAAATATAATAGGTACCTAAAAAATCTGTATATGTATCAATCATTTTTATTGAAACTTCAATTCAATGTCTTTAAAAATAAATCATCTGAAAGGTACTAAAAAATTAATAATATTGTAAAAAAATCAAATTTTTTGGAACAAACTACTACTAAAAGTAATTAAATAATGTATATAAATATATAAATGTAAATTTATTATTAATATAACAAAATAAACTTTGGTAAGTTCCTTGGAAGCAGTAAGCAGATAGTTTTTATTTTAATGTTAATTATATTCAGAGTGAACATTATCATCTGAGTTTGAATTCTCATCAATATTGACATCAGTATCAGATGTCTGTGGACTTACAAAAATATCTTTTAATTTTCTGATCTTTTTTATTTTGCGCAGCTTGGAATTGTTCTTCTAACTAGTACCCACGTACGTGGGTACTGTGGCTCACTGTACCACTGTATCCACATAACACGTGTGCCACTGTTAGCCTAACCCTATTTTCACGAACATTTTATCAAATATAATAAATGATATAGTTTAGAGCATTAGTAATTGCTTTACACTGTAGACAAATGACCAATTTACAACATGTAATACAAAATTTCTTACTAATTTAGTTGCGTCTCGTTCAAATAAAAATTTTCTTGTTACGATAAACTTTAGTTTGTCAACCTCAAATCAACATTTTCATCATAAATGGCGAGACTTAAATTTATAGACTCAAAATGTGGATAGTATAATTTCTCAGTACTAGAGGAGCCTATATATACCCAAACAGCCATGAAAATATTCTATATTTCAAAGATATTTCAAATGTTCCACTGTACCAATTGTGCCACCGTCCCCACATCTCCCCTACATTATCGTATAAGAGCGCAGGCAAGTTGATTTTTGCTTGTAAATTTTTTATCGAAACAATATATTATTATTATTAAATGTATAGAGTATATATTTTTTATGATTTAATTATGCTCCTGACCAGATGATGGTGATAGAGTATAGAGTTTAGTGCATGTATTAATAATTAAAAAATTTGGATATGATGTTTTTCAGTATAAAATATTACACTTTTTTTTTCGGTGGTACAGAAATATAAATATTTTGTTAAAGTGGTGCCGGTTTAAAATGGTGAGAACCGATGGTCTAGTCATTTAGATGGCCTGTGCTAGGCGCAAATAGCCTTTGTTGCTGTGCGCCAAAAATTTTAACTAACTAACTAACTAACTCACCTTTGGTACGGCCCTGATTTCAACTATGTACATTAATACTGTGCACATCAACTCAAGGACCAACTCAAAATCAAATAATTAATACATCGTAGTGTCCAATTTTTGCCACTTAGACGTGGTGAATCTATCTCTTTAATAAAAAGGAACAAAACTAAAAACCCTTATATCTCTTTAAAGGTTTAAAGGTTCTTTTTCGTATAAAAATCTGAAATCATATAAAAATCTGAGAAAAATAACTGGCTGTTCAGCCTATCACTTCAGACAAATCCTATTTGAAATGCTATATAGAAGTGAAATTAAGTTACCAGTGAAGAATAGGATGAGAGATTAGAGTCAATTTCTGGACTACCCATCCGGAATTTAATCAAAGGAATTGGGTTACCGGAGTCGGTACTGGTCCGGTGAATGCTTGTGAACTTCGGGACTGCATTGCAACCGGCAACGAACGATGATAAAGCGTCAACACTTGCTATAAAAGGCGGACTGTGGCAAATTGACTAAATGTGATTCCAGTTGGCACTTCGGCGGACATGCGGGCCCATAAAGATCGCCACAAAAATAACACTGATCGATTATTTTTTTCTCAATTGGTCCTTCTCAATAAAGCTTCCAATAAATTTTGTACAATAAAAAAATCACATTACGGTGGATTCGTAGTAAAACAGTTGCCTACGTGTTAAGATAAAATATCTTCCAGCTCGCTAATTTGAGAAACTGGTTCAGTTCAAGCACGCACCCAGGGTGGAGGTGCACTGAAAAAGTCCCCCCCCCTAAAAATTACATTGTATAAGGGACGCACATTTCATATAGTTGAATGCCAGCTCCCATAAGAAAATGTTTTGAGTTCTTCCCTCTTAAACCAGTTTTAACCCGTTAACTCCCACTGAACTCGGATGGTAGAGAGTAAGATGTGGATAGCTATGATGATATCCTACATCACAAGTCAGCTCATGGGGCAACTCAGCCTCATATATCTGATTGTTCATAGAAAAATTCAGAAATATGAAATCTACTTGTATTTTTCTAGTACGTTTTTCATTGTTAAAAGAATATAATAAAGTCATGAATATGACCAGTGGTGAAGGGAGACCTCCGCTAGACTTGCCGTCCCATAAATAAAAATAAATAAACATAAATAAATAAAAAAATAAATAAAAAAAAATTAAATTAAAAAAAAGATTTAGGTAAACCTTCAAAAATCCATCAAATTATTATATCAAAAATGTTGTTCAAGGCTTGGTTTACTAGTTATGAATTTTTTAAGATTTTAAAATTTAATAACTTCCGTTTTCGGTTTCGGATTTTTATAAAAAACAATAGGCTTCATCCCAATTAAAAAGAGAATTTTTTAGTATCAGAACGAACTCTCTAAGTTGAACCGTTCTTGAGTTATCGTGTAAACACACACAGAGACACACACACAGACACATACACACATACAGACACATACACATACGGACGGCACTTCGAAAATAGGTTTTTTGGATTCCCTGAACCATGAAACGTGGTCATCATTCAAAATCGCGAAATCGAAAATTTTCGCGATTACAATACTTGCCCCTTATATATTAAGGTCGAGCAGTCGTGAAGTAAAAATAGGTAGTCGTGGAGCCGGTTGAAGTTATCTTTCTCTCAAATGGGGAATAATACTTGGCCTATAGAAGTACTCGTCGAAGTACGAGTTGGACTCGTGGTCATTACCGTGGCTGAGTGGAATGTTGCATCCGTGTTGGCTAGGTTCCACTGTTTTAACTCAAAATTCCATGACATATATGCCCTATTAATTTAGAATTTAAAATGAAATTGTATATTCTCAGTAGAAAACTGACCAAACTATGATGTTTATATTACTGACAGAGATTAATTGTGCTTCAAATATGTTTCAAATACATTTGACATTTTTGTAGAGTATATTTTAACACATACACATACATAATAGTCACGATTTCCTTTGCATCTCTTTCTAATGTATCTTTGTTATATGTAATTTTCTTAAGTACCTGAATCTAAATATCAAAGAAAGATCAGAAGCATGGAAATGAGATTTTTGAGAAAAATAACGGGAAAGACAAAGACGAATTACAGACGAAACCAGTAGAAGATCTAATTCTAAAAAGTCAAATGAGATGGCCAGGGCATCTCCAAAGAATGGGAGATGAAAGAAGAGCCAAAGCAACATTTGAGGCACGACCAATAGGAAAAGGAAGAAGAGGACGACCAATGGAAAGAAGAAGTGAGATAAGTGACAAAGAGTTGAAGGGTCAAATGGACGGATATTAAAACTTTCACGGCAAATAGGAGAACCTGGAAAGAAATCTGGATAAGACCACCAGAAGATGTACCATCACTCTCCTTCACAACGCCTTTCACCAAAAAGTAAAAAGACTTAGGATTAAGTAAGTAAGTATCTAAATCAAGTAACTAAAAAATGTAACGAGAAGAAGTAATAAACGAAATGCAAGAGACAATGGTTTAAAGAAGTTTAAAAAAGTGTCCAGAACTGATCGAATAAAATTATAGTCGGCAACTGAAGGTAAAGGGAAGCATGTGGTTGTTAAAAGAAGGAAAATAAAAATATAAGGTTACAAAATATCCCAATTTCCTTTCTATGCTAATGTTTGCAAAAATCAAGATGTTTTTATACTCCATATGTAAAATGTAACAAAATATCGTCTGCAGGAAATGACACGGGTGTAAATGACGGAATGAAAAATTCCCCTAACTTACCCTAAGCTGTCATAAGTTTAGTAAAAAGCAGTGTTTAGTAACAAACCAGTTTCATGTTGGTAAAAGCAATGAAAATCATGAGAATGGTGATAAACATTAGGGAACATAAATTTGTAGGGTTCTAGACATTAAAGGATAAGTCATCCACTATTATTTCCCTAAAAGGGTATTATTTATTTGGAGGGAAATTATTATTAGCAAAAACATTAAATATATCAAAAAAAAAGGATGGTTTCCCATAGTAGAAAAGATTTAGAAGTAGAAAAAGTTTCGGAAAAAATTCTGTAGTAATTACTAAGAATGGTTATCGATGTTACTTTCTAGACGATTTTTCGTAACGAACTATCGATGTTTTTAACATCGATATTGCGAAACCTGTGTAAGCAAGACTGTAGTTGCAAACGTTAAATCGTCTGTACCTGCTATTTTACCGCTAGGCAAGGGCATGGACGTGAATTCAATTCCTGCTTATGTCAAATAATTTGTGTAAAAATATTTATACAAATTACCGGTTCTGCTTAGTCGTTCGCAACCGACTATAAACTGTAGGTTCCTTTCTGTATACGCTAAAAAATGGACGTAATACTGACCATATTACTCCTGAATGTACACAGATTGAAAACATGGGCATGAAACCTGGAAACAGGAGGCCTAAGCTCACCCCGGGCTGTCGCGCCAATGATGATGATTGCAAAACCTGTATCACAGTACTATTTATAATTTAGTTCAATATTTTTTCTTGATTTTTCCCTCTAAAAAATTAGAGTCTAATGTTAGTCTAAACTGGCTAGATGGCTAAAAAAAATAGCAATCCTCGAAAATTTTAGTTGAATTGCTAGCGAAAAAATAAAGGGAGGAAATTATCATCATCTTCATCACTATCATCATCATCATCATCATCATCATCATCATCATCTCTAAAAATTGGAAATAAAATTGCATGAAAATTAATGTACTACAAATTAAAAACTGGTTCATAATTTTTAGGGTTTTGTATGTATGACCAAAAACCCCTTATGCCTTCATTTTGTCGTCTGTCGGTCTGTCTGTCTGTCTATTCGGTAAAAATTGTAGCCAAACGGCTAAACCTAGAGAGTTGAAATTTGGCATGCTTATACAACTCTTTGACCCGCACGTAGGAAAAATACTAAAACATCTAAAAAACATATCCCCCCTAAAAATATAAAAAAATATGTGCTCATCGAAAAAATAATAATTTTTTAAAATTCTGAGTAGGGTATCAAATGAAAGCCCTTAGTGCGTAGATTAACGATCAAAATTTTATTTTTGCAAAATAAATTATTTTGATGCGATTTTTGCCAAAATTGTGAACACACTGTAGCCCAGATGGTTTAAACTAAAAATCTGAAAAAAAATCTAAGCAATGTACATTGGTGTGAACCGGAATAGTACAACAGGAATTTTTGATTAGATTATGTTTTCGGAAAATAACGCATTTTTTGTGTTTTTAACTAAAATATGTTAAATATTTAATTCGCTATGTAACACAGTAGATAAGTAAGCTCTCGTAGCGTAGTGCGTAGCGTCCCCGCTTCCTAATTTGCAAACTAAAGTTCGATTCCCGTCAATTTTATTTGTCTGTTTTTTTTTTGGATTTTTATTTTGTTTAAATTATTTTGTAAAAATTCTAGTTATATTTTGCTAAATGTTGCATTTAATTTTTAAAAGCGTAAATTTAATAACCAGTGGGAAGTGTTGAAATTACAATTTAATTCTATATTTGAATGTATACGAAATCAGAGGGGTGGAGCTTATGATTTAACCAACCATTGGAAGCCATAGGCACAATTTTCAAAATCTTAATGTACCTTGCTATATAAAAAAAATACTGCACATATTTAGAAACTTAAATAATGGTATTAGGCATTCGAATTAAATTAAAATTCATAAAAAAAATATCTTGACATAATATTTGTTTTGACATCCCAAATAATCATCATTCACTTACTAAATACCTGCGAAACCCTGAAACCTATCAATCAGACCAATTCTGTAACTCAGTTACTATGATCATAGTAACTAAATATGTCACTATGAGCAAGGTCAGTTACTGTCATGAATGAAACCCATTATATTTTTTATAATATTTTATCTTGTAGTAACGTTAGTACACAGTAAATTTTTACAGAATTGATCTGACTATCTTGTGAAACAATATCTGTCGCTTATTTCTACTTTAAAATATTTTTTGAATATTTCAGCATCAATTTGTAAAGAAAAAAATGGAATATCCAGCTTTAAATCGTGATATATCAAGACTGAACTATATTAAAACATCTAAACGAATTTGCTTAGTGATTTTTCGTGAATTTCTCCGCCGTCACATATCATTTAGCGGGATGAAGGCGCGAGGTGTCGGCGAGTTCGGAGGCCTTTCCTCGCCCTCGAGCTATACTCCGAAACACCTTGCTTCATGAATATATGATTGTTTTATGTTTGCGTTTAGTCCCAGATCTGACGTAAACTTGATGTATTTCCCTGCCCAAAATAGTTAGAATTTAATATTGAAACACTGAATTTTTTGAAGAAAATATATGAAAATATTTTCTACAAAAAAATTTCACACATACATATATAGTTGAAGTTTTATAAGAAGCACATATTCTGTACAGTTAATTTATTGTCTGTTTGTTTCCAATTCTTACGTGAAAATTAAACGCTGAGTGGACATGTCATATTTTGCAAAACATTGCTCCCTTCCGTCTAAGAATCCTACATAATTGGTGTTGGGTCAAGTGTAATGAACTCGTGCCATTTTAATTCATAAAATGAGCTCTTTTCAACTCATACTACAATTTCAAGGATATTGTCTGCCTCTTTTAAATTCTCACGAGAAAAATTAAACGCTGAGTAGACATATTTTGCAAAACATTGCCCCCTTCCGTCGTAAGTGTAATGAATACGTGCCATTTTAATTCATAAAATAAAATCTTTTCAACTTCATTTTACAATTTCAGGGATATTATCTGTCTCTTTTCAATTCTCACGAGAAAAATTAAACGCTGAGTAGACATGTCATATTTCAAATTTGACTGTCATCAAGAAAATAAGAATTCAATTACTGCTTCTGTCAAGTCAAGTCGCTAGTCAAAATTATTCAATATACAAAAATCAAGGTCTTTCCAGCTTCAAATTCTTTCAAGTAAAGTTAATAACTAAAATACATAAGTTACATAAATATTTTGGGATCGGACACTTGCCATATCTTTTATTTTTTCTTTTTCTTGTCATATTGGCACGTGGGTGGTTTGATTGAAACGCAGCTCCTGAGTTTAACAATATAAATTTTTTAATTTAATATCCATTTACAATGTAATTGTATGAATTTACCCATGGAGTTGGGGAAGTCTTCGGTCCACTCCGTGTTAAACGGAATCGGCTTGGACATATCTCCGAGGTGGGTCTGTCCATCAGAGAGTCGACGACCCTGAAGAAGCCTTCTCCCACTCACATGGTACTGCTTGTTTGGCTTACCAGATATGGCGTCGGTATCGCAGTCGTCATCATGTTGACTGGAACTTGTAGAGGAGTTGGCTAGGTTCCTCTGCCCGGATTTCGTACGACATCCATGTCCTTATACTTCTGATTGACCTAGTTCAGATATTCATTCGTCATGACAAATATTTTCTTATTACGAAAATGCAGTGTATGCATTACGTAATCAGGTAACACATGCTAGATGCTGACAAATAGTTTTTGAATCAAACAGCTGAACGTCACAGTGTTCAGGTGTCGCAATTCTGACCTAGGATCACCTTTATGACAATATCAACAAAGAATTTTTGAATATCTTTATCAAAAAAATCAGCCGCTTGTAAGTTAATACAGTTTGTCACTGTCGTTTTCTTTTTGTTGTTATTTTCCAGCCATTGGCCACCAAAAATTCCTCGAAATGGGGTAGTAAACGATCACTTGACGTAAGATCGGGACTGTATAGGGGATACGGAAAATTATCGGAGAAAATCGTTAAACAATATATAGCAATACCTTACTATATCTAAACATTACATATATATAGGTCATGACCCCAGCCTTAAATAAATTTCATGTTAAAATCCCTGTATTTTATATGCATTTTACATGGTTGTAAAAAAAATATTTATTATTCTGTCATATATAATGTAGATTTATATCTTTATCCCAAAATAATGGTTTGGGCATTGATTTTTTTTATTTATAACATAGTTTTAATTTTTATTAATGGTAACATACTCTACTTTATGAGTTTTATATATGGATAATGTTTTAACAGCCATTTGGTTTTATTAGAGCATATTGCAAAAACTAAAATTAAACACAGTTAACAAAATCCAAAATTTTTATAGTTGTTCAAGTTTATAATATAAAAAGCTTTTAGGGATAGACTTCAAAGAAAAATCCTATTTTATTTTTGGTAAAAAAAAAAAATGAATGGAACTTATTAATAATAAAGTTAAAACAAAGCAAATAGTCGAAATGCAGATTGAAATACTATGTTTTGTTACAACTACAGCACTACAAAAGAGATGGTAACCTTGAGACAGAACAACGACCTTCGAACATTCTTCAGTTAAACAGAAAATGCGAGAAGGGTATGGAAGGAATTAAAGGTTATTATATAAGATACAACATCACGACTTGAAGCCTATGACAGATAGACGAGTTAGATGGAGAAATTTTATTAACAACCTTTGCTATTTTTAGAGGCAGTCCAAAATCACCCGATGATGGACAAGGCTTGATGTTGTTGATATAAGATACGTTACCGGCAGTAGTCGGGCTTAACCAATGAGGGCCGGTTTCTGAAACCTTAGTTAACTATAATCTAATGGTCAGAAAATGGTTGCTATGGTTACTTATGGGATTGTTATATTGTAAACGAGTTTAACCAAATAGCTAAACTCTGCTAAAAAAAACATTCCGCTTCTATTATTTCGGGGGGACGGGGTGAATGCCCAGAACTCCCTCCCCTGGCAGTGGCCTTAGTATGATTATTACAAAATAACTATTACGTTTAACTATTTGTTGTATTCAACTACTTATTGTATTTCAAGTACAAATTTGTTTAATTATGTATTAACATTGTAATTATGCAGTAGTGAACACTTCGCTGGGCCTGTCCTGTTTGTGTTCCGAACATAATAAAATAAAAAATAAAATAAAATAAATAAATAATAAGGAATAAATTGTTCTAAATTATAGCTGAAAATAAATTTCTAAGATAAATAAAAGAATTTAAAAATGTATCACTCGGAACTGAACCAAAAACCAAAAACCGAAAAAAAAACTTAATTTTGGCCAGAACGAAAACCGGAACAACTGATATATATATTTTTTTAATTGTACCGGAACAAAAAACGAAAAAATAACGGTTCGAAACTTTGGTATTTAATGAGACATTTTTCTAAACAAACCTTTTTGTTTCAGGGATATCTATGCATAAGGGATACGCATTTGTACAATTTACAAATCCCTTCGACGCTAGAAGTGCCTGTTTGGGGGAAGATGGCAGAACTGTACTCAGTCAAATTTTAGGTAAGTCGATTACTACAAAATTTTCATCCATAACATATTTCCTACGCGTTCCTTGTGCATCATTTTGACGGTGGCGTCACAGAGACGACAGGCGTAGTGTTATATTTGTAACTTTGAATTTCATGGTAGCGTTAGAAGCGTGGTAAGTCTACGTTATTGACTTCGACAGTTGTACCTTACCTACAAATTTATATAAGTACTTGCAGTAATTCTAATTTCATTATATATATCATCAAATCGAAAGAGACGTATATCTCCCTTGTTTACATATTTACATTTATTATGAGAAATACTTGTAAATAAGGTAGCTATAGGCATAACCACTTCTTATCAGTATCTCCATTTGAGAGCCAAGTTAAGCTACAAGTATAATGTGAAATTCAATAAAATGCGCATGCCTAACAGTGCGGTTAGCGTTGAAAGTTGAATTTTCTGAACATATAGCACCACGCTTGTAACATTACACCGACCTCACCACGGTAATTTTTGAATTATTATTGATTGATTTTTTTTACCATGCTTTCAACGCCAGTATGTAAATTGCGAGCCTGATACGTTACTTTACAACGTACCATTTATTATCCACTAGGTAGCGAGCCTGTGATATTATATGTAACCTGATCTCAAACTGAAATGAGATTTCTGACTAAAGTAGTTCGGGTAGTAGGTGTGAGTGATATCCAGGGTTTATCACTACGATATGTGAATTAAATGGTATGTATATTTACTTACCAACCGACTGATCTGGCATCTTGTTAATAGTCTGGATCTGAGCTGTTCACTTAAGTTCTTAAAGGTGGAGGTTTACACACGTTAAGTAAGACGGTTTAAAATTAATGAATTTGATTTATTATAAGTAATATTTACAAAAAGATTAAAATATAGATATTAAAATAATGAAAAGATTAAAACAAATAGAATAAACAATAGATAATAACACATTGACCCTAAATTTTAATAAGACCAAATACGTAACATTTACTTCATACGCTTCTGGCATTCCAGATATCAATAAAATTATAATCCACGAAGTGCATTGCAATAAGGATCACTGCAACTGTCCAAGTAATGTTGTAAGAACGGACGCAATAAAATATCTAGGCATTTATGTTGACACACATTTAAGATGGGATGTTCATGCGTACAATCTTCAAAATAAACTTAGAAAATTTATTTACTTATTTAAGATACTTCGACATATTCTTGATATGAAATCTTTAAAAATATTATATTTTGGCTTCATACAATCTGTCCTAAGCTACGGTATATTAGTTTGGGGAGGGGCTTTGGACTGTCATCTTAAAAAGCTCGATATAATACAAAAATTACTTCTCAAAATAATTTATAAAAAGGACTTTAGGTACCCCAGTCATAGATTGTTTACTGAGACTAAAGTCTTTGATTTAAAGCAACTCTATTTTTTGGCAGTTACCAAGTATATGTTCAAATATAAAAAAAATAATTTATTGCGTTTCCCGAATCATACATATTCAACAAGAATTAAATCTCAGAATCTCAGTTACTCATTTGATTCAAGAAAAGTCATTGGTCGAACCTATTTTTTGTACTACATTCCTTTAATATACAATTTGTTAACAAAGTACACGAATTTTGAAAGTATTGTCATTCTTAGCTACCACGCATATATCAAGACTATCAAAAAAATTATTTACTCAGTCGACAGACAAATAATTTCTCTTACATTTCATCATACATAAAACCAGATTTACTTTGAAAATACATATGTATATGATTTAGATTATTATAATGTATCAATGTATGTTAGTGAAAAAAAAAAAAAAAAAAAAATTTTTTTTTTTGTATATATAATTTTGTATATTATACATGTTATATTACCTTGGCATCACGACAAGCCTAGCTTAGTAATGGCAACGTAATAAAATAAAACTGTACTCCTATATTATTAGAATTTAAATTTAAGTACATCTATTTACGGTCGATAATTATATAATTTTTTTTTCTTAACTGTAATTAATATGGTAAATAAATGAATTATTATTATTAGAATCGGATAGATCACCAGAATGCCGACACAGTGCCTCTAAGAATTCAACAAATTAGATCTTTACGGTAACCGGACCGAATACTGTCTGCACTCGTCTTCAGAGAGACTTGTGTTTTTATAAGTCATTTCTAGTCGCATTTCTAAGAAAAAGAGTTTAGCAGTGTTCCAGAAGATGCTAGTGTTCAAAGTTATTAAGCAATAACTTTGAACAAATGTCTTCTTAAACAATGAACCATTTAAAAAATATATTTCTAAAGATACGTGCTGTTTCTAATTTTTATTTTATTATCTGAATTCTTAAAAAATGTTATTTTAAAATACCCCTTGTAAAATCATGAAAAAAACGATGGCAACCCCTTTTCAAAGAAATTCTCGGTGATTTGTGAAAGTTTGGTCTTTGTTCCGGTGGTCTAAAACGATTCGTTACAAAATTATGCTAGTTATTAATTTCCTACATTTAAGAAGCAGTTTTCCTCTACACTTTTCTATATATGAATCAACATGTATGATATCGTGCAACAATGCTGCAAATCATCAGATAATCAGTTTGGTCGTGAACAAGTACCCAAACCGCATGTAAGACACCACCCAACAATGGCATTGTAAACAACCTAACCTAATATACAGTGTGGCATCCATGTTAATGCGCCTTAACAGTAACGGCTATTCTGCTTCATGCAAACGTTAGATAACGCTAGGATTTACGATACTACAAGCCATGTTGACTATGCCACACCATCTCACCTATGACTGAAAAATATTACCATCACTGCTAACATGTTACTACCTGAACATATTTAATAACTTAGAGATAAAATAACGTAGATAAATTTATCGTATGTAAAATCAAGAAACTATTACATCGTCACTTATGTGCATTATATTAACATACCTATTTACTTATTTAATCCTTAGAATTTCTACTTTTCGGTGTAGGGCTGTGAGTTGGTTATTTTGTTAGTTTTTGTCATATGTTTCTTCATCGTTTTCTTTGTTGTTACTAGTCTAAGACGGCCAAATGGTTTAACAAAAAATAGCAATCTTCGCATATTCTAGTTCCATCGCTAGCGAAAAAATAAAGGGAGTAAGATTAATTGATACTCTTCACATCGAATAATCATCATCATCATCATCATAATCATCGTCACCATCGTTATAATCATCATAATCATCATCATTCTTCAGCCGTTTGAATAGCCTGCTGGATATAGGCCTTTCTTAAAAATTTCCAATTGAGATGCTTGAAGTCAATTTGTAGAGATACGCTTTAGGCTATTAGTTCAGCGAGTAGGCGGTCTTTCTCAGCTACGTTTATCTGTCCATGGTGTCCTGCCCTCTATATATATATCTACAGGACCAGCGATTAGGAAACACTGCTCCAGGTAACTATCTGACAGATAAGGTTATATGATACGTTCTGTGCTGAATAAATTGCATCCCGTCTTTCAATACAAATGTATCTATCGGATAGTTATCTAACGGATAATGAGACTGATGTATTGAATTCACTGCTTGGTAATGACATTTATTCAGAAGATAAAGTTCCAGATAAAATTATCTATCGGATAGTTACCTAATGGTTTAAATGAAGGTGGAAAGACCGGACCTTAAGGTCAGAATACCCGGGGGGGGGGGCATTAACCATAATAAAAAAATTAACTTGTATGAAATTCTCGAGAGATAACTCCATTATACTTCCAATAGTAATTTTCATCCCTTTCTGAGATCTCAGAATTATCATTGATAGCCCAAAAGTCATCCTATTATCACCTCTGTCCTGCCATTTTACCATATAGGCCGTGTCTCCAACGCTATAGCTCTGAAATGTTAATAAATCCTCAATCAAAATGTATAACTATTTATATAAAGATACAAAGTAACAAAATATAAACTATTTTAGATCATGTAGTATCAAATAACTTCCAAATTTAACGTTATACCTCATCTTCAATAATAAAAAGATAGTGTATTGGGCCCGGTAGTTCAATTTCAACCACCTGTATACTATTGATAAAATATTAATATATGTGTTTATTCTCATAAAGAATTATTTTAAGCAATTCTGTTCCTCATATATTTGTTGTTAATGACTATATTCCTTAATGAGCTTTATCAGGATTAACCACCTTGATATGTAGTGATACGTGATTTTTGCAAGTGGCGTCTTCATTTTTTTCTGACGTTTTTAGTTATTTTTAAGTGATAAAAGTGCAGAAAATACTTGAAATAGTGTGTTATAGTGTGGACTTTAATGTTTGGACTACATGCAGACCAAAATTGGAGCGAATGGAAAGGTATTTGTAGAAATTTTGGTTAATTTTATAATGTAATTAATAATCATTGTTATGTAGAATGTGCTTCTATGGACAATATAGAAACACATACATGCATATACTATCGGCTATAACTAGAGAAACAAAACTATTTTTTAAATCATTTTCATAAATCCCGATTATTGACTAAATGAATATTGAATTATATTGGTATAGCAACAACAATTTATCAGTTAGAACCTGCTCTTAAAAATATTTGTTGTACTGGTACAATAAATAAAATAATTAACTTTCTGCTGCAGCAGACCATCTGCGTATTTCTTTTGTAAGACTTAATAATAAAACAATTTTTTGTGGTTAAATTTTTTCCTTTGCCCTAGCTCTCGTTCTTGTCCCGGTTTAGAGTTTAATAATTATGGTAAGCCTATATATATATATATATATAGGTTACTTGCAGCTTTTTAGCAGAAGCTTTAGTCAGTGTTGGTATTGCTACCCCGTAGATCAAAATGGGCTTAATGCATAGTTCGACAGTTTCCTTCTTGAAGCACATTGGAATATCATCTATAAAAACGTAGTTTGCCAAATGCTGTCTATCCTTGTGATATTCCTAAAGATTTCCTTAGTTTGATTGACTTTATCAATTCGTATTTCGTTCCCAAATACTTGTTATAAATACGTGCCCATAAAGTTTCAACCTATTACGTTGGCATCGTTGATTTACAACGCTCAATAGAAAATTAGTCATCATTTTGGTTTTTTGGTTATTTATCTTGAGCCCTATATTTTTAGCTGCATTATTCTGTTCCTACATCACTCTGTTCAATTTCAAGAGTAAACGGACGTGAATAAGTACATGTGCGTTGTGTGTGATTACTGAATCTATATTTGTTATGTTTATTGGGCATAGTAGGCTCCAGGTAAATTTCTAACAAAAAATACAAATATTGTTACATATATGAATATTGATCTTGTCTAGCAAAATATAGCTATCACGCCCTATCAGACTAGTTCACATTCGCTTACTTTTGAAAATTAATACACAATAAAAACCTATGAAAAACTTAAATGTGTGAAAACACATAGTTAAAATCAATATATGTTGGAGATGAATGAATAGCAGCATGTCACAACTTGTTCAGTACCTGTTTTTCTGGTGTTTGCAGAATTTATTCTCGTTGATTTAAGTTAGATCAGTTGCATAAAATCACGTATCCACATTGCATGATAAAGATAACGATTTCCGGTGTAAGGAAAGCACAAAGTCTCACACATTTATCAGGTTTTATTGTTGCAATAAGATGAATCGTGTCAATAAAACAAAGTTCTTTTCACTGCGTTTTCACAACGATTCTAACGAATAAAACAACACTGACGCTCTATTAAAATGGATCGGATTCAAATAATATACTGAAAATGTACCTCATTTTATGTTCGGCGTAAAATGATATTGAATTCTGACTTACACTGCTTGTTCCAGATAAATTGTCGGTTCGAAAACATTGCTCTACTATTTTATTGACACATACACTTCTTCTGGCTAATTCCGTTTTTTATTGTCTAATATATTGACTTTATTTTATACATATGCATACTTTCAGTGATGTCCTATATTACAGAGTCTGCATTAAAGGAAACACGGTATACTTGTTGCGCGATCATGTCGAAAGACCAACACTATAAATGTTTCAATATATCGAGGGACCAATGTTCTCGTTTGGAGAAATCGTTATATAGTTAGAACTACGTGTCGCACAGTAATTGTGTTAGCATATTTGTAAACAATTTGCGTACTACGTAATACATTCTGCATGCAATACTCCTCTTACTCCCCATACGTAGGGATAATGATGCAATATTTCTGGGTGGGCAGCTGCGTTTGGTTAAGTCTATCTCGGCAACCGTAAGCTTAAAACGATTATTCCTGGTATCGTTTTAAATCTCAAGACGAGATCTGATCAAAAATACGAACAATTCGCAGAGGTTTGAAATGAACATTTTTTTAAATTTAATTTTTGGGTTATTGATGGCCATTAACCAGTATATATTTATTTTGAATCCATTAGTAATTTTATGACAAATACAAATATCCATGCCATCACCGGGATTCGAACCCGAGCTTCCATGATTAGCAGTCAAATGCTGACCACTACGCCACACCGACCGGCAAACTGAGCATATTAAAAATCGTTTTACAGATATTTTTTAAAATGATTATTTTAAAATTTATAATGAAACTAATAGTATACCTGCTGCTTCGCTACCGGAAAATAGCAGTCGTGGCCGGTTTCAACTTTGCCTATTTCAGAATAGGTTCAAGTCGGGTTTGGCGCGAATCACTTTAGTGAAGTCTGAGTATATTTTTTGTTTTACTCTACTATTTTATAAATATATGCTTCCTTTACAAATAATTTAAGCAAGGGCTTCTTTATAAACGTCTTTAATAATAGATGCACTTATAGTTTCCCATATGAGAAGCACTTATCGGTCAACTAGACGTCGACCAAGTGAAGCGTTTGACCTTGTGCTTTTTAATTGTCATTGAAAAAAAAAACACACGCTAGATAAATTTATTGACTATATATGTATTCTCCGTGATTACTCCTGATCTATAAACCGTAGAAATATAAGTGAAACGACTTTTTTTACCGTTAGTAAATGCTTTTACAATCGAAGTAATTTTCTTTCGTAGATCTTTATGGGTTATGATGATATTCCACAGCAAACAACGTTAGGCTGACCAGATTTTTTTTACAGTAAAAGACTATACTAAAAAAAAGGTCACACTTGAAAAATACAAGTGATGAGCAAAAAAACAGAGGTCCTCACTCAAAAATACTAGTGACGAGCACAAAAACAAACAGGTCTTCACTCCCAAAATACAAGTGATGAGCAAAAAAAAAGGTCCTCCGTCGCAAAATAAAAGTAACGAGCAAACAAAACAAAGGCCTCACACTTCCAAAATAGTAATGAGTAAAAAAAAGGTCCTCACTTCCAAAATAAAACTGATAAAAACAAGTGACCAGCAAAAAAGAGTATATTCAAGTTTTTTTTATAGAAAGTAATAGTATAGAGGATATTACTCAAAAAAGAGTATAATACTCTAAAAAAGAGTACGTCTGGTCATCCTAAACAACGTTATAATTTTTGTAGAAAATTGAAACATATAAATAATAATTGTGAGATCTATTAAACTGGGT
This sequence comes from Liopterus haemorrhoidalis, assembly GCA_963971575.1. NCBI lineage: Eukaryota > Metazoa > Arthropoda > Insecta > Coleoptera > Dytiscidae > Liopterus > Liopterus haemorrhoidalis. Next base: position 3,575,469 of record OZ020618.1, read on the forward strand.
ATTCACTCTCCGAGACTTTTTTGTAGCAATATTAACCCTAAAATCTGTCAAATTTTCGAAGTATCGTTTACCGCTTTACCATCTTAATAATTTTAATGTGCCAAACGAAAGATTTTCTCCTTATTTCAACATATTTCTTAATTCCTCAAAACCCTGGTAGCATACTGTGAAAATATTATATAACTTAAAATCTTTTCAAATAAATTTACAATAAAATGGTGAAAGCCGCATCAAAATCGATTCAGTTGTACTCGAGAACATACTGACAGATAGACAGCCAGACATACGTTTCCTATTATGTACTTTAGAGATGTTCCATGACTTTAACCGCAATGTAGACCGATGCCTATCTAACGACATCGTCACATGGTTTGATTGAGACAACTCCTGGTTTCAACATATCAAATTTATTAAACATTTATCAAATTTACAATATAATTTTTGAATTGGCCCATGGAGTTGGGGAAGTCTTCGGTCCACCCCGTGTTGGCCAGGATCGGACCTATCTCCGAGGCGGGAGCAACCCATCCGGAAGTCGAGGAGCCTGGAGAAGTCTTCTTCCACTCACATGGTGACGATTTGTTTGGCTTCACCCTCGGTACAAGTATCTGGCGTCAGTGTCTTGGTCGTCACCTTGTAGACTAATACGTTCAGCGGAGTTGGCTATGTTCCACTGCTTCCATATTCTGTTTCATCCAGCCTTTTTGTAATGAAAGTTAACCCAGTTCTAATATTCATTCGTCATGACAAATATTTCCTCATTATGAAAATGCGGCGTATGCATTTCGTAATCAGGCCACATACGTCAGACGCTGACAAATAGTTTTATAATCAGACAGCTGACCGTCACAATAACTAGATGTCGTAATCCTGACATAGGATTACCTATGTGACAGTATGATTTTCTGTCCAATATTCTTATGGTATCCATTCAAAAATTTGACTTAGGCCCGGTCTTTCCACCTTCAGATAAAGTTCCAGGTAACTATCTGACAGATAAGGTTATTTGTAACTTCATCTGCTGAATAAATGTCAATACCAGTCAGTGAATCCAATACGTCAGTCTCATTATACGTTAGATAACTATCCGATAGATACATTTGTATAGAAAGAAGGGATGACATTTACTCAGCAGATGAATTTACAAATAACCTTATCTGTCAGATAGTTACCTGGAACTTTATCTGAAGGTGGAAAAACCGGGTCTTTTTCATTTTGACAATGTCAACATACGCCTTTAGATCCATAGTTTAATCAAATGTATCATTAAAATCCAATATTCAATTTTGATTTAACCTTTTCATTGAAAACAACATGCTACAACTAATTAATTATCTATTTGATTCATTGTAACGTCACAAAACATACAATCATCAAAATTATTCATCATTCTATAGTGAAACAAGTTGCATGCAACCAGACTATTTATTTCCTCTCTGCACAATTAAAACAGTACACTCTCTACATACGACAGCTTTATGATATTTCGAGACACGGTAATTAAAAATACCGACCACCATAACACGCTAGCCTTAAATTTACATAGCAAAAAAAAATATAAACAGTTATCATTCATATCTTATGGGTTTTTTTGAAATTTGACAAATTCACTGTAAAGATAAATGGATATGAGTTTTTTTCACGGTTTTCGTTAAATTGTTACAAAGTTATTGTTGTACAAAGAAGGAGTAATAAGAGAAAGCCACGGAAGAAAAAGGAACCATAGGTAGCAATCCCCTGAAAAGGCACAATCCAAGGTGAATATTTTGCTTTCAGACTTTTTGGCATTTAATATCATTTTCCATTTATTGAACCAATAACGAATGGTATTTGCGGCGATTTGAAGGTGGTCAATTGTACTTGGTAGGTCTAGGTCATGTGTCAGAATCGCGGTAACATCAAGAAACATTGCGATTTACAGTATGTCTCTAACATAGATATTATAGAGGATTGGCAATACTTCCTTGAGGAACGCCTGCTTTAATTTTTTTGTTTGAATTTCATTATTAATGCACACACCGGCAAATTTAAAGGAATAGATTGAAAATTATGTTTTTTTTTTTAATTTTATTATTTTGTAGCCTATATATATAGTCCGTTCAAAGGTGAGTTTGCAGTATTGCTCTTATGGCAAATGGGAGCGGTGTTGCCATATGTTGTAAAAGTGTCAAATGTGTCAATTATAATAATGTGAAAAACTGGTATGATTTACAAAAATCAACTCTTATAAAACTCAAAATAACACTAAACAAAAACAAATGACCATTTGTAGAATACTGCGTCTTCACAGATCAGCGCGTTTTAGATATGGCAACGTCGACAAGCAAGAAAAGGATAGCGTCATTATGTAAACCCATTAGAGAGTATGAAAAAGAACTACTCCATATGTCCTGTACTGCAAACTCACCTTTGAATAGACTATAGGTGGCTTTGAGTGCTCTACTAAACAAGGAACGAAGATTGTAGCGACACCAATGAGAACAAAATGCACCATTTAATTTTGCTGGTATTGTATCTTTTGGTGGAGGTTCAATTATGGTGTGGGGTGGAATATGTTTGGTAGCTCGCACAGAGTGGTGATTGATGGCGGAGCGTTAAATGCAAATAGGTACATCAGAGATATTCTTCAAAACCATGTTGTACCTTTTACCCCATATATCGGAGAAAATTTCACCTTAATAACAAACTTATAGTTAGTGAGTTGTTTTAATGAGACAAACATTGGCTATCTCAGTCTACATCGTAGAGAACGTTTAAATTGTATGTCTTAACATAACCTAACAAAATGTAATTGCGCCGATTACAACAAATCTCGCAAATTACAAAAACGAACTGTAAATATGATCAATATAGGTTATTAGAATAGGTTTAGTTAGTAAAAATCTAGGAGAGCAGAATTAGGAAAATGATAATAGATAATAAACATTTTACGAATCCGCCGTAGTTGGTTTAAAGCAGTGTTTCCCATCCTTTTTCTCCTCGCGAACCCCTTATAAAATCCGAACGAATTTGGCGAACCCCCTATGTCGGTGTTTCTCAAACTTTTTAAGTTCGCGGCACACTTTTGACGTGTAAACATTTTTTTGCGGCACAGCTATGAGCTATTGAATATAATTTTAAATGGAAAATTGTAAAATTTCGCAGCATACTCCTAGTATTTCACGGCACACTAAAGTGCCGCGGCATACCGGTTGGGAAACACTGCCCTATGTAGTCGTTAATGTCATGAAAAAAAAAACAATAAAATTTGGCAGAACATTTATTTTCCATATTTTCCATGTACAAACATTAATAAGACTAAAACGATAGCTATAAAAAATGAATACAAAATTCAATTGGTTCTTAGTTAAGCATACGTTAAATTTGAAAAACCTCTTAATGGGATATTTGTGGCTGTTTGATGGAACAAAGCACTTCAAAGTTTGGCTAAATATCCGAAAATTTCAGTCTTAGATCAGGTTCTGCATTTAACCTGTTTCTGTATTTATCTTTCAGATAAGTATATGTTGAAAATCCTTTCTCACATAGATAGGTTGTGCAAGAGTAATAGAACTTCAATGGCTTTTTTTGACAGAACAGGATATTCATTTTTAATTTTTTTTTTTGCGTTTAATTTTCTTTGGCGATTTAAAATTCCGCCATTACAATATTATTTTCGCGAACCACCGCTTAGGAAACGGTGGTTTAAAGAAATATATATGTCGCACTATTCGTAACGCATAGCTGTAAACGCTGCCTTGAACATTAAAACAATTTACTAAACTTATCCACAATACACAGTGAACAATCTACTAATTTAAAGAGCTGTGAACGGAGGTTTGTATTCAAATCTATTTAACAACTGAGATATTTGTTAATACAATTATTCCTTTATCTATTCAGTGTAACCTATAATCGAAATAACCTCCCGAAGTTATATTCAGCTATTGATTTTCATGTTCTCCCCAATTTATTTAATTTAAAATATATCCTGTCGAAGTTTTTCAAGGGCAAAAACTAAGTTTAATTATCATTAGTTGAACAGAAACATTGAACTCCCGCTGGAAATCGATCGTTACTCTCTTGATATCTAGAAAGGAAATTCGTTGTAAATTCCTCCGCGTGTATATTGGTCCACGGCGGGTAGTCCGGTCAGATCCGGTCGAACCGGAACTATTTGACGTATGTGCCACCACGGGCATTTTGGGAATTTCACAAACTTATTTTTAAGGTAGGAATATTGCTTTTGAACACCCTATTTCCAACTGTTATTTGAGATCGAGCATTTCTTTTTTATTTTATTTTATTTTATTGATCGTATAATACGTGCGAAACTCAACGATATTGTTACCTTATAATTTAGGATGCCACGAAACTAGTCTTGTTCAAACGAGTTATCAATTAATTCACCTAGATAATATTTGTCAACTTAAGGTAAAATAAGAGGTATATAGAATATCTTGGACATTAAGAGCCACGGGCACGACTATCAAATACTGGGAAGGGTTGAAGAAAGGATTCTTGGAAATAAAATGATAAATAAAAGGATTCTTGGAAATAAAAGGCCTGTGCTTCGCTAAATTGCTTAAATAACATTTTGAAAGAAATAAAAAATTTAAAAATAAATATTTTGAATAGAAAATTTTGAAATAAAAAAGCACAACTCAAAAACGGTTAAAGATACCGACCTAGGGTTAAAATTTTTGGTTTCTACGTTCTATTTGCAAGTGCTAAACTGTGACTGTTTGTCCGCTAAGCAAGGGCACGGACGTGAGTTCAATTCTGCTTATGTCGAATAATTTGTGTAAAAATATTTATACAAATTACAGATTCTGCTTAGCCGTTCGCAACCGGCTATAAACTATAGGTGCCTTTCTGTGTACGCTAAAATATGGACGTAATACTGACCATATTACTCCTGAATGTACATAGATTGAAAATATGGCCATAAACCTGGAATCAGGAGACTTCGGCTCAACTCGGGCTGTCGCGCCAATGTTGATTATGATGATGACGTAGTTTATTTAGTGTAGAAAAAATTTCAGGCTTTAATCGTTTAACGCGTTTTGAGATTACGACATTTTTTTTTTTTAAAGACAATTTACATTATTTGTGAAAATTGTGAATTAAAAACAAGCACAACTCAAAAACGGTTATAGATAACGACCTGCGGTTGAAATTTTTGGATTTTACGTTGTTTATTTAGTCTAGAAAAAATTTGATGCTGTAATCGTTTGACGAGTTTTGAGATTATGACATTTCTTTTAATGGTATAATTTACATTATTTGTCAAAATTGTGAATATAAAAAAAATCACAAGTCAAAAACGGTTAGAGAAAACGACCTGAGGTTAGAATTTTTGGATTTCTCGTAGCTCATTTAGTCTAGAAAAAAAATTGTAGCCCTATTATTTTTCCGTATTTCAAAATTATGATAAATTTTAACATGGCGTGAATTATAGAAATTTTCACCTTCGCATGGACGTATCTCAAAAACGAAATTAGATAAAGACCTGCGGTTTAAATTTTTGAAATCTTGAGGTCCTAATTGACTTTTAACAAAATTATGAAAGAAAAAAAAAATTTGAAAATTTTTAATTTTTTTAATTTTTTTTTGAAAATTTTGATAATTCCTAACTAAAAAATGGTTAGAGATACAAATCTGCGGTTTAAATTTTTAAAATTCTCATACATTGTTTAGTCTAAAAAAAAAAATAGGCTTTAATAAACTAATTATTAAGTTTTGTATGGGCACTAATCCAAAACCCTTGAAAATGGTCAAAAATCGAAGAAATCGTAAGGGGTACCCCTTACGATTTTTTCGATTTTCGAGCAAAAATTTGTTGTCTCCGATTTTATTGAAAATTAGTATAATTATGTATTTTTAGTCATAGATTAACAAATTTTGGTCTATTTTGAAGTTTGGGCAAAAGTTTTGGAGCTATTGACAAAAAACTGATCAAAATCGGTTCTAACTCAAAAACAAGGAAAGCATTGATTTTTTAAATATTTTTTTCATAATACTCACCCCAAAATTAGCCCAAAACTATATTTTGGCTAAAATCAGATCAAAAAAATTTTTTGATCAAAATTTCAAAATGTTAGGAATTTAATTTTTTTTTTTTTTTTTGAAAATTGGTGTTATTATAGAATTTTAACCTTAAATCACAAATATATGGTCACTTTTGAGTTACGGTCTAAAGTTTTGACATTTTTGGCAAAAAAGTTAAAAAAAAGACAATAAAAAAAAGCTTAAAGCCGAAGAAGTGTGAGTCTGCCTCCTTTTTTAAACTATCTTTATATAATACTTACTTCTTATCTATCATCTATATCAGTCGTTCTCAACCTTTTGGTCTTGCGGAACCTTTTTAGAATCAATTTCTATGGCGGAGCCTCTTAGGCCTATCCTATGTCACAAATTAATGGTGTTTAGAACTAATTTTACGGAAGAGAGCTCACTTATTGATAGATAGACAGATTTTTATAAAATGAAGCAAATAATCAAAATGACGCAGATTATTCAATCATCAACCAATCTCGCCAATCACATTCTAGCTAGAGTCAGAAATCACTCGGACATACAGTAGGTGGCCAAATTATTAGGGACAGCACACCCCCCTGTAATTTTCAAGTTTAAATGCATTTTGTGAGAAAATAATTTTTTTTTAAATCATTTTTCTTCTATATTCTTGTTGCTGGTATCATTATTATTTTAAAAAGCGGGAGATCGCCCAATCTCCGACATAACGCAAAAGTCTGGATAGAAAACATGCCCAAACGCCTGGAAGCCGCAATTGCAGCAAAGGGTGGCATTACAAAATATTAAGATTTTACTTAATTTGTTAAATTAACACTTTTTATACAAAAATAAATGATTATGAATAAGCAATTATGTCGTTTTATATTTTAAATAGAGCACTCTAATGAATAGAAATAAATACGAGACCCAAAGCCACTTATTTCCTCATTAAATTCATTTGAAAATTACAAAAAATCTGCACTGTCCCTAATAATTTGGCCACCCAATGTATATTCAACTTGGCAAATTTTTGTTCAGGCTGTAAGTTTCAGTTTTCTTCTTTTGATTATGTTTTTTATTTCTAATTCTTTTGATTTTATTAAATTTTTATTAATTTTATTTCCTGGAACGGCTGTGGAGCTCTTAAGAAGTGCACGCGGAGCACAGGTTGAGAACCGATGATCTATATTAATAAAATTAAAAGCTATATCACTTTTTTATTTTTTCAGTTTTTAATCAGATAGGTATATATATTTTGGAGCTATGAGGAGAGCTACCTATAAACAACGTATGTCACATATTATTTATTTAACATAAAAAATATATACAAAAGTATATCAAAAATACATCATTACAGAGTACGGGGAAATATTACAAACTGGGTACTCCAGCTAGTCTTATTATAAAATCAAAGATTTTTGTTATGATTGCGCCTTTAATTTATCTCTATGGTTGTTTTTATAGTCTAAGTTAGTTTAAGTTTATTTTATATAATATCTAAAGTCTAACAACTAAATTTATATCACCAAATGTTCAATTATAAACAATAGTAATTTGGAAAAGTTTTAATAAACACATTAATTTTGTAAATTACAAAACTTTAGAAATTAATTGAGGTTATGTAAAAACTTAAAACACAAACAACTTGCATTAAAATTAGAACTGATGATAAAATAAAAGCCCGAATAGGAAGATAAATAGGATTAAAGATTTAGCTTAAAACTGTGAAGTCCACATTTGTCAGAATCCATGTTTCGGAGCATGACAAAAACCAATCGCCACAAAAATAATGTTTCAGAAATGAATAGGACACACACATACACTAAATAAATCTGACAACACTCTCACCAAATAGACACTTGAATGGAATCCTTAGGGAACGCATAGAAAAGATAGACCAGGCATTACCTAGAACAGATCCAGATAAGATGTCGCCGATTGGGTTGCTCTGGCCAAGATGTAATACACAACATTTGGACGTATTCAGTGGGGGCGACTAATTGTCACACTACTTCTCAACGATATTAAGGTCCTGTTGTAAGAGAAACCAGTTGCCCCCAACTGTTGTATATTTTAAAATCGTCAGTAAACATTTGGTGCCTGGAAGATATGTTTAAAATTATATCAGCCACAAAGATGAGAAACAGTATAGGTCCAAACACCGTGCCTTGTGGCACTCCACTTAAAACTTATTGGGGGTTAGACTGTTCGGATCCTATGCGCACCAGGAATGTGCTGTTGCTTAAAAAAGTTCCGATCTCAGACTTTTTTTCCAAAAAAAAAAAAAAAAAACTATATAAACAACGGTTTAATATGCTATAGATCAGTGTTTCTCAACTAAAAACGTAACGCGGACCAGTAAAATATTTAATTTTATACCGCGAACCCCTAAATATAAATGTACTATTAAACAAATTGTGTATGTGAACTTTACATACTATATCTTAGTAATAAAAAATCGTTGAAAAATGAACAAAATACACAGAAAAGATAAAAAAATGAAAAAAATCTCAAAAATAATAATTTATAAGCCTTTCGCGGGCCACAAAAATTTTGCTAAGGACCACCAGTGGTCCGCGGATCACCAGTTGAGAAACACTGCTATAGATTATTTATTATTTATTTCGATTTGTTAGTTTTTGCAGTACAAAGAATAAAAATGTAATTTATTTACTTTTAAATGATTTGTATTTCCATAATTAAATTGCATAACTGTTATTAAAACCTTAATTTCTTTAAAAAAAAATGTAAAAATGAACCCGAAAACCGGGGTTGCAATTTTTTTTTGAGAACTCTACACCTAATTGAACCCTATTAATTATACTAAAACCAAAGCCTTCAAAAATTTTTGGGGTTTCCCGGCTCTGGTCTTGGTTCATCGTTGGCTACCGCCCGCTCCCCTGTCACTACCCCGCCGCGTATATTCTTGGTTCACCGTTGACTACCGCCTGCGCCCCTTTCTCACCTTAACGTTCAAAAAAACATTAGTTATGTTTTTCTTGAAACAATATTATATTTACCGGCATACTGGAACTCAGCTCTTTCATTTAAGCCAATAAACATCAAAATCGGTTCAGGGTTTTTTTGCACAATTTCAGTAACACTTTGGAATTTTATATAAAGAAGTTTTTGTATGTTGTTTCAACTCAAATTAGGCATAATTCGAGTTAAAACACTTAAGTATTTTTTTAGCAAGAGTTATAATATCAGTGGTTGGCTGTCCTGCGTTTTCTCACGATGTTGGTCCCATTGAGAGATTGACATCCATTTACTTATACCTCCGATTGACATAAAACAGCTGGTTTAAAGGGGCAATCGGGAGGTCTATGTTCAGCAGTGGACGAATTCGGCTCTTAGATTATTATGATGATGGGTATTATTTTAAGAATGCAGGAGAATCTTACTTTTTCTGTCCCTTCTCACTATATATCTCTCTCTTTTAATAATTCCTCTCTCATTCTCTTTTTTGGATCGAATTACTCAGATAAATCATTAGTAACATAGCATGTCTAAAGTATTTAAATACCGTGCCTAACTATCCTAGGTCTGCTATCTCGATTGCTCGGTAATAAATTTCATGAACACTTTGAAATTTATAAAGTAGGGAGTTATAATATCAGTGGTAGAGGTGTGTTGGCTGCCCTGTGTTTTCCCACGATGTTGGTCCCACTGAGAGACTGACACCAACAAACCAACACGCATTGGCTTCTAGTTTAGGGTTAATTTAAGAAATTAGTAATTTTAGAAAACGAAATAATAAATTAAAATTTAAAAATGGATTTACGTAGTATTAAAAAATATTTCGATCTAGTCTTTCCAGCTTCAATTAAACCTCTAGGTAACTATCTGACAGATAAGGTTATGCGATACTTTCTGTACTAAATAAATGTCATGCCGTCTTTCAATACAAATTTATCTATCGGCTAATTATCTAACGGATTGAATTCACTGATTGGTATTGACATTTATTCAACAGATGAAGTTCTAGATATATTTTCACTAAATAGATCAAATGTGGTTAAACGGTTGATGTTGATAGGGAACAAGCGCCACTTCTCACTTACTTGAGCTACAGAAGAACTCAAATTGGAAGTAAAAAATTAAGGATATTTCACTAATTAGGTTTTATAAGAAATATTTCCTAGTTGACAAATTTCCGAAACTCTCTTTTGCTCAAAAAAGAATTACGCTTTTTGATAGCACTTACAAATGTGAGCAGTTATTTTCTCGGCTGAATCAAAAACAAGGACCCGAATAACGGATTTGCACCTAGAAAACACGTTGCATGTTGCTACATCAGTTGTTTCCCCGAACAATGACAAACTTGTGAGCAATATGAAGTCCCAACCGTCCCATTTAAATTAAATAAACATTTTGTTCTTATTTAACAATATTTATGCATTATAAAATATTTTAATTTTTTCTTGTGTTTTTTTTTTTTTTATTAAAGTTATGAACTTATATATATTTTTGTATAGTTTAGAAAAATTAGATTGTTTTATTTTTTTATAATAAAGACAATTTCAGTGCAGTAATTTAAAAGAAAAAAACTGTTAATTCTAAAAAAAAGGTCGTTAAAAAGTGGCCCTCGGTCTTTTGGAGCTTAATTTTTATATATAAACGATCGTTTAAGGACTGCTTCAACACTTTACAGATTAAAACCCTTTACCGCATAGTGTGCCATATATGGCACATTCCGATTTTTATTTTTTATATTACTTTTAAAACTGAATCAGAACGTTACTTCATGAATGTTCATATATGCCACATACATAGCAATGGATCCTGCAGTATCTCAAGTAATGGGCTGCAATAGATTTAAGGATATCAAACGGAATTTGCACTTCAACGATAACTCTGAATTTATTGAGAAAGGACAACTAGAAGATACGACCTTTTATTTCAACAATTTGAGGGCGACTGCTTTTAATCCCTAATGAAGAACACCTAACAACTGACGAGCAAATAATACGGAATCATTTTCTTTTGTAACATAATGTAGAATCATAATGTTCCATGTATGGCACAAACCCTAAATTATTATTTTAACTATTATTTTTTCATAAAAATAATAATTAATATTTTAAGGCCCGGTTTTTCCACCTTCAGAGTCTTCAAGTTCCAGGTAACTATCTGACAGATAAGGTTATTTGTAACTTCATCTGCTGAGTAAATGTCATCCCTTCTTTCTATACAAATATATCTATCGGATAGTTATCTAACAGATAGTGAGACTGACGTATTAGATTCACTGACTGGTATTGACATTTATTCAGCAGATAAAGTTATAAATATCCTTATCTGTCAGATAGTTACCTGGGACTTTATCTGAAGGTGGAAAGATTGGGCCTAAATATATTTATTTAATTAATTTTTCTCGAAGAATCAGCAAGAATCAATTCCTAATGCCCAAGAATTATTTCAGCCAAAAATAAAAATTCATGCAGTAAAGGGTTAAGATGGAGGATATACAATACTCAACGAGACAAAGAGAGCGAGCGAGATAGAGATAGAGAGGGAGAGAGAGATAGATCGAGAGAGAGAGAGAGAGAGAGAGAGAGAGAGAGAGAGAGAGAGAGAGAGAGAACTAAGTGAAAAAGAACGAAAACAACCACCATAAAAATTTGTTAAATACTAAAAATACTCTATTTAAATATTTCATCTTTAATTTGACTTTATTCTTCTTGGCAATGAAAGAAAGTCATAAAAGTAAATATTTAAAGCATATTTACTCTAGAGCAAAGGCATTCTTGATCATTGTGCGTTTGCAGAAGAGGGAGAATGAAAAAAACTTAATGTTCGTTTCGCATTCAAAAGTAAGGTGAGTTGATATGGGAGGAAATCGCAAGGTAAAGTTACCCTATCTCTCTCGATGGCAATGGTTGACAGCTAACGGCCCGGAAAAAAGACTATTACAATGCAGCACAGTCTGCTGATGAATATTTTACTGGCGTTCATCTGCACTTACAGATATCATGCGTTAACGGCTTACGTGACTCAAAATTATAAATATAATAACACCAAAAAGAAGATATAATAATAAAGAAGATAACATTTTAACACTAAAGCTGCGTTCACAGTTCTAAAATTAATTAAATATGCACTATGCGTTGTGGATAATAATAATAATTATAATAATAATAATATATTTATTGACTTAACAGGTCTACAAGTATGAAATGCGGATTTTTTTTTCAAAATTGCCGCGCAAACAGAGTGTATAGTTCAAAGTTTCAACACATATGGCGTTTTGTTAAGTTATCATTAATTGTCAAATGCGTATAGGTTATAATTTGAAAAGTGATCATATAGTTTGGTTTTACTGTGTTAAAAATGTCAATTTTTGTGCCAAATAAAGAGCATTCGCGGACAGTACTACTGTTTTGTTTTCATTTGAAAAAAACTGCTGCTGTATCATACCGACTGCTTCGAGAAGCTTATGGTGAATATGCTCCATCGCAAGATACGTGTGAACGATGGTTTCGGCGTTTCAAAAGTGGTGACTTTGATTTTACAGACAAAGAACATGGAAAACCTCCAAAAAAATATGAAGATACAAAATTGGAAACATTGCTACAGGAAGACGATAGTCAATCACAAAAACAACTAGCAGAGCAGTTAGGCGTTAGTCAACAAGCTGTTTCCAATCGCCTACGAGAGATGGGTAAGATCCAGAAAGTCGGCAGATGGGTTCCACATGCATTGAATGAGAGGCAGATGGAAAAACGCAAAAACACTTGTGAAATTTTGCTTGCACTATACAAAAGAAAGTCTTTTTTACATCGTATCATTACTGGCGATGAAAAATGGATTTATTTTGAAAATCCCAAACGCAAAAAATCATGGGTGAACCCAGGCTCACCATCCACATCAACTGCAAGACCGAATCGCTTTGGCAAAAAGACAATGCTCTGTACTTGGTGGGACCAAAAGGGTGTGGTCTATTATGAATTGTTAAAACCTGGTGAAACAGTTAATACCCAACGCTACCAACAACAACTGATCGAATTGAACCATTCGCTGCTCATGAAACGACCAGAATACGACAGAAGACAGCACAAGGTAATCTTTCTTCACGATAACGCTCCATCACATAAGGCAAAAGCAGTTTGCAACACATTGGAGGCACTCAAGTGGGAAGTGCTACCCCATGCCGCTTACTCACCAGACTTGGCCCCGTCAGATTACCACTTGTTCGCATCGATGGGTCACGCACTTGCCGAGCAGCACTTTTGTTCATATGAAAATGTGAAAGAATGGCTAGATGAATGGTTTGCGGGGAAAGGGGAAGAGTTCTACTGGCGAATTATTCACAAACTGCCAGTCCTGCCTATTCAAATCCACTGCCTACAACTCATAATCTATTAAATTAAGAGCTGCGAACGGTCACTTGAGTTACCATATGATAAACTTGTTAGTGACAATCTACAGTACACAAGTCATAGCGTATAATCTACTAATTTTAGAGCTAAGAACGCAGCTTCATACTATGCAGCTGAGCTACAGCCGTCCAAGTAAAGTGCGGGTGTTATATGTGCCAAAATAATTTTGATTTATTTTTTAAAATTGCCCCAAATAAATTCTTAGTAATAGTGTGTTGTTTCTTCACATGTTTCTTTGTTAGAAAAGTTCAATAAACAGTTTTTTACTTTGAAGTTATTCTCAAACATCTGCCAATAATTTTCTTTGTTTATTTTTAAAGAAACATATCAAATAAATAAGAAAAATAAGAAATATTGAGCTTCTTTTCCAAGTGACAAATTTTATTCCACTTGGAACAAATCCAAACATTAAATTATAATGCGTTTCAGGAATTTATTTATTATTTTTTGTGTAATATGTTATGCAAAACCACATATAGAACGCTGCAAAATAAAAAACGCTACGAAATTATGAATACTTCAAGAAAATTTTTTTGTTTTACTTTTTATAAAGGCCAATTTTAAGATGGGGAGTCTAAAAAATATATTTAAAGTGCCCTCTAATATGTATATATATTGTCGGAAACCTCTTCTACCATTGGGTGTAGAGGTTGTTCTTTTCAGTGTAATTCTTTTATGAAGTTTCGCCACTCCTGTCTTATTGTGAGCCTTATTTTCTGCTTCTTTCCATGTCAGTCCTTTCTTATCTAGGATTTGTTCCATGTTTTATGAGGTCTTCCTCTTGGTCTGCTTCCTGAAGTTCTTGCTAGCTATATATTTTTTGTCGGTCTTTCTTGCTTCATTCTTGTGATGTGTCCATACCATCTTAATTTCTGTCTGTCTATTGTTTTTTCTACTGCTTCTATCTGTAGCTCTTCTCGTATTGTTTCACTCTTTATTCTGTCAAGTTTAGTGACACCCTCAACTCTTCTTAAAAATTTCATTTCTGCAATTTGAACTTTGCTCTTGAGCCGATCGGAAAGTAACCAGGACTCGTAGCTATATGTTAATATGGGTAGGTAAATCCCTATCATATAAATTTTTTTAAATATAGTAATGTCCTGTCAGTTTTTTTTTTGAATTTATTCAAAAACGGTAAACCGTAGCTTGTAATGGAGAATATTTTTGAGATCTACGACTCAAAATACATAATTATACACATTTTGAAGTAAATCGGAGAGAAAATTTTTTTGCTCCAAAATCGAAAAAGTCGTAAGGGCTACTCCTTACGATTTTTTCGATTATGGGCCATTTCCAAAGGTTTTGTTTGACGATTCGTATTTATTGTAAAAGTTGGGTTATTAATGCCCCAATTTTTTTCTAGACTAAACAATATATGAAGATTTCAAAAATTCAAACCGTGGTTCTCTATATTTTATTGTTCTTATGTTAGATTTTTTTGAAATTTCAAAAAAAAAAACGGAAAATTAAAAATTTGTAAATTTTTTGTTTGTTTGGGATTTGCTTCACAATGAATCCTAAGGCCTTCGAATCTCTGGATTTCAAAAATTTCAACCGCAGGTCTCTGTCTCATGTAGATTTTGAGGTACGGTCTTTCGAAAATGAAATATTTACAAATTTTCAAAACTACACGGATCAAAAATGTGTCATTTAAGGAGGGCCTTATTTTTCATCTTGGTAGAAAAAGGTCCGTAGATTTCAAAAATTCAAACCGCAGGTCCTTATATTTTATTATTCATAAGTTATGATTTTTTTAAAATTTTATGAAAATAAAAATTTACCAAAAAATTTTTTTGTAAGGGAGTTGCTTTATAATATATCCTGAGGCTCTTAAGAACCTTAGGATTTCAAAAATTCCCACTGCAGGTCCCTATTTATTGTAGTTACGATCTTTTTAAAATTAATTTCTGTTAACATTGCGCTTGCGTTATCATATGACAAACTTGTAGTGACAATCAACAGTGAAGAACTCATAGCGTATAGTGTATTAATTTTTTTAGCTGTGAATGCAGCTGTATATTAAAAAGATGAGTTGTTGCAAGTCATGAAACTTAACCGTGTTTTTTCTGTTATAAGATAAACTAATTAATAGCTAAAAGTTTGGTGTAAATATCGTCAATCAAAAGCCGGGAAGTCACTGAAAATTTGCATAATAATTAACATTTACTAAAGCAAATTTACCATTAATGTTATAAAGCAAACATAGAGAGAACTGTAAGCAATCAAATTCCAAAGTTAAAATCTTATCTTTGTAATAAATCTATAAATTTTATAAGCACGCCATTTTAAAACGGATAAATCAAATTTTAAATAGTATTAGCACAAATTAGGTTCAAAGTTTCGTCATCACAGCTTCGGAGCCTTTCCGTGATTTATATTTAATGCAAATATTTAACGAGCGCCTATTTATCTTTTCCATACTCATCAGTCTGGTTTTATCGATAAGCCAAAAGTCATTACATTGAATATTTTATTGTACGGAAATTAATCTTCAATATTAATAAATGGACAACGCTAAATTTATTACCTCTTCCTATCTACATTAATGGGGATGCTATGGACTGATTAACCGTTAATCCGGAATTATCGAAACGATTAATATGCTTAATTAACCGAAAGCTGATTAAGTTGTGTATATATATTAGGGGAACCAGAAAGGAATCTATAATTTTTTTTTTCCAGAAATTTTTATTTTGTATAATTACTAGAGTCCGGCAAAAATATGCAACGGTACTTTAATTAGGTGTTTTTCAAAAAAAAGCGGCACATGTGTTATCTGTAGAAATAAAATGTAATTATATATATTTGTAATGTGCCCTGCTGTGTAGCGTATAAAAATGTAATATCTTATCAAAAACTGACCAATGGCAAAGGAGTGACCGGAATGACCTATCTCGAATATAATCCCAAAATAATGAGGTGGCGTTATTAAGATAAGAATTCATTGCGGTACAAGTGTTTTATTCTATTGTTTTTTGTTGGTTATTTGTTAAAATAAAGTTTAAAATAGGACGCCTATGGCAAAAGTACCGTTGAATATTTTTACCGGTCTCTAATAATTACAAAATATCGGATAAAAATTAAATAATATAGTTAAAGTGATCGAATTTTGCAAATATAATTTTTGATAGAATTGGTCTTGATCAGTCAGTTAATCAGATGACGTATTGTTATTTTAATTGATTTTACATTCCGTGTGACACGTACATAATCGTTGCTAGGCAACGTAATAAACAAGTTGAAACAACTGTTAAAAATATATTTTTTGATAGATTTGTCTTGGTCAGCCAGTTAACCAGCTGACGCAATTATTGTTATTTCAATTGAGTTTACATTCCGTATGACATGTACATAACCGTTGCTAGGCAATGTAATAAATAGGTTGTATGAAATGTTAATACATAAAAATTTTAAAGCATAAAAAAGAGTCTGTAATCTTCAGAAAGATTTTCTGAACACGTTGGTGCAAATCAGACTTCCGTAGGATAAATAGTTGTAGAGTTCTAAGCATTTCAATACAATATCTATCTTTGGATGTCCTTGTTTTGAAGTTATAATAGGTCATAAATGGGCAATAATTTTTTTGACATAAAATTCTCTCATTCCGTAATGTAATAATACTTTTATTTTCTTTTTCATGTAACTGACTTCCATATTGTTTCAATGTATCTTTTATCAATATGTCATAAAAATATATTCGATTTTTACGATGCCAACACCTGAGTTTTCCATACAAAATATGGAAACCATGGACCAATGGAATAAAAGAAACAATCCATTATTGAAATTTATATTTTGTAAGGATAATGAATATTTTTTACCAGCCTTTATGAAAAACTAAAATTTTAATTGTTTGTTCGATTTTGCAATGTGTCACTTTTGTGAATATTTCATTTCAAGTTTTAAATATATTTGAATTTATATTTTTTTACGGTTGTATAAAAATTCTATGAAATACCTGTGAAATGAGTTTAAAGCTGCTTTCACAACTAGGGTTGCCATCTAACGCCTTACTCTGACCCGGAGCAAAAAAAAGTTGTGTTTAAATAGAGATGTGCCGGATTACATAAAATCCAGATCTGCGGATACAGATACGGATAGGGATTATTTGTTTTCTGATCCGTTGATACGGATACGGATCTTCCATGTAAGTACAGAAACCTTGAAGCGATAGTTTGATATATCGCGCTGTTCCGATAGACCGTTCAATTGTTAGAATGCAGTACAGGTTAAATGCAGTTTCGAAAACCACCAGCAACTAATATGATGCTCGACTTAACATCTGTCTAATCGCCAAAATAAAATTTACTCCACATTGGGTATTTTTAGATGCAAGCTTGTATGAAAACTAATTACTTGTTAATAAATAACTATTTTGTATTATCTAAAGTAATTTAAATATTGCAAATATAATGTAATTCTTGCAGTACAGGTTTGAAATGCTGTAGTCTATTTAAATGTAAATACCTAAGCAATGTACAGTCGTCATTACGTAGAGGTTTCCTACCATTTTGCAAAACGTCTTGATCTACCCGTCAGTTTAGGGGAACCTGGTATAAATCTTCTTAGAAACATGGCAGCAGCATAACAACGTGGTTTAGTTTGTAACAGTTCAGTCAACTCGTACAAATATTTACTATTTTAAAGTAAATTTTGTAGAACAAATAGAATAAATTAAAAAGAGCAAATCAATACATATTCTTCTTGAATTGATGAAGTGTCAAATCTTTTCAAATATCATATATAGAAGCATACCTAACTAATAGAAAACAGTTTATTTGTATAAATAATTTTAACTCAGACTGGCAATTTAAGTATTGAGTGCCGCAGAGTTCAATTTTAGGTCCATTACTATTTTTAACATAGTATAATAACAGTTTTATTTATGCCTTGCGGCTTTGAATAGAGTATATTATCTAAAGGTGCGTACTGACTAGAGCATTTGTACTCGCACGGATTATGTGCGCGCACAAATGCTCAGGTCAGTACGAGGTACAATTTGTGTGCGCGTACAGTAATCCTGCCACGAATGCTATCCGTAGCTTGTCGGTCCCACCGATAAGATCAAAGAACTTGTGCGCTCAGTGTGTACGGGTTTATGCAGTCATATAATTGTGCGCGTAAATTTAAGTAAACACCAGTAAATATTCAACATGGAATGGAGTAAAAAGGTATTGCATGCTGGTAAACGAATCCCCAGTTGCAAAAAACGGTGAACATTTTGACAGTTATATCTGTAGTATCAAAGAATCAAGCACAAAGCAAGTAAAAAATTATGGAATTGAGTGTTAAGTCAGTACTTAAATATTGAGGAGACGTATATAAAGCACATGTACTCTTAAAATTACTGTAAAAGCTTACATTCAAAATTTACTGTCATTACAATCTGTCATTATTTAGATATTGTAGTTTTCATATACGTCGTTCGACAACGCTGCCAAAAAATGTGCATTTAGTCAAATTCACCGGTAAGTTTGTACCGGTAAGTCACCGATGAGTCTGCTTAATGCAGGGGTCGTGGAACATTTTTACCCATTACCCAAAGATATATTTCTTTACACCGATGTTACCCCAATTTTTTTACCCGCACGAAAATCCGTGCGCGCACATAATCCGTGTGCGTACAAATGCTCAAGTCAGTACGCACCTTTAGCGTATTAACAATAATTGTATAATATGTAATACATTGAGTACTTTTTCTTCAAGTCCTTTGGCTACTATTGTTAAGCTGAACTCTTCTTTTCTTAACCTTCTTTAGCCACTCCTCTCTTTCTCCTTTGTCATCCAATAACTGTTCTCTGTTTTTCGTTTCCAATTCCAACAACTATAATAATTTTTAGGAGTCTATATAGATCCACTTTTAATGCGAGATCGTCACGTTGATAAAACAAGTATTAAATTGGGTAAAACTATTTATCTTTTACTTTTTATGTTGGGTACATTTCGTGCCTGTCACATTTCTTTTTTAAATACAATCCAATATTGTAAATTATATACAAAAAATATTGGAGGTCAAGAAGAATATTTAAGTTGTTTACTTTTATTCATAAATGTAGGTGAGACGTCGCCTCATTTGTCTCACCTGACGAGCCGTCACTGGTGTCTCTAATTACCCAGACTCCCCGCTATTCACTCTTTTGTTAAACTTTTCCTCTAAAATTTCCATCGAAAAACAGTATCTTAATATTTAGCTTGAAGGATAATATCAAAGAATTAATGATAAAAAAAATACCTTTTCATAAGTGCGTGTTAATTTAGTTCAAAGTAATTTCAATAGAATCCTAAGGGCAGAATCTGGGTTGCATGACGTTGCTACAAATGAAGAAGAGAGAGGTATGAGGTGGAGAGTAAGAAGAGAGAGAGTAATCAGTGCATTTTCGTACTGTTTCCTAAGCTTTGAAATACCTCTAGCGTGTAACGCACGTCAAAACAGCTTAGGAAAGTCTTGTAAGTTCAATAAAGTATCTAACACACAAAGTACGTAAATTTGGAACGTTGGATTTACCTGTGTTGCTAGACAGGGGTTGGTAAACTTTCCAATTGACTTGGGATTGCTTTCATTATTAATTCGACGAAATGGCAAATGTTTTAGTCCTGTTATAAATTTACTTCATTCCACGTTTCCTCACTATGTATTACAAAACTTTGAATTCACTAAATGTTTCCACATAAACGGAACGACACGGCAATATTTAAAGTGTCATCTTCCTCCTCCATCGTTTTGCATCATGATTAATGCATTTAGGTCATCATGGAAAAGAACCAGAAGAATTAGTTTCTTCTGTTCATTGTTTACATTTTGATGAGTGATCTGAGGATTCGAGCTGTCTACTGCTTGCTTGATACTGTCTAATCACCTGGTTTGTGATCACTCTCGTCGCTTTCCTTCGATGTTACTTTCTACTATCAGACCTCTCGTCGCGTTGCATTGCCAGAATATTTCATGGATATCATGAACTATAGACGTTCTTTTAATTGTGCAATTTTGTGGCAAATCTGTAAGCTACACATTTGTCTTATGTGTTGTTATGGACAGTTTCTTATAAATTTTGTCTGTAAGCTTACAGATTTGCCACAAAATTGCACCAGAATTAAACCGAGTACAGAGATATTTGTACGACGAGCAGTCGATTACGTAGTATTCTCTTCCACCACCATATCTCGAATGCTTTTATTATCCTCCGGTTACTTGTGAAAATGGATCTTACCTCCATAGTATAAAATACAACCCATTCGACAATGCCCAGGTCCAACTGCATTAACCACCACGCTCATATTTTGACTCGGATGGCGATATTTTTCATTCAGGGCCGAGAGTTCCAGTTCCTAATAAACTCCGTAATAGTTATTTGACACATAATATATTTATGAAGCTAATAAATTTATTGGTGATTTCCAAGTTACAAAATCCTTCTAATAGTTTATTAGCTACATAATTTTTTGTTTTTGCATTGGTATTTCTTATGAAGATAGTAACACGGTGCAAGAGGGATAGAGCTATACGTAAATTTGTAGAGCTAAAGTGAGATGAAATTTTGACACTGAATATTTTGACATTAAATATTTTGACAATAAATAGTTTGACTTGACATTCAATGACATTACGTATATTTTTTGTGTTACTGTTAAAATGACAATTAAACGGCGTTCAACAAATTTCATCACAGAAAAAGAGGACAATATAGATAGAAGAGAAGTTAATAAAAATAGCATTTTATAATACAAAAGTGACTGAAAATAAGAAGACAGCCATATTTTGCTTTATTTTACATTCCTTAAACAATATGAATTAAACTTATCAGCAATTTTCAGCCACACATCTTTATTATTCTGCCAATAATTGCGTCTGTCTTCTTATTCTCTATCATTTTTATATAAATAGTAATGCTTAAAGTATTGTTTGTAGTGTGGTGTAATTGTAATTGAAATAAATACATATGTAAAAATAAAAGACAATGTTTATTTAAAAATATATATTTATATATTGTTCTTTATATATCACATTTACAATAAATGCCCAAAATATTCTAAAAACGGTTGTCCATAATTTATAAATTCACCCAAACAGATCGTCGATTTCGCCAAAATACAACTTAAATGTATATAAAACACTAAAATCACCATTATATAAATGTTTAAAAACTACACATTCGTATATTCTTTTAAAATTATACGGTTTTTAATTAAAATTGAAATATTAACACATTTTGCGAACTTGTTTTTGGTTATATGTCACTTTATTAAGCACTTCATGTTGCCTATAAGTTATTAGACAAATAAGCCTGTTTATTAGCAACCTAATCACTATTTAGGGGTGGAACTCTCGGAAAAAAAATTATGTTGCTAATAAACTTATTGGACAGTTTATTAGCAACTGGAACTCTCGGCCCTCAGTCTATCTAAGACGCGTTCTCCAAAAATAAGATTGAGCATTTAATGTTTCTGACGATTCTGAAATTGATGATTTTCCTAACGTTTGTCTGCTATAAATTATCATCGATCAAGTATAAAAACCTACTAAAGACCCATTCTTATTTAGCTTTCACGCGAATTCGTAAGTGTTATATAGAGCGTTCTTTACTAGGGCTGATTGAAGTTGTACGAAATATATATTTTTTGTTATTTAATTTAATCTTTCATTCTCTACATAATCACTTCTTAATTCTTTGGACCTAGTCTAGCGATTCTGGAGAATCTGTATGCCCTCCTTAATATGATTTTTTCGAGGCTTTCAAAATAATACTCCTCATTTGAACGAAATCTTATTCTGGTAGATATTTCTTTTAGGTTTAGAAGTTGACTGGTGTTTCAAACTTTAATTATTCCAGTTTTCGAGTTGCAATGTTGTCTGAATGGGCAGGTGAGAGACATGGTGATAAAAAGTTTCGTTTTGACCAAATCAAGACTTTTTTCGCGAATTTCATTCAATAAACGATCAGGAAGGTCTGCACAGTATTATTTGCTCCTTTGAGAGATTTTCTATTTATTAAAACCCCTTCGCATCCCAAAAAATTGATACCATGGTCCTGCTGACAGCATAATTTTGTATTTTTTGGTAACAAAGAACCGCGATGATTCTACTATTTGTCTGTTCTTTGGTCTCTGGCGTATAATAATGGACCCACGTTTCATCCTTGGTTACGAAGCAACGCAAAAAAATCACCGGATTTTTATTAAATCTATCCAAACCAACCTGAGAAAGTTATTCTTCTTCTGGTTAAGCCTAACAAAGTTGGCATCGAATGAATTTGGTCTCACCAGAAAGCAAATGCAGGACCCATCTTGATAGCTTCCGCAATTGCTTGATGAAAATAAAATGTACGCATTTCATCGATATACTAGCCAACTCTGCTACCTGTGAAAACTTGTCGGTCATTTAAAATGGCTTAGTGTATTTGGTCAACAATTTCTAGTGTTGTGGCTGTTTTCAGACATCCGTTATTTTATCATTGAAACTGATTCTTCTTCTGTTGAAATCATTTCTCCAGCGACAAATGATTTAATTCGAAGTAATCATATTTCCATGAATTTCCTTCACCGACAACAATGATTATAAAAGATGAAAAAATTAATGAATATTATCATCATATCCTTGTTACTTGCTCTATAGATTTAGATAATAGATCTATAGATATCTAGATATATATTGTGTCCTAGATCTCCTCGCTGGAGCATAGGGCCTTTGCAAACTCGCGCCATCGGGGTTTGTGAAGAGCAAGCCTTTTCACCTGGCGCCAGGTAGTTCCGTGAGCATCAAGTTCTTTGTATATTGTTCTCCTCCATGTGGATACAGGTCGGCCTCTACGACGGTTTCCTTGAGGGTTCCACTCTAATGCCATTCTGGAGATGTCGTTTACTGCCTTCCGGAGGGTATGCCCAATCCAGTTCCACTTTCTTGCCTGAATTTCCAAGTGGATAGGTTTTTGTGCTGTCGATTCCCAAAGATGAGTATTGGGAATATGATCTGACCAAGTAATACGAAAAATTCTGCGCAGACATCTGTTAATAAAAACTTGGAGTTATCTAGATATACTAGATAAACTTATATAAAACTGCATGGCTATTTGAGCAATGTAGTTCGTCCTTAAAACCAGTAATTTCTTAGTATTTTTATATTTAGTTTTTTAAATTCGTGTTTTAAATCTTTTCCGGAATTTAGGTTCCTTGTGCGTAGTGAGTTTATTTAAATCTTTAATAACCTTTTGAGAGAAATAATCCAACCGGATTCTATTCTTAAGTGTACAATTCCCTTCCTAATTAAGCGTGGAAATATGCAATATAGCTGGTATTTGACACCCCTGTTCGCCTGATACAGACAGCAAGAACAAGCAATACAAGATTAATAATATCTGAGCTCACTCGCTCGAAGTATAGGGGCTTGGGCTGGCTACGAAAACGTTGCTCCTCTAAATTCAATTCGCTTCGAGCAATCTTACGGAATACGTGAGATAATGAAAGGTAACTCGGGAACAAAGAAGCAAGGAGTTAATGGCCCTACTACTCGGAATATCCTATGAAAACTTTCACAGATGATAGATTGTTTCAAATTTTAAAAAATTATATTGAAACCCTTTTTTGATTCTCTTAACACAGCTCTTGTTCGGCATCTCTCTCTTTCTTCTTGAACACTGTCAGTCGGACAACCTTTTGGCCCCACTCATGTAACTCCTCCATCAAGTGTCAGGTCTATCCATCGCCAGAGCCGGATTAAGATAAATTCGCACCACGATCATACTCTTGTGTGGCGTCCCTATTTATTATTATTGTTATTTTTTATGATATCACTAAATTATCTAGCTCTCTCTTTTAGAGAGGCGTTATTTTTTTAATGGAACATTTAAAAAAAAAGGAAAACTCTTTTTTTAGAAGAACGGTCTTTTTCAAAAATGCGCTCTTGTTTCAGAAGGGCGCTATTATTTATGAAGAGAGTGGGCTCTAAGGCCCTAGTGTCAGCCCTAGTTTTGGCACCCAAACGTATTGCGCCCAGGAACCCTCTAATCCGGCTCTGACCATCGCCTTAGTCGATGTTGTCTTAGACAGGTTGTTTTATATATTATGTTTAAATAAGCGGAAAATATAACGGCGCGTCAGAATATATACTCAGCACGACAAATTCTGCACGGAGAAATATGTACTCAGCACGACAAATTACGTAGTTATAGCGACAAATGATTTTACGATAAATTAAGTTCTTTGCAGAACCTATACAGCAGAAAATAATATTTGAACTACAAATATTTACACAATGTCAAAAAAATAAATTAAAAATAACGTTAAATTAGTACTTAACGTTAAATTTGTACGTGGAAATAAAGTAGCATGGACAAACGGACATTTAGCGATGTAGAGTCGATTTTTTTGGTTTAAGCTGACCTAAAATTTCCAATCTAGTAATTTTTATCGTTTTAATGAAGATTTTGATCATTTTGTTTAGCAAAATCCATCTTCAATCTTCAAAAATTAAAATTCCATTAACGTTTGGAATAGCCTACACTATAAACTCCTATCGATTTCTCCTTTATCGATCGTCATTTAACAACTGTTTATATCTGCTAATGAGGTTTTAAGTGTTTCATAGTTCAGAAAAAAATTACAATGGAGGAGAAATTTATATCTATGGTCATGGAAAAACATTTTCTATGACCATAATTCTTTTGCTTTAGATAAATTATCACTAGAAACATGTTGCATGTGTTCCAGGGACAATGATCTGGTTATAAGAGTCGTATCATCGGCATATAAAATAGATTTCGTCTAAATAGCAGAAGAAAAATCATTGAAATTAATTAAAAATAATAATGGACCCAAAATTGAACCCTGCGGTACTCCATAGATAATTTTGAGGGTTAGATTGTTGCATTTAACAACCTATTCATAAGTAAGTTTTACAAAAAAATAGTTGACAATTCATTATATTATCTCAAGTCTGTCCAAGTATCTTTTATAACAATTTTCTGATCTCTTCTTCTTATTTACTTATTTAAAAGGTAGAGTCGTTGTTTACTGGTCAAACTTATTGAGATTAAATTTGAATACAAATGTTCTGTGTATTACTAATCGTTTCCTGTGTAACATATCTGAAATTCTTTCTTATAAAAATCTAAATCTATAAATATAAGATAGATTGTGGCATGATTTTTACATCTGTTTC
Source organism: Liopterus haemorrhoidalis (assembly GCA_963971575.1). Lineage (NCBI taxonomy): Eukaryota > Metazoa > Arthropoda > Insecta > Coleoptera > Dytiscidae > Liopterus > Liopterus haemorrhoidalis. Next base: position 3,600,999 of record OZ020618.1, read on the forward strand.
TTTCAATATCACTCCGCGCCTGCTGCAAATCTGTAATTTTGTGAATGAAGACAAAAATATACACAGATCTTCTGGAATACATGAAAAATAGTTACATTATTTATATCATTCTTTAAATAAACTGTTATTTTAGCAATTTTCTTTATAATTTTGATCAAGAGATATAAATATAACAAGTGCGTCAGCACAAAATGTTTAATAGGTAAAGTATTTTGTATACCAACTCCTGGTCTGTATGAAGGTTACTCCATCTTAGAAAACAACTGTTGGTCTTTCGGTAGTCTCTAGTATGACGCGGCTCAAAAGGTTGCTGAATTTTGCGATTAGTAGACGCTTTTCAAGACCTGACAAACCCAAAATAATAATAATAAACTGAACTAAATAATAATAACGTTCCTTCTGATATAGAATCGGTGGTGGAAAATTCCAATTGCCGCATTGGAATTACTCCTTCCCCACCTCGAGGTTACTGATAGCCACTAAGCCGGACATAACCCTCCTGGATATCGAGACCAAACAGATTTTTGTGATCGAATTCTCCAGAATTGTGAGGTTGCTAGTTCAAGTCTCCGTTGGTGATATTATTCGGGCGAGAATAATATGTTAACATTACTCCCATTTTCACAATAGGGGATACGCATAAAATTTATATTTCCTTAAAACTACATTTTTTGATATGTTAATGTTAGTTATGTCACCTAACAAAAAAAATCACATTTTAATTAATATTAAAGCCAAATTTTTTAATTAAAATATTGGAAATTGGAAATAAGCCGACCACAGCGCGAAGGTTGCCGAGTAAATACGACTGAGCATGACGTCAAACCCCAGCAGCCCAGATGACAATGTAATCTTAACGATGTCAAAACAGACTTGTAAGTAATCCATTTATATATTCTATAACTTTATGTAAACAACGCTGCAACTCTGTAAAATGTAAATATTTATGTAATTTAGATGTCAGAATTTTACTACATTGTTTACATGAAGTTACAAAACTTTAGAGGCATAATTGAAATACTGCAATAAAGGTTATATATTTTAATATAAAATTTAATTCGGTAAACATGTATAAATTGTTTTTATAGAATTAAACTTTATTTTAATGAAAATCACTCTAACTTTACACAATCTATAAAAGTTATACAAACAAATAAGTTAACGACAGACTAAGTAGGCTGTACGCTGTACACTGGGTAGGCTGTACGCAGTACACTTAAGTGTGGTATGACATCACACGTCGTTTGCGCGCGCTACATACATTTATGATTTTTTTAAGCTTTCAAATTTAAAAAAAATGAAAACTGATTTTTATGTTTATATGCAACAAGAGGAATATAATAAAAAAAAATTAAAAAATCATGCCTATCCCCTATCATTCACCCCTCATCCAGGTGTAGGATTAAGCTCGTCCCCTGGCATCGGCGATTATCCTCGTCACAGAAATAGGCCGATGTAAAATAAATAAAATTTAAAAAAATATATATTTTTATGAACCAAAACACATAGGAAATTAATGCCCTGATTTTTTGTTGCATAAAAAATCTTAAAACTCAAACCGATGGGCTAGCTCAAACTTATTTTGATTTATGATTTTTTTGAATGTCTCAAAATTTAGTAAACCCTAATTTTAGCCAGTCTGACAATAAAATTTAGTTAACTCTAATGGTAAATATTTGTTCTTTCAGTTTATTAAATAAAAATATTTTATATAAGGAGTAAAATCCGAGTGAAATTTTATAGTGTCTTTAATATAAAAATTCCTAAAGCGCACTTCATTTTTTCCAAGAACCTTTTTTTGAAAATATGTGCTGTGAATGAAACTAAGTTTTTTTTGCTGTTGGAAACCTTGATGTATGCTCATATTGAGGTTGCGTGAAATAACCGATTCAGAATTCCCGCACTTTATAAGTGCCCCGTCACAACTATGTTTCAAAAGTACTTCACTACGTGACTGGAATATGATCACATAATATCATTACACCGTTTCGGACTTGGTCGCGTCTTTAAAACATCTCACTAGAAATAAAGGACTGAAAATGAACAAATACTGTTGTGGGAACCCTTTTTAAATATGATTGAAAAGTCAAGCAAATTGAAATTTAAATATTTCTTTTACTTCATGTTATTTACTTTGAAAGGCTTTTCACATAATTTGTTTTCAAAACTCGCGAGCGGATCAAGCCTGGAAACTGCTTAAATGTTCGCCGACTTGTTGCAATAACCCAGCAAACATTTTTATCCGGACCAGTACTGGTAAAGCACATACTCGCCGGCATTGAAAGTAATGGGCCAGTGCTGGCATTTCGTACTGGGCCAGTACCCCGGTGTCCCGTGGCCCTTAGCTGGTCCATTGATGTATCAGTTGCTGGCCCAGCAACGGTAAAGTGCATTGAAAGTAATGGGCCAGTGCTGGCATTTCGCACTGGGCCAGTGCTGGCATTTCGCATTGGTCCAGTGCTGGCATTTTGCACTGGGCCAGTGCCCCGGTGTCCCCGTGGCCGTTAGCTGGCCCATTGATGTATCAGTTGCTGGCCCAGCAACGGTAAAGTGCAAAATAATCGCATTAGTTGCAAGATTTATTTCTGACAGACTAGTGCTTATATTATACCCACTCTCTAGTGTTTCAAATGTAATATATGTGTACTTACCCAGTATTAAAATAAATTAATGGTTAGGTGCAAAATAAATACTCATTTGGCCATTTTCACCATCGTTGAATAAATTTATTTAAAAAGTAAAGTTGACAATATCGCATCGGTTTTAAACTATTAATGAAGAAATTAACATTGCTGTCAATAGAATGATGCGATATTGTTAACTTAAGTTGTTAAATAAATTTATTCAACGATGGTAAAACTGGCCGATTGTAAATTGAATTAACAGTTATAATTTATTGATTTATTTATAAATATTAAATAAATATAATTTCAGGAATAACAGGAATTAGTTTATTTAATTTATTAATTTAATGAAGAATTTTAAGAAAATGGTTTTCTGCCATTTCGGTCAAACCAATTTCATCCTAAAGATAAGGGGTGACTAATAATTTTCGCCAATATTCGTCTTGTATTATCTACCACATCTTTTCCCCCTGACTTGAAGAGTGCCAACCTAAAGAAATCATACTTGTTAAAATAAATTCAATAAACAAATTTTATAAGCATTAATGCTATAAGCTGTTCACTTTTGTAAGAACAAACTAGATCTGGTTATTTTGGTGATTTTTATAGTGTATTACTGACTTTTAGAAACTTGGTTATATTGTAAAAAAAGTTTTACAGTTTTGGATTAAGTTTGGATTATTTTAGGTTAGTATTATATTTACAAAATATTTAAGATGTCACTATTCAAAATGAAATATGACAAATTATATTTTTTAAATGACATATTTATAATCTTGTATCAGATTTATTAATAATTGAAAATTTTATTACATGAAAAAAACTATGATTGAACTAAACTAAATATTAAACAATTTAATATGAAGAAGTTTGTGTAAACTACGTCCTTAAATCTAACAAAACACACACAAATCACAATAAAAAACTGTATAATGCTCACAATCAATAACTATTCAAATACACATCCTGATAAACTGTTCACCAACACGTCCAAACTTGTACTCACAGAATATCACTTGTACCGACCCTCGAAGGCCACGCCGTTAGGGTGTTTTATGACTAAGAACGATCAGACTTTTCAAATTATTACATTCAAAAAAAGTTATGAACATAAGCACTGGCCCGCTAGAAATAATCTTGGATTAATACAAATAAGGAATGCTTATAAAATGCTGGTAAAGTACTTCGTATAGGCGGAGTGCGAAATACAAATGTGAAGTACATTATTAATACTGGCATTGCACTTACTTTTGGTGCCAGCAATGTACCAGCGTAAAAGCAGTTTGCCGGCGTTCGGCCGTTAGTTCAATGTTTGCTGGGAATTCTGTGGGAGCGGTAATTTCAGTAATACAATTTTATTATTATTTAAAATAAACCTAGTTAAAATTATTCAAATAATTTAAATATAAAAACTAATCTATTTTAAGATATACATCCTCAACAGGTTAGTTGAGTTTTTAGTAAAATGTAGAAAGACGGGTTCAATTTACGATCGTATATTATATGATTTGTTTAAATATTATCTCCGTTTATTTCAGGTACATGGTCGAATATTTATACAGATGTTGATATGCGACTATATATTTTCAGTGATATGGACTTCGTAGGTAATTAGAATCAAAATTAATTATTTGGGTTTATGAATTATTGGAATTAGAAATACGTGTCTTCAAGATAAGTGAAAAGGTTTTTGTAGTTAATTGGAAAGCTGATTATTTTTACAGCGACAAAAAAAATGGGGTTCAGACATCAAATTATTAGTTTTAAGGGCTGGGGAAATCTTGTGATAGACGGGGAGTCGTGAGTAAACCATCACCGTATACGGACGAACCTCTCAAGCTTTTGGTTGAGAAACCTGGTATCTTGTAGTGGGTGTACCAGAAGTGTTGAGGACAATTTTTAATGAAATAAACAAATCTCAATAACGGGTTAAACACTGTGAGTGTTGTGAGGTGTTTAACGGCTTGTCAAGTGAAACGGTGATTGTGTTGAGTGTCTCTCATGGGATTTCGTAGCCATCACTTAATTGTAAGTTCTAGTGTACTCTTAAATTTAACCTTTATCTTACGTAATTTAGTTCGCATAGTATTACCTCCCGACCGGAATTAATTTTGCAAGCGTTACATAAAAATAACAAGCCTCGCACACTAAACTGTACATTCGGCTAACAACGAATACTATTAGCGTACAGTATACTGTACGCTCGGTAGATAAAGGTTAAATCAAATCTAAACATTAAACGTAGCTTAAGTAATATGCGGATTTTAATTCAAACACTCTTATTCCTGTCATAAAGAATCATAGTAACCGACAAGTGGACCATTTTTGGGATTCAGACTTGATCCGCTCGCAAGTTTTGGAACCCATTATGTAGAATGGCCTTTCAAAGTAAGTACCATGACGTACAATGAAAATATTTAAATTCAATTAGCCAAACGTGACGTTTCAACCGATCCTAGAAATGCCCCACAATTCTTTATGACTTAGAAATAAGAGTGTGTTGAATTAAAGTCTGCATTTACTTAACCCACGTTTAATAAAAGTTAAAAGTGAACTTTAAAGATTCATGATTACACTAAACTTACAATTAAGGAGGACTGTAATTAATCCCATCAGAGATGCAAGACAAAATCTCACCTTATCAAAAAGGTTGATCGAAAAGGTGTTAACTCAGGAGAGCTTCAATTTTTATTTTGGTAGATAAAAGTCTAGATTTCAAAAATTCAAACCGTCGGTTTTTATCTAAAATTGTTTAATAACACAATAATAATAATAATATCTTTATTTAATAGAACAGTGGCCAATCAAAAATACAAAATATAAATTAAAACAGCATTTAAACTAAAATAAACTACATCTAATAAGTATTAAAAATCAACAAAACAACTTTTTCAAAAGATGTTCACGTACTTTACACTCAAATAATTTGTATCTTTCAATATCTTTAATTTCCTTAGGAAGTTGGTTATATAAAGTCAAACCTTTAGAAAAAATACTGCTCTTAGTTGCTTCTTTTCTAACACAACTTATGGAAAAATCTTCCTTATTTCTTGTGTTGTGTACATCTTTATTTTGTTTTATTCTAATTTTCAGATAATCAGGTACCATACTTTTTAGTATTTTATAAATAAATGTTAATACTTTAAATTCAAGGTAACTACTGATATCTAGCCAGTTCATCGCCTTTAACATATACATAATACTTGCATACTTATCACATTTTAATATTACTCTTAGGCCCTTATTTTGACATTTCTGTAACTTGTCTATATCTGTTTTATTGCACATAAAAGTGACAGTTGCACAGTATGTAAAGTGTGGCAGTATAATTGTATTATATATTAATAATCTAGTGTATCTACTTAAACTATACCTATAAGAAACTCTGCTGAAAAAGCCTTTTTTTTGCCATTTTCTTAATTACGTATTGCACGTGCTCTTTAAATTTCAACTTCCTATCTAGTACAACTCCTAAGTATTTATATTTATCAACCAATTCTAACACACAATTATTAACTTCTACTCTTTCTACCCTATTGTCTTTTATATCTAAATCGTACTCACTATTTTTAATAAATATCATATATTTACATTTATCTAAGTTAAGTTTCAGTCTGTTCATTTCAAAATACTCATTCATTATTTTTAGTTCATCTTTTAATCCACTAACTACCTCTTTATAACTATCTCCTTCAACATATATTAAAGTATCATCCGCGAACATATTTATTTTACACTTTTATAATATTTTTGTGATGTCATTAATGTATAGAATAAATAGCAGTGGTCCCAACACACTTCCCTTCGGCACTCCTATACAATCATATTGTTAAAATTTGGATTTAACATTTTTCTTAGGAAAAGTAAGATGCCTATCTTTGTCTCTTTCCCCAGAAACTTAGTAGTATACAATTCTAACATAAAATTCAACTTTTTGTACATTTTACATTTAATTTGTTTTAAGATTTGTTAGTGCGATAAAATCAAATCAGTTACTTGTTCTTTTTAATGTTCAAGTACACATTTTTTTTATAACGTACGTAAAACTGATAAGAAACTCCTTTTTTTGTTGTTGTTTTAAATATATTATCCTTGTCTGAAATATTTAAGTGTCCTTAGAGTTATGTTGAGTTGTAGTAGAACACGCAATGCTCGTCCTTTTAAGGTAGTAAATGTTATTGACAGCGGTTTGACCGTACAGTTGTCAGTTGTGTCATGAATACTAACGTATTTCCTACTACAAATTCCATGACAAAGGATAAGATATCCTTCTTCCGGACCATTGCCGTCAAACGTGCTAAAATCAACAATCAAGCTGCATCAATACCTTACAACTATAATCAAATTTTGACGCAGAGTATTTAAAAATTAAGGATTTGGTTAAAGAAATAAGATATGTGAAGAGAGAAAAAATTGAAGTGAAATGTGAAATTTCACACATTTCAGGGTTTTACAAATATTTTATATGAGTAGAAGCCAACATAATACTGTATGTCTAGGTATATTTATTACATCAAAATCAACAGTTTTTTTGATCACTTTTATTTGTTATTTGAGAACTAAGAGCTTTCATTTATTTTTTTTTAAACAAAATTTAAATAATTTGTCAAATGGCCCAGCGTTTTTTTCTGCATTTGCTCCGTATTCAAGTCTTCATTACATTAATAAGAAATATTTTACAGTGTAGAGCAGTGGTTCCCAACCTTTTTGTGGTAAGAACCCCTTTGAATGTGAAAATAAGCTCCCGCACCCCCATAAAAAATGTGTAAAGATTTTTTCAGTTGAGTCATATTTATGTCAAATTGATCAAAGTAAAAAGTGAAGAGCAAACAAAAAAAGGAAATCGCATGAATATTTCTTTAAAATTGATCAAATTAATTGATGTAGCATTCAGCGGTTCTTAACCTTAATAAAATTAGAAAGAAAATATACTTATTGAAAAATAATTTTCTGCATTTAAAATTTAAAATTTAAATTTAGATTTTTTATATAAATTTTATAAATTTCTATAAATCGTCTCGCACCCCTCAAAATGCTTTCCCGCAGCCCCGTTTGGGAACCACTGGTGTAGAGTGTAGTGTGGTGTGGAGTGAGTAACTCAAAAAAGTATATTATTATTTTAATATTTTTAATTTTTAAAAAAATACACGTACTATCTTAGCTATAAATACAAAAAATCCATAACATTACTAGCCATAATTTAACGATGAATTAAAAAAATAATATTTTTTTTTCTCTAAAAAAATAATAAAACTCAAAAACCGCCATATTTTTCAAAAACACAATCTGATCAAAAATTCATCTCTTACGTTTCCGGCTCAGATCAATATACATTACCTATAATTTTTTCAGATTTTTAGTTTAATCCTTTTTGGTAAAAGGGTGCGGGACAAGAACTTTTTCACATTTTTTGCTAAATTCGTGCTAAAAGAAACAAATTTCAAAAAACTATCTATCATTCCGTAATCTACGTCTTAAGAGCTTTCTTTTGATACCAGACTATAAATATTTAAAAAATATTTATTTTTTATCAACGAGACATTTTTTGAAAAATGTATCTGATCAAAAATTTCGGTTTCCATGTTCATTACCCGTTAATCCGTTTGGGAGATAGGGTGGGGGACAAGAGTTTTTTGACACATTTTTGGTAAAAGTCCAATAAAAAAAAAGATTTTTCAAAAATAAAAATGTGTCTGTTTGCTGTTTGACTACAATTTCTACCGTACAGACAGACAGACAGACGCATGAGTGACGTTATAAGTTTTTTTTTGCCATTTTGGGTACGAAGTAATGCAGAAAAAATCGTAAGGATTTTTTAATTTACATTTTCATGCAAATTATTTAAATTTAGTTTAAACAAATTAAATGTAAGCTCTTAGTACTCAAATATCGAATAAAAATGATTATCAGAAATCTGTTGATTTTGAGATGATTATAGAAAAAAAAAATTGTCTTAGACATCCAGCATTCTGTTGACTTCTTACACTTATTAAATACTTACAGAACCCTGAAATATGTGAAAATTCACACTTCACATCAATTTTTTGTCGATAACTTTATATCTAGTGCCAATGTCTGGAAATGTCTTAAAAATAGTACCCAAGTACCCAAAAAGAGAATTATAAAAGGTGTGGTTTATAGCGGTAAGTAGAATTTTTCGGAGAAAATTTTTTTATATTATAATTGAAGTATATTTATAAAACATCGGTCTAAATATTTGGTACGAAGCAAACATCCTGTTAATTAGGAATTCGAGATATTCTGTATATTTTCCGAACTAATAATATGAGACTTGACAGATATAATCAAGGTGTCTTTGGCGATCAGACCAGAAACTAATTTAAGTTGAAAATCAGTTGTCAGTAGATACACGTTTTGGATTTATATATCTGCGTTTCTTATTTCTGTTTCGTAAATAGATATTTCCCAAGGCGAGACGGTGAATTTGTTATTTGTTTTTTCTTCGATACGGTTTACGTATGCGGTTTGTTGCATGCATTTATTTCGTGTGCATGTCTCTGGGACTATAGTAAAGTTTTATTGGCTTCTTCCGAAAGAGTTTAAGATTAAATTTTCTTCCACATAAAATAAATATATTGTTATTTCTCTTTTTTAAACGGGGTAAAGGAGTTTATATCCTTGCCCAAGGACAACAACCATACTACGAACCCTTTTACAGAAGATCTTACAAGAATACCGACAAAATATATCTAGAGACAATAGAATATGATACCTGGAAAGATTAAAATGGAAGAGTTGTGTCAGTTAAGTTAAAAATTCGGAAGTACCTAAGAATAAATAGAGGGACGAAAAGACGAAGACCGAGATAAAGTTGTTTGGAAGTCTTTTTTTTACAAATGAAACCAGGTCTATTAAAAATCAAACAAGGTCTGATTTTTTCGAAAAAGTTTTATTCATAAATAAAAAATTTGTGCTTATGACCATATATTAGAAGTCAAAAAATAAGTTTGTTACATAAAAATGATTTTTAGACAATGCGGGTGAATTCACTTCGAAATTAAACAGTTTTTAAACATGTATATTTGAAAAGTATCAGGTGATTGCAAAAGTTCGTGCCCGTGTAATAATGACTGTATCCGTGATTTGGTGAATAGTAATCCACGGATTTCTACTGAAGAGATTGCTGAGAAGTTAAATATTGACAAATCGACAGCATTTCGCCATTTAAAAAAACTTGGCTATACTTCGAAACTCGATATATGGGTTCTGCACATTTTGAACGGAACAAACTAAAACGTGTTTCCACTGCCGTTTCTCTCCTTGCCCGTCAACAAAATGAACCTTTCTTGCATCGAGTAATAACTGGATGAAAAATGGATTATGTATCACAACATAAAAAGAAAAAGAAGCTGGAAGCATGGAAGTGAACGAACATAATCTTTGGCAAAAGCTGAATTGCATCCAATGAACGTGTTGTTATGTGTCTGGTTGGATTGCAGAGGAATACTTTATTTCGCGCTTCTTCCACGTGGCAAAACAATAACTGTACTGTGAGCAACTCACCCAACTCAATGTGGAAATCCAAGCAAAACGTCCAAGTTTGGTTAATCGAAAAGGCATCATCTTTCACTACGACAACGCTAGACCACATCGCTCAACAGACACTGCAAAAACTTAGGGAGTTAAAATGGGTAATCCTCCAGCACCCGCGGTATTCCCCTGACCTTGCCCCTTCAGATTTACATCTGTTTCGTTCTCTTCAAAATAGTTTGAATGGCAAAAAAATTGTTTCTGTGGAAGAAGTCAAAAACTACCTTACTACTTTCTTTGAAGATAAACCACCCAGTTTCTACAAAAAAAGGAATTCAAAAACTTGTAAAATGTTGGGAGACAGTTATAGAAAATGATGGGGATTACATTATTGATAAATAAAAATGTTTTTTCACGTGTTTTATTTAATTTTATTTCAAATCGGGCACGAATTTTTGCAATCACCTGATATGTAGATGTGGACTAGGCATTATGGTTATTATCTAAATGATTTAAAATACAATCTTTCTTCTTGTACACATTAATGTTGTGCCCTCCTGAGGCTTGCATTCTTCTCCTCCCATGTTAATGCATGCAGTAGCCTCCTTGTAAGTCTACTTTGGTGGCCGGTTGATTTATTCTCGACATTTGTTTTTGTAGAATTGAATTTGCTATTCTACTTGAATGCGCATTTCAAGCGATTAAATGTTATTGCTTCGATAAAACAAAGGGATTTTGAGGGAATACGAGAATATATGCACATGCGGTTGATGATCTGTGAACGACATAACACTTCAACAACAAATAAACAAATATACTATAAGATTAGCACCATATTTATCACCCAAAATTGGGCTAATTCAATCATAAAATTATATTTTACAACCTGCATAAACCTGTGATTTTATATCATACAAAATAGTACTAAATTTAATTTAATTGTTTCAAAAATATATAATTCTCTCTGCTTGGCTAGTGAATTTGGAATAATATTCCACAGGCCAATCATCTAGGCGTAAATGCTGTGTACCATCAATTTAAACAAATGATTTGGTGTATTTTTGAAGTCTACTTGATTAAAGACATTATACTTTTTTCAATACAGAATATAGTGGGGGAAAAAAATAACAGACTGTGATATATTAGGTCTGGGAAAAAGTTCGTGGCGTTTTTGCCGATTGTCGGCGCCAATTGCAAATAACTCAGGAAACACAGATCGCAGCGACACCACTAAGCGCTCGTTGGAAAGGTGCCAGTTCAAGCGTTATTTTGAATGTCTAAACATCAAAATTTGTGCAGTGGTTGGAAAGTTGTTTGCGTTTGAAAATGGAGAAAAGTAATGAAAAATTGCGCTATATTTTGCAATATTATTACGACAAAGGGAAAAACGCTGCGCAGGCTTGTGAAAAAATTTGTGCTGTGTACGGTGAAGGTACTTTATCAAAATCTGCTGCGTGGAAATGGTTTGCTCGCTTTCGTTCTGGTAATTTTAATGTGAAAGATGACTCACGCTCTAGTCGTCCAATCAGTGAAAAAGCTGATAAAATTCTTGAAAAAGTCCAGCAAGATAGGCATATCAGCAGTGTCGATATTGGTACGGAGCTAAGCATTGACCACAAAACTGTTTTGAACCATTTACGGAAAGCTGGCTACAAAAAGAAGCTCGATATATGGGTTCCTCATGAGTTGAGCGCGAAAAACATGATAGACCGAATTAACATCTGCGATTCGCTGCTGAAACGCAATGAAATCGAGCTATTTCTGAAACGTGTCATAACCGGTGATGAAAAATGGATCACGTACGACAATCGGAAGCGTGAAAGATCGTGGACAAGGGATGGTGAGCCGTCACAAGCGTTCGCGAAGCGAGGATTGACGCCGAACAAGGTGATGCTGTGTGTGTGGTGGGACTGGAAGGGAATCGTCTACCATAAGCTACTTCCAGTTGGTCAGACGATTGATTCTCAACTCTACTGTGGACAACTAGAGAGATAACGCCAGGCAATTGAAAGAGAACGACCGGAATTGAATAATAGGAAAGGTGTTGACTTTCATCATGATAACGCAAGACCATACAGTTCTTTGATGACCCGTCAAAAATTGCGAGAGCTTGGTTGGGAAATTTTGTTGCATCACTCACTAACACGGTCGAATACGCTAACTATAAAAGTTTTTGTAACTGTATTTATGACAAGACTAGGTATAAGATACCTAGAAAGACCCACTTAACATGGTAAGAATTTTTGTGAGACCAAAATTCAATTGAACTGACATTATCCAAGAAGAGAAAGAGAGAGTTTCTAGCGTTTTTCATAAAAATTCCCAACTTTAACCTCCCTAATTAATAAACGTTGGGTAAAGTTCCGAAAAGGCAATTTGTAAATCATTTAGAAGTTCTGTATAATTTAAATTGTTGTTCTTTTTATGATAAATGAGTTTATTTTTGGAATAATTAAACATGTTTTTGGGCGGAACTTCGTTGTTTTACAATGCTTTTGTTTCAGGAGAAAGTTTGTTTGACTTTTATTTCGCATATTTCATTTTAGTTTTCCTTCAAATAAACTAATTTCAAATTATCAACTTGAATACAGATTTCGTGACTAAATATTAACTAAATAAAAGAATAAGAAAAGAAAAATATTAAATACAGTTGAGGAAAAGTCGTTTACTATTTATTTAATTAAAATATACAGTGTTTTTTAACCGTCAAAACATATATAAATGTTGTACTACTCCATTAAAAGCTTTGTCTAAAACTTGTAGCAGTAGATTGTAAAGTTTCATATAGGGCTTAATTGCTTAAATATATATATATTTAAAAAGATGCTTAACTGAACTGCTAAATATTAAATATATTTAATGCATATTGGGCTGGAGCCTGTATGCATATTGGTCAAGTACAATATATTCCCGTGAATATTTTATTTTAAAATGTGGACGTTAATAAAATCGTGAGAGGATCAATACAAAGCGAAAAATAAAGTAATTTAAAGTTTTATTATTGAATTTTTATAGTAGGGGAGGCCGAGGATAATTGTCACAAGTTTCATAATTCTGATACCAAAGCCTTCTAAGTACTGTTCATCTCGTCAGCTCTACCTCCTACCACATACAACAACTCTGTGTAGTTCTGGTTTTGTACAAGCAATGTAATAGATTTTATTCCAATAATATTAATGGATGTAGCTGTTACCTCTTGATAGAACATTTTTAATAACACAGAAAACACGAAAAACACTTGGTTAAAGTTCCACAAAATTAATTTATTAAATATCTTAATATATATATATCGGCTTATTAGGCCATCATCAGAAGAATGAGATACAAAGAGTGTTGACAAATTATAACTAAATGCACAGGTATAAACTATTTACTAATAATAGAGAAGGGATTAGGGAATATCATTGACCAACGTCTTGAGTATCGGCGATTCTAACAGATCTAATTGTTCATTTATGAGTTTATGCCCTTTCTTAATAAAAATCGTAAAAAATCGTTTTTTCTTTACACTCAAATTTTTCTAAAATTAGGCATTTAAAATTGGTCAAACTTCTTGGGTGTACTGAAAATACATATATGAAGAGAACCACGGAAGGTGGAAGATCAATTTTAATTAGGGGGGTAAATAGGGGGTTGTTTTCACTGATTTTTTCGTAGAAAAAAGTAGGTACCGACCTTATTTTGATCATAAGTCGCTTAATTTTTATGCTAGAGACTTTTTTTTTTGTTTGAAAGGTCTAATCAAATACTTTAAAAAAGATTCAATGAGTTTTCCTCGAAAAATGTAAATTTTTCCTGTTATTAGACTTTGAATCTTTCAAATTATGCATTTGGCGAAAAAAAGTTAACCATTAACATGTATCTCGGTTCGTATTGGTTGTAAAAAAATAATAAAAAAAGGATTTTATTTGTTTTTTTAAAAGCCACAATTTTGCTTTCTACAGTTTTTTTGATAAAATGCATATTTTTCGAGTTATTCGCAAAAAACTTTTTAAAAACATCGATTTTTTCGTCGAAAAACTGTTACTTTCAACCGCGAATAACTCAAAAAATATTAGTTTTACGAAGAAAACGTAAAGAACATTTTTTTCTTAGAATTACTTTTCCCATCGATTCTTATAGTTAAAATGTAGTAAACAATTTCCACCCCCGAGATGGGGTGGCAACCACCTCCAAGGTTTTAAATTATCCTTGGACTATTCCCTACCTTCTGTGAAAATTTCACGTAATTCCATGCTGGACGAAAAAATTGCGAGCCAAAATGCTTCATTTCCTGTACTATAAGTGCATATTTAATTTCGAAAGCTTCTAAGAAATACATAGGTTTTTTTTTTTTTTTTTTAATATATTTATTTAGGGGTGCTTCAAATGCTTGGTTATTAGCACCCCGGAATATTTGTTTTACAAATTTAGTATAATTACATAATTAATTTCATGATAAAATATAATATATAAATATTTGTGCAGACACCTTTATTTTGGACGTTTGCCATTGCTGATAGTACTAGGCTAGAATAGTACAATATAATGAGTATTAGTATCAAAAAGATATAATATTTCAAGAGTAATATAAAAAATTCGGACGTTTCGGAAACTGCTCAACAATCTGTTTCCCTCTTCAGCGATCACGAGAAGTGATGATCACTTCTCGTGATATTATATCTTTTTGATACTAATACTCATTATATTGTACTATTCTAGCCTAGTACTATCAGCAATGGCAAACGTCCAAAATAAAGGTGTCTGCATTAATATTGGACCATTGCAAAATAATTTCAAAGATATTATATAAATATTTATTATAATAAATTTAGACTATTAGGAACTATGTGAAATTTTATATATTGTCTAATAGGTTTGTATCTTCTAGAAATTTTAAAATGTTTTTCTCATACGTATTGGTGGAAATTTGTAGTGCGTCTGTTGGAATTTTGTGTTTGATTCTTTGTGGTGTATATTGTGGACATTCTAGAAGTACGTATTTCACCGTAAGTTGTGTGTTGCAGGTGGGGCATATGGGTGGTGTCTTTTTCTCGAAAATGTATTGATGAGTGAGTCGTGTGTGTCCAATTTTTATTCTTGTTAGAATTATTTGTTCATGTCTTGATGTATAGTTTTGCGGACTTTGAATTTTGTAGCGGATGTTGTTCCATTCTTCTTGCAGTTTTCTTTTGAAAAAACTCTTGGCATCTAAATTCTGTAAATTCAAGTAATTCCGAAAGCTTCTAAGAAATACATAGGTTTACCGCATTTGTTTTCCAGATGTAGGATTTTTAAATTTTCTTTTTTACAATGATGATTTTATCTAACAAATGTTTTGCTAAATTTGATGACTCTGGTTTATTTAATTTACACGCTCTCATGTGTTCTTTATATCTTATATTAAAATTACGTTTCGTTTGACCAATGTAGTAAGCCGCACAATCATGACAATTGATTTTATAATGAACAATTTAGATCTGTTAGAATCGCCGATACTCAAGACGTGGGTCAATGGTATTCCCTTATCCCCTATCTGTTATTAGAAAATAGTTTATACCTGTACATTAAGTTATAATTTGTCAACATTTTTAGGGTTTTGTAGGTATGACCAAAAAACCCTTATACCGTCATTTTGTCCTCTGTCTGTCTGTCTGTCTGTCTGTTTGTTTGGTAAAAATTGTAGCCAAACGGCTAAACCTAGAGAGTTGAAATTTGGCATGCTTATACAACTCTTTGACCCGCACATAGGAAAAATACTAAAACAACTCAAAAACATATCCCCCTAAAAATATAAACAAATATGTGCTCATCGAAAAAAAAATATATATTTTTATAATTATGAGTAGGGTATCAAATGAAAGCCCTTGGTACGTGGATTAACGATCAAATTTTTATTTTTGCAAAATAAATTATTTTGAAGCTATTTTTGCCAAAACTGTGCAAAAAAATTTTTGTCCCACACCCTCTAGCCCAGATGGTTTAAACTAAAAATCTGAAAAAATTCTAAGTAATGTACATTGGTGTGAACCGGAATAGTTCAATAGGAATTTTTGATCAGATTAGGTTTTTGGAAAAAAACGCATTTTTTGTGATTTTTGGCTAATAATGTACACAAGTTATAGCTTTGTAACACGCCACACTGGAACGTGTGTGCTGGTCTAGTGGTATTTCACGCTGATTTTTCATCCAAGTAACCCGATCCAAAAGGTATCGAACCCTGGGAGAAGAGGCTTAATTCTTTTTTGTTTTTTTTTTTAAATTTTTATATTGTTTAAATTATTTTTTCAAAATTCTAGTTATATTTTGGCAAATATTGCATTTAATTTTTAAAAGCGTAAATTTAATAGCCAGTGGAAATTGTTTAAATTATAATTTAATTCTGTTTCAATGTACACGAAATCAGAGGGGCGGAACTTATAACAACCAATGGAAGCCATAGGCGCAATTTTTAAAATTCTTAATGAACCTTGGTATATAAAAAAAAATACTGCACATATTTAGAAACCTAAATAATGGTATTAAGCGTTCGAATTAAAATTACCAAAAAAATATTTTAATATAAAATTTGTTTTCGCATCCAAAATAATCATCATTCACTTACTAAATACCTGCAAAACCCTGAAATGTGTGAAAATTCACACTTCACATCAATTTTTTGTATCTCATTCTTCTGATGATGGCCTAATAAGACAAAATATATATATTAAGATATTTAATAAATTAATTTTGTGGAACTTTAACCAAGTGTGTTTCGTTTTTTCTTTAATTTTCTTTAAATTTCCAATTTCCATTGGTTTTTTTTTTCGTCTAACACTTGAAACCCACAGATAAACCGAGAATTCTCATAGGCGTACTGTTTATAAATTTTAAATAACTTTCCGATTTTTTTCACACCTTTCAAAATTGAACAAGAGGTCAATGATAGGTTTACGATATGTTCGAAAAGATGCATTTGACATATTCACGAAAAAACCTTCGACCAGAATGTTACTATATTATTTAAAGCAGTTTTTTCTCCCTGTACATTCCTCTGTGGGCAATTTATAAATATTCGAACAGACGCCGGACAAACTGGATTGAAAAATAGAGCAGTTCACTGGGTAGATGCGACGTTGTATCGCGTCATATGACGCAAAAAAGAAATATTTTAGTTATACTACATTATATATAAATACTGAATTATTTACTAACAAAACTATACTTACTTCCCTTTGCGAATGTTGCTAAAATAAAAGTTTGAATATCTAAATATTTAATAAACAAAAATACACAATGTTTTCAATCAAAATATATTAATAATTTAGTAGTGACACACAGCAATGAAGAATATGCAAAAAACTTCACACAGGTATGTTGCAGACAATGGCAGATGGACAGTCAGAAGCTTCGTTCGGGGATAAAGTTCCCAACAAGCTATAATAATAATAATAATATTGTCACGTGGGTGGTTTGATTGAGACACAACTCCTGGTTTCAACATAAAAAATTTAATAAACATTTATCAAATTTACAATATAATGTTTGACTTGGCCCCTGGAGTTGCGGAAGTCTTCGGTCCACCCCGTGTTGGCCAGGATCGGCTTGGACCTATCTCCGAGGTGGGGGCTACCCATCCGGGAGTCGAGGAGCTTGGAGAAGTCTTCTCCCACTCACATGGTGACTACTTGCTTAGCTTCACCCTCGGTACAAGTATCTGGCGTCAGTGTCTTGGTCGTCACCTTGTGGACTAATACGTGCAGCGGAGTTGGCTATGTTCTACTGCTTCCATGTTCTGTTTCATCCAGCCTTTTTGTAACGAAAGTTAACCCAGTTCCAATATTCATTCGTCATGACAAATATTTCCTCATTACGAAACTACGGCGTATGCATTTCGTAATCAGGCCACATACGTCAGATGCTGACAAATAGTTTTTTAATCAGACAGCTGACCGTCACAATGTCTAGATGTCATAATCCTGACCTAGGATTACCTATGTGATAATATATTTAACGGCTCAAGAGCCAAAAAAACACATATTTACAAAAATAAATCCACAGAATACATAACGGAAACAGAAAACAGAATATACAGTTGAAAGAGAACAAGAAATTACAAATATAACAAACATGGTTTGAGTTTGTAGTATAGTTTATAAATATGGTTACAACTCGTAGGATATTCATAAAAAGGAAAAGAATAAGTTGTAGTGCGTAAGAAAATTTTTATCGCTATCTAAATAGCACTGTACAAGCTCGTTGCACGTCACCCAAAGTCTTTCCTGCAAACTATGAACATATTTCCTTAGTACAGCCATATATGAATTTACTATATTGTCACGCCTAGGTTGGTTTTGGGGGGTTTGTATGAATAAAAGAATATAAATTCTATATACTAATTTATTAATAGGAATAAAAGAATACAATTTATAATTACTACAATACTGGCCACGCCAGATTAGGGGCGTACTAATTAAATAACACCTTAATACAATACAAGTCGATACACAAATCGATAAATCGTTGTCGTTCAACAATGAAATTAAAGTATCGAGACTGAGTTTATCACTCTGTATACCGACAAATTATAATGAACAATTCATAGCATAATAATAATTAGTCCCTATCATTGGACAAACAATAATAACTTAAAATAAGGGCTCTAGGTAGGGCTTAGGTACAACCTAGTGACACAATAATTGAATTAACTTAATTAATTCCGGATCGTAAGAGTTTTACTTAAATGGAATAAATTCCATTAAAGTTGTGAGACACATCTGGAGCAAATACAAAAATATAATTTTAAACTGTACTTACATAACCACGGCTAATTTATAAATTAACTAAATTTGTAAATTAACAGAGTAGTATTTAATTTAATTTGTATTTAAATTCATTTATAAGAATATTTAAATTATTTCATATATTTGACATTACCCCCTCCTTCAAAGGCCATGGCCCCACATGGCCATCTTTCCACCTTCTTCCATCATAAAAGTCATAACTACGACAACTTGCATTCTCATATTTGTTACATTTTGTTGTATTTTTGTCATC
The DNA here is from genome assembly GCA_963971575.1 of Liopterus haemorrhoidalis. Classification (NCBI taxonomy): domain Eukaryota; kingdom Metazoa; phylum Arthropoda; class Insecta; order Coleoptera; family Dytiscidae; genus Liopterus; species Liopterus haemorrhoidalis. Next base: position 3,620,129 of record OZ020618.1, read on the forward strand.
CGTAATGTCTATTTACAACCCCTACAGTAGTGACGATCTCTGTTAAGTCGTTTCTGTTAACCTTTGCGGAACAAACATTTCACTCGGGCTACAATACTTTCTCAAACCAAAGATTACTCGAAATGCATTGTAGTAGCAAATAATAAGTTTACAAAGATGACTTTTGATATCCAGAGTGCCGAAGTATACATCCTATTGCAAAAAGTATTAAATAAATATTTTTTACCGGCTGGAACACGATATACTCGATTTTGTTGACGTTGTATATTAAGCCGTGCTCCATCACGTAATTCTAGCGTATAGCCAAGAGTTTTCTCAGACCGGCTAGGGATGGAGCAAGGACTATCATATCATTCGCATAAAAAATGTGGTTAACATGACTGGTGCCAACCACACAGCCAATCTTCTCCTTATTCAACAGGTTACTCAGGTCCATGTAAACGTTGAAAAGAGTAGTATAACTACGTCATAACTGTGACACTTTGACCTTGAGTAGTGCGGTTGTTTTCGTTCATCTTGGACGTGTCGATTTTAGCTGAAACCAGATGTAAAGTAGTAGACGGACAAAGTTTGATGGACGCCATATGATACATCGTATGCTCTTAAGTAAGAGATATCCATGACGACGTTCACCTGTATGAATATCTTCATTAGCGTTTAAATTTATGACTTTCAGGGATCCACATTTAACAAACTGTATTTTAACATGTTTCAGTTATAAACATACATATTGCTTTTATATTTATTCAGATCAAGTCTCCAAAAGTCATCTTTTTACATCTGGTTTCAGCTAAAATCGACACTTCTCAGATGAACAAAGCCAACCGCAGTACTCAAGGTCAAAGTGTCACAGTTAAGACTTAGTTATACTACTGAAAAGAAGTGGTGAAAAAAGTCTTCCTTGTCTCACTCCGATGTCTTGCATAAACGAACTGGATTTCACTGAGCCCCATCGTACGCTCTTTTTCTCCTTGTTGTACCATTCGTGCAGTATACTAATAATTCTGGAACAAAAGTTTTTCCGTTTAAGGTTGTCTAACAGTTTTCCCCTGTCCACCAGCTCAAAGGCGAGGCTAAGGTCTAATAAGCATGCAAAGACGGGTGTATCCTTATCTAGATATTGCATGACGGTAGATTTCAACAGATAGTTCGCCTTATCTGTGCCATGAGATTTTTTAAACCCAAATTGGTTATCAGCACAGCTAAGTTTATCTATGCATTTTGCTAGAAGAATTTATTCAGAAACTTTAGACATACCGGTAGATATTCTAAAAGTCAACGGAAACGTGTGAACAATTGTTGACTAAAACTGCGAGAGATGCAGAACCAGTTGGTATTTCATATGACCACGTACATTTTACGCAAACATTTGGACATGACAAATCTCAATGCAAAATGGGTGCTGCGTTTACTAATAAACGACTAAAAGCAAATGACCATTTCTCAGCAATATCTAGCCAGGTTCAAGCGCAATACAAAAGATTTTTCGACGTTTTGTAACTGTCGATGCAACGTGGATATATCACTACAATCTGGAGATCAAAAACAAAACAGTCTAAGCACACGGTGTACAAACTCCGAAGAAGGCTAGGATGATGCTGTCAGCTGGTAAGGTTATGGCTACTGTCTTTTGAGATTCCAGAGGAATAATTTTCATCAACTACTTGCAACATGTAAGAACAATAACAGGCCATAATATGCGTCCTTGTTAGACATATTAAACAAAGAAATCACATCCTTAAAAAAAGATCTTGCTAAGATTATCTGAGAGCTGTTATTTAAGTAAAACTGTTGACAAATCTTTAGGTACATATACAACAAATTTTCGACTCCACGACCTACAGCAGATTGTTTCGAGAATTTATGTTTACAAGCACTGGTGTAGGACACTCTTAATAATCTTAACATATATAGATATCTAAAAATATTATGTATTTTTATGTAATTTAATTTTATAACAAATCTTCTATTTAAATTTAAATATTTCGATTTTTTTGAAAGGAAAAGAAAGATTGAAAAAGCGTTCAGTAAACATATTGCGGACGGAAAAGGATGGCTTGTGTACGTCAGTATTGCTTTGCTAATCTGAAATTTTAAAGGCTCTATCAATATTGACAGTTTTAGTACTGGTAGAATGAAAATTTAATCTTATTTATACTTTCCTCAGATGTTCGAGCGAATAAATCTGTTCAGTACTTCACCAACTGTAAAAGATTTAACTTAAAAATGATTGTCATAATATTTAAAACACGAGTAAAACTTATTTATTGGGGAAATATTGGTGTATAATTAATGCTATTAACACCTAGCACAGTTGAAAATAACTACGGTATTAATCACAAATATTTGGCTACATCTTTAATGCAAAATAGTCATCATGGATGTTTCATGAGTTATTTTGATTTAGTAGTTTTTAGAGAACTTCTACTAGCTAATGAATAGAGGATACAATAGAATCTGGGTCATAATCATTCAAACGAAATGTGTTTATTGTCAAAGTGCAAATGTTGAAGTCAATCCCGTCACAAACTCACTTTTAACAGCAATTAATTATCAATTTCACACGTATACGTCGACATTAAAATTCAATTTGAATCAGACTCGGCTATACGAATCTACGTAATAAGGGCTCATGAAGAGGGTAGAGGGTAAAGAGGGGAGGGATGATACTAGTCTACCGGGAAATGTAAGCCTTATCTTCATTCTCTTATACGCATGACATTGTTGAAAGCTACCACTTCTAATGAAACTTTAACTCAAGATGAATTTCGTTATGATGAGCTAATTCAGGATGAAATTTGTGTCACACCATCAAATATGCAATACTGGAACGGATTCAGGATTTAGGATACCTCATCTAAGAAGCCTTTGTATTTATAACCTATAAAATTTACAAATAAATCAGAACTGAGTGATAAATATTTTGGTAGTATGTCATCTTCTATGGGCTCAAGTCCCTAGATAAAGAAATAAGCGCATATAACTTGTTTCATTGGTTTAGGTGGAACTATATTTTCAATTTTATTGATTAAGTGAGGTTTTTGATCATTTTGGTTAAGAAAAGACTACTTAATACCATAAAAAGTGAAACCATAACAACTTAAATTTCAGTTAATTTCGCCTAAATATTTGGAATAGTCTATAGTGGATGTTTCTGGGCATAAAGGGTTCCCAACATTACTTGTTCTCAGTGGCGAAAACAGTGTAGATATAATAAAACTAAATATGACAGATACTCGCAAATATTAAATTTAAAAAATTGATGTTAAGTGTGAATTTTCACACATTTCAGAGTTTTGTAGGTATTTAATAAGTGTAAGAAGTCAACAAAAAGATGGATGTCTAGGAACATTTTTTTCTATAATTACATCAAAATTAACAGTTTTTTTATTATCATTTTTATTTGTTATTTGAGTACCTACTAACAGCATTCATTTAGTTTTTTTAATTAAAATTTAAATAATTTCAGAAAATTTCATCACAATAAAATTTAAATAAAAAAATCCCAACGATTTCAAATCGTATATACGTATTCAAATCTTCATTCAATTAATAATTAAATAATATTGATAAATGGCTTTAATTTTTTTCAATTTCAAAAACGTATTTCTCACTATTAACAATGTGTTATTTGTTTTATAAGTATTTTACTACTATAAATGATTTATTCCTCTTTGATATCGTAAAAAAAATACTAAAGTAATTAAAAAAATATGTTGTTTTATAGCGCATAATAGTAGGCCGAGCTTACTGAACAATACACACTACACTTTACACACATGAACTCGATTCTCAGCTGACAAATTTTTTTATTATATTTTTAATTTCAAAAAAGGATATACACTACCTTAGCCATAAATACACAAAATCCATGACGTTATTAGCCATAATTTAACCATGAATTGGAAAATAATTAATTTTGTCAAAAACACAAAACCTTCTTTGAAATCAAAAATTCCTCCGTACGTTTCCGGTTTAAAATTTTTCAGATTTTTAGTTTAACCTCTTTGAGTTAAAGGGTCCTGAACAGTGCTTTTTTTAGTACATTTTTGAAAAAAATCGTTTTAAAATAAAAAAATGAAAAACTACTTTTCGTCCCTTAATCTACGTCTTAAGAGCTTTCTTTTAAAACCACACAATAAAAATTAAAAAAGGAAATAATTTTTCAACGGCAAAAAATCGATATTTTTCGAGAAACTTCAAAAATTCCTGTTGAATTATTCCGGTTCCCATCAATGTATATGATAGAGATTTTATTCTTCAAAATTTAGATCAACTCCTCTGGGAGTTGGACAATAGTTTTATGACATATTTTTGGTAAAAATCCCATAAAAACAAGATTTTCCAAAAATATGTAGGTATCTTGTTATTTTTTTTAAAATTCTAGTGTTCTTAAAACATTAGGGCACAAATTTTACAACAATAGTTTGCACTTCTTTCTGTATCTGGCGACTGCTATGGCCTGCCGAAATTTATTGCTATTTATTAGATTTCAACAATTTTATAACAATTTTTGTTTGCATATTACACGTTTTATTTTTAAATTTATTGGTTAAAAATGAATTTACCTTGTCTCTCATCCATTAGAATTTCATTATATTTATTTAGTTAATTGAAAAAGTGCCAGTAACAGAAAGTTTGTTAACATCCCAAGCATAAGATGTATTCTTGTAAAATATCTTGAAGGTACATTTTGAATTAAAAACACTCACGCTCCATATCATTTTTAATTTTCTGGTACATTTATTGGTAATAAATAACATTTTTATGATGTATAGTCTTTGTATGGGGAATTAAATTCATTTATGAAAAATGCTTCCGGCTACAAAATGCTTACTGATGCGCGTATGATGAGTTCAAAATAAATATTTAAAAAAATTAGGAAGGTAGATAGAAGAATTGGGTTAGAAATAGAACTAGTTTACCAGTCGTATACCTGGGACGTTTTATGAAAGATGTATTTATCCTTGAAATATTGGGTTGATGCAAAAATTTTATTACGCAAAAACAAAAATATTTTTCTGGACCGACCAATGTTTTCAAACTGTATTGTATAAAAAATGCTTCCGTTTTACTTTCGATTAAATTTTGTTCTACTGCAGGGGTCGACGACCGGCGGCCCGAGGTACGAATGTGGCCCACTGTATACACAGCACAAAATTCATAAGTATAAAAGTTCATTCTCAGTTTGGTTAAAATTTTAGTGTTCAAATTATCATTTAAATAAATTAAAATGTTCAATATTTTTAACCAAATCCGTGTAAATCTTCATTTATTCAGTGTTATTTTTATGAAATATTACTTTTTCAGTGTTAAAATTAACACTACTTTAACACTATGTGTTTTCTAATACTATAATTTAACCAGTATGTAAGTATAAACTTTACACTAAATTTAACCAAAAAAGAAGTGTAAATAATTAACACAAAAAGCGAGGGACCATCCATTCCATCGTAATTGGTTTGAAAAAATACGTCACAACATTCGTTACGCATTAATTTTCATAGCTGTGAACGCTATTTTAAACGTTAAAACTATCTACTAAATTTATCCACAATGTACAACCTATATTCAACCTATTTTGTTCAATGAATTTTGAATCTTACTAAATTTCGTTATTTCATATCGACACTTTATATAAAAAAAAATTATATATTTCAAAAATAATTAGAGAGAGAAGCCTGCATTATAAATTTTTTAATTCTTCATACTTTATTTAATCTAGAAAAAAATAAGGCCTTATTCATTTCATCCCATTTTCTTTAACTGCATTTTAAAATTGGCAGAAACAATTTTCATTTTCTGATGATTATATCTCAAAAACTGAAAGAGATAGCGACTTGCGGTTGAAAATTTTGAACACCTTATACCCAAATAGACTATTCTGAAAAAATCTGAACATTTTTTTTTTTTTTTAATTTTTTTGATTTTTTTTTTTTTTTTTGAAAAATTAAGAAATTATAAATCAAAACTGATTGGAGATTGAGCCCTTCGGTTTTAATTTTTGAATTCCTCATATTTCATTTAGTCTAGAAGAACAATGGGGCCTTAATTGTCTTATATACTTTTTTTTTTTAATATCCAACCAAATTCATCAAAAATGGCCAAAATCTGAAAAAATCGTGAGGGGTGTACCTTAAAAAAATCGCAGTTTGAGACGAAACATTTTGGATGCCAGTTTTAATAAAAATGTACTTGGTTTGCATCGTAGATCACAAAAATATCTTCCATTTTGAACTAGGACATTTATTTTTAAAGTTATGCCAAGAAAACTGATACAAAATTTTGATAACTCAAAAACTGTTAGAGAAGGAATTTTTTAAATATTTTCTTAGTTCTTTTTAAGTCCAAATTAGGATATTTCATATAGTATATTTTAATAAAATTGAAAAAAAAAAAGATACTATATTTTCAATTCTAGTATCTTTAGCCAATAAAGTGAGGTTTTTGATCATTTTGTTTAGAAAAAGCTCACTTCAAACCATAAAAAGTGAGACTATGACAAGTTACAAAAATGAAATTTTCAGTTAGTTCCGCCTAAACGTTTGGAATATCCTATACTGCAATTACCGACAAAGAAATTATGCACCAAAATAACAAATAATAAAATCTTCTTCTTATTCTTTGGGAATTCTTAGTCGGATTGACTTTTGGCCTCAGATCTTTCCATGTGACCTGTATACTTGTTAGATTCGACTAGCTGATCTCTCAATCTCTTGCGAATTTAAATTTTCACCAGGTTTCATCAACCAGATTTAAAATAGCGTGATTTTTTTTGTGGGATCACCCCTATTTTTATATAAAAATGTTATGATTTAATTTGATTCATTTATAAAACCAAATAGTACAAATAAAAATGTTTATTTTATTAAATTATTTGAAATAATAAAAATGAGGCGTAAAATAAATATTAATAAACAAAAATTTAATGAAAATAACTATAAACCGCAATGCATTTAAAATATGTTTTTAATTTTAAAATTTTTGTCCAAATATTTTAAAAACTTGTCAGCATTATGACATAAAATAATTTAAATTTTATGAATTTTAATTTTGAGTGCCAGATGTGTTATATTTTTATCACAAAAGAAGATATGTAACGAATTAGCACTATGAGTTCAAAGAAAATTATAAATAACTTTTTAAGTTTGTTGGCTTAACTGTATTGCATCGAAGTAGCTAAGATTGAATAAGCAAATAAGTTGACGTATAATTGAGAAGGTGGGACTTATCTATATTTAAGTGGAATGTTATTGATTTTATTATTAATAATTCAATGCTCTATTATTTTATACTTGAGCTAATTTTGAAAATTAGTTATTTTCGATCATAATATTTTTAATCAAAATATACAGATTGTTTACTAGTCTACGTTGCTTGGGTGGTTTTATTCCTCTTCATTTTTAAGAAATCTTTCCATGGAATTAACTAATTCTGTCTATACAGGTGTATCAAGATAGAGGGAATACGATTTTTCTCGAAAATGCGACGTTTGAGCAAATTGGAATAAAAATTTTCATAACCAAAGTTTACCCAAATAATCGAATGGTAGTATTGAAAAATCTAAGCTATGTACATTGATGTAATCGCAAATAGCCTTTGTTGCTGTGCGCCAAAAATTTTAACTAACTAACTAAATACATAGATGTGAACCGGAATAGTATAACAGGAATTTTTGATCAGATTATGTTTTCGGAAAATAACGCATTTTTGTGTTTTCTGGATGACGATGTAAAATATTTAATACGTTATGTGACACAGTAAACCAGTAAGTTTTCATAGTCTAATGGTTAGCCTTCTCGCTTCCTAAGTTGTAAACTAGGGTTCGCTTCTGGTTTGGAGACAATTTTATTTTTTCTGTTTTTTTTGTATTTTTTTTTTTTAAATTCTGAGTAGGATATCAAATGAAAGCTCTTAGTACGTGGCTCTTATTAACGATAAAAAATGTATTTTTGCAAAATAAATTATTTTTCCGCGATTTTAGCCAAAATGGAACAAAAAAAAAATTGTCCCACACCCTGTAGCCTAGATGGTTTAAACTAAAAATCTGATAAAATTCTAAGTAATGTACATTGGTGTGAATCGGAGTAGTAAAACAGGAATTTTTTATCGTTTTCGGAAAATAATGCATTTTTTGTGTTATTTGGTTGACGATGTAAAATATTTAATACGTAATGTAACACAGTCAACCAGTACGCTTTAATAGTGTAGTGGTTAACTTTCTCGCTTTCCAAGTTGCAAACTAGGGTTCGCTTCCTGTTTGGAGACAATTTTATTTTTTGTTTTTTTTTTGCATTTTTATTTTGTTTAAATTTGTTAAAATTCTAGTTATATTTTGGCAAATGCTGCATTTATTTTTTAAAATCGTAAATTTAATAACCAGTGGGAATTGTTGAAATTATAATTTAATTCTATGTTTCAATGTATACCAAATCAGAGGGACGGAGCTATGACTTAAAACAACCAATGGAAGCCCTAGGCGAAATTTTCAAAATCTTAATGAACCTTGCTTTATAAAAAAAAAAAAAATACTGCACATATTTAGAAACTTAAATAATGGTATTAGGCATTCGAATTAAAATTAACAAAAAAATATTTTAACATAACATTTGTTTTGGCATCCCAAATAATCATCATTTACTTACTAAATACCTGCGAAACCCTGAAATGTGTGAAAATTCACACTTCACATCAATTTTTATTTGTTATTAAAGTACTAAGAGTTGTCATTTAATTTTTGTTTTAACTAAATTTAAATAAGTTGCGAAAACTTCGTCACAATAAAAATTACGGTACAAACTATTTCGGTTCCCATCAATGTACATTATTGAGATTTTTTTCAAATTCCCGGAACTCTAGTTTTCCGTGGACCATCGGTTAAAAACCAGCAATTTAGAGTGACCAGAAATTTTGTATAATATATTTCAATATAAATTTGCGTCGAATTTCCTAAACATATATTTACGCTTTATTTTTTAAACTCTGTTTATTTTAGAGGTAATTTTTTTGTCCTTTGTGTTATATTATCTCAAAATTATCTCCAAAAATTATAATGATCATTTTCTTAAATGAACTCTGCTGTTATAAAAACATTTATTAACCTACAGGAATGTCAAATAAAAAGTTGGGAGGTAGATGATAAATTAAAACTGTTTCGTCGTAAAATGTTAACAGATTGTAGCCGGAAGTTATTTTAGCTTTTAGATATAATATACAAGGGAAAAAAAAGAAAGAAAATATTACATAAAGATCATAAATCATTTCCTTTCTAACAACTGTGAGTCATAAACTTTAAAAGAACTTGAATAAAATAAATATTATTCACTTGATCACAAGTTTCAATTTTACGAGCGACGCTTTTTAATATAAATACAGAGATAAAGAATTTACTCATAAACGATAGATTAGCAACACCTGAAGTTCAATAAACCAGAGCAAATTCAAAGCCATGGAAGTGTCAAGGAACCCACAATATTTGGGACAACGCGTATCCACAGATGCAGGACCAGAAATTGCCTCTTGAGGCACGCCAAGTTTATACCGACCATTTACCCAGTTGCAGAGAAGGTAGTGGCAAAAGAAAAGCAAGAAACTTTTTTATATACGGTGTGTAAATTAAATAACAGGACTGATTTTATTAATTTTTTTTATTCAAATAGAATTACAATTCAATATTGTCTCCCTCAAAATAACTTCGTTGGGAAGCCACACAGCGCTGGAGACGGTTCATCCAATCCTCATAGCAGTGCTGGAACTCGGATACTGGAATAGCATTCAGATGGTCGCTTACGGACGTTTGAATGTTTTCGAGTGTCCCAAAATGACGTCTCTTGAGGTGATTTTTAATCTTGGGAAGAGGAAAAAGTCACAAGGACTCAAGTCAGGCGAATAAGGAGGCAGAGGAGCCACAGGAATGTTTTTACTGGCCAAAAAATCGTTTATTGAAATTGCTGTGTGATAAGGCGCATTGTTGTATTTTTCTTATTCCCAATTCTGAACGCACAAGATCCTGGATTCTGTCACCATTTTCATCGGTTCTTGAAGATGAAGGCCTTCCGCTGCGTGATTCATCTTCAATCAACTCTCTTCCTTCTGAAAATGGCTTTAACCACCAAAAAACCTGGGTCCTTGATAAAACACTGTCTCCGTAGGCCTGGTGAAGTTTTACAAAAGTTTCCGTTGCACTGTGCCCAAGTCTGTAGCAAAAACTGGTAGAACAGCGTTGCTCGAAATGAATGTCACTCATTTTTAGAACGCACTAGAAAAAACTATTTCACGAAAAAAATCGCTATGGACAACAAAATTATTCTAGAGAGTTCAAACTCGTACTGAAGGCGTATGTATGTTCACCTGCCGCCCCTACAAACCCTGCGTCTCAATTGTTGCCAGATCAAATACTATATTGCCAGTCCGGTTACTTAATTTACACACCTCGTACATATTTAGGATGTCTGAAAATTTCTTTACGTAGTGTCTTGCTAATCATAACCCGTTAACTTCACTAATTCCGACGAGTTAATATTATAAAAGTCTTGCTTCTTAAATCGTCATAAGAAATGCATTAATTCATGGGACGTTTCGCATTTTTATTTAAGTAAAAACATCTTCAGCCTGTGATACACAGTTATCATATACGAAGATGTGGAAGATCATGTATGTACCAGTTCGTTGGAAATACCAGCTTGATAGTAAAAAATGAAACATATATTATTAGCAGGTATAAGTAAAATCTCTGTTAACGTGTCAGTATTTAAAATCAAATGTAATTTTACAGGTTACGACAGTAAGTAGATATTGTATATTTTAAAGAGATGTGACATCACCAATATGGCGGTTTCGTTTTTTGGTATCCTTTCAAACTTAATATAACTTGCAGACATTTGTAAATATTATGATACAATTCGTTACATTTTGTCGAATTTGTGTCCAAATTACAGATCATTTTCGTAAATTACAAGAAATTTTCAATCTAAAATAACAGTAATTCTAGAGAAAATGCAGTCGTTTCAAGAGTGAAGGTGGCAAATATTCAATTATATTTAAGCAATCAAAACGAAAACTGATCGTATGTTTTTGTTTCATTGACAGTTATCACGCACAGAGTTTTCTATGTCACTAATGCAGTAGCCATGTTTAGCCTCTCACAAGGTTCCATTACTGGAAACGCACGTTTCTAACCTCTACCATATACGCACTCAAAACGAAAAGGAAATGTCAATCTATTCAGACCTTTGAAAACTTTATTTATTAAAGGTATATTAAAATCGCTTTTAGAAATGGCTTTAAGAAATATAATAAGCTTTTGAAATTTCGAGGGGTGAAATTTATATTGGTGTTAATTGTACATTTCATTTTAAGCTTAAAAGCACAACTTAGAAAAAAATATAATTAAATGTTGCCCATCAGCAAAAACTAGAATCATTTGATAAAGAACAAGGAACTGATTTAGAACAATAGAAAGTTATGAGGTTCACCTTTTAGGTTTTTACCTAAACTAAGAAAGAAACAATTTTTTTTGAAACAAACTGTTTTATTGCTTTTCAAAATATTCGCCTTTAAGATTTATATAATTTTGCATGTGTTCAAACCAATTCTCGAAACATTTTTTCCACTCCAAGTTGGTATCTCAGAAACATGGTTTTCGAAAGCTTTAACAGCTTCTTGAGGTGATAAAAATCACTGTCCATGCATTTTTTGTGTAACATTGGGGAACAAAAATAGTCGTTACGGGATAAATCAGGTGAATACGGGCAATGAGACATTAATTCGATGTTTTTCTCCTTCAAATAATCAATTGTTTGACGTGTTGTGGGGAAGCTTGTATTGCAATGATGAAGAATGGTTGTTTTTGGTTGTTTTTCCTGATTTTGTCGATTACTTCTTTCAAACAAATTGCTGTATACCATTCAATATTAACTGTTCTCCGATTCTCTAAGGGAATGGTTGCGACATGTCCAATACAACCGAGAAACAAGCGATCATTTTCTTAAGTGCTGCGTGAACGAACAACTTGTGGATTTCGGTTAATCTTGGAAGACCCAAACAGTGGATTGTTGCTTCGTTTCCAGTTCATATGAATAAATCCAAGTTTCGTCACCTGTAACGATGTTGTATATTTTGCAGTGCCTAGGTTGAATTTTTTTAGCACCCCCTTACACCAATCAACACGAGCTTTTTTTGAGCTTCGGTTAAATTATGCGGAATCCATCGGAACCAGATCTTTTTCACAGCTAAATGTTCATGCAAAATCGGATGTATTGCAAACTGCGATATTCCAAAGGATGCCTCTATCTCACGGTAAGTCACATGCCGATTTTCTTCATTCATTTGGCGCACAACATCGATTTTTTTTTAATCACAACCGATTTTGTTTGACCTTCACGAGATTCATCACTAACGGACGCACGACCACGACGAAATTCTGCAAACCCATTGTAAACAGTCTTATCTAGTGGTGCTTCATTACCAAAAGTTGAACGAAGCAAATCTATGCATTGTTGTTAAGTTAGGCCTTTACTAAAATTGCAAAAAATCGTCCAACGAAAATCTTCACGAGTAATATCCATTTTTACACAAACTTATTTTTTTTAACCCTCACTGTTAACAAACTACTCGGTCAATTTATAAGCCGCCACTGATTTCACAATAACAAATGTCAACAAATGACTAGGGTGACCATTCGTCCCGCATTTTGCGGGACAGTCCCGCGTTTTGACTCTGCGTCCCGCATTGTTACTTGCCCGTAAAATGTCCCGCATTTTTAATTCTAACTAACTTTACATCAATTTAACTGTCAGTGCTCTACTTTTCCTATAGTTTGCTAATGATAATTTTTGAATTTTGATATTAAAATGTGTATATTTACATTATACCATGAGTTCTGAAAGAAATTACATAAGGGTTGGCTATGGAAAATAAAAGTAATGTCATCAGCAAGCTTTAGAATTAATTAACTGTCATGACTTTTGTTGTTGTCATAAGTTTATATTGTTATAAAAAGCCTGCAGTAGACATTATTTTATTTTTCCATAGCCAACCCTTATGTTATTTATTTTTGAGCTCGTGGTATATGTAGTTATCAGTGTAATTTATTTTTTTGTGATATTTTTTATTCAATTGTTAATTAAATTATACTAGCCACAATTGTTAAATCGTTTAATACATTTTTGTTATCTTTTGTATTCCTTTCCTCTCATGTATGCAGAGCCGTGTTTTGGCGCCCTTAGCAAATAAAAACAAGGTTCTCACCTCCCAACATCCAAGTGACGAGCAAAATATATATATATATATCGTCACCCTGGACCGTCCCGCATTGCCTTCTCAAGAAAATGGCCAGCCTTGTAATGACACATTTCAATATTGCCATCTAATGGTTGTTTGTAAAAACATAAAATATAACCCTCGTATTTATCAAAATGTCTTTATTTTGCGGACTTGTTCTATTGGTTGAATGTTTAGTATTCCCAAATCCAACTCTTCTTTATAGAATTTACATTCCATTAATTTAGTTTGAAACTGTCTATTAGTTGCATTTTTCTTTTACCAAACCAATTTTTACTCCACGAACTATTTTGGTTTTAAAGTAAAAACAAATCCAACTTTAATTACAGCCAAAAAAACTAGGTTGATTGACACATATTTTATTGTGCAAATAGTTGGAATATTTAAAAGTCCAATTAAATTGGCGCTGGTCGCGTTTTTTGTGGATCGTGAAAGCTCGCACATTTCTAATCCCCTTTTCGTAGCAGCTGTCACTAAGCTTCAAGTATAAATCCAGGCGGATTGTGTCTCGCGCGGAGTTACACGCACGACATACTCCCCCTCCCCCATGCCCCCCCCCCCCCCTTCACCCTTCCAGCTATCCCACCGCTGCCACCAATATACACACATACACCGCAGGGGTGAACAAATTGAAACTGGATATATTTATGACTTTATTTAGGTTAGTTTTTTTCTTTTATTGCTGGTTATTGGGGTTTTTATTAAATGGGGGATATTTTCAACCATGTGCATTTAACTAAATTACCAGTGGTTTCAAACTATAAGTTAGCAACCTATATGCCCCCTCCACAAAGCTACCTTTCGGAGAAGGATCAACTGAAACGCCTAGTCAGGTATATGGTTCATTGAGAGAAGGCTCACAAGATCACTTGAAATGACTACTTCTATTGACTTTTTTTACTGACTATTTTTCTGACTACTTGGGAAGATCAGGACCAACCTAGGGTCCTTGAGCGAATTATATTGCTTTCTTTCTCAGTCATTCTTTCTTTCTTGGACGTTGTCAATCGAACTGACTTTTAATCTCACTCACACAAGTTTTTCATATTGCCCCGTTACCTCTTTTGGGTTATCTAGTCTTCCAGTCAACTCTCTAGACTGGTGTTTCTAAACGTGGATCCCACGCCCCACATGGGGGCAATTTTATTGTTCAGGGGGGCAATTTGATTGCTGAGGGGGGAAATTTACTAGTGATTTTTCCTAAAACCTAAGTCTTGTGTCTTCAACAAGTTGTAATTAGGTTTCATTCAGGGAATAATTCAGTTTTTGAATATAAAAAAATATGAAAAAGGGTACATAGGAGGGCATTAGAATTTTAGAAAGTCTTAGGTGGGGCATGGCACAAAAAAGGTTGGGAAACACTGCTCTAGACCTTTTTTGTGTGATCTCTCCATATTAACTGTGATTTATTTTGTTAATATCCATGTTTTGGAGCTATATATTAGTGTTTCTAGAGCACGTTTCTTGCCTAGGCAAGCACTGGTCTACCAGCGAACCGCCAAGATATTTTTAGAAATATAATTAAGTTAAAATATAACTTGTTTACTTTTGTCTACTAACTTTATTTTATTACAATTTTTTTTTTAAATTCAGCATAAACTAATTACGAGGGGGGGGGGGATTAGAATCCTGTGCAAGTTTAGCGAGTAATTATTAAGACGCGGATATTTTCTGTCAGAGAAAAAAAAAATTAAAATATAAATGTTATCACTTATCACTCTTTTTTTAAGCGGTTCTATTTAACCGCTTACAATGACAATGATAAGATTTATGTTTTAATTGGTTTTGCATAAAATGTCCGTGCCTTAGTAATTATTAGCTGGCGTTCCCGGACTTCGTACGGGTGCATTTTTGCTCTATCGTAAATGCAATAATTATTATTTTTTGTGTTTTTTTTAATTTTTGCTATTGCAGTTACAAAATTATAAATTGGAATAGGTTGTTTAATCCGTCAACAATTATGGGATTTTAACAAAAAAAAAAAAACATTTTTTTGACTGTATTAACTTGGGCAACTTTTTTTTTAATTTATCAAAATAATATCAGGTCAGCGAATCACAGGATATCAGCAGTTAGCCAATCACGGGAGAAGGTGTCACCGGTCAGCCAATCAAGAGCCAGAGTGTCCCCAATTAACCAATCACGAGAACCTTAGGAAAAATTGTCGTTACAATGTTACCGACACTTGCTTTTTATGGTCGATTTACATACACCTTGTTTTTTAAACAAGTCAGATCGGATGAACGGAGTGGCCAGTGTTTTATTGCCAAGTAGTAGAAGACCTTCCAATCCAATTTGTGCAAAATTAATATTAAACCACTGTTTTACAGGTAGTTAAAAATGTAAGAGGGCCCCATCCAACTGCAATGGCAAAAATAAAAAAAAGATAATGGTTTTGGGGGTTTGAGATAAAGCAGGGGTTTCTTTAAAGAGTGACTAAAATTGATAATAAAAAAGTTTTCTATTTGTATCCAATTTCTTGGATCACGCTATACAATTTTGATGTTAAGTAAATAAAAAGTGACATATTTCCAGATTTTAGGATGTACCCATGCAACCATAATATGCATATAATCAAAAAATGGCATAGAATAAAAAATATCTAATTTATTTATATGACTATTTAATATTTTGGGATTATAATTCGCGACCATTCTTGCGATGTATGTCTTTCTTTTGGTCACCCTTGCAGTAGTCAGTCACAGCATATACGTGAATAAAAAACAGTTGGATCTGTTCATTTGTGGCAATAGTCCCCGCGTTACACGTCACTTGTCACTCTTCCACTCTTTCATTCTCAAATTCTCTCTCTCTTTTCATCCAGCATTCACAGAAAACAATTCGCTTGTTTCCATATATTGTGCTTTATTTACTAGCAACTGCCCACCGAGCTTTTGTGTGGATTTTTTTAGCTAAAACCGACAGCAATGTTCATTCTATCAGGGCATCAATCCAAACATGCCCCCAACGATATTTGTATAAAAACCATTATAATACTGAAAATGCATTACTGCTAAAATTAAACTATAGAAACTTATATGTCAATCCCATGTCAATTGAATTTTTTAAATTTTACACAGTTAAATTAAATTGAAAATATTTATAAAATATTTTATAAAAATATAGAACAAATTGATCCGCAAACATTTGTTCAAAAGCAAGAAGTGTAATGGAAAAATTAAAACCAGTAAATGGCGCATCATACACCATAATACCGTGCGATCATTATTTCTTGTCAGTTACATAACAGTAAACAATAAAGCCGCATTCAGACCTCTTTAAATTAATAAGTTATAGACTCTTCGTTGTGTCGCTCTGAGTTATGCTTTAATGCATTCTTTTAACGTTCCATGTACGGTTCACATCTGTTATAAATTAGAACGTTGCGAATAGCCCTCCATCTGTGAATTTTTAAACCAACTATTTAGTTTCGTAAAATATTTTATATGTATTATCGTTCTTATAATTCTGTTGTCTTAGATTTTAACTACCTAATTACCTAAATTGATCATATTTACTGTCCGTCTTTGTAATTTTTAGCAAGATTTGTTAACTGACATTATGTTAGGTTATGTAAAGGCATTCGATAACTACGGTGTCACTGATAGTATGCGATAGCGAATGTGTTTATATGTCTGTCTCATTAAAACATCTCACTAGCTATAAGTTTAGAAAATTATGCACAATCCACAACAAACAGCGTATTAAATTTGGAGGTCTGAACGGTTTCACGTCTTATCATATGACAAACTTGCTGGTGACAGTGAACAGTACATAAGCTACAGTGATTTAAAAGCTATTGATTTAAGAGCTCTGAATGCGGCTTAAGTTTAAAAATATCAAAACTGTATTCTAATATACAGCTGAAAATCCCCATTTAACAAAGAACCTATCAGATGACTTCGTTTGTCCGAACTCACCCGAGGAACAACGAAAATATGGGTTCCTAACTTAATACCTGTTATCAACTCATTGGCGTGTAGAGGAAAATAGTGTTCATTTGATAAACAATTCTTATAATGTAAAAATTGATGTGAAGTGTGAATATTCACACATTTCAGGGTTTCGCAGGTATATAATAAGTGAAGGCGGTATGCTGAGTGTGTAGGACAAATTTTACTTTGTAGTAATCACGGAAAAATGAACGATATTTTTTAAATAATTTATCGTCTGTTAATCATATAATAAGACAGGTTATTAAATTTACGCTCTTAAAAATAAATACAACATTTGTCAAAATATAACCAGAATTTTGACAAAATAAAATTATTTTATGTTGAAATCAACATAATAAAAATGTAAAAAAAAAAACAGAAAAAATAAAATTCACTCCGTACTCGAACTCGAAACCCTTCGTATTTTAGCTTACAACACCAGTGCTCTAACCCATTGTGCTATCCTACGCCTTGCGTGTGAGTGTCTTACATTGGTATAACTTTTGTACTTAGTGAACCAAAAACCACAAAAAATGCGTTATTTTCCGAAAACATAATCTGATCAAAAATTCCTGTTGTACTATTTCGGTTCACACCAATATACATTACTTAGAATTTTTTTAGATTTTTGGTTTAGATCTGGGCTACAGGGTGTGGGACAAAATTATTTTTGCACAATTTTGGCAAATATCGCATCAAAATAATTTATTTTGCAAAAATAAAAATTTGATCGTTAATCCACGTACCAAGGTCTTTCATTTGATACCCTACTTAAAATTTAAAAAAAATATTTTAATTTCGATGAGCACATATTTGTTTATATTTTTAGGGGGGTATGTTTTTTAGATGTTTTAGTATTTTTCCTATGTGCGGGTCAAAGAGTTGTATAAACATGCCAAATTTCAACTCTCTAGGTTTAGCCGTTTGGCTACAATTTTTACCGAACAGACAGACAGACAGACAGACAGACGACAAAATGACGGTATAAGGGTTTTTTGGTCATACCTACAACAACCTAATAAAAATAGAATGTACCCCTATATATACATTTCCTTGAAAATAAGTTTTTTTTTTTTTTTTTTTTATTTTTAATGGCCTTTGCTGCTGTGGCAATTAGCCAGGACAATTTTTGTTTGAGAAAATTTCCATGCCATAACCGGGATTTGAACCGGAGCCCCCATGGTTGGTAGTCAAATGAGCTGACCACTACGCCATAGCGACCGGCTGAAAATAAGTTTGATAACTAAATGTTTCTGTCAAGTATTGCATAACGGTCAAGATTTGTCGATTGCTCTGTATTTATTTATTTATCTACGGAGTAAAGTGATGGTTTAATCCCGAGAATGTAAGTATTGCTAGAGACGACCGAAGGGAGTCGAATAAACAAGAAGAAATAGAGTTCACTCATATACTTCTCAATATAATAAACTAATAAATTATTAAAACGATTAAAAGAGTAAGTAGAATTCTATTTTATCGAATGAAATATTCATTTGAAATATATTGAACTAAAAAACCATTACATGTCATTACTGCATAGAATATAAGACCAGTTTCTATTATATTAAGGTTTCAAAAATAAATGTTTTGAAATTATAATAATATATTTATGATTATATTACCTAATGAAAGTAGAAAGAAAATTATAGACAATTATTACATACTTGTTATCGAAAGGTGACGCGTCCAATCCCGTAAAAAATTAGACAATTGTGGTGTACTTCGATAATTACTTGAATAATCTTGACAGGCGCATACCCAGGCATTTTTCTTGGGGGGGGGGGGAATAAATCCGGATATTGACTCCGGTAACGACGGTGTCAATATTCGGCTTCTGAAAGTTATAGAAAACAGTGAGTCATAAAACTGGTGAAAAGCCTATTGGTCAACGTGTTGATAAACAAAATTTGTTTCTTTGGTCTTTCAAAATCAGCTCTCTCTTTATGGGTACATTCGATTTGACGCTCCGAGCGTTCCGAGCACGTTCTGTATACTCAAACGTGTTCGATTTGACGCTCGGAGTACACTCAATTGCATTCGTTTTGCGATCGAGCGAGCATTTAGAGTGCGCTCTATGTGTTCGGGGTTTTAACACCGAGCATATGGAGTATGACGTAAAAAAGTGGGGGAACGGCGGGAAAGAAATGAAAGTTTAAAATTAAATTATAAATAAAATAAAAATAATAGCCTTAGACAAATAACAATAGACAAATAATATTTTTATTTGTCTATAGCTACAGATAACAGCCATTTTATGTATTTGTGACGTTCTGTAAACAGCAAAAAAATTATTAAAATACACCGTGCATAAAATTAAAATGGAAAAAATTCATTAAATTAATTCATTAATTATTATTTAATTTTTAATTAATTTTATTTCTTCATCATTGAAAAAAAAAAATCAAGGAAATACCGAGGTATATAATTTTGATTCACGACTGACGTGAACTAATCTGACAGTAAAGAACGCCGCCTAAAATTAATTGTAGGGTTAGATTTTATAAACATTACGTCACAAGAACGCTCGCTCCGTTAGTGCTCCCTTCATGACGTCACCATCAACTGTTCTTTCAGCGCTCGCTCTTGTCTGTACAACTCGAATGCACCCTATATGTATATCGGATTGTTTCTTCCTTTTCCTTGGCATCAGTTGTACTCTGATGATTTTTATAACAAATTGCTAGTGACTAAAGGTCATAATTATAGAGAGTTGCTTCAATGAATCGTCAAGCCTTGAAAATGGTCAAAATCGAAAAAATAAACGGTGTTTCCAGATTTCCGGTGAGCATATTACGACGGTGTCAATGTTCGACTTCCGGTAGTTATCGAAGACATTGAGTCATAAAGTTGTTGTAAAAACTATTGGCCAACGTCTTGATAAGCAGAATTTGTTTCTTTGATCTCCGATAGTCCGATTTTCCTTTGAATCTATACTGGATTGTTAAAAATTCTTTCTGTTCTGCCAATTTTTTCAAAAACTTTCTATTCTGCCAGTTTTTTCAAAAATTGTAGAAAAAGTGCTTTACAAACAAATAACTCAATATTTTACCGAAAATGATTTGTTTTCCAACTCTCAGTTTGGTTTCAGAATTAACAAAAGCACAACTGATGCCGTTTTGGACTTTGTCGGTTATATTGTGGACGCATTGGAAGCTGATGAATACTGTGTTGATACCTTCTTAGATCTCAGCAAAGTATTTGACTTTATCTCGCATAACATTTTATTAAATAAGCTATATCTTTATGGTTTTGATGAAATCAGCTGCTCCTTACTTAGATCATATCTATCGGATAAGAAACAATTTACTCAGCTTGACAACAATAAATCTAAAACTCTTCCGTTACAATTTGGTGTTCCACAAGGTTCTATGCTTAGTCCGTTACTCTTTTTAATATATGATAATGATCTACCACTTTCTATGACTTCTAAAACAGTTCTCTACGCAGACGACACAACATTATTAACTAGAAACTCCAATCTAAGTGCTCTCCTTTCCGAGAATAGATCCTTGACAGCTGAAGCAAAATCTTGGTTTAACACCAATAAATTATGCTTAAGGGACTATTACCGGTTATAATTTTCAAAAAATCGTTTTTTTTTTTTTACATTTTTTGATTCCTTATACCTTCAGAAATCATATCCTAAATTTTTATAACGGAATTCAAAAAAATAAGAAATTGGTGGCAATTTTAGTGCATGCGCTTTTTCGGTACGCGACAGCTGGTTTGACGAGTTTCGGCAGGTGTGCTTCTCAACACCGTTATTCTGTTCAAATACATATATATATATAATTAAACATATAATAAAACATTAAAATATATATATAAAACACTTTGGGCTATCGTTCCCTAACATACGTTTGTGGGAAGAGAAGTTACTGAGTTGGTTGCTAATATTTCATTAGCAATATTTAATGAAGGTAGAACGTCCCTCTTGAAAATATTGGAGGTAATGGGATGCATAATTGGACACTCTGCGTATGATTATGTTTAAAAAAAAGATGAGGAACGCATTGAGATAGCCAATAAAGCGAGTACCGCGGCGTCGAAGGAAGCTCGCTTGGCAAAGCAAACTGCTCAGCAAGAGGAACAGCAACAAATGATTGATTCGGGAGTACTTTTATATGGACCATGGATTGCTGATTAACCAATTGTAAGGGCTGAAACTTAATTTTTTTTTAAATATTACAATACAAATATTAAAAAAAACTTTAAAAGTGATTTTCTCGAAATGGTGTTTTTTCAATCGGCCCAGACTTATTCTCCATAACTACACAACGGATATTTTTAAAATTTAGTGAATTTTGTTCATTTTGATGTCCTCTACCGTAATTTACCAGAAAATTGTAAAAAAAATTGAAAGAAAAAAAAATGATAAGGATAAAAGGGGAAAAAAACATGATTTTTAGAAAAAAAAATTTCACATATCCGCCATTTTGTTTTTACACCCTTTTTTTTATAATAGGTGGTAAATTACGATGTAAGACACCTTCATCTTTAAAATTATTTTTGAATTTTTTGTTTCAGACTTGTCAATTTCGAGATTAACCCCGGGCCATGGAGCATCATAATTTTTTGTTACTGAACTTTGGCGCCATCTATATAATTATCTATGTATTGAAAAAAAAAAAAAAAAAATTTTTTATAATCTTGAATATAATATTAATAAAATAAAAAAAGTTGCACAACGTTCTATAATAAAGGAAACGAGAAAAAAAATATTTAATTATAGGTCATTTTTTGCCTTTCTAACCGGTAATAGTCCCTTAAACACGGACAAATCCCAGACCCTGTTGTTTACTACTAGGAAACATAATTTTGAAAACCCTCATTACGTCAAGTTTCTTGGAATCCACGTAGATATACATTGGGACCAACACACGGAATTTCTTAGTAGAATGCTTAGGTCCACCATCTACCTGATAAGGAGGTTGAAATACGAAGTATGTAAAGAGGTCGTATTGAAAGCCTATTTTTCATTATTTCAATCCCACCTAAAATATGGGATACTTATATGGGGACATTCTCCGTCCGCCGATAGAATTTTTAGCCTTCAGCGTAAAACTATCAGAATTATCGCCGGCGCTGCCTACAGAGCCGAATGTCGAGATTATTTTACAAGTCTCAAAATAATGACCTTACTAGCATTATTCATTTATAATTGCCTCTTGCTAATACATAAGAATTTGACCAAATTCACTACTTTTGGAGACTCGCATGAACACAATACTCGCTCAAAAAACGATATCCGTTCTCAGTACCTTCGCATGAACAAATCCAGAAATAGCTCAAATTATTATTGTATAAAATTTTTCAATGTGTTGCCCGAAGAGATTAAACAACTATCATGCAGAGAATTTTCAAATAAAGTTAAGGACATTTTGTTGAAAAATCCCATTTATGATTTTAATAATTTTGAAAGTATTGAGTTTTGTATGTGAAATCTTATGTACCTAATAATGACTGACTAAAAACAATAGATGTATGTGTAATTTGGTCAATAAATTATTATTATTATTATTAAAAACTAATACACGAATCCAAAGTCTAAAATCAGGTTTCTGTATACAATAGATTTTTCATTAAAAGTGTAGGTGTAGTTTTGTGCGGCGGTGTTGGTTTGTAGCTGTATTAGAGCGTTACAGAAGAGCAGATATGTCTGGCTGGTGTCTGAGAGTTGTCTATGTGTGGTATTGTTTACCAGACAAACAAATAGGAGCGCGAGCTCTACCAGAGAACTTACATCGTTATTTGTTTCCATTACATTAAGTTAATTTTGGAGACCGACTATATAAATGTTTAA
The DNA here is from genome assembly GCA_963971575.1 of Liopterus haemorrhoidalis. Classification (NCBI taxonomy): domain Eukaryota; kingdom Metazoa; phylum Arthropoda; class Insecta; order Coleoptera; family Dytiscidae; genus Liopterus; species Liopterus haemorrhoidalis. Next base: position 3,643,148 of record OZ020618.1, read on the forward strand.
ACAACACAGCGCAAATATGTACGGTTTCTTTTACTTAACAGTAGCGCGCCTCTACTAATTAATATCTTCATTAAACTATCACACATTAAAATATAATAGAAGTAGGAAAAAAATTCACTCAGCTTTTTTGGACAGAACGTTTATTTAAGTAACACAACGTTTCGCCAACTATTTGTTGGCTTCCTCAGGTGCTATAACGAACAATTTTAACAATAGTAACAATCTTATACTTAATATAAAATTAATTTAATAAGATGAGGAAGTAATGGGATTCGGACTGGTCAGAAATTAAAATTAAAACAATATTTTAATTTCGCTAACGTTTCGATTTAATATTAAATCTTCATCAGAGCTAGGTTAATATTAGGATTTAATATTAAATAGAAACGTTAGCGAAGTTAAAATATTGTTTTAATTTTAATTTCTGACCAGTCCGAATCCCATTACTTCCTCATCTTATTATATTTTACGGACGTAACCATCTAATTCAAAAAATTAATTTACCTATACTAATTTAAACGTGACTAACATCATGAACATCGTCCATCCGTCCATACTTGAAAATCCAGAAGGATAGGAAAACAGGAAAAGTTTTATATAACAGTAATAGAAGAGACTATGAGTTAAATTTTGACAAATTACCTTATAAATTTACGTTATATAAAAAATAACAATATTCAAAAACATTTAAGAATGATTCGCAAATAAATCATTGCATCAATAGACAGACAGTCACACTACCCCCCTGACAACCTTTCTTTCATCCTTATTACGTATCCTTATTCCTCATAGTTTTAACTTTGAAAAATAAACTATGTTCCGCTACTGCTAGTAAACGCTTAGGTAAAACAAGTACATCTTTTCTATTTGCAGTCTACATCTATCTTCATTACTTCTTTTACTTTCTAAAAACATGTTTCTACTTAGAATTTCTTGTGTAACATAGTTACATTCTACCTAATACTTCTTCTGGTGCTAAAAATTACCTCTAAAAATATACATTTAAAACTTAAGTTAAATATTTCTTAAACGTTTGTAAATCATCTTTAACATCTTGTTCTTATTTATATACAAAGAGAATTTGAAATAAAAGTCAATAAAAATTAATGCCAGAAACAGATTTAAAAATTGCTCTGCAAATATTTAATAATCTTTTGATCTTTTCAGATGTTAATATGGTAGCTGAACCAAAACCACATCAAACCGGACGAAAGAGGCAGAATGTTGCGAAAACTGGAAATGATTGGTGAGTTATTAATATTTATTAAATCAAAAATATAGAAAAAATATTAAGAGTCAAAATGCTGTGGTGAAATAATAAAATAATTAACATATTGTGTACAATGTATATATAATAGTTGTTTTTTTAGAAGGTACTTTAAAATTAAATAAAACATATAAAAAACATGGTAATGACCATAGTATTGCCTTTAATGGAAAGATAATTTTATGCCATTAGTGTTTAAATATGTTCTCGGGCTGGCTCGAAAAAAAGGCAATCTGGAAGTCCACTTTTTGGAGCAGCTGGGGCCGTATATCGGCAATAACGTGGCGAATTTTGGCCTCCAAGTCGTCCATCGTCTCTGGTTTATCGGCGTAGATTAGCGACTTCACTTATCCTCACAGAAAATAATACAAAAGTGCTTGGTTAAAAACGCAGGATTTTGGAGGCCAATTCACAGGTCCATTACGTGAAATTATACGCTCATCGAATCCTTTAATAAATCGATTGAGGCGCACGCTGGGTGGAATGTTGTGCCATTTTGTTGAAACCACAATTCTTCCACATGCCATTCAATTGAGGAACAAAAAAGTTAGTAATCATGGCTCTATAGCGGTCTTCATTGACTGTAACGTTCTGGTTGACATAATTTTTGAAGAAATTAGGACCAATGATTCCACCCATGAAGCACACCAAACAGTGACTTTTTGTTGATGTAACGGTGTATCAATAATGGCTTGAGGATTTTCTTCACTCCAAATGCGACAATTTTGCTTGTAGTAGCAATTCAACCAAAAATGAACCTCATCTCTAAATAAAATTTTGTGGTGAAAATGAGAACAGCAATCTCATTTTCGGCCCATTCACCGAAATACGACACACACGATGGTGATACGGCTTCAACTCTTGCACGAGCTGGGTCTTGTAAGCTCGTAAACCAAGCTACAAAAATATATAATTGTTTATATGTCTTTATGACTTATTCGTTTGTATGCAATATTTTTGTTATAGAACCGGCCTTGATTTTCTACTTAAGGCCTTTCTAGAAATCTTTGCAAAGAGCTTTCTAGAAAAACCTTCAGTAACTATAAAGTGTCAATCTCGTTTCATTAAGGGCCAATGCTGTCCAAAGCCGACCTTTCTCCTTAAGGCCTTTCAAGAAATCTTTCCAAAAAGTATTCAAGAAAGTTGCAAAAATCTGCTGCTATGAATTGTCGATCTCGTTTCGTACACAGCCATACTTTTGAGATTATGGATATATTTTTGAGATCTTCCCAGAGAGCAAGATATTCTCAATAGGGGATACGCATAAAATTTATATTTTCTTAAAACTACATTTTTTTGATATGTTAATGTTAGTTGTGTCACCTAACAAAACAAAAATCACATTTTAATTAATATTTCAGCCAAATTTTTTAATTAAAATATTATAAATTTGAAATAAGCCGACCACAGCGCGAAGGTTGCCGAGTAAATACGACTGAGCATGACGTCAAACCCTAGACGGCCCATACTACAACATAATCTTTACGTGTGTATATTATATTGTTCGAGAGTTTTGTATTTTTTTTAAACAATTTTCACGCATTTATTATTAAAATGGCAGATAAAGATTTTGTTAGGGCTCAGAGTGACAATTTACCCAACATTGATTATTTACTTCCTTTTCTTTCGTTTTTCACCATTAGGTAATGAAATAAATTGTTTTTGTGGAGTTCTGAGCAAAGTATTTCTTCACAACTGAACAATATTTTCGATGTTTCGAAGTACTGGTCCCTAGATCTTCCATGTTTTATATATTTTTATATATAATTTAATTCGGTAAACATGTAGAATAACTTTAGTTTAATTAAAATTACTCTAACTTTACACAATCTATAAAAGTTATACAAGCAAATAATTTCACGACAAACTGTGTAGGTTGTACGCTGTAGACTGGGTAGGCTGTACGCAGTACACTAGGTAGGTTCTGACGTCACACGTTTTCGCGCCCCACATACATTTATGATTTTTTTAAGCCTTAAAATTAAAAAAATAATGCAAAACTGTGTCTTATGTTTTTATGCAACAAGAGGAATATAATAAAAATTAAAAAAATAATGCTAATCCCCTATTGTGCTTCCTAGATTCTTAGTATTTTTCTTATATACTCATGACGTTTTCTCTCTACTCTAAGGTCATTTTGATTATCTACTAGTATCTACTCAAATCTCCTTTCTAGTGTGATGGTTCAAATACAAATTTTCAAACAGATGAAATCCATTATCGATAATGTTGATCACTAATTCATGGGTAAAATGATTTACCAAGTTGAATGTTTTACCAACCTGTTTCATGATTCTATATTTAAACAAATGATCCAGAGTTTAGTCTGTGCTGAATGAACTCTTGTGTTTTGTTGTTGGCTTGAAATACGCTCTCTATCGTGTAATCCCTCGGGAGAAGGAGCAAGGCAAATTATAGATTGCCGAAACGTATGGGCTCAGTATGCAATTACAACGTTAGGTCGATTTTAATTCCTTGGTCTCGTCTGTAATAATATCTGTAAGTCATCCTGTTACCCTTCACGTCTTATTCAAGACTGTATATTCCATATTCAGAACTTGTATATGTTCAGATGTTTGCTAACAGGACCGTAACAACCAATGTTCAACTAAATGTACAGGATAGAATCAGAAGGTTTATGTATTTTCAGAAAGCAATAAGAAGAACTGTATAGAGCGTTATACAATATATTTTTGATCTCCAAAGTATTATTCGATTGTTATTCAAATCCTTGTGGATGTAAACTGGATGAAAAACTAACTATTTCAAATCTTTTATCCTTGTAATATCATCTCTGAAACGTTTTATTTGATCTCGGATTCCTTATTGAGTTCTTGTATACAGGTGGGAATCAGCTTCCTCAAAGGTAAATTCTACATGTATTAAAATATCTTATTTCATATCAATTGATTTCACACGATTGCTTGGAGGGTTTCCAAACAATATTGAACTTCTTTTTAGTTTATTAAAGAAGAGATAAAGGATTTTTCAAATCTGAAAGAATTATAGGTAGGGTGACCAGATTTCAGTGAAGGGAAACCGGGACACAGGAAAAAACAAAGAAGGTCTTTGTTTCCTCCCAAATCCAAGTGAAGAGCAAAAAAAAAGGCCTCACCTCTCCAAATTCAAAGTGAAGAGCAAAAAAAAAAATAAGGTCCTCACCTCCCCAAATTCAAAGTAAAGAGAAAAAAAAAAGGTCCTCACCTCCCAAAATTCAACGTGAAGAGCAAAAAGATTCAAAAACCGGGACAATCGGGCGTCCCGAGGACAGTCTTCGGGACACCGGGACAATTGACCGAAAACCGGGACGGATGGTCACCCTAATTATAGGTAATGTATATTGATCTGAGCTGGAAACGTACGAAAGGAATTTTTGATCAGATTGTGTTTTTGACAAATATGGCAGTTTTTGTGGTTTTGAAAAAATAATAATTTTTTTAATTCCTGTTTGAATTAAGGCTAATAATGTTATGGATTTTTGTATTTATAGCTAAGATAGTGCGTGTATATTTTTGGAATTAAAAATATTATTTTTTTATTAATAGTTGGGAAATGAGTTACTCGCACTATACCACACGACACTCTACACTGTAAAATATATTAGTTATTAATCTAATGTAGACTTGAATACGAAGCAAATACAAGGAAAAGATCAGCTGTGGCCACCACAGGACCGACCTCCATAACAAAATACTTCTATAAAATACATTCTAGCAGCAGAGTAGAAATAACTTGGCCCAATATTTTTTAACAGAGATATTATTTATCATGAACATGGAAACGTTACATATAAGTATGAAAAAATAGATACTTAGAAAATATTTCGAAAAATATTTCAAGAAATTTTCGTTTTATCAAAAAATGTCTCAAATAAAAGTTATTAGTAATTGCATTTATAGCAACTTCTGTGAAATAAATTTTTTCGAAATATTTTTCTGTTGCTAAATATTCGCAAAAATCTTAAAATCTACACGAGTAAACTCCCATTTCTAGTCAACCGACTTTTACCAAAAGTTGATCAACTTGTGCCATTGATATCAAAAGCTTAAATATGCAGTTTCATAAAAATCCTTTTAGCCGAATTTTCGCACGTGTATACAGACGGACAGACAGATGGACAGACGAACAGACAGATCGACAGACCGACAGACATGCTAAAAATAGTCAAAACGTTATGTAGGGACCTCAATTCGTGGAGATCCATCAAAATCTCGAAATGTCAAAATTGGTATGATCACAATACCTCCCTTATATTGTAACATTTAAATGTTACAATTAACATATGTTGGCGGTCGGTAAAAACGATGGGATATTTAGCAAATTATTTAAATTTTGTTTAAAAAAATTAAATGGAAGCTCTAAGTTCTCAAAAAACGAATAAAAGTGATTATCAAAATAGCTCTTGATTTTGATGTATTAAATATATTTAGAAATCCAATATTATGTTGGCTTCTTACACCTATTAAATACCTGCAAAACCCCGAAATGTGTGAAAATTCACACTTCACTTCAATTTTTATTTTAATAGAATAGACAGGTGAAAATACAAGTGATGAAAAAAATAAAATTGATGTGAAGTGTGAATATTCACACATTTCAGGGTTTCGCAGGTATATAATAAGTGAAGGTGTTATGCTGAGTGTGTAGGACAAATTTTACTTTGTAGTAATCACGGCAAAATGAACGATATTTTTAAAATAATTTATCGTCTGTTAATCATATAATAAGACTGGTTATTAAATTTACGCTCTTAAAAATTAAATACAACATTTGTCAAAATACAACTAGAATTTTGACAAAATAATTTCAACATAATAAAATAGCAAAAAAAAAACAGAAAAAATAAAATTCACTCCATACTCGAACTCGAAACCTTTCGTTTTCCAGCTCATTTTAGCTTACGACACCAGTGCTCTAACCCATTACGCTATTGCACGCCTTGCATGTGAGTGTCTTACATTGGTATAACTTTTGTACTTTGTGAACCAAAAACCACAAAAAATGCGTTATTTTCCGAAAACATAATCTGATTAAAAATTTCTTTTGTACTATTTCGGTTCACACCAATATACATTACTTAGATTTTTTTTAGATTTTTAGTTTAAACCATCTGGGCTACAGGGTGTGGGACAAAAATTTTTTTGCACAATTTTGGTAAAAATCGCATCAAAATAATTTATTTTGGCCAAATAAAAATTTGATCGTTAATCCACGTACTAAGGGATTTCATTTGATACCCTACTCAGAATTTAAAAAAAATATTTTTGTTTTCGATGAGCACATATTTGTTTATATTTTTAGGGGGGTATGTTTTTTAGATGTTTTAGTATTTTTCCTATGTGCGAGTCAAAGAGTTGTATAAGCATGCCAAATTTCAACTCTCTAGGTTTAGCCATTTGGCTACAATTTTTACCGAACAGACAGACAGACAAACAGACAGAGAGACAGACAGACAGACGACAAAATGACGGTATAAGGGTTTTTTGGTCATACCTACAAAACCCTAAAAACAAAGGAAAATCCGCACGATGGCGCCCCTCAGACCTCTCGCGGCCCTGGCAATTGCCCCGATGCCAGGCCGTTTGGTGACGTTATCTCGTTATCTACGTGGTTTTCCATTGTCAGAGATCTAGACTTAACTTGAAACATAACCACAACTTTTCAATAAACCTACTCCTTGAGTGTAGTTGATTGCTGACTTTGAAGTTGGCATTTGAGATACCTGAGTATTGTCATTGGACCCTTAATTGAATAATTGGTGTTTAACCAAACGTGCGTTTCTACAATCTATAATTTTCCGGTTGGTCTGTGCTTTAGAGGTCTGAGTAACAAAGCATTAACTCTACCAAATATGCTACCTATGTTTATGGGGAAATGCATTGAATAAATACCATTTAAACAAAGTTCGGAAATTCTCCGTTAACTTATCGAGAACATATTCAGTGCGTAATTGAATACCGCTTCTTAATTAAAGTGTATTTATACTAAATAGTTCCTTTGTGCTTAATACAAGGGCTGAAGACTTGGTAACAACTTAGACAGAGTATGGAGGATCGTTCAAAGGGCCACCGTTCCTGTATGCATACTTAATCCTACAGTTTTTGTTTATTTTATCAAGTTGGTTGTGTTACTGGGTCTCTCATTACAACTTACACTCGCTTTTAAACAATCCATGTTTAATCACAAAGATATTTTTCCACAATACCGAGTCTATTCTCTAAGCATGATGTTAAAATCTTAGCGTCAGAAACTAACGTTAATTTTTTAACACCATTTTTAACCTAAATGCTATTCGGTAAACATATGTGTTAAAATTAAAGCGAGGCGGCGTTAAAATAGCCAGTTAACGTTCTACAATAAGCGCCTACCGAAACGGTGGGTTTAAAAGTTAACGCTAGTGTTTAGTTTGCAAAAATGGCTGATCCAATTTAAGTAAATGTCATGTTATTTAAAAAAAAATCAATAAAATACAAGACGATTCCTACCGTCTTGTGTTAATCAACTAATCAACTAAATCTATCAACCAAATTAATCAACTCTCTATTACTTTTTAAAGTGAATTCTTTACAGTAGAGATAAGAATGACGCTTCATAATTTTTGTTATACAAGTAACCCAGACACAAGTTCAAGTAATTGTATAGAAAGGAAGTAAATGGAGTATTGGAGAGCAGTTTTGGTTTTTGTTGAGACACAGAACTTAAAATTATAATCATCTGAAAGCTACAAAACTTCACATATGCCTCCGCCGTGTTTAAAAATATCGCAGTACATTTTAATGGTGTATTATTTGAAGAAACAGTTGGTGAGATTGATAATGACGATCACAACAGTGTTATTCCAGGGTAGAAATAGCGTAATAAATCAAATTTAATAATTAATATCACCGAACACCTTTTTAAAAATAGAATGAACATATAATTTACATATTATTAAAAAAATAGATAAACTGTTATAATACAATGTAGTATATAAATTGACTAAACAAAAGTTGAATATTTTTTTTTTTTAATACACTGTGGAAACCAGTTATAATGAGTATCACAGGACCAAACATTTCTGTTCCATTTTTAAAATAAATTTCGCCACTGAATATTTAATTCAACACCGAAATATTAGGTTAAGATTCTCTAGGCATTTGACTAAATAAATACTCCTGTTAAAATTCAACGTAACAGCGCATGCGCGTGCTCTTAATATTAGCCTCTCTACAGGGTGAGTTAGCGCCTCGCGTTAACAAATATTGTATTAACGCTTACCTTAACAAATGCTCTTACAGAATAGCATTTGTGGATAATGACATTAGACATGGAGTTAAAATAAAAATACTAACCTGACGCTAATTTTAACGCATTTATTACAGAATACAGCCGTATAACTGGTTAAAAATTAACAACTTACTCACTATCGAGTCTATTCTGTATATTTTGTGGTTAAAAAGATTAGGTTAAAAATGATGGTTAAAAAGTAACATTTTAACCAGGAGTTAAAATTTTAACTTTGCTTCTTATTCTGTATCTCAGGTTATAACCCAAGCGTTAAATTTTAACTTTTTAACCTTATGGTTAAAATTGTGTTGTGAAATTATCTACAAGGGAAGGTATTTGGCTTGTGTAAGTGTGGATTTAATGTAAACATGTGTTATGGTTGAATCCTGAATCAACAACGATCAAATATAATAAATCTATATTGCGCAAATGTACAATATTTGCGCGTACTTATTTTTTTAAACATAATTATGGGTGCAGAAAGTATATAATATAATATTACCATAACATGCAAATGTATCAATATTTTTTCTTTTCTTTCTTCTGTATTAAGATACTTTTATTTTCAGGTAATGTTTACCTTATTTTTATTTTTAAACAATCAGAGAAATCAAAATTTATAAGTGTATCACAATTTTAAAGTTTTAAATATTTACTTGCAATATATTGGGAAATATTTTGGTTCTTCTCGGATTGTCAAACAACATTTGTAAAACGAGATATTCCGTAGTTTTAGACAAATGAAAATATTTTAAAATGTTTCTTCAAGTAAATTAAAAGGGTCACTCAAATCACGCAGTTGCCTTTGTTCAATTCGAACTGATCTCCTAAAAAGCATTTTTATATTTTTTTTATTCACCTATATTTTTTACTTATTAACCTCTTGATGTTCAATTTGTTCTAGTAATAATTGGTTTAAAATAAACAATCTTGCCGTGATTAATTATAAAAAATTGATGTGAAGTGTGAATTTTCACACATTTCAGGGTTTCGCAGGTATTTATTAACTGTGTGATGATTATTTGGGATGCCAAAACAAATTTTATGTCAAAATATTTTTTTATGAATTTTAATTCGAATGCCTAATACCATTATTTAAGTTTCTAAATATGTGCAGTATTTTTTTTTATATAGAAAGGTTCATTAAGATTTTGAAAATTGCGCCTATGGCTTCCATTGGTTGCTTAAATCATAAGCCTCGCCCTCTGATACCTTCAAATATAGAATTAAATTATAATTTCAACACTGGTTATTAAATTTACGCTTTTAAAAATTAAATGCAACATTTACCAAAATATAACTAGAATTTTGAGAAAATAATTTAACAAAATAAAAATGCAAAAAAAAAACTGAAAAAATAAAAATTGACGGGATTCGAACACAGTTTCTTACAGTAGTTTCAACTCACTAAGCGAGAACGTTACCACTGTGCTATACAGGATCACTCGTTTACTATGATAAATAGCGGATTAAATATATTACATATTTTACTTAAAAACACAAAAAATGCGTTATTTTCCGAAAACATAACCTGATCAAAAATTCCTGTTGTACTATTCCGGTTCACACCAATATACATTACTGAGAATTTTTTCAGATTTTCAGTTTAAACCATCTGGGCTACAGGGTGTGGGACAAAATTTTTTTTGCACAATTTTGGCAAAAATCGCCTCAAAATAATTTATTTTGCAAAAATAAAATATTGATCGTTAATCCTCGTACCAAGGGCTTTCAGTTGATACCCTACACAGAATTGTAAAAAAATATATTTTTTTTTCGATGAGCATATATTTGTTTATATTTTTAGGGGGATATGTTTTTTAGATGTTTTAGTATTTTTCCTATGTGCGGGTCAAAGAGTTGTATAAGCATGCCAAATTTCAACTCTCTAGGTTTAGCCGTTTGGCTACAATTTTTACCGAACAGACAGACAGACAGACAGACAGACAGACAGACAGACAGACAGACAGACAGACGACAAAATGACGGTATAAGGGTTTTTTGGTCTACCTACAAAACCCTAAAAATGCATTTTTTCTGGCTATTTGACATTTAGAGGTTAAAATTACAGCTGGTTAAAAGTTAAATAACGAGTTAAAATTCCGATTATAACCTACTGAATTAACCACATCGAGGTTAAAATTTAAACGTCATAGAGTTAAAGAATAAAAAAATATTGCAAAGCGTGGTTAAATTTTTTTAACTTCTTATTTAAAATATGTTTAGCATTTAACCAAAATGGTAGTGTTTAATAAATTATTTGAAACTGTCAAGTTTTCTTAACAATAAACTGTATTTTTATTGATTTAAAATAGTCTTATTCAACTTTTTCAATAACACGCTTCATATAAACTTCTGCAATTCTTTCAGGAATAATAAATCATAAAATCCATGTTTCTACTACACGGTATCTTGTGACTGCGTGAAAAATGCTGCAAATTTATATTGAAATCCTCGAGAATATTTACAATTCATAACACTATTTAGAACTCAATTTAACACATATATATACTCGATAAAAGAAAACTTTTTCTAATTTTTCCGTGGAAATGAACAGATGCTACTATATCAATAGTATTAAATTAAATATAAAGCTAGTAATAGGCCAAATCTGTTTCTTGATAAAGTATTATATCAAAAGGAACTTATCCAATCGGATATAGGATATTCTGAGTTGAGAAAAAAGAATAAGAAGCTCTGTTAGAGAACGCGTAAATCTTAACACTCCAGAGGGATATCGAGAGCATATTAAAGAGATTTACGATTTAATATATCTGGTCTTACTATAACACGTTTCTCTCAATTCAATACTGAATATTTTGTGTTATTTTACTCAGGTTAAGGCAGGGGCAGCTCTAGTCGTGTCCTCCGAGGCACCTGTGGCCCACTGGACCCTTAATTCAAATGTGAAACTTTCATTACCGAATTTATCAGATTTTAAAAACATATACGGTGTAGTCTGGCCTTTTTAAAATGTTAGAAAAATCATGGTTGGCTAATTGTTTTTTTAAATTAACATTATACTTCATGGTACTCACTTTGAAAGACCTTCCACATAGTTTGTTTCAAAATCTGCTAGCGGATCGAGCCTAAAAACTTTCTTCGTTCGCCAGCTGGTTGCTATGATACTTTATGACATAGAAATTAGCTTTGATTTTGTCGGCATTTTATTTAACCTACATTTAATGATAGAAATTAAATTTAGAATTTCTAAAGTTAAGTGTAATGTTTATTATTACAACTTGAATCCCTCAGTATGAACAAGAAAATAGCCACTCGCAACCGGGTTTAAACTGTAGGTGCCTTTTTGTGTACGCTAAAAAATGGACGTAATACTGACCATATTACTCTTGAATGTACATAGATTGAAAACATGGTCATGAAACCTGCAAACAGAAGGCCTAGGCTTGCTTCGCGCTGTCGCGCCAATGATGATGGTGATGATAATGATGAAGAAGAAAAGGAAATTGTAAATCATATATTAGTTTTAGTGTCAGTTAATTATTAGATGTGTTCAGACTATATCTAAATAACACTTTATCTCTGTCTTGATAATAAACAAAATTTTGGTTCGTTCTTTTTTTTTTTGTCTAGAGATAGGTGATGTTAGAAGGACCATATTACATCGATATACAAAAGATAAAATAGAAAGATATTGGCTTTAAACAGAACAACAATAATACAGGCTTTGGAAATGTTTCTCTATTTAATTTATATATATATATATATATATATATATATATATATATATATATATTCCATGCCCACCCCTCGACCACTTCAAGCAACGAAGCCAGACATTGTCCTGCTGGACCACGAAACAAGAGAGATGTTTGTAATCGAATTTTCGTGTCCAGCAGAGAAAAATATGTCTCTAAAGGAGGTCGAAAAGCGAGAGAAATACTCCGACCTTTTGTCTGAGCTTCGTCAAATGTACCCGGAACACAGAATCAAGCTTGTGGTTCTCATTATGGGAGTTCTAGGAGGAACGAAGGCGTCCTTCGAGCAGGAACTTAACATCATTCCTGCCTGCAGATCAGTTTCCAGCTCTTTGGTCTGCAGAGTGCAAAAAGCTTGGTTCCTTACGCACTTTGAAGACGCACGGCGTAGTGCACTAGCCGCTGCCGCACATCTCCAGGGTCTGGGATGCGGCAGTGTGTATTTTCCCCGTCAGGTATTCGCGTATGACGTGCTACCTTGTGGTAAGCCTGAAGTGCAGTACCTGGCGGAGGATGGTTTAAGACCTAAACCAATACCACCTATATATATATAACATATTTTTATTTATTTCCACATTTATTAATGTTAAAATATTAATTATATAAAATTATTTATAGAACAATAGTAATTTACAAACTAAATTTATTTGCGAAATACGAATTTATATTATTAATGAAAAACAATTTTTATATTATTATTTATTAGTCATTATGCAAATAACAAAAATTGTTGTTTAGGTGAAAATACATATTTTAATAATTAACGAGCTTATATTAAAAATTGTCATTTAGTTATTTAAATATTCCAACATTAAAAATGAATTATTTCATATATTATTTATTTATTAGATTAAATTTGTACGATTCTACACTCTCAGGGGTAAAACACTCTTGGGACTAAGAGAAAAAAATTATTTTTGGGAAATTTTCTCTTCTTTCATGTTTTCCAGATATCTTGTATAACAATGCTAATTTTGTAATCAGCTATTTTCTCCATACGAGGTTTTCACGGTCAAAGATAATGATTCTTCACTCGACGATATCACGTATTTACAGATCTTGTATACCAAAGTATCTTCTACAAAACTACAAGGCTTAAATCCTGAAATACTATTTAGAACGATCTCATTCTTATTTCTGCCTAAAACGCCTAAGGTGAATTGTCCAAAGAATGGGATAATTTCTTTTATATCCATCTCTAGTTGGGCATTTCTCTCCTGGAGCACAGACCAAATGATATTCGGCAACATATTGTCAGACTTGGGCACAGTGCAACGAAAACTTTTGCAAAACTTCAGCAGGTCTACGAAGACTGTTTTGTCAAGGACCCAGGTTTTTTAGTGGTTTAAGGCAATTTCAGAAGGAAAAGAGTTGATTGAAGATGAATCACGCAGCAGAAGGCCTTCATCTTCAAGAACCGATGAAAATATCTACAGAATCCGGGATCTTGTGCCTTCAGATCGTCGATTGACAGTCAGAATGATCGGGGAAGAATTGAATTTGACTCACACTACCGTTCATTAGATTATGACCAATGAATTGGGGATGAGAAAAATCTGCGCAAAAATACTTCCAAAAAACCTTTCACAGGATCAAAAGGACATAAGTAAAAACATTCCTGTGGCTCCTCAGCCTCCTTATTCCCCTAACTTGAGATTTGTGACTTTTTCAATCTTCCCAAGATTAAAAAATCATCTCAAGGGACGTCATTTTGGGACACTCGAAAACATTCAAACGTCGGTAACCGACGAGCTGAATGCTATTCCAGTATCCGAGTTCCAGCACTGCTATGAGGGTTGGAAGAACCGTCTCCAGCGCTGTATGGCTTCCCAAGGAAATTATTTTGGGGGAGACAATATTGAATTGTAATTCTATTCGAATAAAAAAATAAAATAAAAAATCATTCCGGTTACTTAATTTACACACTGTGTATATTACACACATTGCAAGTTTCATGAAAAAATGAAAATAAAAAATACCTGAAACCTTATTTTTTTAACCGTTTTGCAAATCCTTTTTGCACATATAAAATGTATGTTTAACTATTTCGTCAATGCCAAAAAGTGTTGTAAAATGAAAAAATATTTCTCAAAAATATTTCATCATGAAATTGCAATTTCAAAAACAACATTTAATATTAAAAAAGAATTTTGTAAAATTTAAACCGTTTCTATTGTATAAAATAAATGATATTGTCAGAAAGTTTCATTTATAAGAGTGTTTTATATTGTTTCAAGTAAAGTTGATAAATAACGTTATGGTGGAAGGAAACTCGGTCTGAATGCTCGGTTGGGAGACCGCAATTTGTCCTGGAATCTCTTACGCTATTCTACAATCAGTGCTTATGCGTTACTTCTGACTTAGAACGGTTTTATCCTTAGATGGTAAACCACATACAACATTAGGCCACATTTTGGTGTTTTAGTTACATTTTAGTTACACAATGGAGGATTTAGGGGATTTTATGTGGTTGGCAATGAAATTGTTCTACAGCTACAAGGAACAAACTAACATTTAAGACAAAATTTGAATGCACACATTTAATCATCAAGGAATAATTGTTCGCAGTTTCTTAGTTTTACCTAATGACGTTTTCTTCCACTCTGCTTTAAAAATATAGTTGAAAAAACCCAGAGAGAGAGAAAGACGAGAAATATAATAGAAAAGGAAAGAGAATAAAAAATTGGTTGAATATGAAATATTAAAACAAAGGAAACAATAGACGGAAAGCAAAAATTAAAGACAAACTGAGATAAAAAATCTTTAGTTTAACGCAGTACTAAGTTTGGATTTAAAAATTAATTTAAAGTAACTTGGGTCTCTTGAGAAATATAATGTCTTATAACTTCTTTGGTTCTCGTGGCAACTTCGGCTTTCATTTTAAATCAGGTATGTAGATGAAAACATTAAATCTCTCCAGCGTCTGGATTTTTACAAATTAACTCAGTGACGTACAACACGGGTAAAGGCACACAACTCTCTTTCGCCGTACAAGCATTATAATTAAAGCCCTGTACATCCACGGATATCCGACAATTTTCTGCGGATACGGATAATTTATCATTAAACTTGTACGGATGCGAATTTTGGATGCACGTATTTGATTTGGATACGGATCTTATTATCCGCTTAAACTTCTTAAATTTAACTTCTAAACTATCATTAAACGTAGGTTATGTAAAATACCGACTTTAATTTAAAGCACCCTAAGTAATAAAAAATCATGGCAACCAGCTGGCGAATGTGAGTTTTCAGGCCCGATCCGCTCGCGTGTTTTGGAAAAAAACTATATAGAAGTAAGTACCATGAAATTCAATGAAATATTTAAAAATCAATTAGCCAACAGTGAATTTTCAAATTATTAAAAAGGCCTCCTCACGACTATATAGAGAGATTTTTCATTTTATGTCTAAACTGTAAAATCTTCTTCTTATTTAGGGTTCTTTCTTGATCTTCTCAATCCAAAAGTTTCCTGTAATTCTACAGGTCAGAGCAGGGCCGGCGGAAGGGTACCTAGCGCCCTAATGCAAAATTAGGTTGGGCGCACCCCTACATATATTAAGAAAAAAATTTTTTTTCAAAATTTCCATTTTGGCGCCCCCTTTTTACTAGAAGCCTGAAGTGCCACCCAGTAAAAAAAGTAGTTTTTTCTAAATCTCCTTTCATGGCGCCCCCCCTTTTTATAGAAGCCTGAAGTGCCACCCAGTAAAAATAATTGATGTGAAGTGTCAATTTTCACCCATTTCAGGGTTTCGCAGGTATTTAGTAAGTAAATGATGATTATTTGGGATGCCAAAACAAATTTTATGTTAAAATATTTTTTTTTGTTAATTTTAATTCTAATACCATTATTTAGGTTTCTAAATTAGTGCAGTATTTTTTTTTTTTACATAAAAAGGTTCATTACGATTTTCAAAATTGCGCCTATGGTTTTCATTGGTTGTTATAAGCTCCGTCCCTCTGATTTCGTGTACATTGATACAGAATTACATTATAATTTCAACAATTTCCACTGGTTATTAAATTTACGCTTTTAAAAATTAAATGCAACATTTGCCAAAATATAACTAGAATTTTGAAATAATAATTTAAACAAAATAAAAATGCAAAAAAAAAACAAAAAATAATATTGTCTCCCCTCGCACGGATCGAACTGATTTAGTTGGGTGAGAAGCCAGCGCCATAAACACTACACCAGGATACACCTTCCAAGCTAGCGTGTTACATAACTATAAGTTGTGTACATTATTAGCCAAAAAAACACAAAAAATGCGTTTTTTTTTCAAAAACAATCTGATAAAAAATTTCTCTGTACTATTCCGGTTCACACCAATGTACATTACTTAGAATTTTTTCTGATTTTTAGTTTAAACCATCTGGGCTACAGGGTGTGGGACAATTTTTTTTTGCACAATTTTGGCAAAAATCGCTTCAAAATAATTTATTTTGCAAAAATTAAAATTCGATCGTTAATCCACGTACCAAGGTCTTTCATTTGATACCCTACTCAG
Source organism: Liopterus haemorrhoidalis (assembly GCA_963971575.1). Classification (NCBI taxonomy): domain Eukaryota; kingdom Metazoa; phylum Arthropoda; class Insecta; order Coleoptera; family Dytiscidae; genus Liopterus; species Liopterus haemorrhoidalis. Next base: position 3,659,911 of record OZ020618.1, read on the forward strand.
AATTTAATGAATAGATTTAATTAAAGGTCACAATACTTATTACAAAAATGAATATTATTTTAATTAAAGCTATTTTGATATTGTAATAGGCTATAATTTTTTTCTTCGACTCGACGCCCCTTGATCCTGGCGCCCCGATGCGGTGCATCGCCTGCATACCGTCTTGAGCCGCCTCTGGATCAGAGGCTCCTATTCTTATGCTTGTATCTAATCGTCCACGGCTCGGTATCATATAATAAAGTAAGAAAGTGGTAATAATTTAAGAAGCTAATTTAATGATTCGTTAATGCTTCTCTCTAATGCCTCCTTTGCCCTATGCGCCTCCTAAGAGTTGGGAACTTAATATTACTGTGTCCAACAACGTGTTATTACAAAACCTTTGTTTTAACAGTATTTCAAGCTTTTTATCTGAAACATACCGTCAACTAGAAAATATTGTTATTTAATAAAATAGAATCTTGACATTTTTGAAATATTTTCATGTAGTTTCAGAGTAAAATGTCACTTTGCTGTTCATATCTTTGTATTTTATGTGCATTCTTAACTTGACTGTGAGATAGTATATAGGTGTCTCTGAACTATCCATCAATCCAGGATCATTTCCCTTTCGATTTTCATGTTTTTCTTCTACTGATGTTGTCTTTTGACCAAAATGACTAGGGCTGGGGTGAATGAAATAATAAATTACAATAGTTCCGGTGAATTTTTCACTATCAGGAAGTACTGATGAGAAATCACCCCTAATAATATACATACATACAGGGTGGAACTAGAAATGTGGACCATAGGCATTTAAAATGAGAAATGGGACATTATCGACTGTTATGACATCAGACATGTGTGTTGTTATGGTTTGATTTTTTTTTTTGAATCGTGATATCCGACTTTACAAACTAATAAGACATATGCAATGCATGTTTTGTCTCACTTGTCACAGTTCAATTAATGATGGTTAAACATTACCCTTTCAAAATTATCTACGACGCTCTCGTTTAGTTGTATTTTACTTTCTTACGTGCATTACTAATAACGTTTTACGTAACCATCTTGATTACTAATAACGTATGTCGGTGATTCAGACAAAATATTTCAACATTAGCCTAATTGTTTTCTTTACGAAAAAAATCGTTTTCTTTAACAAAATGAAAAAATTGGGGTTTTTGCTAAAATTTGTCATTTTTAGGGTTTTGTAAGTATGACCAAAAAACCCTTATACCGTCATTTTGTCGTCTGTCTGTCTGTCAGTCTGTCTGTCTGTCTGTCTGTCTGTCTGTCTGTCTGTCTGTCTGTCTGTCTGTCTGTCTGTCTGTCTGTTCGGTAAAAATTGTAGCCGAACGGCTAAACATAGAGAGTTGAAATTTGGCTTGCTTATACAACTCTTTGACCCGCACATAGGAAAAATACTAAAACATCTAAAAAACATACCCCCCTAAAAATATAAACAAATATGTGCTCATCGAAAACAAAAATATTTTTTTTAAATTATGAGTAGGGTATCAAATGAAAGCCCTTAGTACGTGGATTAATGATCAAATTTTTATTTTTGAAAAATAAATTATTTTGATGCGATTTTTGCCAAAATTGTGCAAAAAAAAAATTGTCCCACACCCTGTAGCCCAGATGGTTTAAACTAAAAATCTAAAAAAAATCTAAGTATTGTATATTGGTTTTAACCGAAATAGTACAACAGGAATTTTTGATCAGATTATGTTTTCGGAAAATAACGCATTTTTTGTGGTTTTTGGTTCACAAAGTACAAAAGTTATACCAATGTAAGACACTCACATGCAAGGCGTACGATGGCGTTATTGGTTAGAGCACTGGTGTCGTAAGCTAAAACTTGCTGGTAAACGAAGGGTTTCGAGTTCGAGTACTGATTGAATTTTATTTTTTTGCATTTTTATTATGTTGAAATTATTTTGTCAAAATTCTAGTTATATTTTGACAAATGTTGTATTTAATTTTTAAGAGCGTAAATTTAATAACTAGTCTTATTATATGATTAACAGACGATAAATTATTTTAAAAATATCGTTCATTTTGCCGTGATTACTACAAAGTAAAATTTGTCCTACACACTCAGCATACCGCCTTCACTTATTATATACCTGCGAAACCCTGAAATGTGTGAATATTCACACTTCACATCAATTTTTTTTTGTCTCCTACCCTTTTCCCAAGGAGTTAAAATAAAAATCTATTAAAAAAAAATCAAAAAATAATGATATTCACTGATCAGGAATTTTTTATCAGATCAATTTTTCCAAAAATATTGATTTTTTTTAATGTATTATGTGGTATCAAAAGAAAGCTCTTATTTTTATGGGATTTTCGCTTTAGGATGTCAAAAAAAAATTGTCTCCCACCCTGTTTCCCAAAGAGGTTTATCTAGAAAAAATTATTAATGTACATTGATGCGAACCGGAATAGTTACAGGTATTTTTTATCAGATCAGTTTTTCGAAAAATCGATTTTTTTATGCCGATGAAAAATAATCATTTTCTAAAATTTATTGTGTGGTATGAAATTAAAGCTCTTAAAACGTAGATTAAGGAACGGAAAGATTTTTAAAAAATCTTTTTTTTTAATACAGTTTTTTCCAAAAATGTGCTAAAAAATCCCTTGTCCCTCGCCCTTTAACCCAGAGGGATTAATCTAAAAATCTGTAAAAATTCTAAGTAATGCACATTAATGTAATGAATAGTACAAAAGGATTGTTTGATCTGATAATTATTTCGAGTTTTGGACATTTTGCAACACTCTGCTTGCAATATTTATTTGACTGGTTAGAACTGGATAGCTGTAGCTAGATTTTAACGTAAGCGCATCTCAAGAATGGTTATTTTCTCTAGATGGAAACACGTGGATATTCTTTAAAAATTATAGAATTTTATGACTTTTTAATATGTACCCACAATTTGTTGTAACTTACTATATAGCTACAAAACCCTGAAATGTGTGAAAATTCACACCTCACATTTTTATAAATGATTTTGTAGCATCATTCCTGATGTTCGTCAGGAAAAACGACTTTAAAGATGTAAACTGTAAGCTAGCTGCGTTCGTTCGGGTAAATGGGTATAAAATAGGGGTAACAAAATGGTACAATCGGATTTATCTCTTGTGCTACCTCGATTCGTCGGATGGTGCCCCTTGTGTCGTCTGGTGCTGTACCAACTGGCTTTGGGAGATTTAGGCTTTAGACACAGCTGAGCCTTAAGGATTCTCCCGCTCGCGGATAAGTAAAATTATGAATTGGATGAGACGAGAAACTGACAAAAGTCAGCGTTCATGGTTGCAATAATGCAGGAAGTACAGAGAAACTGGTAGCAACAACTGTCAACAGCGAAAAACAACATATGGTTTCTCCTACCTAAAATCTCCTCCTAAACTAAATATTATAAAGATAAGGATATAAATGCGGTGGTGCAAATATATTTAATATGTTTTAAATTCATTAATTTGGGATAATTATATTCAAATTATTAGATTTTCTTCCCTAACAATAAGAACTACATACATGCCTTTGCTGAATTTCTAATCTTGGTGATAAATATTTTTATAAAAAGGTAACAATACTTTGTTTTCACATTTTTCCACAAAATCTCGTATTTACGGATTACGCACGTGATAATCCATGGGATTACAGGGAGATTTTCTCGGCGATAGATTTTGTACATTTTATTTGATTTAAAATAAACCCCAAGGCAGTTCCATGTAAAAGGGTTAGATTTTAAAGAGCCTTAATCAGGGAGAGTATGAAAAGCTTCTGAAAAACAAAGTTGATTAATTTGGAAACATGTTAATGAATTTTGAGCACCTTGTTCGTTGAAATAAATTCTGCTTAATTTTATGTAATATTTCATATTACAAGCACATTATTATATACACTTTTTTCAAAAAATAGTAAAGGAGTATGTTTAAAATTTTGAAGATCAGAAAGATTGGAAAGATTAGAGCAGCAATATCATAACAGTCGTTACGAGTACTTCTTACCGGTACTTGGCGAGTTTCTAGAAAAGAAAGAAACAATAGTACAATACACAGGTGCGCGCCTGGGACTTCCTACGTACCAAACTTGCCAAAATAATTATTGAGTGGTCCACCAAACTCACGTTCTGGTTTCTTAAGTCTGCTGGTTTGACATCGGAAACAGAAGGTTTTGTGTTTCCCTGTATGGATGGTGTTATAAATACTTTGTTGAACAGAGTACACACTCTGTAGATTGTGCCACCACCATCCTGAAACCATTAAGCACATTCTGTCTGCATGCCCTGCAGTGTCGAGCTACGTGTCTCGACATAATGCTGCTCTTCGTGTGCTCTACTACCATCTTAAAAATGCCTATGGTATTGACCCAGTACTGATTATACCTACGTCCTGTTTGACACAGAATCGGTGGAGAAAAATTCCAACTGTCGCATTTATTGGAATTACATCTTCCCCACCAGATTAGTGACAGCTACTAAGCCGGACATAACCCTGGATATCGAGACCAAAGAGATATTTGTGATCGAATTCTGAAGTGTAACTGAGAAGAATATCATCAAGGGGGAAGAAAAGAGGTCCAAGTATATGGATCTCTTGTCCGAGCTTAGGAAACTGTACACAGGTTTTAAAGTTAAGCTTGTAGTCCTGATAGTTGGTGTTTGGTATAAAAGCCTTCTGCCAAATATAAATCGAGTCCATTCCCGCCTGCAGATCATCTGCCGCCTTTTTGATCTGCAGGATGTAGAAAGCAGTGTTGCTCGAGTTACTCCGCATTGTGCCAACTCTGGATCTGGCATATCCTTGTCTGCATATCGCCAGAATTTGGTGAATGCAGACTTGTGTATTTAGCTCCACCAGTCTCTAGTATAACGTGACTCAAATAGTGAAATTTGCGACTAATGGACGCTTGTCAAGAAATGACAAACCCCAAATAATAAATATAATAGGTTCCCCACGCCTAAATAGGCGTAATCGGGCAGAGAAAGTAACTTCTCTGTTTCTAGACCTCTGACCATAGATATGGACACTACGTGGTCAGTGTGACGTTTCGAGCAGTCCTATTATCCAGGAATAAACATCTTATTTTAAGTATTAAATACTTGAGGCTGAGTTGACCCCAGAACTGACTGCACAAATTGGAACAAACGCGCGTAAAATGATGTGTATATCGTCCCCTTAATACTACAACAGGGTAACTCGAATTTTGGGTATTTTGAGCTATTTGCACCTACCTATTCAATTATTTACAGTAGGTGGCCAAATTATTAGGGACAGTACACCTCCCCTGCAATTTTCAAGTTTAATTGCATTTTGTGAGAAAAAAAAAAAATGTTTTTAAATCATTTTTCTTCGATATTCTTGTTGCTGGTATCATTATTATTTTATAAAGCGGGAGATCGTCAAAGAAATCATCACCACAAAGCGGCAATTGATAGAAACCCTTATCTAAGAGTGGCATCACAACCTCAATCTCCGACACAACGCAAAAGTCCGCATAGAAATGCATGCCCAAACGCCTGGAAGCCGCAATCGCAGAAAAGGGTGAAATTACAAAATATTAAGATTTTACTTAATTTGTTAAATTAACACAAAAATAAATGGTTATGAATAAGCAATTATGTCGTATATTTATATTCTAAATAAAGCACTCTAATGAATAAAAATAAATACGAGACCAAAAGCCACTTATTTCCTCATTAAATTCATTTGAAAACTACAGAAAATCTGCACTGTCCCTAATAATTTTGCCACCCACTGTATATCTTTGTAGTGCCAAATCTAAATAAGTGCTGCTATATATCCTAAGTACAAAAACCCAGTAAAACAATTAAATAAGTCCATTGCTGTTCATTGCTTTTCAAAACTTAAAATTGATTTTTTGAGAAATTACTAATTTCAAGTTACCTGGTTGTAGTATTAAGTAAGTAATTTTAATTCATAATTTGTAGCAATCAGCCAAATTTAACCGCCTTCGTATTTATGAGTTACCATTACTTGCTTGCTACTCTATACACTTCTCAGTCTTATAAAAATATGTTATTTTACGGCTTCCTTGAAAAAATATCTTTTTTTTTTTGTAAAATTTATTATTTTTACAGGTTCTTGCCTTTAGAAAACTTTTTTTCTATAATATAGGAAATATTAATATATCTATCAGTTTCTGTTTATCTCGAAATCCATGACGAAAGCTCTGTATTTATAAAAAAGCTCACCACAGTCATTGGAAAATCTTGAGTCTACTTCACGACAGCGTCCACATAATTTCCCATGTGTTTCTTACAGTAAAACGTTTGGAATCTAAGCACTACACTCTACCTACTCTGATTCATTTCTTTTTTGGTTTCCCTCGGGAGTCTATCCCTGATACCGAGTCCCCTGGCTATTCCCCGTGGGTGGATTACCACCCGGCAACACTGATTTCGCGCTGTAGTTATATACGGCTGTTGGACGTCATGTAACGAATGAACTAACTCACCAATTCTTGTTACAAAACGAGTTTTTTCGCTTCAAGTAGAAAAGTTGGTACAGATTGCAATTTTGAGACTTTTTGTTATTTCAAACTTTGATATTTTTATATTAGGCTATTGCTATACAACCTTACTTACCTTCGATGGTTAAATATACTCCATATCAGAGTTTCACAAACTTTTAACAACCACTTTGTGCCCTCAAAACAATAAACTATATTTTTATAAAACAATGTGGTTATAGTATTTTATTTAACAAGCATATAGAGGCTATATTGTACGAGGATGAAATTTACCGCGCAAGCCACAGGCTAGGGTTGTAATCATCCGACTGTAATATAGCCATTATCGTCTGCAGTTAAAAACTTGCGAAGTGCCTGATTATAAAAATTTTGTATTCTTATTTGACTAAGGCCCGGTATTTCCACCTTCAGTTAAAGTCCCAGGTAACTATCTGACAGATAAGGTTATTTGTAACTTCATCTGCTGAATAAATGTCAATACCAGTCAGTGAATCCAATACGTCAGTCTCATTATCCGTTAGATAACTATCCGATAGATACATTTGTATAGAAAGAAGGGATGACATTTACTCAGCAGATGAAGTTACAAATAACCTTATCTGTCAGATAGTTGCCTGGGACTTTATCTGAAGGTGGAAAGACCGGGCCTAATACATATATTAAATGTAATAATTTTGTTTTATATGATTTTATTTGTATTATATGTAGTTAAATTTTTTATATCCATCTTAATAATAATTTACTTTCCCAAAAGATAATCACAATTATATTTCTGGTTGCAGAACCACCATCAAAACTGTCCTCAAGCCTCCACGGATAAGAGGCCTTGTATTATATTTTTTAATGTTTTTTTTTCTGGCCTCAGTTGACATTATTGGCCAATTTTTTTCATGTTAAGTTATTAAACAAATAAATTCTAGGCTGTCTAGTTGCCTTCTTTCTCGGTTATATTGCTCATCAGTATGATAAAAATCAGTTTAATCATCAAATTGAGTAATCGTTCTCAGTTTGTTGTAATTAGAAATTTTATATCTTCAATAGTTATAATCACTTCTGGAGTTTCGCAAGGTTCTTACTTTGGCCCTCTATATTTCTTTATGATATCAGAAATTGTTTCAAATCTGCAAATTTAGATGAATCAAAATGTAAGTCAATTTCACTTAACTAGAAAACATAATATTATTACTTGCAGCTTTACTGTCAATCTACTAAATTTAGAAGTAACTGGATACAAAAATTAGCTTTAGCTAGCATATCACAAACATAAACTCAGTTTAATATTCAGAATAGGAACTGAATTCAATAAGCTGTTGCCATTTAATACATTGTTCATCAGCCTGGTTAGGAGCCACCTAGAGTTTGTCTATCATGTTTGGAATCCACTCTATCAAATCCATATTCAAAAAATTGCAAACGTACAGAAGAAATTATTTAAGAGATTTAATTATAAAATAAATTTAACAATGTTCTATAAATTTTACGTAGACAATTTAAAATTCTATAATATTAATAGACTTAAATGTATATTGAGTTACGCTGTAATATGGATCACTCTGTAGCTCTAGAGTTAGATTGACTACTGCTAAATATATAAGGGTATCTTCTGCAAACAGTTGAATTTTTGTGTACTTTATTACTTATGTCATTTATGTACTGGATGAAGAGTAAGGCCCCTAATATTGTTCCCTGAGGTACGCCTATATCGAAATCTACCATGCTCTATTCTATATGACCTAACCGTGTTTTTTGCTTTTTGTTTTTTGTATGTCTGTCTGTTCAGAAGAAATTATAAGCAAACGGCTGGTAATAAAGTTTAAATATGGCTGAAACATGTTGAAAAATGTCTATACAGTTCTTAGAACCACATATAGGAAAAATGCTGATTGTTAACAAAAACACATCATGCGAAAAGTCGTAGTTAAAATCGCAGTTTAGTTTTAGCTATTACTAATGAATGTTGCATTTGGAAATGTATGTAATGGTTGTAATATTTTAGTTTTTGTTGGAAAATCTAGTATTCTCGTAGAGTGGAAGCTGTAGAAAGGTCAAATAGTTGAGAAATCGCGTTGAATGTCTGTGAGTGCGTCGCTGACCACTAGTGATCCACATCTGTGATTTGTAACAAATGTTCACCATTTGCCGGCTGACTGAGACTCCCAGTTAACGTTCAACAACGCTCGATCAGTTTTCAAACTAACAAGCGCTCATCGCTCTATTTCTTTATCTCTTTGTCAGTGCGGTTAGCTTACTTCGACACTCTCCGGTCAAAAGTCACGACCATATGCGACAGGAATGCAGAGGCAATTTCATCAATATGACGGGAAAATATATATTTTTTAAATTGATGAATAGACAAGAAAAAAATTCATAAAAACTGATACAGAACAACGTTTTGGAATGGCAAATTTTTCACTTACTTTACATAAACTAAAGCAAAGATATAAATCCATGAGAAACAGACGATTTCAATGGATATAATGAGAGACGGATCTTAATAAAGCGAGATCGTGTTGTCGACCTCATCATCATCAAGCCTTGTCCATCATTGGGTGATTTTACACTGCCACAAAAAAGAGCATAGGCTTTAAGTAAAATGTTTCCATCTACCTCATCTACGAGGTATATTCGGAAAGAAACCTCCATTGTTGCGTAGCGTGAGTAATAGGAGAAGGAGTGCCGCCATTGTTACATTAGCTCGTGCAGTGATTCAGTAAGCTTCCAGCTGTGCAAGCGGAAGCATCGTACTGCTGCGTGTTCGTTTGTTATAACCTCAAAACATGAGGTGCCAAACATGCCAAAATAGAATATCCAAATGTTAGAGAGAAACGGCGAAACATTCCGAAAAATTTTCTCAAGTTTCTCGGCCTGTTTTGTACGAGATAGTCACCGAAAATTAGGCTACCGGAAGTTTTGTGCTCGTTGTGTAGCAGAACTGCTGACCGAGATCCACAAAACCAAACGGTTTCCACCCTAGACTTTCTTCTAGACTTGGCTCCAAGTGATCTCCACCTGTTGTAGCACATGAAGAACTGGCTTGGGTCCCAGCACTTCGCTAATGATGAAGATCTTCAAAACTCTGTGATAGATTGGCTACATTTTTCTGGCGGCAGCAGAGTTCTATCAAAGCTGGTTAAACGCTATGACAAGTGCTTAGATTTAAATGGCGACTAGGTGGAAAAATAAAGAAAATATATAGTTTTAAGATGTATACAATAAAATATTTGTATCTATACTGGTTTTATTTTTATAGCCAAACGGAGTTACTTTCCGAATAGCCCTCTTATCTGCCAGTGGCTTCAAGTTCATGTTGTTACTGTGGAGTCTTTTGTCTTGATTTTGAGAGCTCCATGTATTTATCTCTGGCAATGTAGAGCCATGCCAGGTGTTCTTAGTTCACCCTCTTCTCCTTTTGCCCTGTAAGTTGTATGCTTTTGCACAGTGGCATAACTAGCTAGAAACTCTTCGAAGACTATGCCCTAACCAAATATACTTCTTTTTATTTGCAAGTTTATATCTATTTGGCCAGTTGTTTGCCACAATTCTGCATTTGTTATTCTATGTGGTCAATAAATGCAAAGGATTCTTCTAAAAACATCAATTTACAAACACTTCTCTCTTAATAGCTTCTGTAACGAGCCAAGTTCCGTACAGAAGTACTGACGTTACACATGCCCTGAAGATGGTAGTTTTCGTGGTACTTTAGATCTCAGAATTCCATATACGACTAAGTTGGATCGCCTCTTGCTTTGCGAATTCTGTTTTCTACATCTACATCCGCGTCGCTTTCAATAGTCACAACACTCCCCAAGAACTGGATGGTTACCGAGCATTGTCCGTGCAATCTGCTGGCTAAATAAATTGAATTAAGAACAATTATTACTAACTGTGCTAGTAGAAATAACAGTGTTTGTTTTATGAAAATTATGGTACTTGCATTACTGTGATTTTTCAAATCTATTATAGTCGTTCTTTGACCAACTATTTAAGTTCCATCTATTCGTTAATGTCAACGTACTTATTTCGGATCTAGTTGTTTATTTAAACCGACCTAGGCATACAAACGGATACTGTCGAGTGACCCTTGAAGTGCTCCCTATTGTAGGACAACAAAATAATTAAGACGTGTTTATTATTTTGGTTAATATTATGGTGACAGACTGTTTTTACCTACTATCTTCCCAGAGGTCTTCTCTCTTAATAAAACGTAGAGTTTTGATGTTCTGGAACTTCCGTAAAATTGTTGAATCAGGTAAAACATGAGTTCAATCAAGAGTTGCCTCTTCAATTGATAGAATGTTAGTTTCAGAATCGGAAAACGTTCACAATCGTTGTGCAATGCTTCTCTGTTCAATGGGTATTCTACAGATCATATCGGTTTTCAGTTGGGCAGAAAGAACTTTCATTTCCGGGATAAAATACCTTTTGGAGGAAAACTTGAAATTCAATATTTTGATTAACTTTACGTGATTTTCTTAGATATACACTTCTTAAGCTATACATGAATTATTAACTCCTTTTCTTTTATCTCTCACACTTAAATGAATTTGATTTGTATGATTTATCTTTTTTGGGGCTGGAAAATATTATATTGCTCTCAGACAGCCTAAATTATTCATTAGAAAAATTTGTATAGCACATTTATCATCTTTTTCATGGCATCACTAATGGATTATTCTAAACCTATTAGTTTATTTGAATTTAGATCATTCTGATTGATTAATATGAAAGACGATTCTTATTGGTTTTTATTTATTCCTCACTCCTCCGGGTTTTCGTTCTCTGCGAGTTACAAAGAACATTAGTCCCTAGGTTACACTAATATTTACTGACGGATTAAAATCCGGAACCAGGGTTAGCTGTGCGTTCGTTGGCTTGAATCCACTGCAACAGTTTCAGAATCGTTTGTTCTTCATATCGAGTTCTCAGTTGTACGCTATATTCGTGGTCTTGTGTTTTGTTTCGTCAGTGCATAGCAGATAAACTGTGTCTTAACAGCCTCTCTGAGCGCTCTAAACAGTATCAAATATCCAAATCCAGTGCACCATCTTTTACGAAATATCCGGCTGCTACTTCATAGTCTAAATACCCAGAATGTGAGGGTAGAGCTGTTTTTGGATACCGGGACATATTGGTACTAAAGGTAATACTGCCCAACAAAATATTTTTTTTATCTTGGTGCCGGAAAACTGATTTTGCATATTTTTGATGTGCTGATTCCAAAAATACCTGACTCTTTTTCGTAGCAGCTCTAGTTTTTGAAATACAGACTAATTGATTTGTTTTTATCCAAAAACAGTAAACTTCCTCCTTGGACAGCAAAGTGGGTATACAAAATATCCTTGTTTTTTATGTCTTTGGGACAGCAGAGCTAAGGATCAGCATTGGGTTAACAGAAATTGGGTGATTTCCATTAAGAAATGTCATAATTCAAGAAAAACAAAACGTTGTCAACGAACTTTTGGTTGCGAGAGAGAAAATTATATTTCCACCCTTCCATATCAAGTTGGGGCTTATGTAGCAGTTTTTGAAGGCTTTAAATCGAGATGGACTTTGTGTAGGCTACTTGACACGTAAATTTCCTGGGATTAACTCTGGAAAACTGAAAGCCAGAATATTTGATGGTCCTCAGATAAGGCAACCTACTGAAGATCCACAATCCAATCTAACCGAATCAATGAACGAGACTGAAACTAAATCTTGGAATTCATTTATTCAAGTAGTACAAAATTTTCTTGGAAATCAAAAGGCAGAAAATATGCTTTCCAACTTTAATATTCTTGGTTGTATTATGACCACTTACCAGAAAACCTAGGTGATTTTAGTAAAGAACCGGAGGAAAGATTCCATCAGGACATAAAACTATGGAAGATAGATATCAAGGAAGATAAGATAGTCACATGATGACCTACTACTGTTGGAGTCTTCAGAAAGACTGTTCTGGTAAACTCCATACTAAAACGTCGTACAAAAGAACATTTTTAAGTGATAAGTGATGAATGTATATTTATCTGCTTTGTGAAATAAATACCTTACTTTGTCTCTTTTGTGTAACTGGCAGTTGGAGCAAATAGTAACAATAACGTGAAAAATACGCAAGTTAAGAAATAAGATATTTTATTGTAAAAGAGGCCAATATAGCGTATCTCAAAAACTAGAACTGATAGACTAAATCTGACGGCTATTTTGGATTCTGTGCCCAAAAATTACCTAGAGACAGTTAAAAACTCGCAAGCACTAAAATGTCTGTTGATGTGTGTAATTAATCGGCTGAGGTAGCTGCAAAAGCCGCTTCGTGTCGACCTAGAACGGGTGTGAATTTCGTTGTTTTAGATGATGCTAAAGCTCATCTGAATCTAGTTTAACTAAATGGCATGATAAGTGAAATTGTACACATCATTTCAAGTTGCTGAAACTGAAGAGAGATATTAAACCATAGGCTTCTTCCTCCAAATACTGCGGAAAAGAAAATGCCATCACACGCCGTCGTATAGATCACTGTTGGTGGATCCATGTGCAACGCCTCCTATTTGTAACACGCCTTGACTTGACTATGTTTGGTATTTTAATCCAGATTTTCCAGTTCGAGGATTCCAAAAAAAAAAAAACTAGACCTGTGCTTTGACCTATAAGTTGCTTTAGGTGACGACAGGGTACTCATGGACAGGTTGATACTCTTCCTGTTGGAATCGAACTTTTTGTTTTATGTGTGAAGTCTTCCATCTTATTTTAATCAGTGACGGACTTTCGCCTTAGACAAAAAAGACATTTGTCTTGGGCCCGTAATTTTCAAGGGCCCAGATTTGGGAGATGACTACCTTTTTTTTGCTCTTCACTTGGATTTGGGAGGTGAAGTCCTTTTTGTTTTTTTAAAAAAACATAGGTTGAGGGCCCGTAAATCAAAAATGTCTTGGGCCCGGCGAAGGCTTAATCCGTCACTGATTTTAATGTGTTATTTATTATTGTCTGTAATATCCGATGGTAACTGTCCCCTTTATATTGTCTATTATAAACCAGACTTTAGTCTTACAGTGCAAGTGTTGTACACTTCAGTCTATATGACGCCTGACTTGCACTATTTTGTGTCTATTTGATCTAGTATCTATTATTTGTGGTAATTTATTGGTTTTCACAACAGGAATGATATTTTGCGAAGTTCCTCCTTTTCAAGCTATGATATATGAGGTCACCATTGCATTGTTTTCTAAAGGTTACATTTTAAAAGAGTCATAGCTCATTGGTTCGGAAAGGGAAATGTCATAGTGTATGATCAATAAGAACTCTGGACAATGTAAGTCTATAAAACCAGAAAATATATTAGAAACATGTCTACTACAAATTTGTTTATATTTTCACGCGAAATGTATAATTATTTATTTATTTTTTTAAGTATCAGTATTTTTCCTATATACTAGAAGTTTAGTTGACCAACACTCTTATGTGAAGCCGTGGCTAAAGCCCCCAATCTGTTATCGTGCATAAAATCACTTTAAATACATAACATTTCTTTAGAGAACAACAAAAAATTTCCTGAGATGCGTAGTTTCATTCTTAAAAAGTTAACATTTGGTAGACTGTTTTTAAAGATTATTTGGCTATACACTGGTTCTAAAGCTATTAAAAATTATTCCAAAAAAATTACACATTTTCACTCCAGACAATTCAAATGAGAAATGTCATAGTAATTTGCTATATACATATATGATAGTTGTGATCTTGAGAAATTTTCAGCACTTAAAATGCATAATGAATGAACTGCAAATGAATTTTGACTCTAATTACTACGAAGTCCATATCACTGAAAATATATGGTCGCCTATCAACATCTGTATAAACATTTGACCATGTTATTTGATATAAACAATAACGTTCTTTCAAACAAATCATATAATATACGACGGTAATTCTACTCGTATCTTTCAACACTTAGCTAGAAAAATATATGATAGCTCAACTAATCTTTGAGGATGTTTATCTTAAAATAGATTAGTTTTTATATTTGAATAATTTGAATATTTTTTAACTAATTGAATAATTTTATTTTAAATAATAATGAAATTTTATTTCTGAAATTACCGCTCCCACAGAACGACATATAAATAGCATTCAACACTTCTTTTATTATACAGATTTTTCTTTAATTAAAAATAATCTCAAACCTCCAAAATGATATAAAAATCCCTTAAGCAATTGGGTAGATCCTCCCGAATCAGATGCCTCCTAGGTTTCTACTTCCCACCTTGTTGGAACAGAGCCTTTAGCCAAAGAATGAACGACACATACATCGCCTTCATCACTTCTTTTATTATACAGGTTTTTCTTTAGTTAAAAATAATCTCGAACCCCCAAAATAATAAAAATGCACCTAAGCAATAGGATAAATCCTCCCGAATCAGATACTGTTTAACTTTCCGCTCCCCGTCTTACCGGAAAAATGTTTTTAACGTAAGGATGAACGCCATATACATCGTCCTTATTACTCCTTTCACTATATAAAATAGATGAGTCATTTATACGCATGCCAAATTACAACTTTATAAGTCCATCCATCTGTCCACATTTTCCACCGAACAGACAGATAGTTAAACAGACACATGAATAACGGTATAAAGTTTTTTTGGTCACACATACGAAACTAATAAAATGGATCTGGATTTTCTCATGAGAAAATCAAATTAAAAGTGTAATAGTATCTTTATAAAGTTGAAAATGGAGCTTGAAATGTTAAGTGACAGATTACGTTAGGTCGTATAAGTTATTTGGCCGTTGATGGCCCGTAGAGACCGATGTTTCTCTATCAAGAAGACTTAACACAATCCTTAACAAACTGACGAATCGAATTGTAGATATTCGATTTTTCAATTAGGGTACAATTGAATTATCGAAAAGATATCGAATTACAAAGTAATTGAAGACTGAAAGATTTTTTGGGGTGAATTTGTCTGAAATTAAATTTATTTTATCTACTAAATTGGGTTTGTTTGACTTTTAGTCTCCTACATGTCCCCCCTGTTATGTTGTATAGGTCCTCTTTCCAATTATGTTAGTTTAGAGATTACTAGTGTATATAAGTAAATACTTTGAGATGTCCTCACGGATCAAGGATATTATTTCCGGCAATATACTTTTCCGGATTTCAAATATAACCCAGCCGTCCGGCGTAGCCTGGTTGTAACACAAATGCCCTGCGTTTCTAAGGTCTCCGGTTAAAATCCCGTTAAGGGATGGAATTTAAAAAAAATGAAATTATCCTGGCTAATTGTCTTAGCAACAAAGTCAACCAAAAAACCGTATAGGACGCTGAAAATTGTTATGCATATACAAATTTTTCATTCACGAATAAGGGAAATACTGAGACTACTGAAAAAAAAAATATGCAGATATAAACAAATATATATCTGGCAAAAGATTATAATGGTGTCAAATGAAGACGCGAAATACGTGGATTAATATACAAATTCTTGTTTTAGAAAAAAAAAAAAAACAATTTTTGCAAAATATTTATCAAAAACTTGTGCCCCATCTCCCAGAAGAGCTGATATGAAATTATAAAAACAATTTAAAAAATATAATTGATGGGGACCGGCATACGTCAACAGAAATTTTTGATTAGCTTAGTGTTAAATGTGAAACCCTAGAATGTTCCCAAACGGAGACATTGACCAGGTTCCTGCTCTAAGGAGCAGGTTCGCGACGATCGTAAGTCCTGCCTTACGATCTGGATGAAAAATGGACTTTATTGGGCGCAATATCACGCGATTATAAAATGTTGGTGATGGGATTAGATATATACAGGATGATGGACTTACCTAGTGGTTGAAACTTCACGTAACAAATGGACTTTTGAGATGCTGTAAGTTTCGTAATACACCAGGTTTGGAATGGAGAGTTTGGACACACAGCCATCATCAATTTCACAAGTCCACACTGTATATTCGTGAAATATACTAACACAAACGAATGTGAACGCATGCGTAAAATTCATTCACGACAACAAATCAAAGTGAATGAAATGAGGTAGTACAAGACTAATTATACCGCTGCTTAAAGACGTACGATACTAGGAGCTCTGGTGATGCAGACACAAAAATGAGTGACTAAAATACCCTAAGAAACGAGACGAATGTATATAATATACATTCGTGAACTGCAACAATGCAGGTAACCTGAACGCAGGTCGCGTACAGGCAGAACTGAGTACAAAAATAAACACAACAGATAATTCGAATGTTATTCGATAACTAACTAAAAATAATGGCTGAGAACCCCCCACATAAATATTAATAATTCACAGGACTGGCGCGAACAGTTAGTTTTTCAAAAATATCCAGTCTTGTGTTAAAAAATACAATTAATTTTTAGAACATATTCTGTGATATCGCAAGAAATCTCTTAAGACGTAGATTAAGGAATAAAATGTAGTTTCTTGCTTACAATGTAGTTGTATTTTAATACGATTTTGGCCAAAAATGTGCTTAAAAAACGCTTGTCCCAAGAGGTTAATTTAAAATTCTGAAAAAATCTAAGTAATGCACATTAATGGGAACCAATCAAGAAGGAGATTGTAGGGGTTGCGGACAGCAATAAAAACAATCAAATCAACTGACAAGTTTCGAATAAATTTTATTCTTTATCAGAACTACAATAAGTAATAATAATAATATTAAATTTGTTTACCCAGAAAGAAACACAGTACAACATTCATCTTACTTATATAATATAATAAATAAACAATGAATAAATTCACCACTTAGACTAAAAAGTCTGCATGTGGCTATTGACAAAAAAAATTAAAATATTTTACAGTTGATTATGTTGTACAACACGCTACCAATCCAGTAAGTTGGTGTAGTTTTAATTACATAAATACATAGTATAAGTAGTAGAAAAACAATAGTACAATAGTGAAAAAATTGTAAAAAATTGTAAGTAAAATTTAAATAACAAAAGTAATGAAAAAAAAAAAGAAAAATTAATAATATAGAATATAAGCATATCTGATAAGAACATTAAAAGGTAATGTGAACCAGAATAGTACCACAGGAATTTGACATGATAATTATTTCGAAAGTTGTTGTTTTTTTTTGCAACACCTTGCTTACATTATTTATTTGACTGACTGGAAAACTGGATAGATATAGCTGGGATGCTATTGATGGTAGTACATTTTAAGTAGAGTGTTTTGTCACGTGATGTGTCCAGTGACGACACATGCGCAAAAACTAAAATTCGTATAGTCGCTTCGTTGCTTATACCCTTTTCACACTAGATCTTTAAGACGAGTGAACTTAAAGTTCACCGATGTTTAAGATCGGTATGCTTTCACACTTGATGTTTAAATCTCTGGTGCTGTCATCAGCTACAGTAATTTTGTCCTTAAGTTACCGTCATGAAATTACCAGTTTTGAACTGTCTGCGCAGACGCACATTTTGAATTATTATAAACAATTAAGGATATTTCATTTCATTCTACAATAAAGGCACTACAATAAAGAATATATTACACCTGTATTAACATGTAAGTCGATACATTTTATCTCAATTATTGTAGCTCTGTATTTTCTTAAACACATTATTAAAATAAATAATTTTATTATAACAATAAGTATAAACTTCTTATAACGTCGATATAATACAGTATTCTTGTTTATGATAATATAAAATGTTGACAGCACAAAGTCAAGGAGTATTTTTTTATAATAGAAATTAAGTTGGCAATGCGGGCGAAGTTTAAGACGCAGATCTCTGTCTTAAACATCGGTCGTGTTTAGACGAGGCCGTACGGTTTCACATTAGCGTTTAAAGATACATTCACTTTAACATCCGATCTTAAAGATCTAGTGTGAAAAGGGTATAAGCAACGGACGTAGAGTGGCGTGCAAATTCTGTTGCATTGGTTTGACGAAATTTGGCGCATATACGATAATGTCACTGGCCTGAACTCGTGGGATAAGCACTCTACAGTTCTAAACACATGGATTATTTTTTAAAAATTTATCGAAATTTATGATTTTTTATGTTCCCACAAATTGTTATAACTTACTAAATACCTACAAATGTGTGAAAATTAACAGTTCAGATCAATTTTGTTGGTCTTTTGTATTTCAATACTTTCTAGATCTTCTGTACTCCTTCTTTTTGTACTTTCCTTTTGTTCATTTAGCCCTTTTGATGGTTTGAAAGATAATGACATAGAATCTAAATCAGGGGTGGCATTTAATAGTTCCTGAATCACAGGCGGACCAATCAAATGCCTGGAATAAACTGCACACACGCATACCGGTTCTAATCAAGCGTGCAGGACCGTAACATGAGGTTTTATGAGCAAATTTATCAGTGAACTAAAATAGAATTTTATGACGTTGAGAATTGTTAGAATCAATTAAAATGGGTGTAGTTTCATTAACATTGCACATTTAGGAAATTGGTTATTAGAATTAAATTAGGCATTAAAAAATTATTACAACCTTGCTAACTAGTGCCCGTTCTAACTAGAATAAGGACGGGCTTAGGTAATCAATATATTAACCTGATTTTAATAAGATACGCATAGTCGTAGTTCAATTAATAATTCTGTTCCAGTATATGTATATATTTTATTTAGAATTGCATACTTATTATAAAAATAAAAATATAGTGCTATTTTTGGATTCTCCGTAGTTTATTTAGTCTATAAAAATTTTTGAGCTTTAAACTTTTAACACGTTTTGAGATTACAACATTTTTTTTACTGACAGAATTTACATTATTTGTGAAAATTGGGAATAAAAACAAGCACAACTCAAAAACAGTTAAAGTCAGGGACTTCCAGGTAGAATTTTTGGATTTTTCGTAGTATATTTAGTTCAGAAAAAGTTTAAGGCTTTAATCGTTTAACGCGTTTTGAGATTACATTTTTTTAATGACATAATTTACATTATTTGTGAAAATTGTGAATAAAAACAAGCACAACTCAAAAACAGTTAAAGTCAGGCACTTCCAGGTAGAATTTTTGGTTTTTTCGTAGTATATTTAGTCCAGAAAAAGTTTAAGTCTTTAATCGTTTAACGCATTTTGAGATTAACGACATTTTTTTTTAATTGCATAATTTACATTATTTATGAAAATTGAGAATTAAAAAAAGCACAGCTAAAAAACGGTTAGAGATAGCGACCTGCGGTTGAAATTTTTGGATTCTATGTAGTGTATTTAGCTTAGAAAAAAAATTTGGGCTTTAATCATTTAAAGAGTTTTGAGATTATGACAATTTTTTAATGACATAATTTACATTGCTTGTGAAAATTGTGAATTAAAAAAAAATCACAACCCAAAAACGGTTAGAGAAAACGATCTGAGATTGGAATTTTTGGATTCCTCGTAGTTTATTTAGTCTAGAAAAAATTTGAGGCCTTATTCATTTTGCGTATTTTAAAATTATGACAGCTTTTAATATGGCGTGTTTTATAGAAATTTTCATCTTCGCATGGACGTATCTCAAAAATGGAATGTGATAAAGACATGCGGTTGAAATTTTTGAAATCCTGAGGTCCTAATTGACCTGTAACCATATTTTGGGAAAACAAAATTTTTGAAAATTTTTATTTTTTTTTTTTCATTTTGAATTTTTTTTTATAAATCCTAACTAAAAAATGGTTAGGGATAGAAATATGCGGTTTGAATTTTTAAAAATCTCCTACCTTGATTAGTCTACAAAAAAAAAAATTGGCTTAAATAAACTAATTATTAAATTTTGCACGGGCAATAATCCAAAACCCTTGAAAATGGCCAAAAAAACGAAAAAATCGTAAGGGGTACCACTTAAAAAAATCGTGATTTTGAAACAAAAAATTTTTGTCTCCGATTTTATTGAAAATTGGTATGGATATGTATTTTTGGTCATAGATCAATAAAATTTGGTCCATTTTTACGTTTGGGCAAAAGTTTTGGAATTATAGGCAAAAAACTGACCCAAATCGGTTCTAACTCAAAATCTAAGCAAGCATGAATTTTTTAAATATCTTTTCATAATCCCCACCTCAAAATTAGCATAAAATTATATTTTGCTTAAAATCTAAGTCAAAAAATTTTTGATCAAAATTTTAAGAATTTAATTTTTTTTTTTTTTAATTTAGTATACTTACAGATTTTTTGTCTTGGATCACAAATAAATAGTCACTTTTGACTTTTGGTCTAAAATTTTGACATTTGCGGCAAAAAAGTAATAAATGGCAGTCCACAAAAAGGCTCAGAGCCTCAGAGCCAGAGGCTGTGAGCCTGAGAAATGTGAACCTTACATTACCCATAGACTCTTGGAGAGGACGTAACAAGGAAATAGAAGAGTGGGAAGACCAAGAAGTACATGGAGACACAATTTTAGTATCATCTATAACGTAGGGTGACATTTATCTTTCTTATGCTCCACTTTTATGATAGTAACCAAACATTTTTTTAGTATTTAGTATTTGATTGCGAAATAATGTATTTTATTTATTTCTATTATATTATACTAATAATGTTGAAATATAAAATTGTATGAATTTGTGTTTTATATTTTTGGGCTGATATAAATAATTCGAAAAAGAAAAACTCATTACGAGAAGAAGTACTCATGGGAAATTTAATGCAGAGTTCATCATTTTCCAACCCCAAAATGGAAAATCTCGTAGGAAAGTAATTTAATATTAATCATTATTTGAAAAATTTTTGCATATTAAACTTGAAGACAGCATAATTAGAATATAACTGGTCCAATTTATCCTTTGACAAATTTGATATATTTAGTAGAGGATTTGGATAAAAGAGGACAGAAGAAAATCTGGGTTGGAGACTGGAAATAAAAAATTGCTGAACGTAGTATTCTTGTTCACATCAACGTGCATTATTCTAAATTTTCCGTCTTAATTCTGAAGACGGAAACAGATTGTTGAGCAGTTACCGAAACGTCCGAATTTATTTTTTATATTACTCTTGAAGTATTATATCTTTTTGATACTAATACTCATTATATTGTACTATTCTAGCCTAGTACTATCAGCAATGGCAAACGTCCAAAATAAAGGTGTCCGCATCATGCTCAAAATAGTCAAAACGTTATGTAGGGACCTCAATTCGTGGAGATCCATCGAAATCTCGAAATGTCAAAATCGGTATGATCACAATACCTTCCTTATATAGTGAATTTCTTTTTTAATGCAACATGTACTATGTCCTTACCATGGATACTGTTATTGACAGCAATATAAATCGTGTTCATTTTCATTTGCAACATAGACAATTAGTGTATATACTTTTGCTCATTGCTGATTTAAAAATTAATCAACATGTATACAGATGAAGAAAAAATAATGATGGTAACTTGGTATAACTCCCAAATGAGTTTAAGAGAAGTTTCTGCTGTATTTAGTGCAACTTAACCAGATCGGCCAATACCAAATCCCTCTACAATTTCAAGACTAGTTAATAAATTTCATAGCGAATGATGTCTTAATTCAAAACATAATAAAAAAATTGATGTGAAGTGTGAATATTCACACATTTCAGGGTTTCGCAGGTATATAATAAGTGAAGGCGGTATGCTGAGTGTGTAGGACAAATTTTACTTTGTAGTAATCACTGCAAAATGAACGATATTTTTAAAATAATTTATCGTCTGTTAATCATATAATAAGATAATTATTAAATTTACGCTCTTAAAAATTAAATACAACATTTGTCAAAATATAACTAGAATTTTGACAAAATAATTTCAACATAATAAAAATGCAAAAAAAAAAAACAGAAAAAATAAAATTCACTCAGTACTCGAACTCGAAACCCTTCGTTTACCAGCGAGTTTTAGCTTACGCTCTAACCAATAACGCCATCGTACGCCTTGCATGTGAGTGTCTTACATTGGTATAACTTTTGTACTTTGTGAACCAAAAACCACAAAAAATGCGTTATTTTCCGAAAACATAATCTGATCAAAAATTCCTGTTGTGCTATTCCGGTTCACACCAATATACATTACTTAGAATTTTTTTAGATTTTTAGTTTAAACCATCTGGGCTACAGGGTGTGGGACAAATTTTTTTTTGCACAATTTTGGCAAAAATCGTCTCAAAATAATTTATTTTGCAAAAATAAAAATTTGATCGTTAATCCACGTACTAGGGCTTTCATTTGATACCCTACTCATAATTTAAAAAAAATATTTTTATTTTCGATGAGCTCATATTTGTTTATATTTTTAGGGGGGTATGTTTTTTAGATGTTTTAGTATTTTACCTATGTGCGGGTCAAAGAGTTGTATAAGCATGACAAATTTCAACTCTCTAGGTTTAGCCGTTTGGCTACAATTTTTACCGAACAGACAGACAGACAGACAGACGACAAAATGACGGTATAAGGGTTTTTTGGTCATACCTACAAAACCCTAAAAAGAACAACATCCCATATGCTTACAAAAGAGAAGTAGTTGGAAATATTATTACAAGTAGAAGAAAACAATCAAAATACTTTAAGATCAATTGCACAAACCGTTGGTGTCTTTTTAAAAAAAGAAAAGTTTCGATCGTACAAATTTCAAAATCATCAATTGTTAGAAAGGGACGCAGCAGTACTTATGGAGTTTTGTTTTGAAATGTTTGAAAAAATTAATTCCGACCCAACAATGCTTCAAAGAATTTTATTTACTGACGAAGCAACGTTTACTCTAAATGGGGAAGTGCACAGACAAAATTTTAGGTACTAGATTCGAGAAAATTTACATTTGTTTCATTCCTCCCGAACTCAAAGGCCGCAAAAATTAAATGTTTGGGCAGGGATAATAGGAACCAATATTATATGGCCTTTTTTATTGACGGTAACCTTAATGCTGCAAAATATCTAGCTTTTTTGTAAAACCAAATATTACCTGCGTTGCAAAACCTGAATATTAATGGACAAGTATGGTTTCAACATGATGGCGCACAAGTCCACTATTCTAGAATAGTTGAAGAATATTTACATAGAACTTTCCCAAATAGCTGGATTGGAAGAGGAGGGTCGATGAATTGGCCAGCGAGATCTCCGGATTTGGCACCCAATGATTTTTCTATTGGGGATATTTAAAGGCCAAAGTATATAATGGAGAACTTAGGGATGTTGCTGAACTGTAAGACAAAATTGTTCAAGCATCCAACAATATACCTCAAGAGCAATTGCTGAATGTTTTGAAACATTTTTATGATCGCTTAACATTTTGTATGCAAGTAAACGGAGAAACTTTTGAACCTTTATTATAAGTTTTTATTAGTTATTTATTTAAGTATTTATTTTATTTTATTTTTTTATTTGTATTTTCAATAAAATATTTTGATTTTGTTATTCAATATGGTTTTTTCTATGTTGCAAATGAAAATGAACACGATTTATATTGCTGTCAAAAACTGTATTCATGGTAATGACATAGTACATGTTGCAGTAAAAAATAAATTCACCCGGTATGTTGGCGGTAAAAAGAAAAATTTATGAATATTAAAAGTTTAATTTCTTTTAGCTAATAATAAAATTATTGTGGTATAAACAAACTATCTACAATCTAAATTAGTGTTGTGGTATGTACCATAGAGTCGCTTTCAGGGTTTAGTAATATTTTATTTGCGACATTACTGTCCGCGCTTTTATGGCATTGCATATACTGTGTAGCTGCTTTCAATCTGTGACTCTATTTTTACTATGTGAGACCATAAACATACGTCATAAACGTGTATTTCCGCAAAATGAGACATTTTATGGGACATTTTTAAATTTTAAGTGCTATTTGGTGTTTTGTTATACCACTTTTTACACTCTCACTATTTAATAATTGTCTAATTATATGTTGTACTTATATTTATTAAACGATATAGTTTTTTTTGTAATAGCGTGTTTGAAATTTATTGAACGTTCAAATTTTGCCGTAACTAGCTATAACATATGAGAGAACAATACTTATACTGCTGTTTTTGACATTTCGAAATGAGGTGATGCTCAATAATAAAATAAGTATTATAGGCTACTCCAAACGTTTATGCGGAACTAGATTTTTAAATCTAGTAATTTTTATTTATTAATTCGGACTTTTAGTTCTTTTGTTTAAGCTTTGTAAATCATACTCACATTGCAAATTCTAGATTAAATTGATTGCCAATATAAAATGTCCTTTTAATTGCATTTTATTTTTTTGTCATTCTTAATACAAATTTCCCACTTATTTATTTATTTTTTTTAATAAATGTCATTCGTTTCTATGGTTTCACTGTTGGAATTTTAAATTTTCCCATACCAATGTAAAACATGATGTCCGTCTGTCCGTCTGTCTGTCAGTCTGTCTGTCCGTCCGTCTGTCTGTCTGTCTGTCTGTCCGTCCGTCTGTCTGTGTACACGAGAGCAAATTCGGCTAAAAGGATTTTTATGAAACTTCATATTTAAGCTTTTGACATCAATGGCACGAGATGTTCAACTTTTGGTAAAAATCGGTTGACTAGAAATGGGAGTTTACTCGTGTCGATTTTAAGATTTTTGCGAATATTTCATAACAAAAATATATTTCGAAAAAAATTATTTAACAAAAGTTGCTATAAAAGCAATATTCAAAATTCAAAATTTGTTCTACATATCTATTTTTTCATACTTATATGTAACGTTTCCATGGTCATGATAAATAATATCTATGTTACAAAATATTATGCCAAGTTATTTCTACTCTGCTGCTAGAATATATTTTGTACTTTGTGATGGCGGTCGGTCCTGATGTGGCCACAGTTGATTTTTTTATTCGATATCTAGTTCTATAAGATTAATGCGTAAATTCCTAGCGTTTTTGATTTCCAAGGTAATAATTAGTTAAAAAAAACTTAAATATTTTTTCTAATCGACGACACCAAAAAATCGACATTTTTCAAAAAACTAATTTGATCAAAAATTCCTGTTCTACTATTCCGTTTCCCATCAATGTGCTTTATGGAGATTTTTTCAGATTTTTAGATCAACCCCTCTGGGAAATAGGATGAGGGACAAAAGTTTTTTGACATATTTTTGGGGAAAATATTTGATTTTTCAAAAATAAAATATTGCTTGGTAATCCCCGCATTAAAAGGTTTCATTTGGCATGCCATTTAAATTTTTTTTAAATATTTATTTATTTTTTAAATACATATTTGTTGTTATTTATCTCGGGATGTATTTTTTTGAACTCTCAGTATTTTTCCTATATGTGGGTCAAAGAGTTGTATGAGCATGCCAAATTTCAACTTTCTATGTTAAGCCGATTGGCTACAATTTCTACCGTACAGACAGGCAGACAGACAGACAGACAGACACACGAGTGAAGTTAGAAGGCTTTTTGGTGGATACACCTACAAAACCATAAAAATTGGTTACCTAAAATTTGTCTTAATTAAGACTCGTTATTTTTTGTTATATGTTTGTAGTGTCCTTTGGTTTGTTTCTAAGCATCGTATATCTATTTTATAAATTACGAACAGCATTTTGACTCTTAATAACACCTTATTACCCTTTTCCTCTGTGTAATTCGTATCTAATCGCAATTGAATAATCTCTGTTCTCTTGTTTCAGGGACTATTATTACGACAGGTAAGCTGAACTCCATTAATGGTCCTTCGAACAGGATACAAAAACCACCACAATCTGTTTATATTCTCTATGTTTATCACCTGGTTTACGTATTCTCCAGATTTAATATACACATCTAATTGTTTATGGAAGTTTGGGGTTTAATGGATTATAACTGTCATTATTATTAACACACCGAGCGTCATTTTCCGTCATAAACAGGCCCTTACACCGCTAATGACGTCATACTGTTCTGCACAAATAGTTTCGAATTAAATAGTTCTATCATATTAATAGAAGTGGCGAGTTTATATTATTCTAAACTTCGGGACAGTAATTGTTAATGGTTTTTATACGTACGTCAGGAGAGCAAACAGAAATTTATCAAGGTGCAATTCAAAAAGAGGGTGCAACTAAAAAAAAAAGGGCTAAACTTTTTTTTGTTCTGTTTAAATTTACAAAATTGGCTTTGATTTAATTTTACACTTACATACTATACTCCTTTCAACTATTAGAATGCAGTATTACTCTTAGCTAAAACCAATACAGTTTTAGTAAGTTAATTAGTGTCTTTATCTCTCCATTTACTTTTTTGATGAGGCCGATCTACAAAAGTTTAATTTGCCAGTTCATTAAATACCGTTTCGATTTTATAATATCGTCGAGATCGGTCATATACAATAGGAATAGCAACGGTTCCAATACGGAACCTTAGGAGACGCCACATTGTACAACATTAGCAGATTTGCTCTTATGGGAGAGCAGTGCTACCAATTGTTGTAAATGTGTCAAATGGCAATGAACTCAAAATATTATGTGGAGTTTTATATATTTTTGTTAGTTCTTGTGTTATTCTATACATAGCGTGGAAGGGGTAACAGTGGCCAATCAAATGCAAGGAGTTCAAAGTGCTAGGAGCACATTCCAACGACAATCGGCGGCTACTGTTCTTTGCTATACTATTAAAAAATAAAATTATAAGTATACAGTATACAGTATGAATAGTAGAGGTGCCAACATTGAACCCTGAGGGACGCCAATTTGCACAGCACGATGGAATTATAAACACTTGTTAAAAGTTAGTAATTTGCTAAATTTATTTAATAATATACTTACAAAATTTATACAATTTTAGCAAGTTAATGAGTGAATATCTTTATTTATTCATTTACTTTTTTTCTAATGAGGCCAATCTACAAAAGTTTAAATTTTCAGTTCATTAAATAACGTTTCAATTTAATAATAATAATAATAATAATTGTTTATTAATGTTCAGACATTACAGGAATGTTTACATAGGTCATAGTTTACATACATAATCTACAATATATTAAAATTAACGTCTATTACGTAATATATATTTTATAATATCGTCTAGATCGGCCACTTATACCAGGAATAAAGGTCCCAATACTGAACCTTGAGGGATGCCACTTTGTACAACAAGAGGGAATTATAAACTTGTTAAAAATTAATAATGTATTAAATACATTTAATAATATATTAACTTACAAAAGCGATACACTTTTAGTTAGTTAAATAGTGGGTTTCTTTATTTATTTATCCATTTAATTTTTTTTTATGAAACCGATCTACAAAAAATTAATTTTCCAGTTCTTTAAATAACGTTTCGATTTTATATCATCAAGATCGGTCATATAATAGGAATAAAGGTCTCAATACTGAACCTTGGGGAACGTCACATTATACAACACGAAGTAATTATAAAAAATTGTTAAAAGTTAGTAACGTATTAAATATATTAAATAATATACTAACTTACAAAAGCGATACACTTTTAGTTAGTTAAGTAGTGGGTTTCTTTATTTATTTATCCATTTAATTTTTTTTTATGAAACCGATCTACAAAAAATTAATTTTCCAGTTCTTTAAATAACGTTTCGATTTTATATCATCAAGATCGGCCATATAATAGGAATAAAGGTCTCAATACTGAACCTTGGAGAACGTCACATTATACAACACGAAGGAATTATAAAAACTTGTTAAAAGTTAGTAACGTATTAAATATATTTAATAATATACTAACTTACAAAAGCGATAGAGTGTTATTAAGTTAAAGAGTTAGTTAATGAGGCGATCTACAAAAGTTTAATTTAACAGTTCGCCACTAGATGAAAGATCTAAAGAAGAGTATTTGTGTTTCGCAACTACCGTCTTACCCTTAAGTCACAGCATTTCTATTGAAATAACATCTTATAATAATTTAATACTCTTATGAGCTAAGAAATTTTCTCATTTTTCCAATTCCTTTTAACCTAATGAAATTACAATAATATAATTAATTTAAGTGGCGACATTCCACGGTTAAACAAATCATATTAACGGAATCACTCCATCTTAAACTAACAATAAAACCTTTCAAATATTTCACAAACATATTCACATCTTTCGGGCCATTTCAAAGTCAATTTAGTGGTTGAACATAGCACAGACACCGGGGAAATTCAATTAACTATAATGGCTGGTTCAGACATCACCGGTTTGGAGCTCGCACTTCGCGGAAAAACTCACGCTTCTCACACAAATATTCATGTAATGGATTTAAAATTAAGTGATCGTAGTCTTAAGTTTGTTATTAGCATATTCATACGGTTAAAGGAGCAATAACCCTTGAAAAACGATTAAGTAACAGTAAAAAATAAATAAAAACACTTTAGAAAATATTGGCTTTGATGTAAAAAATATTTTGTATGCATGAGTTGGTGAATATTTTCTATGTTTAAGATTTAATGGAAAACTTTTGCAATGAATATTTGTAACAAAAAAAAATCTCTTTAAAAGTTAACTTTAAAATAACATTTCCATAACAAAAAATATTAAATCGTTTGAGGTAGCTGCTAATATGGCATGCGTATTACTCAGTGGAAAACTCAAAGGAGCTGCAGCCACTGGAGTAGCATCAAATTTGCCCAACACAAATAAATATAATTTTTTATAACTTAGGCTCCAAAATTTCTAGCCCCCTGCCACACCGAAAGCAATAGCTACAGTATAGGGAAATAAATTTAAGATCGTAGCGCGCCGGTGGTCAATTTTGAAACGCAGGTAGAGGGTATTTAATGTTATTGTTACACAGCTGTGAAAGTAAAATTACAGGAATAAATATATTTTACAATATTTTGTGAACCTGTTTTACTATACGAGGTCTGTTCAAAAAGTATCGCGAATTTTGTGTTTTTTCAAAAATTATTTATTTATTCATGAATATCTATTTTGTCCCCTTCAAAGTAATCCCCACTAGATATTATACACTTGTGCCAACGTTTTTTTCAATCCTCGAAGCACTTGAAACAATCATTTTTTTGTGATCTTGTTCAGCTCCTCCTTCGATGCCGTCTTTATCTCTTCACTCGTAGCGTAGCGTCGTCCTTTCATGGGCCTCTTCAGTTTCGGGAACAAGAAAATGTCACAGGGGGCCAGATCTGGGGAATACGGTGGCTACGGCATTATTTGCGATGCTGTTTTTGATCTAAATTAAGCAATTTTGGTACGAATTTCGCGGCGACCCGTCTCATGCCCAAATCATTGGTAAAAATAGAATGGCACGAGCCAATCGATATGTTTAGGTCCTCAGCAACTTCTCTAACGGTGATTCGACGATTGGCCAATACTATTTTCTTCACTTCATCAATGTTTTCCTCTGTTGTTGACGTGCTCGGGCGTCCGGCACGCTCTTCGTCGTTCACATCTTCTCGGCCCTCTGAGAACGTTTTGTACCACCGATAAATGTTGCTTCGGTCCAAGGTAGCTTCACCATATGCCACAGTCAACATTCGGAATGCATACGCGCACTTAATTTTGTTTATCACACAAAATTTGATACAGATTCTTTGATCCATTTTTTGGTATAGGCAAAAATCGAAGACGAGCCAAAACACGTGCAAGCAAAGCAACTGTCAAAAATTAATTGAACATTCAAAATAGCCGAACTTGTCGGCATAAGTGAGAGACATGAGTTTCAACATAACGCTACAAAAAAATCGTAAATCGAATATACGTAACCCACGGAAATTCAAAATTCGCCATACTTTTTGAACAGACCTCGTATGAGCAACAAGTATTAGCAATTTTTTTGTATGACACGTCCCTTAAAAAAACTATATTTTGTGATTGTTGTAGGTTATGGCGATAAAATTTTCGTAGTGGATTATTTAAAATATCGACATTTCCAGATGAGAGAGATTCTAAGTGGTGAACTTTGAATGACTCACTTCAAAGTAGAAGTCGTTGGCATTAGTCATACTGTTTAAGTTTGTTTATGTCGATTTGTTTTTGCAAAGTCCAATAAAATGGATAGATCTTATTGTTGTGTACCTATGTGCAAGTTAAGGAAAAAGATGAACCCTGAATTATCGTTCCACAGATTTCCACCTACGTTGGAATCGAAGAAGTTGTAAATTGTCGTAAAGCTTGGATTAGAAAAGAAAATTTTGGAAGAAAGTGGACCATTGGTTGAAAATTTGCTTACACTTTCTCTCTTTCATATACAACGCGTGTATTTTTCATTCCATCTATATACTTGAGATAATGTTTTTCTAACATTGCAAACTTGTCTAGAAGCAACCATGTTAGCAAAAGGAGGGAATTCTTATAAAATTCCACACATTAATAATGCAAAACTTCATCGTAAGGGAGGCTCACACTCAGAGGCTTCAATATAATAATGGAAGATGCTGCAATTCTTTAGAAAATCAAGAGAAAAACCACGCATAACATGGAAGCGAACCTTTCGGAAAGAGATACAGAAAATAGGGAAATCTTGGAATTAAATTAAGACCCTAGCCAAGAACCGGGATCATTGGAAAAATCGAGGAATATAAGATCATGGAACACTAGTATTCCGTGAAAATCCTGGACTTAAGGACTGTATCTACTAGCAATATAATAGATTTCTCAATCTGATACAATATTTTTACTAAATTATATAATAAATAATCTATGAAATAATAGAAATATCTATTACTGCCAGAAACTAATAACATTTAACGAAGTAATATTTTTCACTGCCCTATATTTTTTAACCCCAGTGCACGTCACTGGCATCCATGATTGGTCTCCAACTGAACCGTAATTATAAACGTGACAAATACATCTGTGCTTCAAAAATCTATAAGTGATCAAATATAAGGGCCCTTCTGGAAATGTACTAGCGTCCCGACGTCCGACTTGACTTCAGCGTGATACATAGTGCGTTAATTAAATCATTTTCAGATTTCATTTTTCTTTTCGTGTAATTGATGGTGTTAATTAAATGAAGGGTATACAATTGTTGACACTCTTCACATCGGTTTAATTTCGAGAAAGAAAAAAACTGGAGAGGAAAAACAGTGGATGATATAATATTACACGAATTGCTAACATTATTTAAAAAAATTAAATTCAAGGCCTACTAGATTCCTTTTTTTCTATTATATTGTATTTCTACAACACTCTGTCTGATTATATTTTTCAACTACTGTGTTGTATCCATTGATGTTACATGTAGTCTATCTTTAATTACGCCCCACAGGAAATAGTCTAAAGGAGATGGGTTGTTCGATCTGGCTGGCCATAGTAGAGGGCCTCTGTTTTCTATTCAAAAATTCGGAAATTCTTGGTTTACATAATTTTTATTTATTGTAGACCATCGACTTGAGGATAAGTTTGTTGACTGGTGACGATTTAGAAGAGCATGGTTCAACTGAGGTGGTTATCAAAATATAGCAATACCATTCGTTTGGATATTGGGAAAAATATATTTTTCAGTTGCCACTGACACAGTAAGAGCGTTGGATATATATAAATACACGTTTATCTGAATATATTTAAATATAACAAACTAAGATAGAATCTACGAACGCACGTTGGTACGAGTAGTTCAAATATGGTATTGGTGCCTTACATAGAATTGTGTGAAATGGTTTAAGGACAAAGGCCTCTTCTATCATGTCTTTAGCCATCCTGGGCAGGAGCACCGGCTGTCGCAAAATTTAAATTCGCGAAATTTATGGATTAAGGTCTCCTCCATTTCCTTTCATTGGTCCTGTCTTGAGCGATTCTGGGCCAGAGATCACCGGCTGTTTTAATGATGTCTTCATCTTATTTTTTGCCTTCCTCGTGATGTCGTCAGAATGCGACCGTAGAGTCACCAAATTTAAAGTGGCGAAATTTGTAGATTAAGGTCCCCTCCATGTCCTTCCATTTCTGGAGCACCGGCTGTCGCAAAATTTAAATTCGCGAAATTTATGGATTAAGGTCTCCTCTATGTCCTTTCATTGGTCCTGTCTTGAGCGATTCTGGGCCAGAGATCACCGGCTGTTTTAATGATGTTTTCATCTTATTTTTTGCCTTCCTCGTGATGTCGTCAGAATGCGACCGTAGAGTCACCAAATTTAAAGTTGCGAAATTTGTAGATTAAGGTCCCCTCCATGTCCTTCCATTTCTTGAGCAATCTTGGTCTTAAGAGCACCGGCAGTTTTAGTGAAGTCAAATCTCCATCTTAAAGGCGTATCACACTAGAACGCTATCCAAGTCTTATGTTTGTAGGTTTTTTTTCAGGATCCAAGTCTTCAGGTCTTGACATATCACACGGTATTTTTTTTTTTTTTTTAATTTTTGGACTTATCTACTATGGCCATTATCCAGAAGATGCATTTTTATTTTTGAAAAATCCATGCCATAACCGGGATTCGAACCCGAGCCCTCATGGTCTAGAAGTTAGTGCATCGCGACACTAACCACTACGCCATGGTGACCGACACACACGGTATTTGAATATTAGTTAAGACTTGGAAATTGTTTGTTTACCCACGCGCACACCGTGAAATTATGACAGTTGACAGTAATATTTTGAAAGGTTATTTTAAAACAAAGACGAGTCAGCTGTAAGACCTGGGTAAAGAGACCGAGAAATTGTATCCTGTTTCATTTGCCTGGTCTTCAAAACCTAGGTTTTTTCTTCATACTATCACACGCACAAGACTTCGATTCGAATGCAAAGACTTTAATTTTCCAAGGTTAGACTTGAATAATAACTCTAGTGTGATTAGGCCTTTATCTTTTGCCTTCCTCGTGATAGCCAACGGAGTGGCCAAGCGCATTAAATCGTTCAGTTTGGACTGGTCAAAACACTCTGAATTGTGATGTTGGTGGTTCGATTCTCCGTTGGTGATATTATTCGGGTGAGAATAATATGTTTACATTACTCTCATTTCACAATCATTCACCCCTTATCCAGGTGTAGGAGCTCGCCTCCTGGCATCGGCGATTAGCCTCGTTGCAGAAATAGGCCGATGTAAAATAAATAAATAAAAAAAAAACATATAATAAAATCGTATTTCCTTGATAGGCCTTCTATGTATGTATATATTTTTCAAGCGATGAGTTTTATAAAATCCCTATATTTTTCTTATTAAAGAAAAATAAGTGTATATGCATTCT
The DNA here is from genome assembly GCA_963971575.1 of Liopterus haemorrhoidalis. NCBI lineage: Eukaryota > Metazoa > Arthropoda > Insecta > Coleoptera > Dytiscidae > Liopterus > Liopterus haemorrhoidalis. Next base: position 3,693,386 of record OZ020618.1, read on the forward strand.
AAGTTCCAACCATCTAGGCCCAGTGATTTGTCAACATTTTCTACCGTAGAAACATATGAGTGACTGTATAAGGGTTTCTAGGACATACTTACGAAATCCTATAAATCCTCGTAATGACCGGTATTGGAGATAGTATTTTGTCCGTAAATAAAAACAATTGCAGTAAAATAGCGAAGTTATCCGAACAAACTTCACTCTTAACGATAATACCCGAAAAACCAGCTGCAATATCACGTCTCTGGTAATTGGAACAAAATTGAATTTTGGTGCAAATGAAATTGCATGTATTCAAGTACGAAAATCAATCAAATGAAAAATTAATTAAAATTGATAATTTTAAACATTGTGCGTGTTCAATAAACGTGTCATTTGATACACAATCCCATAACAGCATGACAGAAAATGCTTGGATTATTATTATTCCTGTTAACAAAAACTCTAACAATATGAAATATTATCCTATAAAATTTAACAAATTTCATTACATTTATGATTGTATTAACGATAGGTTTTACTCTGCAATTTTATTGGAATATTCAATATCACATACTGCACATAAACATTTAGAATGAGGTAGATTTAGTACAATATTTTATCATCATCAATAGTGGTTGAAAACGGTCGTGGCATAACCCAAATTATGGAGCGGTGAACCAAGGTTCAATTTCCGCACAGGCAAAAAGTCAATAACATTGTTCCGATCGTTTCTTTGCATATGAAGACATTGATACAGACGTATAAAGAAGAAGGAAATCAAATACTATATATAGGGTTGTGAATTGACCGATTTAACATAAAATAAATTTAATATTAATAATAAATATGGTATTACCTGCTTCCCTAAGGGCCGGTTTCTGAAAACTTAGTTAACTATAACCAAATAGTTAAAAAATGGATGCTATGGTTACTTATGTAACTGTTATATTGAAACCGAGTTTAACCAAAAGATTAAAGTCGGCTAAGCTTTCAGAAATCGACCCTAATTGTTTTAAAGAAAAAGTGCAAGAGGTAAAACTTATTTAGAATTTAAAACTCTACATGTTAGATAAGTAAACTATCTTCAAACTACTTCCCAGAAAATTTAAAGATGTCATGAACCATCTTGATATCGAATAAATAAAAAATTGATGTGAAGTGTGAATTTTCACACATTTCAGGGTTTCGCAGGTATTTAGTAAGTGAATGATGATTATTTGGGATTTGGGATGCCAAAACAAATTTTATGTTAAAATATTTTTTTGTTAATTTTAATTCGAATGCCTAATACCATTATTTATGTTTCTAAATATGTGCAGTATTTTTTTTTTATATATATATATATATATATATATATAGCAAGGTTCATTAAGATTTTGAAAATTGCGCCTATGGCTTCCATTGGTTGTTATAAGCTCCGCCCCTCTGATTTCGTGTACATTTAAACAGAATTAAATTATAATTTCAACAATTTCCACTGGTTATTAAATCTATGCTTTTAAAAATAAATGCAACATTTGTCAAAATATAACTAGAATTTTGGAAAAATAATTTAAACAAAATAAAAATGCAAAAAAAAACAAAAAATAACATTGTCTCCTCTCGCAGGGATCGAACTGATTTAGTTGGGTAAGAAGCCCTCGCCATAACCACTACACCAGGACACACCTTCTAGTTTAGCGTGTTACATAAGTATAACTTGTGTACATTATTAGCCAAAAAAACACAAAATATGCGTTTTTTCCAAAAACATAATCTAATCAAAATTCCTGTTGTACTATTCGGTTCACATCATTGTACATTACTTAGAATTTTTTCAGATTTTTAGGTTAAACCATCTGGGCTACAGGGTGTGGGACAAAAAATTTTTTGCACAATGTAAATTTTCTCATAAATAATGTTTTTAAGCAATTCTATTCCTTATTTATTCATTTTTATTGACTAAATTCCCTAATGAGCTATATCAAGGCCGACCATCTTGATTAGTAATGACGCGTATTTCTTACAGTGACATGTGCAATTTTTCTTCCTATTTTTAGTGAATTAAAGTGGTAAAACTATAGAATAAAGTTCTAAAAGTGTGTCACATTATGGACTTAGATGTTTGGACTTCTTGGAAACCAAAATTGAGGCGAGTAGAAAGGTAGATATTTAATTTTTATTTTATTAATACAAGCCATTATTATGTAATCATGAAGGTAGATATAAAAATTTTCTGTGATATTTATTGGTGTATCTGTCCCAAAATTGTTGCTCCTAAGGTTAAATCCATGCCACATAATACCTAAAACTTCAAACATTTAAGTGGAATTTCTCTAAATAAGACCCTCAAAAAAAAAAATAATAAATAAAAATTGATGTGAAGTGTGAAATTTCACACATTTCAGTGTTTCGCAGATATTTAGAAAGTGAATAATGATTATTTGGGATGCCAAAATTTGCACAATTTTGTCAAAAATCGCTTCAAAATAAATTATTCTGCAAAAATAAAAATTTGATCGTTAATCCACGTACTAAGGGCTTTCATTTGATACGCTACTCAGAATTTTAAAAAAATATTTTTTTTTACGATGAGCACATATTTGTTTATATTTTTAGGGGGATATGTTTTTTAGATACTTTAGTATGTATTAGTATTTTTTTGTGCAATTAGTATTTTTCCTATATGCGGGACAAAGAGTTGTATAAGCCTGCCAAATTTCAACTCTAGGTTTAGCCGTTTGGCTACAATTTTTACCGAACAGACAGACAGACAGACAGACAGACAGACAGACAGACACACAGACAGACAGACAGACGACAAAATGACGGTATAAGGGCTTTTTGCTCATACCTATACCTACAAAGCCCTAAAAATGACAATTCAGGTAAAAACAGAATTTTTGTTGAAATGGATACGCTCTTCATTTAGTGTTTTGATTATTATTATTATTATTATTATTATCAAATAGATACCAGAGCGGAAGCCAAGGCTTGTGTTGCTCCAAATTGAAATTAAATATTGTAAAGCTAACATTTTAACAAAATAAATTTCTATAAACTAAATTACTAGAGACATACAAATGAGAAAAAAAAAACCAAGTTATAACTTATAATACAGCCGATCGGCGTAGCGTAGTGGTAACACATGTGCTCTGTGTTGCGACGGTCTCGGGTTCAAATCCCGTTCAGGCATGGAAATTATCTCAAATAAAAAATTGTCCTGGCTAATTGCCACAGCAGCAAAGACCATAAAATTAAAAAAAAAAAAAAAAACTTATAATACCAAGTCCAAATAATTTTTAAAAGCGTTTAAAGACGAAGATGCAACCACATTATCTGGAAGGCTGTTCCACACATTAAACGTTCTGTTGCTTAAAAAGTACGCACGCACATTTTTTTTAAATCGTTCACGCACTAACTTAAAACGATGGCCACGTAGTCGACTGTCCGAATTAAGCACAAACAGATTGGATCTTATTGAAAATTACAGTACGTCACTGCAATAATCAACTCACTCCTTGATAACCAATCACTTGAACAATGTCCAGTCTCCACTTGTTCCACTCGATCATAATTTGCAGACAGTGTACAGTCGAACAAACACAATACCGTCTGTCAAATACTGTTGACGAGACGCGATGGTTTGGTTAAAATTGCTATTATTCGAGCTTTCCATCAACCAGTGACAGATTTTCAGTAAAATAATAGGATTTTAGTTTGGAATATATCACACGGCCAATAATTTAGATAAAAGTCATTCGCAGGGTTAATTTCAACATTATTTTTTTTTGTCCGAAACAACCACAACAGACAATTTGACATTTAAAGTTTGATTGAAAATAGAATTTACATTTAATGTAATAAGCATGTGACGAATTACATTTTATGCTACTGTCATGCATATTTGTTAAAATTACGGATTTCAAAATTATTACAGGATGACCAAAATCAACTTCACAAATTTCATTTCAAATAATTCTTATAATGAAACAATGAATATTTTTATAACACACTAGCTGGCGTGCCCGTTGTTTTCTACATTTTTTTTTTTTTTTTTTTTTTTTCACCGAACCTTATCCTATACGCAGCCTAAAATTCGTAAGTGTAAAAGTTCATTCTGTCTGTTTAAAATTTTTGTGTTAAATTATCATTCACCATTTTGAAACAAATTACCGTGTAAATCTTCATTTATTCAGATAGTGTTATTTTTATGAAATATTACTTTTTCAGTGTTAAAATTAACACTATTTTAACACTATTTATTACACTATAATTTACAAGAGGAAGATATAGAAATGTTTCCACTTTTGGAAGAATTATTGATTGCTGCTTATGTCAACCAGAAAGTCATATGCAACATAATAAGTCAACATTTAAGAGCATTAGCTGAAAATTTTAATAATTATTTCCCTGAAAATGAGGATCCTCGAAAAGGTAACCTCTGGATTAATAATCCATTCTTAAGATATAAAGTCATGTGTACTTGATCCTCGTGAAAAAAAAAAGCTGATCGAGTTGTCTTTAGATGTCAATCTGGTGTCCAGACATAAAATGCAATCATTGTCTCAATTTTGGAAATCGCAAGAAAAAGAGAATCCATCTTTGAGTTATAAAGATATCAAATTATTGGTCATTTTTTCGACTTCCTATTGTGCGAAAAGACTTTTTCAGCCATATCAATAATAAAAACCAAACAGTGAAATCGAAACGATGTCAATGCAACGCTTCGTCTCCCAGAAACAATTCTGCAGCCACGTATATAAAACTATCTTAGCTTACAACCGGTCCGCGAAATATATACCCTATTTTCACCGGTCCGCAGGTGCAAAAAGGTTGAATAACACTGGTCTAGATTGTTCCTTTTATGTGAGAACTTTTGTTTCTCCTGCTTTAATCCTAATTTAACTATTTTCGTGAGTTTTTTTCATAAAATCTGTCTGAGTATAATAAAATTAAATATTCTCAAGATTACAAATTTTCTCGTATCCTCTTAAACATGTTTTAACAAAACAAAGGAATTTAACATCTTTGAGGAAAGTAAACCTGTTAACATCTAGCGGCATCTTTACCAACTAACCGAGTAATTTATTAACCTTTTCATCACATATAAACTAAAATATTTACACCGCTATATGAACTTCGGTGGCGATTAGCTTGGCTAGTCAAACAAAACTATATGTAAATGGCTATCGGAGTGGGGATGAATCTAATCAACCATGCAAATATAGGTGGGCTTAATTACTGAGATGCAAGTATAGTAAATATTCCTTTATCATGGTGGTACACTGATGGCACACTGTTATATCGTGCGTATGTTTTGTGTATAATACCTTGGTGAATGGAGATTACTACCTCAAATATTATGGGATTATTTTACATAAAACTTATGAATAAGGTGACCAAATTTTGAAAAAATGACAAATAAAACACTTGTGAAAGAGAAAACAAGTGAGTTTAGCATAATAATGCTATAAAAAGTGTGTAAATTAAATAACCGGACTGATTTTTATTTATTTTTTATTCGAATAGAATTACAATTCAATATTAGAGACCAAGATTCAACCTTGTGGAACTCCATAAGTAACAGAAACAGTTTCTGATTCGGTACGATGCCTAAAAAAAGTTCAAAATTTACGCTGATTCAAATTATGGAATTTCATTGATTCGTATCCAAATTATCCATATATTTTCAACGAGAAGAGCCTATTGTTGGCCAAATTGTCAACCTAATCAATACATCAGGACTAGGCGATGTAGAGAGCCTTACCAACGACGACCTTCAAGAACTGGCAGAACAAAGAAAGCATGTAAAACTTGAAAATTTAAACGAAGAACCCAAAGAACTTGCAGATTTCTTTAGTTAAAGTTTGGTAACAATAACCGAAATTGTTGATGAAATTGTAACGAATGATCCAGATGCTTGCAAAACCAAGACGAAGCATTTTGGAAGCGTGCTTCTGCTACTGATATTTGCTTAATGAGATACAAAGCGTCAAATGACACAAGACGAATTCATCACAAAAAATCATGTGTTAAAATGATCTCGTTTAAAGCTGTTTCATTTAGCTCTTTGTTCTAAGAACGCATCTATATTCTATATTATCTAAAAAGTTCTACAACACATCAGGAAGGTAAAAAACACCACAAGTTTAGATGTTTTTGGTATCAACTGCAAGCTGATCAAAGCAGTAGGGCACATCATCGCCAAACCGCTAGCAGATATTATCAACATATGCTTCACACAGGGGATATTTCCTGATAAAATGAAAATAGGCAGGATTGTGCCCGTCCATAAAAAAGGTGATATTACCAACCCCACTAACTACCGCCCAATTACCATTTTGCCCATTTTCTCTAAGATCTTGGAGTCAGTGCTATCAGACAGACTATGTGCTTTTGTTAGCAAAACAGATTTGTTGTCGGATAAACAGTACGGATTCCGCAAAGGAAGAAATACGAAAGATGCGATAATCAACCTACTCGAGTACGTAATGAATGCATTTGAGGCAAAAGAAGACAGTTGTGTCATGCTGTGTGATTTAACAAAAGCATTTGACTGTATGTCGCATCCCATACTCTTACAGAAACTCGAGAAGTATGGCATAAGAGGGGTTGTGATTAAACTGATAGAGTCCTATCTCTCGGATAGGAAGCAGCTTGTCGAAACAAATAAAAATAAAAGTGGATTGCAAACAATGAACAGAGGCATAGCACAAGGATCAATACTGGGACCATTATTCTTTATCCTTTACATTAATGATTTGCCAGCAAATATACACAATGGCCACATTGTGCTATTTGCAGACGATGCAACAATTGCCACAAAAAGCAACAAAGGTGAAGAACTGATACAACAAACTCAAATGCTTCGGGACCTGGCAACAAATTGGTTTGGTTCTAACGAACTACAACTCAATGATAGTAAGACCAAATACCTATATCTCACTGCATCTAGAAGAACACTCATAAGAGCAGAGTCAGCACAATTCCTAGGCATAACACTGGATACAAGGATAACATGGCTGCCACACATTCAAAACCAAACAGCAAAACTGTCCAAGTCAGTCTATGTTATACGACGTATCACCAAATGCGTCAGCTGTGAAGCAGGACGGACAGCATACTTTGCCCTGTTCCATTCAGTGATGACATATGCCTTATCGGTTTGGGGAATCTCGGCTCATGCACAAAAAGTCTTTGTTGTCCAAAAGAAAGCGGTAAGAGCTCTAGATCAAGAGCTTAATAACGTCCACTGTCGGCCTATATTTGTTAAACACAAGATCCTAACACTATACAGCGCATTCATATTGGAAAAAGCTCTTGAAACTCATAAGCAAAAAAACCGGCTAACTAGGCACGAGGAGAGACATGACTATAACACAAGGACCAAACACAATTTAGAAACATACAACCTGCGTTTAAAAACCACCGAGATGTTAAATATTGGAATTATAATCTACAACAAGTTACCCAAAGAGATCAAAGAACTAAGGACGACGCAGCTGCGTACCCGACTAAAAAGATTCTTACTACAAAAAGCCTTCTACAGCATAAATGAATTTCTTGACTGCAAATTATCATCTATGTAAAAATCATTATGTATTATGAACTGTAACACTGACATTGTCTTTACCTTGTATCATACAGACAGAATAAACTATTCTATTCTATTCTATTCTATTCTATCTAGGTCTATATTGCATTTCGTTTTTGAGATACGTTCATGCGAAGTTAGAAATTTCTATAAATCACGCCATATTAAATTTTGTCATAATTTCAAAATACGGAAAACGAATAAGGCCTCAAATTTTTCCTAGGCTAAATAAACTACGAATAATCCAAAAATTCTAACCCCAAGTTGTTTTCTATAACCGTTTTTGCGTTATGATTTTTTTTTAAATTCATAATTTTCACAATTGGCCCAGAACAGGGGCGGACTGGCCCTAAAATTTTTGTGTAGAAAAAATGTTACCAGCCCATTAATAAAAAATCAGCTGTGGCCACCACAGGACCGACCGCCATCATAAAGTACTTGTATAAAATACATTCTAGCAGCAGAGTAGAAATAACTTGGTCTAATATTTTCTAACAGAGATATTATTTATCATGACCATGGAAACGTTACATGTAAGTATAAATAATTGAGACAGGCTGGGCTGGGTTATGCAATTTTCAACATCTTAATGAACCTTGCTATATAAAAAAAAAAAGAAAAAATACTGCACATATTTAGAAACCTAAATAATGGTATTAGCCATTCGAATTAAAATTAATAAAATATTTTAACATAAAATTTATTTTGGCATCCCAAATAATCATCATTCACTTTAAAATTCACACTTCACATCAATTTTTTCATTTTCAATTTTTGGTACTTTTCGACAATTTTATTTGATGGCCGTTAATAAAGTTGTGTGCTAGCCACTAAATCTTCAATTTTTTCCTAAACTATTTAAAGTCTGAGGATTTCAAAAATTCAAACCGCAGGTCTCTATCTCTTACCGTTTTTGAGATATGATTGTTTGGAAAATTAAAGTTGGCATTTCCATATTTAAAAAAATGATAAATACATAATAATATTAAAAAAATAATAAATTAAATAATGTAAACCTAGATTTGTTAATAATAATAATAATAATAATAATAATAATAATAATAATAATAATAATAATAGTTTGCATATCGCCAGGGTTTGGGATGCAGTCGTGTGTATTTAGCTCCACTAGTCTCTAGTATGACACGGCTCAAAAGGTTGCTGAAGTTTGAGATTAGTGGACGCTTGTCAAAACCTGACGAACCCCATAATAATAGTTTATTTATTTAGCTAATGCTAGTAAGATCCATATTAACAAACATAAACATATAAACATTATAATAAACATTCAAATCAAATTTAATCCTTATTTTGTCAATTTAAACCATTATTTGTCTAGTTAGTTCAAGCAAACATGTTTGAACTAATTGTTTGGGACCTTAAAAATAAGTAGGTCGTAAAATAAGGTTCCAAACTTGTTGCAAATTGGTTTGTAATGTTTTCTACAATAATTTCAAAACTGTATTACTGTGATAAATCATGTTATCTTCTCAAATATTTTTAATATCAGCCCTGCCTACGAAATCCTTTAAACTATGAAAATTCACAGTTTATATATTTTTTCAGATAAACATGTTTCGTCGCATAAATGTTTACGCAATTCCTGCTAATGATATAAAAATAAAATTTCCTTATCAACTTATTTAAGAGGATTAATTATTTTTTTAATCCCATACTAATTCATTTGTAGTTAACAAAACATCGAGATAACATTAAAATGTCTTTCTTATAAATTCTAAGTTATTTTTTGTACGGATTTTAACATTGAATATATTGGGTCTCGTGAAAGTGTAGTTATTTTTGGAAATTTGGGTATTAAATCAAAAACTATATCTCAAAAATGGTAAGTTTTACGATGTTTTTCTGTAATATTTGGTCCGTAATGACCTAAAACTAATTGGTAAAATTTTGATTTTATTTTGTAAATTTCAAAAATTCATATCTCAAAAATGGTAAGAGGTAGGGACTTGAGGTTTGAATTTTTGGAGTTCTTACACCTTGTTTTGTCTAGAAAAAATTAATGTTTGGTCCGTAATGACCTAAAACTAATGAAAATTTTGATTTTTTTGTAATTTTAAAAATTCATATCTCAAAAAAGGTTAAACATAGAGATTTGAGGTTTGAATTTTTGGAATTCTCACACCTTGTTTTGTCTAGAAAAAATGAATGTTTGGTCCGTTATGACCTAAATTTATTAGGGAAAATTTGATTTTTTTTTTGGAATTTAAAAAAATTCATATCTCATAAAAGGTAAGAAATAGAGACTTGAGGTTTGAATTTTTGGAATTCTCACACCTTGTTTTGTCTAGAAAAAATTAATGTTTGGTCCGTAATGACCTAAAACTATTGAAAATTTAGATTTTTTTGTAATTTTAAAAATTCATATCTCAAAAAAGGTAAGAAATAGAGACTTGAGGTTTGAATTTTTGGAATTCTCACACCTTGTTTTGTCTAGAAAAAATTAATGTTTGGTCCATAATGACCTAAAACTATTAGGGAAAATTTTGATTTTTTGAGGTTTGAAATTGTTTGAAATAAATATATATATATATATATATATATATATTACGACATAACGGTATATTATGTACATAGTTAGAAAACGTCCCAATTTGTATACGGCCCTTGTGGAATTTTCCACATTTTCCACATGGCCAGTCCGCCCCTGGCACCGAATGAATTCATTATGTACAGCCTCTTTTTAGGGTTTTGTAGGTATGACCAAAAAACCCTTATACCGTCATTTTGTCGTCTGTCTGTCTGTCTGTCTGTCTGTCTGTCTCTCTGTCTGTCTGTCTGTTCGGTAAAAATTGTAGCCAAACGGCTAAACCTAGAGAGTTGAAATTTGGCATGCTTATACAACTCTTTGACCCGCACATAGGAAAAATACTAAAACATCTAAAAAACATATCCCCCTAAAAATATAAACAAATATGTGCTCATCGAAAAAAAAAATATTTTTTTATAATTCTGAGTAGGGTATCAAATGAAAGCCCTTGGTACGTGGATTAACGATCAAATTTTTATTTTTGCAAAATAAATTATTTTGAAGCGATTTTTGCCAAAATTGTGCAAAAATTTTTTTGTCCCACACCCTGTAGCCCAGATGGTTTAAACTAAAAATCTGAAAAAATTCTAAGTAATGTACATTGGTGTGAACCGGAATAGTTCAACAGAAATTTTTGATCAGATTAGGTTTTTGGAAAAAAACGCATTTTTGTGATTTTTGGCTAATAATGTACACAAGTTATAGCTTTGTAACAAGCAACACTCTAACGTGTGTGCTGGTCTAGTGGTATTTGACGCTGACTTTTCACCCATGTAACCCGATCCGATAGGGATCGAACCCTGGAGAAGAGACTATATATATATATATATTTTTTTTTTTAATTTCTATATTGTTTAAATTATTTTTTCAAAATTCTAATTATATTTTGGCAAATGTTGCATTTAATTTTTAAAAGCGTAAATTTAATAGCCAGTGGAAATTGTTTAAATTATAATTTAATTCTGTTTCAATGTACACGAAATCAGAGGGGCGGAACTTATAACAACCAATGGAAGCCATAGGCGCAATTTTGAAATTCTTAATGAACCTTGCTATATAAAAAAAAATACTGCACATATTTAGAAACCTAAATAATGGTATTAGGCGTTCGAATTAAAATTAACAAAAAAAATATTTTAATATAAAATTTGTTTTCGCATCCAAAATAATCATCATTCACTTACTAAATACCTGCAAAACCCTGAAATGTGTGAAAACTCAAACTTCACATCAATTTTTTTGGTTTAAGGGGAACAAGATTTGGAAATCTAGTAACTGTTAACGTTTAATTGAAGCTTTTGATCATTTTGTTTAGCAAAAGCCAACCAAAAAAATTAAAAACCTGAAAATTTGTGCGTGACAGCTTAAACAAATTAAAATTCTATTTGGTAAAAGTCGCTTAAATATTTGGAATAGCCTATACCGAAGGACCAATTTTATTGAACGCAGTTGACAGTAGTGCTACTGCAGTAGTGCACAAAAAACCACTTGAATTATACAAGAAAAAAATCAATTTTCTTAATAATTCGAATCTTTTTGAGTATTTACTTATGTCAGTCAATGCATTTCCTGTAGTGTGACAGACAGGCTGAACTGAAGTAATTGAAACAATTTGACGTAATCCATCCCACTGTATCAACATAGAATAAACAAATTGATCAGTAAAACTGTCACATGAAACACTTTCTATATTAAATGCGCCTCGTATCTGAGACACAGGTGGTCTTGTTTATACAGGCTGAGGACGATTGACAGCTCCATGCCGAAACGAAAACAACGGAACTTCAAACGTACGTATGTGCCGTACTTTACTCGATAAAAGATTTTTATAAAAAGACGTGAAATTGATCGAACTGTTGCAGTTTCTGTCTACGAACTCGATTTGTTCCACTTTTCATACAAAAGATACCATTATGTAACATAGTGTAAAAGATCAAGCCACTGTGAAATTTACTATACGTTATTTTTTGCTACTATTTGACAGCTACTGGAACAATAATGTTATTTTAACAAAATACATTCTATAAAACCTATTACTAACAAGAATGGACAAGAAAAAGATATTTATTTAAAATTTCGATCCAATTCTATTCCATATAATCCAGAATAACAAAAACGTAATAAGGTTTTTTACATCTTGAAAAAGAGTATTTTATTTTAAACGTGTTTTAAAACCTTCTTAATTTTTTATAATTTCTTTTACACCATTTGTCACTGGATTATCTGTATTATACTTCCTTATGTTCTATAGAAAAAATTTTAAGCTACTTCTCAACCACAATTTCATTAAATATACTTCTAAAGAATTAAAGAAAATAAATTACAGCTAAGTGGCAATATTGTCTTGGATGATTTAATTGAACACAAATTTCTAATATAACAAAAAATTGATGTGAAGTGTGAATTTTCACACATTGCAGGTCCAGAGCCGCAGTAAGGAAAACTTTTGCTAAGGGCAAAACTGTGGTTTGGCGCCCTTGGCAAAAAAAAGGTCCTCACCTCCCAAAATCCAAGTGATGAGCAAAAAAAAAAAGGTCCTCACCTTCGCAATGTGGCGCCCCTTAGTCAAGCTCGTCGGCGCCCTTTTCCTTAGTGCGCTAGGGGCCGTCGCCCCCCCTAACTGCGGCTCTGTGCAGGTATATAATAAGTGAAGGCGGCATGCTGAGTGTGTAGGACAAATTTTGCATTGTAGTAATCACGGAAAACTGAACGATGTTTATAAAATAAATTATTGTCTGTTAATCTAAGAGCTTTAAAAATAAATTTTATGTTAAAATATTTTTTTGTCAATTTTAATTCGAATTCCTAATACCATTATTTAGGTTTCTAAATATGTGCAGTATTTTTTTTTTTTTATATAGCTTCATTAGGTTCATTAAGATTTTGAAAATTGCGCCTATGGCTTCCATTGGTTGTTTTAAGTCATATGCTCCGCCCCTCTCATTTCGTATACGTGACATATAGAATGAAAATATAATTCCAGCAATTCCAACTGGTTATTAAATTTACGCTCTTAAAAATTAAATGCAACATTGACAAAATATAACTAGAAATTTGACAAAATAATTTAAACTTAATAAAAATGGAAAAAAAATAAAATAAAATTGTCTCCTCTGCCCGGGAGTGAACCCTAGTTTGCTGCGTAGCAAGCGAGTAAGCTAACCATTAGACGAGATACGCCTTCTAGTATAGTGTGTTACATAATTATAACTGTTGTACATCGTCAACCAAAAATCACAAAAATAGCGTTATTTTCCCTAACGTAATCTGATCAAAAATGATACTGTTTTGTACTATTCCTGTTGTACTATTCCGGTTCACACCAATGTACATTACTTAGAATTTTTTCAGATTTTCAGTTTAAACCATCTGGGCTACAGGGTGTGGGGCAAAATTTGTTTTGCACAATTTTGGCACAAATCACATCAAAATGATTTATTTTGCAAAAATTTGATACCCTACTCAGGATTTAAAGAAAAAAAATTTTTTCGATGAGAAAATATTTGTTTATATTTTTAGTCGGATATGTTTTTTAGATGTTTTAGTATTTTTTCTACGTGCGGGTCAAAGAGTTGTATAAGCATTCCAAATTTCAATTCTCTAGGTTTGGCCGTTTGGCTACAATTTTTACCGAACAGGCAGACAGACAACAAAATGACGGTATAAGGGTTTTTCGTCCATACCTACAAAACCCTGAAAATGAATTGTACATTACCATCGTCATTATCGTCACTCAGTGGCGCAGCAAGAGGGGGTACCTCTCCAAGAAAGAGGTGGGGACCTTTTGTTTTTTTGCCATCACTTGGATTTGGAGGTGAGGACCTTTTTTTGTTTTTTATTCATCACTTGGATTTTTTGGATGTTTTTTTTTAAGTGAAAACATTATTTATAATTTAAATAATACTGTCTTCGAAATCCAAATAGTGTTTCTGAAAACGAAGAACCCAAAGAACTTGCAAATTTCCTTAGTTTAAGTTTGGTAACGGTAACTGAAATCGTTGATCAAATTGTAGCGGCTGATTCAGATTTTGAAATTAGTGCAAAACCAAGACGAAGCGTTTTGGATGCGTCCTTCTGCTACTGACATATGCTTAAGGAGAGAAAAAGAAAGTCAAAAAGGATGGCATGGCTATCTGTTCACCACTGTCACCTATTATTGCCAATATATACATGGAACATTTTGAAGCGAAAGCCTTAAAAGAAGCACAAACCAAATAGGTTAGGATACGTCGATGATACTTTTGTCATATGGCCACATGGTAAAGGTAAACTCCAAGAATTCCATCCATATCTAAATTCAGTGCACACTAACAAGTTTACTGTTGAACTGGAAGATAGCAACCAACGACCTTTCCTAGACGTATTGATAATCACAAATGGCAAGAAGGTTCTTGCAACCACGGTCTACAGAAAATAAATTGTAAAAATACCTTGAAATATATGAAACTCGAAAGAAATAACTAATAAAATATAATCTAGTAATTTCCATTAGTTGGGTCGTAAACCAGCTGCCAACACAATTTATTAGGTAAGATATGGAATAAGAATATGCAAAGAGATTGTTTATTAGAAAATTTCTGTCAACCATACCAGTAGACATTTGATTGTCCCGCACGAATTTTAATTACATAATGATAGACAGTGTCCCCAATAAATTTGAAGTATTGTTTATTTCATATCGATTTTACTTGTCTAATAGTTTGTTATCATTTTGGAATACTTTGATCTAATATTTTTCGTCCCCAGTATCCGCATCTGCAGTACAGGTTGTTCTCAGCGGTATTGTGCAGTATAGGTGAATTATGGAATGCAATGGCCACTTCATGCGCTGGTTCTCTGCGTACACTGGCCACCAACAGCGACCAACACAGAAATCTCCACTGCTATTTGTTTATTCAACAGCCCGCGTCCAGGCTATTGCGTTTAAATTATTTATAACTGTGATAAAAGACTCATCGCTGTTGCTCTATTGCGCTATATGTTTCTCTACTAATTTATTGAGACAGAATGAACAGTATCTACTTAAAGTTAGATGTAAATTCAATGATTACTTAATAATATAATTGACTGAATATTTTTTCTGGCAGAAATCAGTGTAGAACTCTCATGAATTGAGATATTGTCACGGGGTGGATTCAAGAACGGACATCTTTTCTACAAAATTTATTATAATATCTTTGAAATTATTTTGCAATGGTCCAATATTAATGCAGACACCTTTATTTTGGACGTTTGCCATTGCTGATAGTACTAGGCTAGAATAGTACAATATAATGAGTATTAGTATCAAAAAAGATATAATACTTCAAGAGTAATATAAAAAATTCGGACGTTTCGGAAACTGCTCAACAATCTGTTTCCGTCTTCCGCATCCATCACTTCTCGTGATCGCTGACCTTATTTAATCGAAATTTAGTTCCGTTTTCCTATGATCTGTTTCCTTCAAATACACATTTTTGTCAATGAAATTCTGCAATTCACCATCCTTGGAGATGATTGATATACAGCCTGTTATAGCTACGTTTAACTAACATAGCACCTGAAGAAGCCAACAATGTTGTTGGCGAAACGTTGTGTTTTGTTAAAATAAACGCTTCTTGTCCAAAAAGCTGAGTGAAATTATTTCCTATTTCTGTCTTTTATAATATATTAAATAATAAAAGTCCGGTAAAGTAAATTTTCTTCACCAGAGGTGAAGAAAATTTCTAACAACCTAAATTATATTTATATAGGGTAAACTATCCTGGGGGGGGGCAAATTCCCCCTATGCCCCCCCCCGGGCTACGTCACTGAACCAACTGAACGAAATGATGCAAAAACTTCTATCTTATGGTATGACTAGTCGGTATTACATGCATGCATGTTTCACTTACCTAATTTGACGACAATTAAAATCACGTCTTACTAAAAGTCTATATTATTATATTGTTTTACCTAAATAAAATGTAAAAGAGACAAGAAATGTTGATTATCGTAAAATTTTAGGGTAGTCGATATTAACATAACTTTTTTGAAATCAACGTTTTTTTCATATTTTTTTTATGTCGAACTTAAGTTGTAATAACAGCTTGTTTCATCGTGAAAATATTTAGCACCTAAAGATAAGTGAATGAGGTATCGATTGGGACCACTTTCCTACCAAAATATTGAATAGTACGTAAATTAAAAAATAAATAAATTTGGTAGTCGAAATTCGCTGCAGTTACCCTATAGCCTATGTTTGAATCTTGGTTTTACTCTATCATTGTACCAAATTTGGTAAAAATATTTCCAGCCGTTTTTGCCTGAATCTCGGGTATACAAAAATTAATTTTTTCCGGATATTGTCTTATGAGGCCAAAATTTATGAGGAAAAAAAAACAGATATCGTCTTCAATTTTATTTGTTTCAGCCTTCAATTTTTTATCATTAAATAAAAAGCATTATTTGATTAAAAATATTATAAATGCTGTTGTTCAATAGCAATGAACTTTGATTTAATATTTAATATCAATAAAACTAAATTCATTATTAATCAATAGCTTCCTATTTTGTTTGCATCAGTAATTAAATTCCTTTAAAAATAAAAACATTTAAATATATATTATATCAGTAAAATTGGTGAATGAAATGCAAAGCATACTTTTTTAATTAATATCGAGTTAGGGAGCAAACGATAAAACTATATCAAAATATGATTCAAATGAAATTTTTTTAATTACGGTTTACAAGTACATATTGGATTCAAAGTGAGCAGTTTTCATTCAATACACATTGGTCTTTATATTGGTTTTTAACAGAAAATTGGGTTTTGAAAAGATTTTCGATGCAATTTAGTCATCGTATAATACACAAACTATGAACAACAGAAGTGGCTTTGTGAAATTAAAACCTTCCTATATTAAAAACTTTGTTATCATGCCAAGACAGATGATTTTAAAATCATCCTTCTAAAGGAGGTGCTGCAACCAAAATTATAACTTTAACTGCGTATAAATTTTAACTGCGTATACGTATCAAATAAAATCATGTATAATACAGAAATATTTGATTTAGGTCCGATTTCTGAGAGCTTAGCCGAGTTTAACCCTTTGGTTAAACTCGGTTACAATATAACAATCCCATAAGCAACTATAGCAACCATTTTCTGACCCTTTGGTTATAGTTAACTAAGCTTTCAGAAACCGGTCCTTAATGGTTTAGTATGTATTAGTGAAGTAGAAGAAAATTAACGTTTTAGGTGCTGTACACAACATGCAATATTCTACATTCTTATTCATTCTTTAAATCGTTCATTATTTAAAAATATTTGTAACCAAACGTGTACGTCTCAAGCTTTTAACTGCAAGCGACTGCAGCTCCGAAATTGTATAAGAAGTAGTTACCCCCACTCAATGCCAATCGCCGCGTTATCACGACAATTCGAGCTGCCAGTGCTTACCGCAGATAGTACATCATAACTTGTAGACGAACTACTTGTTTTGCGCATGACGCACGGCATTACTGTGGGTATAGTGTGCTGAAAAAGCAAATTAATATACCGATTTAAAAAATTATTTCAGTAGTGTATAGCTTCGGCCTTCTTAAGAGTTAAAGGCTATATCAAGTTTCTCGAAAGGGGAGGCGCAACCTCCATAGTGTGCCGTAAAAGCAATCAATAAATCGATTTAAAAAATTATTTCAGTGGTGTATAACTTAGACCTCCCTGAGTATATAGACTATAACAGTGTAGGCCTTCTTAAGTGATTTTGTCTATATCACGTTTCTCAAACAGGGAGGTGCAACCTCCATAGTGTCCCGCAAAAGCAAACCAATAAACTGATTTGAAAAATTCTTTCAGTAGTGGATATCTTAGACCTCCCTGAGCATATAGACTATAACAGTGTTTCTTAACCCCAAAATCAAGTCATTAAACTGATTTGAATAATTCTTATATTGGTAGACATCTTAAACCAGCGATTCCCAACCTTTTTTGATGGCGGATCGGCAAGAAAAAATTCGCGAACCGGCAAAATTAGAAATTAATGTGTACAGCAAAAGTTTTATATTTTTTATTGCAATTACAAACACAAAAAAACAACAAATAAAAATCACATACGAGGTCTGTTCAAAAAGTATCGCGAATTTGTGTTTTTTCAAAAATTATTTATTTATTCATGAATATCTATTTTGTCCCCTTCAAAGTAGTCCCCACCAGATATTATACACTTGTGCCATCGTTTTTTCCAATCCTCGAAGCACTTGAAAAAATAATTTTTTGTGATCTTGTTCAGCTCCTCCTTCGATGCCGTCTTTATCTCCTCACTCGTAGCGTAGCGTCGTCCTTTCATGGGCCTCTTTAGTTTCGGAAACAAGAAAAAGTCAGAGGGGCCAGATCTGGGGAATACGGTGGCTGCGGCATTATTAGTATGTTGTTTTTGGCAAAAAATTCGCGCACAAGCAACGATGTGTTTTCGCGGCGACCCGTCTCATGCCCAAATCATTGGTAAAAATCGAATGGCACGAGCCAATCGATATGTTTAGGTCCTCAGCAACTTCTCTAACGGTGATTCGACGATTGGCCAAATCTATTTTCTTCACTTCATCAATGTTTTCGTTTGTTGTTGACGTACATCTTCTCGGCCCTCTGAGAACATTTTGTACCACCGATAAACGTTGCTTCGGTCCAAGGTAGCTTCACCATATGCCACAGTCAACATTCGGAATGCGTCCGCGCACTTAATTTTGGTTTTCGCTCAAAATTTGATACAGATTCTTTGATCCATTTTTTGGTATAGGCAAAAATAGAAGACGAGCCAAAACACGTGCATGCAAAGCAACTGTCAAAAATTAGCTGAACATTCAAAATGGCTCGAACTTGTCGGCATAAGTGAGAGACATGAGTATCAACATAACGCCACAAAAAAGTGTTTACCAACTCAGACTGCGGTACCACCTAGTACAGAGGTCGGAAGACCGAGGCTTGCGAGCCACATGCAGCTCTTTGAAGACATTCGTGTGTCTCTTTAAATTAAGTTGATAAGGAATAAAATTTAGAAAATATTCAAAAAGTCATGTAAAACAAAATTATGACTCTTTTAAATGTTTCCACATACCGTAAAGAGTGAATCTGGCACTTTGGCTTCTAAAGTTGGCCGACCCTTGACCTAGTATATCGCGAAAGCAAATTAATTAACCAATTTGAAAAATTCAAGAAATTGTTTAACGGTGCGTGGTCCATAGGTCGCATTACATCTTATCAATTATTACATCTTATTGATTTTGTAAAATATAAATTTGAAATAAGACAATTCATTTTTAGTTCAATTTTTATGCGTAGAGACGGCTGTAGCGTTTTGTTAGCATCATGTAATTTAGACTACAATTTTTAAAAACTTCAAATGCACAAAATTACAAGCGATTTTTTTTTTATATATAATAACTTGATTTTAAAATCAACTTGAACTTATGTTACAGTTATTGAAGACCTCTGTATTTGAATTCAGTTCGTAAGTAAGATAACTGTTTTATAAACATTTCAGTTTGTAAGTTAGAACAATGGATCTAATTTGGGAACTAGAGAACACTAAAAGTAATTAATGGGAACCAAACTAACCAGAAAAGGTAATTCGTTCGTCCTACAGGACCGTATGTTACGAATTTCACTTGTTACATCAATTTCAATATTTTGAACTTGTGTCCAAAGGTGCATTTAAAAAAATATATATTTTAGTAATTTTTTTGAATCCGTCCCTGTTAAATAAAGTTGTGACACGTCATCTACTAGTCAGACTTATAATTGGCTTCAAGATATAAATTCTGAGGATCTCTTAATATAGATCAGGTGTTTGGGTACGTATGTTCTGTTTTTAAATCAAAATTTAATGAAACAGAATTTGGCAATGGGTTATGTTGCATTATTACAATCTCTTTTCTTGGGCACTTCAAGGATTTTGGGACCGGACCCTCACAGATCTAACTCTATTAGCTATACAAATTACAATGTAACTTTGAAAGTGGTAAGAGCCGAAACTGCAGTCAGTACTTTTAAGAAGGTATTTTTAGTAGCTTTAGCTAAGCGTAATATTAACATAACTATTGCTACGGCTATAGAATATTATCAAATTTCGCAATTTCATCGGCTCTTAAGCCACATTCAGACCTCTTTAAATTAACGAGTTATTGACTGTGCGTTGTGTCGCTCTGAGTAATGCTTTAATGCATTCTTTTAACGTTCCATGTACTGTTCACATCTGTTATAAATTAGTACGTTACGAATAACCCTCCATCTGTGAATTTTGAAACCAACTATTTAGCTTCGTAAAATATTATATATGTATTATCGTTCTTATAATTCTGTTGTCTTAGATTTTAACTACCTAATTACCTAAATTGATCATATTTACTGCCCGTCTTTGTAATTTTGAGCAAGATTTGTTAATGATGACATTATGTTAGGTTATGTAAAGGCATTCGATAACTACGGTGTCACTGATAGACTGCGATAGCCAATGTGTTTATATGTCTGTCTCATTAAAACATCTCACTAGCTATAAGTTTAGAAAATTATGCACAATCCACAACAAACAGCGTATTAAATTTGGAGGTCTGAACGGTTTCACGTCTTACCATATGACAAACACTTTGGTGACAGTGAACAGTCCATAAGCTACAGTGCATAAGCTATTGATTTAAGAGCTCTGAATGCGGCTTTAGCCTTTTTGTGGACTGTGTTTTGTTACTTTTTGCCGCAAATGTCAAAATTTCAGACAGTAACTCAAAAGTAACGATATATTTATGATCCATGGCTCAAAATGTGTAAGTATACCAACAAAATTAAAAAATGAAAAACCAAAAATTTTGATCAAAAATTTTTCGACTTCGATTTTAGCCAAATTATAATTTTAAGCTAATTTTAGATTGCAACTGAAAAGTGGCCATATATTTGTTGTCTAAGGATTATTAGCCTTTGATAAGATTACCAATTTACCAAAAAAATTAAATTTTTTTTTGTTCTGAAATTTTAAAATTTGGTCCAAAATTTTTTGACTCCGATTTCAGCCAAAATATAGTTTGAAGCTAATTTTGGGGTGAGGATTATGAAAAAAATATTTAAATTATTCAAGCTTTCCTACTTTTTGAGTTAGTGTTAATTTGGGTCAGCTTTTTGCCCATAATTCCAAAACTTTTGCCCAAACTTCAAAATGGACCACATTTTATTGATCTATGACCAAAAATACATATTTGTATCAATTTTCAATAAAATCGGAGATAAAAAAATTTTGGTCCAAAATCGAAAAAATCGTAAGGGCTACCCCTTACGATTTTTTGGATTTCTGGCCATTTTCAAGGGTTTTGGATTACTGTCCATACAAAACTTAATACTTGGTTTATAAGTGCCCAATTTTTTTCTTAGATTAAACAGTTTACGAGAATTTTAAAAATTAAAACCGCAGATTTCTATCTCTAACCATTTTTTAGTTAGGATTTATCAAAATTTCCAAAAAATGTAATAAATAATCAAAAATTTTCAAAAAATTTTTTTCTTCCAAAATATGTTTACAAGTCAATTAGGTCCTAAAGATTTCAAAAATTTCAACCGCAGGTCTTTATCGCATTTCGTTTTTGAGATACGTCCATTCAAAGACGAAAATTTCTATAAATCACACCATATTAAAATTTGTCATAATTTCAAAATACGGAAAACGAAGAAGGCCTCAAATTTCTTCTAGACTAAATAAATTACGAGAAATCCAAAAATTCTAACCGCAGGTCGTTTTCTCTAACCGTTTTTGAGTAGCGATTTTTTTTTTATTCACTATTTTCACAAATAATGTTAATTATGCCGTTAAAAAATTGTCATAATCTCAAAACGCATTAAACGATTAAAACCTTAATTTTTTTCTAGACTAAATAAACTTCAAAAAATCCAAAAATTCTAACCGCAGGTCGCTATCTCTAACCGTTTTTTAGTTATGCTTTTTTTTATTCACAATTTTAACAAATAATGTAAATTATGCCATAAAAAATTGTCATAATCTCAAAACGCATTAAACGATTAAAGCCCTAATTTTTTTCTAGACTAAACAAACTCCAAGAAATCCAAAAATTCCAACGGCAGGTCGCTATCTCTAACCGTTTTTGAGTTATGCTTTTTTTTATTCACAATTTTAACAAATAATGTCAATTATGCCATTAAAAAAATTGTTATAATCTTATTAAACGCATTAAACGATTAAAGCCCCAATTTTTTTCTGAACTAAATAAACTTCCAAAAATCCTGTTAATCCTTCTAAAAAATTATGTCTTTACTCGATGTATGATATGGTTTTATAAAGTGTTCTATTAATTTAGTCCAAAATATCATAAAGTCCCAAATTACGAAGTAATAATAACGTTATTACTCGATCAAGCTGTGAGCATGAAAATTAACACGTATTTAATTCCGTTCACCTAATTAAACGTCACTAACATTCTTATAAATTTATGATCAAGTTATTAGTCTTTATACAGGGTGTTTAATAAGTCTTAGATGTCGATGATTTGTTTTGTAATTACCTTAGCACCCATTTGGTGTGCATCTTAACTGACACTGAGAAGCTAGTTAATAGCTAATCAAACTAGGCACTGAACCGAGATTATTATTATCGATAGTGTATAGGGGTACTAAAAGAGGGCAGCAGAGGTGACACAAAATGGCGGACAGGATGGAAAACATTAAGTATGATGACCTAACTAGATAGTTACTAGATTTGAATCACAGAACTTTGCTAGCAAATAGAGATACCAGCATTGGTGTTAAAAAATTGATGTGAAGTGTGAATTTTCACACATCGCAGGGTTTCGCAGGTATATAATAAGTGAAGGTGGCATGCTGGGTGTGTAGGACAAATTTTGCTTTGTAGTAATCACGGCAAAATGAACGATATTTTTGAAATAATGTATCGTCTGTTAATCTAAGAGCTTTAAAAACAAATTTTATGTTAAAATATTTTTTTGTTAATTTTAATTCGAATACCTACCATTATTTAGGCTTCTAAATATGTGCAGTATTTTTTTTTTATACATAGCAAGGTTCATTTATATTTTGAAAATTGCGCATATAGATTCCATTGGTTGTTTTAATTCATATGCTCCGCCCCTCTGGTTTCGTATACATCACACATAGAATGAAAATATAATTCCAACAATCCCAACTGATTATTAAATTTACGCTCTTAAAAATTAAATGCAACATTTGCCAAAATATAACTAGAATTTTGACAAAATAAAAATGGAAAAAAAAAACAAAAAATAAAATTATTGCCTCTGCCCGGGAGTGAACCTTAGTTTGCTGCGTAGCAAGCGAGCAAGCTAATCTTTAGCAGGATACGCCTTCTACTATTGTGTGGTTCATTAATATTTTGAAAATTGCGGCTATGGCTTCCATTGGTTGTTTTAAGTCATAACTCCGCCCCTCTGATTTAGTGTATTTAATTTCAACAATTTCCGCTGGTTATTAAATTTACGCTTTTAAAAATTAAATGCAACATTTGCCCAAATATAACTAGAATTTTGAAAAAATAATTTAAACAAAATAAAAAAGCAAAAAAAAAACAAAAAAATAAAATTGTTTCGAGACCGAACCCTAGTTTGCAAATTAGAACGCGAGAATGGTAACCATTATACCATGAAAGCATGCTGGTTTACTTTGTTACATAAGTTATTAAATATTTTACATGGTCAAACAAAAAACACAAAAAAGCGTTATTTCCGAAAACATAATCTGATCAAAAATTCCTGTTGTACTATTTCGGTTCACACCAATGTACATTACTCAGAATTTTTTCAGATTTTTAGTTTAAACCATCTGGGCTACAGAGTGTGGGACAAAATTTTTTTTGCACAGTTTTGCCTAAAATCGCATCAAAATAATTTCTTTTGCAAAAATAAAATTTTGTCGTTAATCCACATACTAAGGGCTTTCATTTGATACTCTACTCAGAATTAAAAAAAATATATATATATTTTTTTCGATGAACACATATTTGTTTATATTTTTAGGGGGATATGTTTTTTAGATGTTTTAGTATAATATGTGCGGGTCAAGAAGTTGTATATGCATGCCAAATTTCAACTTTCTAGGTTTAGACATTTAGCTACAATTTGTACCGAACAGACAGACAGACAGACAGAGAGACAGACAACAAAATGACGGTATAAGGGTTTTTTCGTCATACGTACAAAACCCTAAAAAACAACGTGCTAACATCCCTTAGTAAAGTACATTTTAAAATGAAGTTGTAGAATATCTCGCCTAGACCAGTGCTTCTTGACCTTTTTGGCATCACGGATTCCTTGAAATGTCTTGAAGCGGGCGAACCTATCCAGGAGGTCTTTTTTCGACCAACTTATTTTGGTCTTAAGTTGACTAAAGAACCTTGACTATTTTGGAAGTCTATTATTTTATTATTATTTATTTATTTAACTAAACATAGAACTAACTGATAAAATATTAATTTTAAATTTAAAAATGATTTAATACGTTGCTGTATCTCGTTGCAATAATTCATTTTGAACATGTGACAACTTTCAGAAAATTCTGTAGCATTTGTCTGCAGTTTAAATCAAGTTTGTTCGACCGAAAAGTTAAAGTAAAAATGAAAACAGTTAGGAACTAAAATAGTAACTACGTATCAGCCATAAATTCAGATCTGCTAAACTTGAAAACACACGTTAATAAGCATCACAAGACATAATCATTTATCAAAATAATGTTCATAACCAAACAGATATTACATAAATAATTAAAATTTAAGATCAAAGTTGATAGTTTTACACACTTTTAAGAAACAGTTAAAAAATTGCATTTGATGTAGTTAATGGCGACGAGTTTATTAATACTTAAAATTTACTGCAGCTATAGACTAAATAAATAAAAGTAAAAAACTAAATGTAACTTGTAAAAGAAGAAGAGATTAACTAACAGACTAAAAACCCTGCTTGCCTCTTTTTTCCCACCAAGGAACTATCTGTGGTGATTTTCATCTTGGAGGGAACAGGCTAGCTCAACCTATCCTCACATTTCCCCATTCTGTCTTTCTCGCTCGTCTGTCTCCTTCCTCTTCATGATGGCTGACAGCATCTGTCGCACCGTTTCCCAGTTTTCCTTGGAGTGACGCATAATCTGGACCATGTTGTCGGGTGACAAATTTTCTCCTGTTATCGTGTATGCTCTCAATCTTTCTGCAGTCCATCTCCCGCATATGAATAATGTATGTTTGGCTGTGTCGACTGCGCCGCAGTATGTACAGTCGTCGTCCTGGTCCTTCCCAATCCTCAGGGTGAAGGACTTAAAACACCCATGGGCTGTCAGGGCTTGCGTGACATAGTAGTCTATGTTCCTGAACTTGCAGGCCAGCCACTCTGGTATGTTGGGGATGAGCCTTTTTGTCCACTGCCCTTTGTCCTGATTCCTAGACCACTCCTCTTGCCATTTCTCCACCGAATGTGTTCTGGTAGCGTTTCTCACCTCAGATCCCCCTCCTGCCTCGTATATCTGTCGCCTTTCCTCTGCAAGGAGTCGCAGAGGGAGGGTTCCTGTCACCACTTGCAGAGCCGCAGTCGACACAGTGCGGTAGGCCGAGGCTACCCCTATTAACGCCTGGCGTTGATCTTTCTCATATAACTTGTTGTACTTGCCATATCCCAGCATTCCGCACCAAACAGAGGCTCCGTACAACAAAGTTGAGTGAACTGTCCCTAGCAAAACCTTCCCTTTTCCCTAGTTGGGGTCTCCAACGTTCGGCATCAATCGTCGTAGCATACCAGCTCTTTCTTCCGTCTTGTTGGCCGCCGTCTTAAGATGTTCCGCGAATGAGCCGTTTGCGCCAAAACCTGAACCGAAGCCAAACCTGATCGCACCTGGAAAGTCCAAAAATTAAAAGACGATTACAATGACATTTGATGAGGATGACAGAAGTGCGTCCTAAGATTGGCAATACTTAATTAAAATTTCGATATTTATTTACGTTAAATATCCTTTTGCATATTTTTTATGAAATTGGACACTTATTTTGGAACAAATAAAATTCCTGAATCGGATATTTATTTTGGAACGGAGGGAGTAATTAGATAAATAGAAAGACAACGGAATGGTAGAAACTGGGAAAGAAATTGTACAAATACAAAGAACCAGGTAACAGAAGATCCAGCACTGTTATACAACTCGAAAAAAGTTTATTTCGTAAATTAGAGTTGTCCTCCTTAAGCTAATCCTGTAAATTTTGTCTGACATGAAAACTGATGTCTTGGATGTCCACATGAATAGACCATTTAATTTAATTCATTTCATTAAAATTAATTTGGCAAAATATATATGTTTTTCTTGGACAAAAACCTGTTTAAACTTGAGATGAAGACATGCTTAACATTAAAATTGTAGCTAATTTCACAAGTCAAGCAGAAAAAAATGTCATATGGTATTAATTTTAATGAATTTCCGCTCTATAACGACGTGACAACAAATTGAATCTCGTAAGTTAAAATATATATATATACATACCATATGAAATTGAAACCATCAGATAAAATCGTCAAGTAAATCGTTAATTTTAATACGTATTTAAACCCAGTTCCGTCTTTTCCATAAGGGCACATGGGACATGAGCCCAGACCTCCCGGCTTGATGGGGGCCTCAAAATGCTGAGGTCGTCGTTTACACGGAAAAAAGAGGAGCTCAATTTTTAGCGCAACTTTACTACAGTTTTACTACTTTTATTAAAAAACCTTGCAAATGAATCGGCGGACTTGAGTATCTCAGCCTTACATACTCTAATAAAAGCAGATAAATTAGAAGAAATTTTACCGAATGTGCCAGTTGCTACAAGGATATTCCTTTGCTTAATGGTCACCAATTGTATTGGAGACTGCTCATTTTCACGGCTAAAAAGAATAAAAAATTAATTACGAACGACTATGTTACAAGAACGACTTACTAATTTGTCAGTCATGTGCATAGAAAGTGATATCCTTCAAAAATTAGACTCTGAGGACATTTATTCTGCACAACAGAAATCCCAGAAGAAATCATCATCCTTAACGTAAGTCCAATTCTCAAAATAGTAATCACGTCACTTATATTTGATTTGTATAAAGCTAACCATAATAACCAATAAAGTCATTAAATAAAAGTAAATACTGATGTTTTCAATTATTTTTTTTTACATTCTAAAAGGGCCCCAAACTCTGTATGCCCAAGGGCCCCTACATGGCCTAAGACGGCCCTGTTTAGACCAAGTGGAATTCCATTATCAACAAATATAGTAATTTTCGACGAAGGTTCTAAACTATATTGTTGAAAAAATGATTGGCGGATTGGCGAATTATTTTAATATTTCTACACAAAACTATATTAATATAAAAGTTATTTGAAACCCACAAATTTATTTTAAAAATTACATTACATTATTGTCTGATGTCTATTAAGTTATTGAAACATATAGACCGGGAGCTCATGACATTTTTGGTCTCCGATTTCATACAGCATGCCTTTTGGAGGAGAGAATATTTACCCTGTGACAACAAAAAAAGGATGGTACTAAACCCCTGCACGCTTTCCGGTCATAGGGAAAATTGCATTTCCACTTGCACAAAATTTTTGTGTTTTTCTCTGATTTAATATTGCTTGCCCTTTTGTCAAAAGGAAGTTATAACAAATTTAAAATCTTTTAATTATAGGCATGCTGTATGAAAACGCGGAAAATCATATTTTTTTATTACAAGATCACATGACCGTTTGAGCTCTTTGGGACCCTCCGAATCGCATGCATATATTTAAAAGACTTGAAATTTGTTATAACTGTCTTTTGACAAAAGGGCAAGTAATATTAAATCAGAGAAAAGCACAAAAATTTTGTGTTTAAGTGGAAATGCAATTTTCCCTATGACCGGAAAGCGTGCAGGCGTTTAGTACCATCCCTTTTTTGTTGTCACAGGGTAAATATTCTCTCCTCCAAAAGGCATGCTGTATGAAATCGGAGACCAAAAACTGTCATGAGCTCTCGGTCTAATAAAATTTTTACAATAAAAATTTCAACAATTAATTTTTTTTTAAATAAATTACGGTTCTTTTAACCGGTTTTTGTACTGATGATACCACATATAACTAATCATACCTCTATCATTAATATATTGGTAATAATATATCCTATCAACCCTTTTTCCTAAATACAAAATATGAATAAATTTCTGTCATTTCAGATGATTTATTTCGGGAATATCGGAATTACGATCAACTGTCGAATTAATTTTAATTGACTTTATATTAACTCAAACGTTAAAAACTAATGACAATTGTTTATAATTTGATACAAAATAAACAAAATTTGATTTAATATACTATTTATATTGGCAGTGTAAAGTTTATAAAGTTTTAATAAATTTAGAGAAACCAGACAGTAATAAAATATTATGGATCAGACGATGTAAAACCGTTATAATTTATTTCTCTCTCTTCACGTATTCGTAAAACGGATATGCGGAGCAAAGTTACTGGTCTGTCAATTCTCATTACATTTCTCGCTATATGTTACCTGATATAGCATAGAAATATCCAATAATTCTGTGAAAAAGAAATATCTAACAGACAATAGGATAGAGTGAAAGGTTTGACATACAATAGTAAATACGAAAAATAGTGTGTATATACCAAGTATAGATTCCTATATCTCTTCGATAGAGCATAAATTCTCTGTATCCTGATATCTCGATCTGTTGTGCGCGAGTGTTAATTTAGCGAAGGTTTCAAGCTTTTGTAAAACTGTTCTTTACCAGGTAATAGGCCTTTTTAGGGTTTTGTAGGTATGACCAGAAAACCCTTATACCGTCATTTTGTCGTCTGTCTGTCTGTCTGTCTGTCTGTCTGTCTGTCTGTCTGTCTGTCTGTCTGTCTGTCTGTCTGTCTGTCTGTCTGTCTGTCTGTCTGTCTGTCTGTTCGGTAAAAATTGTAGCCAAACGGCTAAACCTAGAGAGTTGAAATTTGGCATGCTTATACAACTCTTTGACCCGCACATAGCAAAAATACTAAAACATCTAAAAGACATATCCCTCTAAAAATATAAACAAATATGTGCTCCTTGAAAAAAAATATATTTTTTTAAAATTCTGAGTAGGGTGTCAAATGAAAGCCCTTAGTACGTGGATTAACGATCAAAATTTCATTTTTGCAAAATAAATTATTTTGATGCGATTTTTGCCAAAATTGTGCAAAAAAATTTTTGTCCCACACCCTGTAGCCCAGATGGTTTAAACTAAAAATCTGAAAAAATTCTAAGTAATGTACATTGGTGTGAACCGGAATAGTACAACAGGAATTTTTGATCAGATTATGTTTTCGGAAAATAACGCATTTTTTTGTGTTTTAAACTAAAATATGTTAACTATTTAATACGTTGTGTAACATACCTCATCAGTAGCTCTCGTGGCGTGGTTGGATTTGTCGTACGCTTAATAATATAAGAAACTTGCAAACTAGGGTTCGAATCCTGTTGATTTTATTTTTTTTTTGCATTTTTATTTTGTTTAAATTATTTTGTTAAAATCTACTATTATACTGTACAAGTGTTGGTATGTATGTTCTATTCAACTTCTGGTGTATCTTCATTTTTCCGGTAACACGGAGAGACGAAAATGAACCGCCGTTTTATCCGGGTGATATTTTTTTAGTGCTTAGGCTTAATTTTATTTCGCCAGGGGGTACTGACTAATTTTTATTGATACAAATCATGCATTTTTTCCTCGAAACCATTTCGAATCAAAGTCACCATTGATCGGCACGGACAGGTTTTATCAGACGATAATTCAAAAATATTCTTAATACAAGACGGCCGGTCCAGAAAATTTACGACGAGAATCAAAGTGTTAAATGGTAATAATGGTGCGAGATAATATTTTGAGGTATCAGAAAACATTTTTCAAAGAATGTGGGCCATTATTTGAGCATTTTGAGGCAAAAATATGCTTACAAGGTTTCAAAAGGAGACAGTTGTCAAATTGTTTGCATTTTAAAATGGGACGAGATTTCTCATTTTGAACGTGTTTCTTGACAGAAGAATACTAATTATGTATTTAAGGTGAAGTAACAATAAAGTTTAAGACATTTGCAGGTCGAATTTCCATAAAATAGTGTTAAAAAAGATTTATATATATTAAAAATTTCAGGGTTAATGAAAGTGTTAAGTGGTGATAATGGTTCAATATAGCTTTTTTGACGTGCGAGATAATATTTTGAAGCATCGGAAAATATTTTTCAAAGGATCTTGGCCATTATTGGATCATTTTGAGACAAAAATATGCTTACAAGATTTCAAAAGGTGACATCTGTCAAATTTTTTTCAATTTAAAATGTGACGAGTTTTCACATTTTGAACGTATTTCTTGACAGAAGAAAACTAATTAAGTATGTAAGGTGAATTAACGATAAAACTTAGGACGTTTGCAGGGGGAATTTCCATAAAATAGTGTTAAAAAAAGATGAGCGACGAGTTTTATAATCGACAAGTGCGACAAAATGCCTTATTATATTAAAACGAGTCGCGAAGCGACGAGTTTTGACAACGTAGGGGAGAAGACCGGCGTAGCCGGGCTGAGGCCCCTAGTTCTAGTTATATTTGGCAAATGTTGCATTTAATTTTTAAAAGCGTAAATTTAATAACTAGTGGAAAGTGTTGAAATTATAATTTAATTCTATGTTTGACGAAATCAAAGGGCGGTTCTTATGATGTAAGCAACCGATGGAAACCATAGGTGCAATTTTCAAAATCTTAATGAACTTTGCTATATAAAAAAAATACTGCATATATTTAGAAACTTAAATAATTAGGCATTCGAATTAAATTCATAAAAAAATATTTTGACATAAAATAATCATCGTTCAGTTACTAAATACCTGCCAAACCCAGAAATGTGTGAAAATTCACACTTTACATCAATTTTTGTGAATGCCGTTCGGTCTCTACGCAATGCTTGGACAATAAAATTCTACTTTGTTGTTCTTATCATTATGGAAATATATATATATTTTTGTGCAGTATGGAGCTCCTCTAAGACTGTTCTTCACCAGGTAATAGGCCATTTTTTCGTTTTGTTGCAAATTTCACAGCAGAGCTATCTTCAAGATTACTGTTTGGTCTCTAAGCAAAACTTGGCCAATACAGTTCCACTATGTTGTTCTTATCATTACCCTAATTTTCTTTTGAGCAATTTGGAGCTCCTGTAAGACAGTTCTTCTCCAGGTAATAGGCATTTTTTCAGTTTTGTTGCAAATTTCACTGTAGAGCTATCTTCAAGATTACCGTTTGGCCTCTAAGCAAAACTTGGCCAATACAGTTCCACTATGTTGTTCTTATCATTCCCCTAATTTTCTTTTGAGCAATTTGGAGCTCCTGTAAGAATATTTTTCTCCAGGTAATAGGTAATTTTTCCGTTTGGTTTCAAATTTTACTCTAGAGGCATCCTCGTGATTGGCATTTAACCCACAACGGGCAGATACAAAAAAATACATATAAATATATGCCAATAAAACAAAAATAATTACATACCTAATCGAATAATAATCTTGTAGAATATACAAAATATACAAAATATACAATATACAAAAATTTGCAATACACAAAAATTCATAATTGCAAAACTCTAATGAAATAAACATATTAATTGTTAATTGTTTCATAAGTTCAAAAGCAGTCGGTTCAAATGCATAATAGCAGCACATGCGGTTTAAAGGCGATTTTAAGTGTATATTGGTATGACCATGAGGAATGTAGAACAGTAATGATTTCTAGTGGACCTGAAAGTAACATGGAAGTTTAAATGGCGAAGAGACACTGGGTGCGTTTTGTTGTGCCAATTCTGGTTTCGGTTTAATCAGAATATGCGTTTTGTTGCGACTGTATTCTCATTCTATTCATTCTACTCATTCGATGACTCGAGGTCGAACGACTGGAATGGATAAGTGTGGTGGGGATGAAAAGTAATACATATTTGAATTCAGTTGCTTTCATTTGGTTTTTAAATGTATTAGAATTAAATTTTGGTATTACTGCTTCAAAATAATTTTTTCTTTTAGGTATTTTCTCATTTTGTGTCCTAAAATTAATATATACCTATATGATTTTAATATAGTATTGTTAAATCTATACTTAAAATGTATGTTCAATTCAATTACTCGTTCTTAAACATTATGTTCTAGAATATTTGCTTCAAATAAAGTTTTCTTATTCTGCATTTATTATTTAGATTATCCATTTAGGTGAAATATGTTCGTTATTTGTTCTACAACCATATGACTTAACCTCCATGCAAACGTCATTCCATGTTTACTCCACGATCAAAATTGTCGTTTTCTTGCGCTTCAATTCTAGTGTTTCTAACCAGCCACCTACCAAACGCACCCATTGGATCGTCAATAGAATTGCGCAACATTTTACTTAGATAATTCACTGAGTAAATTTTGCGGCAACTAGTTAGGGAGTAGGTAGAAAATATGCTCAGGAGCGTTTCGTATGATAGTTCCCTAGGTGGATAATATCCCATAACTTTATAATAAATATATTTAAGAAAACGACGTTGTACTCTTTCTAATGCATTAAGTGGGAAACAGAATGCACCGAGTTCTACGATGCGTTAACGGCGTACGTACGGCGATATCTGTCAGAAGAAAGTTAAAACCAAGCTGTCGTACTCGTACAAGCTGTTAAGTGCACAGAATGAACAACGTCCTCCGGCGTTCGACCGCCGTTGATACTGAATGTTCGTCAACTTCCAACTTTTGACGCTGTTGAACGTTGACGCAGAACACCTAACCTCAGTTTTTACTGAATAATAAAGTTTTTGTATGTATAAATAACTTGCATACAACATAAATAACATCACGCACAAGTCTTCATCATCCATTATACTTTTAATAAAAGAAAGCGCACGTATAAACACAGATATAGGTTGTCAAGTGACACTTGACGGCGTTAAAAATTATTGCATTGTGTGCAGGCGAAAATTCTCAACGGCGCTAACGCAACGTTGTCGCAAATGACGCCGCGCTGACGCCGTAGCGCGCTGTGCATTCTGTTCCAGGCTTTAATATGACAATCATAGAGAGGCTTCCAAACAATAGAGTAATAGTCGAGTTTTGAACGCACAATTGCGTAGTAAAATATAAAAATGGCATTTAAGTTAATGAAAGTGTGAGTATTGCGAATTATAAAACCGAGCATTTTTATTGCTGAAGAACAGATATTATCTTAGTGCAAGTTGAATGTTAATTTTTGGTCAAAAGTAACACCGAGGTCCCGAATCGTATTACAACGCGATTTTGGTTCAAAATGGAGTATACAAAAGAAGTGGGATTGAGTTTCCGAGTAAATGATAAAATTTTACATTCATTTAAAATTAAATTAAGTTTGTTAGTCATACACCAGTTACTAAGAATGTTTAAGTCCGATTTAAGTTCGCAATCCTTTCTCGAGTTAATTGATCTGAAAATTTTTAAGTCGTCAGCAAAAAGTAGGTGGTCACTGGTAAATAGTTCACTGATATCATTAATAAATAACAAAAAAAGTAGCGGTCCTAGGTTTGAGCCCTGTGATACCCCGGAAGTTATTGGAAAAGTATTGAGACCGCGTAAGCTTACATAGAGAGCTATTAACAGTGTTTTACTGTTTTTTTCTGGTGTAAATCCACCTTAATCCCGACTAAGTTGAAAGATGACAATAATGCGATCATCTTACTAAGCTAAAAAGTTATAAACCACTTAACACCAGACTTACTAAGGTTCTAAAAGATTAAAATTCATTAGCTTAATATCAAAGGTTTTTTACATTCTTCTACCTTTCTTTTATTTTACGAACAATTAAGCATTTTATTCCCCCATAATTATATCATTCCTCATTTAGGCTTAGAAATAAAGCAGAAGTAAAAAAAAGTCTCTTAGAAAATTTATCTGCGTACGATTTTAATTACATCTGTATACAAAACACAAAAGCAAAACGGAGGACAACATTAACAATTTATCATAATTATTGCAGTTAACACGGTCTGGTCTGGCGTGGCCCTCGCGTTGAACAAACACCATTAATAAAAGTGCTAAGACAGCTGCTGAAACAATGAGTTGATAACAGCTACATCAACCATGTGAACAGCTACTTTCAAACAAAAGATAATTGCTAATTAACAACAGCTATTACGAAAAATTTGTATTTTACGACCGCATTTCTTTTGATTTCACGCTTACAGGATAACGGATGAATTAAAAAACATTAGTCTATAACACAAATGACAAGCAGACGAATACAATGACATATGAGGGCAATAAAACAGGACAGAATTGTAGGATCCATTTAATAGCTGCTTCACCAGAGGCGAATTAAGCGGTGGGCGGACTGGGCGGCCACCCGGGGCTCACGAGGCCGGGGGGCCTACCAAAGTTTACATACAAATATTTCCATTCTATTTAAAAGAGAGGGCCAATTTTAATTTTACCACCAAGGGCCCCCAAGCAACTTAATTCGCCAGCGTGCTTCACAACGGTGTGGTAGCTGTTGGATGTCGTTTCTCCATTGCAGTTTAACTCTAAAGCTACGTTCAAAGCTCTAAAATTAATAGACTATACGTTATGAATTGTTCACTGTTTATTGTCACCATACTCGAAGGAGCGATTCAAAAATATTTGGTATAAAGTTATCCCGAAGAACATAATCTGGAAATACGAGGTGTGTGAATTAACTAACAGAACTGGCAACATAGCGTTTGATTTGGCAACATTTGGACGCGGGACTTAAAGGGATGGCAGGTGAACATGTGATACGCCTTCATTGCGAGTTTGAACTCGCTACAGTAATTTTGTTGTCCATAGCAATTTTTTTCGTGAAACTGTTTTTTCTAGTGCGTTCTAAAAATGAGTGACATTCATTCGAGCAACGGTGTGCTATCAGGTTTTGCTTTAGACTTGGGCACAGTGCAACGGAAACTTTTGCAAAACTTCAGCAGGCCTACGGACCCACTTTGGGGATCCCTGAAGTAACCTATCATTTTTCATTTACAGATTTTTTTTTAACTTTTTCAAGTGGTATACTACAAACAAGTGAGGTGAAGCTTATTGGTCATTTCAATGGTACAAATTACACCTAAATCCAACCGTACCTTTGTAAAATTCTTTGTAAAAAATGTATATGACAGTTTAGTCGTCACCTTAATCCTTGGTCCATTTAGCGTGAGTTAATATTCTGTCCCTAATTATCCTCGTAATGAGAAGGATGGTAAACCGCGCTTTTTAAATTTCGTCGCCTTTTTTCCGTCTGGACATTTGCATAAAAGCAGACATTGCAGAGTACATTTGATATAGGACATAGAGAGGTAGGAGGATCGGATTATATACGGGCTTACGTGAGTCAGACCCTTTGTTTCGCTTTACCTCTATCACTGAATCGAAAACAGTGCCGTACAGCTAAAGGAGAAATATTACATAAAAATCTCAGATTTTTATTTTATTAAGTATTATATCTTTGATACCAATATATATATTGAGAAGAGACATGCTCGAATTCGCTAACTGGTGGCCAAATTATTGTACTAAATTCTGCAGTATAATTTGAACTTATTGGGGGAAGCCGGGTCATAACGGGCTCCCAGGGTATAACGGGCTCCCCTCTTTTTGGCTGTTAGAGCTGAATGATCTTTATATCATACAATAATAATTAGCAAGTGTCTGTATGTACTATCGGTAACATTGTGAGGTCAATTTTTCGTAAGGTTTTCGTGATTGGCTAGCTGTGGACACCTTGTTTCTTGATTGGCTGACAGGTGACACACTCTCGCGTGATTGGGTGACTGATGATATCCTGTCCCGTGATTCGCTGACCGACGATGAAATTATACGTTAAAAAATAAAACCAAAACACATACAAAGAATTGAAATTTTTATATTATAAATCCGTCATTGTTGACGGGTAATAACCTAGTTTATAAATAATAATGTAAAATAACACTGGTCAACAAATTTAAACTTTGTTTTTGCTGACTTAGATCTGATACTTGTTTTTAACTAATTTTGGAGTGCTGATTTCAAAAATGTTAACAGTTCCTGCCTATCACGTCAAATTTTTGTTCTATCGTATTTTCACTTTTTTCACCTTTTCACGTTTTGATATACGTCTAGTTTAATTTCAACTTCGCTCTTGTTGTCCAATATATTTCGTAGGAACGCCTTACATGCAGGTACTTGTTATAGACCTTTTACCAACGGCGGGGATTGCAAGGTCAAGGGTAAGAATGCATGGCAGTCTTTCGTGGCGCTCATCAAAAATTTTCTCGGGAATAAAGAAATCGAAAACTATGTGGAGGTCTTTGAAAATTTGATTGAAAATTATCATCATCTGGGGTGCAACATGAGCGTGAAACTTCATTTTTTAAACAGTCATCTTGACAAATTTCCTGTCAATCTTGGAGATGTTAGTGATGAACAGGGTGAACGTTTCCATCAGGATTTAAAAGAGATGGAGAGACGTTATCAAGGAAGGTGGGATACTCACATGATGGCTGACTACTGTTGGAGTATTAAAAGAGATTTATCGGGAATGGTGCACTCCAGAAGATCTTACAAACAACCATTTAATCCTTAAATTATTTTGTATTCTTATTTTAACACTCCAATGCATTAAAATGTAATTAAAACTGTTCTCATTTTCTTTCTTTCACTATAAATAAAATTTTAAGAATATTTTCTAATTATTTACTCCTTATTGTTCTCCAAATTTGTACCAATTACAGTATCGACGTCTAAAATTAAACGATAGAAGCATTATTTGGCCGAAAATATGTATTTGTTGTAGAGCAAAAATCTGATATGATACGCAAAAACTGGTGATATTTGAGTTCAGCAGCACCAAATTAGTAAGAAACAAGTCTTAGATGTAAGTCAGCAAAAATTGTGTTGACCAGTGTTATTTTATTATCCTCCGCTCCTCACTCAAGTATCTATTGCAACTAAATCCTTCAAGAGAGTTTCACTAACTGATAAACTGGTACTTAATGTGGGATTTAAAACTTATAAAAATAGTCGGTATTAATCCTTAAACAATGAAGTAAGTCCTGAAAAATCCTTGGTACGCCTATTATTCAAGCACGTTCGATTCGCCCCCATGTTAAAAGAAAGAGGCAGGATGGCTGTAAACAAGGAGAGGTATAGAGGCTCCAACTACAGTCTGTAATGGTGCGGAACAAATCCGGCTCCAGCGACTTTTATCATCGTGTCAACACCAGTTGCAGGCCGCAATATACACACAACTACCATTGCATGATTTTTCATTCTTTACCATTCTCTCTGTTTCTGAATAATTTCACTATACCCAAACAGCTGACTACATCAAAATTATATTTACTTTTTTAATTATAAAAAAAAATTAAATACCATTATGTTGATTTTTTGTGATGTATTTCGGGTTTACGTTAATTTGGGATTTAATTTTTTTTTATAAAAGAGAGTAAATATTAATATAAGAAATAGCTGGGATGAGTAAAGGAAGATAAGGATAATTTAGAAAAGAAAAGATGCACAAAAGAAAATTAAATTGCTAATTTTTGGAATAAGAAAATTTCGCAAATATGTGAACAATAAAAGGATCTTTATAATTATTGTAAAATGCTTTTAAAGGACAAAACCTGGACGTTTTTTTATCACTCAAATTATATCTACTTATTTTTACGTACTATATGTTTCATTTTTACCGATCGCCAACATATAATGGGTGTTTTTTTTAGAGGTATAGAACTTTAAATTGCAATAAAACAACGATGGATTATTCGATTGACATGAATTTTTTTTTATTCGAAAGATAATCTTGTGGCATTACATTTTAAATATGATTTCTGGCATATGACCGCCACGGCTGGCTCGGATGTAGTCCAATCTGGACGTCCAATTTTCGATGACTTTTTCCAACATTTGTGGCCGTATATCGGCAATAACACGGCGAATGTTGTCTTCCAAATGGTCAAGCGTTTGTGGCATATCCGCATAGACCAATGACTTTACATAGCCCCACAGAAAGTAGTCCAGCGGTGTTAAATCACAAGATCTTGGAGGCCAATTCACAGGTCCAAAACATGAAATTAGGCGGTCACCAAACGTGTCTTTCAATAAATCGATTGTGGCACGAGCTGTGTGACATGTTGCGCCGTCTTGTTGGTATGATTTAATGTAATGCCACAAGATTATCTTTCGAATAAAAAAAAATTCATGTCAATCGAATAATCCATCGTTGTTTTATTGCAATTTAAAGTTCTATACCTCTAAAAAAACACCCGTTATAAGGGAGGTATTGTGATCATACCGATTTTAACACTTCGAGATTTCGATGGATCTCCACGAATTGAGGCCCCTACATAACGTTTTGACTATTTTTAGCATGATGTCTGTCGGTGTATCAGTCTGTCTGTCCGTCTGTCTGTCTGTCTGTCTGTCTGTCTGTCTGTCTGTCTATTTGTTCGTGTATACGTGCAGGCCAAATTCAGCTAAAAGGATTTTTATAAAACTTCATATTTAAGCTTTTGACATCAATGGCACGAGTTGATCAACTTTTGGTAAAAATCGGTTAACTAGAAATGGGAGTTTACTCATGTTGGTTTTAAGATTTTTGCGAAAATTTCACAACAGAGAAATATTTCTAAAAAAATTATTTTCTTCAAGGACGACATTTAATTGTTTAAAAATAAGATTTTAACATAGAACTCCACAAAAATCTTTTAGTAATTTCATTAATTAAATATTTAACTTTGTCATTTTCTCTTTCTTAAACACGAAAATCCCTTATTTGACAATTTAAATGTGTAAATACACCTTATAGTGTACACTAGGTATAGCAATTTTCTCCAATTTTATGTATGGGCACGTACGAAGGTTTGCTAAGGCGACGATAACAACTACACTGGAAAATTAATGCTGTTTCACTTGATTAGCCTTTATCATCAAAGTTCCCGCTATAATTGTACTCACACACATCTATCATTAACTTTGTCTTATAGTTTATATCTATTCGCAATAGTTAGGAGAAAAAAATGATGTGAAGTGTGAATTTTCACACATTTCAAGGTTTCGCAGGTATTTAGTAAGTGAATGATGATTATTTGGGATGCCGAAATAAATTTTATGTTATTATTATTTTTTTGTTAATTTTAATTCGAATGCCTAATACCATTATTTAGGTTTCTAAATATGTGCAGTATTTTTTTTATATATATATATATAGCAAAGTTCATTAAGATTTTGAAAATTGCGGCTATGGCTTCCATTGGTTGTTTTAGGTCATAACTCAGCCCCTCTGATTTCGTGTATTCAATTTCAAGAATTTCCACTGGTTATTAAATTTAAGTTTTTAAAAATTAAATGCAACATTTGCCCAAATATGACTAGAATTTTGAAAAAAAAAATAAAAATAAAAATGCAAAAAAACAGAAAAATTAAAAATGTCTCGAGACCGGAGCGAACTTTAGTTTGCAAATTAGACCGCGAGCATGCTAACCATTACACTAACAAAGCATGCTGGTTTATTGTGTTACATAAATTATTAAATATTTTGCATGGTCAAGCAAAAAACACAAAAAATGCGTCATTTTCCGAAAACATAATCCGATCAAAAATTCCTGTTGTACTATTCTGGTTCACACAAATGTACATTACTTAGAATTTTTTCAGATTTTTATTTTAAACCATCGTGTGGGACAATTTTTTTTGCACAATTTTGGCAAAAATCGCTTCAAAATAATTTATTTTGCGAAAATAAAATTTTGATCGTTAATCCACGTACTAAAGGCCTTCATTTCATACCCTAATAAGAATTAAAAAAAAATTTTTTTTTTCGATGGGCAGATATTTGTTTATATTTTTGGGGGATATATTTTTTAGATGTTTTAGTATTTTTCATATGTGCGGATCAAACAGAGAGTCGAGCACTTTCGTAACCGCAGAAGGATTAAGACAGGGAGGAGGATTAAGTCCTACCCTCTTTATAACTTTTATGGACGAAATTATAAAAAAGAGTAAAAAAGAAACGTCTAAATTCAGAATTGGATACAGG
Organism: Liopterus haemorrhoidalis; assembly: GCA_963971575.1. Classification (NCBI taxonomy): domain Eukaryota; kingdom Metazoa; phylum Arthropoda; class Insecta; order Coleoptera; family Dytiscidae; genus Liopterus; species Liopterus haemorrhoidalis. Next base: position 3,733,548 of record OZ020618.1, read on the forward strand.
AACATGCGAATAACAGAAATATCGGAAGGAGTATGTGCAGATGACGTAGTAATAATAGCAAAAGGAAGAAACGAATTGCAAGAAAATCTAAATATATGGAATAAAACATTCAAAGAATATAATATGACAATGAACAAAAGTAAGACTAAAGTTATGATTATTGGAGCAGATGAAGACTTAAATTTAAGAATAGAGGACACGAACATAGAACAAGTCAAGAATATCAGATATTTAGGAGTAGATATACGAGATGATGGAAAACAGGAAATGGAGATAAATACAAGAATTGAGAAAGCAATGAAACTCTACTATGACATAAATAGTACTCTTATCAACAAAAAAGAAATAACAAAAGAGACAAAAATGAATATATTTAAAACGATATACAGACCGGTACTGACTTTCGGATGCGAAACGTGGACACTTTCAAGAAGGGAAAAGAATAAAATACAAGCTGCAGAAATGAAGTATTTAAGAAGGGTGAAAGGAGTGACCAAAATGGACAGAATTAAAAGTACGGAGATAAGGAAAGAACTTAACATAGAAGCAATAGATAAATTCATAGAAAATAGGCAACTAAGCTGGTGGGGACATATGCACAGACTACAAGAAACAAGAAAAGTGAAGCAAGTCTGGGAGACAAGAACATACGGAAAGAACAAAATAGGAAGACCAAGAAACACATGGGACAAAACATTAAAAGATATATTAGAAGAGAGAGGAAAAACGATTGTAGAAGCCAAAAAAATGACGAAGAATAAAAAAGAATGGGCTAACTTCGTATATAAATACGTAGATACGCATTTTACGCCATAGAACAAAACAAAAAAATGAAAGAGAGAAAGAAATGCAGCCTACACCATATATGGTAGAAGGCTTTTAGATATATATATATGTGCGGGTCAAAGAGTTGTATAAGCATGCCAAATTTCAATTCTCTAGGTTTAGCCGTTTGGCTACAATTTTTACCGAACAGACAGACAAACAGACAGACAGACAAACATACGATAAAATGACGGTATAAGGGTTTTTTGGTCATACCTACAAAACCTTAAAATTTAGGAGAAATAAAACGGAGTTCTACAACCATGAAAAACAAACATTTCAATTGTTTTTTTTTGTTTTGAAATGTGTCACTTTTAGACACTAGTGCTTAAATTATGTCACTTTTAGGCAATAGTGACTATTACTTATGTCCACAACTCGTACAACTCTTCCACAATATACAAAAATATGACATTTTACGTACTAGTTGTGTAAATAACTATTTTCTTTCGAAATATACTTGTTGGAGTAATTTAAAATTTGTTTTAAATTGCTGGAAAATTGTATTAAATTTGTAGTAGCATCTGAGTGGATAAAATATTTACAGGTATCTGTAATATCGGTGGGAGGTAATTGCACGTTGGTAATAATATGGCAAGTTTGAAACAATTTTCGTGCATTTTGCGCCATTAAGCAGATAAATGCTTTGGGTGGTGTAGACGCGCCATTTAACAGAGATTGCAGGTTTCCGAGCCTGTAAACAGATGTGCTCGAGTGTTGCATATTTCTTCGCTAGCAATTACACACGTACTCTCTGCTGACGATACGATACTATCTGTATCAGGGTCTGAATTGCAAAGAGTTGCAACCGTGGATATCATACGATACACCTGTGTACGTCCGAATGCCTTCAAACACTCACTATCTCTCTCCAGGAATTCATCTTTTCTCGCACACTTGCTTTGCTGAAACACCAATACTGAATACGAACTTATAAATATTACTGAATTTTAAGAAAGCTTCAAAGGCAAGGTAACTACTAAAGTCTTACAAGTTTTTTATACAAAACTAACAACCTAAAATAAAATTACATTTGTTAGTAGTTTTTTCAAGTTAATTCGGTACCTTTGCTTTACTTCCCGAGATTTTACATGCAGATTGATCGACAGAGAACCGATAAACAAATACGAAGTTGACCCAACTATTAAAAATAGTGTTTTCAAAGAAAATATTTATATTAGAAGGTAAATTACTCTCTCTCATTTTCATTCTTTCTTATTTTTCGATCCATTGTCTTAAGGCTGCGTATAACCCCTAGATGTTACCAATTTCTTATACAAAATTAACAAACTGAAATAAAATTAGTATCAATCTATACATCAAATTTTGCACCGAATTTTTATCTATCTAATAGGATATTTTTAATTGTAGAAATATTTATTGTAAAAATATTATCGCTCAATAACTTAATAATTTACATCAGCAACATTGTTCTATAATTTTTTAAATCTATTTATGGGTTTCAAATAACTTTTATATTTATATAGTTTTGTGTAGAAATGTTCAAATAATACGTCAACATTTTTTTCGACTTGATTACTTATAGTTTAGAACCCTCGTCGAAAAATATTATACTTGATGATAATGGAATGCCACTTGGCACACGTATTCTTCACATAAATTAAATCATTTTTACCCGTTACAACTATTTTGAGAACCGCGGCAGAATCAAGATGGCGGCAAATATAGACTACCAAGTACAATAACTATAAGTAGTTTTCACAATAGAACAAAATAGCTAAAATCCTTTTTGTAGAATGAAGCTTTAGCTACAATTTGCCGCATCGTACACAAATATGCGTCGATTGGTTTACAAGATGGCGCCTATAATGCAATTTGCTTAATTACAATTACATAACAGTTTTTTCTAAAATTTAAAATATCCTATTAGATAGATAAAAATTCGCTGCAAATTTTGATATATAGATTGTTATTAATTTTATTTCCGATTATTAGTTTTGTATAAGAAACTATTGAGGACTATAGGGTTGTGCGTCGCCTTAATGGATTTGGTGGCATCAGGTCCGCACAATTGTTTTCGTTTTCGGAGCTACACGTTTCTCGATCTTTGACCAAATGTGTAGTTTCTTGTAGTAGGTGATAATAATAATAATAATAATGTTTATTGACGAAATACAAGGTGTCTCAAAAGAAATTTTATATTTAGTGGATCGATTAAAAAAAAAGTAAGCCGTATCTAGAAAAAATGTTTATTAATTATTAAAATACACTTTTTGGGGATTTATTTCTTAAAAATAATATCGTCTAAATGTAGACCCTCGCGTTCTCGGCACTCATTTAATCGAACAGTAAAATTACTTATGACGTCTCGGCAGGTGGACTCAGGGATGGCTACCATTTCGTGACGGATATTTTCTTTCAAATGCGCCAGTGAAGTCGGTTTATTGGCGTAAACTTTAGATTTAAGATAACCCTATAGGAAAAAGTCCATAGGGGTTAAATCTGGACTGCGTGGAGGCCAATTTATGTCACCTCTCCGGGAGATCAATTTGCCTGAGAATTAAGCTTCTGACTGGCATCTTGGGGCTTTAATTCTTGCACCAATTGAATTTTGTAGGGGTGCAGCTTTAGGTCTTTGTGCATAATGCGATGTAATGATGATCTATGCACATTTAAAGCACTTGCGCGCTTCCGAATTGAAAGGTTCGGGTCGTCACGAACAGACTGATTAACATTCTCCACGTTTTCTACCGTTCTTGATGACCTAGGTCGCCCGGATTTTGATTTATCCAGCGTTGTACCAATCTCTTCAAGCTTTTTAACCCAATGTCGAATGAGAGGAATGCTTGGCGCATCATTTAAGTGGCGAAAACCTCGAATACTGCAGAATTTTCTACGCGCTACAGTCGCCGAATCACCGTTTTTGTAAAATTCTCGCACGCATAACGCGCGGTCTGCTCCCGAGAAACGCTCCATAGCGACTAAATTCCCAAGAGCCAGGCTACCGATTGACATAACCCCCGCGCCCCTCGGATACGTTGCGTTCACGCAGTAAGCTAAATAAATATAAAATTTCTTTTGAGACACCTTGTACTATTACATGGTAACGTTACTAGTCAGTCATTTACATAAAAATATAAGTTATTTAAAACTAAAGTTATCGAACTCATCGAAGCGATACATGGGATTTACAGATTTACAGAATAGCTTTGATTTTTTCGTGGTTATTTTTGGGAGTTCTCTAATTTCCACAGGTATAAGGTTAAAAAATTTAATTGAAAAATAATTGATGGAGTTCCTCGATTTGTTAAGGCGTAAGAAGTTACTACGAATATTGTTTTTTAACCGAGTATTATGGTAATGGGTTTTACTGCAGGTTGGGAAATTTTTTAGATTTTGGTGAATATGGAATACGCAGTAAAAGATGAAAAGGGAAGGTAGGGACATTAGTCGGCTTGAAAAGTAGCAGAAGCAATAATTCTTATAACCTTACGCTGTAGGGCAAAAATTCTTTTGGCAGCTGGTGAATGTCCCCAGATTAATAAACCATAGCTTAACTGGGAGTGGAAAAGGGAAAAGTAAGCTTTTAGAACCACATCTATACTCACCTCTAGTTTTAGTTTTCTAATTAGATATATGGTAGACCTTAGTTTATGGCTCAGAAACTCTGTATGTTGGTCCCATCATAGATGGGAATCTACATGTATACCAAGGAAACTTACATACGAGGGATTGTCATAGTCATGTGTCTTTGTGGTTATGAGTAAGCTTTGGGACTTGGTAGTGTTAAAGGATAGTTTATTGCTGGTAAACCAGGAATTATCTTTGTCAATTAGTGAGAGATTTTCAGTCAATGAGAGAGAGTTTGTAGTCAATATGGTTGTATCATCCGCATAAAGTATTGATTTAGAATTCAGGAAGGAGGAGAAGTCATTAATATATTAGAAATAGTAGGGGGCCAAGTACAGAGCCTGGTTGTCTTATAGCTTCATTTGGTCGACCCAGGATTTGAAACATCTACCTCGATCGACGTCTATCTACTATCCCTTCCATGATTTATCTTTCCATGCCTTCTCTTCTGGATATATAACTTATAATTGAAAATATCGGAAAATATTTTATTGAAATACTTTTAATAAAGTACTATTATAATAAAACCATTTATCTTAAATTATATTTACTTTATTTCAACATAAACTCACAATTTTCGTGATTTAAATAGTTGGGCCAACTGCACTGATTCTTTTACAGTACGCCTGTGACAACTGTCGCTAGTATTTGTAATGTAAATGGGAATAATTAAAGTTATATTTATTGAACATTATTTTTGGGCTTACCAAAACCATGTGGAGGAGCTTGTAACGATTTTGCTAAACAATGAGATCTTAGATTTAATTTTTATTGGGAGGAGAAAATTTTTCTCATTCTTTGGACCATTCGTCTTTGGCATTATAGGCAGAAACAAGGGATTAAGCCAATGATTTGGAGGTGTTTGGTAGGTTTTTATGTATAGGTAGAATGTGGATGTTTCCACATTTTTGCCAAGTTAGAGAGCTGATTTGTTTCTCCAAATATGTGAACGTACAGAACAGAAAGTTCGTTTGAATTGTGGTGTTACTGAAGAATGCTCAATATCCCCTGGGTGGACAGAGTCACAAATGAAGAGATGTTTCGGAGGATTGGAGAGAAACCATGTCTGATGAATACTCTAAGTAAAAGAAGAAACTCTTGGATTGGACACATTGGACACACAGGACTAATCAATACTATACTGGAGGGCTCAGTAGATGGAACAAACTGCAGGGGTAGATCCAGACTGGACTATATTGGACAACTGATGGAGGAGTTAGGCTGCCTTTCCTATATCCAATTAAAAAGACTGGACCAGGAGACACATGGAGAGCTACAGCCAACCAATCCTTGGATTGAAACCGCAGAAGAAGACATGGAACCATGCTGAGGGAACCTATGTCCTTTGGAGAACGCTCCACCGGTCGTCGAAATGGTCAGCTTAGTGCTTTTGATTTCTTGTCGTGTCTTATAATAATGCCCAAGTCTCTTTTAACATTGTTACAATTTTCCCTTCTAATAATTTTGGTAACAAAAGCACATTTAGTTTATTTATTTTTTTGTTTTAAAAGTTCAGTTCTCAATTGTCAAACAAATCCTCATTACCCCAATATACAAAATTCCGTGAGCTTCCCCTAACTTTGTCATGTTGGTACGTATGATGTAGTGAAGTTTGTGACATTAGGACGGCGTTGCGATGCGTCACGATGCTGAAGTATAATAACAGGGCTCATTCACAGCTCTGAGATAAGAGGAAAGTTAGTTATGTACCAAGTTACATGCGTATCAACACAATACAACATGCTAGATGAATGTTTACTTGTAACTACATTTATAATAAATTTAAATTAATTACCTCTCGCAAAAGTTAAAACCATATGGTTATAGATTAATCATAAAAACGTCACAACTATACTAATTAATCAATATCTGGCAACAAAATAAGTTTTACACATGTATTTTAACAAAGCAATATCGACAACACCTCGGAGTTTTCGAAAATAAAACATTACGCTAAACCTTTTGTCCCATTTAATGGAGAATACGCAAGAACAAAGATATATGAGAACCAGTGACGGCTCGTGGAAACCCATTTCGATTTCTTCGGTGCGCTAACAACATCTATATGGAGCTGCCGAAATATACAGCTAAAAACAAAAATGATGAACAAGGCTAACTCCCTATTTTTCTCAGGTATTTAGTAAGTGAATGATGATTATTTGGGTTGCCAAAACAATTTATATGTCAAAATATTTTTTATGCATTTTAATTCGAATGCCTAATACCATTATTTAAGTTTCTAAATATGTGCGGTATTTTTTTTTTTTTTTATATATAGCAAGGTTCATTAGGTTAAAAATTGCGCCTATGGCTTCCATTAGTTGCTTAAATCATAAGCTCCGCCCCTCTGATTTCGTATACATTCAAACATAGAATTAAATTATAATTTCAACAATTCCCACTGGTTATTAAATTTACGCTTTTAAAAATTAAATGCAAGATTTACCAACATATAACTAGAATTTTGACAAAACAATTTAAACAAAATAAAAATGCAAAAAAAACAGAAAAATTAAAATTGACAGGAATCGAACTAGAGTTCGATTCAAATTCCTCCGTTTACAAATTACGAAACATCTACGCAACGTACCACGCTACGAGAGCTTACTTATCTACCGTATTACATAGCGAATTAAATATTTAACATATTCTAGTTAAAAACACAAAAAATGCGTTATTTTCCGATAACATAATCTGATCAAAAATTCCTGTTGTACTGTTCCGGTTCACACCAATGTACATTACTTAGAATTTTTTCAGATTTTTAGTTAAAACCATCTGGGCTACAGGGTGTGGAACAAAAGTTTTGGCAAAAGTTGCGTCAAAATAATTTATTTTGCTAAAATAAAATTTGGATCGTTAATCCACGGACTCAGGGCTTTCATTTGATACCCTACTCAGAATTATAAAAAAATATATTTTTTTTCGATGAGCACATATTTGTTTATATTTTTAGGGTGATATGTTTTTTTAGATGTTTTAGTATTTTTCCTATGTGCGGGTCAAAAAGTTGTACAAGCATGCCAAATTTCAACTCTCTTGGTTTAGCAGTTTGGCTACAATTTTTACCGAACAGACAGACAAACAGACAGACAGACAGACAGACAGACAGACAGACAGACAGACAGAAAGACAGACAGACAGAGGACAAAATGTCGGTATAAGGGTTTTTGGTCATACCTACAAAACCCTAAAAATAACTAACTTGCGCCTGATTTTGTGTAGTTCTGCAACCCGTCTCACGCGAGTGTATCGCGGTACAGTCCGTATGTTCAGGCGCTGGTCACTTGGTCATATATAATTCAGGATTTTTATTTATACCTGCGGTGGTATTAAGGAATTGACACATCATTAAATCGTCTGCAGCACGGCATTAGTGAGAACTAGGAAATTTACTGTTGAACTGTTACAGAATATACCATATAATTTATAGATGTCTGTCTGGTAGTTTACGTGGAAAATTTATAGCGCGCCACAATTGTAATAATAAAATAGAATTTTCACTACAAATATTAAATGAAAAGTACTTAAATATTTCCTACAATGGGGCTACGTTACTAGTTCTATAAACATGTTAGGTGAAATTACAACGTTTGTTATGTCAAAAGTAGTGTTTTTTTAATATTTCACGTTTTATGGCTTTTGCTACTAAGGCAATTAGCCAGGACAGTTGTAATATTTCGTAATGAAAATTCTATACCTGAACAGGATTCGATCCCGAGACCTTAGCAACGCAGGACACGTGTGTTACCACTACGCTACGCCGGTAGGCAAAGTAGAGTTATACTAGCGTCAGCAAATCAACGCACTTACGTCACGTGACGTAACAAACGATAGCATTGCTCCAAACAATACAGTCGTTTGTTATATCGTGTGACGTAAGTGCATTGATTCGCCGACGCTAGTAAACCAGAATATTCAAAATTAAAAAAAAAAATAAGCTTTCCTGAGTTAACGTCTTTTTGATCCATGTAATTTTGAAAATTTGGTAACATTTCATTCTCGAAAGACCATATATCAAACACTACATAAGATTATATATCAAAAACTGCGGTTGGAATTGTTGAAATCTCGAAGTCCTAAGGTATCCTGAAGGTCCTATAATATTTTAGTAATTAATTTTTGTTATAATGTCTACAGAAGTGAATTTTCGAAAGATTGTATCTCAAAAACTACATGCAATAGGGATCTGCAATTTGAATTTTTGAAATCCCGAGGTCTTAAAAAGCCTCAGGACATATTATATATACCCCCAAACAAAAAAATTTTTGGGGAAATTTAGTTTTTAATTTTTTTTTTGAATTTTAAAAAAATCGTAACTTAAAAACGATAATATATAGACCTGCGGTTTGAATTTTTGAAATCTACAGACTTTTTTTTATCTAGGTAAAAAATAGGGCGCTCTTTAGTTAACGCCTTTTTGATCCGTGTAGTTTTGAAATTTTTGAAATCCTGAGCTTTCAAAGGGTCTTAGGGCGCATTTCGACGCAACTCGCAAAAAAAAAGTTATTTTTAGTTTTTCAATTTTTTTTTTTTTTAATTTCAAAAAATCATATCTTAAGAACAATAAAATATAGAGAACTACGGGTTCAACTTTTCAAATCTTCGTATATTGTTTATTCTAGAAAAAAATTTAAGCCTTAATAATTTATCTTTTACAACAAATACGAAACGTCAAACAAAACCTTTGAAAATGGTAAAAAATTGAAAAAATCGTAAGGGGTACCCCTTACGATTTTTTCGATTTTAGATCGAAATTTTTTTCTCTCTGATATACTTCAAAATGTGTATACTTATGTATTTTGAGTTATAGATCTCAAAAATAATCTCCATTACAAGCTACGGTTACCGTTTTTGAATAGATTCAAAAAAGAAACAGACAGAATATGACCAAATTTGAAAGTATACAAATGGAGTGCGCTTTAAATATATTTTTTAGACTCCCTATCCTAAAATTGGTCTGTATGTAAATAAAAAAATTTAAAAAATGGTTAAATTTGCAGGCAAAAATTACGTAGAAAAATTAGAGTCACTCACCAAGAAATCATTTTGGGTGCGCGCCTGATTACTGTAATAAAACAATGATAATATTGAAAATAAAAAAGTACACTCATAAAAAAACAGTAGAAAGTAGTGTAGCTTAAGCAGAATACATGTACTTATTGATTTTTTTGTTTCAGCTATTATGCATCAACGTCCTTCCCTGTGGGTCCACCAAGATTGGTCCCCCCTCTAAAAAGACCCCGACTTATGACAAATTCTGGACGTAACGGTCAAGCTAAACAACAGAAAAATGCAGCTTCTAGCCCTGCCTCTATCGAACAACTTAAAACTTACAGTAAGTAATTTTTAAATTTACAACCTCATTCTTTCTAGAAAGATCATGAATATATCAAGGCCATATGATTGGTCGGCGTCAAGCACAGTATCATATTAAATATCTTTATTCGCAGATAAAAATTTCTACAGGTTTGAGAACCACACGCATGCGCAATACTCCTTGCAGCGTTCACGGATAAAAAAGTTACTGTTTCTGAAAAGATGTTTGTTATTCGCGGTAACCTACAGACAATTACGTTATCAGTCCATAGCAAGTCAATCGTGTTTATTGATTTGAGTAAAAAAATACTAGTCAGAACATGCGCGTATCAAAATATATTTAGAAACCTAAATAATGGTATTAAGTATTCGAATTAAAATTAACAAAAAAATATTTTAACATAAAATTTGTTTTTAAAGCTCTTGGGCCGAGAGTTCCAGTTCCTAATAAACTCCCAAATAGTTATTAGACACATATTATATTTATGAAGCTAATAAATTTATTGGTGATTTCCAACTTACAAAATCATTCTAATAGTTTATTAGCAACATAATTTTTTGTTTTTTTATTGGTATTTCTTATGAAGATAGTAACACGGTGCAAGAGAGATAGAGCTATACGTAAATTTGTAGAGTTAAAGTGAGATGAAATTTTGACACTGAATATTTTGACATTAAATATTTTGACAATAAATAGTTTGACTTTACATTCAATGACATTACGTATATTTTTTGTGTTACTGTTAAAATGACAACTAAACGGCGTTCAACAAATTTTATCACAGAAAAAGAGGACAATATAGATAGAAGAGAAGTTAATAAAAATAGCATTTTATAATACAAAAGTGACTGAAAATAAGAAGACAGCAATATTTTGCTTTATTTTACATTCCTTAAACAATATAAATTAAACTTATCAGCAATTTTCAGCCACTCATCTTCATTATTCTGCCAATAATTGCGTCTATCTTCTTATTTTCTATCATTTTTATATAAATAGTAATGCTTAAAGTATTGTTTGTAATGTGTTGTAATCGTAATTGAAATAAATACATGTATAAAAGACAATGTTTATTTAAAAATATATATTTATATATTGTTCTTTATATATCACATTTACAATAAATGCCCAAAATATTCTAAAAACGGTTGTCCATAATTTATAAATTCATCCAAACAGATCGTCGATTTCGTCAAAATACAACTAAAATGTATATAAAACACTAAAATCACCATTATAGAAATGTTTAAAAACTACACATTCGTATATTCTTTTCCGATTTTCGAAGATTCAATAAAAATTGAAATATTAACACATTTTGCGAACTTGTTTTTGGTTATATGTCACTTTATTAAGCACTTCATGTTGCATATAAGTTATTAGACAAATAAGACTATTTATTAGCAACCTAATAACTATTTCGGGGTGGAATTCTTCGAAAAAAAAATATGTTGCTAATAAACTTATTGGACAGATTATTAGCAACTGGAACTCTCGGCCCTTAGATTAATAGACGATAAATTATTTTAAAAATATCGTTCATTTTGCCGTGATTGCTACAAAGCAAAATTTGTCCTACACACTCAGCATGCCGCCTTCACTTATTATATACCTGCGAAACCCTGCAATGTGTGAAAATTCGCACTTCACATCAATTTTCTCTAATTAAGTTTTCCAAATTTTATTTTCGTAATTATAATTTCTACTTAGCTAATGTTTAAATTAGATTATGTTGGAGCAAATCCTACATGAATTAGTTGAAGTATATATGATAATGATCCAGCTACGAAGAGAGAAAAAACATTAACGAATGATAAATATGGTGGAAGAAACAAACCACTAAGCTGGTTTAACACTGAGATACATAATTTTTAATAAAGTATCTTCAGCGGTTTAATGTTTTTTATTATAATTCTTTTTATTGTGGCATTCTTTATAAAGGTTTGTTTTTATAATTGGTATACATAAAATTCGTGTTTTTTAAATAATTCCTGGATTTTTTTAGTCTTCATTATGAATGTATGTTAATGAGAGAATTCAAAGGATACGAATATCCTTTCAGTAGAATAATATATTCAGACATTGAAAGGTTTTAGGATTGAAAAGGACTCATCGAATAGACTGGTGAACAGAAACAGAGTTACCATCAAAAACATTTCTAATTCTATGTGAAAAGATAAGAAAAAGCCACATTTAGTAAATAGAACCAAAAATAGTAATTTGTTAAAAACACACCATTTTATTGCAGTGCCAGTTACTTAAAAAAAAATAATAAACAAAATGCAAGTCAATATTAAATCTCCCTCTTGTATTCTTTATAATAACAATTCTTCAGGCTCAAAATAGAAGATATAATGACAACATTCTAGTTAGGAACAATAATAAATGTTTATTTTTCTAATTTGTAATGTATAAAAATAATAAAATTGTTTAAAAATGTAAATACCGTGTCTATGACCTGACCGTAATTTAAAATTATTTAATCTAACTCTTTTTCTGAGCATTCTGCCACTGAACCATTTCCAGTCACTTTCAGTGAATACTTATTGTCGGCATTTTTTTTTTTTTTTTTTTTTCTTGTACATTTTTAAGTTTTCTTTTATATATATAAGCAGTTCACTTTTGTAAGAACAAACTAAGAGGGAATTTTGTTTTCAATAGTTTGCACCTTTGAAGCTGTATGTCATGTTGGTATTAAAAAATGTCACTTTTTTAAAATGTCAATCCATTTGACATATGTCATAATGAAAAATGATATCTTAATTATAGTGATCATAACCTTATCAACCTAAAGTCGGTTTTACAGCGTAAGGAATATTTATAATTGACATTTAAAGTCAGTAACACACCATAAATGTAACCAAAATAACCAGATCTAGTGTGTTCTTACAAAAGTGAACAGCTTATATTTTAATATTCTCTGTAAGAGTGACCGCTTACATTGTTAAATTCATCATGTATATTCGTCCAAGGAGATTTTTTTTTCTTTCACAACATTTAATTTAATTTTTTACACATAATAATACATAATAATACATTAGTTTCATTTTGTAATACGAAACTAGATCTGGTTACTTTGGTGACTGTTGTGGTGTGACTTTTATGGAAACATGTGAACTTGTAAACCTGGCTTTTAAATATTTGGTTAAGTTTTATTATATCGAGGTTATATTCACTCAAAAACTATGTATGACAGATAACAAATTGACATGTCAAAATTGCGATTGACATGTCAAAATGGTGATAGACATGTCAAATATTTTGAAAGGTGCCACTTCAGAATTACCACCCTAAGATGATATTTTAAATATACAACATAAAAAAATAAATTTCCCTCTTAGTTTCGTATTACAAAATGAGACAGATAATATTTTTTAAATAAATTTTATAGAAGATCAACGTTTCTGATAAGTTCGTCGTGCATTTATTTTTCCGTTTCGTTTACCGTATTTTCCATTGCTGGTAAAATTTGCATTATTTGTATAATAAACTACTTGACAAGTGACATTCACAAATAACATTGACAGTTATGTTTATATTGCATTTCAAAATTTCCCCGCCAAATATTCATTTTCCATAGTGAATTGCCGGTCACCATGGTGTAGTGGTTAGTGTAGCGATGCACTGGCTTCCTCAAATCCCGGTTAAGGCATGGATTTTACAAAAATAAATGCATCTCCTGGATAATGGCCTCAGTAGCTAAGTCCAAAATTTAAACAAAAAAAACAAACAAAAAAAACTGGTGAATTTTTCACATCAGTTGGCTTAGCTAAGTATTTTTTTATTTTTGACTGTGCAACATCTGACGCTTAAGTATTTGGTTTAAGCTGGAGCTTAAGGTTAAGCTAAACTCATACTTAAGCGGTAACTGTGCAGCTGGGCCTGACAATAAACATTTTTAGGTTAAAGTTAATATCATTATAAAATGTCATTTTCATTACATTTTGATGTTTTGTGTTTATTAAATTCTTACATTTTCCAAAAATTTTAAAATTCATTATTTATTTTATTTTTTTGAGAAATGTTACTTGATAATAAATGCCAACATGAAAAATGAAATAACATAGCCAAGCCCTGTTTTCGTGACAATTTAAAAATACGAAACCCCCATTTAGTTCCGGTTATAGCAAAAAAATTACCTACAATACTAATATTATAATTTTTTTGATTCCAGGTAATCCTGATATCTTGATCTGTGGAAACTGTCGTGAAATGTTCACTGATTTGCAAGAGCTTCTCGATCACAAGAAGACTTACTGCAAACTACGTTTCACCTGCAAATGCCACACACTGAATGGGCTCAATGATAACTTCAGTAAGTAATGTTTTATAGACTCCTAGACTTGCTCCGTAAGGACAAAAAGAGACAGCGGTCCATTTACATTCTCACCATATCTCCTATTACGTCCCCTGTTAACCTATGTTCGTCACAGGGGTATTAGAACTTATTTTTAAACATTTGACAAATGCTTAAGAGGGTATGATAACCACATTTTAAGCATATTTTTGTGAATTTTTTTCAAATCTATGGTTAAATTTATTCATTTTCAAACTAAGTACATATATAAAGTATATATTGAAGAAGATACAAAAAAATTTTGAAGGCAAAATATGGCGAAATGAGCCAGCTGTGGCAAATCTTCTCAGACTCCGGGGAAAAAATTAGATTTTGTGACCAGCATAACTCGTCACTGGATCATCTGAAATCAAAAATCCAAAAATATTTTTTTAGTTTATGAGTTTGCCGAGGTAACGACGTTAAGATATTTTTTTTCATGTTTTTTTTTTATTTAACTATCACAAATATACTCATTTTTAGGTTTTTTTTAGGGGGAATTAATTTTTTTGTCTTCTAAGTAACGCTAAAAACTGAAAAATCATTTAAAAAATAAAAACTCAACGTCATTACCTCGGCAAACTCATAAACTAATAAAATCTTTTTGGATTTTTGATTTCAGATGATCCAGTGACGAGTTATGCTGGTCACCGCAAAATCTAATTTTGATCTGAGAAGATTTGCCACAGCTGGCTCATTTCGCCATATTTTGCCTTAAAATTTTTTTTGTATCTTCTTCAAAACATACTTTATATGTACTTAGTTTGAAAATGAATAATTTTCACCATAGATTTGAAAAAAATCACAAAAATATGCTTAAAATGTAGTTATCAGACCCTACCCCACCCCCCTTAAATTTTGTACTTTTCATTATTTTTAAAATGTATCAGTTTTCTACCCCATTTTTACAGATAGCCCTGTAAGAGAACCCTACTAAATCAACAGTTGTCCTGAAATTTCTTTGCTTGTTATGTAACTATGTACAGATAGAGATTTCAAAGTTACCAAAACTTTTTAAAACTTTTTTTGTTTGATAGAACTTTTTACGATGTTAAAGATAAACTTGTTTGTAAAAATAATTTTCTTTTGAGGGGAAAAATATTGCTCATTTAAACTTAACTACTTCTAGTTTATGAAAGTAAAATTTTTTGAATTATTTCAAACTTCATAAAATGTCTCATTACATTATCATTCCACTACAGTTAGTAACTAATAGATAATAATAATGACTTTTATTATAAACATAAGATATTTACATACAAATACATATTTTTTTTACACATGCTGCTGCAACACGACAATGCAGACGGATTTTATAATTCGGGCGTTATTGTTATTATTATTATTCTTTCAGAACATGGAGATGGTGAAGAAGCTACTGCTGCAGCTCTACTCTGCGTTCAGTGCAAGGATAGCTTCCATAACGCGTGGGATTTGATGGTTCACGCTCAGGCAGCCCATATGCTTAACATTTACGAGCTGGGAATCCCAGGACAGGCCCAGCAGGATAAACAAACCCAGGACTCTCCCTGTCAGTCGCCTAATATGTCGCCCAGGGCTAATTCACCCGATAAGGTAAGATGAAAATCAAAATTGTCCCAAATTTACTATTCGCGAATGGTATTTTTATATTCCCCAACAATATTAATAGAATTAAATCAATAGATTCAGTTGAAGGCTCTCGTTGAAACATATTGAATAACAGGAAAAGATAATAAAACACTCGGTTAATTTCAAAGCATAAAACAAGTTTATTTGATACGTATTTCGGCTTATGAAGCCATCTTCAGAAATACAAAGGGTTACAGAAAGACTTCAACAGGTTCTTGAGACTATGAAAATCGCTGTCCACGCATTTTTTGTTTGACATTGGGAAAAAAAAATAGTAAGGTGGTAAATCAGGTGAATACGGGCAATGAGACATTAATTCCATGTTTTTCTCCTTCAAATAATTAACTGTTTGATGTGCTGTGTGGGAGCTTGCATTCTCATGGTGAAGAATGATGCGACGTTTTTGGTTGTTTTTCCTGATTTTGTCAATGACTTCTGGCAAACAAATTGTTGTATACAATTCAGCATTAACTGTTCTCCGATCCTCTAAAGGAATGGTTGCGATATGTCCAGTACAACCGAAGAAACAAGCGATCATTTTATTATTTTTTTTCCTGATTTTGTCGATTACGGCAAACAAATTGTTGTATACCATTCAACATTAACTGTTCTCCGATCCTCTAAAGCAGTGGTTTCCAACCTTTTTTGTGGTGAGCACCCCTTTGAATGTGAAAATAAGCTCACGCACCCCCATAAAAAATGTGTTTTTTTCAGTTGAGTCATATTTATATGTCAAATTTTTTATCAAAATAAAAAGTGTAGAGCAAAAAAAAAAGGAAATCGCATGAATATTTCAATAAAACTATTTAAAATTTAAATAAACTAGATTTTTTATATAAATTTTATAAATTTCTATAAATCGTCTCGCACCCCGTAAAATGCTTTCCCGCATCCCTGGGGGTGCCGGCTCCCCCGGTTGGGAACCACTGCTCTAAAGGAATGGTTGCGACCATGTCCAGTAGAACCGAAGAAACAATCTATCATTTTCTTGTAAGTGCTTCCTGAACGAACAACTTTTGTGGCTTTCGGTTCATCTTTGAAGATCCAAACAGTGGATTGTTACTCAGTTTCCGGTTCATATGAATAAATCCAAGTTTGCAGTGCCTAGGTTGGATTTTTTTAGCAGTCTCTTACATCAACACGAGCCTTTTTTGAGATTCGATTAAATTATGGAATCCATCGGGAACAGATCTTTTTCACAGCTAAATGTTCATGCAAAATCGAGTGTATTTCAATCTGCGATATGCCAACGGATGCCTCTATCTCTCGGTAAGTCACATGCTGATCTTCTTCAATCATTTTGCGCACAGCATCGATGTTTTTTTATATCACAACCGATTTTGGTCGACCTTCACGAGATTCATCACTGACGGACTCACGACCATGATGAAATTCTGCAAACCAATTGTAAACAGTCTTTTTTGATGGTGCTTCATTATCAAAAGTTGAACGAAGCGAATCTATGCATTGTTGTTGAGTTAGGCTTTTTCTAAAATCGTAAAAAATCATACAACGAAAACCTTCACGAGTAATATCCATTTTTTCACAAACTTTTTTTAACGCTCACTGTCAACAAACTACTCGATCACATGTTTACGATATCATTTCTGTTATGAAAATGTTTTATTCCATTTGTTTTTAAATATAATTTTGATAGGTCATAGGTGACAGTCAATAATTTCAAAAGTACTAATCTATATGACAGTAGGTAGTATATGTAGTATGTCGGTAAACCAAACGAGGGTTAGCATGTCATGTAGGTTAAGTTAGGCCATTTGTAACGGGTTAAAATGTAGCGAGGCGATACCTGTAACCCGCAGGGATATAAACCAGCCAGAAATACGTTGCACGTAAATCACCCACTACTGACCTTGTCCGATAGAAGGCAGCACGGAAAATAACTTACTACCAACAAAGGTGTATCGGCTGTTTAAAAATAAGGACTTAACGACTGTTTATTTATAAATACAAGATGTGAAAGACTTTGTAAGATGTGACACTTAACAAACCGAGATGGAGGATTTGAGTATCAGGTTCATTCATATTCCGCAATAGCCAGGCAGACTGGGTCAGAATTTTTAGAATTAAAAAACGAACCATCGGAATTATGGACAGCGTCAAACCTAGGGATGGGAAAAAAACATCGATGTATCGAAAACATCGATGTTTGTTTTAAAAACATCGATGTTTTTACCATCGATGGTCAGCTGGCGATAGTATCGATAAAACATCGATGTCTACTACCGATGTCGATGTTTAAACTTTGAAATTCAGAAACTACCGCTAGAGGCGCTGGAATCTTAAAAATTTAATTTTTATTAAAATTAGTACACAAAATATAAGCGCAATCTATTGTGATATAACAATACTAATAGTGTTACAGTCTGTTCCAAACGGTTAGGCGGAACTAAATTTTGCAATCTAGTTACTTTCATCGTTTAAATCGTGCTTTTCGACCGTTTTGTTTAAGCTTTGTAAATCATACTTACAATACACATTTTTTGTTAAGGTTAATATCATTTTAAATTGTCAAAAAAAATTTAATTTTGACATGGGTAATTTGTTTCCATGGTTTCATTGTTGTAATTTTAAATTTTGACATTGCAACGTGAAAAATGAAATAACCCAAGCAAGGTCCCTTGTCGTGACAACCTAAAAGAACGAAATTCCCATTTAGTTCCGCCTAAGCGTTTGAAACAGACTGTAGCTTTTATTCTTGTTAGCAGTTAGCAGAATACGAAAAAATAAACTTCTAATTTTTGCAAACAATGCGAACGACCAACGACGCCAACACACTTTTATCTTTTTGAGTCTTGTTGACACGTTCCCAGTTGTTATTCCTCCAATCCCTGGATTTTTGTAAGTTGTCATTAGTTATTTTTTTATATATTGAAGTTGGCTTTTCCTGAACAAAATGATCAAAAGCTTCAATTAATCGGTAAAAGTAACTAGAATTGAAAATCTAGTTCCGCCTAAACAGACTTTATTTCAACTTATAAAAGTATAAAAATAATTGTGTATGACAGCGTTATTTTTATGTTAAATAATACAAAATTAACATTAAGATTACTATATTAGTATTGTAATAAAATCCAATATTTCATTTTAGAAATGTAAAAATAGTAAGGTCTGTTCCTTTGGTTTAGGCGGAACTAGATTTTAATTCTAGTTACCATTATGGAAAATGGAAATCAAGTGGTCTGTTTTCTTGTTTTAATATACAAATAAAAATCATAGTAACATGCATTGTTAAAAAATTAAACGTCAAAGTTATAAACAATTTTCTTTAGATTTAGAATTTAGAAATTTCTAGTGTAATGAAAAATAAAAGTAATCTATTTCCCTAAATTATGGAAGAAAATATAATAAATGACCAAAATTTAATTTTCGAAACAGACTGGTATATATTTAATGAAAATGATGTAGATAACCCTGAAACAAATTTAGAAACAGACATCAAAAAAGATCAAAATGAAGCTGAAGAAGAGGTCAATTTGGATAGCATTGAAATAACACAAAACAGTGAAATATTACAAAACAATTTGCAAGAATTACAAGTGGGTAACTACGAGGGAAGCAGAGAGTTGCTTCCCTATAATGGAAATTTGGAAGAAATTTATAAATTTGAAGATAATATTACTGTCTATGAACCAGTCTTTGACACAAACCTAGATGAATTCTTTTTTCTTCTAACCTCAGTAAGCGTAGGTACATTTTTCATCACAATATGTGGTCTGTCACTTATGTTTATCAACCAGAGTAGTTTAATAAAGCAATTAAACCACGAAGAAAACATAACTTGCATAGAACCACACCAATACCCAAACCAGACCAACCAGTGGTGCGATATCTGTCAACCTCTCGACGAAGAAGAGATTATCAACAAATACTGCACCGGTAAATACAGAAAAACTATGTTTAAAAACAGATATAGAAAACACAAAAGTACAGACAGACAAACCAAACGTATGACCAGAGATTGTAAGTGTGCAAAAACAAAAAAACCCAAAACAGAAGATAAAGAAATAGCACGAAGAATAATGGAAGATGATGATGCTCAAGATGAACAGTTCAGAATGCTTCAAAGACAAATTGAAGAACAGAAAAACGCCTACAATACTCTAAAAAATAATTACGAGAAACAAACCAACGAACTAACAACACTAAAAGACAAATACTCAGACCATAACCTAAATAAAAGATGTATAAAACTAATGTTAAAGGAAATAATGGATATCAATAATGAACTGAAAGATGCAAAATATATAGAACAACAAATACAAGAAGTAGAAAATCAGAAAAAGACTTTAAGTACTGAAAGTGATAAAACAGTAGATAAAGAGAAAGCTAAAACGTATTTAAGAGAACATATACAGAAACTAAAAGTAGAAAATGAGGAAATATCTAACTTAATAAAAGAAAAACAAAGAAAACTATTTCATCTTAGTAAATATATCTCACGTCAAAAGAGTTATTTAAACTATAAAAAAGAAATAGTAAATCTTTTTCAAAAAAGGTTAAAAATATTAGAAGACAAACCTTCAAATACAACATCAGTAGATATTCCTTTAAAATTCTTAGACACCGACACTCAAAAATGTATGAGTCATGAAATGTTAGAAGACATAATAAACAACAAAAGAAACAACACTAATATTTGCCTATGTGAAGAGTTAGAAGACCCCGTTAATATAACTCAAACAGATATAAACTCCTTAGAGTTAAATAGTATCACAAAGAAAACATCCAAAATGGCCAATAAATCCAAACCGTATATTGCAAAATGGGATGATAAAACAATTTGGTATTCAAGAAAATTAAATGATGAAGAACATAAAATGGTACAGAATTTTTATCCAAAGTGTAATCCAAAAAAAGGGTGGAATAAAAATAGAAAATATAGCCACTAATTTGTATACAATATTATAAATTAATAAATATTTAAAATGGAAATATTTAAGCAAAATTTGTCATACTTTGTTGCTTTTCTTTTTAGGGTTTTGTAGATATGACCATTTTCTCGTCTGTCTGTCTGTACGTCTGTCTGTCTGGCTGTCTGTCTGTCTATCTGTCTGTTTGTCTGTCTGTCTGTTCGCAAAAAATTGTAGTTAAACGGCTAAACCTAGAGAGTTGAAATTTGGCATGCTTATACAACTCTTTGACCCTACATAGAAAAAATACTAAAATATCTAAAAAGCATATCACCATAAAAATATAAACAAATATGTGCTCATGTAAAAAAAATATTTTTTAAAAATTCTGAGTAGGGTATCAAATGAAAGCCTTTAGTACGTGGATTAACGATAAAAATTTTATTTTTGCAAAATAAATTATTTTGATGCGATTTTTGGCAAAATTGATTTGCAAAAAAAATATTGTTCCACACCCTGTAGCCCAGGGTGTGTGCCCATAACTAAAAATCTGAAAAAAATCGAAGTAATGTACATTGCTGTGAACCGGAATAGTACAACAGGAATTTTTTATCAAATTATGTTTTCGGAAAATAACGCAATTTTTGTGTTTTTGGGTTGAAGATGTACAAAAGTTATAGTTATGTAACACACTATACTAGCAGGCGTGTATTTCCTTCTTTCTTGGGGGGAGGTCAGGCCCTTGGATGCGCCACTGTTGCAGTATATGGATCAAAAAGTATCCTCCCGAATATTTTATCTACCAGCCGCTACTGCATTTAAGTGAGGCTTTTGATTGTTTTGTTTAGCAAAAGCCCACTTCAAACCTTAAAAGAAGAGCTCATGACAACTTATAAAAATGAAAATTCCAGTTAGTTCCGCTTAAACGTTTGAAATAGCCTATATTAATGTTAAAAAACTTTTGACAATTCTCAATAATTCAATTTTGAAATATAAACTAAAGCTAAACTTAAAATCTATTTGTTTAAATAATAATTCATATTGTTTTTTCATATCTAAATAATGATATTTTTTATAGTTATACGGAGCAATCTTAACAAACGTCTTTTTTTGCGCTCTTTTTTTCTTTCGACAAAAAAATAATTGATCTTTCTCGGGGAACAAAAGAGCACGTCTCACGCGTTTTATTTTTCCGATAATGACATATTGAATCGAAAACATTGAGTCTGTGTAGTAATATGATAAATATCCAATTACGAACGTGAGTGAAATTCAGGCGTTAGTGAAGCGTCGAAGTCTACGTCGGGACGTTACCGTACAACGTATACAACAGTTTTCAAAATGGTAATTTAGCAGATGAACGATGCTGAAACAGCTTTTATTGCGGAAATTAAACAATTTTGGTATCTGTCTAGAATCATTCTGTACATTATCTCTTCTTTCAATCTGCGCCAATTTACATACCCTGATAAACGGATATACACACAGAAAAGGCGTGTTAAAACATTGCCATGAATAACCAGAGGCGGAACAGAAATATTCAACATTACAATTTGATAAAGAAAATAATACAAACGATCTTAAAACTCCCCGAAATCTCGCATTCGCGTTTCCAGATGTTGATAACTCTAGTTGACTCGCTGTAAACTAGAACGCGTTACTGATACCCTTTACAATCGTTTATGGACGGTCTTCGTCCAAGTACAGTGTTTGTCGACTTTAGGTCCAAGCTTGAGAATCTGGAAAGAAATGATTTAGAGAATGAAAAAGAGTACTACAAACAGGAAATTTGGAGCGCTTGCAACCGATTACCGGACACTTTTAGCTCTGAAAAATTTTGCGATAGCTTTATTCACATTTTTTCATCTATGTACTTTTGTGAGACCTTATTCTCAGCGTTAAGTAATATTAGAACCAACAAAAGAAACCGACTGACGGATGAAGTTAGTAGCGCTTGCTTGGGCTTGAAGTGCCCGAAGTACCAAACTTCAATACCGAACATGCAGATCAGTAACAAATGCCTTTTAACAAATAAATATATCAAAAATATAACTTTTTTTTTACTAGGGCTGCAAATATCACAAAATTATGGATATTTTTAGACGTGACACGGTACCAGATATAAGCTAGGTTTCTTCCGAATTTTGACACACCGAGTTCAAAAGGTTCGCCATCACTGTCGTAGAATGTTTTTTATTCTTCCCCCTGGTGAAATGATTCGAGTACGGCCCTGTATGAAATACGTATTCTGAATAATCATCCATCAGTTGATAATTTGGCTGCAGTTCAAGTTCCATTTACGCGAGTTTTTGCTTGTTTTGTAAAGAGAGATGAAATCTAAGAGAATTGCATTTTGTATTAAGTGAGGATTAGAGAAATTTAATTTGTGGCGAAGCACTGCATTTGTTACTATTACACTTCCCTTCCTGTTTTGCTAGCACAATGTTTTGTGCTCAAAGATGTTTTGTTAACTACCAGAATATTTCTGTACAACATTAACATACTTTATGTGCCAAAGGAATTAAACGAAAATGCAGAAAAAGACAGAAATTTGGAATAGTTTCGAATAAAAACAGATTTAAATGATGAGAGAGAAAATGTTAAATATCTCGAAATGAAGAACACCCATAGGGTGTTCTTCTAACACTTTTTAAATCTAATTACTCTTAAATGTAACACTTATATAAAAATACTTTGAATTAGAAATAATAAAAATAAATATATGCAGATATTAAAAAGGCAAACTGGTGGACGAGAGCCAATGAATTCCTGGGCAGTTTTATAACATTGTCGGAATTAAACTGTTTTCCTATTAAAAAGTAGTCCAAATTGCGGAAGAAGTGGTAGTCAGTGGGGGCTAGGTCTGGTGAGTATGGAGAATGATGAAGAAGTTCCAACTCCAATTCCTGTAGTTTTGCCACAATCAATTGTGCAGTTGTGGTCTAGCAATAAGATAGGAGTCGATCTGATGACCAGTCTAGGCTGTTTTTCTTTAAGTTGTTGCATCATTTCGTCCAGTTGGTTGCAGTATATTTCTGTGATCGATAAGCCAGTTTTTTTTTTTTTTTTCGTTAGGTTTTAACTTACCTCTACGAAATTTGGCGAACCAATTTGATATTGTCTGCTGCGTAGTAACACTAGAGCCAAATACACTATTAATGATTCGCGCGGTCTGCGATGCCGTAGTTCCACGTAAGAACTCATACTTCATAATAGTGCGAATTTCCATCATTCCATTTTCAACAAAATTAATTTTGTAAAATTTTTGTAAAACTTTTGTAAAATTTTTGTAAATGTAACTTGACTTAAGTTTCTGTATATCTTATTACAATTAACTTCAATAAAGAATTATTATTATTATTAATTAAAAAAAAAAGTTTTTGATATTTTTTAGAGCAAACAATAAACAGGCAAGATGTGTAACTTTCCAACAAAAAAAAAAAAAACAGAATGGTAAAATATTAAGCCAATGTCAAATAATAAGCTGTTAAATTTGGCAATATAATTAACTACAAATTTCATCCTTGACGACCTGACATATTTAGTTAATATAATGCAATTTTAAAGTATAAATAAGATTTTAAATTCAGTTTTTTTTTTTATTAAAAATGTCCCAGCGTCACCCTGTCTCACCCGCCACTGATTAAACTGTAAAAGTTACTAGATTTGAAAAGCTAGTTCCTCTTAAACCAAAGAAACTATTGTTGTTCTTTTAGGAAAGTTTCGTGAAAATTGTATTCTCTAAATTTTTAAATATCCATGGTAACATTGTGTGTTAGGTGTTGCATAAATGCTGCATCTCAGCGTATCATATTCAGCTATTAGCGTAGTTATTTAAGCTCCCCGGTAAAAAGATTGTGTAATATAATTAGCAAAGTCCGTAGCTGCTTATTATTTCCAGTTGAATATACAAAAGGATCTATTTATCAAAATTAACATCATTAAATGGCCTGGTGCGGTGAAAAATTACAGCTGAAATTTAATCAACATTAATTGGGCCCTTGGGTCTTGTCAGAGATAATTTCACTAACATTCTAAAGGTTATAAATCTAATCTTTCTTACTAATGTGCTGTAATTAAGTTAGACTTCTTTCCCTATCGTATTTTCGGGGCACAATGATGCGTGAAATACATATTAGATAATCGTTTATTCATTGCGAGTCTTCCTATTAAATATTTACCGTAAAACGTGACACAAATTTTAACTTACATGAAATTGCATTGGTTTTGTTCCTGGGAAAATTATTGGAAGGTGCTGCCACCAACAGTCTACTTAAAATACCTTGGCACGGGATCGTGTTACATGTTAAAGGTTGGCGGTACCACCAAAAACCAATGTCACAAAATCTCTAGAATTACAACTAAATTCTCAATTATGGATTCTGTGCAATAGTTTTTAACCTACAATTTAAGTGTTTTAGTCTTGTTGCGACCACTTGAGTCGCAAAACTATTCAAAATTACCGCTTTTGGTAATTTTTATGAATTCTTAATTTTCATATACAATTCTAGCGTTAATTGTATGAACCTCTAGAATCTTGTATAATTCTGTCTGAGACGGGGACTACTCGATTGTCTTTCATCGAGAACAGACGTCTTTTGAGTTTTTTTGCATAATATCTAATATACTGTGCTTCGAGTTTACCAAGACGAGGCTGCGAGTTATTTGGTAAACTAGAATTTGCGCTTGACCACATTCGGGATCTACGTTTTTTACAAGGAAAAAACCTTCGTTTTGGATCGCGTCAAGAAGATTTTTTTTTTATATTTTTACCAAAAAGATATCTATCTAAAGTTCTCAAGTAGCTTCTATTTGGAACTACCAAATATCCAGACGAGAACCAGGAGAACCTAGACCACTCCAGAAGTTGGGCCAGTAATCAACCGACATCGGCGATTCCACCAGGATATTGTAGAGTCCGATTGTGGATAACTGAAGCCAACTTCTGTATCTGTATTCCACGCTAAGTATTTTTTCGTATTTTCATACGGAACGCGTGAGTACACATTTCAATTCATATTTTTTCATTGTATTTTGACGCGCCGCACAGTTCAGTACCTGTGCGTGCGCACATTGTTAATTTTGCCACTTGTTAATTTAGATTCTGTAAATTGTAAATTGAATATTAATTTGTGTATAGTTTCTCACCCCAATGTATTTGGTTGTGTCGGAGAGAAACATATATTTGTAAAACTTTCATCACCCGTCTACCAGGTGATCCATTATTTCTACTAATTTCCGCTACATTTTCCCCAATTAATTTTTTGTTTGTTATAAAAATTATTCAAAATAATTTGTGTTACTCAGAGCAGTTCTACGATATCAACGGCTGATTAGGGATTTAAGAGGACAGAATTGTGTTATTACTCCTCCAGAACCACTGTGTGGGCCCCTTCGAATACCTCTACTCCCAGGGAAAACCAAACCACATGTAATAAGTCTCCAAGCATAACCCCTTGGAGTGAAATACGTCTGAACCCTGCCTGTCCCTTTTTTTGTTTGTGTGTATAACTCTGCTCTGAAGTAACGCGCCCCCTTTTTTCAACGATTTACCTGCAATTCCGCTGCAGGTTAAATCCGCACATCACAAATTTCTCAGCAGGACCGTTTATTGGTCACCATGTGTGGCGGGTCCTACGATCTTAGTCGTAGACCTATGTGACGCCGCGACGCTTGCGTCTCTCCTACGAAACCAGCGCAACGGGCGCCACAAGTCTTATTATTATTTTATTATTTTTTTTCTACGACATTTGAGAAATTTATTTTTATAATCATATTTTCAAATATCTAATTTTGATCCTTGTAATTTAGTTCCGCCTAAAGTTTTGGAATTATAACTTGTTATTAGATATATCGATTAAATCAAGAGTATTCTTATTATTTAATACTCCAATAAAGCTACAAGAAAACAGCGACTGGGAACAAAAATCACACCGTTCATAACTTTGTATAAAAAACTTATATCGAATAATAATTACTCACTGTCATGAAATTACAGTGACATAGAGCTGCCATTAACATGTCCAAGAAATTTTTCCAAGAAAATTGCATTTTTTTGGTACTTTTTTTTAAATTTCTTTTGCTAATTCAGCAATTAGCCAGGACAATTTTTATTTTTGCAAATTCCATGCTTAAACGGGATTCGAACCCGAAACCTTAGCAACGCAGACCACTACGCTACGCCAGTTGGCTACAATACATTTATATTCATTATAATTAATTATAATTGTGTACTGTAATAACTGTTATATTTATAATAATTATGGAGGAATAAGCTTATAATTTTTGGGCTGTATAAAAACGGCTGCTTGCCAGCCAATCACGAGTATAGATTTTTATGCAAAAAAATTAAACGCTCCTCCTAGATTAAAAAATCAGCTGTGGCTACCACAGGACCGACCGTCATCGTAAAGTACTCGTATAAAATACATTCTAGCAGCAGAGTAGAAATAACTTGGTCTAATATTTTCTAGCAGAGATATTATTTGTCATGACCATGGAAACGTTACATAAAACTATGAAAAAATTGAGACTTAAAAATTTTACAAAAATTTGTCGAAATTTTTCGTTTTATCAAAAAACGTCTCAAATAAAAGTTATTACTTATTGTATTTATAGCAACTTTTGTTGAATTATTTTTTTCGAAATATTTTTCTGTTGCTAAATATTCGCAAAAATCTTAAAATCGACACGAGTAAACTCCCATTTCTAGTCTATCGATTTTTACCAAAAGTTGATCAACTTGTGTCATTGATGTCAAAAGCTTAAATATGCAGTTTCATAAAAATCCTTTCAGCCTAATTTGCTCTGCACGTGTACACAGACGGACAGACAGACAGACGGACAGACAGACAGACAGACGGACAGACAGACAGACTGACAGACATCATGCTAAAAATAGTCAAAACGTTATGTAGGGACCTCAATTCGTGGAGATCCATTGAAATCTCGAAATGTCAAAATCGGTATGATCACAATACCTCCCTTATATATGTTGGCGGTCGGTAAAAATGACTATGACAGGCTTTGAATTTTATTTTTGTCTATGCTATTTATTGTTTTTGATGGATCTTTCATGTCTGACAGTTTGAACTTATAATCTAACTTTCGAAAAATATTGTTATCAATTAAAAAGGATTTGGTTGGGTGAATTTTGAGTTTCATCAAAGCATACTTAAAAAAATATCTTAACCAAATCTAACAAATGTGTTAACGACATCATGTTAGTGCATTACCATTTCAGTCTTTTTTATCCACTATCATCATCTACCTCTTTTACCAGTATTCTTTGCTAGATTTTATTTTTCCTTAGGCAGTTAATAAAACCTTCACCACAGTTTCAATAAATCTTTTCTTATGTAGAATTATAATTTTCTAACATTTTTCTTCACACCCATTTACATATTTTCCCCACACACACATAACAAAAAAAAAACTGCAGTGCTAACCTATATTCAAGGCGGTATAAAATAAATTCTAACAATATCTCATCCCTCGCACGTGTGCGTGCATGCGAAGATATCAGTTTTCAAACACTGACTTCAGTGGTAATTACCATGATTTAAGCAGGTGGGGTTGTAACGTTATTTGATCTTAGTTTCTTTGTTCGTATTTGACAGAGGGGTGCGGTCTTGTGAGTTAACATGCACGCGTGTACTGTCAGGGCGCTTTTAACTTTTAATAGACAACAGTGACATCTACACAATTAGATAGAACATGACTGCTTTCAACTGAATTATATAAATCAATATTCCACTACTGAGAAATCTTTAAATATTCATCTGCTTTAACAAAGAAAATTCAACCATCTATTTTATAGATTACTTTCAAATTTATTAAATTTTTTAAAAAGTATCAAACAGAAATAAATTGAAAAAGCAACACTAGGTTCAAGTATGGAATGACCGCCTCCACCAGTTTGGTCTCCAACTTAATATCAAGAAAACAGTGTATATGGAAACAAACCCAACTGCCGGAATAATCCAAATCAATGGAGAGAATCTTTCGAAGACGAACAGTTTTTGTTATTTAGGCTCCAGAATACAAAGCGATGGGAATATCTCTGATGAAGTGCGAGCACGAGTAAACTCAGCTTGGTTAATATGGAAAGAAGTCACAGGCATTCTTTTCGACAAACGTATGCCCCTATTCCTTTCAAACAAGTTTCTTACCAACCCGTAGAACAGGCTGGTTTTCGGAGTGGTTATAGTACCAATGACCAACTTTTAGTCATAAAAATTCTTATAGAAAAAGCTGTAGAGTACAATAGGCCATTAGTACTAACGTTTATAGACTTTGAAAAAGCGTTCGATTCGGTGGAAAAGTGGTCATAAAAGCAATGCAACAAATCAGAATAGCTTACGTAAAACTCGAATAAAATTGTGATAGAACGCTGTGTTCGACAAGGTGATCCGATTTCTCCCAAATTATTGGCATATTTCAAAAGTAATTCACAGAAAAAAACGCGTATTTTAGACAAATTAAAGTGACAGCCTCTGTTCTAACAAGATGGCGAATTTTGATCAAAATTGTGTTGAATTACAAGGAAAAAGTTCCAAATTTACTTAAAACACTACTACCAAATAGTCCAGATTTTAATCTGGGTCTTGGCTATTTCAATTCTATACAATCCTTACACATACAGCTTCACCGATATAACCGACGAACTGATGAATGCGTACAAAATGTATTTAATGCATTTAACATACAAACCCTTGATAATGTTTTTCTAACATTACAAACTTGTCTAGAAGCAACCATATTAGCAGAATGAGGGAATTGCTATAAGATTCCGCACATTAATAAGGTAAAACTTCATCGTAAGGGACGATTACAAACATTTTCATGTTCCATACAAGCTATGGAGACAACCACGTCCTTGTTAAATTAATTTTTTTTGTATTATTCTTTGTTTTACTAGATATTTGTAACTATTTCATAATTAAAATCATTCTAATTAATTAAAATTGTAAATGTACAGTCTGTTCCAAACGGTTAGGCGGAACTAAATGGGAATTTCGTTCTTTTAGGTTGTCACGAGAAGGGACCTTGTTTGGGTTATTTCATTTTTCACGTTGGAATGTCAAAATTTAAAATTCCAACAATGAAACCATGGAAACGAATGACATATGTCAAAATTAAATTATTTGTTTTTGCATATTTTAATGACAAAAAAATAAATAAATGGGCAATTTGTATTAAGAATGACACAAAAAATCAAAATATAAAGAAAATTACATTTTAAAATGATATTAACCTTAATCAAAAAATGTTTATTGTAAGTATGATTTACAAAGCTTAAACTAAACGGCCGAAAAGCACGATTTAAACGATGAAAGTAACTAGATTGCAAAATCTAGTTCCGCCAAACCGTTTGGAACAGACTTTATATCATATTTTTGGACAAGAAAAAATCAAAATGTATACAATTTTTTCAGACGAAGAGATTATATTTTATTAAATTATTGAGCTATAAGGCAGATTAAGATTCGTTGCAAATATTGATGTATAATTTCTTATTTTATTTCGGTTTGTTAGTTTTGTGCAAGACAGTGGCGAATTAAGTTGCTTGGGGGTCCTGGGCGGTAAAATTAAAATGGACACTCTATTATTTTAAATAGAATGGAAATATTTGTATATAGGCTTCAGTAGGCCCCCCGGCTTCGTAGGCCTCGGGCAGCCGCCCAGTTCGCCCACCGCTTAATTTTCCTCTGATGCAAGAAACTTACAATCTGTGAAGGTTATACGTACTGTTAAGTATTTTTTGGTGGCGGTCAGTTTTGTAGTGGCCACACTGATATTTTTTATGGGGTTATGACAACCGAAAACAATTAATACTCTTAAAAAAATACTCTTGATGTTGGTGGAATATTGCAATGTTTGAAAAAGTCATGAAAATATATAGTTTAAAAAGCGTAGTAAATTTATATCTTTAGATTTATATTTTCTGAAAGAATTTCTGTAATTTTTTTTTTCCTCTTTACTGTAATTCCTTTTATGTGCCTTAAATCGTTTCCGTACATCATAAAAACAATTATTATAAAAGTGTAGAACGGTAAAAACAGAGGATATTAATAATCTAGTTTACTTTTATAAAAGACTTTTTTGACAAAGTTATTAAATTTGAGAAGGCAGGTAATAATTTTTATCCTGCGGTGTCATTTTACACCTCGCTATTCAACCCCGTGTTTGCGCCTTGCGTGCAAATTACCAGTCAGATAACACCCCTATGAAGGGTGGAATCATAAACGTATTAAACTATAGAGAATGT
Source organism: Liopterus haemorrhoidalis (assembly GCA_963971575.1). Classification (NCBI taxonomy): domain Eukaryota; kingdom Metazoa; phylum Arthropoda; class Insecta; order Coleoptera; family Dytiscidae; genus Liopterus; species Liopterus haemorrhoidalis. The sequence continues at coordinate 3,764,372 of OZ020618.1, forward strand.
AAAACAACAAAACTGTTGAAATATTCAAAGCAAAAAAATTTTAAACAGATTTATATCAATTTTTAAAACTCTTTTAAGTTGATGTAACAAAATTAAAGTATTAAAGGTGGATTAATAGAAATATAAAACTATAGAGATCCACCACTTGTGGATTAATAGAACTATGAAAAAACTGGTCATCTTTTGAAGCTATCCACGAATCGATCCAATTTTTTACTTCTTCATAAGACCGAAAGTGCTGGTCATCCAGGCCGTGTACCATTGATCGAAACAAGTGATAGTTAGAGAGAGAAACGTCTGGATAATACGGCGGGTGGGGTAGGACTTCCCATTTCAACGTTTCCAGGTATGTCTTGACCACTTTCGTAATATGGGGTCGAGCATTGTCGGTATGCTATGCCGGTCTTCGACGTGAAAATCACCGTTCTTGAAGCGTTGAAACCACTCACGACACGTTCTTTCACTAATAACGGCCTCACCATAAGTATTTGAAAACATTCTATGAGGCTCAGCGGCAGATTTCTTCATATTGAAGCAGAAAATTAAAATCTCCCGCAAATGACGAGAATTTGGCTCGTAAACTGACATTTTCAATCGAGAATAACTTTATGATGCAGACACAAATCGACTAATGTTTTTATGGGGTTATGTTCACAGATGCCCAAGTTTATTGCATGACGTCTATGATCTATATATTTCGACCACTACTTACCACTAAAGCCATCTATTGGAAAACGGCGGAAGCAAAGTTGTAAATCTAATACAAGGCAACAGCAGCATTGCGTACTTAAACGCGTATATGTTTATTTGTATTTATCGGTATTTTTATAATAAAAGCTTTTGAATGATTAATTTGTGATGGTGTTGCCATAATTTTGCAGTGTTAGAGCCATGGTTCCTTGGCTCTTCATAAGGAGCCGCCACTGTCTGAAGATCTATTTGGACTGGACAAGAATTATAAGTGTATACGTGTATATGCAAACAGTAAAATATGGAAAACCTCACCTGGCCTCTATACAAGGCTTGACAGATTAAGAGCTTTACTGTTTAAGAATTTTAAAGTGTCTTGGTAAATTCTTAAACGCTCCGATCTTTGGAAATTAGAAAGCTGATGTAGCCCAAATCGACCGAACTTTTACAAATGCCGGTAATCGTGTATGATCATGTTAATAGCTGAGGATCAAATTTTAAGTTGATGTTCTATTACCGCATAAGTAGCTTTATTGTTTTCTTCAAGTATCTTATTAGCAGCAGCATGTTTTCAGCAAAACTCTACGATGGTTTGTCTGAGAACAAAGTTTTCGATCAATGCAGACTCTTTCAATTTTCTCTTAAACTTGTTTCCCTCAAACATTAAGGGTTAGCATCTCTCCATTTTTAAATGGTGTCAATTTTCCCAAGCATATTCGGCCTATTTGGAACTATAAATATCACCCTGGTGAACTTTCAACAATAAGCGTAAAAAGAAAGTAAAACAAACCTACGACATTTTTAATATTTTCCTTATTTATTTTCTACGCCAATGTTTCTCGCTGTTTAACATAACATTTTAGCGTACGTCAAAAATTGCTAACACAAAGAAATAACGTTGCGTATCACAATTGTATCAGGTTATTATATTTTTTCACGTGACGTGAGTTGAGGAGGAAAGTCAGCCGATAGCGCAATTATCTTTCACGAATGTCTTACATTAAAGATAACAAATTGTAACGATGATGGCGCGTGGCGTGTTTCTAATCACAGGACTACGAAGGCACACCCAGAACAAATTTGACTCGCAATCACGTGTAATGTCTCTTTCACGATGATCTTATCCTGACACGCCCGGACACTAACAAGCCAGCGCCTTTTCGGGATGATTTTCAGTCTGCCACACCTGGAACAGAGACGGAGAATTTAGCTTCAAGACAAAAAAATATCATTCCATTCCCTTGACATTATCACAACCTTAGTAAAAACTATTCCAATTTGACCTGATTTTATTTTTTCTGGTCAATACATATTATAAATTACGAGGTTGGTAACACTGCAAGTTAGATGATGCAACAACTACGAGGTGTGTAAATTAAGTAACCGGAATGCCTTTTTAATTTTTTTTTTATTCGAATAGAATTACAATTCAATATTGTCTCCCTCAAAATAACTTCCTTGAAAAGCCACACAGCGCTGAAGACGGTTATTCCAATCCTCATAGCAGTTCTGAAACTCGGATACTGGAATAGTTTTCAGCTGGTCGGTTATGGACGTTTCAATGTTTTCGAGTGTCCCAAAATGACGTCTCTTGAGGTGATTTTTCAATCTTGGGAAGAGGTAAAAGTCACAGGGACTCAAGTCAGGCGAATAAGGAGGCTGAGGAGCCACAGGAATGTTTTTACTGGCCAAAACCTCGTTTATTGAAATTGTTGTATGACAAGAATTTTTCTCATCCCCAATTCATTGGTCAAAAACTGAACGGTAGTCAAATTCAACTCTTCCTCGATCATTCTGACTGTCAACAGATGATCTGAAAGCACAAGATCCCGGATTCTGTCGACATTTTCATCGGTTCTTGAAATTTTTCTCATCCCCAATTCATTGGTCATAATATGATGGTGGACAGTCAAGATCGTCTAGATTTAGACAAGTGATAGAACCCAAGTGGAGTTGGGTTGAGTTGAACTTAGGTAGTGGAATTCAGCACGGTGACTGAGTGATTTACTTAATCAAATACTTAATCAGGATTGTTTTTACTGGCCAAATCCCGTTTATTAAAATTGCTGCGTGACGAATTTTCTGATGAACGGTAGTGTGAGTCAAATTTAACTCTTCTTCAATCATTCTGACTGTCAACCGACGATCTGAATGCACAAGATCCCGGATTCTGTCGACATTTTCATAGGTTCTTGAAGATGAAGGCCTTCCGCTGCGTGATTCATCTTCAATCAACTCTCTTCCTTCTAAAAATGGCTTAAACCACCAAACCTGGGTCCTTGACAAAACACTGTCTCCGTAGGCCTGCTGAAGTTTTGCAAAAGTTTCCTGTTACTGTGCCTAAGTCTGAAGCAAAACCTGATAGCACACCGTTGCTCGAAATGAATGTCACTCATTATTTAGAACGCACTAGAAAAAACTGTTTCACGAAAAAAAAATGCTACGGACAACAAAATTACTCTAGCGAGGTCAAACTCGTACTGAAAGCGAATCAAATGTTCACCTGCCGCCCCTCCCACGTCCCAAATGTTGCTAGATCAAACTCTATGTTGCCAGTCTGGTTCTTAATTTACACACCTCGTATATACAATATTTCCTTTCGGTTTTGTAGTAAGAATGTTTTAAAAAATTAGAATTTCAATGAAGAAAATCAATTACTTTGTAAACTCTATTAAAAACATTAATTATATTCTAGTTATCAATTAAAATAGTTTACCCACTTTTCAGATTAGTACTTTATTTACAATTCGATGGTAAACATTGCATAAAAACCCATTTCCTCTTTTCATTTAAATCAATTAATTAACTGTTCCTTCAGTTGAGGTCTGGATCTGTTTTCCCTTTTTTAATTAAGCGCACTTAACGTTTCATTCAACGCTATTCATCGCTAGTCGACATCCACCAATACCTACCCAGATTAAAACACCAGCTGAACTATATTAAAATTTATTAAAAGAAGATAATATTTTCCATTAATATTGGCAGGAAGGTATACAATTACACCGCGACTAACCTAAAAACAGATCGGTTTTATTTATATCCAGGTACACTGTAAAGCTGCGTTCCGAGCTCTTTAAATTAGTTAATTGTTCACTGTGCATTGTGGATTAGTACGAGGGTCATCTCAAAACTATTTCTTTTAATCCGTGTGGTTGGCGGGAAAAGTCTCAGGGAATTTGCGTCTGGGTGTAGTGGCAGCACTGTAAAATTCCTATGCGCGTGCGTCGATCGATCCGGCAGTCAGGCTCCAGCCACTATGAAGACTCCACTTGCTCCTACCACCGATTGCGAAGTTCGTGGTGTTATTCGTTGTTTGACGCCAAAAATAAAAATTGATGTGAAGTGTGAATTTTCACACATTGCAGGGTTTCGCAGGTATATAATAAGTAAAGGCTGCATGCTGAGTGTGTAGGACAAATTTTGCTTTGTAGTAATCACGGCAAAATGAACGATATTTTTAAAATAATTTATCGTCTGTTAATCAAGGTCTTTAAAAACAAATTTTATGTTAAAATATGTTTTTGTTAATTTTAATTCGAATACCTAATACCATTATTTAGGTTTTTAAATATGTATAGTTTTATATATATATATATATATATATATATATATATATATATATACAGGGTGTTTGTTTGAAATGGGGCACCCCGAAAATCTCCTTTATTTGTAAAGATACAAAAAATCTTCAGAACAAAAGTTAAACTAGACAAAAAGGCCCATCTAAAGGTTACTATAAGAATTCTGAGGCACTTCCGGTTTCACCGGAAATGATGTCAACTTTTTATCTAACATAGCGAATCGATAATTTTATATTTTTTTCCTAAAAGTACATTAAATTAGCTTTACAATGACACCAAAAAGTCATATTTTTATGTTAACCATTTCAAAATGGCGACCATTTATTTACAAAATAATAATCAACATAAGTTTTACAAAGTTGAACGTAGCAAACTTTGAAAACAATAAAAAAAGAAGCAAAATATCTCTAAAATAAACTGTTATAATTAGTTATTATATGAAATAACTTAAATTTTAATTTTTCAATTAAATGTTTTATAAATAACAAGAGTTTAATAGTTTATTTTGCTAATTTTTCTAAATAGTCAAATAGTTTATTTTAGAGATATTTTGTTTCTTGTTTCTTGCTATGAAAATTAGGATTGTAAAATCACCTCAAGGAACGTCATTTTGGGACACTCGAAAACATACAAACGTCCCACTGTGTGGCTTCCCAAGGAAGTTATTTTGAGGGAGAAAATATTGAATTCTCCGTAACCGACCAGCTGAAAACTATTCCAGTATCCGAGTTCCAATACTGCTATGAGGATTGGAAGAACCGTCTCCAGCGCTTTGTGGCTTCCCAAGGAAGTTATTTTGAGGGAGACAATATTAAATTGTAATTCTATTCGAATAAAAAAATCAGTCCGGTTATTTAATTTACAAACCTCGTAGATGATTTTTATAGTTATTTTTACATGATTGTTTTTCATCTTCTGTTTCTAAATCCTCAATGCTTTTGTAATATTGTCCCCCGGTGTTCCGCAATAGAATTCCGACAATGGTCTGTTTGATATGCATACAGTTCTTTGGTCTCTGGTATTCAGTGTGGTATTAGCCGCGAATGATCTGAACAGATCTTTGAAGTGTGTAATGTGTAACCGATGCTTTTCTCGCTAGGGAACGAGACACAAACATATATTCTGTTTACAGATTATTCCTTGATACACGGACATTAAACAGTGCTACTCAAAGGTTAAAAAATCTGAATAAATAAAAATTGAAAGTATCTTTACTCTTAAGATCTACCGGATTAATTTTTGTCCACGCATAAACTGTTAAGAGTCAGATTTTTTCAGATATGTTACCATTTTGTATACCACGTGTGTATACCATTCACAATTTAACACTTTGAGCTCACCGGTAGCTCACACCTCTTCTATATTGACGACCCGCCAAAAAGCACATGGGACTGAACGTGTTAAAAATATATCGGTTGGCCATGAATTTCTAGTTAGTGGTTTACTGGTGGTTTACAATAAAGTGGTTTCTTTTTTAATACTAGGGTTGCCTTTTATATTACGGGATTTGAGATCAAAAACAATATCGTCGGCTGAAAATAATAAGGTTGTATGTGACATTTTTTGTCAAATGCGCTTTTCAATACTATAGAGTTGTTTGTCACGTAACCTACTTGTTCCAATAATTTCCATAAGATAGCATTACCGGTGTCGGAGAAAAAAGCAGAAAACCATAGTTGTATGTCTTAAAAAATAAAAAACTTACAAAACATAGTTGTATGTAAACATACACACTTGTATTTAATTGTTTTTTTTTTTTTTTTTAATTCATAATTTATGGTTGTATGTTTGACATACAACATCTTTTATGTTAAATATAAAACATCTTTTTCGGGCACCTGGGTTACAAAAAATATTAAAAAGAATAAAACAAGGTCTTGAAGACTTGTTAAATATATTTAGAGACATTAAGGTTTCTACAAATAAAAATCCCTTACCAGAAAACAAGATAATCGCTGGAAATCTATGCTGGATTGGATGCCTACTATGAATAAATCGTATTATGAAACAATATTGCCAAGAAAGTAAATCTCAAGAAAATAATAAAAATACAATTTATTTCGTTTAATTTTTTTTATTTCGAATGTTTCAGTTTCAGTTCAAATTATCTTAAAGATTAATGTTTAATTTGTTATTATTTTGCAAGCATATTGTTTAATTTGTGTTATTTAATCAAATAAAAATTTAATACGTAACTAACATTTCCTTTGCCTTTTCTGGTACTTTTTTTCTGGTTTCTGGTTTTTCTTAATCACAAAGTTGTATGTTCATTTTTCAAATTGTTAGAATGGTATTATTCAATTTTATTTTATTTTTTCAAAATAATGCTTTAATGACAATAACATATCAATATATAGTTATTAAAAAAATTTCTTCCTTGTATTGTAACCTTATATTGGTTGTTTCCATGTCAAAATTTCTGAAGCTTGTTTTCTCAAATGTAATACACTTCGACATACAACCTTATTATTTTCATCCGACGATTTATCAACAAAAGTCATGGAGATCAATACATTTTTGCATGCGTTTGAACCAATTTTCGAAGCACTTTTTTCACTCCGATTGAGGCTTTTTCCACTGCGATTGACAAATTAAGTGGGATCCAAGGCGAACAAATCTTTTGACGACTAAATGTTCATGCAATAGTGAATGAATGCTGGTCCCACTAATGCCCAAGGATACCTCAATCTCACGATAAGTCATATGACTATCTTGAAGTATCAATCCACACACAGCATTTCATTTCGATACAAGTGACAGCGTACAAATATTACATTCTTTAAATAGATGAATGTAAACGTACTAAACTTGACGTCACATTTTTTGTGACGTTTCAAGTGACGCAACTGCACTGTTTCGCCGATTTCCCTATACCTAATTTTACGTAGTTAACCATTTATTAGTTCTCACGAATGTCCACTGATTTTAGACTATTATCTGGAGTTTTAAAAATGTTATTGAATGTAAATGATGTATCCGGGTCGTGTATGAAACTTTTGGGGACTTGAGTAATATATTTTCACTGTCATCCAGTATATTATCCAAGTGGTAATTCTCGTTTTTCGTTTTAACATGAACGTCTGAGTAAACACGTTCGCCGCATCAGGATTTAGCTGTGTTTAGTTTTCGGTACGGAGTTCTCCCATTCCCAAAGCTTTTGTCTTTTCAATTGAAAGAGTAGACGGAATGAATTCTCAATTCTTGTGTCTGTGAATAAAACTAAAGTATTCTTTTAGATGGCTCGAACAGAGATCTCGGAGGGGTAATGCCGCGTGTTTTGCTTCGCTGACAATAACAATCCCTTAAAGCAACACTGCATTAAAGTTAAATTCACTTAGTCTTCTTTTATCATAATATTATCATTTGCTCCCACTTTTCAATTCATTAAAATTATTACTCGCTTTTAACACATAAAAAATATTTCAACAATCTCTACCTCAAATTTAATTAAGGTAATTAAATAATAAGTTATCGTGGCTCTGTGGTACAACGTGGTGCTACGGACCATAAGGAAATGGGTGCAAATTTCAAACCTCACAAAAATTTCAACTTTCTTTTGTTTATCTTAAATAAGCCTAATATTTATTTGACGCTTTTCTAGCAAGCGATTCCTTTACATAATTTTGATTTTAGTAGTTTGAGGACAAATTTAAAGATATTTTGGTGTTTTTCTTTAATGCTGAATATATTTCCCTTTTATTTCTTGTCATTTTACCATAATCGAATCCCAATATTACTTTATCATTATTAAATGAATACGGTGAAATCATTTTTCTGTTTTTCTTATCTTGACACGTCATGTATTATTTAGGTTATGAAAATTCAAATATCGTATCACGCCCCTGTTCTGGGTGAGGTATTCGGGGGTGATGGGGCCATTAAGAGAATGGAGCCCCACCCTTTGAAAGGGCAAATTCGCGTCACAATACGCCGGCGATCAGAACATCAGTCAATGGGGAAGGTCGAGATATTTGACAATGCAGTGCAGTACGGAATTCCATCAAAATAAAATTTTACAGAAAATATTATGTTATATATTATTTCTGTATGCAGACGATGCGAAAATATTTAACAACCCATAAAGGGATCACAGTATATATTGGTTCGTACAACTCCTCAAGAGGAGCAAAGGGTTTCTACAAAACATCGCCATCTTATCCGGTTCTGGGCTAAGGTCTTAATTTCGCCCCAGGTCTTTCCCATATCTTTAATTTCTCTGTCCACTGTTCGCCTCCATGTGAGCTTGGGTCTTCCGACCTTTCGTTTTCCTTGAGGGTTCCATTGGAACGCTCGTTTCGTGATGTTGTCTGTCTCTCGTCTGAGTATGTCCCATCCACTTCTACTTTCGCAACTGTATTTCCCGTCTTATTTCTGTTTGCCCTGTTTTCTGCCAAAGATCCTGTTTTCTGCCAATTTTTTTTGCCAATATTTCGCAGGTATTTAGTAACTGAATGATGATTATTTGGGCTGCCAAAACAAATTTTATGTCAAAATATTTTTTTATGAATTTTAATTCGAATGCCTAATACCATTATTTAAGTTTCTAAATATGTGTAGTATTTTTTTATATAGCAAGGTTCATTAAGATTTGGAAAATTGTGCCTATGGCTTCAATTGATTGCTTAAATCATAAGCCCCGCCCTCTGATTTCGTATACAATCAAACATAGAATTAAATTATAATTTCAACACTTCCCACTGGTTATTAAATTTACGCTTTTAAAAATTAAATGCAACATTTACCAAAATATAACTAGAATTTTGACAAAATAATTTAAACAAAATAAAAATGCAAAAAAAAAACAGAAAAATAAAATTGACAGGAATCGAACTCTAGTTTGCAAATTACAAAGCAACGACGAAACGCACGACGCTATGAGTGCTTACTTATCTACTGTGTTACATAGCGAATTAAATATTTAACACATTTTAATTAAAAACACAAAAAATGCGTTATTTTCTGAAAACATAATCTGATCAAAAATTCCTATTGTAATATTCCGGTTCACACCAATGTACATTACTTAGAATTTTTTCAGATTTTTAGTTTAAACCATCTGGGCTACAGAGTGTGGGACAAATTTTTTTTTGCACAATTTTGGCAAAAATCGCATCAAAATAATTTATTTTGCAAAAATAAAATTTTGATCGTTAATCTACGTACTAAGGGCTTTTATTTGATACCATACTCAGAATTAAAAAAAAAAAAAAATTCGGTGAGCACACATTTGTTTATATTTTTAGAGGGATATGTTTTTTAGATGTTTTAGTATTTTTCCTATGTGCGGGTCAACGAGTTGTATAAGCATGCCAAATTTCAACTCTCTAGGTTTAGCCGTTTGGCAATTTTTACCGAACACAAAGACAAAATGACGGTATAAGGGTTTTTTGGTCAGACCTACAAAACCCTAAAAAAGCTACCTTCTTCGTGGTCCTTTTTATAAACTGATTATATTTATCATTTTCTTTGTTGACTGGTTGTAATTAAATATATAAATAAATCAAACCATTTACATGTTATTTTGATTACAAGTACTTCAGAACATATTACATTCTATACGCATAATGTCCCTAATATAATTAAATTTAGTAAAAATCTTTTTAAATTCGTATTTTATATATTTGAGGCAGTGATGTGTCCTCATTTTTGCCACTTCCACGAATGAGCATGTAGTTAACTAAGTAAATATTCGTAGCTGAAGTAAATGTTGAACATCTGTGTAATGGTTGTGAATGTTCCGCCAAGAACCGCAAAAGACGGTAGTTTTTAATTCCTTAAAATGCTTCGCATTAGAAAAATGAAAATGTGTAGAGATAATATGTATAATTTTATTTCAACATGAAAGCTATGATAATTTAAAAGGAGAAAAGTTAATTTTAAAGATGCTTTAAGTAAAAAAAAATACTAAAAGATTCTTTTAGGAATTAAATAAAAACTAAATACAGCAATATCTTTTTAGAGAGGTGTTGAAAAATGCCGTTACTGAAATATTTTGCGTTGTTTAAAACTTTTATTATTTTTCAGCGTAATTTAAAAAAATCTAATTACGGATTTCATTGACAGAACATGCAACTTGTACTACATATATGTAAGGCGGGTCACATAATTTTTATTTTGGATTGTTTTAAACAATATTGTGTCTTATAACTATTATACATTCAAGGGTGAACTATCCATATATTGTTCGGTGCAATCACAGGGTTGTATTGGGTGGAGGCAGTTTTCAGCCTTCAAGGAAATATTTTCACTCAACCAAATAGGAATGAGCGGGGCATTGAAGCGGGGGGAATGAAGGTTTTGTAGGGCGATTTTGGCACATTTAATTAATAAAATTTCTTTTTTTCACAATTTTTAAATGTTTAAGACGCCGACCGGCGTAGCGTAGTGGTAACACATGTGCTCTGCGTTGCAAAGGTCTCAGATTTGAATCCCGTTCAGGCATGGAAATTTTCTCAAATAAAAATTGTCCTGGCTAATTGCCACAGCAGCAAAGGCCATTAAATTAAAAAATATATATATATATTTAAGACTTATTTCTGCACTGATCGAATGAATATATTGAATACCATACTGAAAAAAATTATGTGAAGTGTGATTTTCACACATTTCAGGGTTTTGTAGGTATTTAATAAGTGTAAGAAGCCAACAAAATAGTGGATGTCTAGGACAATATTTTTTCTATAATCACATTAATATCAACAGTTTTTTAAAAATCATTTAATTCGTGATATGAGTACTAAGAGCTTTCATTTAATTATATTAAACTAATTTTAAATAATTTGCGAAAATTTCAGCACAATAAAATTTAAATTAGATAATCCCTTAGTATCTAAGTCTTCATTAAATTAATAAAAAATATATTGATTATAGCTTCAAATTATGGCTTAATTTTATTCAGTTTTAGAAAAATATTTCTCACTATTAACAATGTGTTATTTGATTTATAGGTATCTCACTAGTATAGAAGATGTATTTCTCTTTGATACCTTAAAAACAAAAAACTCAAACAATAGGTTGAATCATGACGTATTAGCAAAATAGTAAGTGGAGCTTACACACATATATTCAATTCTCAGTTGTTAAAATTTTTTTATTATATTTTTAATTTTAGCCATAAATATAAAAAATGCATAACATTATTAGCCATATTTTTTTCAAAAACACAAAACAATATGATCAAAAATTCCTTTTGTACGTTTCCAGTTCAGATCAATGTACATTACTTAAAATTAACCTTTTCACGATTCTGCGTTTGGCTATAATTTCTACCGTACAGACAGACAGACACATGAGTCACGTTATAAGGTTTTATTGGTGGTCATACCTGCAAAATCCTCAAAATGGGCCGATAAGACTTTCAAATCACCTCGTTTACTCGACACTAAGCCAACTTGATGTTATCAATCCGCCCCTGGTACATTAATTTAAGATTTTTTAAAATACATACATACATGGAGTGAAATAAAAAAGGTGTAGCTAGGTAGAAGCATTATCATAACATTCATCTAAACATAGAGATTAATTCAAAAGCTGTCGCTATCTGTATACATCTTAGTTCAGACATATCTACAGGTCACCGTCAGTTGACGATAACACTCGGTTTAACATCGCAATCCTCGAGCAGCGAGCGAATGGTGAAATGAAACCAAAGAAGGGGGGATTGAAGAGAAAAGGGCGAAGGTCTGTTCAGAGGGAAAACGAAGCTGCTTTTTCCTGCAATGGGCAGCATTTACTCTACGGCATCTTTTGTTCATGCATGACCGATGATTAAGATAGAAAAGAGACTGCTGTAATCAGTACTGCTGTATACTGCACTCTGAATAACGGATTCATAGACGTACCAAAGAATATTTCAATCAAAATTATATATTCAAAACAACTTAGAGAAATTAGAACAAAAATACTATCAACACTATACGAGGGTATGTTTTTACAAACTACCACTAGATGGCCATATTGAAATGTGTCATTACTATATTCGTAAAAATTGATATTTGTTATTGTGAAATCAATGGCAGGTGTTTTTTTACAGTGAACATTTCTATTATTTTATAATTTTTACCGACCGCCAACATATATAAGGGAGGTATTGTGATCATACCGATTTTGACATTTCGATGGATCTCCACGAATTGAGGTCCCTACATAACGTTTTGACTATTTTTAGCATGATGTCTGTCGGTCTGTCTGTCCGTCCGTCCGTCTGTCTGTCCGTCTGTCCGTCCGTCTGTCCGTCCGTCCGTCTGTCTGTCTGTGTACACGTGCAGAGCAAATTCGGCTAAAAGGATTTTTATGAAACTGCATATTTAAGCTTTTGACATCAATGGCACGAGTTGATCAACCTTTCGTAAAAAACGGTTGACTAGAAATGGGAGATTACTCATGTCGATTTTAAGATTTAAAATTGATACTAATAACTTTAATTTGAGACGTTCTTTGATAAAACGTTTTTTTTTTTTTTTTGTCTTAGCTACGATGGCCATTAACCAGGATACCTTTATTTTTATTATCGATACATTAGAAATTTTATAACAAATACAAACATCCATGCCATCACCGGGATTCGAACCCGAGCCCCCATGGTTAGCAGTCAAATGAGCTGACCACTACGCCATAGTGACCGGCACGAAAAATTTTGAACAATTTTTGTAAAATTTTTCGAAATTTTTTTGTAACTTTTCCGTAACTTATATGTAACGTTTCCATGGTCATGATAAATAATATCTCTGTTAGAAAATATTAGGTCAAGTTATTTCTACTCTGCTGCTAGAATGTATTTTATACAAGTACTTTATGATGGCGGTCGGTCCTGTGGTGGCCACAGCTGATTTTTTTTAACTAGTATAGGGTAACCATTTTCTTAAGAAGGCAATGCGGGACGGAGCAAAAAAAAGGTCCTCACCTCCCAAATCCAAGTGAAGAACAAAACAAAAAAGGTCCTCACCTCCCAAATCCAAGTGAAAAGCAAAAAAAAAATGTCCTCATTTCCCAAAATCCAAGTGAAGAGCAAAAAAAAGGTCTTCACCTCCCAAATCCAAGTGAAGAACAAAACAAAAAAGGTCCTCACCTCCCAAATCCAAGTGAAAAGCAAAAAAAAAAAATTTCCTCATCTCCCAAAATCCAAGTGAAGAGCAAAAAAAAGGTCTTCACCTCCCAAATCCAAGTGAAGAAGTGAAGAAGTGAAGAGCAAAAAAAAAGGTCCTCACCTCCCAAATCCAAATGCGGGACAAAATGTTAAAATGCGGGACGAATGGTCACCCTAAACTAGTAAGGCCTGCAATGAGAACTTTGCTTAGGACCCCGATTTTCCTTAGTCCATTATTGCCTCAAGAGAAGAGTGCGAGTATTTGTAAATCGATGTCTTCGAAGAATTCTTCGCATTTATTGGCCACGTAGAATATCAAACGTAGAATTGGGGGAAAGAACTGGTCAAATGGACATTAATTTGCAAATAAAAAGAAGAAAGTATGGTTGGTTAGGGCACACTCTTCGAAGGGCTCCTAGCGAAGTGTGTCGATATGCACTAGCATACAACCCTCAGGGCAGTAGGCGTAGAGGGCGACCCAAGAACACCTGGCGTCGCTCAACCCTGCTAGAAATAAATGCATGGAGCTCTCAAAACCAAGACAAAAGACTTTATAACAACATCACCGACTTGAAGCCTATGGCAGATAGAGGAGTTAGATGGAGAAATTTTATTTACAGCCTATGCTCTTTTTAGAGGCAGTCCAAAATCACCCGATGATGGACAAGGCTTGATGATGATGATTATTGCCTCTCCCACAAAACCCAAAAATCTGTAAAAAATCACCCTTCACATCAATTTTTTTAAAACTTCCATTCCCTGGCAGTTTTTGTGTTAAATGTCTATTAATAACTATAGTCAATAATTGTTGAACGATAACCAGTTTTGTGATAGAATCTGATTGGATGCTTATGCGTTCCAAGCGTGTTAATCCCAACAGATTCATAGTGGCCAGAGATAATGAATTTAATAGGTGTTCGATAGACAATCCAATTTTCATATCAATACATTTAACATACGAATTACGGGAGATTATTAAAAATGAATAAAAACACAATAAAAACACCATTAACTAATGAAATAATTTGGTGCAAATAAATTATCGTTGCAGAAAGACTCCAGACAAAAGAAACTGGTTTTTCATTGTCTAGTAAGTCTAGAAACTGGTGTGGTTAACCGTTTTATGTTAGTTCTTCAAATTTTAACTATCAAGAAACTTATACTAGCTCATATTTACATTCCCAGGCTATATTATTTCACTTAATTTTCTTGAGAATCATTGCACGAATTTTATAAATCGGCTTATAATCGATTGAATTATGTTAAGAAATTGTTCTATAGAAGTATTATTAATTTGTTTATGGCCCATTTTTTCTAACAGTAATAATGGTAATTGGATATAACTGCTATAAAAAAATTGTGGGAGCTAATTATGTGAAGTAGTAAATGAACTGATTACCGCGAAAACTCAGTTGATTGATAAAATTTATGGCTGGAAACCTTACCCACATATGCAGAAGTCAGTAAAAAAATGCATTGAAATATAAGGTACACAAAAATGTGGATAATTTTTGACGGCTTAAATAATTTACAAATTAAATAAATATATTATGTATTATGTATAAATATGCTGTTTTATTCACAAATGTTCAAAGATATTAAGTGATCCCTTTTAGGCATTAGTACCTTTTACCGACTGTCACATATAAAGAAGAAGTATTGTAATCACACCAATTTTCACAGATAAGTAAGAACTAGAATTTTTTTAACACGAATCAACTGTTTTTAGCTTGATGTCGGTCTGTCGATCCGTCAGTTTGTTTGTCGGTCTGTTGGTCTGTCTTTAGACACGTGTGAAGCAAATTTGGTTGAACGGATTTTTTCGAAAGTTCATATTTAAACCTCGGACGTGAATATCTCAATATGATGAACTTTTGGTAGACACGTTCAGCAGAATGAATAGTTTACTCAGGGCCAGTTTTACCATTAAGCAAATTTAGGTGATCACCTACGGGCGCCACAGAATTGGGACGCCAACCCCAATTCTGAAATTCGAAATAATTTACAAAAATTTCATCAAATTAAAGTTTCCAACGATTTATTCATTTGCTTCGTATCTAAATCTTCATTACATTAATAAGAAATATATTGATAAATAAATAATAAATATTGTGCAGACAGCTCGGGGGTCGACTCAGCATCAAGTATTTAATACTTATAAATGAGTACCTGTTCATTCAGTGATAATAGGACCGGTCGAAACGTCACACTGACCACGTGGCTTTCATATCTATGACCGGCGGTCTAGAAACGGAGAACTTACCTTCTCTGCCCCTTATACGCCAATCTAGGCGTTGGAAACCTATTATTTGTTTATATTGATAAATGGCTTATTTTTTTCAATTTTATTTCTCAGTATTAACAATGTGTTATTTGATTTATTAGTATTTCACCATTAAAAATGATTTATTCTTGTTTGATACTTTTAAAATAAAAAACTAAACTAATTCAAACAATAGGTTGAATGATGGCGTATAACATTAGATGTTCTTCTTATAGGCTTCTTACACACATGAGCTCGATTTTCAGCTATTACAATTTTTTATTATATTTTTAATTTCAAAAGAAGATATATACTCCTTTAGCCATAAATATAAAAAATCCATACATTAGCGATTTAGCTATAAATTAAAAAAAATATTTTGTCAAAAACACAACAACTGCAATATTTTCCAAAAACACAATCTGATTAAAAATTCCTATCGTACGTTTCCGTCACAAATCAATCATATAATTTCTACATAACCTATATTTTTTCAAATTTTTTAGATTAACCCCTGAAGGTAAAAGGGTGAGGGAATTTTGTAGTACATTATTAGTCAAAAATGTACAATCGTGCTAAAAGAAAAATTTAAAAAAATTACTTTTCGTTCCTTAATCTGTGCCTTAAGAGCTTTCTTTTGATACCACACAATAGATTTCAAATTCATTATTTTTTTTTAACGACACAAAAAAATCTATATTTTTCGAAAAACTAATCTAATCAAAAATTTCTGTTGAACTATTCCAGTTTCCTTCAATGTCCATTAAGGAGATTTTTTTCAGATTTTTAGATCAACCCCTCTGGAATATAGGTTTGAGGACAAAAGTTTTTTGACATTTGTAAAAATTCCATAAAAAAATTATTTTTCCAAATTCAAAATTTGCTTACCTATCGACTCATTAGGAGGTTTTATTTGATCCACTCATAATTTAAAAAAATATATATATTTATTTTTTCATTTATTACATATTTGTTTATATTTATCTGGGGATGTGTTTTTTTTAACTCAGTATTTTTCCTATTGTGGGTCAAAAAGTTGTATGTTTCAAATTGTTGCAAATTTCAACTTTCTATGTTAACTATGGCTACAATTTTTACCATACAGACAGACACACAGACAAACACATGAGTGGCGTTATAAAATTTTTTTGGTGATCATACCCACAAAACCCTAAAAATTACTCAGAAAATACATTTACATATGATAAGTCTATTTATCACTATATCTCGCTGAACCGCGGGTTCTAGGTAAACTCAGTTTAGAAACTCAGAACTAATAATATATCTAAGGACTGTAATTGAATCTATTTCCGTGAAGCCGATAATCAGATTTCCTTATCAATATTAAAATTAATAATTTGACAATGCAGTGTTTTGTTTTACAACAATGCAGTGGCATCATTAACTTTCTCTTTGTCAGGGTGAAATTAATGATGTCTCGGTGGTTGTAGAGAGGGTAAAACACCCCGCTGGCGCTCGGGGCATCGCGGGCAACAGGCTAATTGTTCACCGCATAATGACCGCGACTCGCACAGTAGCGGGGATATCAAATCTCTTTGTAATGGTCCTTTTGAAGGGGGCAATTTATAGTTACATTTGTGCAAGTATGCCACCGAGATATATTTTAGTCGAAACGCTCGTCAATTCACTCCTAAGAAGCAAACATTTTGGAAAAACATATAGTCGGATTGCTGATAGGTGACTGTTACATGTATGTATCAAGTAGTGCATTCATATAATAATCTAGTTACCATTTTTCAGCGATTTTAAAAATGTTTTTAGTTATTTGTCTTAGCTGTCAGTGTCTGTTAATAATATTAATTAATAGAGCTTGCGGCCAATTATTAAATTCACATAACTTTAAATCTGCTGGAATATTTTAATTTAAGAGGACAATGGACCACTTATTTTTCTATCTTGTGTCCATCAAAGACTAGCAGCTGCCTTAAAGATTTCGGAATCAACAATTCTTAGAATTATAAAATGTAATAAATCTGAACTTCTCACTAACAAAATCACGAGAAAACGAAGGAAATTAAAATCTGAACCAGTTTATTTTATTGATACATTGGCACAAACGTCATGAAGTACTAAGATTACCTCCTTATCACTGCCAATTTAACCCCATTGAACTAATTTGGGGTATAACAAAAAATTATTATGATAGACATATTGGTTAAAACGGATATAGTGATAACGAAGTTTTTAAAAAGGGGCAAGTAGCCTGTGATCAAATTAGTTGTGAAACTTGGGCAAAATCTGTTAAAAAAAAATCGAAAATTCAATAAATGAATGGTGCGAAAGGGAAAGGATTGTTGATGATATTAATCCAATAATAATAAATACAAGAAATGACAGCGATAGTTCAGATGACAACGATATGTATTACAGTGACTAATTTTAAAAAAATTAAAATAAACATTTAAATACAACTTGTAGCAATATATTATATGAATAAAAATATTTTTACTTAATATTTTATTACTTTGTACTTAGGGGAAACATAAAAATTTAATTTAATTAAACAACAAATTATAATCCAAAATTTACGTATGAGTATAAGTTTTTCCATATTTATAATTATTATCTTAAAATTAATAATTATGTTTGTTTGAGTACTGCTGTGAATTTATTTTCGCGCTCTAATTAGTAAAGATATCTACGAATCATGCAGATTCTTTCTAATGTTTTGTTTTTTATTAAAATAATTTGGAAGGTTAGTTGTCAACTTGGGTCACTATACGTTACTATGGGTATGCAAATAATTATAATGATATAGACAGAGAAAGCATATAGTATTGTATATCGATACTTGTAGCAACGAACAATCACCTATCAGCAATTCGACTATTGGTGACTCAAATTAACGCGTATCCCTCTAGCGGCAAAAAAGCGAACACTTCGAAAAAGGTTACTGTCATTGTTTACGTATAATTCACCATGTGTTTTATTGTTTCTGTCCATTCTCACTCCAGTTTTACAGCGAATAAAGTGATAAATTTAAGAAAAAAAGATTAAATACTCCTTGTTGTGTATATGGTAGTCAATCACAGGAAGAACATCTTCGAATATTAGATTGAAAGATTATCAGTGATTCTAAAATTTTGTTTCTATTGAAGGAAATTTATACTGTTCAGATGATTTTAAACAAGTTTTTAACGTTGAATTTTTCATTTTCCCCGTCTCAAATGTGCAAGAAAATCGTTTAATGTTGTGTAAATTATTGTTAATATAATTAAAACCCCTTGTTATTTCATGGGAGTGTTCCATAACTGTGTTAGTTTGCAAATATTTGACAGTTTTCTTGTGTAGAATAAATTACAAGTTCTCTTTCTATAAAATTTCTTGAGATATGTGTAGATATTAAGTATTCAAATAAATGTTTTAAGTTCAAAGTATAACATTTTATTTTCTCTGTGAGTATAAGCCGGCACCAACATACAATATATAACCTCTGAAAATATTCATTTACAAGCAGCAAATTTTATCATAAAATGGATTCACATATATTTATACACTTTTTTAATACTCGGTTATAATTTAAATATACTGTATACAGCAAGAAAACGTAAATTAGACCAAAAATTTATTATAAACCAATACTGTTTACATACGTTGACAGATGACTATCCTTTTTCGTGTCAAAAGTTCACAAGGCGATAGTGGCGCCGTTTCGGTAATTATAGTCGCGAATAATTACTAAATTATAGACTATAATTCGACTAAACTCAATTCCATAATTTTTTACTTGCTTTGTGCTCGATTCTTTGTTACTACAGATATAACTGTCAAAATATCCACCGGTGAGCAACTAACCGTACATGAAATCCGGATAATAAAATGGCGACCGGTGAGTAAGTACGGTAACTCACCGGTAGATCAACGTATGCTTACAGGAAAAACTTTACTAATCGGTAACTCCTGCTATGCGAACGTTGTCATATGTAATTTTTTATAATTTTGGTTTTTTAATTGTACGACTGTGTCCTCACGCTGAAAGTACAGGTATGTGCATAGTCCTCATCACGTCCTTTGCGTTATGATAATTATCTCCACTGAGACATATCTGTAAAACGTGCTCTAAACTTGGAATGCCTTTGTTCTTACCACCATCTCACCTTCTCCCTCCTGGATGACATGAAAACTGTGTTAATAATTGCGGAAACGCCAATTACACATACAGAGAGGTAATCCTGGTGTTAGTCTTTGAAACAACCACCAAGAGGACACTTGTGAATAAAATAAAAAGACAAATTCACATAGAAATATGGACAAAACCACCCTGAACTTCTAGGAAGGTTAAAAATTTACTTGCATTTTATTTTTTTAAATGTAATTAGGCTGTGATCGTAACTGTTTGTTTTATTAAAAAAATATTATTGTTTTGTTTTCATAATTTTAATTTTTATACTATGTTTTTTATGAGAATGACATTTTTTTGTACTACATACTCTACTTATATACGTCCGCTTCATGTTATTGATTGAGTAAGGGCCGATCTTTCCACCTTCTGATAAACTTCTGGGTAACTATCTGATAGATAAAGTTATCTGATACTTTATCTGTTGGATAAATGTCATCCCGTCTTTCAATTCAAATTTATCCGTCAGATACAGTCTGTTCCAAACGGTTAAGCGGAACTAAATGGGAATTTAGTTCTTTTAGGTTGTCACGAGAAGGGACCTTGCTTGGGATATTTCATTTATCACGTTGGGATGTCAAAATTTAAAATTCCAACAATGAAACCATGGAAACGATATGTCATATGTCAAATTAAATATTTTTTTTAGATATTTTAATGACAAAAAAAATAAATAAATGGGAAATTTGTATTAAGAATGACACAAAAAATCCAAATATAAAGAAAATGACATTTTAAAATGATATTAACCTTAACCAAAAAATGTTTATTGTAAGTTTGATTTACAAAGCTTAAACAAAACGGCCGAAAGGCACGATTTAAACGATGAAAGTAACTAGATTGCAAAATCTAGTTCCGCTTAAGCGTTTGGAACAGACTGTAGCTATCTGATGGATAATGAGACTGACATATTGAATCCTCAGATTGGTAACACTGAATGTGCAACTGAAATAGGCGTTGAGAAAGATTTTTTTTTTTTTGTTTCTCTATGGAAATAAATAAATAAATTGGTAAACTGACAGCTGTCGAGCCGTTTTTTTGGTTATTGTCATTAACAAAATTAAATTTATGTATGCGTTATACAAGATTTTAGCAATTATTAATGTCGTAAACATGTAATAAAATTGGAGGAGTGAAAAATAGATAGTAGATATTAATAATAATTGTTCTACGTTTATATAATTTTTTAATTTTATTATGATTGATGTAAATACAAAATAAGTTATAATAAATTTGAAAATAAGAAATTAAATCACGGAGTATTCTTTCATTTTCATTTTATCTGAGTAATCAGTTTCTTCAGGTACGTCATCGATACAGTACTGATCTTTTGTGGGTGGTTCTTCATATCCACTCTTGTAACGTTAAAGTTGCGTAATACTGCAGTTGCTACTATACCAATTATAATCTTATTGCTCAAATTCGAAGCGAATATTAGAATTATTAAACATTGTATTGTAAGGCGATCCTTCTCGACACCGTTTACTTCAGCCTTTTTTCACAGAAGAAAGCAGTTTCACTAACATTTCATCCCAGGCTGCAACCACTCGTGGATAGCGGGCAATTTCGTAAAATACTCGTTGAAATTTGTGTATTTAATTTTCCGTACAAGGCATACAAATTAAATCAGACATAAGTTGGATATTGCACGAGATACTTTTTTCATATTTTTTCTCACCGTGGACTGGTGCACTGTTATTTTGGAGTTAAGGCATTATTTCTACAAATGATAAAATTCAAACAAATTATATTTTTTCAAGTCCATTTTGCAATTTATTGTTCCAAGAAATCATTTAATTTCTAACTTTTTGGCAGTGACAGCACTTATTTGTTACTTATTCGCTACTTTGACTACCGAATAACTTATGTGCCAGATAGCATAGTTTATTCGTAGGAATAACTTTATCTGAAGGTGGAAAGACGCTTTATTGTTTTTATCCGTCAGGTAACGTTACCAGCTACTTTATCTGAAGGTGGAAAGACCGGCCCTAAGTTTATCTCCATCATTTTTTTTTTATTTTGTATCTTTATTCATACATTGCATTATAATTGTGATGTAATACTTATCTTTTGTATATTGTTTTGTTTTTTAAAGGTACTGATGAAGGTATTAAAGTGTACCGAAACCGGTTTATGCAATTGATGAATTGAATTTTGAAAATTCGCTCATTCCGTAATTAAAGAGGTTTACGTGTAATTATTTAATTTATTTTAAATGAATGTGTAAAAGTGACTGAGCTTCATCAGAGACTTCAAAAACAGTTTGAAGAATAGTGTTTATCTCTCAAAACAGTCTTTGTTTGGTGCAAATTCTTCCAAAATTGTAATCCCATGTATTTCTCAAAAGCGTTTGCTATTTAATAAAATGTAAGAAATTTTTAACATAATTTCTAATTAATGACTTTACTAATATTGTTTTTTCTTTCCAGGATTCTTCCAAAAATGGAGAAGAGAACGGTGATGCTGAATTAGATTTCGAATCCAATGGACAGAATGGTCATATTGGTTCTCCAAATTCTGATTCAAATAAGGAACTTGAGGAGTTGATGGATGTTCAAGCAACTGCCCAAGCTTGTATAGTTCATGCTTTGAGTGCTGTTAGCGCTCCAGTGAGCCAACCAGGAGTCAGTCCACCACCAATCGCTGCCACGGCCCCCCACACTGTTGGAGAAAATGATTGGAAAACCGGACACACAAGATTGTCCCCCAAATTGAGGCATGCACCCTATTAGTTTTAATATAGCATTTAGAAATTTTAGATTTTGGTTTTGTTAAGTTTTTCATTTAATATTGATTTAATGGAGAATAGAAGACAAAAATATAAATTGAGACAAAAATAATTTGAGGCAAAAAACATTTCATATTAAGCACTATCAATAATAATGTCAGTAATACTGAGTCAATAATAATGACATTACTAGTATTTTTGCCAGTTGCAAAAAATTTCCTTACACTATCAGTATTACTGATTGTATTTTAGTCAGTAATCACTAAAAGTTATGTGGAGAACATCAAACAAGTGAATATTATTATTATGAAGAGTAATAAGCAAAAAGCCTGCTTGGCTTTAGTGTTGTATTTTGGTACAAAGCGATTCGTAAATCGAAAACGATGGATGAAGGAGTGGCTTAAAAAACGTACAGAATATACTCATATTAATTTATTAAAAGAAATTCTTCTCATCGATCCAAATGACTACCACAATTATTTTCGGATGGATGCGTACACCTACAACTCTTTAGAATTTGGTAGCAGCCCATCTAACTACCTGTGTTAAATTCTGTGGCTCAGTAAAGTTAAGTGGACGTTCAGTGTAACCATGAAATTTTAGTGCATTAAATACCCAGGATGTTGGACTGTAAACATCGTCGACACTAGCTCCTGATCGTTTAGAAGATTTGATTTTCTTCAACTCTTCCCTATAATTAGAGCGCAAAGTTTTTAATTTTTTTCGAACGTCTTCTTTTTTTGCATTTGGCCTTATTTTTTTATACACTTCTAACAATTTTAAAAGTCCTTCATTCCGCTTCACTTTGTTCATGTAGTCAGTCCAACGAGCATCCCAGAGCTGTGGCATTGACTCATACGTTTCAATAAAGGTTTTTAACAGCAGACATTCTGACATTTCAACTTCAATTTCATCATCAACCTCAGCATCGTGTATAGTAAAATCATCTATTAAATCCATTGATTACGATACTATTACTAACTTGACACGAGACAAACAACAACTAAAAACTGAAGATCAATACTGACAGTAATACTGATACCCTGCGAATCGTTATGAGTAAAACTGACAGTTCCTCCCACTACCTACGATACTGAAGGATGTATTTCAAGAAATCTAGATTTCGTCAGTTCACTCCATCATTCCATCAGTACTTGCATTAGGTCGTCAATATTATTGTCATTATTTTTTAATACTGACATTATTATTGATAGTGTAAGGTCCGCTTTACATATTTTCCGAACGTGGTAGTACGGACAAAAATTTTAAAATTTGTATTGCAACCAATGCTGTATTGAGCTGAATAGTTTGAAGATTTGGGACTCATATTCGTCTAGAGACCCCCAAAAACTAAATATTAGGCGGACTGGAAAGAAATCCATTATTTTAGAATACAAAATATATTTCTTTTTACAGAAATTTTTACTATGTAATGTATAATTACAAAATATAATTTCCATTATTATTTATTACGGCTTCCCAACGTTGTATTAATTATTCAATACCCTCTCTATATAATTTTTCTGGTTTTGACTTAAAATAACTGATCAGGTGATTTTCTACATCGATATTTCGAAATCTTTTATTTCTGAATGTATGTTCCATAGAAATTCTTTATTTTCCGTTAAACAAATTTCGTTTTTAATTTAGTTTCAACAAATAAAGAAACTTACACCAAATTATATAAATCTATTCTCCATTAAAACGAATAATAATATTTATTTATTTTTTTATTAATTACTCGTTAAGAAGTAAGTTCTTATTTGGTAAAGCACAAGTATGTCAAAATCTATAAAGATATGACCCCAGAGAGAAGAATTATGTTATACTAAAAGCTATGATATATAACCCACCCTTTAAATTAAGATTTAGCGTAATGATATTAATCCAATGTACATAAATGTTCATAAAACGAAATGCAATTTGACATATCATAAAAGTAAAATTTGTAGAAAACTTTTACCTGTTTTAAATTATAATCTTTAAATGTCAAATTTTATACTGCTACAAGATATTTTGACAAATTTACCAGTTCATGTTATATTTCAACATTTTGTAGCAACCAATATTTCCCAAAATGAGTTAAAAAGTGGGGATAAAACGAGAATATAGCGGGGACAGAACGGGAATAAAGTGGGGATAACATTTAGTAGAGTGTTGATTGAGTAAGAATGGGGAGAAAGTGGGAGATGAAATTGGAAATATAGTGGGGATAAAGTGAGACTAAAATGGATATATTGAAGATGGAGTGGGGATAAAACCGAATTAAAGACAGAACGAGGAGAAATGTAGTGGGGTTGATTGAGTAGGAGTGGGTATAGAGTGGGAATAAAGTTAGTCTGGAGAGGGGAGAGATTGTACTTGAAGTGGTGACAGAACAAGATAAGAGTGGGTACCGAACGGGGATACAATGTAATGGGGTGTTGTTTGAGTAGGAGTAGGGATAGAGTGGGAGATGGAGTAGGGAATATAGCGTGAATAAAGTAAGTCTGGGGAGGGGATAGATTGGAGTTTAAGTGGGGACAGGATGGGATTAGAGTGGGTACAGAACAGGGATAAAATGTAGTGGGGTTTTGATTGAGTAGGAGTGGGGATAGAATGAAAGATAGAGTAGGAACAATAGCGGGAATAAAGTTAATCTGGAGAGGGGATAGATTGGAGTTAAAGTGGAGAAAGTACGGTATTAGAGTGGGTACAGAACAGGTATAAAGTGGGAATAAAATGTGGTATCGTGTTAATATAATTGCGAATTCAGAAAAATTGGGAAATACATTCCTATTCTAGAATAAACGAATAGTATTCTTTTTTTTAATTCGAAGTCAAAATATCTAGTAGCAAACAAATTTTCTAAAAAATTAACTAGGATACAGCTTATATTACTAGTAAAATTATGTTACTTAGTAATTTAGATTTCAAAATCTATATTTGTATAGAATTATCGCTCTTTATAAATTCCTATACAGAGTGCTAGGTAATAGTAAAAAAAAATAAATAAACATATTGCTGATTTGTGGCCTATGACCAAATTTTATTAATTCTTGCCAACGCAAAAAAGGCTTTGTATATAATCTATTAATGTTAAAGCTTTATTTTTGATTTTATAGATTTTTGAAAAAATATAGTGAGCACTGAATTTTGGAAAATTTAGATTTTGTTCACGAAATGTGTGAAAACTAATTATATTTTTTAAGGATGGATGCTATTTAAATTTAAAAATGTCCATAAAAGTTTCTGAAGAGCGAATAAAAAAGATTTTCACTATTCTAACTTTCAAAGAAAAGCTTGAATATTGCAACTTTGATAATGGCGAGAGCCGAAACTGCAGTCAGTATAAGTCAGTGGCATGGCATTTATGGAAGCAAGGGATGTACTGCATCCCTTGAAGTATTTTTATATGAAAAATCTTTATCTAAAAAATAATTTATTTCTTATTTGTTGCAGAATATGGTTATAATAATTACTTTAAATTAGTCGAATGTATAAATTACTGTACAAAATATGGCGAATATTAAAAAGAATTTGACGTAAAACTGCTGAATACAGCCTTATTTTGTCTAATAATACAGGGAAAGGTTGGATGTACATTTATAAAAAATATCGGAATACAATCTAGGGATTTTTGTAAAATATGGTCACCATAGCAACAATTTATAATAAAACAATTTCTATGATAACACAACAAAACAGTAATGTGACAGATGCAAAACAATAATCTTTCTTTTAGAATTATCTTAGTAATAATATTATAAAATAATTATCTGCCATGGAAATACTTACAAATTGTATTAAATATTTTTAAAATTTTAAAATATTTGAGGTTATCAATGACATGCCGTAGACGAGTAGTACTGCCAATCTCTCAAAATAAAAAGTCACCAAAAACAGTTTAACAATAGCTTCTATTATTAAACTGTTTTCAGTGTAACAATGATATTATTGTGAACGCAAAGTATAAAAAACCTTAGGCCGCGAACATAAAGAAAGCTGGCAAATCAGCGCTGACAATCGGTACCGAAATCAAGCGTACTGGGTTACTGGTTGAGCACACGCTAAACGCTGATATTGCATGTGACACTGACAGATGACATAACCTTATATATTGATGTTTTTATTTATTTTTTCCTATGTATCGTACATTTTTTAATTATATTGGCTTATCATAGAGTGAACGTGTATAGCTATTCTTTTGTATATTGGCTCAATTATATGTTGAAATAACTGAAAATGGCGAGTTCTGATTCACCTTTGGATGAGTTGTTTCTAACAGAATCACTATATTTAAAAATGGAACCAAAAAGAAAAGGTATACATGCAATAAACCAAGAGAGATGTAAATATGGAGAATACCAACACCTTTTTCTTCAATTAAAAGAAGATGATGCAAGATTTTTTAAATATTTTTTTGTTTCGGCACTGACAACAAGCTGCTTAAACTGCTTAAACGTTTCGGTAAGCGGGTAGTCGACACCGACCGGCGCCGACCAGTACACAGCGTGTGCGGTTATATTTAAAAACAAGGACAAATACTGCGGCAGATCAGCGCTTGTTGCCAGTAAAGCCGGTACCGGCTCTCTGTATGTTCGCGGCCTTAGAAACTCTTTCAAAAATTGGAGTACTGACCTTTGACATTGATGAAAATATTTTGTCTACATGTATTTGTTTTCACTGCATACCTTGATCAGAAAGTCACGCTACGCCACTGGCATCAATAATAGATTTGTAAAACTCAACACAGTGCTTTTATTACAAATTCTAACTTTAAAATGTAATCGGTAATCCTCGTCTTGTACGCTGTAGACCATCATTTTGCCATGGAACCTCGTGGTCCTTTTTTAATTGAGTAGCATCTATATTAAATGTGTTTTGTTTTTTGTTAGTTCTTAAGAATATCTGTGAATATGACCAAGCGAAGCAAAGTTACAGTTGTATTTACTAGTATTTGTAATATACTAGTATTTCAATGTGATTTAAAGTATGAACATGCCTTGTTAAGGGTTCAAAATGAACAAATACTTACATCGTTCATTTATTCAGTGTATGTAAAAATTGTCTAATAATGTATTAGTCATTAAAAAAATATATGTCCTCCATTATAAATTGTGTTTTATTTCAATGAATTCCTATTCCTTAATATATCGTTTCAGGGAGATAATTTAGTTAAAATAGGGTCAAGTTGCGAGTTAGGAGCTCTCGAGAATGACATGTACTTTTTTTTTAATTTTATTTTATTCACATTAAAAATTACATTGGATAAGTACAAATATTTCTTAATAACTACATAAACTAAAGTTATCTAAACGAGATAGGTATAGACAGGGGTATGAAACTCATATACACGGCCTTGAAACGATTTTAAGTTATATTCCATCCACCGACAGCGCTAAAAGCGTTTTTTTTTTTAACCAAAATTTTGAGAACACTTCATTATCGGCAATTTGCGGCAATTGTTTTTGACGTTGTAACGATAGGTGACAGTAAATTGTGATTGTGACAGTGATGAATTTTATAAGAAATTTTAAATATTAGCACCACATTTTTTATTTTCAAATGGTGTAGTGTAATTAATAATATTTTAAATGGTAAATGCAAAAGAAATATAAATAGTGTAATAAAAAAAATGGCACAGACTAAATTTAATATGTACAATAAAAGTAAATATAAAAGTAAAAAATAAATACTTGTTTATTTATTTCATATGCTTGCTTGCAAATAAAATAATAAAACTTAATGCTTACTGAAGTATTAACTTTTAACAATTGTAATTTTAATTTTAGGAAATTAATTAGAAGAGTCGTAAATAAATTAATCATAATTTTCGGTTCAAGGCAATCTTTAATTTTCTACCAAAATTACATTTTATTTTTCAATTTTGGTAGAAAATTAATGATCGCGATTCATAGTAATTTAAAATATAAAAATATATTTGTGTGCACTGCGGGTTGCATACTATCTAATCCTAGTTCATATTACAACCACGAATGTCGCAACTATCGCTGTCCAAAGCCGTAACGTGGGAGTCCGCTATCTTCCTTGTTTTATAATTTGTGGGTATAGATATCTTATAAAGTGTTTTTGTGATATAAATTTAAATATGCTGCATGGCAATTAAATATACATCTTAAGTATTAAGTACTTAAATACGGTTTTCATTGGTTGATTTTTTTACGATTTTAGTAAAGGCCTAACTCAACAACAATGCATAGATTCGCTTCGTACAAGTTTTGGTAATGAAGCACCATCAGAAAGACTGTTTACAATTGGTTTCCAGAATTTCGTCGTGGTCGTGCGTCCGTCAGTGATGAATTTCGTGACGGTCGACCAAAATCGATCCAAAATTTAACCCATTAATGGCCAAGCTATATTTTTAATAAAATAATATAATATTTTTCACAAAACTTGTAATGCAAATTAATTAAAATACATCAACTTAGACAATTATTGCATTTTGAAAAAATATATATGCTTAACTCTACACGAATATAAGGATGCGTATACGCACCCTTGGCTAATACAATATCAAATATAAGTAAACATGTAATAAGCAAATTATTTTATTTATGAATGAAATATGAACTTATTTGGAATGAAACATTTCAAAACACTCTGGGCACAGATGTGCTTTACATTTTACACATAAATAAATGGAGTTGCTCTTACACAAACTGCATTTTTTTTTACATTCATTTCATGCCTCTTATCAGATGACCAATGTTATCAAATCTGATGACATCTAATAAACTGTTTTTTGAAGGACGCCCATAGTTTGAATTTGTTACTCCTCTATCAGTATCTGCATTACTCTGATACTTCATAAGAGCAACTGCTAGTCGTGACCAATTAAGAAATTTTACTATCATTTGACAGCTGTACAACTAATTTTTATTTTCACTATATTTATTCTGTAAATACATATACTGAACTATGAAAGAACACACAGTAGAAATGAACAATAGGTTAGATGGCTAAGACAAGATGAGACTTGTCGATGATGAATCACGCCTGTACATTTCACTGATTTGGCCAAAGGTGCTTATACGTACCCCATAAATTTGAATGATGTACACAGCAACATGACAGATTAAATTTATATTTTTTCAAAATAGGATAATTCATAGCAATGTTCTCATAGGGTTTGACTATATATATTTTTTTTATATTACCAACAAGTGTATAGAAAATGCCTGCTTTTATAAATCAGTAAAATCTTAAAAAATTGACGAATGTCAAAATATTTAAAAAAATATACTCTTTAAATAAACTGCGAAATAAAATATTCACGAAGCTATTGTATCCTAGTAATGCTTGTAAAATAATTATACAATAAAAATAAAACAATTGCTTTCCTTAAAAAAATAATTTCTAAAAGGTTGCGTATACAAAACTTTGGCCATTAATGGGATAATATTTCTGTAGTTGTTGTGTAGTTGCTCCCTTGGTTAGCAACTTCTAATGTACACATACTCAGTGATCTAGTGATCATTGCAAATTAATCAAAGTGAGCATCAAGTGTTAACCACCAGTTGTGACATCACGCTTCGACACTTCATTTGATCAGGATGGTGCCTGTGTGCGTTATAGTTGTGTTTGTGCAGGCATTAATATATGTATAAATGTGTGTGTGTGTGTGTGTGTGTGTGAGAGAGCTTGTGTTGGTCTCCGCATGAAGGTGCGTGTATGTGCATGCGTCTATGTATGTACAGGTGGCCCTGTGTCTGTATGGTACTGTGTATATAACAAAACATTGTTTGCATTGTTGATTGGCTAACATCAATCAACAGACGTAAGTCAAACTGTTTATACACTCAACTAATAGATATGTTAATTGTTTGTATAGTGTGCACAATTGAATTAGTTTAGGTCATCTAAAGAACCATTGAGAAACCACTAAAAATGACAATTTTTCATTATTATACTTAAATTCATTTAGTAAAAAGCGCCTTATCAAACTATTGAATATATGGAATGATGGTCCTTTACGTAGATTCTCTGGTGGTATTATAGAGCTGAATGAGATCTCCCCAGATGCCATACATTGGTTGGACAGCCTGGATGTTCTTCTTTAACATTTTTGAATTTATATTATATAGTACTTAATTATTTTCTCTTTTGTTTTATGCTTTTCTTACGAAATATATAGGTATATACCTAGTAGGGACATATATACTGTTACAAATATTTTATAAAATAAAATTAAAACTACAATTAAGTTTTTCAGCAAAATTTAGTGACATTTGTACTTATACATAAGTTATCCATAATTGGTATAATTATTCAAAATGGCCACCTTTGGCTTTAATGCAGGCATTAAGTCGTACAGGCCAATCATCGATAGTTGCACGTACGACTTCCATGGGAAAATTGGCTACAGCTCGAATTGGCTCGACTGGCTAAAACTGTTTCAGAGATTCAATATTTGGATATCGTTTGTGGTAAACCATGTTCTCTAAAACGGTCCATAGCTTGTAATCTAAAGGATTCAAATCTGGACTTGCAGCGGGCAAATCTTCTACGCCGATAAAATCAGGAACATTGTTTAAAAGCCACGTTTGGCTTGTCTTGGCCTTATGGCCTGGAACAGAATCCTGCTGGAATGTCCATGACTGATCTTGAATGATAGTATGATTGAGGGGTTTCACAACATCTTCCAGGACCGTTTGTTAGTAGACTCTAGCTGAAGATTTCACCCCTTTTTCATAAAAATGAAGTTCAGTTCCTCCATCATAGGAAACGCCCCACCAAACCATCACTGAAGCTGGGTGGTGACCTTTTTCTATCCTTGGAACTACTTCTGCGGCTTCAGTAGATGACCTGGCATAAACCCTGTCATTTTGTTTGTTGAATTTTTCCTGTATAGTAAAAATTTTCTCGTCGGTAAAAAGGATTTTTTTGTGTTTGTCGTCTGCGTACTTGATTAACAAGCGTTTCGATTTTTCTATCCTATTTTGTTTAAGAGACACAGTTAGTAACTATCCAGTGCGGCGTTTGAAGGCCCCAAGACCCAAGTCTATTTTCAAAATTCGCGCCATTGATTTTCGCGAAATTTTCATTTCGCGGAACATAATTTTTTTTTCCCAATGGATTTCTTGCTATTCTGGCCTTAACAGCTTTGATAGCTTGTGGCGTGCGTACTGTTCTCGGGCGACCGGATTTTTTCGGTCTTTTATGTCCCTAGTTTCCTCAAACAATTTAATGCACCGATACACAAACATTCGACTAATGCCGAGTGGACGTAGCGTCTTAAAAATGTTTGATTTTTCCATCTTACATTTATAAAGCGCAATAACTGCAATTCGGTTTTCTTTGTCTGACCATTCCATGGTAACACACAACACAAAATCAAATTCTTTCCACAGTAAAGTAATTTATAGGTTAACTCACGATTATCACCTGTTTAAATTTGGGTGCGTTCATTTGTATTATTTTTATTGGATACGTTCATTATTGTAACTGTATTTATGTCCCTACTAGGTATTTACAATAATTTTAAAACTTTGTTAATGACTGCTTGTAGTATTTTGTTTTTGTGGTGAAAATCTGAAACTACATTCAAAAACATATTATTAACAGTCAGTTTCATCTACAAGCATCATATCAAGTTATCAGTACATTCGCACTGTCATGGAGTTGGAGTATGTCTCTCTGTGTGCGCTTAGTATTCGCAACCAGAGCTAATTGAACATAATTAGCGAAACGCGTCTACACATTGCTCTGTACGCCATTTCATCCAACACCAGATCTACAGAGATGGATTGGTAAGTAAAATTAGTTAGTTTGATTAATTGGAATGCATTACACGATATGCAAGGATCTGAGTACTCCCACAGCTCAGAACATTGAACTCTGAAAATCAAATTCTTAGATTATATTTAAAATTGTTTTGTAAGTACCACCGATATAGCCATTTAGGAGTTGGAACTATTTTTTAAGAACAGTATTTGGACTCTACTGAGAATACTATTGAACACAGATCTTCTTTGTGCTACTAAAATTCTTTTTGTCTTAGATTAGAGGTCAGGAACCGAAGGCGCCAGAGCCGCATGAGGCTCCTAGCTGGAAAAAGTGCGACTCATTTATTTTAATTAGAAAAATATAGAATTTCTTAAAATTTTTATCAGTTCTTACAGTTTTTGTTACTGAAAATATTCGTAATATAATTAGAACAAAATATATTTTTTCGGAGCGGGAAGCAAATTGTAATACTTAGTAATAAATGCCTTTTGAAAAGGAAAATTATATTTTATTTGGTATACCCACCAGTGTTGTAATGTATCTAGGTACATTTTAAAATATGTATCTGTATCTGTATCTAGATATTTAAATCAGTATCTAAGTATCTGTATTTCAGGTACTTTTTTCAGATACTTTCCTATTTTGTCCTTTTCAAGGTCTTTTTACAAAATATGTCCTTACGATTTTTCAAGTTGGTAATACATTTAGCATCATTCAGATATTTGAATTTTAGACAAAGATGTACACCACATGTTTCGCATTTGAAATGTGTATAACCCTTGCAGCCTGGCAATTTACTTTGCAAAATTATCTTTGCAAACTATAATAATAATAATAATAAAAAAACACGTTTAGTAACTATATTTAAAGGTTGTTTGGGTAACCGTTGTTAATAAAATTATTTCATTTAAAAAAAAAATTATTAGCTAGTTTCGACGTAAGCCATTTTCAGAGCTGGAAATACAATTACATTTTATTAAAATTTTATAGATAAAAATAAATTAAATAAATAAATTATAAGTTTGAGAATTATGATAAAATACAAGTTCTATATGTAATTAATTAAATTTTGGAAAACATTCTTTTTTTTTTATTTTTTTTTTATTTTTTATTTAAAAAAAAGGAAAAAAATAAAAGGATGTTTTCCAAAATTTAATTAATTATAAATAGAACTTGTATTTTATCATAATTCTCAAACGTATAATTTATTTATTTATTTAATTTATTTTTATCTATAAAATTTTAATAAAGTGTAATTGTATTTCCAGCTCTGAATAAATTTAAAAAAATAATAAATAAAAAAAAATTAAATAATTTTATTAACAACGGTTAAGTAAAACAACCATTAAGTAATTATCTAATCCAAGAATAAGAATTAATTTTATAAATGTGAATTAAATAAAGAAAAATATAATAAATAAAATTGTTGTTTTATTTTTGTCATCCTAAATACTCATTTAATAATCAGTAATTTATTAGCAAACAAAAAATGTTCGAGATATCCGCTGAAATTGGAATAAAAAAGTGTTTTTTTAAAGATTACATAGGTATATAGTTATTTAATATTTTTGACACACAGCTTCAAAGGCTATTTGTGTTTATTTTAAGAGTAATAATAGTGCATAATTATTTTTTATTGTGAACAAATATATTCCTTGCTCTGGTTATTTCTTTTTTTTTTTGTGGTGTTTTCATTTCCCGAAAGTATCTTAAAAGTATCTTGAAGTATCTAGATACATTGTAAAAAAAAATGTATCTGTATCTAGATACTTTTTAAAATTTGTATCTGTATCTGCATCTAGATACATTTTTCCTCAAGTATCTGTATCTGTATCTAGATATATTTTCAAATGTATCTATTACAACTCTGATACCCACAAACAACAAAGTAACTAATCATTCAATGGCCGGATTCAGCAGACTCACCGGTGAGTTACCGGTTAGTAAATTTTTTCCTCTATGCATACGTTGATCTACCGGTGAGTTACCGTACTTACTCACTGGTCGCCATTTAATTAACCGGATTTCATTAACGGTTAGTTGCTCACCGGTGGATATTTTGACAGTTATATCTGTAGTAACAAAGAATCGAACACAAAGTCAGCAAAAAATTATGGAATTGAGTGTTAAAGTCTAATTCTTTGGTTTAGGTGGAGCACATGTACTTTTAAATAAGTTATACAGGGTATAAATAACCAGAGTAGATGTATCCAAAAAAAATTAAATAGAAAAATAAAATAAAAGTAAAATATTCTTTTGTATTCTTCTCTAAAATTAACCATCATCTAACCAAAGGTTATTTTGTAGCTTTCCTAACTTTTGCACAGCCCCTTAAAAACTCATAAAATCAATATTTTTTTTGCAGAATTTTCATAAAACAGTAATTAGGAATGAGTTGTACAAATGTTGTTTAAAAATGTAGGTCGCTGCTATTGCTCTGGACACCGTATTTCAGCGTTCCGATTTTTAAACCGTGCCGTAATTAAGCACTAACAGGATGGTAATTATATAGTAAAAAAATCCTATAACTTTTTCATAAGTTAATGATAATTCCCATTACAATAGATCGTGCATGCTTCTAATTTGCAATTAAAACTCAATTTGAGTGCAATTACAAAATTACACGGCCTGGAATATATATGGAAAAGGGAAGAGGGTTTTTAGGGTTTTGTAAGTATGACCAAAAAACCCTTATACCGTCATTTTGTCGTCTGTCTGTCTGTCTGTCTGTCTGTCTGTCTGTCTGTCTGTCTGTCTGTCTGTCTGTCTGTCTGTCTGTCTGTCTGTTCGGTAAAAATTGTAGCCAAACGGCTGAACCTAGAGAGTTGAAATTTGGCATGCTTATACAACTCTTTGACCCGCACATAGGAAAAATACTAAAACATCTAAAAAACATATCCCCCTAAAATATAAACAAATATGTGCTCATCGAAAAAAAAAAAAAAATTTTTAAATTCTGAGTAGGGTATCAAATGAAAGCCCTTGGTACGTGGATTAACGATCAAATTTTTATTTTTGCAAAATAAATTATTTTGACGCGATTTTTGCCAAAATTGTGCAAAAAAATTTTTGTCCCACACCCTGCAGCCCAGATGGTTTAAACTAAAAATCTGAAAAAATTCAAAGTAATGTACATTGGTCTGAACCGGAATAGTACAACAGGAATTTTTGATCAGATTATGTTTCTGGAAAAAAAGCATTTTTTGTGTTTTTTTGCTAATAATGTTGAAAACTTATAGTTATATAACACACTAAACTGTAACTTGTATCTTGGTGCAATGGTTACGGTACTAGCGTTCTGCCCAAGAAAATGAGTTCGAATCCCACGAGAAGAGACAATATTATTTTTTATTTATTTTTTTTTGCATTTTTATTTTATTTAAATTATTTTTTCAAAATTCTAGTTATATTTTGGCAAATGTTGCATTTAATTTTTAAAAGCGTAAATTTAATAACCAGTGGAAATTGTTGAAATAATAATTTAATTCTGTTTGAATGTACACGAAATCAAAGGGAGGAGCTATGACTAGAAACAACCAATGAAGCCATAGGCGCAATTTTCAAAATCTAAATGAACCTTGCTATATAAAAAAAATATTGCACATATTAAGAAACCTAAATAATGGTATTAGGCACTCGAATTAAAATTAACATAAAAATATTTTAACATAAAATTTGTTTTTACAGCTCTTAGATTAAGAGATGATAAATTATTTTTAAAATATTGTTCATTTTACAGTGAATACTACAAAGCAAAATATGTCCTACACACTCAGCATTCCGCCTTCACTTAATATTTTTAGATTATATATCTATCTAAGAGGAATTTTTTCAAAATTTTATTGAACCTTGCTATATAAAAAAAAAAAATACTGCACATATTTAGAAACTTACATAATGGTATTAGGCATTCGAATTAAAATTAACAAAAAAAAAAAATTTTATAACATTAAATTTGTTTTGGCATTCCAAATAATCATTATTCACTTACTAAATACCTGCGAAACCCTGAAATGTGTGAAAATTCACACTTCACATAAATTTTTTATATTCACTGGAAAAAAAATAGCACAAAATGTATTATTAGTAAATAAGGCATAATACAGAAAATTATGATTAGATGGCAAATTAATTTTAGATATTTAAAAAAAAATAAAAATAAATAAAATTATATTGACTGTAAATTAGTATATTTTATATAATAAATTTTTTGAAAAATTTTGATCTAAAGTTTTTATTAGTTGATAAATTTAATTAAAATATTTTGAAAAATAAATTCAAGTAATGATTAGATGACAAATTAATTTTATATATTTTAAAAAATAAAATAAAATAAAATTCTTTTGACAGTAAATTAGTAATATTTTCGAAAAACAAATTTAAATTGTTTAGTCGATAAATTAATTTTATGGTAAATATTGTGTAAAATTACTAGTAATAATTTGTAAAATACAATATTTAAAAGGAATAATATATAAAAGAACAATATTTGAGAATATTTTAAGTTGAAATAAATGAAATGGTCTCCCTTATTATTAAGACATTGTATGTATAATTATATTCTGTTGTATATTTTAAGAAAAACATTGTTGATGTAAAAATAAAAAATAAAAATGTATTTGTTGGTGTGGTGAGGCACTAAATAAAGATTGTAAAAAAATGATTGAGAGATAGAATGAATGAATAAAAAATAAACAAAATGAATGTAGAAAAATAAATGGATGAAAAAATGTGAGAAAACAATTTAGACTTAAATAAGTAAAATTGAGTTGAATGTGAAGAAGAATGATTGGAAATGACTGTAGAATGAAAGACTTTGATGAATGTGGATGGGAACGCATGTTATGAACAATATTTATTTCCCCATGCATTTCTATCCAAATAAGAGAATGATTGTGGAATGAGAAACTGCGCTGA
The DNA here is from genome assembly GCA_963971575.1 of Liopterus haemorrhoidalis. NCBI lineage: Eukaryota > Metazoa > Arthropoda > Insecta > Coleoptera > Dytiscidae > Liopterus > Liopterus haemorrhoidalis. The sequence continues at coordinate 3,801,506 of OZ020618.1, forward strand.
ATGTAGAAAGAAATGTATTATTCCTTTGTTAATATCCTCTGTATTTGAATTATTTTTAATAAATAAAATGCAAAATTAACATTTTTGTTTCAATAACTTTCTACCTTATAAATCCTTTCTGGGGTTGTTTTTTTTCTTTTCAGATGACGAGAAAGTAAATAGAGTAAGTAAGAATGCATATATTTAGTTGAGCAAAGGGAATAGCCCTTGATATGGTGAGTATTCTTTCGAATTCATTGTATACAATTTTTAAGAGCTTGCTAGTGACATTTATGGAAAATATTTTGAACTAAATTTTAATGAAAGTACTATTTCCCAAACCAACCCCTATTTTATGGCCATAAGTACACCTCAGTATCCACTATTAAACACTGCTATTAATATTTCATTCCTCTATTTCTTAAGGTTGAGTTGTTATAAAGCAATTTTTATATCTCACAACCCTTACGAGTTAAAGAGTTGATTTCGGGTATATATAGGTTCAGGAACTATAAGGGTTAGGGCGTCCAGATTTGGCACGTCCTTCCGTAAGGACTATAGGTATATGCTATTAAAATTTCATCTTCCTATCCCTTAAGAGAGGCGAGTTATTAAACACTTAATAACACGCCTCCCTTAAAAGATAGAGGCTTGCTTTTTGGCAGGTACCTATTTCAAGGTATAGGATATCTATAACTGCAATGGGTGCTCTACAACCCCTATAGGTTCTGAGATATTAATAAAATAAAATTCACTATGTCGTAATACACCCCGAATTTTGCGCCCTTAAACCGTCGATTATCAATTTTTATTTATCTTAAAAAAAATTCAAGGGGTTGATATTAAGGGATGAAACTAAGGGATGACATTGATGATGTGCTCTAGTGGCCCTATATGCCATTGCACTATCCCCATGTATCGGGGAACGTTCCACATCTAAAAACACGGTTTCACGTAAAACTAAGAAACACGGTTTCACGTAAAAAAAAACGAATCATAAATGTGAGTGGGGGGGGGGTGTTACACACCGCAAAATATGCGGAGTCTTGGATTTGAGGGGGTATGGAAGGGGGATAAAAAACACGTTAAAAACCCCAAATTCTGAAGCCCTGAGGCGCTAGAGTCAAAAAACTGATGATGTGCTCTAGTGGCCCTGTATGGCATAACACTATCCCCATGCATGATTTGGCACGTCCTTCCGTAAGGACTGTAGGTATATGCAATTAAAATTTCATCTTCCTATCCCTTAAGAGAGGCGAGTTATTAAACACTTAATAACACGCCTCCCTTAAAAGATAGAGGCTTGCTTTTTGGCAGGTACCTATTTCAAGGTATAGGATATCTATAACTGCAATGGGTGCTCTACAACCCCTATAGGTTCTGAGATAATAATAAAATAAAATTCACTATGTCGTAATACACCCCGAATTTTGCGCCCTTAAACCGTCGATTATCAATTTTTATTTATCTTAAAAAAAATTCAAGGGGTTGATATTAAGGGATGAAACTAAGGGATGACATTTATGATGTGCTCTAGTGGCCCTATATGCCATTGCACTATCCCCATGTATCGGGGAACGTTTCACATCTAAAAACACGGTTTCACGTAAAACTAAGAAACACGGTTTCACGTAAAAAAAAAACGAATCATAAATGTGAGTGGGGGGGGGGGTGTTACACACCGCAAAATATGCGGAGTCTTGGATTTGAGGGGCTATGGAAGGGGGATAAAAAACACGTTAAAAACCCCAAATTCTGAAGCCCTGAGGTGCTAGAGTCAAAAAACTGATGATGTGCTCTAGTGGCCCTGTATGCCATAACACTATCCCCATGTATCGGGGAACATTTCACGTCTAAAAACACGCTTTTGTTCAAAAATTAAAAAAAAAAATTACCTACCAGGGTAGCAGGAGAGCCGGGAGGTGTAAATTGGTTTTTAGGGATTATCTCGTGAACTACAAGGGGTAGGACGTCCAGATTTGGAAGGCACCTTCATTAGGGTTCATTCTATTATCTATTAGAGTTTCAACCCTCTAGCCTTTAAGGGTAGGAAGTTATTAAGTGTTTTTTATATCTCACAACCCTTAAGAGTTAGGTGGTTGGTATTCGGTAAGTAGGTACTTCATGACCTATAGACCCTCTATCCTTCAAGGGTTCCTTACAACCCTTATAGTTTTTGAGATATTTAATTTTTAATTTTCAGTGACGTCACATATTAGAACAAAATAATTGTTTTATTTTATTAATATCTCGACAACTAGAAGGGTTGTAGGGCTCCCATTTAGGCTGTAGGGTCCTAATGTTCTATAGTACGTATGTACCAAAAATCAACTACCTAACTCCTAAGGGTTGCGAGATATAGAAAACACTTAATAACACGCCTCCCTTAAAAGATAGAGGGTTGATTTTTGGCAGGTACCTATTTCAAGGTATAGGGTATCTACTACTGCAATGGGTGCTCTACAACCCCTATAGGTTCTGAGATATTAATAAAATAAAATTCACTATGTCGTAATACACCCCGAATTTTGCGCCCTTAAACCGTCGATTATCAATTTTTATTTATCTTAAAAAAAATTCAAGGGGTTGATATTAAGGGATGAAACTAAGGGATGACATTGATGATGTGCTCTAGTGGCCCTATATGCCATTGCACTATCCCCATGTATCGGGGAACGTTTCACATCTAAAAACACGGTTTCACGTAAAAAAAAAACGAATCATAAATGTGAGTGGGGGGGGGGTTACACACCGCAAAATATGCGGAGTCTTGGATTTGAGGGGATATGGAAGGGGGCTAAAAAACACGTTAAAAACCCCAAATTCTGAAGCCCTGAGGCGCTAGAGTCAAAAAACTGATGATGTGCTCTAGTGGCCCTGTATGCCATAACACTATCCCCATGTATCGGGGAACATTTCACGTCTAAAAACACGCTTTTGTTCAAAATTTTAAAAAAATTTTTTACCTACCAGGGTAGCAGGAGAGCCGGGAGGTGTAAATTGGTTTTTAGGGATTATCTCGTGAACTAAAAGGGGTAGGACGTCCTGATTTGGAAGGCACCTTCATTAGGGTTCATTCTATTATCTATTAGAGTTTCAACTTTCTAGCCTTTAAGGGTAGGAAGTTATTAAGTGGTTTTTATATCTCACAACCCTTAAGAGTTAGGTGGTTGGTATTCGGTAGGTAGATACTTCATGACCTATAGACCCTCTATCCTTCAAGGGTTCCTTACAACCCTTATGGTTTTTGAGATATTTAATTTTTAATTTTCAGTGACGTCACATATAAGACTAAAATAATTGTTTTATTTTATTAATATCTCGACAACTAGAAGTGTTTTTCACAGACAAAAATTTTTTGCTAGCCGAAAAAACTAGGTGTGTGAAATTAGCGTACGAGGGGGTAGTAGAACACATAAAAAACCCTTAATAGTTAAAAGTTTGGTTTTGGATACATTGCGAGAACTAGCGAGTTGACTGTACTGTATCTATGCAACCCGCAGTATAGATGTGTTAAATTGGTGGTATCATAACAAAACTACGAAACGGGGGTTGTTTATATGTGGCCTTTATTTCAAAAATCCCCTCTATGGAGCATAATTTTTAATTAAAGACTACTGAAAACCCCTTTAATTTCAAAGATTTTTAAAATATTTTATTTATATATCTCATTCATACTTATCTTATTTCAGCCTTTTTCCAGTGTCCTCAAACTTTAAGGGGTGTAGAGTGTTTGAAGAAAACACAGTTTTTAGAAACACTTTTAACACTTTTTGCCAGCATGTTCTGAAATATTAATGGGAGTAGGTCTTAGGAAGAAAATACAGTATTATTTCTATATGTTTTATTAATAATTAATTTGTAATATACAAATATACATGTGATAAAATGGAATAACAATTTAAATATAAATATACATACATACATAATAATGCGAATATCTGGGGTGGCGTTTAGTAATTTAAATTTTTTGAAATAATGTTAACTTCAATACTAATGTTTTCGGTATTATTTATAGAATTGTTTATAGGATATTTTGGGAAACTAGAACAAAAACTACAGCCCTTTTTCAATTACCCCCTTTCATGTACACCTTAAAAATGCATTTTCTCTAAAACTGGAAAATGCAACAAAAATCTTTGTGTTTTTGAAAAAAGCATTCTTTAGTTTATTTTTACTGTTTTTTTTTTTTTTTTTTTTGAATATCAGTTTAGGAGCTATGTTTTTTTTACAAATAAATATATATCTCTCAAACTAAACAAAATAAATACATTTTGTGAAAATATTTAAAAAGCCTTAAATTACTTCTATTAATATTGTTTTTCTAATATTGTTTAGGGTACCAAAAAAGGACTAAAGTTCTTTTTGTAAATTCTAAAAAAATTATAAATTTATAATTTTATTTTTTGACTAATCATAATTTAAATTTGTTTTTCAAAAATTTAAAACTAATTTGTCATCTAAACATAATTAGAATTTATTTTTCAAAAAATTTACTACTTTAATGACAAAATAATTTTTTTTTTTTTTTTTTAATTAGTATTTATTGGTCTTAGTTGCACTGACTATTAACCAGTGATGTATACAATAAAATAATATAGCAATAATAATATAAGTTACATATAAAATACATAATAAAAGTTAATAACAATAAAATTACAATTACGAATTAGAATAGACATTAAAATACAAATATAAAATTTATTTATTTTTCTTCATTTTTATTTTTACCAAAATTTTTGTCCTTAAGAGACTATTAGCCAGAATATATTAGTATTAATGTTAAGTATAAATACAATTTTATTACACTTTAATTTTTTCTACTTTGATGTATTCAAAGATTATATTATAAATTTTCATCGAGTTTGTGGCCAAAAGTGTTTGAATGTTTGTTGGAAATGGGATATTTTCTGAAATTAATTTATTTAAAAATTTTGTACGATTACCGAAATATAATGGACATTTAAAAAGTAAGTGGTTAACGTCACCAATAGACTGGTCATCACATTGACAGTACGGGGTTGATTTCAAGTTTATTCTATGCAGATGAGAAGGTGAGAGGTTATGATTAAATCTTAGTCGTATTATAGTACAGATGAAAGCCCTGTTTTGGTCTGAAGAGAACCAGTGTTTTTTTTGGTAGTGTTGTCTGGATTTCTCCATAATATGATGCTTTATGTTTAAGTGACTGTAGGAAATCATGTTGCCATTGATTTAGAACAATTTCTTTTAATTTTAAATTAATTTCATTGTTGCTAGGTGGTATTTGTAGCGGCATTCCTTTTAAAACGGCCTCCTTCGCTAGAATATCTACTTGATTATTAAATTTGGAGTTCGAGTGACCCTTGATCCAGCATATTTTTATCGATTTATCTCTAAAGGTTAGATCTTGTACAGATTTTAATATATCATAAATTAAAGAGTTATTATCCTTAGAAAAGTTTGGATATTTTAGTTTTTGGACAGCGCTCTTATTATCACAAAGTATTACGAATTCATTATGAATATGGGATCTTAAATAGTCTAAACTTAGTTTTATAGCGATCAATTCGGCTTTGTATATAAACGTTTGGTCAGGGAGTTTGACTTGATGATTATGGTTGCACTGTGGATCTAAATAAGCGCAACCTACACCATCTTTCGATTTAGAACCATCAGTGTAAATATGGTGTGCATTTGGCCATTTTAGAGTAATTTTGTCTATGACAAATAAATTTTCCATATTATTCGGATTTGGATTTATAAAAAACGAATGATCGCTGAAGCAGAAATTATTCGGTAATGACAGATGGAATGGAGCTTCGAAACACGGTAATACCTGAGATACATTACGTACTGGGGAAATTTCTGTTAGTTGAAGATAACTTTCGACTAGTAGTGGAATAGTTTTATTTTTCCAATAACTTGACGTTAATACTTCAGCACAATATAGCCCTAATCGAATTGGACTTTTGGTTTGGATACGTGGAAGTAAAAATCGACCTGCAAGTATTTTTCTACGTAATTGTAATTTTTTTGTTTCAAAACATTTGAATTAAGTTTGTCAACTAATCATTTTTAAATTTAGTTAAAGTAATTTATTATCAAAATGATTAAATATTTTCAAAATATTTAATTAGTTAACAACTTTTTACTTTTCAAAAAATTTCCCAACTAATTTATTGTCAATTTTTTTTTAATGCCTTGCAATGTTTCAAGATTGCACTTTTTTTCTTACCAATATTTAACTTTTAACTAATTATTATTTATTTATTTTTTGAAAATTTCCCACGTAAGGTGTAAACATTTACCAGGTGGGCCCACACCTGGTAAATGGGGCCCTTACACCCTACACAGAAAATATATTCAACTACTATACAGTTAAATATAAAAATGTTAAATAAAACTATTAATTTTCAATTAATTAAATAAATAATAAACAAATAATAGGTTCCAAACGCCTAGGTGACGATTTGCTCCTATTATCCCTGTATAAACACTCATTTTAATAATAAAATGAGGGCTGCGCCAACCCTTGAGCTGAGTGCACAGGGATGTGAAATGTTAAATCTTAAACAGTGTCCGGGGATTGAACCCGAGTCCCTATGCTTCACAGACAACCGTCATACGGAGCCACACGTCTAGTTAGTTAAATAAAATTTACAAAATCTTGCAAAAAAGAAACATTGTTAGACATAAAATATTTTAAATTTTTTCACTAAATCAGTATATTATCCATTAATTTTCCAATTTAAAATTTCCAAAAAATTGGATATTATAAATCATTTTTCAGACAAATTGGAAACATTTAAACAGTTTAGACGTTATCGTTTTCCTTCTAAAATAATTTAAATTAAAAAATATATATTATTTTCCAAACTAAATTTGAATTTAATAAAAGCGCAAATATACATATTTGTTTTAGCCATGAATTATAGAAATGGTTAATTGACATACTCATTTTTAATTAAAAAAATTATTGTATATTATTTTAAAGTTTTTAGATCAATGTCCAAACAGATTGGACTTTAGATTGATCACAGAACAAATTCAAAATGATTAGACAGCATCGATCACTTTCTGAATAAATCAAATACATCCATATTGGACCAATCGTATTTAAATCAAATTGAAAATATTTTGAGTTGAAATCAGAAATAATCTCCCTAAAATTGCTTTAATTTACCTTAAATTACCTTAAAATTACCTTAAATTATCAGTAGGTACCCCAGAATAAAAATGTATTAACTCCAATTGCTCATAAAATTACATTTTTATTGAAAGACATGTGGTATTAAATCATCTTTCAAATTCAATTTTCTATTTTTATTTGTATTATAAACATTGCTTTAGTAATATTAAATCTATGTATGGTCTAGGATTTGATGTTCTATTTGCTCTTCTGTAAATTAGTTATAATGTGAGTTAATATACTTTTATTCTAGTGAACGCATTTAAAATTCTCATCTTAGCGTAGAGGCATCATTGAATATGCAAATCCTGGAAGAACTATGTACTCCGTACTCTATGAATCCAGACCTCCACTTCGGTTCATATCTCCCTCCGTTGTCATAGAGACTGCAGAAAAAATTTCCGTGGTGTGCATTTAAATCCCAACCAAGGGTGAATTATTACTAATTCTTGTCATTTTAGAGTTGCGTAGCCTCTAAACGAGGAGATTGTGGTCTCGATACGAGAGGTAAGGTGAGGGTCTAGTGGTATCGCAGAACCCAGAATACTCCGAAACCCAGAGAACTAGGCCAGACAAGCTTGCCAGGTCACCCGCACAGGTAGTGTGAAGAACAGGGGAATGCTGCAACAAATGAATGCTTCCGGACCAACTGGAAGGGCTGATAGGTAGGTTATGAGGACGACCGTTTCCTCTGGTCATATAAAGAGGCTGGTGACTATGTTTCCAATCTGAGTTCCACACAATGTTGAGGTAGGGTTCAAGCACTTCCGTCGCCAGACATAAATAAAGCTTTCCGCTGGTGGCGATAATCCGGTTATTCGGGTTAAACCCCTAAGGGCGCTCCTCCGAAGGGTTGATGGATAACCAGAACCCAGGTACGTTAGTGAACCAGCAATCTCCACATGAAGACATCCCTGTCTACTGAGGCGCTGAAATTTGCGCCCAATTCTTCCTAAAAAAAAAATAACTTGCATCAAAAAAATATATATATATTTCAGTTGGCAGAAGTGAGTTTTTAAATATGTGTTTTTTTCCTTAAATCAAATGAAAATGTAACTTTTTAAATGTCTTGAAAATATATTTAATATATTTCTTCAAAAATTGTAAAACTTCAATATCACATACAAAAAAATAAATAAATAATAATGAATAAATAAAAATAATGATAATAATCGGTTCATAAATTATATATTATTCAAATTCATATTAATCTGCATTACTCTGTTTTTATAATAAAAAAAATATTATAAAGTTTCCTTAATCATACATACGAAATCCTACAAATGAATTTATCGTGGACAGACAGACACATGCGTAATGGTATAGGGGTGTCTTCATAATATCTACGAAAGCCTACAAATGTAAATATCATGGACAAACAGGCTCATGAATGTACAAGGCTTTTTGCTTATACCTACAAAACCTTAAATATCGACGGAACAGAATTTGTTTTTATTATTGTCTTAAAATCCAAAATTCTCCGAATTTTGAACGCAACATCTATCTCTGGAATTTCTAGCAGAGTCCTTTTCCAAAATCATAACTCAAATTTTTCTCGTAAATTTGACCCCAAGACCGTTTTCCAGATGTCAACCCAATTTTGAGTTCTAAATTTGGCCAAAGACCCCAATGACCCTAGGTCTTAGAAACAATCTTACCGCAAAGGCAGGGAAGTTTCAAAATAAAAATAATAAAAAATATATTTACCTCTGTTGTAGGGTTTTCTAGAAATCCCTCCGATTGTCCACTTCTAACTTCTGTCCAACTTTCTTTCGTCCTTGTCCTTGGCTTCTTTAATTCGATGGATTTTTCAATCTCCATATTGGCGCACCGGTAGATATTTTTTCTCTAAGAACCCTGGTCACAAACTCCATCAGGATGAAACATTAGTCAACACTATTATTCCGGTGTACGGATATAAAATTCTCATTTCAGCATAGAGACATCATTGCTTCTAAAACTGCTGAAAGAACTCCTTCCTCCGTACTCTATGAATTTGCTAACTCTGGACCTTTGCTTCAGTCCACACTGGAACTCCCCATTGTCATAGAGACTGCAGAAACAATTTTCGTCGTGTGCATTTAAATCCCAACTTAAATGCCACCACGGAGATGGATTCCGCAGTCTCCACTTGAAGACAACAATCCACCCCTCCATTAAGGCGCTAAAATTTACAGCGCCTAATTACTCCTGAAACAAATAACTTACATTAAAAAATTTATATATACATATGTCAGTCGGCAGAATTGGGTTTTTAAATATGTGGGCTTCTCCTTAAATCTAATGAAAATGAAAACTTGTTAATTATTTTGAAAATATATTTAATATACATATCTTCAAAAATTCTAAAACATCTTTCAAAAAAAAGTAATCCAATTAAAAATTCCTATTAATGTGTATGAAATTTTGTTTTTGATATTTGCGATTTAAAATTTAAGATTTGATATTTGAAATTTGATATTTGAGATTTGATAATTAAGATCTGAGTTTCGAGATTTGACTTTTGAATTTTAGCGATTATTGGAAAAGACAACGGACAGATCACTGGGATCGGAATGACAAAATAAACTGAGAAATATGATAGATAATGAGTTGAGAGTTGAAAGCTTGTTGAGTATCGCAAGACAAGCCGCTGCCAGTGGCATCAGTCCGCTAGTAGCTCTGTAACCATGGTAGCAGATGGTGACGAAGAGGACTATGGAAACGAATAAACGGTCTAGCTTGTTGTACTGTAGACAATCTGTAATGAAGGATACTGATAGAGAGTTACTGAGTATCTGAACTTGTTGATCTAGTCACTGAGTTCGTGATAATGAAATGATAACAAAAAGTCTCTAAACTTTCAGATCACGACTTTTCTTTGCTTCTGGGAGGTTTTGTTTTAAGCAAATATTTATTTTTACTAATTGATATTAGTGCATGGTTGATTTTGTGAAAGATCAATTCTGCGCCCAAATTGCTTTATTTACAGATTATGAATTAAGTGAAAACTTTCAAGATGCAGTAGAAGATGAATGGTGGACCAGCTCAAGAATGATCCTGGTATGCAGGATGCTGTTGTTGGTATGGAGCAGACCACTGGTGATATGTAGGTTGTTGTTGCTGATAACAACAATGCTGTTAATGGTGTGAAGAATACAGTTGCGTCTCGAGAACGTTCCGCGTGTCAGTCTGGCCGTGTTAGCGAAAATATAATTATCCTTACTAACGATCATGGTGTGCTATATCGTTGCTAAGGCATATTGTTTTATGTAAATAGAATAGTAGAAAATATCAGGGGTATGAAACTCATATACACGGCCTTGAAACGGTTTTAATTTATATTCCATCCACCGACAGCGCTAAAAGCGTTTTTTTTTAACCAACATTTTGAGAACACTTCATTATCGGCAATTTGCGACAATTGTTTTTGACGTTGTAACGATAGGTGACAGTAAATTGTGATTGTGACAGTGATGAATTTTATAAGAAATTTTAAATATTAGCACCACATTTTTTATTTTCAAATGGTGTAGTGTAATTAATAATATTTTAAATGGTAAATGCAAAAGAAATATAAAAAGTGTAAAAAAAAATGGCACAGACTAAATTTAATATGTACAATAAAATTAAATATAAAAGTAAAAAATAAATACTTGTTTATTTATTTCATATGCTTGCTTGCAAATAAAATAATAAAACTTAATGCTTACTGAAGTATTAACTTTTAACAATTGTAATTAATTTTAATTTTAGGAAATTAATTAGGAGAGTTGTAAATAAATTAATCATAATTTTCGGTTCAAGGCAATCTTTAATTTTCTACCAAAATTACATTTTATTTTTCAATTTTGGTAGAAAATTAATGATCGCGCGATTCATAGCAATTTAAAATATAAAAATATATTTTTGTGCACTGCGGGTTGCATACTATCTAATCCTAGTTCATATTACAACCACGAATGTCGCAACTATCGCTGTCCAAAGCCGTAACGTGGGAGTCCGCTATCTTCCTTGTTTTATAATTTGTGGAAAATATATCATATGATGTGCGAGACGTATTAGTTGATCAATAAAATCATGTCTTATTATTCATAAAATACCTTTTTTATTAATATATATATATATATATATATATATATATATATATATATATATTGTAATTGTAAGTACAGGCTAATTAATATGCTTCTTTTGCTACTAACTAAATTCGGCACTAGTTGATTTTCTGTTTTATTTTATTTTTTTGTTTCCCTCGACTGGATGGAAAATTCTGTGTGATGCTATACATTTTTAGCCTGTATTGTGATATCTTTGCAGAGTTAAATCCTCTGACCATAAAGTACAATTAGAAGCGTCCCCCGTTAAAGGGACGAGCGTCGGAACGCACGCTACCTGTCGCCAATCTAATGTCCGCCAGTTAACTCTGTCCCGGGGGAACAGAGGCGTAGGTTGGGGTTTCCACCTAGGGTGGTATTATGAAAAGTTATTACTCTGGGATTGGAGTAATTTGGATATATAAGCATTAGGATTTGGTTCGTTAAAATGGGGAATTATTCAAGGTAGAGATAGAATTTGTATTAGTATAAAAATGGATTATAATAAAAAGTAAAATCTATAATATTGCTTAAGCAAATCTGTAACCTATATGACTCTCTCTTTACCTTCCTGGACACTGTTATTTTGTTTCTTCTTTTCTCTTGGTTTTTCGGGACCTCTGTTTTCTATTGAGATGGGAATGCATCCCATCAGAAATCCAACCATCTTAAAATCCCCTATCACTGGCCAGGTATACTCATCATACTTTGAACTCTCAAGCACCATTTTCACACTTTCGTAATTTTCTTTGAGCATTACGGAATGAGCCAAAGGAAGAGATGGCAATTTATTTCTATTGTGAAGAAGGATAGCTTTTAAACTTTTTGTAGAACTGTCTATGGAAAGACGCCAGTCAGAAGGAATGCATGAGATTCCGACCGCCTTGCATAGGCAGTTATACTAAATATCCTTGCTACCTTTATTTTTGTCCGACCACAAATAAACTAAATAATGGCCAGTGACGAATTTTCACAGATACTCAATACTCATGAAAGGAAAGCCTGAAAGCAGTGGTTCATGGTTTTCTCGAAAACAACAGAGCAGACAATTAAAAAGAGCTTATTGCAACTATGCTTGATAACTTTAAGAATGTCCCTTAACGTGCATATGTTACATGCATACTTGGACCAACTTAAAGATAACATGGGAGCCTATTCGGAAGAACAAGATGAACGTTTTCATCAAGACGTGATAGACTTTGAACGTCGTTATCAGGGGCAATACAATGAGAGTATGATGGGGGACTATATTTGGGGGCTAATACGAGAAAGTCCATACAATCACAGAAGAAATACGAAAAATAATCATTTCTAAAGTTTTTATATATTCTGTTAAAGTAGTTGTTTGTTTCGAATGGTTTTCTTGTAAATAAAACTGATTCAAATTCATAACAAAAGTTTGTATTATTTTTACATACAATAAAGGTCTGAAAAAAGGGAATTTTTCTTAAAATCCGTAATTTCATTCTGATAGCTACAAAAGCAAACTTTTTCGGGTAAAACTATTTTTTCTTTAATTAATAATGTTGAAGAAATAAAAATCAGATATGCAGAACTCAGACTTAAAATTCCTGTTGACCGGTGGTATATGATTGATTTATTATATTATTATTATTATTTTATTTTATTTTATTTTTTTGAAAGATATAGTGAAATATGCAAAAACTCTCCAAATATTTGGATATTTATGCCTGCTTATTAATTTCCAGAAGCTTACATTTGAAGTCATTGATTTTAAATGTACAGCGCATTTAATATAACTGAAATAATTCTTTTTAGCTGTGTTTTCTGCAAGAATAAGTTGCTATTAAATTTTTTTTTTTTAAATTTACTAATTGCAGAGAAATATTTAATTTTTTTTTATTATTTATTGTTATTATTATTATTATTATTTTATTTTTTTATCTAAGTACGCTCTGAATTTGTCACTATTATTTGTCAATGTTCAAGTCAGCTTCGCGGGCGACTTCCAGAGTCCTTGCGATCGACCGGTCAACCGCGGTCGACCTCTTGGCTATCCCTGTTGTAGATAGTTCTCTCTTTTGTTTGATGGTTTATTAGACATTTTTTAACAGTCACCATATACACGCCTTTTATGCACAAAAACAAGTGAAATATAATACAGTTTTTTTAACAATCGTAAGAAAACAATTTTTTGTTAATTCATACACTGACATTATCCTATGATCTATGTTACATCCTTTGCCCAGCCTTGAGATATCTGATATAATAATTTAATGTCTTATTATCCTTATTTTTCAGGGTAACATAAATTAGAACCCAGTTAACTTTAAGTAAATTACAGGGTAAAAAGCTGAAGCAATACATCATTATACTAATCGATAGGGAGAAGATAAATAGGGAAGTAACAATTCAGTATATGGAGCTACTAATGGCCTACTATCAGATCGCGATAGGACGGGCCCGTTTTCACCTACAAAGCTAGAGGTTACTTCCGTCACAGGATCGGAATAAGGATAAATTCATATGACGATCTTGCAGTATCAGTTCACGCACAGCATCAATGTTTACCGGAAAAACAACCGATTTTAGAAGACCTTCACGAAATTCGTCCTTAAGCGAACTTCGGCCACGATTGAAGTCGGCAAATCGTCGATAAACAATAGTCCTTGATGGTGCTTCATCGCCAAAAGTCGAATTAAGTTCATCGATGCACTGTTGTTGGGTTAATCCATGTCGAAAGTAGTAAAAAATAATCGCTCGAAAATGTTCACGATTTAATTCAATTTTTAGCCGAGATGAATTTTTTCAAGTAACTGTAAATAACACAAATAGCGCTCGTATGTCAAAACGTTCTGAGTACGTATACCGCCAGAAATGTCAAACTTTACGATAGAAGCGTTAGTTGCTAGATGGCAGCACTAGTTTAGCGCATTCCCGAAATATAAGAGGCAACCCTCGTAACAAATACGAAATAAATTAATAAATTATTTTTTAACTAAAGATTTTTCTCAAAAAAATATTTCTGTTTGATTGAGTAAGGAATGCAGTGCAACTCTAATGGCGCATCTACATCGAGGCAACATGGTGGCGTGCGACCGTTCGACATGTCGCAAGCTACCAATGTGCAGCGGTCTGATGGGAGCCGTGCTACATGTTGCTCGTTCCCGTTACTTGGCGGTAAACATCAAAGAGTTTTCGTGCGACACGCTACTAATTCTGAAAGCTACATGTTCGCCATTTTGATATTTGATAGTTGTTATTATAGAAGTATTTTTTAAATTAACTAGTGTTGTAAGCGTTGCTGTATCAACAAAAATTATTTAGCAAGTTAAATTTATTTAAGGTAAGTAAGTAAATATAATAAATAGTTATAAATAGTTTTGATAAAATATAGTATGAGAAATAATGATAAACATAATTAAGTAAGGTTATGTTTTTGTTATGGAATTAAAATTTGTTATAAAATAGTATATTATAATAGTATATATTTATAAATTGTACTTATTCAGTAAAGTGACAGATCTCGCAACAATAAACAGTAGCACGCACCCAGTGTTGGTGTAGACACTAGCTTGTCAATGCGACATGGTCTGAGGGTCTCGGCAGACTTGTCGTATGCTACCATGTTGCCTCAATGTAGACGCGCCATAAAACATTAATTCTGAACCAAATTATCAAAGCAGACGTTGATACGCAAGGGAGAGAGAGAGGTGAAGAGAGCAATAGTCAACTAGTAGATATTTGTTTGTTTATCGGTTCTGAATCGATCGATTGGCATCTAAATTCTCGTGAACTTTACTGCTATGCATTTCTAAAGTTATGTCCATTTTTGTTGTAGCCATCTGTCATGAATTTCTCGAACAAAATCGTAGAATAATTCTATTTTGAAACATATTTCTAAGTAGATGATCGATTATGATCACTTGTTAAAACATTGTCAGCACCTCTGTCATTGTTAGAAGTTATTAAAAGTTAAAATGTAGTGACTAGAGTGTAATTTATTGGATGGACGTCAAGTAGACGCTGCGCGTCGCGACGTCTCTCCCATCTCATCAATCATATCTGTTAAAAGGACCCTTGAAATGTTACAAGTCTTTTCAATGTGTTTTGTTTAGAAATAACATATGAAATATGGAACAAAATCTGTTTTTTTTACACCAACAAACTTAATAAAAACATTACTATTGTTATCAATTGTTTTTATTATTAGTTTAGAAAAAAATAAGTAGTAAATATTTATTATTTTTATATCAATATTTAATAACTGATAATTCAAAAAGATTTGTTCACATTGGATCGCATATAATTTGACAATTGGAGTGGAAAATTACCCAATCTGAGTGGAAAAAGTGCTTCGAAAATTGGATTAATCGCATGCAAAAGTGTTTTGATTTTCATGGAGAATATTTTGAAAAACAATAAAGCCACTTGTTGATAAATAATTGTTTTTGATCTCAAATCCCGAAATAAAAAAGGTAATTCTCGTACCACGCCACTGATTACAATCATAATTTCATTAATGGTTAAGAATTTTTGCAAATATCATCCACTGAAAGATTGACAGTTAATTTAATTTTGGGGAAATATTTTTGTTGTGTTTGGTAATTGTCTGTCATATGATTAAGTGTGATGTGTAGTACCTCAGACTTAATTGTTATGCCGTAATGCGTATGTCAAGTAAGGTACACTCAACTTATTGTCGTGTCGTCACTCGACTGTTGACTGTTTAATCCCAAGTGTCTTAAAGAGCTTCAACCAATTTTCTCTGGTACTTGATGTCGCAACCATGGACAAAATTGAAAGCTTTTGTTACCAAAATGTCTTTAACTGCTTTTCTCAAACAAATTAGATGTTTGTCCTCAAATATATCTGAGAATTATTATCTTGTCTTTTAGCTTTGACTTTCTAATTTGTATAGAAAATGTTTACTTTGTATGTTCCAAAGAAAACTCACTTCAAAATTAATGACAAGGAATTTAATTTTATTTGTTTTTTGTCAAGTTTTCACAAAGTTTTAAACGGTTGAAAATACACCTATCCCCGCGTTTCTAATTTTCGAAATATAAATGTTAATGCGAAGAAATTCTATTATACTGGAGGTGCGTTCGGCATAACTGTGCAGTGTTAACTCTGTGTTGTGCAAGTTTTTTGTCACGTGACCACTGTGCTCAAGAAAGTGTTCAATAAGTCAAAGACGAAGGCTTTGTTCAGATTGTGCAGTTATTCAAACTATTATTCTAACCTTTTTTTTGTAAACAAATGAATTATATTGTTTTATACGATAATATATAAATGGCGCATAAAGGTTTTGCGATGCTTTTAAGTAATATAAAAGAAATTTTATTTGATGAGGAAGACAATTCAGAAGAATTTTTAGGTAAATCAAAAGTAACGATAAAAATGGACCTAATATGGATCCCTGTGGTATACCACGAGATAGCATTACCTTCGTGCTTAGTGAATTGTGATACACTTGTTGACTTTTATTTAAATATGATATCAAAAGATTTAAGCAATTGAATATATGTGTATACCAGCGATTCCCAAACTGTGCGCCGCGGCACCCTGGGGCGCTGTGGATGAGCAACAGGGACGCCGCGAAATCGTTCCAATATTCCTTCAACTGCGTTAGTTAGACCAATATTTTGACTTGGGGCGCCGCGGAAAAAATCTGATTAATGGCGCCGGGAACAGAAAAAGTTTGGGAACCACTGGTGTATAGTAATGTGGAATTATTGTGTTTGCATGATTTTAAATAAAAATGCGTGTTGGAGTTTTTAAATGATTTGTATTTGGATTGATATGATGTTGACTGATCGGAGATGTATCGGTAACTAAATGTTGCTAACTAGAGGGATCGTTTCTTGTCCTGGTCAGATGATTTATGACCTTTTTAAAAATAATTTGACACAATAAGTGAAGAAAAACGTGACTATTTGTAAAATCTAATAAAGGTAACTAAGGTTGTAAAATAAATGGAATTGTAAAAATACTTGAAATATGTTAACCGCAAAGGAAATTAATAATAAAATATAATCAGGGAATTTCCATAAGATGGGTCATAAACCATCTGCAGCACAGTAACTTTTATTTTTTGTCTATTTATTGATTATTTATTTATTTTTAATTTATTCATTACATATATTTTTTATTTACTAACTCATATTTGAAGAGTTCGGGTGTAAAACCTGGTAACTAACATATTTTTCAAAACTGAATTACTGCATGTAAAATATGGTAAATGTTATCATAAACTAGATTTCACTTCAAATTTACAAAAAATATCAATAGATAGCTCTGGATGTATCTGTAATATGTGGTATCTGCATGTTCTCATTTTAGCAATATTTTATAAAGTTTTAATGTCGTCTTGCAAAAATATTAAATTGTCAGATACCAGATTTTACTCCCGAACCCCTCATTTATTGTTTTACAACCTTGACTAATTTTAACCACAGAAAAATAATACTTTACTATAGTGCGTTCAAAGGTGAGTTTGCAGTACAGGGCATATAGAGTAGTTCTTTTTCATACTCTCTAATGGGTTTACACAATGACGCTATCCTTTTCTTGCTTGTCGACATTGCCAGCTCTAAAACGCGCTGATCTGTGAAGACGCAGTATTCTACAAATAGCCATTTGTTTTTGTTGAGTGTTATTTTGAGTTTTATAAGAGTTGATTTTTGTAAATCATACGTGTTTTTCATATTATTATAATTGACACATTTGACACTTTTACAACATTTGGCAACACCGCTCCCATTTGCCATAAGATCTATACTGCAAACTCACCTTTGAACGCGCTATAGAATCAGGCATGTATTTTATAAAACTTTGTAATCAGCTATTTTATTTTTAATTCTGGTTTTTATTTGTGTAGCTCTGATGAAGAAATAAAATATTTCGAAACTGGTCAGCTAGATCTACTTTCTTTATGTCCAGAACCTGTACAATCCTTATTAATTTTAATAAATGTTGTAACATTTCCAAACATTTTCTAAAATTCAGCATGGATATTCAGTATTAAAATGTGATATTTGACAGAATGTATTCTAGGTATAAACTTTAAAGTTGAAATATATCAAAATGTGACCTTTTCCTCCCTAATTTTAGGACTATAAACCCAGTAACTCGAATTAATTACTTCTTGACATTAAATTGTGACATTATAAATAATGAGAAATAGGTCGAGAACTTTAAAATATAGAAAGGTCACACTAGCCCCTATTAGAAAAGAATTATTACCCAAATTACCCATCATATTTTCTAATAACAATATTGCAAATAAAATTTAATGTTTTAATAATGGAGATTTATATACTCCAACAAATATTCTATAGTTTACAAGATTTTACACGCCGATTGATAGACAGAGAACTAATAAACAATTTTGCTGCCCTTTTTAATTAATTATAAATATCTATTTATATTAATTAATTTATTTATTAATTATAATTAAATTTGATACTAAATTCACACATGTATATAGCTCAGTCGCTGAAACAGGGCAGTTCGTCATTTTGCGTCATAATTTCAATCACAAACTTAGTGGCGAAAAAATAACTAAATCGTTTCTTTTTTGTATGTGAATTATAGACTAATATTGCTCTTTACTTTTTTATTTTACTACAACATACCTTTTGAAGTCATATTAATACAATGTTCCATTAGTCGATGAAAGTAACCGCGGTTGAAGTTTCCCGTTCCGAAAGTGTACGACATTAACCCTTTCAGGAAAATTGTTAGGTTTCGGAACGCGGTTACTGAAAATTTTGGTTACTTTTTTGTAACCAAACTAACCGTAGCAATATCGCGGTTAGTGTGGTTATTTCCTCCCACTACAAACTTCAGATCTAATGTAAATTACAAACGGCGGGAATTTCAAAACAATTACAATAAGGCGAGAGTTAAGTGGAGGGAATTAATCGTTTCTTTGTAGTGCAAGTAGTAAATTATAATATTATTTTACTATAGTCTATAATTAAAACAGTAAGAATGAGTGTAAGTAACTGATTTTTAGTAATATTGATCGATGTCGTGAAAAATAATATCGGGAAAAATCATATATGTTCTTATATAATGTGCCATTGTAAACAAGTACTAATAAAACGAATATTTTTATTAATAAGTTTGTAAGAGAATATCTATAACCTATAACGTCCATAAAATGACAGATCAGCTGTCTGATTTATCAACTGTGAAGTGTGACTACCGTTCCGTAACTAAAACTCGTTTTCAGGTAACCACAACTTACTACGACTTTACCGTAATCGCGACCGCGGTAGTTAGGTGTGCAGTTACGGAACATTATATTAGTTTGTGTTCGATAGTCATTTTGAAGATATACAAATTTTAAAAGTGTTTATTTAATATAGGGACATTTGTATTGGTATCCCAGAATAAAACGATGTTTACATTTGTCATTTAATAATACGTCTGTTGTGTTTTGATACGGACTTGTGTTCAAATATCTAACTTATAGTAATTTCTAAAAACCTTTTTTATTTAGTTTGTTGTTTATTTAGCAGTTTTGTGTTTAGTTATATATTTTCTTATTTTATTTTGTGTGTACTGTAAGTTTTTAGGTTATATTCAACTTATTTTTATTATCTTTTCTTTGATCATATTTTTGGATCACATCAGTCCTTTGTAGGACTATTTTGCCTATTAGAATAGTTTATTTGTTTCTATTCTGTTCTTATTCTTATATTTTCATTTCATTTCGATACAAGTGACAGCGTACAAATATTACATTCGTTAAATAGATGAATGTAAACGTACTAAACCTGACGTCACATTTTTTTGTGACGTTTCAAGTGACGCAACTGCACTGTTTCGCCAATTTCCCTATAGACTGTTTTTTTGGTTTAAGTGGAAGTAGATTTTCAATTTGATTTCATAATTATTTCCTATGGCATAATGCTGTCAGAGATTTTCAGGTCGCGACTTGCTTTCTTTGGCCTAATCTATCGACTAATTTTTACGTTTATTTAAGAAATTTTGATGGACCGCTTTGAAAAGTTTGGAAACTCCTGAGTTAAACGATCATTTGTCCATTAAATTCATGTAAAAAGTAATTTGTTCAAAATTAAATAATCGATTTTTCCTATTTTTGATCATTAAAATTTTTATGACTTAAAAATAAGTAGGTTAAAAAATTTGGTTTCTAATAGTTTTATTAGGAAACTATAAGTAATGTAAAGTAATACAATGTATAAACATATAATTTTTATTGCTAATTAAATAGGCTGTATCGCATATTAAGTAGGTGAGTTTTAATACAAATAACTCATTGTTTAAATAAAATTTTGCCATTCGTTACCCTTCTTAGAAATTTTTAAATTCCTACAAGTCTTGTTTTGTGCAATAAAATTAATATGTGGCCAGAAGACATTGTACGAGCTGCGCCATTATATGAAGATGGCCGCAGTATTGAAATGTCGCTGGTGTTTTGGTTGTAGCTAAACACTATATTAATGAACAAATTTTGACATGCCGAGCTCAAAAGGTACGCCATCACTGCCCTATATGTAGAGCCCTGCAAATCCGCGGGTATCCGCGGATTATCCGCGGATATCCGCAACTTTTCTGCGGATGCGGATAAATTATCATTTAAACCATGCGGATGCGGATCGTATGCGGATTAAATGTCATATCCGCTTATCCGCAATATCCGCGTGAACATTAAATCTTCGGTTACTTTCGGAGAAACAAGCAATTGTGTTCTGACTACGCAGTCCTCGGTTTTTTTCGGTTGTCTGTATATACATGATATTTTGTAGCATTCAATCTCACTTTATGTTATTTTTATTAAGACAATTGTCCATGATCAAGACTGAGTTGAGACAATCAACTTAACTTTCTTTTTATTATAGAATATATTATAGAAAATAATATTTTGGACAAAAGTTTCCTGGTACACTTTCGACGTAATTCTTCCTACCTCTGCTCTAATTCTGGATTTTAAATCTGATAAAGGTTTTTTTTTTACATAAAACTGATTAGTAAGTTTTATTTAAATACCAAAATTTACCTACATAATTTTTTCTCGAAAATTTTATTATGTAACCTGCCAATTTTTTTATACTACCCGAAGTAAAAAGTCTTGCAGATCCCAAAAATTTTAAAAATGACACATGTTGCTATTTGAAAAAGTTGCAACGCCTAACTAATGCGCGAAATGGCGTAAGAGAATTACTTGATCCTAAAAATATGAAGCACCTTCTATCAAGTAACTTTTCTGATTTTTTTTAAAATTCAATATTAAAAAAAGCAGCACGCCACTTACTCCCTACGAAAAAGAACGCTTAGGCCCCCCAAAATTGTTATCTCTCTCTAGATTTAAATAAGTTATTAGCGCATCTAGGCCTTAAAACTGTTGGGGTCCCTTAGGTTAGGTTAGTAATAAATAAGCTGGTAAATCCAAAAATTATCAGTAGCGTTTTAGAGCAGAGATTACCTAAACAGGCGAAATATGTTAGTTCTTTCCAAACTGACAGCAAAACCTGTAGTGCGGATAGTGCGGATATTTTTGCGGATGCGGATCGGATGCGGATTTGTTATTTACAAAAGCTACGGATGCGGATCGAATGCGGATCATGGATGTGCGGATGCGGATCGGATGCGGATACAGAAAAGCTTATCCGCGCAGGGCTCTACCTATATGATCTGTATAGCTAATTGCATTTTTCTGTGTTAAAATTCCGTCCAGTTATATTTGATATTTTGCTTTCTGTTCACATGATCCTCGTCTAAATCCAAGGATTTCTTCAGTGTTTTAAGATTTGAATAGGATTGTTTACTCGTGTCATCTGCTTTGTGATGTAAATCTTTCAACGCCGTAATGTATCTTGCAAATAGGATTTTATATAATGTATAGAGATGTATAACAGCTACTGAACAGAATACAAAATATTTAAATGTTAAATTGAGTGTTTTTATTTATGTTCATTTTGGATTATTTACACTGGATTAAGGATTTAAATCGTAAGATCCTAACATAGCTAGTTTTAATTCAAATTTTAAAATAAAAAGTTAGTAAGATAAATAAATCAAATAAAGTCTGAAAAACTATAGAAATATTTGGTTATAGGGTAACCAGTGGTATTCAACCTGTGTTCCGCAACCTAAATTAAAGGGATTTATTCTGCTTTTTTTAATAACTCTTTGCTTGAATACAATGATTTTGGTAAATTTTGAAAATTGAATAACAGCTAATTTTACTCGACAAAAAGTTCAAATTTGTTGAGTAGTGATTATTATTTACTTCTTATATCATCTACCATTTAAATATGTACTTTGTACTGTATTATAGGATTTTATGTTTATAATGTTTGCTAATAAATGTTTATAATAAATAAATAAGTAAGATTCAAAATAGCATATCACTAATTATTCGATTCAATTTTTATTTATAATTTACATTAAAAATTACACCATGTGTTCAAAAAGAAATTACATAAGGGTTGGCTATGGAAAAATAAAATAATGTCTACTGCAAGCTTTAACTGTCAATTAATTAACTGTCATCACTGTTGTTGTCATAAGTTTCACAAAAAATGTATGATTGAATCATATTTTCGTAATGGTAAATTGTTACATAAAGTTTGCAATAGACATTATTTTATTTTTCCACAGCCAACCCTTATGTAATTTCTTTTTGAACTCATGGTATTAGGTAGACATTGCATTTATGCCATATATAAGGGATGTATTGTGATCATACCGATTTTGACATTTCGATGGATCTCCACGAATTGAGGTCTCTACATAACGTTTTGACTATTTTTAGCATTGATGTCTGTCGGTCTGTCTGTCTGTCTGTTTGCCTGTCTGTCTGTATGTATGTCTGTCCGTCTGTCTGTCCATCTGTCTGTCTGTGTACACGTGCAGAGCAAATTCGGCTAAAAGGATTTTTATAAAACTTAATATTTAAGCTTTTGACATCTATCTTGATATTTTATAACTGACTATATCTCTATATTTTTTAAATGTAGGTATACTATTTTACTTTTTAAAAAATCAGCTGTGGCCATCACATTGATCTACTTTTGGTAAAAATTTGGTAAAAGAGTTTACTCGTAATATATAACAACAGAAAAATATTTCAAAAAAATTTATTTAACAAAAGTTGCTATAAAAGCAATAACTAACAATTTTTATTTGAGACGTTTTTTGATAAAACGAAAAATTTTCGATACATTTTTTCCAAGTATCTTTTTTTTCATACTTATATGTACCGTTTCCATGGTCATGATAAATAATATCTCTGTTAGAAAATATTAGGCCAAGTTATTTCTAATCTGCTGCTAAAATGTATTTTATACAAGTACTTTGTGATGGCGTTCGGTCCTGTGCTGATTTTTCTTTTCTTTTTTTTTAATAGAAACTATTTTAAATAGAAATAATTTACTCTGATAATGGCTATTCTATGTGATGGCGGTAGGTCCAGTGGTGGCCACAGCTGATTTTTTAAAAGTAAAATAGTATACCTACATTTATAAAATAGAGATATAGTCAGTTATAAAATATCAATTTTGATCAAGACTCAATTCAATAATAAATATTTAAATTATTATTTTAAAACGCTTGACCTTCAAATTAAAAAAAGTCAGCCTATTGTGGCATTTTGGCTTGGGGTTCCAAAGAAATAGCATTTAAACTGTAGGGTTCCACGGATGTAGGAAGGCTGAAGACCAGTAGTGTAAACCAATATTCACAATTGTTCTTAGTTTTCTGTATTTTCTGAAAAACGTCACTTTTGTTGTATCATAAATTTTCTTTTCCAAACTAAATCTTTTCGTAACTAACTGTGTTGAGTGTATCGAAAAAAAGTCCCTTTTAAATAATATACAGATATAAATTCTGTACAGTGGAAAACATACTAAAAACAGAGTTAAGGATAAGAAAATAGCTGGAGGAAAATCCACACACGCTACGCTAAAGAGGATTCAGTATTGAGACCCCTTGAGAATGGCTAAGATTTATGTCAAAGGCGTGTAATGTCCGTTTGTTGCTTTATTGCCTGATGCAGGGTAAACTAGGGCTCCCTCGCAACACGTGACAAATGCTCCCATAATTACGCTTTACCAAACACCACACAACTTAAACAAACTAGCCCGACTATTTGCCTAATTGATGGTAACTGAGCAGACAGATGACTGACGGTATAAAGGTTTCTTACTTATACCTACGAAATCCTAAAACCTGTATTACGAGAGCTACTTTTTAAGTTTTTACAAAAAAAATGTTTGTTTTTTTGTACAAATTGTTTTATTGCTTTTCAAAATATTCGCTTTTAAGATTTACAGACTTTTGCATGCGTTCAAACCAATTCTCGCAACATTTTTTCTACTCTGAAGTTGGTATCTCAAAAACATGGTTTTCGAAGGCTTCAACAGTTTCTTGAGGTGATAAATCGCTGTCCACGCATTTTTTGTTTGACATTTTTGAACAAAAAATAGTCATTAGGGGAAAAATCAAATGAATACGGGCAATGAGACATTCGATGTTTTTGGTTGTTTTTCCTGATTTTCTCGATGACTTCTGGGAAACAAACTGTTGTACAGCATTCAGCATTGACTGTTCTCGGATCCTCTAAAGCAGTGGTGGGCAAATCTTTTGGCTGTCGAGCCAAAACAAATATTTTTTTTAAATTTTTAATATTGTTTTTGTTACGAAGGATATTTTATAAATTTTAAAATAAATATTTTTAAACCAAAACGTGTATTTATTATGCAATTTAAAGAAAAAAAAAATTGGAAAATTGGAAAGAATGAAAATTTGAAAGAATATTGGTAATTGGTAATGGTTCAGTAATATTTTTGCAGGACACAATAATTTATAAAATGCCTGCTCTAAAGGAATAGTTGCGACATGTCCAGTACAACCGAAGAAACAAGCGATCATTTTCTTGGAAGACCTCAACAGTGGATTGTTGCTTAGTTTCCAGTTCATATGAATAAATCCAAGTTTCGTCACCTATAACGATGTTGTATACGGATTTGGCAATGCCTAGGTTGATTTTTTTTAGCATTCCCTTACAGTGTAAGGTTTACGCCAATCAACACGAGCAAATTATGCGGAATCCATCGGGAACAGCTCTTTTTCACAGCTAAATGTTCATGCAAAATCGATTGCAGTCTGCGATATGCCAAAGGATGCCTCTATCTCACGATAAGTCACATGCCGATCTTCTTCAATCATTTTGTGACAGCATCGATGTTTTTTTGAATCAGAACTGATTTTGGTCGATCTTCACGAGATTCATCACTGACGGACACACGATCACGACGAAATTCTGCAAACCAATTGTAAACAGTCTTTTCTGATGGTGCTTCATTACCAAAACCTTCACGAGTAATATCCATTTTTTCACAAACTTGTTTTTTTTAAACTGTCAACACTGTCAACAAACTACTCGGTCAATTTATAAGCTGCTACTGATTTCACAATAACAAATGTCAAATTTTACTAATATAGTAATGACACATTTCTGCCATCTTGTGGTCGTTTGTAAAAACATAAAGGTAAACCTCGTATTAATAAAAACATACAGATTCCTGTATTAATTCAATGAAAATGTTTGTTGTTTAGAAATATATAATTTTTAATGTTTTTCTAAAAGTCCCAATCCTCCTATGTGTAACAGTTTCTTCGACATACCTACGAAACCCTAAATACGAGACTAAAATTTCAATGTACGTTACCCTTAGATGAACAAAAAAGCTACACCTGATATCGATCTAAATAATCGTCAAATTTCTTATCCTAGAATTTCCTTCTTGTAAGTAAAAGAATTATCATCTCAAACAATTGTGATTTCTTTTTCTTTAATTCGTGAAACATTTATTCAGCTACTTTAAAATTCTTTATCTTCAATATATCCACTTTTACCAATTTCACACCGTGCTGAAAGCATTTATGCAGAAAGAGAATCATAAATATTGCATGACGAAAAATGTAGTGTTCGTCCGCCAATTATTTCTTCCTCTTCCGAAGGCAGGTGATCTCATCACCCACCCCAGTGCCGTAGAAAACCTCAAACACAAGGGGGAAATAATGAGTATTAATTTTAGGGTGAGAATATTAAAAATGTACATTAATTTTATATGAGAAGAGAGTTTAATAAAGAAACAACTATAATTAATAACAAAATATATATAAAATGATTTATAGACTACCGAAGGTTCGTAAGTAAGACAGCTTACAAAGCATAGTTGCCTGGGTTCGATCCCTATAATGTACAAAATACCTGGAAATATACAGAACCAGATGAAGGTTTTGCGTCCAATCCCACGAGACAACCCGACTAATACAAGGTGTCTCAAAAGAAATTTTATATTTAGTGGATCGATTAAAAAAAAAGTAAGCCGTATATAGAAAAAATGTTTATTAATTATTAAAATACACTTTTTGGGGATTTATTTCTTAAAAATAATATCGTCTAAATGTAGACCCTCGCGTTCTCGGCACTCATTTAATCGAACAGTAAAATTACTTATGACGTCTCGGCAGGTGGACTCAGGGATGGCTGCCATTTCGTGACGGATATTTTCTTTCAAATGCGCCAATGAAGTCGGTTTATTGGCGTAAACTTTAGATTTAAGATAACCCCATAGGAAAAAGTCCATAGGGGTTAAATCTGGACTACGTGGAGGCCAATTTATGTCACCTCTCCGGGAGATCAATTTGCCTGAGAAAATTTCACGAACACGTGGCAGAGACATATTGGACGTGTGTGAAGTTGCTCCGTCCTGTTGGAACCATGTTCTTTGGTTATTGCCAGGAAAGTTTTGCAGTTCAGGTACCAAGAAGTTGTCTAACATCTCCGCATAACGCTCTGAATTCACTGTAACTGCACGCCCCCTTTCGTCTTCAAAAAAGTAAGGGCTGATAATTCCTCGCGCCGACATCGCAGCCCATACGGTCACTTTAGGCGAATGTAGGGGTTTCTGATGTTTGCGTTTCGGATTCGTTGCACTCCAGTAGCGGCAGTTCTGCTTATTTACGTGGCCATTAAGATGAAAATGAGCTTCATCCGAAAACAAAATGTTGGTAAACGTTGAAAATCGCTCAATCACCTGATTTACGAAATTAAGCCTTTGACTGGCATCTTGGGGCTTTAATTCTTGCACCAATTGAATTTTGTAGGGGTGCAGCTTTAGGTCTTTGTGCATAATGCGATGTAATGATGATCTATGCACATTTAAAGCACTTGCGCGCTTCCGAATTGAAAGGTTCGGGTCGTCACGAACAGACTGATTAACATTCTCCACGTTTTCTACCGTTCTTGATGACCTAGGTCGTCCGGATTTTGATTTATCCAGCGTTGTACCCGTCTCTTCAAACTTTTTAACTCAATGTCGAATGAGAGGAATGCTTGGCGCATCATTTAAGTGGCGAAAACCTCGAATACTGCAGAATTTTCTACGCGCTACAGTCGCCGAATCACCGTTTTTGTAAAACAATCGCACGCATAACGCGCGGTCTGCTCCCGAGAAACGCTCCATAGCGACTCAATTCCCAAGAGCCAGGCTACCGATTGACATAACCCCCGCGCCCCTCGGATACGTTGCGTTCACGCAGTAAGGTAAATAAATATAAAATTTCTTTTGAGACACCTTGTATAAAGTACCTAACGGTACGCGTACAGTGTAAGCTGGTTGCTGGTAGCTTGTTTCCAGCGCTGGAGAATGTCAGCCTGCGAGCAGGAATATCCTTGTTTTATCAATGATACCACGAACAGTAGAGACTGGTGCTGGTTTCCCAGAGTTGGCTGTCAGCGCGAACCAGTGTCAGTAAAAAGCTACAAACAACCAGCAAAAATCTTTCACTATACGCCTAGCCTAAGAAGGGAGCAGGAGACTTGTATACATAAGGCTATTAGTGCTTAGAGTTACCTGCAGAGCACAGCAGTTCAGTCTCAGACTTCTTATTCAAATGCTCTTCACGGACGCAATTATCAATTTGATTTTTGTTTTGTTCTTCGCCCTCATATGAGAGCTCTTCAATAAATTCTCGGCGTCAAGTGTCAATTATTAGATTATATGTATTCAGACCATATGGGAAAATTAATCTCTGTTTTTAAAATAAACATTAGTTTTGGTTACTTATCTAGGGAGATTATACTATTGAATTTATAAATAATAACTGCCGTCTAGATGGCAGGGGTGAGCTATTTTACAGGGCAATGTAAGCCTCTCAGGGTAATTCTGTTTAAAGAGTTATGAGGTTAATACAAGTTTAAGAAGGATTCAGTTAAAACAGTCAAGAGATTAATACGTGTTTCCATCATGGGTTAGAGATATTTAAAGTGCTCGGTCGTGTAAGTAATTCCATGTGTTAGTTAGTGTAGTGTTCGTATGTATGTGTAATGTCCAACTAAAGAGATGGAGAACATATTCATAGAAACTTGGGAGAGACACGTAGCTCGGAGATGCTAGTGAAATTGTGATGTCCGGTGAACAAAATAGGGCCCGTTTCTGCAAGCTTAGTTAACTATAACCAAATAGTTAGAAAATGGTTTCTATGGTTACTTATGGAATTGTTATATTGTAACCGAGTTTAACCAAGAGATTAAACTAGGCTAAGCTTTCAGAAACTGGCTCTTAGTATTAGTGTTAAAGAGTTAATAAGTATATCGATTAATTAGTGTTTGTGAATGTGTTTCAGTTTTAGATTTAGCTGTCATCGTTAATTTGAAAGTCTAGTGTAAATAATATAAATAGTAAACCGTAATTATAATTAAAATACGTTATATAAAAATGAGGACATTAATTCCACAATCCTTAACACCTTCCATAAATCATAGCAACCAGTCAGCGGACAAGGAGGAGAGTTCATATCCGAAAACCGCTCGCGGATTATGAACTCATTATGTGACGGAGACCTTGAGGTGATATTTTATATTGTATCAGTAGGCTTCCCACAACATACCTGATTTAGTATGTTATTTTTTATTTCTTGAGAATCATCATACCGATCCTTTTCAGATATCTATGGTCTCCACTACCTCACTCAATTTATAAATTGAACAGTATCCAGTGTCCTTCAAATCTAGCCTTATGCCATGAAATAAAACATGGTGTTCCGCCACTGTTTTACTTCCTCCATACTGTTCCACCAATATGATGCAAATTTCAGTTTTCTAAAGTTCCTCAAAGAATGAAAAAATTCAAATTTTTTATGTTAACGATATATTGAAGGAAGTATGCTCAGTTTTAAAACCAAAATGGCTTTGTTCATCTTGCCTTAATAATTTCTAACATGAAATTACAATAGAAAGCCCAGAAATACAACTAAAATTGTAACAAAATTCTAAAAATTTAATAAAGATGATTGGATGCATGCAATTGTATTTATTTATGTTATCTAAAATTTTATCAGCTTCGTTCAGTTGTTAAGATAATTTGTTAATTTCATTTAATTTTAAATTGCACTTTAACACACGTGTTCTTATACACGTGGAGATTAAACTATAACTTAAAATAACTATCTTACTAAACTAAAACTAAGTTTAAATTATCAAGCTATGGAATGGACCAAAATTAACATTATAAGATCCAACTCCTAAAATTAGTTGGAAAACAAAAATATAGATACATCCATACGTACATATAGGCCAGGGTTTCCTCGCGCCGACATCGCAGCCCATACGGTCACTTTAGGCGAATGTAGGGGTTTCTGATGTTTGCGTTTCGGATTCGTTGCACTCCAGTAGCGGCAGTTCTGCTTATTTACGTGGCCATTAAGATGAAAATGAGCTTCATCCGAAAACAAAATGTTGGTAAACGTTGAAAATCGCTCAATCACCTGATTTACGAAATTAAGCCTCTGACTGGCATCTTGGGGCTTTAATTCTTGCACCAATTGAATTTTGTAGGGGTGCTGCTTTAGGTCTTTGTGCATAATGCGATGTAATGATGATCTATGCACATTTAAAGCACTTGCGCGCTTCCGAATTGAAAGGTTCGGGTCGTCACGAACAGACTGATTAACATTCTCCACGTTTTCTACCGTTCTTGATGACCTAGGTCGCCCGGATTTTGATTTATCCAGCGTTGTACCAGTCTCTTCAAACTTTTTAACCCAATGTCGAATGAGAGGAATGCTTGGCGCATCATTTAAGTGGCGAAAACCTCGAATACTGCAGAATTTTCTACGGGCTACTGTCGCCGAATCACCGTTTTTGTAAAACTCTCGGACGCATAACGCGCGGTCTGCTCCCGAGAAATGCTCCATAGCGACTGCATTCCCAAGAGCCAGGCTACCGATTGACATAACCCCCGCGCCCCTCGGATACGTTGCGTTCACACAGTAAGCTAAATAAATATAAAATTTCTTTTGAGACACCTTGTATAAGCTATTACAAACGTTTAAGCGGAACTATCTTGAATTTTCATTTTTGTAAATTGTCATGAGCTCCCCTTTTACAACAAACATTTAGAATAGTCTATAGGTGTGTTCTGATACGTACCCAGGAATATTTAAAAATTGTTTAACATCAAACTTCAACCTTTAAGAAGCTGAGACAAGCTAAAGTGGATAGTAACAAATAGTAAAAGATTTGTATTATAAGTTTTAAAAACTGAATCTTATAAAATATGTGGTGATATTTCAACTAGCCATTGCTATACAGTCACGATCTTATTGATGTATTGACTAAATTTCAGCTCGTTCAGCAAACGAATACAAAATTGATTTCATCCTATAAAATTTATCTATCCATTTCTTCAATTTCTCAAGTTCATTGTGAGAACTTTTCATTGATTTCAATATTTAAAGAATCCGAAGAAGGAACTATTAAGAAGACTGCATTGTGAACGTGCGTACGTTTCGACATTCCAATATTGCCTTTTGAATTCACGGAAATGATTGAAAAATCCAGAGAATACATTTCAACCTTACCTAAGGCAGAGACTTCCAGTTTCAATTATAACTATGGTTTGTTAATATGCTTCAGTAAATACAACGAACTACCAAAGAATTACATAGAGAATGGAATAATTATTTTCTTCTGAAATCATCAGTGAAACAACGTGAAGCCGTCAGTGAAGTGACTCCAAATCGGCAGTATTTTTTTTGGTACGATTTCTTGTACGTCTGGTTGCATACTTAAACATTAAAACCAGTAAAAAGAAGTAAACAAATAAATGTACATAAATATTTTTATCGAATACATTAAAAAATTGATATGAAGTGTGAATTTTCACACATTTCAGGGTTTCGCAGGTATTAAGTAACTGAATGATGATTATTTGGGATGCCAAAACAAATTTTATGTCAAAATATTTTTTTATGAATTTTAATTCGAATGCCTAATACCATTATTTAAGTTTCTAAATATGTGCAGTATTTTTTTTATATAGCAAGGTTCATTAAGATTTTGAAAATTGCGCCTATGGCTTCCATTGGTTGCTTAAATCATAAGCCCCGCTCTCTGATTTCGTATACATTCAAACATAGAATTAAATTATAATTTCAACACTTCCCACTGGTTATTAAATTTACGCTTTTAAAAATTAAATGCAACATTTACCAAAATATAACTAGAATTTTGACAAAATAATTTAAACAAAATAAAAATGCAAAAAAAACAGAAAAATTTAAATTGAAAGGAATAGAACTCTAGTTTACAAATTATGAAGAGACGACATAACGCACTACGCTACGAGCGCTGACATATCTACTGTGTTACATAGCGAATTAAATATTTAACATATTTTAGTTAAAAACACAAAAAATGCGTTATTTTCCGAAAACATAATCTGATCAAAAATTCCTGTTGTACTATTCCGGTTCACACCAATGTACATTACTTAGAATTTTTGCAGATTTTTAGTTTAAACTATCTGGGCTACAGGGTGTGGGACAAATTTTTTTACACAAATTTGGCAAAAATCGCGTCAAAATAATTTATTTTGCAAAAATAAAATTTTGATCGTTAATCCACCTACCAAGAAAGGAGGAAATATTAGGAAATATTTGAAATAATATATTTCACATAATAAAGAAATATTTGAATTAGAATCAGAAATTTTGAAAATATTTACTAAGGAAATACTTGAAATAATAGGGAATTATTTAAAATATTATTAAATATTGGAAATAATAATGAAATGAGACAGAAATAATTTTTTCAGTTAATATTTTGAATAAAGTATTTCAAATAATTTAAATGTGCTTGAAATACTAGAATTATTTGAAATACTTGGAAAAATTTGAAATATATACTAGGGATATATTTGAAATAATAGGGAATTATTTGAAATATTAGAAATATTTAAAATAATAGGGAAATATTTGAAATATTATATTTCAAACAATTTAAATGTATTTAAACTAATATGATTACTTGAAATACTAGTATACAATTAAAATATGTTCTAGGGAAATATTTGAAATATGTACTAGATAAATATTTGAAATAATAGGGAATTATTTGAAATATTAGAAAATATTTTAAATAATAGGGAAATAATATATTTCAAATAATTTAAATGTATTTGAAATACTAGAATTATTGGAAATACTATATATACTAGGGATATATTTGAAATAATAGGGAAATATTTGAAATACTAGAAAATAAAGAAATACTTCTAAAGTACTTCAAATACTGACTTTTTCAGGCAACAAATAGAAAATACAAATACCAGGGAGAAAGTATTTGCAAATCCAAATACCAAGAGAATTTTTTTAAATTATTTGAAATACAATATTCCAAATACCAAACAGTAACTGAAATACTTTTTCAAATACTTTATTTTAAATATTCCCATCTCTGGTCTCAATATGTGAGAAGGTTGTAAAATCAACAGATTTAGTATGGGTAGACAGAATAACTACAAATAAGAATTTGATGGAGCTGTCTTTTTAATATTAAACCATGACACTCTTTCTACTGACTTCTGTTGTTTATTTTTTTTGTTTATTTCAACATTTGTAATAGTGTTGGATGGCATAGTTATACATATTCAGTACTTGTGTTTAAAAATTCTTCAGTAAAATTTGTATAAAATAAAAACATGTATAAACTTGTTTTCCTCGCTTGTCTGTGAGGAGCTGTACTTAATTTACAAAAAGAGTAAACAGAACAGAAAACAGAAGAAGAGTTAGAGGGAGGAAAAGAGATGAAAGTAGACAAACAGTTTTTATATAAATATATAGTAAAGGAATGTTTAACACGCTGGTATAAATGGTAAAAATTCTCTTTGAAATGCAGATAAATTGTATTTGTTTACTTTTTCTCAAGTAGTAAAAAAGCAATTACGGCTTTACCCCTATAAATTAACGTCATGTCTTGAAAGAAAAAGCTTTCTTCGTATTTCTAAATTAAACGTGATCTTTTGTCCAGGATCCACTCTTTGCACCGAGCTATTTTTCATGAAAAAAATTAAACGGATGAATTTTCCATTATTTAAATACATGCAGATTTATTTCAATATTCAAAAGAAATGGAATGAAATATGAATAATGTGAGAAAAAAATAATTTGTACATGAATAAGAACTCCAACCAAACACCAGATTCAATATTTTCCATAAATTATGCAGTTCTAAAATTTAAAACTACAAACTTAGAAACTCTTATTAATCTCTGGTTTAGTCACCAATACAAATCTTATCAAGACCAATCAGTATCTTCAGATGAGGCCATAGAAATCCTACGAAGTGTAGAAATTAACGCTCAAAAAGATCAAAGAAGCTCCAAATACACATCATCTACGCAGACTCCTTGAGCGTTCTACCCATTATAGGCAAAATATATATTAGAAATAGAATCATCCGAGAAATACAAGAAAAAATACACAGCCTACAAGAACAAGACACAATAATCAGCTTGGTCTGGATACCTTCACATATAGCCATAAAAGGTAACGAAAAAGCAGATGCCGCAGCCAAAGAAGCCACTAGAAAGGATCCAATGAATAACTCGACTGTACAAGACTATGGCATGAAAAATGCAATAAAACGTAATATCCAAGTAGACAACATATGGCAAAATATACAACTTAATAAACTAAGAACAATAAAATCCGACACGAAGAAACGGCCATTCTCGAAGAAGAAGACAAACTTCAAGAGAGCAAGAGAACAAGAAGAGAGCAAACTTCCACTACCAGACTACGAATTGGACACACAAGAATAACACACAGCTACAAAATGAAGAAAGAAGATCCCCCATTGTGTAATGACTGCAACACAATCATTACAGTACAACACCTTATTACAGAATGCACCAAATATGACACAATAAGACAGACACACCAAATACCTGACACCCTACAAGAAGCACTTAACGACAATAACAAAAAAAACCTACATAAATTTATAACAGACACAAAACTATACAGACAAATATAGATTACCAGAAATTTTAAAAAATCTCTGGTTTGGACGAAGCAATTGTTGCAAGTAAACTTGCGTGTGCAATTACAACAATTCACACAATTCCTCTTACTCTAATAATACCATAATATATATTTTAAAGCATTTTTTTTTTTTTTTTTGTATAATTTCAAATATATCATTCAAATCCAGACCTGGCCACACTGCGGGCGATCGTTTGTCACGCAAAAGCATAACGCTTACAGAGGAATTGTTTATATTGCGACTATATGAAAAACTAACAGATTCTTTTCTATAGTCGGATTGCTGATAAGTGACTGTTCGTTGCTACAAGTATCGATATTCAATACTATATGCTTTCTCTGTCTATATCATTATAATTATTTGCATACCCATAGTAACGTATAGTGACTCAAGTTGACAACTAACCTTCAAAATTATTTGAATAAAAAACAAATCATTAGAAAGAAACAGCATGATTCGTAGATATCTTTACTAATTAGAGCACGAAAATAAATTTATAGCAGTACTCAAACAAACAAAATTATTAATTTTAAGGTAATAATTATAAATAAGTAAAAAATTATACTCATACGTAAATTTTGGATTATAATTTGTTGTTTATTCCAGCAGATTTAAAATTAAAGTTTATGAATTTAATAATTGGCCGCAAGCCATATTTTAATTAATATTTATTACCAGACACTGACAGTTAGGACAAATAACAAAACACATTTTTAAAATCGCTGAAAAATGGTAACTAGATTATTATATGAATGCACTACTTGATACATACATGTAACCTATCAGCAATCCGACTATAGAAATGAAATCCCAGCAACCGGCCAGTTATTTATTTATTTTGCTAGTCAATATTTAAACAAATTTACGTACCTCTCCTCTACCCATAACAAAATGTATCCATGTATATACAAATATATATTTTTTTAACTTTAGCTAAGATATTAAACGAAAATCTTAATACTTGGCAAAATGTAGTCAAAATGAAATGTATTTCAAAAATCAATTACCGTTCTGCACTTAAAAAGCTAACATTTAATATCCCCACAATAAAATTTATTTATTTATTTATTTATTTATTTTATTTTTTCAATAACACAAAAACTGTTATATTTTCCATAAACGAAATCAGATAAAAAATTCCTCTCGTACGTTTCCGGTTCATAGCAATATACATTCCTTAGAATTTTTTCAGATTTTTAATTTAACCCCTTAGGGTTAAAAGGTGCGGGACACCGATTGTTTAGTACTTTTTTGGAAAAAATCGTATTAAAATAAAAAAATAAATAAAAAACTACTTCCCGTTCCTTTATCTACGTATTAAGAGCTTTCTTTTGATACCACACAATATATATTTTTTTTAAATAATTTTTTTTTCGACGACACAAAAACAAATATTTTGCGAAAAACCAATTTGATCAAAATTTCCTCTTGAACTATTCCGGTTCCCATGAATGTATATTATGTACAGTATTCGAATATATTTACTTCAGCAAATTCTCCATTTAATATTATTTTGGTACCAAAAATTCGACGTAGAACTCTTTTCAAGTGTTTTCGATGTTAAATGCATTTCTTGTAGTGTATTTTTCTATACCAAAAACAATTATATAAATTCCATGGTATAAATGTTAAGAAAACTCATTTAAAATTATTTTTATTTCCAATTTAAAATTCTCGTTGTATCCTGAAACTTGAATATATTTTTTCTTTCTGGAATATAATAGCAGATTTAAAGTAGACATACGTACGTACCTGCTTTAAATTGAAATATATGGAAATTATATCAAGTAGGAACATCTTAAAATTAGAGCGAAAGCTGCAGACTGGAAGCTTTCCTATGCATTGCTAAAATATCAAAGAAATAATATTTCATACCAATTTACACAAGAAATTTTAAAATTTTTAGATTTTAACATAACTTAAATCAAAAAAACGTATGTTAAAATACTTTTTTTATTTAAATCTCTAATATATCCTTTTAGTTTTTTAAATTTCGTTGTTTCCGTGCTAATGAGTTCCAAATTAACTTGCCTTAGGCAGTAATTAGGTAAAATTTAGTAAAACAAATTAACAGCTAACCCTGATTTTTTTCAGTTGTTTTTAGTTTAATTTGAACAAATTAGGTAGGGTTGAAAAAAGAAATAAAACACTAAATTCTACCGTAAATAAACCAAAATCTATCTTCTTGAGTAATGTTAGTTGACTTCTGATTTCACTCACATAAGTCTTTCATCTTAATCTTGAACTGGGAGCATTTAAAGCTATTAGGGTAGTAAAGGGGACACCTCTGAAGGAAGGAGTGTTTAAATTGTTCACCGGAACCCGTTCCTGCGGTTTTTTAGATTGCATTTTAAGGGTTTTGTAGGTATCACCAAAAAACCCGTATAACGGCTGGATCTAGAAAGTTAAAATTTGACAGACTATAATTAGAACCACATATATTGAGGGTTCAAAAAAAACATATCCCGGGAATATTAAACAAATATGTATCAACGAAAATATAAATATTTTTTAAAACTTTGATTTTTTCTGCCTTAAGCCGGCCCTGCAAAATTACACTCCAGCCCTGAGGATAGAAAGAGCTGAAGAATATCGAAATCTCCTCTATTCTAGCCTAACAAATCTTTTTTATGCTTAGTGCAAATATGGCTATTAGAGCAGGTTAAAAAATGGTAAAGAGACCTGTGGAATATGAAGATTTCTTTTCGTCTTGAGTACTTGTATGAGTGAGTTCAAAGGACAAACTCACTCATACAAGTCCTCCATCTTGCTCTGTATGCTTGCAGCATAGCATATAAGGCAACTAGCACAGTAGAACCTTCAAAAAGTGTAAAGAGTCCTGTAGATTCTACAGGTATATGTAAGTGTAGAATATTAAATTTTCACTGTTAGTTCGTATTCTGAACAAGTCTTCAATCTTGCTCTTTATGCTTGAAAATAATGGTGCGATTATGGTCCAACATGTAAATCTTACAGAATTTAAGGCTAAATGAATCTTTAACTTCGACTGTTAAATTATTTAAAATTTTGCTATTATGGTCAACTAAATTTAAATACTTCAGCTACAGAATTGTGACCTTGTTAGAGGCTAATTAAGTAACGTTCCCCTGAGCATTGTCTGTCTCTGTCTGTGCGCATTTAATAAAGAGAGAACGCAATAGTAAAGACATGTTAATTTAGTGTTTTTAGTGCTGGCTGTCAGAACATATAACGTGATATATCCAAAAACATAAAATCTTTATTTATTGAAGAAAAAACAAAAAAATACTTAGCAAAATGAATTCAAAGTACATGGTTTATTATACCATGTTTACAATATTTACCCAAAAATAATAAATATTAAAAGTATAATTTTAAGATAAAAATGTATGTTCATAGGTAATTTTCATACAAAATAACATACATAGCTTAAGCGATTCGTAATGAGCCTGCATACTTGGTTTATAGCTTTGCTTAAACTACTCTGGCTCATGCAATTAATAATGGAGTTCCCCACAGCTTTTTGGTCAGAACCAGTTGCCAAAAAGTTGATAGTTCCTAACACTTTGAGATGTAATGGAAGTTCGTCTTGCCTTATAGGTTGTCTATTATGTAGTTGTTGCAAAATTTCGTAGAAAATCATTTCTTTTGACAGCCGAAAAAAATTTCTAAAACTCTCATTAGCCATTTCAAATGGATTTTATGTCTGTTATAAATCTTCGTTCTATGCGAAGGTTGTTCCTAAAAATACATAGTACATATTTTTAATAATTTATAATGTTTATAAATTTATCTTTTATTACCTGTTGTCATCTTCTTCGGCAATTAAATTAACTAAAATATGGATCAATTCTTGTAAATAAAAATGTTTAACTTTAAATACAATTTCGGGAAACGTTACAGTCTGATCCAGTGTCAAACACAACCTCAAATTTAGCGCTATGGAGAGATATATCTGGCTGTAGCTTAAAGAAAAATTTAAGGATTTAGTTAACGTTAAATGGTGACCGTAATTGCACTTCATGCTAAAGCCTGTGACCTTCACATTTAAAGAGCTTAAATATTTAACTGAAATGACTATAATCGCACCATAGAACATCAACATCTTATTTTTTTGGTGACTATTTTCAAAATAGATTCTTAAATTTCATATTTTTGTAGATATAAATATGAACAAATAGTTCTGTTTTATATAAATTGTAATTTATGACGTTTATATATCGTGTTTTTGCAGAAATTAGATGGGTTTCCAATATTCCGGAACATTATTCTTTATCAAGAGACTAATAGCAATAGATAGCTTCTTAGTTATTTGACACCACGTGACTAACTCTGCGTGTTACAGAACAATTCGTCTTAGCAAAACTCAAAGGACAGTACAATTGTCAATAGAACTTCTTACAGTTTATTTCTCCAGGTGACAGGTAGAGTAAATTAAAGAAAAAAGTATCGAGCATAGACAGGGGTACGTGCCAAAACATAAGTCTTGGAGTTCGAGTTTACTCAAAAATAATGTGGTCATGTAATCAGGTTTTGGAACGGCGATGTTAAGGTTAGGAGTGCTTATATGAAATTCCCGATAAAATATTGTCAACACGACACACTATTTTAAATAATTATTAATATCTTTAAATAGTGATGGATAAAAAGAAGATGGAAGTATGTATTAGAAGTATAAGTATGCTTCTGATTTGATTCAACAACTGTTCAACAACGTATATCTATTAACGGTAATTTTAATAAATACCTACAAACTATTGTATAATAAATACCTATATATAATTAAGCGAAATATTTCATTTTTATTTCAGAATCATGAAACATCTGATGATTCAAACATTGAAGATGTCTAAACTCCATAATTAATTAATTTCGATATGTCAAAACTTACATTACATGTGAACGCATTCTGCGCATGGGAGTAAATATTACCCACCTTGCAACCAGAGTTAAAAGAGTAAACTCTAGGGTTAACTCAAACCGGAAACTCAAATGTTTTAGAACGTACCCCTGTTAGAAGGAAGTAGTATGCAGATTGAATAGTTCATGAGTGCCCTCCCAAAAAAAAATAATAATAATGTTGAATTAATAAAATTATAATTGCAAAAATCAGTGTCCAGTCGGTAGTATGTGGTCTCTTGGTATACCGCAAGGCAATATCAAGGTGCCCATAATCTGTTTTTGAAAATTAACATTAAAGATATTGGATTAAAAGTCTGCAGTTGCATATCATAAATTAATTTAATAAAAATCATGTTTTCTTTGTCCATATGGGTATTTTTTTATTTATTTTTTACCTATTCGACATGGGGGAAGTGGAAAGAGAAGAGACTATAGCTGCGGTGAAAGAGCCCGACAAAATTTTGAAATAGTAGTCCCCAGCTACGGCTATTCATGGCGGGGGTTAATGGAAAAGTATCAGAGAATTGTATAACTTACAAAAATTAGGTAACACGATACAAATATGAATAATTGTTTGTAGAGTATCGTGTCTTTACAGATCGGCGCATTTTGTAGCCAGCAGTTTTGCCAAGACAGAAAAGAATAATTAGGGAAACCCATTAAGAGTATGAAAAGAACTCCTTTTGCCCTGTACTGCATTCGTTGAAACCCATGATTCCCAAAATGGTCTATATGGACCCCCGAGGGTCGATTTCGACTTGAAGGGATCCATGTTAGCGAAAAAATGTTAGCGACCCATGAGAGACACTCAATGCACAAAAACCTCACAATCACCGCTATCACCTCACAAGCCGCTAAACACCTCCCAACACTCACGGTGTTTAACCCGTTAACGAGGTTCGTTTATTTCATTAAACTATTCTCAACACTTCCAGATTACTTCTGGTTTACCCACTACACGCTACCGGGTTTCTCTACCAAAATGCTTGGGAGGTTCGTCCGTACACGGTAACGGTTTACTCATGACTCCTTTTGTCTCTCACAAGATTTTTCCAGCTCTTTTCTTTATCTAATAATCTTGTCCCTGAACCTCATTTTTTGTCGTTGTAAAAATAATCAGCTCTCCACATTAAACAAAACCCTTTTATAAACTTATCTTGAAGACTCATATTTCTATTACCAATAATTTATAAACTCCAATAATTAATTTTGACTCACTGAAAATATATGAACGCCTATCAACATCTGTATAAACATTTGACCATGTTATTTGATATAAACAATAACGTTCTTTCAATCAAATCATATAATATACGACCGTCATTCACTCCGTATCTTTTAACACTTAACTAGAAAAATATATGATAGCTCAATTGATCTTTGAGGATGTTTATCTTAAAATAGATTAGTTTTTATATTTGAATAATTTGAATATTTTTTAACTAATTGAATAATTTTATTTTAAATAATAATGAAATTTTATTTCTGAAATTACCACTCACACAAAAAATTGGAGTGCACGAGAAGTAAATGGTGGTAGCTATGGCATTTAGGCAGGTCATCATCAACATTTAGGCGTTCCGTAGATTTCAGGATATTTTGACTGTGTAAATACCATAGTGGATTATTAATCCATATGGTGACATTAAAGAATCGGATATCATATTACAAGAAGAACTGATCGGAATAAGCAACGAAGACAGTGGCCGGTTGCATTGCACCCACAGCACCCTATCCATTTGATCGGCCCTGGCTCATTCGTAAAATGCGTTTCTAAATTCATAGTTTTTGGTGGTAGCTCCAATTAAAACTGCAGTAATATTTAAGCATTTTGTTAGGAATATTAAGGAAAAACACTTAAAATGTGATAGCTAATAAATTTTCATACATATAGATCTTCATTTAAGTTATTTTAGTTATTGGTTTACCCTTTTTTATCTTCTTAACATTTCTTTTTAATAAAATGTGTCTTGTGACGATCTTGTTCGTTTTGCGGAATATGTAATCCACTAATAACAGGAGAAGGACATTCCCCTTTCTCCCACAGGACCTTAGAGTTCCATTTCTCTTAACTTATTTATGATCTGAAATGTCTTGTCGAATCGATTGGTGCCGTTTGGCGGCGAGTTGCGCTGGAATGTTCTTGTTTAATTTCATCTGCACTAGAGAATGGGAACGATGCTCCAACCGTATTATATCTACAGGGGAGGACTAACTATTTTCATTAAAAACCACAAATTTAACCAGGAACATACTCAATTTATTCAAGATACAGGAATCAAGATTAATAAATACTGGCTTCACAAAAAAACTTGCTAATCATCTACAACACATTTGTCAACAAATTCTTGAGGACTGTGGTTGAATATATTGACCAAATACTGCCAATAAAGATCTATATAACTTCATAGAGCTAACAGAAATAATACAAGAAACAAACCTAAAAGAGAAGAACTACAACATTGCAAGAAATGGATTACAATTCACAGACAGAACGAAAGGCAAACAGAAATAATAATGACATACAGTAATACAGTTGTAATGACTTATAATATAGTTTATGACTTTCTTTCTTCTACATTCTTCCTCCGGTGTTCCTCTCTTTCTTCCTATTCTTTTTTCGGCTTCCGTCTCCGGTCTCCTTCCTTCTTGACTCCAGTTCTTCCTCCCCTCTTTCGTCTCTTTTCTCGCTTCTCTTCCCTCTTTTCATTCCTCCTTTTTTGCCTCTCTTCCTTCCTGTTCTCAGTTCTGTCTTACCTCTCCGCATACCTTCTTTCCTCGAGAACTCTCACCCACCTTTCTCCCTTTCCTTCTTCACTCAACAGCTCCTTTATCTCTT
Organism: Liopterus haemorrhoidalis; assembly: GCA_963971575.1. Lineage (NCBI taxonomy): Eukaryota > Metazoa > Arthropoda > Insecta > Coleoptera > Dytiscidae > Liopterus > Liopterus haemorrhoidalis. Next base: position 3,843,790 of record OZ020618.1, read on the forward strand.
AGTCCTATTTTATCATCTTTCCACATCTTTTTGTTAGGTGTTCCAAGGATTCATCCTCCTCCCTACACATTCTGCATAGCCTATCCTCTAGCTTTGCCCAATACCTATTACTCCGTTCTTCATTTCCACATCTTAATCTGGCAATCCTTCTAACTCTGCCCCCTGCCTTTCCTCTCCTCCCTTTCAAAAATTTAGGTATTCCTACCGTCCTTACCTCTCTATACCTTTTCACATTCATTGAATTGTCTATTCTTACTGTTTCCAATCTGGCAATCCTCCTAACTCTGCCCCCTGCCTTTCCTCTCTTCCCTTTCAAATATTTAGGTATTCCTACCGTCCTTACCTCTCTATACCTTTTCAAATTTCTTGAATTGTCTATTCTTACTGTTTCCTGCTCCTGTACCTCCTTGTCTCTCCTCCTTAATTCTTCTATTATGTTTCTTCCTCCGTTTCTCTTTCGCTCAGCTTCCCTTGTGTCCATCCCACATCTCCAATAGTACTTTTTCCTTGTTTCTCCCCATTCCGACAGTTTACCCTTTTGTTCTTCCTTCATTTTTTCTTCCCAACATTCCGTCGGATAAAGCTCCCTCGACTTTCCGGTGAAGATAATTGGTGAGCGTCTCGACCGTGCCGAAAACGGTGCGGGCAAACCTGGACGGTACTGGTGGGACTCAATCCCCCCTTAATAATAATGATATATTTACTGACCAAATTACAATAGAAATACTGTTTTTAGTCAATCAAAATTACAAAAATATAGCTCTTATATTTTCACAATTATTCTTAAAATTACTAATTGCAACTGCTTCATTTATAGTACAGGTTTTTGTTTAGCATGTTTTTTTCCTGTATGAAAGTTCCGCATTGATAATTTTGTGCCTACATGGAAACATACCTAAAAGTTTTTAATCGTGTCAAATTTTTGTAAAATAGTGTAGAGGCCAGCTCTGTGTGACCTAACCTAAGCCAACCTTCCCTAGACATTCCAGTCAACTAGCTGCGCTAATAAGTGGATATGCAGCGAACTAATGACGCCGACATCGACGGCTGGTTACACTGAGCATCGATAATCGGATGGCTTTCCGATCACTCTCGTTCAAATTATTAGTTACGCTTTCGCTACACCAGAAATTGAGGATAGATTATAAATTTGTATAAACAACTGTATAGGCATGGGTACACAAGACCTGTAGTACTAACCAACTGTTACAAACTTCTGTGGTTTACACTACGTAAACCACAGAAGTTTGTTTACGTAGTTTTAAGACTTCGTAGGTATGTCTAAAAACCGCCACGAGTGTTATAAGTGTAAATAAGTTAATTTATTTACTATATTCTATGTTATTCTCGTACTTATACTTATACTTGGCCTATACTATTGTAGCTCTGATGAAGAATTAAACTAATTTGAACATTGTCAGCTGATCTAGTTGTTTTTATTACTGTCCGAAACACATACAAATTCCTACCAGATAATATCTTGAGTTCGTTGACATATTTGACACATTTACAACATTTGACAACACCGCTTCCATATCCCGTAAAAACAATACTGCATTCTAAAGTTTGAACGGAACATAGCTAACTAATTGATCACACTTTCAAAATTATTAACAACGGATGTGAAATCTGATCTATACAAATCAATTTCTAAGACGAATTTTTTTGTCTTGCGTGTTAATGGAAGCCAATTTGACATGCATTTAAGAAAAAGGATTGAACCAAATATTTTCTAGTCTTTCTAGATTGAGAATCGGGCTTCTCTTGGCTAAGGATAAATTTTCTGGTTTGGCAATAATATCAATTGAACATAAAAAAGGAAAATTGATAATGATTCGGAAGTGATAACTATAAGCCCGAAGAAAACCTGTTTAATGACTGTACTACCGTTATGTTCACACTTAAAACATTATTTTGGATCACGTTCAATTAAAATATTACCGAACCGACAGACACATGGGTGACGTTTAAAGAGCTTTTTGGTCATACCTACAAAATCCTAAAAAGGATATATCAAATCTACGAGGAGAAGTCAGTAATTAGGTCACAAACCGATATTGGAAAGCTGAAAATAACAGTGAGCTATTTCCAAAAGTGTCACTAGGTGGCAGCACAATCCAGCTTGATAACACTTAAGTGACAGTTGCAGTGTGCGTGCGCAGGCAGAGTTAAAATGGCGATCATGCTCGAAGAGTATACTGCGGAAGAGCAACGTGCTGTTGTGCGTTTTTTGTGGGCAAAAGGAATTCCTGCAAAGAATATCCATAAGGAAATGTATCCTGTTTACAGTGAAGAGTGTTTGTCGCGTAAATCAGTGTACAACTGGGTCGATAAATTCTGTCAAGGGCGTTTAAAAGTTGTTGACGAATACCGAATTGGGCGCCCAGGTTAGATGGCGAATGGTGTAACAATTCGACGGGTGGACGAGATGGTTCAAGCTAACAGGCAGGTTACAATAGACAGTATAGTAACTACAATAGGATGTTATCATGGTTTGGCCTACAAAAACGCATCTTGGCTGTAAACGTTTGGCGGGTGATAACGATGTTGAACGAGAGGTATCAAATTTATGGGGTACGTATACGCACCTTTGGCCAAATCAGTGAAATGTACAGGCGTGATTCAACATCGACAAGTCTCATCTTGTCTTAGCCATCTAACCTATTGTTCATTTCTACTGTGTGTTCTTTCATAGTTCAGTATATATATTTACAGAATAAACATACTGAAAATAAAATTTAGTTGTACAGTTGTCGAATGATAGTAAAATTTCTTAATTGGTCACGACTAGCAGTTGCTCTTATGAAGTATCAGAGTAATGCAGATACTGATAGAGAAGCAACAAAATCCAACTATGGGCGTCCTTCAAAAAACAGTTTATCAGATATCATCAGATTTGATAATATTGGTCATCTGATAAGAAGCATGAAACGAATATAAAAAAATTGATGTGAAGTGTGAATTTTCACACATTTCAGGATTTTGCAGGTATTTAGTAAGTGAATGATGATTATTTGGGATGCCAAAACAAATTTTATGTGAAAATATTTTTTTATGAATTTTAATTCGAATGCCTATTACCATTATTTAAGTTTCTAAAGATGTGCAGTATTTTTTTTTTTATATATCAAGGTTCATTAAGATTTTGAAAATTGCGCCTATGGCTTCCATTGGTTGTTTTTAGTCATAGCTCCTCCCCTTTGATTTCGTGTACAATTTCCACTGGTTATTAAATTTACGCTTTTAAAAATTAAATGCAACAATTTGCCAAAATATAACTAGAATTTTGAAAAAATAATTTAAACAATATAAAAATGCAAAAAAAAAATAAAAAATAATATTGTATCCTTTCGTAGGATTCGAACTCATTTTCTTGGGCAGAACGCCAGTATCTTAACCACTGCACCAAGATACACGTTACTGTTTAGCGTGTTATATAACTATAAGTTTTCAACATTATTAGCAAAAAAACACAAAAAATGCTTTTTTTTCCAAAAACATAATCTGATCAAAAATTCCTGTTGTACTATTCCGGTTCACACCAATGTACATTACTTAGAATTTTTTCAGATTTTTAGTTTAAACCATCTGGGCTACAGGGTGTGGGACAAAATTTTTTTTGCACAATTTTGGCAAAAATCGCGTCAAAATAATTTATTTTGCAAAAATAAAATTTTTTAGGTTAATCCGCGTATCAAGGGCTTTCATTTGATACCCTACTCAGAATTTTAAAAAAATATTTTTTTTTTCGATGAGCACATATTTGTTTATATTTTTAGGGGGATATGTTTTTTAGATATTTTAGTATTTTTCCAATGTGCGGGTCAAAGAGTTGTATAAGCATGCCAAATTTCAACTCTCTAGGTTTAGCCGTTTGGCTACAATTTTTACCGAACAGACAGACAGACAGAGAGACGACAAAATGACGGTATAAGGGTTTTTTGGTCATACCTACAAAACCCTAAAAAATGCAGTTTGTGTAAGAGCAACTCCATTTATTTACACGTGACTGAGACTGCAGCTCAAAGACTTTTATACAGTAGGCATTCGGGCATTGGTAAAGCGATGGGATATAAGTGTATTAATGTTGGTGGGGACTTTGTTGTAAAATAAAACTTGTTTTCGGCTAAATATTTCTCTGAGTATTTTTTAATAGCCATTTGTGACTTAATTGTTGACTTTCCCTCGTATATTCCTTTCGTACATTATATTGGTAATTCACTTTTATATAAGTTGTTTTTGTAAATAGTTTAACAATTCTAGTATCCTCCAAATTGAGCTATGTGCTCTTTCTATTGATTGTTCAGTGTGACGGTGAGCTTTACAAGCTCATTACTTCTTCTTCCTCCAGAGAATCAGTCTGAATTTAAACATTGTCCAGTCTAGAACAGGTACAGTAACTTTTAACTGGACCTTGTTTATTCTGACATTGCACGCGATTCACTCTGTACGTGAACTGAGATTGGATTTTATTTCATTGTGACCAGATTCGTGTACTTTATTTTGATTTTCACAGACAATTTTCACAAAAGTTATTTATAAAATTCATTTAAATTAAAAAAAGAAAACAGTTAAACAAATAACACAAAAATATAACTTAATTTATCATTTGAATTATGTTATTTTTATAAATAATCTATGTCGTTGTTTCTAATTCTGTTTTCTCATCTTTCTTGTATAAACTTTTAGCACTTTATTAACAAACTATTAAAGAAAAATATAATTTAAGAAGATTATGTGGTAAGAAGTAGCTTTCGACTTTAAACACGAAACGAAAACTGCAAGAGAACGATTAGAAAGGATGATGCGATTAAAATTAAGAATCCTTTAAAATATAGAACATCATAAATGAAAGATTACTTAAATTAAAATGGGATGAAATTTATATTAATTTTTCATATTACCGTCAGATATTTCAGTTGATTTAAAATTTCAATAACGGCATACGAGGTGTGTAAATTAAGTAACCGGACTGGCGACATTGCATTTAATCTGGCAACATTTGGGACGCGGGACTTGGAAGGGCGGCAGGTGAACATGTGATACGCTTCAGTTACAAGAACTCGCTAGAGTAATTTTGTTGTCCGTAGGGATATTTTTCGTGAAACAGTTTTTTCTAGTGCATTCTAAAAATGAGTGACATTCATTTCAAGCTCAGTGTGCTATCAGGTTTTGCGTCAGACTTGGGCACAGTGCAGCGGAAACTATTGCAAAACTTCAGCAGGCTTACGGAGTTTTGTCAAAGAGCCAGTTTTTTTGGTGATTTAAGGCATTTTCAGAAGGAAGAGAGTTGATTGAAGATGAATCACGCAGCGGAAGGCTTTCATCTCCAAGAACCGATGAAAATGTCGACAGAATCTGAGATCTTTTGCTTTCAAATCGTCGGTTGACAATCAAAATGATCGAGGAAGAGTTGAATTTGACTCACCAGATATTAACAATGCGCCTTTTCATATATCAATTTCAATAAACGAGTTTTTGGCCAGTAAAATCATTCCTCCTTATTCGCCTGAGTCCTTGTGACTTTTTTCTCTTCCCTAGATTAAAAAATCACCTCAAAGGTCGTCATTTTGGAACACTCGAAAAGATTCAAACGTCCAAAACCAACCAGCTGAAAGCTATTCCAGTATCAGAGTTCCAGCACTGCTATAAGGATTGGAAGAACCATCTCCAGCGCTATGTGGCTTCCCAAGGAAGTTATTTTGAGGGAGACAATATTGAATTGTAATTCGATTCGAATAAAAAAAAAATCAGTCCAGTTACTTAACCCATTAATGGCCAAAGGTTCGTATACGCAACCTTTTAGAAATTATTTTTTTTAAGGAAAGCAAATGTTTTATTTTTATTGCATAATTATTTTATAAGGATTACTAGGATACAATAGCTTCGTGAATATTTTATTACGCAGTTTATTTAAAGAGTATATTTTTTTAAATATTTTGAAATTGGTCAATTTTTGAAGATTTTACTGATTTATAAAAGCAGGCATTTTCTATACACTTGTTGGTAATATAATATATATATATATATATATATATATATATATATATATATATATATATATATATATATATATATATATATATATATATATATATATATATATATATATATAAAGTCAAACCGTATGAGAACATTGTTATGAATTATTCTATTTTGAAAAATATAAATTGTATCTGTCATGTTGCTGTGTACATCATTCAAATTTATGGGGTGCGTATACGCACCTTTGGCCAAATCAGTGAAATGTACAGGCGTGATTCATCATCGACAAGTCTCATCTTGTGTAACCATCTAACCTATTGTTCATTTCTACAGTGTGTTCTTTCATAGTTCAGTATATGTATTTACAGTATAAGTATATTGAAAATAAAAATTAGTTGTACAGTTGTCAAATGATAGTAAAATTTCTTAATTGGTCACAACTAGCAGTTGCTCTTATGAAGTATCAGAGTAATGCAGATACTGATAGAGAAGCAACAAATTCAAACTATGGGCGTCCTTCAAAAAACAGCATATCAGATGTCATCAGATTTGATAATATTGGTCATCTGATAAGAGGCATGAAACGAAAAAAAAAAAAGATGCAGTTTGTGTAAGAGCAACTCCATTTATTTATGTGTAAAATGTAAAGTACATCTGTGCCCAGAGTGTTTTGAAATGTTTCATTCCAAATAAGTTCATATTTCATTCATAAATAAAATAATTTGCTTATTACATGTTTACTTATATTTAATATTGTTATTAGCCAAGGGTGCGTATACGCATCCTTATATTCCTGTAGAGTTAAGCATATATATTTTTTCAAAATGCAATAATTGTCTAAGTTGATGTATTTTAATTAATTTGCATTACAAAATATTTTTTCTTAATAGCTTGGCCATTAATGGGTCAATTTACACAACTTGTATATAATTTTTTAAATTTTTTTTTTACCAGTCACTTGAAAGGGGGGAGGGGTTAAACTCCTCGTATATACGGTCTTGCCACCAGTACTACTGTCAACATGAATCGCTGACACACGATCCCAAACAAAAATTTTTCTTTGAAGTACCAAGCAATTGACTGTTCATTTAAATTTCACATTGAGCATTTTTGTTTATTTGTACTCTTTGAATCACACATTAAGCATATTTGTTTATTAGAATTCAAAAAATGTTTACGGGATTTAAAAAGGTTTCAGTTAAACCACAGTTTTTTTCTTTTCTGTCCTAATTCCCTATTTTTATCTGTTGGTGTCCCTAGTGTTCTACGGTAATGAGAACATAGTGGTGGTTCGGTCAGACGGAAGACGGGCGTGCCGCATCATGTAAGAAGACAGTTGACAGGTGACCGAGGGAGAATTACATTTCGGGACTGCGGACTGCGGCTACAGGCACGGCACAATCAACTTAAGTGGATTCAACCCTGTCGACACCATGCCCTGATGAGAAAGAAAGGGGTTGATACAAGATATCAAGAAATTTGATAAAATACTTACATCAGTGAACCTTAAACAATGGCCTATCTACTAAATTTTAGTATTTTTGGATATATTAGCAATAACTGTTTACACAGAAATACATTGCGTTCATAAATGATTGGTATATATTTAAAAAAATTGTATGTCAACAGTCTACGGTTATTAAAAAGGCAAAGAAACTCATACAAAACAGTCAATTTTAATTTCTAGATTTTAATTAAATTTCTGCATTATTGATAAAGTTGAATCACAAAAAGTAACCCTTATCAAAAATGGCTTTTGGTTTTGAAGTTTAATTTATATACGTATGGTTAATAAATTAGATAAAGCTGCTACCAAAAACCAAGAATATTTTATCGAGTCAAAAAGCTAAGGTCCACAATATTTCTCGCGTAAGCATACAAAAGCACATTTATTTAATTTTTTTGTTGATAGCACCTGCCGTTAAAACTAGTCTTGTGGACTAACTATTAATTTTGTTCTGATATTATGTTAAACTATATTCTTATCTACTAAAGTCAATCCGCTAACACCAACAGTCAGACTGGAGTCACTGGATTTTGCAGACGATAAATGTGAGTTGTCGCATAAGCATGGAAACATGCAGCGAAAACTGAATGACCTCACGATTGAATCTGCAAAAGTTGGATTAAAAATTAATAGCTCCAAGACGAAAGAAATACGGATAAATGCAAAAACCGATACACCTTTACTACTCGGTAACCATCAAATCGAGCGTGTGGATGATTTCCAGTACTTGGGAGTGTTGTGTCTGTGGACGGTGGCGCGGATATATATGTGGAAAGCAGAATACGCAAAGCGAGATGCGCCTTCATCCAACTTAGCCGTGTATGGAATTCTGCGATCTACAGTACTTCCACGAAAACTACCATATTCAGGTGACGTCAGATCTTCTGTACGGTTGCGAGACTTGGTTCGTTAAAGAAGCTATCAAAAGTGCGAGTATTTGTAAATCGATGTCTTCGAAGAATCCTTCGCATTTATTGGCCACGTAGAATATCAAACGTAGAATTGGGGGAAAGAACTGGTCAAATGGACATTAATTTGCAAATAAAAAGAAGAAAATATGGTTGGTTAGGGCACACTCTTCGAAGGGTTCTTAGCGAAATGTGTCTCTATGCACTACCATACAACCATAATTGGATGCCGTTAAGCCACACAAGTTTTATGACCTGGTTGTAGATTAATAATTTATTATGTACTAACAGTTTGGAGTTTCTGCCAAGAAGCCAATAGTGCTGTCTATATTTCAATCCTAATTAAGCTCTTTTCTTTTTAATATGTACTATCCAACGCAACCTGGTGTCAAGAGTCATGCCAAGATACATTCAACTCATGAGGTATACATTCAACTCATGAGAGAGAGAGAGGTTCTGCTATTTTTTTATTGGTAAAATTCACATGGATAGGCTTCAGTTGAGCTTAATCCTCCACTGTTTGGTCCAGTTAACGACAGAATTGCGCGCTGTTTGGAGTTTTCGCACAGATATTTCTTGATGCCGCCCAACTGCAAGGAGAGCAGTATAATGTACGAAATAGCTATATTCGTATCTACCGGAGAAGGCAAGTCACTGGTATAGAGTAAATAGAGAATTGCTCCAAGGACATTTCCTTGTGGAACTCCAGCTCTTATATCTTTTAAGTTAGAATAATCTTCTTGCTTGATTCTAAAAAGCCTGTGCAAATTATTACAAAAGCACATGAGTAATTTTTTGTAATTTTACAGGAGACGGTATTTTATCTGCTACTTGTGGCTCTTGGTATCCGAATCTATTATACTCAAAGACGCCTAAAAAACGCCTGTTTGATTGATCGTATATAAAGTAGTGATTTGTCAAACTGATGATTCTACGTATACACTTAAAAGTGCAGAATTCGATCGTTAACGAAAAATGCTGTTCTAGTTTTGGTTGAAGGTGGAGCACTGCTATAACTCGTTTATTTATGTACCGATATTGCTGCGATTTGGCACAGAGGTGTGAAATGATGAGTTGCCAATGGGATCCTACGACTTCTACATGGCTGTTGACGGGCATGACGCAAAACTGATGAGTACAGAGCTGTAAACTTTTGATATAGATATGTGTATATGCGGTTATTATACAGCTCCCACTTTTAAAATTCGTATCCTCGTATATTGCCTATGAATATTTTTGTTTAAGCTAATTTTCTTTTTATTTTACAAAGTTGCGTATCGTCTTCCTTTTGTATTGAAATATTTACAATATAAGATATTTTAATGGCGTATTCTCGGGTCTTATTTATATACATACATACATCTATAATACCGCGTAGCTTGAAATACGATCCAATCTAGCCAAGGCCTCTCTTCGTTCCGTACAATACGCGAGTGAAGGCTAAGAGGTGGTAAGCACACCATTATAAACAGAACGCTCGACTTTGTGAGATATTTGCATGACTATTGAATAGCTCTTGACGTGCCGCGTCTATTGTCAAATCTATTCAAAAATTTAAATTACTTGTGTTATTCAGTTATTATTTGTTTTAATGTTACATTAACAGAAGATGACTTCATTTGAATTTGAGTAAAGTCTGATGCTTAATTGCCGAATTATGTTTTAATTTATGTATATTTTAGACTCACAACAAAGGCAGTGAAAATTAAATGTCTTTAAAATCATCTTAAGAACAGACTAAAAAGTAGGTCAAGTTGAATGCGAGGAAATGGAAAATGTGTGCTTTTACCCTTCGGTTTTGGACAACCACCTGCATATAGAGAAATCAGCGAAACAGTGCAGTTGCGTCACTTGAAACGTCAAGTTTAGTACGTTTACATTCATCTATTTAACGAATTAATATTTGTACGCTGTCACTTGTATCGAAATAAAATAAAAATATAAGAATAAGAACAGAATAGAAACAAATAAACTATTCTAATAGGCAAAATAGTCCTACAAAGGACTGATGTGATCCAAAAATATGATCAAAGAAAAGAAAATAAAAATAAGTTGAATATAACCTAAAAACAATGTGTACTCACAAAATCAAATAAGAAAATATATAAGAAAATATATAACTAAACACAAAACTGCTAAATATACAACAAACTAAATAAAAAAGGTTTTTGGAAATTACTATAAGTTAGATATAACACAAGTCAGTATAAAAACACAACAGACGTATTATTAAATGACAAATGTAAACATCGTTTTATTCAGGGATACCAATACAAATGTCCTAATATTAAATAAACACTTTTAAAATTTGTAAATCTTCAAAATGACTACCGAACACAAACTAAATATGACTTCAAAAGGTATGTTTTAGTAAAATAAAAGAGTAAAGAGCAATATTAGTCTATAATTCACATGCAAGAAAAATCGATTTAGTTATTTTTTCGCCCCGAGTTTTTCAAGTTTGTCATTGAAGTTATGACGTAAAATGACGAACTGCGCTGTTTGAGCGACTGAGCTATACCTCGAAAACGGAAGCGGTTTCACTATAAACAAATATGTATTTAATGAAAAAATAAATATTTTTTTATGAGATTTTCGCTAAATATATGCCAAAAAACTTTTGTCCTCCACCTTAACTCCCAAACGGGTTGATGTTGTTGGGGTTTGTCATTGAATATAATTATTATTTTTTTAAAATTTATTGTGTGGTATCAAAAGGAAGCTCTTAAGACGTAGATTAAGAAACTAAAAGTTATTTTTTAAAGTTTCTTTTAACACGATTTTGGCCAAATATCTGAAAAAATTATAGGTAGGTAATATAGATTGATCTGAGTCTGAAACGTACAAGAGAAATTAATTATTTTTTTAATTAATGGTTAAATAATGGCTTATTATTTAAACTTAGTCTAAACAAATTAAATGGAAGCTCTTAGTATTCAAATAACGAATAAAAATGTTCAAAAAATTATTTTTAGACATCCAGCATTCTGGTGCCGTCTTACATTTATAAAAGACCCACAGAACTTTGAAATGTGTGAAAATTCACATTTCACATCAATTTTGTTTTACTTACTTTTCATTTTAATATGTTAACAGGTAACGGGTAATTAACAGGTAATGGGTAGTTATACATAATTTTAATTCATGACGTGAACTAATCTGACAGTAAAAACACCGCCTAAAATTGTAGGGTTAGCTTTTATAAACATTACGTCACAACAACGCTCGCTCCGTGTTCAAGTTGCTGCGGTCAGTCAGTGTTCTATTCATGACGTCGCCATCAACTGTTCGCTCAGCGCTAGCTCTACCCTGTACAACTCGAATATACCCATCTAGTTTTAAGACTTTTATGCGGGTACTAAGGGAACTTACTAAAACTAGGTCAAATTATAAATACGTCATGGCTTTAGTCATCACTTGAAATATCCACATTTTATTTATCAGATATTAATTTAGCGCAGATTTAGTATCAAATAGATAAATCGATGTATCAATAGATTTTTTAGTGATAATAAAAACAATGCATACAGTGATTTTAATCTAAGTGGGTTAATCCAAAAATATAAATCTAAATATCTAAATATATATCTGAATTTATATTGTTTATCAATATGACAAAGTAGAGTGCGGTTTTTTAAATTTTATCTCAGAACTGTTATTTGGAAATACCAGAACAATACATTGTTAAAAATGTGTCAATGAAATACGATTTGAAATTGTCTCACACTTCTTGTTCACAGATCTAGGCTTATCAAAACAATTTACTATGAAAGAGGGCTATCATGGAGGCAAATCAACAAAAATAATATAAATTCCCAAAAATTATAATCCAAATAATAGCATGCAAAATACTAAATTACCCAGCAAACATTCAACTAACGGCCGAATGCTGGCAAACTGCTTTTATGCTGGTAAATTACTGGCACCAAAAGTAAGTGCAACGCCAGTATTAATAATGTACTTCACATTTGTATTTCGCATTCCGCCTATACGAAGTACTTTACCAGCATTTTATAAGCACTCTTCTTCACTCATACTTTTTACTTAAAACCATCAGAAATAAATCTTGCAACTAATGCGATTATTTTGCACTTTACCGTTGCTGGGCCGGCAACTGATACATCAATGGGCCAGTAACGGCCACGGGGACACCGGGGTACTGGCCCATTACTTTCAATGCCGGGGAGTATGTGATTTACCAGTACTGGCCCGTATAAAAATGTTTGCTGGGTAATTATAACTGATCTAAACAAAATAAAACTATTAACTTTTTTTTTTAATTAAAATTTATTTTCGGGTGAATCAACTACATTGTCATTAACACCCCGTAACAGTTACAAATATTACATTGAATTTTAAGTTCATTTTACTTAGGTGTAAGTTTTAAGAAAAGGGCTGGGAAAATCTTGTGAGAAACGGGAAGTCGTGAGTAAACCATCACCGGAGTCGGACGAACCTCTCAAGTATTTTTGGTTGAGAAACCCGGTAACGTGTTGTGAAACAAAAGTAGTCTAGAACTGTTGAACACAGTTTTAATGAATTGAATGAACCTCGATAACGGGTTAAACAATGTGAGTCTTGTAAGGTGTTTAACGGCTTGTGAGGTGAAAAGGTGATTTTTAGGTTTTCTGTTGAGTGTCTCTCATAGGATTTCGTAGCCAGCATCTTGTAATTGTAAGTTTTAGTGTACTCTTTAATTTAAATTTTAAATAAACTTTAAACGTAGATTAAGTAAAATGCATCTTAATGACTTTAATTCGAATACCCTTATTTCTGTCATAATACCAATTTAATACTTTTCACTGAATTTGTGAGCAATGCATTAGACAGCAAGAAACAAGTTGATGTAATTTATACCGATTTTAGCAAGGTGTTTGATAGAATAAATCACTTTTTACTTACATTAAAATTAGCGAGTTATGGCATACATGGATCCCTATTACGATGGTTTGATAGTTACATTAGAAATAAGTCACAGTTTGTGGTATGTAATGGTTTCATATCTCGTAGAATTTCAGTTAAATCGGGAGTACCTCAGGGTTCCCACTTGGGGCCTATTTTGTTTATATTATATATAAACTCAACTTATAAATGTTTTGAATTTTCCTTCAGTATTGTAGTTTTTTTTTCCTTTTTAAATTTTATTGTTATTAATCTAAATGAATGTGTACAAATATGTAAAAAAAAATGTAAGATATGTAGCACAATTATAATAATTCGTGGAAGCCAATACGGTCTACTGTTGGCTTTACTTAAAAACTGTAAAATAAATAAAAATAAATAAATAAATAACCCTTTACTGCATGCATTTTATTTTTGGCTGAAATAATTCATGAGCATTAGAAATTGGTTCTTAATGACAGAAAAAATAATTAAAAAAATATATTTAAAATATTAATTATTATTTTTATGAAAAAATAATAATTAAAATAATAATTTGGGGTTTGTGCCATACATGGAACATTATGATTCTACATTATGTTACAAAAGAAAATGATTCTGTATCATTGGCTCGTCAATTGCTAGGTGTTCTTCATTAGGGATTAAAAGCAGTCGCCCTCGAATTTTTGAAAGAAAAGATCGTATCTTCTAGTTGGCCTTTTTCAATATATTCAGAGTTATCGTTGAAGTGCAAATTCCGCTTGATATCCTCAATACTATTGCAGCCCATTAGTTGATATACTGCAGGATCCATTGCTGTGTATGTAGCATATATGAATGAATGTTCATACATTCATGAAGTATCGTTCTGATTCAGTTTTAAAAGTAAAATAAAAAATAAAAATCGGAATGTGCCATATATAGCACACTATGCGGTAAAGGGATAAATAACCTAAGCAACCGACCGGCGGATCTTTAGGCTTTCAGACTTGATTCCGCTCGCAAATCTTGGATCCATTATATGGAAGGGCCTTTCAAAGTAAGTACCACGAAGTACAACGAAAATATTTAAATTCATTCAGTCAACCGTGAAGTTTCGACCGATTCTAGAAATGCCCCCACAACACCTCAGAAAATAATATCCACAATTTGTGATAAAAAAAACTCGATTTCAGTGCTTTGGTACACAAATAACTATTGTTGGTTTAGAATTAAAAAATAATTTATTTATTGTTTAGTTAATAATATAATTCAGTTAGTCATGATTCGAATCTAACGAAAATATTATTTTATGTTGCATTTTATGTAATTTTTTACCATGTTTCGGTTTTTATTGTAATTATTTAAAGTTAAATTGTGATTGATTGGTTAAATAAAATTCTATTTTTATATTTATTTCATGTATAAAAATCAGCGTAATCCCATTTATAGCAATAAACCACAATAATTACGATAAATTATGTTCGATTTGTATCGTCTCATAAATAAATACATAACTGCAAGGCATACAGTGGTAATATATCATAAAATAAAACACAAGTGGAACTTTTTTGAATAGAGAAATGTATCGACTTTATATGAATTATATTTTGCACAATGGACTCTGTTTATTGAACTTTTGAATGGGCACATAAAGCTGTGTAAATATCGCAGTTGTCACAGAGAATGTTTGTTGCTTTGGGACAATGTTGGATTTAGAGATCATCGTTTGTAAGATCCCTATGTCCTTTGAGTCTTAAGAGTAAGCCCTTTCTGTTTAGCAATGTATAGGTCCTCGTATTTAGGTGAGCCTTTGAATGTAAAGGAAGTGAGAAACATATAAATAAACACCTAAGATTGAATTAAAAATAATAAAACCGCATTCAGAGCTCTTTAAATTAAGAGGTTGTAGACTGTGCTTTGTTAGCTGTAAGTTATGTTTCTATGCATTCTTTTTAACGTTCCATGTACCGTTCACATCTGTTATAAAGTAGTAAGTTACGAATAGCCCTCCATCTGTGAATTTTGAAACCAACTATTTAGCTTCGTAAAATATTTTATATGTATTATCGTTCTTATAATTCTGTTGTCTTAGATTTTAACTACCTAATTACCTAAATTGATCATATCTACTGTCCGTCTTTGTAATTTTGAGCAAGATTTGTTAATGATGACATTATGTTAGGTTATGTAAAGGCATTCGATAACTACGGTGTCACTGATAGATTGCGATAGCGAATGTGTTTATATGTCTGTCTCATTAAAACATCTCACTAGTTATAAGTTTAGAAAATTATGCACAATCCACAACAAACAGCGTATTAAATTTGGAGATCTGAACGGTTTCACGTCTTATCATATGACAAACTTTCTGGTGACAGTGAACAATCCATAAGCTACAGTGCATAACCTATTGATTTAAGAGCTCTGAATGCGGCTTAATAATATTTAGTCTTACTAGACGCACACCCAGGAAATTACTGGTGGGGATAAGACTTTTAAGTCTTAAAAAAAATTAAAAAAGATTTGGGTAAACATTCAAAAATACATCAAATTATGTTTTATACAAATTTTTGTTCAAGGCTTGGTTTAATAGTTATGAATTTTAATTGTTTTTAAAGTTTAATAACTTCCGTTTCCGGTTTCGGATTTTTATAAAAAACAATATGGTTCTTTCCAATTATTAGGAGAATTTTTTAGAACCAGAACGAACTCTCTAAGTTAAACCGTTCTTGAGTTATCGTGTATACACACACACAGACACACCTACACAGATACACATACGGACGGCACTTCGAAAATAGGTTTTTTGGATTCCTGGGCCATGAAACGTATGGGTTTCATGGTCCAGCATCCACTACAATGTTGAGTTTCAAAGCCTCTACTTTTTTTAAATATTGTTACAGCAGAGTACAATGAAAGTGTTCTTTTGGGAAAATGTTGTAATTTGTCACTTTTCCAACCAAGACACATTGACCTCTAAAGTGGAGATTTAAAAAGACTTTAACATCCACCACAGCGTTGGGCGCCAGTTAATATCAAGGCTTTACTGTATTGAATCTTGGCATAACTACATTAGTAAAATAAAATTGTCATTTTAGGGACCCAGGGCAGTAAGAGGAGAGGATGACCAAAGAAAACCTGGTGTCACTCAACGTCATCAGATGTGAATACGTGGACCTCTCAAAATCAAGAAAAAAGACTCTACAATAACATCATTGGCTTGAAGCCAGTGGTAGATAGACGAGTTAGATGGAAACATTTTATTGACAGCCTATGATGGCAAGGCTTTATGTTGATGAAGATGATGACTTACTGATCAAGAACCCCCAGGGGTTCGTGGACTTCTGGTAGAGAAACGCATTTCTAGATGTCTTTTTATCGATCATGTTTTATATCTAAAAGATTATTTGTGTTTTTTAGTGTATAAAAGATTGATTTTGGTATTGTGTATATATCTATAAAGTGAAACAAATAGTTTATTTGCTAGTGAGAAACAACTGAAACTATTACAAACTGTCGGATCTTGTAGGGGAAATAGTGAGTGTTTGACCACCGACAGATTCGTTTGTACGGACATTCTAACCACAACAGGATCTGCCTCTTTGCAGGACACTCATGGACCGGACTTTATATCACTTTAACTTCATTACAGGACCGTAATAAGGAGAAAGCATCTTCAGGACAACTTCAAAATATACACATCTTAAGAAGCGGTTGGAGAATTCAATGTCCTGCCTAAGTGCTTGGTTAGACCTTTAAGTGCCTACATTAAAAAATATATTGATGTGAAGTGTGAATTTTCACACTTTTCAGAGTTTAGCAGATAAAATTTATTAAATAACACCGGTCAACAGGAATTTTGATTCTGGGTTCTGCATAACTGATTTTTATTTCTTCTACATTATTAATTAAAGAAAAAATAGTTTTACGCGAAAAAGTTTGCTTTTGTAGCTATCAGAATGAAATTACGGATTTTAAGAAAATTTCCCTTTTTCAGACCTTTATTGTATGTAAAAATAATACAAACTTTTATTATGAATTTGAATCAGTTTCAGAAAACCATTCGAAACAAACAACTACTGTAACAGAATATATAAAAAAGTTTAGAAATTATTATTTTTCGTATTTCTTCTGTGATTGTATGGACTTTCTCGTTTTAGCCCCCAAATATAGTCCCCATAACACTCTCATTGTATTGCCCCTGACAACGACGTTCAAAGTCCATCAAGTCTTGATGAAAACGTTCACCTTGTTATTCCGAATAGGTTCCCATGTTATCTTTAAATTGGTCCAAGTACGCATGTAACATATGCACTTTAAGGGACATTCTGCAACCCATGAGTTTAAAGTTATCAAGCATAGTTGCAATAAACTCTTTGTAATTGTCTGCTCTGTTGTTTCCGAGAAAACCATGAACCACTGCTTTCAGGCTTTCCTTTCGTGAGTATTGAGTATCTGTGAAAATTCGTCACTGGTCATTATTTTCTTTATTTGTGGTCCGACAAAAATAAAGGTAGCAAGGATATTTAATATAACCGCCTATGCAAGGCGGTCTGAATCTCATGCATTGCTTCTGACTGGCGTCTTTCCATAGACAGTTCTACAAAAAGTTTAAAAGCTGTCCTTCTTCACAAATTTCCATCTCTTCCTTTGGCTCATTCCGTAATGCTCAAAGAAAATTACGAAAGTGTGAAAATGGCGCTTGAGAGTTTAAAGTATGATAAGTACACCTGGCTAGTGATAGGGGATTTTAAGATGGTTGGATTTCTGATGGGATGCATTCCCATCAGAAATCCAACCATTCTCTTGTTTTGATAAATTCGCCGCAAATATAGCAGGATGAGTTTATCTTGTGTTTACAACTTTTTGACGTCATTTCTGGATCTGCCGCCACACAAAATGCGTTGTATCGCTGCAAGGCGCATGCGCATACCAACTATGAACCACGTAAGTGAAATGCCACTTGCTTTCCACCCGCTCGTCCCCACCCTTACTTAATATAACGCGCTTCTCCTTATATGATAATAAAAATAAATAAATATATATTGATCGTTGTAAAATGTACAAAAGCAAAATTTTTCAAAAATAAACGAAGGTTTTAGTTATTTTAAAGAATCAGAAAATAGTCATTAAATAAAGACTCAAAAAAAAATTTTTTTTGTTGACCTGTGTAATTAATAGCGATCATCAGGGGCTCACAAGCAAATCGTTTTGGGGACTTTCAGCTACGCCATGCAAATTGCAAATCAGTGTAACTCTTGATTACGAAACGCTACGTCCAAATTATTGTTTTATATTTATTATAGGAACTATTTGAATTAAAATTTGTAAAGTTAATTTTTGGCGGCTGGGATTCCAATCTAGAACTTTTGGGACAATTGTACGAAATTACCATCTGTGCTCTGTGCTAAGTTGTTCCAGTAATTTAACGCCTGAGAAACTTTTAATTATTAATTAGTATTGACATTAAAAATAGTTATTAAAATTAAATCGATCCTAAAATTTAATATACAAAGAACAATACCTTGCTGGATTTGCTGATAAGTAAATAATGATACTATCCAAAACTGTATTGAAGTATTTACTTCAATCGTGATTTCAGTGTACAGAAAGTGACCGTTTTTTAATTCCGGAGACGGTAAGTAATTTTTGATTTTATATCAGATTTTTGTGCTGGTCACATTTTTTGTATTTCATAGGTATGACCAAGAAACTTAGCAATACTTATGTGTCTGTCTGCCTGTAGCAGACGTCAACTAAGCGGGATAAATTATCTAAAATTGAATAATAATTAAAAACTCAAGGGGTAATAAACTCAGGGAGCTCTTTAAGAAATGCAGCATTTTATCTTTCTATAGTTTATTTGTTTATGTTTGTCTGGTATACGTTAAAGAAAACCCGAACAAATTTGTAACCGTATCTTCTAGACATGTTTACAATGTTCGCTCTGCTGGCAACATCAGACTACCAAGACTTAGATTGTCTAAATCTAGGAATGGTATTTTTTTGGCAGCCACTTTCTTTAACTACCTACCAGTCTCTCTAAAAACTTTGTCAATTAGATTATTTAAGTTCAAGATTAAAAAAATTCTTATTGAGAATTGTCTCTACAATTCCGACGAATTTTTCAAAATTAATTTCAATAATTACGCCTAACATGTAAGCTGTTTTTTCTACCTTTGTTAATTTTATATATACATTTTTTTTTTTCTCTTATCTATCATAATTATTTTCATTTTTCAATGTTTTCAAATGTTTTTCTACTTTTGTTTAATTAAATTATCATGTATGTACTGACAAATGTAAACGTCGTAAGATGTCTAGCATGAAATAAATATTATTATTATTATTATTATTAAACACGTAATAAACAATGCACATTATTAATTATAGGTGAAAGAAATTTTTATTAATTTTGCCTATTGCTATTTTCTTATTTATTTTTCTCCTGTTACTATTTTCTGTTATTTTCTACTACTTTTTAATTTAGTGTTTTATTTTTAAAGTTACTTTTCAGCTTATATGACTGTATTCTCTGTACCAGTGCTTCTCAACAGGTGGCCCGCGGGTCAGTTCTTAGTGGTCCGCGCACACAAAATTTCGTTAGTATTAATAATGGGCCTTAATGCAAATATAATGTTTTTCTTGAAGTTGGTCCGCGGTTAGTGTGGAATTCTGAAAGTGGTCTGCAATTGTCGAAGGTTTGAGAAACACTGCTCTATACAAATGGATGCAATAAACAATTTAGAATATTATTATTTTTTTGTGTTTTCTGTGAAATTTAAAAAAATGTATAGTATTAGGAATTTGCATTGAAAATCGCTGTTTTCTTGTGTTTTTTGAGTAATAATAATAATAATAATAATGTCATCAAAATCGGGGTCGGGGTTTACTTAATCTGGAGTGTTTGCACGATCGACTCGTCCTGGTTACAGCTAACAGTATCCTCAGAACTATTACAATTCGTAAGTGAGCACGAATTTAGTGGCAAAGGGGCATTTCTTTACCAGGCAGCGCGAAGAACAACAACGAGATTTAACCTGGCAGGCTTGATACCCGTCAATGAAAACAGAGTTACCAGTTCGGTGAAACGAGGCGACACAGACATGTTGACAAATAAACACATGAGTAAAAGTATGCACTCTGTGTTCTTCAAACATATTAAAAGTCTAGAGTTGCACCCAACTCACGTTCTCGTTTCTTAACTCTGCTGGTTTCAGATCGGAAACGGTTTTGTGTTTGTGTGTCAGGATGGTGTTATAAACACTTTAGCGTACAGGGCCCGTATATTCCAAATGGTGGAGTCCACACTCTGTAGGTTGTGCCACCACCATCCTAAAACGATTATGCACATTCTATCTGCTTGTCCATCTCTTGCAGCGTCGAGCTACGTGTCTCGACATAATGCTGCTCTCCGCGTGCTCTACTACCATCTTAGACATGCCTATGGTATTGACCAAATACTGGTTATACCATACGTCCCTTCTGACATAGAATCAAAAAATTCCAAGTGCCGTATTTATTGGAATTACTCCTTCCCCACCTCGAGATTACTGACAGC